>OX419758.1:28876255-30356509 GCA_948567375.1 Lunularia cruciata
AATTCTTGTATAGATTTATTTTCCATCTTGGTATGTTTTTCCTTCTAGTATGAAATCTCACTTATATTATATCAGTAGACTATGCGTGAGAATAGGTTTCTTATTGTGAATGTCTAATTGTATATTCTTTTATCATCTAGAATAGTATGAGTTCCTTAACTTATAGAGTTTGGTTATAGGATATCCTTTTATTTTCATTGTGGTTATGATTTCTTCATATAATTAGATTTTTTTATGGAGAGAAGATGCACAAATTATTGTTGGGATGGCCCTTTATATCTTTATAAAACGTACAGAGTATTTTCTCAAAAGCACAAACTAATCTCAAGATATTCCTTTATATAAACTTACTAAGTTCTGTCTTAAATAATCAATCTATGCAGCCTCAAATGATCAAAAATCATGAGGATGCACTTAAAATAATGATGATTGGAACTAATATAATATAGAAGGTAAGTAAAATTTTAAGGCTAAGTATAACTACCATAATAAACCATCTAACTAAAATTTTGCCTAGCTTTCATCTTCAGATATATATAATAACCACTAGTTTATTTAAAAATTATATTTTTCATTTCAAACTTAAATCAGACAACATAATTTTGTGTAAGTAAAACAATTAGATATTAACATATCTTTACCGTTGAAGAATGATTGAATTTTAGAATATTCAAATAAATTTATTTTCCATTCATTTGAATGCTTTATATTGTGTTGAATGATTAGATAAATATGAAATCTGAAGAACTCTAAATCTATAATAAAGAAAATTTTACTTGATACAACATATAGTAAACTATAGAGAATGTAAATATATGTGATAAGGATTGTTTACTCAAAAATTTGGAGATATGCACCTGAATATTCAATATCTATAGGAATTTTATTAGAGAAACTCCCCTTACTTGAATATAGAGTGTGAAGAGATCAAAATTGGCAATAAGCACATAATGGGGATTTCAATTAAAAAAGATAAAGAATCTTTATAGGAGTATCTTCTTCCATAAATTTTTGGATTAGATCAAATAAAACTTTGACAAGAGCACATAGGGGAAGAGAATCTGAAATTGAAGGCTCCTATGACCATTTTATGGAGTGAGGATTGTTGTACTAGATGGTTAAAATCTAATATACCCATGTGATCAGTGAAATTTATGAGAAGACTAATATGAATGGAAGTTATGAGAAACAAGCCATGTAGCACTTGAGTTAAACATATTATGATATGTGGCAGTTGTAAAAATTTGTAATATTTGTTGTACACATTTCAAAATGGAGGAAGCCTTTGCTTTCAAGCAAAACCAATTCCCTTCCCTAAAACCAAGTTCTCTTCACGATCCTCATGAATTTGTGGTTCTTTCATTAGAGGAATTGTATATGCCATTGCAAATTGGTTTCTACTGTTCAATGTCATGATTTATCTTTGTTTAGTTCAAGGTTTGCGTGCAAGCAAGAAAAATTCAAAAGAATGAGTGAAAGATCCACTCATTGATAAAGAAATAGTGAAAGAAAATGTCAAAAGGAAGGAGTGAAAGGGTATTGGAACTGCAGGAGCCCTAGAGGGGGTGGAGGGCATGCAAGGGAAATCTTGGGCAACTCAGCAAGCTAAAAGCTTGATACTTGAAATTGGAGTTATTCTCCAATCATTGTGCATCTTTAGCTTTGAAACCGTTAGGATGTAAGAATATATATGGAGAAACCTTGAATTCCTAGGGGAATTATTGCCAAATCTAAAGGAGTTATACATCCTAGAGTCTAGAGATGAAAAACACTAGTTTTGATATGATAATATCTAGACATGTCATGTCTTATGGCTTTTGAGTTTCAGTGAATGTGAACATTTAACAAATCCATCAACATATAGTAGTTTATGCAAGATCAATTATGCAAGTTTATATCTCAAATTATAGTAGTTTTGAGAGAGTACTGAATTATGTAGTGGATTTGTGTAGGTTGGAGATGCAAAATTGCACAAAATTCATTAGCCTAAATGATTCTTTTGAGAAGTTTGGGTACTATACTTTTGATTGAGATAGTTAGGTTCATAAGTGGTGCAAGCACATTACTAGTTCAAAACCTCTACCCCATTTATTGGCATTGAGGAAGTATAACAAACCCATAGAGTTGTCTAGGTGTGTAGTACACCTTCCAAGATCCTCAATGAGATACAATAGAATTCAAGGTGCCATTATATAAGGATTGAGTAGGTTACCTTTTTGTCATGTATTTCTGTTTTCTACAGAGCTAGGTGAGTTTTGTTGAGTTTATAGATTAAGTAGGCATAAGAAATAAAGCATTTTTCGCCACTAGCACTTGTACACCCTTTGAAGGCAACTTAAGACAAGAGTACTAAAGATATATGGTGGGTTGGAGGGAGCATGCAAGGGCCACAAAGGCCATGGGCCATGGAAAATGGAGTTTGGGTGTTTTAGAACTTAGATTAGTAAACTTTGTTAAAATTGGAGTAAATTATGAAAACTATGTGAAATGTAGCTTAGATTTGTCATTTCTTCTACTAAGTAGAATTAAGGATTAAGGATGGTAATATGATAATACCGAGTAAAAACTTGAAGCATAGTATAGGAAGAAAATATTGTGATTGCCACAAAGGAACCAAAAACAAAAGCACTAGAGAAATTCTTCTCCTATATCTCAACAATCTATTTATGTTTCTTGGAATTTTCAATATTTTCAATGTGCTTTGTAACACCCATTAGTGCATGTGTGTTATATTGTGATATTCAGTTTGATATTGCAAGTCGTTGAGAAATATTATTTATATAGAGCTAAAGTAAGCTTCTACATTGCCATGATTATCTAGCATTAGTCATAGTCAAGATAGACGTGACTCTATTTTAGAGGAAGATGAAAGAGTGGAATCACTATTTTAGGTTCTAATGTATTAACCTTATATTATTTCTAGGGGTTTGGCATTGAGGAAAGAGTTTAGAACTCTTGGACCACAAGCTTTTTTAATTTGGAATTAATTTTATATAGTACAATGATAGCCCATGTGAAGGAATCCTTGACTTAGTTGTTGGGTCAAAAATTAAGACCACATGCTTAGGGGATTATTCACATGAGATTAGATATTCCTTTAGACTTTTACATTTAGATGAATTTTTTCCTAGTAACTTGAGTTACTATTTTAATTAGTAACTTTGGCGTGTAATTATTTCACAAATATATAAACTATGGGTGAGGAAGTACTCATCATCCTTTAATTTACAACTATCTCTCTTTCTCATTGAGTTCTTTAATGAGCAATGGTTCAAATCTTGGAGGTGCTTGGAGTTATAGTCTTGAAGGAGTGTGAAGGAGTTTAGTTCTTTGCCTTCTTAATCTCTGGTGCACTACTCTAATAGCCATCAGAGGTTCCTCCTTAGTGACATGCGGGCTCACATCTCTTATACTTTATTCCAATAATTTGCTAAGGTAGGTGGGATGTACAATTCTTAATATATTATTGCATATACTTTAATTCCATTACTTACATACAACCTCATTGCTACACATTGATTCAAAATCACTCCATGATTTTACCAATAGGTAGACATCTTGCACATTCTCAACCAAGCTACTCATCAAATAAAGGTAAGTCCTCATTCTTTTTTGGTGGATGTAGTACCATTATCCCAAATTTGCTCAAAGAACAATCCAAGCTAGCCTTGTATGTTGCCACAAAGTGCTCTTCTAACTTCATGCCTCTTTTTGTCAATGCTATGTCCATAATTGAAGGGGTAGAATTGAAGGATGTACCAAGCTAGCCACAAGGATTTGTAAGTGGCCCAAAAATGCATCATATATTTATATAGGTTTAGGATTGGAATACAAAGATGATGAATTTGGTGGAAGAAACTTGTGACCAAAAACTTGAACAATAGTAAAATTTGAGCAATTTGTGCTCAAGAGAATTATCAATTGTTAGTTTGTGTAATTTTACAATCCAATGGATAGAATTTAAATTCTATTTCACTTTCATGTAATATAGCACAAGTTAAATACAAAATATTCTCATGAAATTCCTATTTCTTCAATATTATGTGCATCAGTTTCACATAACTCCTTCAAACATCCATCTTGTCCACTATGATGCATGTAGAACTTATAAGAGAACATAGTAAAGACAACAAAGTGATTCAGAATGGTATGCTCTAGAAAAGATAGACTTTGTCTTGCTCTCTCCTAAACCTAATTCATTTTTTACAGATTTTGTACAAGAGAAATCACTACAACCATCAAATTTTGCAAGGATTAGGCTTCCCACTAAGAGAATTGAAAAATTCTACCTAGAATCAAATCAAATTGAATGAAACAAAGAATCAAGACATTAGCACTTTATGAGTAGAATGCTCTATTTAGTGCAATAGAATGCAATTTTATTCAATAGCAAAGGAGAAGAAAACTTGATATGAGAATCAAAGAATTGAATGGCAAGTCAAAGACACCACACCAAGTACAAGAAGAAGAATGGGAGGAAGAATTGCATGTTTGAGTATGGAATGAAAAGCTCAATGGAGAGTGAAAGATAAATTTTGGGAGAGAGAAACTAGCCAAAATAAGTTTGAAATAAATTATATTTGTGTCAATTTCATACTGACACAAATATAATTAATACTACCAAGTAAAGTTTAAATTCTATGGGAGACTGTGTAGCTATAAAATCCTATGTACCTTCCCACCAGATTTTACAACTATGTGATAAGCTCAAAAGCCAAAAATTCACTTCTCTTATTACATATCATAACTATTTTCATCAAACTCCATACCCATTCCTATCAAACCCCATAATCTTTTTTGAATGTTTATAGCTATAAACTATTCTAAACTATAAATCAATATTTGAAACCTCCAAATGTGACTATAAACCAATGTTTGAAACTCCCAATGTGAGTTTCAATTAAAATAACAAGGAATCTTTACAAAAGTCACCCTCTTCCATAAAATTTTTGAAAGGACCTCGTAAAAGTTTTGATAAGGCTGTAAAACCTTTACCAAAGTTTTGTAAAACTTTTGACAAGACCTGTAGTGAAAAGGAATTTGAGATTGAAGACTCTTGTAATGAGTTTTTATGGGGTTAGAGCTTGTTTATGAAATGGTTCAACTCTAATATATCCTTATGATTAGATGTGAGTTACAGATTACATAATATTAATAAAAGTTATAGAAAAAGTGCCTCATGGCATGTGGGTTTTGCAAATTAAGACACATAACACTTAAATTTAAATATCTCATTTCAAAATTAAAGAGACACTAGCTAGCACAATGAAGAAATCACAATTTCTTGAAGTAGTTAGTTGGAAATATCAAAACATCTTTTGGACTCTCAAAAAGTAAATCTTTCTATAATAGCAAGGAATGGTGGATTGGAAGTCCATGCTTCAAAAAAAGTGGGACTAGAATTGGGTTAAGCTGATTTAGGTCTTCTACTTGAAAGCATGGCTGCTAAATTTTGCAAAGAAGAACTTGAGGCTATTGAGCTACTAAATTTTTCAAAGAAGAACTTGAGGCTATTGAGCTAAGGGTTGATTGAATAATCATGGCATTATTAGCAACTCAAGTTTGAAAGGAAATGAAGGACTAATATGATGAATTGATCACATGCAAATAGAGAAAGTATGCGCATCAAGAAATATTGGTCTAGAGAGTGCAACTAGAAATATTCTTCTATCAAAATTAGGGGAAATTGTACTTTGCAATGTAAAAGTTCTAGTATGATGATTAGTGAAATGTTAAAATGCAAGCTCATTTTGGATTCTCTAAGGCTAGTTGATATCAAGATTCATGAAGTTGGTACTCCACTTGATAATTCTACATCTTAAAGCACCATCCAAAGCCAAAAGTGGTGGCTCAAGGTGTTCTAGAAGAAGAAAAAGCCTTTGATACCTTGTGGTCTCCCTTTTAAAGAGAAATTGAGTGGATTATTGAGTATGAGCAAGCCATAGTAGCTAAGACTATAATGAAGTGTTTCTTAGCCATATCCACAAGAGTGAGGTATTGTTTGAAGATGAATGATTGATGGTGATAAGTAGACCATATTGACCTTTGCCTTAGAACCAAATCTACTCCTAAAACAAAATTTTCCTTCCGCACGATGCCATGAAGGAATTGTCCAACACTACAATCAAGAGATTTGGAATTTAACTTGTGTTCTTATATGGAAAATTAATTTTTTTGTGATTTTTGAAAATTGAATCTTTTTGGTTCAAATTCAAGGTTCCCATTGTGCATAATTATGCACTAATATAATCCTTGTACATCAAGTGATATGAACTATGATTATTATTCTTAATGGATTTGAATATAATGATTTAATATAAGTAAGTAATTTCATACAAGTACATACGTATAATACTCCGAGGACAAGAGAAGAGAGAAAACACAGATTACACACTCAAACACTCGATGCACAAAAGGAGCACCTTCTCTTTATTATATAGACAAAGAGGATCTCCTCCAAGGAAGCTCCACCATAGGATTAGGCACACAAATAGGTGATGTGTCAGCAAGCTCCACCCTTGGATTACTTACTTGGATGGTTGACATGTCTGGTCTAGGTCCTATCTGGCTGGTCAAACAAGCTTTGACCAGAGGGAATCTTTTAGGGAATCTTCCTGTAGGAATCTCAGAATCACATGAGTAAGGTACCATTAGAAAGCTCTCGATGAGAAAAAGCAGGGGGAGGGAAGGCCAGAATTTCCTTTGTTGTGGGGAGGGGGAATTTGCACATTTTTGAGGCCTAATTCATCCATGTAGGCCTCCAAAATTGCCTTCAAAGATTTCAGACATCTTTCGATTTCTACTCTATTAGTAGAAGTCCTTTTTTGGTGATACCTCTTTTTGATCTGTTTAGTCCATTATGTGTAACATCCTTCCAGATGTTACCAAACAAATTCTCACCTTTAAATCATATGTTTAGCTATTGGTTCTAAGGTTCTCAAGTCTACTTCGGCTTTTTCCCTATTAGTAGAAGTACTCTTTTGGTGATACTTCTATTTGATCTATTTTGAACATCATGTATAACATCATTCTAGATCTTACCAAACCAAATTTCACATCTAGATCATATGGCTAGCTCTTGGTATTATAGACCTCCCTCCTTTTAAGATGCAACGTCCTCGTTGTGCAATTGTTGCTCAAATGTTTGCACTAACACCGGTGCATGTGTCAAATTGGCAGCGGGCTCCTAGGTTGGTTCATAGAGGGGGTAACCTTTCCATTTTACTAGATAGTCCACCCGCAAATGGCACGTACCATGCATGCATTTTTGGAGAATCCGCTCTACTTCATATTCCTCTATGCCATCAATGAGTGTCAAACAAGGTCAAATATCTTGTGTGGAATGACCTTGGCCTGATTGGGGAGCATATCTGCATAGTAGGGAGACATGGAACATTGGATGGATCTTCATGTGTGGTGGTAGCTCAAGTTGATAGGCCACCACACGGATACGACAAAGAATCAAGAAAGTCCTAATAAAATGAAGATTGAGTTTACGAGGTCCAACTAATGTGAGGTTGGTTGTTGATAGCCACACTTGATCCCCAACATTGAACACCATGTGCCTATGGTGTGCATCAGCATACTACTTTTGTCAATTTTGCATAATGTGTAATTTGTGCTTGACGCTCTCCACACCTTGTTGGATTCTAGAAACAAATGTATTGACTACATTGACCTTGGTAGCCACTAGACGGATCTTCATCAAGATAGAAGGTGTGAAGGGATGCTCACCATACATGAGGAAGAACGGAGTGACCTGGGTGGATGCATTCACTAAATTGTTGTAAGCAAATTCCACCAACGGGAGTAGGGTGTCCCACCTTTCTTGCTCTTCTACGGTGAAGCCGTGTAACATGTCTTCAATCGTGCAATTAGCCTGCTCTGTTTGGCCATATATTTGTGGGTGGTAAGTTGTGGACATGGCCAACTTGGTTTTGAAGAAACCAAAGAGTGTTTGCCAAAACAAACTAGTGAATTGGGTGCCTCTATCGGTGATGAGTACTCTAGATTGTGAGCCGACTTGTCTCTCACTCAAGATGAACCTCTGATGGCTATTATGGACTAAGAAGGCAAGGAAACCCCAACTCCATCATACCCTTCCAAGGTTAACACTCCAAGACTCAAAGACATTGCTCACTAAAGAACTCAATGAGAGAGAGATAGTTGCAAATGAAAGGATGATGAGTACCTCCTCACCCCTCATTTATATACTTGTGAAATAGTTACATACCAAAGTTACTAATTACCGCAATAACTCAAGTTATTAGGCTAAAAGTCAAGTAAAGTCAAATAATATAAAGGAATATCCATTCACATGGGCATATTCCACTAGCATGTGATCTTATCTTGACCAAACAACTAAGTCAAGGATTCCTTCACATGGGCTATCCTTGGACTATAAATGAATCCAAAACAAAAAGGCTTGCAGGCCCAAGAGTTCTGAACTCTTTCCTCAAAGCCAAACACCTAGGAATAATACCAAGTCAACACACTAGAATCCAAAATAGTGGTGCTCATCTTTTCCACTTCCTCTAAAGTAAGGTACCGTCTATCTTAGCTATGACTAACTTTAGCTAATCATGACTAATGTAGAACCATCCTTTATCTCTATATAAATAATATCTCTCAAGTACTTGTAATACCAAGCTAAATATCACAATACCACACACATGCACAAATGGGTGTTGCAAGACAAGCCATGGTGAGAAAAGACTGCATCTAAGTATAATTGAGCTAGTTGTGGAGCAGTCACATCCTTGGTGGTAGGGCGTACATGAATCATTTTGCTGAGGCGGTCCACAAAGACCACCATGGAGTCAAACCCTGAGGTGGTCTTGGGTAATTCATAGATGAGATCCATACTCACTTGTTCCAAACGTTGGGTAGGAGTGGGGAGAGGTTGAAGGAGCCCTACAGGAGCTTGATTAGAAGATTTGTTCTATTGATAAAGTAGGCAGCTGTGCACATAGTCCATCACATTGTTGCTCATCTTGGGCCAATAGTAATGGCGCTAGACTGCATCCAAGGTCTTGTCCACTTTGACATGACCTGCAATGGCCAAATCATGACATTCCGCTAGAATGGTGGTGCATAATTTTGGGACATTTGGGATCCATAATCTACCATCACAAAAGGTGAGTCCTTGGGTGCTGGTGACACCTTTGGATGATTGCGTGTCTTCAATCTATGGATCAATTTTTGTAGCAGCCAGAATCTCTGGCCAGAATTCACGGTTAATCTTAACCTTTGCCACCAAGTTGTTTGCCATTGGCATGTGGGTGAATGCATCTGCAAGTTGCTTCTTACCTTCCATGTAGGTGATTGTCATGTTGAAGCATTGTCGCCACTCTGCCCACCAAATTTGGCGACAAGATAGAATTTTTGCGTCTTGAGGTAGACTAAAGGTTTGTGGTCTGTCTCTACTACAAATGCCTTTGCACCCAGATAGTGTTTCCAATGCTTGGTTGCAAGAACAATGGCCAACTCTTCTTATTCTGTGGTGTGGTAGTTGCACTCTACCGTAACAACTTTTGAGAGAAATATGCAATTAGATGCCATCCGTTATGCCACTCTTGTTGTAGTACTGCTCCTATTGCTACGCTTGATGCATCTGTAGCCAACTTGATTGGATTTGGGTCATACCACTTCAAGATTGGTGCATGTAGCAAGGTGGATTTCAATTCTTGAAAGGCCAACTCTTGTGCGGTTCCCCATGTCCACTTCTTCTCCTTGCAAAGTAGTGCCGTTAAAGATTGTGCAACCTTGGAGAAGTCCTTGAAAAATCTATGATAGAATCCCATCAACCCCAAGAAGCTCTTGAGTTGAGTCTGATCTTCTAGGGCACTCCATTTTTGAATGACCTCTATTTTATCCATCAATACTTGAATGCCCTCTGCACTTACTCTATGCCCCAAGTAGTCTACTTCAGACTTGCCAAACTTGCACTTTGAGATTTTGGCGTACAATCTATTCTATCTTAGAATTTGGAGGACCTGTCAAAGATGTTGTTTGTGTTCTGTCATTGTGCTACTATATACTAAGATATTGTCCAAGAAGACAATAACAAACTTATCCAAGTATGGACAAAATATTTCATTCATTAGACTCATGAAACTGGCAGGTGCATTGGTGAGGCCAAAAGGCATCACAAGATACTCAAAATGGTGTTGTGCGTATATACATTGCTACACAACATACATCGCTGTCAACATCATACACTATAGAAGCACAACTCACACATAAGTCATACATAGACTCTAAAGTGCCACAATAATCAGATTTTTTACCACTTTCATCTCAACTCAACTTAGATCAGTACTTGATCTATCACTCTATAAACTGCCAACAATTGGGCACTAATTACAGTCAAGCCACACCCACTCAAGCATAGAGAATCCAAGTGACGCTTGCCGGCCTCTATCCACCATAGCCAGGAACTCAAAGGCTCAACATCAGAGAAGTGAGCTCTCTGGAGCTGCACTTCAAAAGTATACCCCTTGGACTCAAGCTAGGTCTGAACCCTAACGGTCCCGCTGAAGGCACACTCAATGGTGCAAACAGTGCAAAGTGACAGTGGGCTCCACCGTGAAGTCAATACCCCAAACACTAAATCTGACCGTCGGAAAGTAGTCTCTGAGAAATTGCTGAAATAACTCTAACTACTATCATTAGAACTCCAGTGTCCGAGCAATCTTGATGTGACACTACAAATGACATGTGCATATATACATTGCTACACAACATACATCGCTGTCAACATCATACACTATAGAAGCACAACTCACACATAAGTCATACATAGACTCTAAAGTGCCACAATTGCACCCCTAGTTGGCGGTTAGGTCACTCTAACTCTAGATAGCCATCTACTCTAAGTATATGGTATACCTTATAATGTGCAAAGATCAGGAGGCCAGGTGCTATAGAGCCCTATTGTTAGCACATGGCCAACCAAGGTAATTGGAGATCCCAATCTCCCAAGTGGCCTCTCTGTAAACCATACTTTTGCAATCCTCTCTTCACCGTCTAAACCACTCTCTCTGCTAAGCCATCTGCCTCAGGGTGATCTTGAGATGTAGTATGATGATCAATCAAAGCCTTGTCACACAAGACTTGAAACTCTCCCAAGAACTCTGTACCTTGATCAATCAAAACCTCAGCTGGTGCACCAAAATGACTTAGAACTTGATCCAAGAACGAGTAAGCTGTCCCTTCACTAGACTTGTCAGGAAGTGCCACCAACTCAATCCACTTGGAGAAGTGCTCCACCATCACCAAAACATATCGATGATGTCTCACAGTCAATGGTAAAGGTCAAACAAAGTTCAAACTCCAATGTTAATCCAATCCCATGATAGGTAATGGGTGTAACTGTGGTGTAGGAGCATTGAATGATGCTCTAACTTGGTCACAAACCACACATCTGGCAACAAATTGATGTACCTTGGTCTGCATACCGTGCTACCAATAATGACTCTGGAGTAAGCAATATGTATGCTTTACTCCAAAATGTCCTAGCTCCTCATGAGCATGATGGACCAACTGTGGTCTCTACGTTGGAAGTGGTATTACTTGCACTCTACCATCCTCCCATACACACAAAAGGTGTTTGCCCTCCAATCTAAACCATCTGGCTCGCTGAAGAACAAGGTCTCTCTCCTTGGCCCCAACTATGCCACCCACAACACCAATGCAAAGATAGTCCATCACTAAGACATCATCATGAATGTCTCGCTGAACTGTACCAATATCTTCACTCTCTAGAACTATGACCTCAATAACTCCTCCTATATGCGCTGAGAGAAATACCACCAAAGCCTCTGAAAATATACATAGAAAGGCCAATGCATGCCAACCGGGCACCATCTCCTCATCTGTCTCACCATGCCAACGTGCTCCGGTCTGATCCTACTGGCTGGGACATGGGTTTTCTACTCAACCCATCTGCATCACGGTTCACCACTCCAGGTTTGTGAACAACCGTGAAATCATACTCCTGTAAAATCAGAGCCTATCATGCAAGCTTCCTTCAAAGCTTGTCGGACTCTATCAACCACTTTAGTGGCTGATGATCAATGATGAGAGTGAATGGGTTCCCAAATAGGTCATATTGGAAATGTGCTACACAAACTGCTGCCAAGCACTCTCCCTCATATAAATTATACTTCACCTCTGCTGAATTGTTGGAACGACTAGCATAGGCCACCACAAACTCCTTCCCCTCATCATCATGCTGGGTGAGCACCGCTCCAAGCCCCAACATACTCCAATCAGTATGAACCTGAAATGGTCGTCCTTTAATCGGTCTCTTCAAAATAGGAGCAGATGTCAACCTCTCCTTGGGCTCTACAAAAGCTCTCTCATGCTCATCTCTCCAACACCATTCCTATGTAAGCTTGTTCAGCTTTATCAAGGCCTTAACAATGGCACTAAATCCTCTAACATAGCGGCAATAGAAGTTTGCCAACCCAAGGAATGCTTGCACTCTGCTCACATCCATAGGCTAAGGAATACGTGCAATAGCCTCCACCTTGGTCTGCTGAACACCAAGTCCTCCCGGGTAGATAGTGTGACCCAAATACTCAACCTACTCGTGGAAGAACCTACACTTCCCAAGATGTAATTTGAGTCCATGAGATCTCAATCTCTCAAACACCTCCAACAATTGTCTCTCATGCTCCTCCACAATAGTGTTATATACCAAAATGTCATCAATATAGTACCAAGCAAAATCCAATCTAGCTAGGATCCTATCCATGATCCTATGGAACTCAATAGGAGCATTCTTCAATCCAACTAGTAAGAACCTCCACTGATATAACACATCCTTACCGTGAGGATCAATAGCCCAGAATGCTGTCTTGGAGTTATCCTCCTCCTTGATCGACAACTGATGATATCCCACTCAGAGATCCAAAGTACTGAAGACCTTTGCATGCCCAATCGCATAAAAAATCTCCTCCGGTGTAGGCACGGCATACCAATCAGCCATGGTCTATTGGTTGATAGGACGGTAATCTCCACACATCTACCTATCTGTGTAGTTGCCATGCATATCCTTCTTGGCTGGCATCATTGTTGTTGATGCATACTCTTTATGTGAAATCTCCACCAAACCAACCCCAAAAAGGTCACTACTCCGGCTCTGAATCAATGTCCTCTCCATCTCACTATATCGATAAGGACATCAGAAAATTGGTGTATCACTAGTCAGCTCAATCCATATACTAGGTCCTTTCAGAGCACCCAAATCCTTCATACTAAAGGCAAAACAACTCGTGTGGCTCCTCAAGAACCTCCAAACCCTCCGTCTTTCCTCTCCAATAAGCTTGGGTCCAAGATCTGGCTCCCAAGTATCCTTTGTAACTGTAGTAGGAGTGGAATATGTACTAACTGGCTGCTACATTGGGCCCTTGGGAGCAATAGTGTCATGCTCCCAGCCACTAGAGGTCCCAACCTCTGTGTGAAAAACTCCCTCCACTCTCGTTGCAAGCTCCACACGTCTTCTAGCTGCATCTCAAGTGGACCAAGAGTGTAATCCAAGTAGCCCATGCTCACCTAGATGGACTCCAAGTGGACCACTCTCCCTAGTAGCTATTGAACGTGTCCCAAGAATACCATGTCCACTCGGTCCATTGCCCCCAGCATGTGCCTAAATTGTCTCGATAGGCACAGGGCTCACAAGTGTCCGAGTGGTGATGTCTATTAACCGCATCCTACGCTGCTCTGCCAAGCCAAGGCTCACAATCCAGGTCAAACAATTTAGGTCTATAGCCTGACCTAACACCTAACGCCTAGATGCCTTTGACACTGCTGGAACAGCGGTAATACCGGTGCAAAAACCAATTGCCCGCTCTCTCTCATCAAAAGTTGGGCTCCACCAACTACTGTAACTGTGAGTCCCAAACAAGTCAGGTCCTCCTTCTCAAAAAGCATGAGAGCCTAGGAAACTCATGAGTGTGGGAAATGCAGCTCTAGGCTATCCAACTAGGTTCACCACTGCCATAGGTGACCTATCAGCCACTACCATTGTCTGAGACTAACGCCCAACATCCAAATATCATCAACAAAGATGTGGTCAAGTCGTTGAATCCCATCATAAGCACGCTGTAAAACCTCTTTGGGTAAGAGGTTTGTCCACCAAAGACAAAGATGATGAGCCTGTGATCCCACTCTCGCTGCATCTAAAAATACAACAGGTCCCATCCAAGAATGGACCTGATGTGTACTCGCCACCACTATGGTACAAGAATCACTCATCAAAGGAACATTCTCCAAAAGGTAAGCTAGAGAAATGGACTGATGAACCTAGAGATGTCGTAATATCCGTAACATCTCCCAAAGCACACCAAAACAAGGATCTTGAAGACCCAAACCGCAACCCACACGTGTATATCCCTGACATGGCCATCCAAAAATCACCAAGTGAATAGGCCCATGTCTCTCTAGGTCATGAGCCCCCAATAAGGAAATGTCTACTGGTAGGGCCTTTTGGTAACCTTTGACTGTTGACATCAGTAATAACTCCGGATACCAATAGGCCAAGTGTGCCACATGATGTAGAGAGACTTGCTTAGTAGTCTCATCTCTCTCTACATACAAGTACCTCTATACTCGGATACCCGCCTATAACACCGCAACTAGTTTGATGTTGATCCCACCAAACAACTCTAATAGGGATATCCCCTCTATTGGATACTGCCAAGCAATGAGTGTGGTATCCAAAGGTGTCAAAGCAATCGCCTCCGGTGGCTCATCCTCACACTCATCTCCTGATTGTACAAAGGCTCCACTCCAAGCTTGCTGCACCAACTGATCTGCATGCTGTTGCAATGCCTCCTCTGAACTCCACAATGGAACATCCAAGGTAGATGGAACAATCCTACTCATACTCCAAAGCTGAGTGATCTCCTTTGGTATTGGAGTATCCTCTGCATGGGCGTTCCCCTCCAACAAGTCACCAGGCCAAGTAATTGCACCATTGAAAGCTAAAATTGATGCTACCATGGTCTCGGACTATGGTAGCATCAGTTTTAGCATCAGTCGGACTATGGTACCATGGTCTTGGACTACTAGTTAGTGAGCCAAGACTACCACTATTGAAGCGTACTAGTAGGCAACATACCCGTCCCTCACCAGACTGCCAACCAGGTCTATAAGAGGCTATCTCCTCCCAAAATTCAATGTTGGAACCAGGAGTATAACACTGCTCCCCCAACTAGCACATCATATGACTCAGCTATTGTCGCAATAGCATGAGCTCTCACCACCAAGCTATTAGTCGGATGACCAGGCTGAACTTGGATAACAAGCTCCTCACATGTGATGTACTATGTAGAACCACCACCTAGAGATGTCGGGATCTAAAATGGACACCTCTCCACATCGGTCTTTTGTAACTCCAGACCAACAACTACCACCTTCCCCAACATACGGGGCTGCACACCAGAGTCTAACAAGACTCTCTATGGTGTATAGACCTTCCTTGAAGGTCCCACCAAACAAAAAATTCCCCTATGGTTATCCAATAGGACAACATCAAATGTGAACAGTGCTCTCTCAAAGGCTGGTCTAGTAGGCAACTCCTCCAGTCTAGCCGCTGCTGCCTACCATAAACCACTGGTTGCTGAATGGATCCCATGCTCCTCAACCAAGTTAGCTCCACTACCAACCACCTCTGCTCTAGTAGTAGGAACCGCACCATCCCTACTCTCACACAACGTGGCAGCCAACCAAAACACTGGGGCTGGGTCAACTCCCAATGTAAACATGTCACTGGTCAAAAACAAAGGACACCGCATAATCAGCTAAGCCGCCCACAACATCATGCTAGACTCAATTTGTGTAGTAGCAGGTGGCTGACTAACAAGTAGGCCATCATGTACTCCATCACCACCTACCACACCTACACTAGGACATCTAGGAACCATGGATGTAGTCTACAATGCCTCGAATAGTGTGAAAGACTAGGGAAGTCTGACTTGTCTCCCAACCTCTCCTCTCTATGGGTCCAACTCCACTGATGCTCCTCTAGGCTCTAGAGCACATACTGCACTCCTAGTCACTGCTACAGATGCATCCACCTGTGCTGCTCCGCACATGAAGTCCAAAGCATCTCTATCACCAACATATGAGGTGGAAGCCTTAGCACCCGAATCTGATCTCCTTTGAGCAATAGCCATACTAGCCAATCTCTACTCCAATTGCTCAATCCGAGTAGCCATAGTTGTATCAGAAGTAAGGGTAGGTACTGCATCCCTAAACTCCTCCAACTCATGAGGTGATAGGTGATATGGGGCCTTACAAGGAGATGCCTTCTCCGAGAGTGTCTCAATTTTATGATCTACTTGCCTTTTTGGTGGTAATCCTAAGGGTAGATCATCGGGAAAGACATCTTGAAACTCATCTACCACATCTTTTCAATTTCTCAGGAATTTGTCCATTGAGTTGTGCACTCTAGACTTCTCTTATTAGACCCATGAAACATCTATTGGTCTTACAAACAGTTGTAGTCCCTATGACATATAGAGGCAATTTCTCCCTATGTGATTTTTCTTTAACCCCAATGATTGACCATTGGTGAGTTCTCACTACTTTCTTCCTCCAATCTACCATAGGGTTGTTATGCTCCATCCATGGCATGCATAAGATTACATCATAATGAGCTAACTGTATCACTCGCCACTCAATTTCTTCATGATATTCTCCTACAAAGAGTGTTACCCGTCTAGGTAATGATTCAATCCTCTCTGTTTTCCCATTAGGTAACTCTACTTCTTCACACCCATCTCTCTCTAGATCCATTCTCAATCTTATTGCAACAGAGCGAGACAATAAATTCTCTGTTGCTCCTAAATCTATTAATATTCTTACTTGATTACCTTCTAGGATTCCATTCACGACAATCAAATGTGAGGTTGCCTTTTGGGATCTTTGTGCATTAGTCTTCTTCTTTCTCTCACTTCACTACTTCCTTATTGAGCCAATAAGGCCGAGAGGTACATTTATTGGAAATCTTTGTTTACCAAAGTGATTTCTACCTCCTCCTCTTCAATGTGCCTCTCCATGTTGTTCAAAGATCACCTATACAAAGGCCAAGGGCCTCTAGGGAAACAAGTGCAATAGTTGGTAGATATGTGTCCAATACGGCTACAATTGTAACAATGGCATTGTTCTCCTTGACTTCCTTCTCCTCATGGGACTCCATCTCTTTGTTCTTCTACCCGTCCACGCTCTCCTTGAAGCAGTCATGCTCCTTGATCTCGGAATCAAAGGTTGCCCAATTCCATTGGTACTAGTCCACCCATGTGTGACATTTCTGCTCAATAATGTTGAGGTAGAACCACTCCTTCACCTCCACCTCCACCTAATGCTCTTGCTATTCTTTGCGTACAAGCAATGGCTTCAAATACCATACGAGGATTTTGCACGATGACTTCTTGGCAAATCCGCTCCTTCAACCCTTGTTTGAAATTGTCAAGAAGCCTCTGCTGGACTCATGTTGGTTATTGCAACTTGTAGATCCAGAAATAACTCCACATACTCTTGTACGTTGTTTGTATGTCTCAATCCCCATAGACGGGTTCCAACCATCTGCAAAGAATCCACCGCTTGGAAATTCTTTAGCAATCCTTCTTGCATGGCTATCCATGTGACCTCCCTTCTCTCTGCCAACATGGATTGTTCCCAAGCATCATACCATGTGAGGGCTTTATTTGTCAAGTACCTACATGCAAACACGCTTGCAGCATGCTCCGTGATCTTTGTTGAGAACAATCAAAAATATTGATTCATTCTCAAGATCCAATTTCCACTACTCTCATTGTACACTACCCCTTGTAAGGCTTGATGTTGCAGGTATTCTTCATCCAGAGTAGCAATGTGGCTTCATTGTTGATAGGGTTTGTAGGTACGGGTGCCTCTCCAAGTACTTCAGTCGTAGGTATTGGGTTTTGAGACGGCTCTTCTTCTTGCATGGCTTGATTGTTCCTTAGGATTTGGACTTGACTTTGTAATGTCTCCATGGTAATCTTAATCTCTCAAAATTCATTCAACATCCCTTGCATTCCTTGCACCAGCTCTTGCAATTGGGGATCCATGGTTCATGCAACACTCAATTGCTAATATCTACTTCAATACAGAGTCAATATGATCACTCTGGAAGGCGCAAAAACTATTGGAACTACCATTGGGACTTCAAAAGCTATCACTCATTGATAATACTCCTCACCAAAATTCCTAACCACAAAATCTCTAAACATCACTTTTGGTTTCACTACATAACGGATTTCTACTTGAGTGCTGAAAGATAGAGGATTTGGGACATTCATATCCATATTATCATAATAGAATGTAGTTTGTCAAATCCCACTCTTTGTCATATATCACCACAAGTAGAATCACCGAGTTTGGTGAGTTCATCACCCTGTCCATGAATTTTGCACCAAAGTGATAAACTAGCAATACCCTCATCTGCTCACGCTGGATGTACATAACCTTGATGTGGAATAGATTTGAGAATGTAAAGCTAGGTGCGGGAAATTGTCCTCCTAGCGCATCCATCCCATCCTCTCTCTAAAGTCCTTAAGTCTAGCAATTACTCTATGTTCTCCACCTCAAATTACTCAGTTTCAATATTTAGTGCTCTTCCAAGAGGGGTGATCCACTCTCTTAGACTAAAACACTCGCTCTGATACCGTTGTAATACTCCGAGGACAAGAGAAGAGAGAAAACACAGATTACACACTCAAACACTTGATGCCCCAAAGGAACACCTTCTCTTTATTATATAGACAAAGAGGATCTTGTAATACCAAGGGTTAGCCATATGATCTAGTAACATCTAGAATGATGTTGTACATGATGGTCAAAATAGATCAGATAGAAGTATCACCAAAAGAGTACTTCTACTAATAGGGCAGAAACCAAAATAGACTTGAGAACCTTAGAACCAATAACTAGACATATGATTTAAAGGTGAGAATTGGTTTGATAACATCTGGAAGGATGTTACACATGATGGACTAAACAGATCAGAAAGAGGTATCACCAAAAAGGGACTTCTACTAATAGAGTAGGAACCAAAATATGCCTGAAATCTTTGAAGGCAATTTCGGAGGCCTAAACGGATGAATTAGGCCTCAAAAATGTGCAGATTCCCCCCCAACGGAGGAAAGGCTGGGCTTCCCTCCTCCCTACTTTGTCTCGTCAAGAGCTTTCCAATGGTACCTTACTCATGTGATTCTGAGATTCCTACAAGAAGATTCCCTAAAAGATTCCCTCCGGTCAAAGCTTGTTTGACCAACCAGATAGGACCTAGACCAGACAGGTCACCCATCCAAGTAAGTAATCCAAGGGTGGAGCTTGCTGACATGTCACCTATCTGTGTCCCTAATCCTATGGTGGAGCTTCCTTGGAGGAGATCCTCTTGGTCTATATAATAAAGAGAAGGTGCTCCCTTGGGGCATCAAATGTTTGAGTGTGCAATCTGTGTTTTCTCTCTTCTCTTGTCCTCGGAGTATTACAGATCTCCTCCAAGGAAGCTCCACCATAGGATTAGGCAAATAGATAGGTGACGTGTCAGCAAGCTCCACCCTTGGATTACTTACTTGGATGGGTGACATGTCTGGTCTAAGTCCTATTTGGTTGGTCAAATAAGCTTTGATCGGAGGGAATCTTATAGAGAATCTTCTTGTAGGAATATCAGAATCACGTAAGGTACCATTGGAAAGCTCTAGAAAAGACAAAGTAGGGGGAAGGAAAAGGCCAACCTTTGCTCCATTTGGGGGGGAGGGGGGGGGGGCATTTGCACATTTGAGGCCTAATTCATCTTTTTAGGTCTCCAAAATTGCATTCAAAGATGGCATCTTTCAGTTCCTACTCTATTAGTAGAAGTCCCCTTTTGGTGATACTTCTTTCTGATCTGTTTAGTCCATCATGTGTAACATCCTTCCAGATGTTACCAAACCAATTCTCACTCTTAAATCATATGTTTAGCTATTTGTTCTAAGGTTCTCAAGTCTATTTCAATTTCTGCCCTATTAGTAGAAGTACTCTTTTGGGAATACTTCTATTTGATCTATTTTGACCATCATGTATAACATCATTTAAGATGTTACCAAACCAAATTTCACATCTAGATCATATGGCTAGCTCTTGGTATTACAATAAATTCTCTCCTTCTTATTTGTCCTTATGATTTTGAGTTATATTTTGATAGATGTTTTTTCTTTTAATTTCATAACATCATTTATGATTCAATGAAGTGATAGATTATATATGTTTTTCTTTGTAAAACTCACAAGTTGTAATGTGATTGAAATTTAGGTTCTTTATTGTTGTATGATCATGAGCATGAAACTTAGCATATGCAATTCTTTCAAGCATTTAGTTGTCCTTTAAGTATCATGAAAGCATTGAAAAAAATCCATGAACAAAACATATCTAGCTTTAGAGTGTAGCTATTCATATGAAGACCAATTTTCTATTCTTGATTGAAGCAAGTAGCATGATTTTCTTGCTTTTTTACCTTATAACAAAGGATTTTAAGCATATTTGGTTGTGAATTTGGGCATTTGTAAATCATGAAATAACTTATGGGTTTTGCTTTACCTACAAACTGGGAAATATTATATTTTCTTTGAAGGGTAGATTTTGAGAGCAAATGGCACATATGATGCAATTGATGACATCTTGAATGACAATTAAGTTAGCCTTGTCTTGATCTTTTTGCTTTCTTGCTATCAACAAATGCAAAATGACTTGAGGAAAGACTACCACTTCTAAAAAGCCAATCAATCTTCTCTAGAATTTATGCAAACTGGTTATTCTTTCCTATAATTTTTACTCATTTGAATTAAATATTAAAAGGATAAATTAGGAGGATGCCACTACAAGCTAGTCTTACAACATTGGCACAAAAATACAAATGAAAATGTTGACTTTTATTGTGTGAATTTTAAATTAGATGGTAGCAAAACCTTGAAATTGTTGGCAATAATACATGAGATTTGCTAGTAGAACCTTGGCTATAAACCATGTCAAAAATCTTGGGCATAAAAGAACTACATTCCACATCAACATGCAAGCATCCACACCCAACAATCATATGCTTTGTAAGCCATACATGGTAATGTATATGGTTTAATATATGGATATTAAACTTCTACATTAATGAGGTGCATTGAGTAGATATGTTCATACCTCAAAAATCTAGTCAAGCAAAATATACCTTGATTTCTAAAAGGTACAACTTGATTCACACTTCTCCTAGATGGATACTTCAAAATAAATTATCTTCTCTACACAATTAGTGTGTGTAATATTACAGAGTTAGCATAGACTGATGAGCTAGTAAAATAAGCCAAATATAGATAGTAATTATAGGATATTCTAAAAGCATATGAGAATCTTACTGTGGAAACTTCTAGTTACCTTCTAGAGACTATGTGCACCAAATTAATGACTAGCTTAGCTTGTATGCCAAGTAGGTGGCTTCTAGAAGAAAGCTTCCTTGGAAGCTTTTAGTGTAGCTTGGCTTGTACTCCAAGAAGGCAATTTCAAGAAGGAAGTTTCCTTAGGAGCTCCTCAAGAGCCTTGTATTTCTTCTTAATAAATATCAAAGCCAAAGCTCATGCTAAGCATTTGGAGTTTCATTCAATTAAAAGTTCCAATGTGATCTTCCACTTTGATCTTCCATTCTCATATTCTTTCTTGGGTCTTTTACAAAGTGCATATTTTGAAGTTCTTGCATAAATTGAGAAGAGATGTAGAAAATTTGAATGATGAGTCCAATTAAAACACACCACATAGAGCAAAAAATGAATCAAATAGCTATTCAAAACTCAACACACCTAATATATGGGCAAGTTTAAACTCAAAAAAAAATACTAATTATTAAATTTTATGAGAGATCCCATAGTTGTAATATCTTATGGGATTGATCACCTTGTAGGATTTTATGGCTATGGGCAAAGTACATTGTTCTAGGTTACCTTTCTCCCTTTGAGAACACATTGGATGCTTAGTTGTGTTTAGGGTTGTGTCTACAAATCTAGGTTGTGTGTGTCACTTATATGTTAGCATTCTTTTGATTGGGTAGGAGAATGATGACCAACCTAACTTATCATCATGAAATGCACTCCTAGTTTACTAGTCATCACTTCCAACCTTACCAAGGAGATTTAAAAATCACACTTAGAAGCAAAGAACCTAAGTGTAGTACCTACACACCAATCCAAGCCAATTGGGCATACATGAAGCATGCAAGCATAGGGAGGATCCAAACACAAAAATTAAAACAAACTCTCCATGCTTTTGGTAAAAATGAGCTTTAGAGCATCCTTGCTTTGTCTAAAAATTATTTCAATCTGTACCCCAAGTTGCATCCAATTTGTACTCCAAATAGGGAAATTTTATACATTTTTTATGGGAATCTTTGCAAGAGTAAGATAGGAATAAATTGTTGTCTACAAATTTGATTTGGATTTCTAGTTTTCAATGAAGATCTTGAGAGATAAGCTTTCTAATGATATAAAGCAAGTCTCAATCTAACCAGTACATCTCTCTTGACAATATCTCAAATCTGGGTATATTTCTTTAGTTTCAACCTGAATTTTGAAATCCTTAATTGAGTGTTTGCTCCTATATTATAGCAGACTTTCATCAGATTTCTAGCTCAAAGGTACAAAGAAGCCTTACCAACACTCTTAAAACCTAAAGTCTTCAACCATAGTCATAAATAAAGTAATTGACATACAATTGTGATTGGAGGAAAAAATGCTACATTGAACTTACAATAATATTTTTAGTAGAGTTTTTTGCATTAGCTCTCACTTTGAATAAACCTTGAGCCACATTTTTGTACATAGTAATTGGTTTTTCTCTTTTATAAACAATCATAAAATTTTAAGGCTCGATCAAATCCAAATTTCTAGATATAGATCAATTTCCAAGCTGGACTAACTTTTGAGTTCTCCAAACCCAAGTATACTTGTTCCAAGACCTTGAATTCTCTATGTAAGAAATTCATATAAATTTTTTTTGCAAAGGTGAAAGACCTAATCATCAATAGTGTTGGAAAGATTCATGGCCTGATTAAAACTAGAGCTTGAGAAACAACCAAAATCCCATACCTAATCCTAATCTTCTCCTCAATAATTTGATTTCAAGCTCCAACTTCAATCAATCAGATCAGATTTGAGACTCAAACATAAAATTTTTAGAGCATAGTACAATGAGCACTTTGTCTTGTCTCTAACTCTCTTAAAATATCAAGAAAAAATACACATAAATCTCAAAAACCTCCAATTTGTTCATTTGTGTATGAATTTGACACCCTTTGCTTCAATTGATCTTAAACCACTCAAAACATGTAAAATCTCTTGATTTTTGTCACCAAAGCATAGCATGTTAGCATTTCTCTCCAACCGTAGTCTTGTCTTCCCAAATGCTATCCCTTAACTTGCTCAATCCTTGAATTTTTTAGACTTCCTCTATTGGGACCCAATCACTTGCAATTTTGTCATTTAGCCTTCCTCTTTTGGACAAATGGAACCCACAACTACACCTTGAAGCACTTGAAAAAATTTAAGTACTTCTCCTTCTACAAGAGCACAAAAATTCTCAAGTCCAAGACCTTTCCATAAGTAAGCACAAGAAGGACAATAATACACAGGGTTTCAATTAGTGATGCCATAAATGTAAGCTAAAAATGTGCTACCATCCAAGCTCAAAAGTGATCACAATGCAAAATATGAAGCTTGATTAGAAAATAATTTGGGTGTGGCATATCAAGAGCACCAAAAATATCTCATTTTAACTCTTCCTTTGATGGTCTAGCTCTCACAGTTTGTTACAACTCTCACTCTCAACGTCCTCCTTCCACTCTAGACTCATAAAACTAAAACACATCCCATCTATCAAATCTCTACCACCTATCTACATCAAAGGCCTCAATGAAATTTTTTATCCATGTGGCCAATTGCTTGAATATAGACAAATTGCTCATATGGCAATAGCTCAACCATGGGATCCATCAAACAATCTACTCCAATAATATGGAGATAAACTACACTAAACTACTCTTTCATTGGCTATGCAAACCACAACATGACAATGTAAGCAAAAAACACACCTCCACATCACACTCCATAACCATTTCAATCAAACCTCATAGTCATACCCATCGACTAATTCAATTTATCAATCAATTAATCAATTAATACCCCATAACAATCCCCATGAAACTCCATAGCAATCCTTGTCAAACCCCACAAAGTTTCTAATAGGAATCTTTATAAACCAATGTTTGAAGCTCTCAATGTCTTTTGCTTGAGGAACTTCTACGTCCTTGTGCATGTAAGAATGTGAACATCCCTTTGCATAAGAACAATTTTCTTGTATCATGAGCAACATATCTTCATGCATGCAAATATCATAGCAAACCTTTGCACTTCCATACTGTTGAGTATGGTGACATACATAATTGCATGATCTGGATTTGGATCCAGATCCAAATGTTCAAAGAAGTTGATCATGATGTAAAGTAATTTGTCCTCTTGGTTTTATGATTCTTATTTCCAAAAATGCTAAAAATTCAAAGTTAAAGACCAAGCTATAATGGTGAGAAGTATAGATAAGTAAAAAAGGAGTCATAATAGAAATACTGGTAAGCTAAAAATAAAGTCATAATAGAAGCATAAGATGGGAATATTTTTGGTTAATTGAAAGAGCACCCTATTAGCAAAATAACAATATTCAAATTTTCTTAATCTTATGCCTCAACCGGCTAATAATGCAATAGTGAAAGGTAATTTTGAAAGTGGTTTCAATAAATGTTAAATGGATATTTAACCTTTAAATGTTGAATGGGTATTTAACCTCATAGGTTTCAGTTTGGGAGTTTATGGAATTGCTAAGGAAATAGGATGATCATCAATATTGACCAATAACTCAATAGTTTACATGATACCCCACAAAAATGAACACAAAGGCAAAAAAATAGTAGATTCATAAACAACTAATAATTTCTACACTTAAAAATCATTTGATAGATTGTCTAACACCAAGCAATAGAATTTGTTGGTGGGGTCTTTCTATGTTAGCTGAGTCTTTGTTGGGTTATCCAAACACCTATAGGATTATTCTTAGATATGCATTATAATAATCTACTATCCAATCATATTTTTTTTTATCAATATCTAAAGGCAATAAATAAAGAAATTAACAAAGGATTATGAACCATTTTCTCACACAACCGTCAATTTTGAAGAAACCTCTCATAGAATTTATTTAGGGAAAAAATAGGCCAATTAAAACCCATAATGAGGTTTTACATTTGGAATTTAAGGGAAGTGGGCTCATCTATAAGCCTCCCATAAATATTTAAGGTAATTAAGGGAGGTCATTGAAATGAGATAACGTACATACACAAATAAGCACCTAAATAATTAAAGTTTAGTTTAACTTTGGGTTAGTAGATAACATCAACCTAATTTCGTGGGGCCTTATGGTCTACAAGACCTCCCATAGACAACAAGAATTTATGGATCACATAAATTGTGACCCATTAACCTTTAGAGAGTTATGAAAGGACCTCCATAAAAAAATCTACCTTTTTGTCACACCCTATAATAATTTACAAGACATCCAATAGATCTCACATAAAATTTTATTACAAATGCCAAAATTGCATGAGTGAAACACCCTATAGTTTCTAGATACACAAAATACTACTTGGGCTTTGTCTAAACAACATAACAAGGTTTTGGCTCACTATTGATGATTACAACTCCTTGTATGGAGGTTTTCTACTCCAAAATAAGCTGATCAACTACATCCTATTAGAATTATATCTCACTCAATGAACCTCCAACTGTGAAGTTTGTGTTGATCATATTCTTCTCATGCTCAATGCAATGTGGTGTGATATGACTCACCATTAACATTTTCTTCCTTTCTTCTCAATTTTTGCAAGAACTTCAAAATATGCATCCTAATGGTGTTGAGAGAGGAACTCTAGCTTCAAGTATCCATCAAGTGGAAGTGGATATCTAGTTGCATTTTTTGGAGATTGGTGTATAATCTCTCCTTGCTTAACCATGATATTGAGGTATGAAGATATTTACTCAATGCACTTGATTAATGTAAAAGCTTAATATCTATGGATTAAAAAATATTCAATGTCATGTTTGGCTTCTAAATCATGTGATTTTTGGCTTCTAAATGCTCAGCCTCAAACCCAAATGTGCAAGGTAAGTTGAAAATCCTGTGTTGTAAGGGAAACAAGCAAGGAAATCATGCTGCCTGCCTCAGTCAAGAACCAAAAATTATGTTGAAATCTGTCATAAATATTGAAGAAAATCTGCACAACATTCACAACATACAAGGAACATAAAAATTATACAAAGCACTTATGCCTATTTCCCCTTATTGAAAATCTAGTCACACGAGGGAGGAATGGAATACATGCATGCTTGTATGTAGGTTCTAAGCTAGTGAGAAACTTGGTCATGTTGTTTGGCCTTGCTTCTCTAGACTATTGCTCATATGTCCTATTTCTCAAGCTTCTTGACTATGCCACTAGCATCTAGATGGAATGAACAACTTGCTATCTCAAATGTAAGACCTAAATAACTAATGCCACCGTTAGATATTAGATGCTAGGTACTATGTACAAACCCTAAAATTGATAGTATAGGTACATGCTATATCAATGCTTCATGTACTACCATCTAAAATGTAATTTTACACTCCCAATCATTGAAGAAATGGTAGTACTCCAATCAAATTTCTAAACTGATGAAACTTATCTTTGGTAAAGCTTTTGTAAATAAATCTGCAATCTGATTGTTGGTGTTGATGTTATTGAAACACACTTCTTCTTTCTCTTGTTACTCTCTCATAGAGTGATATTGGATCTCTATGTGCTTGGTTCTCTTGTGGAAATTTTGGTTATATACAAGCTTGATAGCACTCCGATCGTTGCTTGAAATTGGATCATCTTATCCAAATTGTAACTCCTTGAGTGACCAATGGAGCCATACTTCTTCTTTGGCAACTGAAATTGTTGCTATTTACTCTGCCTATGTGGTAGAAGTGATATTTTATTGTTGTTGCTGACTGGTCCAAGCTAGCGGTCCACCATTCATCATAAAAATGAAGCCACTACATGACTTTCTATTGTCTAAGTCACCTAAAAAATCAACATCATAATATCTAGCTAGTGTATTAACAGGACCAGAACCTTCATTAAATTCTAATAATTTAAAGTACCTTTGAGGTACTTGAAAATTTCTTTCATTGCTTCCTAATGTTGAGATGAAGGATTAGAACTAAACTTTGCTATTATGCTAACAACATAATCTATGCTAGGTCTTGTACATATCATAACATACATTAGACATCCTATTGCTTCTTGTGAGGTCTTGTACATATCATAACATATATTAGACATCCTATTACTTCTTGGTAGGGTAACCTAATCAGTTCATTTTCTTCCACTTGGAATGTTGTATTTGGATCTACAAGAATAGCAATTAGATATGCATATCCAAGATTAAACCAATTTATGATAGACTCTACATATCTTTCTTGAGTGAATCTGATTTTGAGTTTTTCTCTATTACAAAAAATCTGAAGTCCTACACAATATTCTACTTCTCCATGTAACTTCAAACTCTCTACAAAGATGACCTAACATGGTAGCAATGTGTGATGTATCTTTCTCCCAAATTGGTCCATCATCTACAAAGATAGTGAGGATTACCTCAAGTCCATAATACACACAAGGATCATAAAGTGATGCTTGCGACCCATACTTCACTAAGAAGTCATCAAACTTCATGTTCCAATTCCTTGAGGCTTGCTTTAGGTCATAAAGACTCTTTAAAAATTTGAAAACAGTCTTCTTCTTTCAAGCTTCTATATGTTTGTGGGGCTACTCCATATAAATTTCCGTATGAAAATCATTATTAAGAAACATTGTCTTTATGTCAAATTGTGCTCTCCATGTCTTCCATTGCAACTAGTGAAAGGAAAACATCTGATGGAATAAAACTAAACTACTAGAGCAAATGTATCCTCATAGTAGATTCTTGCAAGTTGTGAATATCTCTTGGCTAAAAGTCTAGCCTTGTCCCTTGAGATGTTGTTCTTAGCATCAATCTTAGTTCTGTAAACCCATTGACATTTGACTACTTTTTTCCCTTCAAGCAATGCTATTAGCTTCCAAGTCTTGTTCTACTTCAATGACTTGAATTCCTCATCCATGGCCTTCATACACTTAGGTGATTGCATTGCATCTTGGAAATAAACAAGATTTAAATTTACATCTCCTCTTGCAATCAGTTGCAACAATGCAAACATAAGATGTCTTACTGTAATCCCACTTACCAAGTCTTTGTGGTGGTCCTCTCATTCCCCACTTCTACAATTTCCTCTATCTTGAGTGGTTGAAGTTGAGTTCATTATGAATTAGGTTCTTAATCACACTCACTTCCTTCTTGAATTGGACTAATGCTAGTCTCACTTGCTGATTCTTTTGTAGCTTGCTCTGCTCCTTTAGAAGCTTGTGGAGACTCTCAATCAACTTCTATCTCATCAATGCTCATTCTAGCATTGGCTTGCTCTTCATCAATCTCTTCAACACAAACTATATCTAGGTTTAACATCCATAACCATTGTGATCAGGTTGCTACTCTCTTAGCATGACATCCCTAGTTTCACATATCTTATTCTTCATTTGCTCCTATATTTTGAAGGCTTTGGATTCTAAACTATATCCACATAAAGATATCTCTTATCCCTTTGGATAAAACTTCTTTTTTTGACTCTTTGGTGTGTGCACAAAGACTAAGCAACCAAAAGTTCTTGAATGTGCAACTGCTGGTTTTGCTCCATTGCCAAAGCTCATAAGGATTTTTCTCTAAAATTTTACTTAAAATTCTATTTAGAACATGTGTAGCAACTTCCACTACTTTTGCCCACAACCCTTTAGGTAGCTTGCTAGAAAGCAGCATGCTATTTGTTGCTTCAACATTGTTTATATGATCTCTCTTTGAGATACCATTTTGCTCAAGAGTGTAAGGTGCTATAAGTTCATGGAATAATCCAACACTCCATAAAAAAACATCAAATTCTTTTCTAGTGCATTCAACTCTTTTATCAAATTATAGTTTCTTGATCTTCACTCCATACTGAGTTTTTACATATGTATGAAGTTTCTTGAAGCAAGAGAGAGTTTTGGACTTCTCTTTCAAGAAAGTACAAATCTAAAACCACTAGTACCATCCTTAAAAAGGAGATAATATCTTGATCTTGCTATTGAGCTCACAATCATAGGACCACAAATATCACTATGAAAGAACTCTCCAACCTTGTACTTGCTTCTACTATTGCTAGATTTTGCAAGGTGTAATCTATGTTGCTTTCTTAGAGCACATCTATCACAAAGGAAAGACTTTTAACTATTAGACTCTTTTGGTATCAACCAGAGGCCCTATGCTATAACTTCTCTCTCTATCTTCCCAAGTACAATATCTAACTTTTGACACTATTTTTTCTTATTTAGCTTCTCGCTCTACTCTTGCAACAATAGAGTTTGCTTAGGAAATTTCTCCTACCTTGGTAATTTTGATCTAAAGTTTGTAGAGCTTTGAGTGATGGACACCCTTCATCACCATTGCTCCTCTTTCTCTATGTAGTAGCTCTTTTTGGTGTAGGTCATTTGAATGCCATTGTATGCTACTTGACCAATATTGAATAGGTTGGACTTCAACTCCAATATGTAGGGAACTCCTTTGATGACTTCTTCTTGTCTTCTTGCACCAAGCTTATAAGAAATTAGGATGTCTCCCACTTCAACAACCCAAACCTTTTATTGTTAGCAACATACATGGACCAAGTTTGTTCTTCAATCTTCTTGAAATATTAGAACCACTCTTCTTTATTGGTCATGTGGTTTGAAGCTCCTCTATCAACATACCAAACATCATTTTTTAGATGGTCTATACTTATAGAAGTGCTAGAACTAGCATAAAATGCAATAATCTATGTTGTTAGAGCATAGTGTTGACTCTTAGAATTAGTCACATTGTGTTGCTTGCTTATTTGGATTCTCTTGCCCAATGGCCCTTCTCTTTATATTTTTGAAGCTTGTTTTCTTCTTTGATTCAAAAATGTTGGTCTCCCTTTGAGTCCAACTATTGTTACTAATTCTCATGCTTCTTCTATAAGTAGTAAGAAAGGCTCCTTCTTGACTCTCTTCTTTCTCCTTTCTACATCCAAACCTTAAAAAACCTTGAATAGTCTTCAAATGAGTCTCTCTATGGTTTGATGTTCCTTGATACATTATCCCTTGTAGCTATTATAGGGAAATGAACTTGTGGAAAAAATAAATAATCTTGGTGTTGATTAAGGGATCATCTACTCTAACACCAAGGTTACTCAACTCATTATAAAGAGTTTGTACTTAACTAATAAAACATGCTTTCTCTTCTTGTTGGTTGGGTTATCCAATCCTATAGTGGAAATGAACATAACTGTGGGAGCAAGGAAAGCAATGGTATAGTCCTTGTGTAGCCAACCATTTATACAACTTGGGGAGATATTGTAGTTGGAGTTCATGTAGCTAATCATAATTCCACCAAGGGATGGGAATCTCCTATGGACATTTATCATCAAGGATGGTTTGAAGGATTTTCATCTCCACAAATCTTTTGGCCCTCGTGGTATATCTCTTTGAGAAGTCAACAACATATATATAGATAGATTCCTAATGCCATTAGCTATTCAACCAATCAATGTGATGAACTACCAAGGAGCATTGATTAACAACATAGACACAAGTGATCCTATAAATTGTGATTCACCATTCATCCCTTTTAACACCAAGCTAGGATAGGAATGCACAATTTTATACTAGTCTTATGCCACATTGGCCTTGAGGCCCAAAAGTCACAATACAATCCTACAAGAGGAGAGGGGTCCAATTCCTATATTGCACTGGTCAGTCTTTCTTGTAGATGGTGTGTTATCCTTAATCCTCAATACACTACTTCTCAAGGAATCTTCTTGTTGTATGTACCAAAATTCAAGATTACTCTCACAAGGGGAGCAATCTCCCTTCAATATTGGATCCTAAATCTAAATATTGAATTTTCTTTTCCTATCTTAATCACTATTCTAAATGTAGAAACTACCTCCTTGGTAGCTCATGCACTAAATGCTTATTAGCTCTCCTTCCTTAGATTTCTTCTCCTCTAGATGTACATAACCTACTTGTCAATATGAAATTGGATTCTTAGTTACTATTTTCTAACTACTTTACATGTCCATAATCTTGGCTCTCATACCCAAGAACAATAGGCAACTTGCACTTAGTCCATCCCACAAGCAATTTTCTCTCCATCTCTTGTATACTCCCAAAATGGAGTCTAACCTACAAAAGTCCTTCTTTTCATGCAACATAACACTCTTTTAAGTCCTTGCATTCTGAGCAAGACTAGAAGGATTTATTTAGGAATTGAGCTCAAATATTAAGTTCTTGTATGATTCCTCTCCTAATAGTCCTTGAAGATGGTACCTTGCACATCTATGAACCCATGCATGTACGCTAACTCCAATGTTCTACCCAAATGGCAATCCCATTTACCTTAGTTGTCTATTGAATGGGATTACACATGCTCTCTTCTTTGCCATCTCAACCCAATTAGTTGTATAGTTGGGTACGAGCCTTACAATATACTATGATGCAAAACACTACCAGATCTTTAGTGGTATACCATTGGTTCCAATAACTTTCTAACATGTCCATGGTCTCCCGCAATCTTGTAGGATAGAGTTGTACTTCTGGCCAATAATGAGACCTTTTCCCATAAGAGAAGTGATGAGTTCCCATTGTGTGGGATACCTTTATGTCTAGCCTCTTCCTAAGTATTTTTCTCAAGCCTTGAGATAGTGCATCCAATAGTATAGGTAATCTTATTCTCTCCATGTTGTGATTGTTGGAGAAGGACCTCATAATCCCAAGGATAGCCAACACAACTATTGTCAATTGGGACCATCAATGCTGCATGGTCTTGGAACTGAATAGATACATGAGGGATTTGGTCATGGCTAAGTACATAATTGAAATCCTCAAGTATTGTAGTAGGCAGTATGAGACTTCTTACCATAATTTACAATTTGGGTGGTAGGCTACATGAAGTCCTTGCACTATGGGTTTTTTTTACTTGGTATCATGTTGTGTTTGCGTAACTAGTGAAAAATATTTTTGTATAGTTTATCTCTATAGATTGTATGACAATCCTGCAATTGAGCTATTTCTATTTGAGCAATCTATGTACATGTACATGACTAGCCATTTGGATTATAGTCTTGTTTTCTTTGAGAGCTCTTATGCATACAGGTGGTGGAGAGTTGAAAGACGGTGTGGGTTTTTAGTTTTAAGAGTCTCAAGCAAGAGGAAGACATGGAGAGTAAGAGTTGTAGTAGAGCATGGGCACTAGAGCATCAAAGGAAACACTTGAGTAATAAATATTCCATGCTCTTGATCTAACACTCCCAAATCCTTTTCTCATCAGGCTGTAAATTCTACATTATGACCACTTACAAGATTGGATGGTGGCACATTTTGAGGCGGTATTCATGGAATCAATGATTGAGAACCAAGACCCTATCCTCCTTTTACTTACTTACAATTAGGTTTGAGACTTGGAAATTTATATTCTCTTATAAGAAATGAAGGAATCAATCTTGTTCAAGAGCTTCAAGGTGGAGTTGTGGGTCCATTTGTTGAGAAGAGAAATAATTAGGTGATAAATTGGCAAGTGCTTTGGTCCCAAGAGTGAAAGTCTAAAGTTCTTTGACAATTGAGTAGTTTGGGAAGAATAATTTGGAAAAGAAGACCACTATTGGAAAGTGGAGATAATAGGCTATGTATTGAAGACAAAACTGAGTGATTTGAGTAGATTCTTTGTCAAAGATGGTCAATTGAATCAAAAGGGTTGGAATTCATACCCAAGTGCACAAGTTGAGGGATTGTGAAAGTCTCTTGATACAATTTTTTGGTGTTGTCAATGGAGTTGGATAGTAGATAGAATGCTTATGGTGTTGAGCTCAAGAAAATTTATGTTTGAAGAAGTCTCAACTTAGATATGATCAATTGAAGTTAGATCTTTGGAAATCAAGGTGTTGAGAAGGAGATGATGATCATGTTTGGGATTTTGGTCACTTTTCAAGATTTGGTTTGAATTGGCACATAAAAATTTCCATTATTGTTGGTGGTTAGGTCTTGCACCTCATGTAAATTCATCAAATAGATTTCAAGGTCTCGGATCAAGTATACTTGGGTCTATAGAGCTCATAAGTTACCCTAACCTAGGAATTGATTCTTTATCTAGAGGTTGTAGTTGTGTCAAATTTCACAAAGATTTAGACAAGAGCACAACCAACTAAAGTATAAATTTTGTTTAGCTAAGGCTTTATAGAGAGTGAGAGCAAATGCAAAAAACTCTACTAAAAAAGCTATCATAAATGCAAAATTGTAATTCCATATCCAATTGCAATTGAACATCAAATCTCCAACTTGAAGTCAAAAGTGGAAGTATTGTAGCTTCTTGAAGTGTTTCCTACTGTTTTACATGCATCTATGGGAAAAATTTGGCCAAAACTTGTGCAAGAATCAAGACTTAAGCCCTACTTTAGATTTTGAAATTAGAGTTAGTACTACAAAAATCTGGCCAAGTTTAGGACATTTTCAAAGGATCTATAATAACCAAGTTGAGCTTTATTTTATTTCATTGGAAATTTTATCTTAGAGGCTTTCCATTGAATCAAGAATCATCTAAATCAAAACTATAGAGAAAAAGATAGTCTCATCTAAGTCTTGCAGACGTTTTCCATAAAAGAAGGCTTAAAGTTCCCCTACTTGGAGCACAAATTGGATGCAAGATTGGAAGAAAAATTGGATGCAACTTGGAGTACAAATTGAAATCAGCTTTTGGACAAAGTACAAAGGCTTTGAAGCTCATTTCCACTAAAGCATAGAGAGTTATTGCTAAAAATTCTTGTGTTTGGATCCTCTCCATGCTTGCATGCTTGATTTTATGCCCAATTGGCTTGGATTTGGTGTTTGAGCATTGTGCTTAGGTTTTTTTTTTCTAGATATATTATGTATTTCTCCTTGGTAATGCGAGAAGGATGAGCAATAGACTAGGAGTGCATGTTATGATTATTGGTTAGGTTGCTCGTTACTTCCTTACACGATAGAAAGAATACAAGAAACAAGAGTAAAAGGTATCAAGGTTTAGGTAAAACACACAAGCTCAAACTAGTAGTGACAAATCTACATAAAACCTCTTATCTATAAGCTCCAAGCTAGTCACCAATGTGCTCCAAAAGAGAGAAAGGAAAAGTATGTCAACAAGATGGCCCTGATACAATCAAAACCACTCAAATCAAGATCCTCATAATTTAGATCTACATCATGAAACTTGTCATAACACTTGATCATGCAAGAACTTTATGCTTTTTAGGTTAGGGAGTACTTAAAATTTTGACCTTCAGAAGTTCTTCCGTGCTTCTCCAAAGCTACCATAGATGGGCCATTGAATGGGTAAAGTTGGTTGGGTTATTTTCCCTAGTTGCTCTGGAGCAGTCTTAAGCTCTTGGATCATAGTAATAATTTTTACATTTTGTGATCCAAGATCATTGCTCATAGTAGCATTGTAGGTGCTCTGAAACTTGGTGTCCTTATAAATTCAAGCAATTTCTACATTGCTTACTTTGGCCACTTTGATGTATTCTTGTGTAAGACATACATGTGGTTTTAAAGCTAACCCAGAATTAACCAACTTTAAGCAATCAACCAAATATCTTAGGGTAAAGTATAGGAGATTTGTTGCCATATAGGTCAATTCAAGGGGATTTCCAATGTGATATCTCCTTGTAGTATTGCTTTGGCCAAAATGCATATGGTTCTCTAGAGTTCCTAGAATTTGACAGCATATGCCCACAACATGGAAAAATGCTCCATCCTAATGGGTACTCTTAAGGAAACATGGTGAGTAATTGCTATTTTCATAATCAGGAGGGCAAAGTCAAAGTGGTAGATCTACTTGACTAAGGTAAAAACCAAAATTTCCCATTGTAATTGACTTAAAGTAGCAAAGATCTCCTTTTGCATATATTGAGTCAGGTTGAGTTGGGGAAGGAAGAGGTATCAAGCTGAGTGCTCCTTGTCCACCTTGCAAGAGGCTTTTGCAATTTCTTTGACTTGATTGATATTGATTACTCTTGGGGAACAAAATGTCATGAATAACAAGAGGGTGGTGACCGTGATAGGTTGTAATTGGACCCATGGTGGGGAGGGATCACCATGTGCAACCACTCTTGGAACTCATGTGGGTCTTATGGGGCTTTCTACATCCACTCTTGGGTTGGCAAGGCTTCTTGCTCAATTGCCTTGATGGTTGTTGCTTGCCATACATAGCTCTCTAATCTTGTAATATTTAACATGTTTGGGGCAATGAGTACTTTATTAATATGATCCTAGGGTTTTGGGGCCTAGGAGACAATCATGAAGTTTGGGAATTCATCCTCTAGGGAAATTGTGCTCTTTGCTAATTACTTGACTAACTCTACCACTTCTTTGGTGAAGTGTACTCCTCCTTGGTATGATATCTCGGACCCCAAGGCTTCCTTGCACTCCTCCTCCTCTAGTTTTCAAATTCATTAGAGATCTAGAGCTCCCAAGTCATTCTCTTGTTGTGGAGTCACTTCTCATCCTGGATTCTTATCAAGGAGATAAGATCCAAATGATGGTCTTGAATCAAGATGTAGCTCTTTGGTCGTATAAGGACTTAATTGGCTCATACTTTCCTCCAGTACATTCAATAGGTAGCTTCTTGTAAATATTGTGGCACCTCTTCTCTTACTAGTTGGAGCACATCTACAATGTGAGTGGCCTTCATCATGCTCCTAGTATTCTGATATATTGATAATCAGACTTTCTCTGGTTGGTAAGCTCAATGTTTTTCTAGCTTCACTTCTTATAAGGCCATCACTCCTCTCTTGAGATATCTCTCCTATAGGCTCCTTGTAATGTTCCAAAGATAGAGAAACCCCAAGAGAAGAAAGACAAGAGAAATGCAAGGTTTTATTCCTCAATACTCTTATGCCCCAATGAACACCTTGTCTTTATTATATAGAAAAGAAGATCCACTCAAAGGGAGCTACACCCTTGGATCAAATACATGGATTAGTGATACGTCAACAAGCTCTACTCCTTAGATTCAATGCATGGATTGATGACATGTTGATCCTTGATCCTTTGGTCAAACAAGTTTGACCAAAGGGAATATTTGGAGAATCTTCTTATTGGAAGCTCAAAATAGCATGGGTGAGGTACTATTAGAAATGCAACACCTTTTGTTATATTGTGAAACATTAAATTTTTTGAGGCCTAATTCATTTGTTTAGGCCTCCAAATTTGGCTTTGAAGTTTCAAGTTATTTTTAACCTTTGCCCTATCAGTGGAAGTATTCTTTTGATGACATCTTTATCTGATCTACTTATACAATTGCATATAGAATCCCTAAAGATATTACCAAGCCAATTTCCACCTTTAGATAATCTGTCAAGCTAATGGTATCATAATCCTCTCCCATTCAAGATGTAAAGTCCTCATTGCTAGGCTATTGCTCAAAAGATTATACTAACACCGGTGCATTGGTCAAGTTAGCTATGGGTTCCCATGTTATCTCATATAATGGGTATTATTTCCAATTTATGAGATATTCCACATATAGATTATGGGTACCATAGATGCATTTTTTGAGAATGTGTTTGAATTTGTATTCCTTCATGCCATCAATTAGTGTTGGACAAGGTAGAGCTTCTTGTATGGAAGGAAAGTGGAGTGTTTGGCGTGCATATTTGAATAGCAAGGAAACATGGAACACAAGATGGATCTTCATATGTGGTGGTAGCTCAAGTGATAAGCCATTGCACCAATTTGATGGGTGATGGGAAAAGGGCTAATAAAATGAGGTCTGAGCCTACAAGGGCCAACTAACAATAAGGTTGGTTGTGGATTGTAACACCCATTGATCTATGTATGCTTTGTACGGGTATTAAGTTTGGTATTGTAAGTAATGGAGAACTAATATCTATATGGAGTTTAACTAAGCTTCTACATTAGTCATGATTAGCTAGAGTTAGTCCTAGCTAAGATAAAATATGACCCTATTCTAGAAGAAGGGAAAAGAGTGAGCATCATTATTTTTTCATCACTTGTGTATTGAATTGGTGTTATTCCTAGTTATTTGATTTTGAAGAAAGAGTTGAGAACTCTCAAGACCATAAGCCTTGTTGGTGCAGATTTTTCTATAGTCAAAGGATAGCCTATGTGAATTAATCCTTGACTTAGTTGGTGGTTGAGAATAAGACCATTTACCAATGGGATTGTTCTCATGTGCTTGGATATTTCTTTAGATTTTTTAAATTGATTTGATTTGATTTGATTTGACTTTTAGCCTAGTAACTTGAGTTACTCCAATAATTAGTAAATTTGGTGTGTAAATTCTTCATAAGTATATAATTTAGGGGTGAGAATGTACTCATCATCCTTTCATTTGTAAATATCTCTCTCTCATTTAGACTTTAATGAGCAATGTGTTGAGTCTTGGAAGTGCCTTGGATTTCTAGCCTTGGAAGAGTATGATGGAGTTGAGGTTCTTTGTCTTCTTACTCCATGGTGCATTATCTAAATAGCCATCAAAGGTTCATCTTGAGTAAGAGATAGCCCGGCTCACATTTTTGGTTTGTTTAGGATCTCTCTAGAAGGTAATATGATAATTTATGTACAATTTTACTAGAGCTTACTTGCAAAGAATAATAAGGGAGGAAAAGGCTGAATCTATGTTAGAGAACTTGGACCTATTTTTATACCTTTTAATTCATTATGATGTTTTTGAGGTGGTTTTAGATATACTATACATATGACAGGATTTGGAGAGATTGTGTGAAGTGGATGGATTGTAGATTTTGGGATTATGGTGATTTTGGGCAAAACCTCAAGTTTTAAATATGGAATTAAAATTTTCATGCAGGATAGCTTAGATTATCTTTCAGTTGGGATACTTGAAATTATTGTAAGGGCTGGTACATGCACTAAGCTAGAATTTTGGAAGGTGGTGGGGAAAATTGTTCCCGCAAATTGAACACTCTTTGGACTTTTGTGAAGAGTTTACCATTTCTTCATTTTTCATTGGATAATCTTGAAACTTTCCAAGAAAATTTAGTGCAAGATACCTTCTTGCTCAAGAACTATGGAGTGGTTGTTCTTGCATAGGAATTTATAAATTTCTAAAGTGAGGGAGGGAGTGGTTTTTAGACCAAATTTGTAAAACATGTGGTTAATAGAGAGATGCCTGGGCCAAATGGCTCAATGAAAAGGGTGGAAATTTTACAAAAGGAGAACAAACTAGGATTCTCATTAAGTGTAAAAACTTTCAAAGGCCTAGGAGTTATAATTTGGGGTAATTAGTTGACATTGTGAGGAGGAATTATTTCAAGAGAGTTAAGTTCTCATGATTGATGAGTGTAAGTTAGACCAAAAGTATGTTTGAGTGTTTTGACTCATCTTGGGACCATGACGAGCAATCTTGATTGGAAATTTTGCTTATATAAGGTTCCTTGAGGTGTTGAATTGATAATAGTGGCCAATTTAAAGAAATGAGATTTTAGAATAGAATTTGAAGAGAGTTGAGAGGATTCAAAGAGTTTCATCATTTGGAGGAAAGAGTGATTCTAACAGCTTCTTATGTGGAGAGAAGGGACACAAGGCAAGTTCATGTTTATTGAGTCTTGAGAGCAAGAGATTGAGAAAAAGGGGAGGCTTACTTGACTTGGGATTGCATGTTGTACCTTCTTCACCAAGATTGGGAAGGAGGAGATCTAGGACCAAGGAGTTGTGTGAAGTTTGTGGAGTGTAAGGATTTCCAGAGAGCCATGAGTGTAAGGGAATAGTAACATTTTTGGAGACCTGGTGAAGTGGTAGTACCACTATAGAGAAACTACCACCTTGATTAAAAAGTTCATGAGTTTAGTGATGGAGATAACATTTCAATTGATGGATAAAATATCCATAAGAGTTTGCTTAATTTTCATCTTTGGATTTGATTGTGTCATAGATATCATGGAGTAACTAAAACCCTTTGTACTACCTAGAGTGGACTACTCACAAATGGTTTTAGTCACATATATAATCTACTAGTTATAGGGTGAGAGAGAAAATATAGAAAAAAAGAGAGAGAAGAAAGGTAATGAGAGGTTAAGATGGAGATACTTCTAATTTTCTTTGGCAAGGATAGAGAGGATGTGGAGGCTTTTATGAGAGACTTCAAAAAAGCTTGTATAGGAAATGATGAGAAGAGGAAAGATGAGTAGGCCTCATTACTATTGGATTTCTTTGAGGATGTAATTCTTACATGGTATGAGTCATAATACCAAAAAGAGAGAAAGAGATAAGCGAGAGGAGTCTTAGGAGAGTTTGACTGTAACACTCACTGAGAAATTTTTTCTGGATGAGTGTTATGAGAGATTGATGATTGAGGTTACCTTCCTCAAACAAGAAGATTGAGAGAAAGTGAGAGTCTATGCAAAAAGAGAGGAGAAGTAAGAGTCTAGGTTTTGCATAGTGTTGGGGATGATATGGAGACTACCATGATTGGGATAGGAGCCATGCTCACCGAGATCTTTGTGGGAGAGTTAAAACCACAAATTCAAATCAAGGTTAGATATGAGAAACCTTCTTCCAAGGTAGATGTTATCAAGATTGCAGTTCATATGGAAGAGAGTTTTGACAGAGATGAGAGGGATTTGGTAGTGAAGGAGGTTGTGCATCCTCCACAAGTATACAATTATGGTAGGGATTTTTATCCTTTGGTGGCAGAGATGACACCAAAAGTAGTATTTGCTCTTTTCTTTGTACCTATGACCAAAGATCCTATTCAAACTATCATGGAGCAACTCGTAGATCTCAAGATCAATGTAGTGCAACTATGGGAAATGAGAGAGGTGGACCAAAATGTTGGGAGAAGGCTTAAGGATATAGATATGATATGGAAACTATGCATATAGAAGAGGCCAACCAACTAGCAATTTCAATGATAGAAATTATTTTGGTTGTGGAGGTAGAGGTCACATCCAAAGGAATTGCCAAGATTCTATGTACCATGGAGGAAGGGGTTATGATAGGGCAAATGGAGAGAAAGAGAGACGTGATGAAGCCTCAGTATATCTTATGAAAAATAGAGGTAAGGAGATAACATCCATAGATGTGGTAGATAGCAAGTATGAGAAGGAGGATGCTTAAACTCCAAAGGTCTTAACTTGGAGCTTTTGGCACAAGAGAAGAAGAGAGCCCATTTTATAGATGATATATATTTTTTTCAAGAATTCACTCCTAGTAAGGATAATCCAGTGCACTCAAAGGGTACACATACAACTAGTTCAACACCATCAACAAAGACTCCAATGGAGAAGTTAAAGGATGAATGATTTCTTAATCTAAAAGAAACAATGGGGCTACAATGTGTTGGAGGATGTTTGTAGTCACAAGACCAAAATCATAGTGGGTATATTGATTGCTTGAAATCCTACCTTGAAGAAGAAACTTAGAGGTGGTTTGAGTTCTACAAAGAGCAAGAGAAAGACAAAAGCAAAGGCTCCGGTATCAATGGGGTTGGTGGATAGAAAAACAACACCATGGAAGGCTTGTGAATATGCCTCCAAGATTGATACAAGGGTGAATGGTCATAACATCAAGAATGCACTTGTTGATGGAGGATCTATGGTGAATGCCCTATCAAAGAAGTTGGGTATGATATCCTCTTGACCTTCAAGATTTTTAGTAAGCATGGCAAACAAGCAACAAGTTTGATCAATGGGTGTGATGGACAAGGTTGTAGTATTGGTTATGGGAGTTCAAAATATCATGACTTTCCAACTCTTGAAGGATGCAAGTTATGATTTGTTAGTTGGGAGGCCATGGTTAAGAGCAACACACATAATTGATAGATGACACAAAGGGTACTTGAGAATTGGGCTATCAAACTGTTGGGTTATAGTTCCTATAACATACACCAACCACCATTCACATTAAGATACACCATCTTTTGGTTATTGAGAATTGGATTCAGAAGAAAGAGCTTGAAGTGTGGACACAAGAATGGAAGAAGAGACCTCATTGGAGAAGGATGACTCTAAATATGATTTAGATGTGCATCCTTTGTGTGCTATGGACTTTGTGCCTAAGCTAGAGGTTTTAAGGGACCCTAATAAATCACCGTTGACACTAGAGGAAATAGAGAGGGTACTATCTACCCTTAAATATAGTCCAAATGTTACCAAGGAGAAGAGGTAAGATTTGAGGAGACTTTTTGTAAGTTTATCCATGTGTTTGCCTTTAATTACAAAGAAGTCACCTTGGAGGAGCACCAAATAGAGGTAGAGTCACAAGCAAGACCAATCCGCCAAAAGCAATGTTGCATTAGCATACCAATAGCTTTGGTTGTGAAGGAAGAGATTGATAAGCTCAAGGAGACTTAGTTTATTTTTTAGGTGGAGAATTGAAAATGGGTGTCTCTATTTATGATTATATAGAAGAAGAATGTCAAGCTTTAGATATGCATTGATTACAAGAAGCTCAATGCTCTTACCAAGAAGGACTACTAACCCTTGTCAATTCATTAATGAGATCTTGAAGGAGGTTGCGGATCATGAGATGTATAGTTTTGGAGATGGTTATAATGGTTATAACCAAATCAAGATTGAACCAAAGGATCAACACCTCACTCCACTCAACACACCTTAGGGAAATGTATACTTCACATTGTTACTCATCTTGGTCCAATAGTAATGATGTTTGATTGCATCTCAAGTCCACTCCAACATGACATGCAATGGAAAAATCATGACATTATGCTAGAATAGTGGTTCTTAGGTCTGGAGCATCTAGGATCCATAACTTGCCATAAAAAGGTGAGTCCTTTGGTAATGGTTACAACTTTAGATGATTTGTGGATCAATATTTATAGCAAGAAGAATCATTGGCCAGAAATTGAGGTTCATCTTGACCTCTACAACCTGATTGTTCACCATTGTTATCTGGTGAATGCATCTACAAGTTGCTTCTTACCTTCCACATATGTGATCATCATGTTGAACCATTGTATCCACTCTGCCAAACAAATTTGTTAATGAGATAAATCTTTTTATGTCTCAAGGTAAACTAGTGGTTTGTGGTTTGTCTCCACTACAAATGTCTTCTTGCCAAGATAGTGCTTCCAATGCTTGGTTGCAAGGACAATAACCAAATCTTCTTTTTTGGTGGTGTGATAGTTGCACTCTACTAATAAGAAATTTTGAGAGAAATATGCAATTGAGTACCATTTATCACCCCATTCTTGTTGTAGGATTGCTCTTATAGCAACACCTAATGCATTTATAGCCAACTTGATTGGACATGTTGTGTCATACCATTTCAAGATTGATGCATGTAGTAATGCATCTTTTAATTTATTGAAAGGCCAATTTTTATGAGATTCTCCACATCCACTTCCCTTCCTTGCCAAGTAGTGCCATTGAGGGTTGTGTAACCTTGGAGAAGTTTGAGACAAATCAATGATAGAACACAATCAATCCTAAGAAACTCTTGTATTGAGTCTCATCTTTTTGAGTACTCCTTTTCAAAATGACATCTATTTTATCTATTAAAACTTGGATACCTTTTGCACAAACTCTATGCCCCAAGTAATCTACTTTAGACTTGCTAGACTCACACTTTGAGACTTAAGCATACAACTAGTTCTATTGTAGAATCCAAAGGGTTTCTCATAGGTGTTGCTTGTGATCTTTCATTTTCCTACTAAAGACTAAGATGTCATTAATGAAAATGATAACAAATTTATCCAAGTATGGACAAAATATATCATTCATCAAACTCATGAAAGTGGCTGGTGCATTGGTGAGGCAAAATGGCATCATTGGGTACTCAAAATGACCATGCTTTGTTTGAAAGGCAATTTTATGTATGTCTTCCTCTAAAATCTTGGTTTGGTTATAACTACTTTGCATATCAAGTTAAGTGAAGTTTGTTGCCCCATTGAGTTGATCAAATTGGTCATCCAAGCAAGGTAATGGGTATTTAATCTTCACAGTTTGTTGATTTTGGCCTTGGTAGTCAATGCACATTTGCATTGTATTGTCTTTCTTCTTCACAAAAAAGACAAGAGTTCCATATGGTGATACTTTGGGTTAGATAAACCCTTTATGTAGCCTATCCTTAATCTGAGCCTTACATTCCTTCAACTCATGAGGTGATAGTCAATATGGGGCCTTGCAAAGAGGCATCTTCCTCAGAAGTATTTTAATTTTATGATCTACTCTCCTTTTTGGTAACCTTGAGGTTAAATAATTAAGAAAGACATCTTGAAATTCATTAACAATATCTTTCAAATTCTCAAGAATTTGTCCATTGAGTTGTGCACTTTGGACTTCTCTTATTAGATTTATAAAACATCTATTTGTCTTACTAATAACTATTGTTACTATGATATTGAGAGGAAATTCTTGCATATAGGATCTTTCCCTATCTCTAATTATCTTCCATGGGCTAGTTCTCACTATATTCCTTCTCCAATCTACCATGGAGTTATAGTGTTCCATCCATAACATATGTAAGATCATATCATAATGAACTTAATGTCTCAGTCAACACTCAATTTCTTCTTGAATCTTTTCTATAGAGAATGCTACTTTCCTAGGTAATGACTCAATCTTCTCTATTTGATCATCAAGTAACTCTACTTCTTTATTCTCATCGTTCTTTAGTTCCATCCTCAATCTTATTGCAATAGAGCAACACAAGAAATTCTCTATTGCTCCAAGGTCTATCAATATTCTCACTTGATTGCCTTTTAGGATTCAATTTACAACAATTAGTTGTGCATTGATCTTCTTCAACCTTTTCACACTTTTCTTCTTCCTCCCCTTACTTTTACTTCTCTCAATTGAGTCAATAAGGCTACAAGGTATGTTTACTAGCAATCTTTGTTTTTTGATGTGATTTCAACATCTTCTTCTTCAGTTTGTCTCTCCAAGTTATTCAAAGGTTGCATGTATAGAGGCTGAGGGCCCCTAGGAAGTTGGGCATGTCAATTGGTAGCTATGTGCTCAACTCAACTACAATTGTAACAACTTAATTGTTCTACTTGAGCCCCTTCTTCTTGTGGGACTCTATCACTAATTTCTTTGACCATCCTTGTTCTCCTTGGAGCAGTCATGCTCCTTGGTCTTGGAAATTGTTTTTGCCCAATCCCATAGGAAGTGGTTCATAAAAGTGTGGTGTTTTAACCCAATAGTGTTGTGTTGAGATTAATCCTTCACCTTCCAAGTGCTCTTGCTATTTTTTGAGCACACACAATGGCTTCAAAAATAATGTAAGGATTTTGTACCATTATTTCTTGGCAAATTAGCTCTTTTAACCCTGTTTGAAATTCACAAGAGCTTTTGCTAGGCTCATATTGGTGATCATAACCTATAGATCAAAGAGTATCTCCACGTATTCTTGCATGTTGTTCTTCTACTTCAACTCCCTAATCAGGTTTGAGCCATATACACAAAATCCATGAATTGGAAATTCTTCAATAGCCCTACTTGCATTGCTATCCAAGTGATCTCTCTTCCTTCCACAAACACTGATCATTTCTAAGCATTATACCATGTGAGTGCTTTATTGGTCATGTACTCACATCTTAACATGCCTACAAAATGATTGGTGATCTCAATTGTGAATAATAGATTCATACTTGAGATCCAATTTTCCACTACTTCCATGGAATGTTGTCCCTTATAAGGCTTGAAGTTGCATGCCTTGTTCATCTACAGTAAAAATGTGGATTCATTGTTGATTATGATCTATGTCCATGAAATGTTGTCCCTTGTAAGGCTTGATGTTGCATGCCTTCTTCATTTGTAGTAACAATGTGGATTCATTGTTGATTAGGGTCTATATCCTCAACATGAATGACTCTCTAGGTACTTTGACTGCTATTATTGGGTTTTGGGATGATTCCTCTTCTTGTATTACATGATCATTATTGAAGGTACATACTTGACTTTGTAATGTTTTCATTGTCATCTTGATCTCTTGAAACTCATTCAACATCTCTTGTATTAGATCTTACAATTATGCCTCCATGATTTATACACACGATAAATGCTCATTCAATACTTCTTACTTTAATAGAGGGTTAATATGATCACTTGGTAGGCGGTGTAGATGATTGAGACTACCATTGGGACCTCAAAGGCTATCATTTGTTGATAATATTCCTCACCAAAATTGTGCACTAAAGATCCCTAAAAGAAACTTTTGGCCTAACTACATAATGGATTTCTACTTGAGAGTTGAAAGGGATGAGATTTGGTATATTCAGACCCATTGCATCATAATAGGATATAAATCATCAAATCCCACTCTTTATTGTTTATCACCCTAGGTAGAATAATTTTTTGGCAAATTCATTACTACATCCATCAACTCCACTCCAAAATGGTTAACAAGATATACTATCACTTGCTCACGTTGGATGTACATAATCTTGATATGGAATGGGTTCAAGAAGAGAAAGTGAAGTGTAGGAAATTCACTCTAGGAGCATTTATCTTCTCTTCTCTCCCAAACATTGCACTACTTTTTCTCCTCTCTACTTAGTCTCAATAGCACATGCTCCTCCTTGGTTATCCACTCACTTGGATTAAAACTTTCTTTCACACCATTGTAATTTTCCAAGGACAAGAGAAACCACAAGAGAAGAAACAAAGAGAAACACAAGGTTTAATTCCTCAATACTTTGATGCCCCAAAGGAGCACATTGTCTTTATTATATAGCAAAGATGATCCACTCAAAGGGAGCTATAATTTTGGATTAAATACATGGATTGGTGATATGTTAGCAACCTCCAACCTTAGATTAGCTACATGTATTGGTGACATTTTGATCCTTTTCCTAATTAGTTGGTCAACCAAGTTTGACCAAAGTGAATCTTTGGGGAATCTTTGTTATGGTTGATGAACTAGAGCAATTGATTTACCTTTGTTCTAATTTTATTCTATATTGTGAGATCAATTTGAGACTTTTGTTGAGCCTTGACCTTTACCTGTTCTTCCTTCCGCTTCTCCTTGGAGTAGAGTTGGTCTTTTTTGTACCAAGCATTCCTCTCTATTAGCTTGCTGATGATTAGTGAGAGAGAAGCTAGTTCTCCATTGCTGTGTCGTTTAGCTTTTCCAAACTTCCCTTATCTTCCTTGAGGATTGAGAGTTCTCCCTTGAAAGAGATTGGAATACTCTCAGCCCATCTTTCTCCTTCTGAGAATTCTCACAAGTGGACTATAGTTCCCATATTTTCTTGTTGGTCATCATGCATTCTTCCTTAGCATGCTTGCTTGGTCCCACAAAAATTAGAAGTTGCTTTTGTTCTTCTTATTCTCTAATTAGGCATGTGCCAATTAGTCTTCCATGGTGGTCTTCTCTCTCTTAAATCACTGAAGTTGCATATCATGTTTTGCCAACTTCACTTTGCTCTTGGTAGCCTCCATCTTCCATTTGTCTAGCTTTTGGACCCAAGCTAGCTCCAAGTCTTAGAACTTGTGGGAGCATTCTTGTAGGAAATGCTCCTATTCCTCCCATATTTCCATTATCCTATTATAGGCTAGTTGCTCACATCTTAAGTCTATTAGCACAAAATCTAGGCCTGGATGTTCTATCCATCTCATGAATTGTTCTCCACTCTTGATATTATTCACAAAGGTATCTATCAACTAAGAGGATGTTCCCAGCCTGACACATTCTATAGGTTCTTCCTCCCATAATCCTTGTTTCATAGGTATGGATTGGACTCCCATTGGCCTATTCAAGGTTGGCCTGCTTTCTCATGAGCCTTGGAAGAGAGCCCAAGGTTTGGGAAGAAGTTAGGCTCTTTCTTCTCTATTATCCTTTAATGCCTAGGCGACTAATTATTTGGTTGAGTACAAGGGATCTCTTTTTTGTTCAAAGGGCAGTTGGTGAGTAATCCTTCACAATGAAAACTTTTTTCTCTTTATGTTGTCCTTGAGCAGTGTCCTTCCCAAAAGCAGCGGCACATGCCTCCAGGCTTCCCATAATAGCTTTGGGTCTTCTTGAGTGGACCATCCTTTTTTTTGGGGTGAAACTTCTACTTCCTCCTCTTCCCTTATGAGTGACCTTATCCTCACCTCCAACTTCTTATTTTCCTTTGCTTAGGTTGGGGATATTGTTATGCCCTTTTCAAGGCTAGTTTCTTTCTTCCTTTTGCTACAAGAATATTCTCCTTTTTTGTGATCTCCCAATTCCCACCATTCTTCTTCTTGAACAATCATGATAGGGGTATTCACAATTTCAAAAGGTTCACCCACTCTCTATTAGTACACTTGATGAAATTGGTGATTAGCAAGGTGGTCACATGAGGACTCACATTCTGATTGGGGCCCCAACTCACTTCCCAATCTCCTAATAACTCTTCTTAAAGATAAGCAACTTGGAGGTTGGTAATACATCCTTCATGAGGTTTCCCGCATCTAGATGGACCACATAGCCAGATAGTTGAAAATAGCCAATAACATGGGCTCCATAAGAAAGGGACTTCTTCACTTTTCCTTCTCTATTAGGATTGATTTTCTAAACCTTGAGCAACATTCTTGCAGCTTAGTGAATATTATGGGCATGTAATTTGATGCATCCTCATGTATCACACTTTTAATTAGGGGGTATGTTTTTGATGCACTAAGGAAAGACATATTCCCATGTCCACTTGTAAGCCAATGAAAGTTCCTCATAACATAGAAGACTGGTAGGTGTGTGTAATGTTCAAAGGATATGAGAAACCCCAAGAGAGGAAATACAAGAGAAACACAATGTTTCATCCCTCAATACTCCAATGTCCCAAAGGAGTACCTTGTCTTTATTATATAGCAAAGAGGATCCACTCAAAGTGAGCTGCACCCTTGGATCAGATACATGGATTGGTGATATGCTAGCAAGCACTAACCTAAGATTAGTTGCATGGATTGGTGACATGTTGATCCTTGTCCTATTTGGTTGGTCAAACAAGTTTAACCAAAGGGAATCTTTGGAGAGTCTTCTTGTAAGAAACTCAGAACAATATGGATGAGGTACTATTGGAAAGCTCTCAAGAAGACAAACAAGGGAGCAGAAATCACTTGAACCCTCAAAGGTGGAAGAATGCATACAATTTTAGAGTCCTACTTCATCCATTAAGCTTCCAAAATTGGCTTTGAAGTTTTTAGGGTGTTTTTGGCCTCCGCCCTATTAGTGGAAGTACTCTTTCGGTGACACCTCTATCTGATCTACTTAAACTATCATATATAACATCCCTTAAGATATTACCAAGCCAATTTCACCTCTAATAATCTATATAGCTAATGGTATTACAATGTGTCACTATTGTTATCAAGAACCTATTTTTATTCATGGTTCCATAGGACAATCTGCTATGTTGAAAAATAATAGTCATGGTAAGTGTTGTGGACTCAAATAGAATTCCCTCCAAGCTAGGGATCTTTGGCCTTAGGGAGAATACATCTTGTGTGTGTCTTCAATGATGGGGATTGTTGAAAAACTTTTAGAATAGTTTAGTACAAGAATCAAAAGGTGTATCACTTTTTCCTCCACATGTATCTCATCAGCAATTACAAAGGTTCTAGGAATCTCCCTCTTCCACTAGCATGAAGAACTTATGGGCCACAAAATTCCATATCCTTCCTTGCTCCAATTTTTCCCTCACCGTGGAGTCTACATTGCTAAAATTGCACAAATAACCCAACTAGATGTAAATTGAGGCATCAACATCAATGTTCTTCCGTGATGCCATGGCTTTTTTTTTTTTTTCTCTTGGAGCTTGCAAAATCTGGTTTTGCATTGCTAGTGCTCTTTCTTGAAAGTGTTCAATGTTTGTGCAGTCCTCTTGTTCTCTAAAGATGTGGTTGTAAATGCTTTCAAGGATGTTTGTGGGTAAAACCCCATCTACTTGATAAAGGCTAAATTCACAAGTGGTGGAAACTATTATTTATCTTCAAGTTTGACCTAATTGGTCCAAAAGGCTCCCAAAATCAACCTCCTAGTAAATTATTGATCATTATGTATGTATCTTTGGATTTCTATCTTGGTAGACATGTTCCCATAGTCACTTTTCTTGATCCTTTGAATTCCTCCTATTCTACTAGAGCAAGGTTAAATGATTTTGCAATTTGTGAGCTCCAATTGACAAAATATGGAGGACTTGGATTCTTCAAGGGGTTTTGTTGGGTTGTGGTCCTTGTTGCTTGTCATACCTTTCTGCCGTAGTTTATAATTTCATGCAAAGTACATTGCCTTGCACTTGGAGGCAAAGAGTCATCCTCCAATTGGCATTGTTTTCTGTCAAAAGCCAAAATGTTATGCATATGGCAATGCTTCTTCATTGAATGCGACCCATCATGATTGTAATGCTTTTCTTGGGGCTATCACAATCACCGTATCCTACAAAAAGCAAAAGGTTCCCATAGGAATGTTTGTTATTTGTCCATTGTGTTTGTCTTTTGAGTTTGCATCTTGGTGTTTGAGGTCCATTGTAGGAATTTCCACATTGTGAAAAATAAGGAACTAAGGCAATTCTATAATCTTTCAAGAAGTCACTCAAACTCTAAGGGAAGGCATTCTCAAAAATAGGATACGGTAGGCTAGTCCTCAAGAGAAATGAAAGAACAATGGATGTCCCATAGCATTTGTTTTCTCAACCTTTACGGGAATGTAATGTGGATTATACGGTTTACACTTTGAACCATTAGTGTGGAATTCCAAAACTTCTCCATCTAGTGTTTCCAACTAAAATGACCCATTGTTGAACATTTCTTGCACTCTATAAGAGCTCAACCACCTTTTGGCAAATTTACTAGGGGATTGGCCCACTCGGTCATAGAACTTGAGTATTAGATCTTTCTTGTAGAGTGGTACCTCTTTTGTCTTTCTATCAAAATAGATTTTCTACATGGCTTGAGTGGTGTATTGTGTAAACAATGCTCATAAGCACTTTTCATTTAGATCATGAAGTGCAAACACCTTTTCTTTTATGGTTTCTCCTTCCTTAAATCAAGATGTCTCAAGCAAGGTATGAGTAATAATTATAAGAGAAGGGACAAGAAATTCAATTGATAGATTAGATCTTGCTTGTATATGAGCTAAAAGAGGGTGAATCCCATAGTGATCTTGAAGGTGGTGTGGTATGCCCAAAGAGGACCTACAACATGTACTTTCAATTGATTGGGTTTAGGCTTACCATCTTTTTAAGAATGGTAAGCAAGATTCCATTAACACTTCTCCTTGACCATTAGCCTGAGGATGATATGGGGTAGATTATCTATGTTGGATCTCATACTCCTTCATTGATGAAATGGGATCCATTGTTAGTGACAATGGATAAGGTGACACCAAAGTAGGATATAATCTACAAAAAAGATGGCTACTACTGCCAAGTTATTGACAAAAGATTTGGCTTTTGCTCACTTAGTGATGTTCTCAACTGCAACTATAATGTAGCATTAGCAAGTTTGTCTAGCTACAGGATTGACCAGTCCCACAAAGTCAAGTGTCCATTGTTGGAATGGTTGTGCCGCCAATACCAAATGGAGGTGCATGCAATATTTGGAAGTCAATTTGCCAATGCATTGGCAAGTGTCACACATACAAGCATATCAATTGGTGTCTTGGGCAACTGACGGCCACCAATAACCTATTAGATATATTTTGTGGGAATTTAGCTCTCCTTAAAAGTACCCATCCAATTCAGAAGAGTGGCATGTTTTTAGTACTATAGGGATTTTGTCAAGTTTGATGCAACACTAGAGTACTTGGTAAATGCCCATCAGATAGAGATTTCCATGAATAAGTGTGAACGGTAGGGTTGACATATGAAAGCTCTTATGTTTGTTTCTAGGTACATCGGTCGGCACGTGTGATGTAGACAAATAATGTTTGATATGGTCAGTCTAGGTTGATTGAGTTGTAACTTGATTATGCACATCTAAGAGGTGAAAATTTATGGGATCAGTGCTAGGGGAGTTTGCAAAAAGAGTTTTAAGAATATGGGAGAGGGAATACATATTATTGTGGGACACATCGAGACAATATTCAACCATAGACAAAAATTGTTGGAGAAGTAACATCCATCAGGCAAGTCACTCCACATGGTAAGGTTTGTTGATGATTCATTTGAGAGCATTGTGGTCTACATGGAACATGAAACTATTGCCCAAGAATTAGCGTTGAAAATTTTGCACCACAAAAATCATGCCAAGACATTCTTGTTCAATCATGAAATAATTTTTTTTACAAATTTTGGCATTGTGCTAGCATAGTAGATGAGATTTTCTTCCTTCTGCTCATCATATTGTGCTAGGATAGCACCCATCATCATGTTTGAGGTATCCAAAAATACATGAAAGATGAGTTCCCAATTGGGTGCTATGACCAATTTCCTGTTTAAGGTCTCAAAAGCTTTTGTACATTGATATGTCCACAAAAAGTCCATTTTGGAATGTAACAATCATGTTGACTTAGATGAAATCTTAGCATACATATGTATATACCATATCATATCACACACAACCTAAGAAGCATCAAAGGTCACATGTGGTTGCATGTACAAGTAATTTAGAGATGATCTAATGTTTTTTGGTCTACTATGATGCCATTTTTGTAGACCTAAGAGTGGTTTAGATGAGATTGCCAATAAATATTTTTTGGGATTGAGGGGAAATACAAATGCACCGGCAAGTGTGCAAAGTGGTCCATAGTGCTTAGAAGTGGTCATTGTAGGTACTATGTACACACATGTCATCAAGATAGAGCTTTAGCTTAGTTTGTATGTCTCCAAAGGAATTCATAATATATCACTAAAATGTCATAGGGATGTTCTATAATCCAAATTGCATTATGTGGTAAGCATACATTCCCCACTCAATTATAAAGGTGGTTTTGTATTGATCTTCCAAGCAAAGACAATTTGGTTGTATCTAAAGGAGCCATCCATAAAGGAAAAACATTGATTGCAGGCTACCTTGGAATATAGTGTGTCTATAAATAGAATTAGGAAGAGGTTTGGGATAGTATGGGAATTTAGCTTATGGGAATCCACACAGATCCATACCTTGCACACATCCTTTTTGGGGACCACTAAAATTGGCAATGCCCAGTCAATTTTGCCTATGAGATAGATGAACCCGTAATTGAGTAGTTTATCCAACTCTTCTTGGACTCTTTAGGAGTAAGTCAAAGTCAACCTATATGGTCTAGATTGGACTAGGACGGCATCCACATGCAAAGGTATACAATGTTGACACATTTGGCCCAGCCAAGTGTTTAGGAGCTTTCTCCAAAAAAAGAAAGTTGCAACTCTTTATCAAGTATTATTTGGTGGACCTCATGCTCTTTTTCCAATCACTTTGGGATCTTTCCCTTGGTTTCAATAACTTGCCAATCTGGTCCACTAGCACTAGTGTGGAATGGTGGACTCATTTTCTCAACATGAATGGGAGGAATTGTGTTTTCCACCACAATATTTGTGTCATTGTATCAAGGGATATCAATGTCATTTGGAAGAGCTCTATCAAGAAAGAAGCATTTCCCATCTATTTCTTTGTCTTGAAAATCAATGTAATTACTGATATAGTAACAAGAGGTTGAAAAGGTGGTGCAAGCATGCTCTCTTGTGTGTGGCAATGAAGAATTGCTTTGATGGGAGAAGCCATCAACCGGGCAAATAGAGTTGGATTTAGAATCTAAGAGCATTGTGGAGAAGGTTGTGGAAATAGGTTTGCCAAAAACATATTGTAACATGGAAGAGGTTGTGGGATGAGGGCCAAAATTTTTTATCATCTTTTTATCCTTGGATGTTACCTACCTGATGTCATCTTGTGGTTTGCATAACTAGTGAAAAAGGAGTTTAACATAGTTTATCTCCACATTATTGGAGTAGATTGTAGGAAGGATCCCATGGTTGAGCTATTGCCATATTTGCAATCCATGAACATGTATATGATTAGTCATATGGATTTTGGTATTGAGTGCTCTTATGTAGTACATAAGTGGTGGAGAGTTGATATATTGGTATGTGTTTTTAGTTTTAGGTGTCTTGAGTGGGTGGAGGACGTGGAAGTGAGAGTTGTAATAGAGCATGGGTGCTAGAGCGTCAAAGAAAGTACTTGATTAAGAGATATCTTGTGCTCCTAATCTACCATTCCCAAATCCTTTTCTCATCAAGCTTTAGATTCTACACCATGATCAACTTTGGGGTTGGATGGTAGCGCAATTTGAGGTTGCATTCGTGGAGTCAGTGATAGAAAGGCCGGGTCCAATCATTTGTCTTATGCTTTCTTATGAGCATGTCTAGGACTTGAAATCAACATACTACTAAAGAGGTAAAGTGTCTAAATCTCATTCAAGGGCTTCAAGGAGGAGTTGTGGGGTCCATTTGTCAAAAAGAAGAAGTTAAGAGATAAAATTACAAAGGATTGGGTCCCAACAAGGGACATCTAGATGTTTTCAAGGATTGATGGAGTTCAAGAAGAGCTTTTGGGAATGAGAGACAACGGTTAGAGAGAAGAGCTGACAAGATATGATGTGAAGAACATAACCAAGAGATTTGATCAAATTCTGAGGGACTTATGCTAAATTGAAGCAAGGAGGGTCAAATTCATACCTTGGTGTACAAAGAAGAAAATTATTGGAGTTTTATCATATATTTTCATGATCTGCTAATGGAGTTAGAGACTAGAAAAAGTGTTGGTAATATTAAGTGCAAGAAATTATATTTTTAAGTTAATCTTAAATCAGATCTGATCAATTGAAGCTGGAGTTTTTGAGATCTAGAGGTGTTGGGGAAGTAGATTAGGATCATGTTTGGGATTTTGGTCATTTCTCAAGTTATGGTTTGAATCAGCTCATGAAATTTTCTAGTATTCTTGGTGGTTAGGTCTTGCACCTATGTGAGAAAATTTCGATATGAATTCCTTAAATATGAAATTTAGGGTCTTGGATCAAATATACTTGGGTCTATAAAGCTCATAAGTGAGCCTTAGTTTGGAATTGATTAGTATCTAGAGATTGCAATTGAATTAAGCCTTCAAAATTTTACAAACATTTAGAGAAAAGCATAACCAACTATTATAAAGACATTGGGTTGCTTAGAGTATATATATATACTGATAATTAAGGCAAAAAAATTTGCTGGAAATACTATTATAATGTAAAAGACCGAAACCGAGGAGAGAAATAGGAGAATGGAAGCTCACATTGGGACACTTGAATGAGGGAAAACTCCGAATGCCTAGCATGAGCTTCGGCCTTGGTATTTATAGGTAGCATACAAGACCCTTGAAGCTTCTCAAGAAGTTTCCTTGAGCCGCTTTCTTGGAGTGCAAGCCAAGTTAACTAGGAAGCTTCTCAAGAAGCTTCCTTCTAGAAACTGCCTACTTGGCGTGCAAGCTAAGCTAGTTAGAAGCTTCTAGAAGCTTCCTTCTAGAAGCTACCTACTTAGGGCGCAAGTAAGCTTCCTAAGAAGCTTCTTAGATGCTTCTAGAATATTCTAGGCTATTTTGTCTTATTCTCTACTTTGTAAGCCCGACTAACTTCATCACTAAACTCCATATTGTTACATATTCCCCCGCCGCTAGTTGGTGACGTCCTTGTCGCCAGTGAAGCTTCGAATTCCTTGATGGCCATCTGTGCATTCTGGAGGTGAGAAAGAGGTTCCCATGTAGCATCATGAAGGGGATACCCTTTCCAAAGGACCTTGTACTCCGTATGTTGGTGACGGCCTCGTTGAATATGGCGACGTGCAAGGATACGATCAACTTTGTACTCCTCATGATCATTGATAGGGACAGGAAGAGGGGGAGGTTGGACTCGAGAGGAAAAGGAAGAAGGGTTAGGAACAAAGGGTTTCAACTTGGAAATATGAAAGACAGGATGGATACGCATGTGACAAGGTAAGGCAAGACAATAAGCAGCAGGAGAGATAATGTGGGTGATATCAAAGGGTCCTATCCAATTAGGAGCAAGTTTACGAACTTGGGTATCAAGTGGGAGAGGGATGTTACTAGAGGATAGCATGACTTTATCACCAACTTCAAAGGTGAGATCACGACGATGATGGTCTGCATATTGTTTTTGGCGATTCTGAGCAACAAGGAGGTGAGATTTGGCTTGTTGGAGAGATTGGGATATAGTGGTCAAGAATGTAGAAGTATGAGGAACCTGAGAGGGAGGGGGAGCAAGAAGAGAATCTGGAACAAGTGGATCTTGGCCAAAATTGAGAAAGAAGGGAGAAAATCCAGTGCTTGCCTATTTGGAATTGTTGTAGGCAAATTCTGCAGCTGCAAGACATTCATCCTAGTTGGTATGGTGGACATTGACAAAGGCCCGCAACATATCCTCCAATGTACGATTGGCACGTTCGGTTTGTCCATCAGTTTGAGGATGATAGGCCGTGGACAAAGCAAGCTTGGTGCCGAGTATCTGGAAGAGTGCTTGCCAAAACTTCCCGGTAAATCAAGGATCACGGTCGGAGATGAGTACACATGGCATCCTATGATGCTTGAAGACATTGTCGAAGTAGATTTGTGCTAAGGTTGGAGCATCCACGGTATCACAGGTTGGTGCCAAGTGGATTTGCTTACTAAGCTTATCCACAAACACCACAATTGCGGTGTGTCCTTGTTTTGTCTTTGGCAAGGATGTGATGAGATCCAAGCTCACATGCTCCCAACGAGCGGATGGAATGGCGAGTGGTTGAAGGAGTCCACTCGGCTTTTGGTTGCTGGCCTTGTTCCGTTGGCAACTCTCACATGATCGGACAAAGTCTCGAACATCTCGTGTCATGTTGGGCCACCACCATTGGCGTTGGAGGGTGCCCAAGGTCTTGTCCACTCCCATGTGACCAGCTATTGGTAAATCATGGGCTTCTTGAAGGCGCACAAGTCGAAGATCACCTTTGGTTGGAACATAGATCTGGTCTGTGAGCCGGCCTGTCTCTCACTCAGGATGAACCTCTGATGGCTATTATGGTAGCGCACCATGGACTAAGAAGGCAAGGAACCCCAACTCCATCATACTCCTCCAAGGCTAACACTCCAAGACTCAAGACATTGCTCACTAGAGAACTCAATGAGAGAGAGATAGTTGCAAATGAAAGGATGATGAGTACCTCCTCACTCCTTGTTTATATACTTGTGAAATAGTTACGTACCAAAGTTACTAATTACCGTAGTAACTCAAGTTACTAGACTAAAAGTCAAGTAAAGTCAAAAAGTAGAAAGGAATATCCATTCACATGGGCATATTCCCCTTATCTTGACCCAACCACTAAAGCAAGGATTCCTTCACATAGGCTATCCTTGGACTAAAGAAGAATCCAAAACAAAAAGGCTTGCGGGCCCAAGAGTTCTCAACTCTTTCCCCAAAGCCAAACACCTAGGAATAATACCAAGTCAACACACTAAAATCCAAAATAGTGGTGCTCATCTTTTCTACTTCCTCTAAAGTAAGGTCCCATCTATCTTAGCTATGACTAACTTTAGCTAACCATGACTAATATAGAACCATCCTTTATCTCTATATAAATAATATCTCTTAAGTACTTGTAATACCAAGCTAAATATCACAATACCACACACATGCACAAATGGGTGTTACAGGTCTGCATGGAATAAAAGGCCTTCCTTGAAGGAGAAGGTGTTGTACTCCTTGTTGCGTGCTGTTAGACGACCATGTACCATTTGGAAGAAGGGATCTTGCTGTAGGGCTAACCGAAACTTGTTATGAACCTTGGGATCAATTGACACCGTCGTAATTGCTGCCACGATGAGAGGAAGAGACTTCAAATCAGGTCGTCGTGATAGAGCATCAGGGATGACATGGAACCGACCTGGTTTGTACTCAAGTTTGATGTCGAACAATTGGAGTTGCTTTTCCCATCGATGATGTCGACTCTTCATGTGCTCTAGGTGTAAGGTCTGCAACAATGGCTTGTGATCAGTTCGCATGATCACTTGTTTCCCCAAGAGATAATGCCTCCATACCTTGGTGGCATATACCATTTCAAGTTGTTCCCGATCTCGAGCAGAGTAATTTCTTTCAGCTGTATTTAGCCGGCGAGACACAAAGGCAATAGGATGTAGTCCATTTGGAAATTCTTGTTGCAACACAGCTCCAATTGCAAAGTTAGAAGCATCAAAATCAACCACACAAGGTAGTTGAGGATCATATGGTTGAAGAATGGGTCTTGAAGACACCGTATGCTTTAACTTCTGGAATGCTTCTTCATGCTTGGTGGTCCATTGGAAGCTCAAGTTCTTTCTTAAGAGGTCAGTCAATGGTGCAGCCACGTGAACATAATAGTGGATGAACCGTCGGTAAAAACTGGCCAATCCGTTGAACGCTCGTACTTCAGTAGCATCCTTCGGGGTAGGCCAATCAGTAATGGCCTTGATCTTCTCTTCTTCCATCTTGATCCCCTCTAATGAGATCTTATGACCCAAGAAGGTAACCTCCTTATGCCAAAAAGCACACTTTGACTTCTTGCAGTAAAATTTCCACTATCGTAGTCGTCTTAGGACTTCTCGCAAATGATTCATGTGTTCTGCCTCCGTCTTACTATAGATTAAGATATCATCTAAGAACACTACCACAGACTGATCCAATAGCCCCTCCAACACTCGATGCATCTGATCCATGAAGACTGCTAGAGCATTAGTGAGTCCAAAAGGTAGAACTCTCCACTCAAAATGTCCATACCTTGTACGAAAGGCAGTATTTTTCACGTCCTCTCCTTCAATAGGAATTTGCCAATAGCCGCTACGAAGATCTAGCTTGGAAAAGTATCGTGCTCCACTTAATTGATCAAGCAAGTCATCGATCCGAGGCAAGGGATATGCATTCTTCACGGTTTGCTTATTGAGCCCACGGTAATCAATACAGAAACGAAGTCCTCCATCCTTCTTTGGAACAAATAGTACCGGTGCTCCCCAAGGGGAGGTACTATGTCGTATGAAATCCTTCTCCAACAACTCTATAAGTGTTGTTCGCAACTCCTCCAACTCCTTTGGTGAGAGCCGATAGATTGGTCTACTCACTGGAGTACTCCCTGGCAATAACTCGATCTTGAAGTGCATACCTCGATCAGCGGGTAATCCCTTTGGCAGATCATCCGGAAACATATCTGCAAACTCTTGAACTATTCGATCAACCGTCGCTTGATGCGGCACTTGGCCCTCCTCAGATTGTTCTTGTGCAATCGGCTTGATCCACACCGCGAATATAGACTTATCTTCCTCCAAAGCTTGCTCTATGGCTGCTTTGTTAACAAAATTCCCTTCTAGGGACTCATCTCTCTTCCGAGCTTGCTCCATGGTTACCTTCTCGACAAACTTCCCATCTTGGGACTGACTATTCTTAGGTGTCTTGCTCAGAGGTGCCAGACAACCTAATCGGAAATTCCTACCTTGGTGTTGTACTTGAATTTGGTGTCGGGTCCAATCAAATTGAACCTTATGACATTCAAGCCAAGGTAGACCCAGAATGATATCATAGTGTAGAGGTGCCACTACAAACCTCATACACTCCAAATACTCCTTCCCAATCTTGAAGGTAACAGGATGCAAGGTGCGGAATGCAGAACCCTTTCTACCATCCGCCATCATCAAACTACTTCCAATCACTGGCTTGATAGGAATACCCAATTCCTTTGCTACTTGCATAGACATGCAATTCTCTGAACTTCCAGAATCAACCAAAATTCTACAACCCCGATTAGATATCATACCTTGCAAGTGAAGCAAACTTGCATAGGTCGAGCCTTCAATCCCATTGGAACTAATCAAGCTCCCAATAGGCGGCTCAAAATCTCCTACTAGGATTCCTCGTTTCCCTGATCATTCTGCTCCACAACCTCCACTTGGGCAACTTGTCGAGGTCGTCCATTCTTGAGTGGACATTTAGCAATGCGATGCCCCAACTGACGACAATAAAAACAACCTCCATTTTGTCGTAATCTTTCTCTATCTGCTGTGCCAAGTGGTCTTTGTTGGATAGCATCAATCTCCATTGGTACCGGTTCTTCCACTCGTGGTACAGGTGGGTTTTATGTAGGTCGAGGTCGAGACCAAGTTGTCGCAACTAAGGAATCAAAACGCTCAGCCAATTGCATGGCTTGTTCTACATTTTGTGGCTCTCGCATGGTCACCTCCAATCTGGTTCGTGACTTCAATCCTCGCACAAATCGATCCAGAACTTCACCTTCTTGGATATCTAGAATTTGCATGATGATATTCTGAAATTGTGTGATGTAGCTTCTCATTGAGCCAATCTGCCTCAACTCCGCCAATTTATCTTGTGTAGCTCGGGTGGCATTTATAGTCTGAAATCGACCAAGTATTGCATCCTTGAATTCTGCCCATGTAAAAATTGGTGTAACAATTTTTCGTTCAGCTCTTTCTACTCGGAATCGCCACCAAAGTTTTGCCACTCCATCCAATTGGCTAGAAGCCAAGAGAATTTGTTTCCGCTCGTCTTGAAGATTGGTGGCTTCAAAGTAACGTTCACAGTCAAACACAAAATTCTCCAATGTGCATGGAAGATTCTTGCCTTCAAACACCTTGGGTTTTGGAAATCAAATGCGATCTTCTCCATCTCGAACTGGCGCTCTGTCTATCTGTTCTCGTCGTTGCTGGTCTCGTTCATCCAACAATCGAGTAAGATGATCAATTTGTTGTTGCATTGCAAGGATAACATCCGGTATTGCCGCCATCGCTACTACTCTATTCCACTACCTGCAATTTATCTAGTTGATTAACACGTAGATACAACACGTCCACCGTTCTCCATAAGTTACAACTGGAAGTATCAAGGGTTCCTCTGACATGGTGATCATATGTAGAAAATCCTGCCCAAAGCGTGAGGTGATGAATTGTGTGAAACGATGCTTTGGTAATATCTGGACATGAAAGTCCCAATGGTTTGGCGGAAGTGGATTTGGTGGTCCATAAATTCCATCCATCCCATTCCTGCTCTGATACCAATGTAAAAGACCGAAACCGAGGAGAGAAATAAGAGAATGGAAGCTCACATTGGGACACTTGAATGAGGGAAAACTCCGAATGCCTAGCATGAGCTTCGGCCTTGGTATTTATAGGTAGCATACAAGACCCTTGAAGCTTCTCAAGAAGTTTCCTTGAGCCGCTTTCTTGGAGTGCAAGCCAAGTTAACTAGGAAGCTTCTCAAGAAGCTTCCTTCTAGAAACTGCCTACTTGGCGTGCAAGCTAAGCTAGTTAGAAGCTTCTAGAAGCTTCCTTCTAGAAGCTACCTGCTTAGGGCGCAAGTAAGCTTCCTAAGAAGCTTCTTAGATGCTTCTAGAATATTCTAGGCTATTTTGTCTTATTCTCTACTTCGTAAGCCCGACTAACTTCATCACTAAACTCCATATTGTTACATATAAACTCAATGGAGTATTTCTACCTTTAGCAAAAATATGAATGCTAAATCCTCAAATTGTGAACATAATTAAATGTTTAGGTTTTTGGAGTTTTTTTAAGGATAATTTGTAATTTTGGGCCAAAAATCTAGAGAAGATTTGCCAAGAATCAGGAGCAACCCTCAATTATGGACTTCAAAATTAGGGTTGAAGCTACAAAAATCTGGCCAAGTTTGAGTTCTTGTCAAAGGAGTTGCAAAAATCAAATTGAGACTAATTTTATATCATTAGAAAGCTTATCTCACAAGCTTTTCATTGAGTCCCAAAAAGTCCAAATCTGATATGTATAGATAAAGTTATTTCCATCTGAGTCTACTAGAGATTTCCCCATCAAAAGGCATAAAAGTTCCACATAAGGAATACATCTTAGATGCAATTTTTGGAGTACAAATTGGGTACAACTTAAGGACAAATCAAAAAGAATTTGAAGCTCATTTTTGCCAAAAAGCATGGAGAGTTGTTGCTAAATTCCTATGTTTTGATCCTATCCGTGCTTGCATGCTTATTTGAATGCCTAATTGGCTTGGATTGGTGTGTGGACATTGCACTTAGGTTCTTTCCTTCTAGGTGTAGTATTTATTTCTCCTTAGTAATTCTAGAAGTGTTGACCAGTAGACCAGGAGTGTGTGTTGTGATGATAGGTTAAATTGTCTAATATTTCCCTAACCAACAAAAGGAAAACTAGAAATAAGATTAGAAAGTTCTAATGATTGGGCAAACTCTAAAGCTCAAACTATTAGTGCTTGGTCTCCATATGACCTCTGATTTGTGACTCCACAACTAGGCATCCAATGTGTACCCAAAGAGAGAGAGAGAGAGAGAGAGAGAGAGAGAGAGAGAGAGAGAGAGAGAGAGAGAGAGAGAGAGAGAGAGGCAAAGTATGATATTGCTTATCTCTTCTACAATTATGAACAAGTAATTAGCAATAATATCTACAATTTCCTCATCATTGTCAGCATAAGTAGGACTCCATGCATCAATGGTAAGAAAATGGCTCACCCTTATGATTGGAACAGAAATTATGCTTTGTTGGATACATTGGGAAGACCATATGGTCTGATTTCCTCCCAAAAGTTAAATTACTAATTTTACTAGAGGTGATAATATCCGCATCTACTAACCATGGATCGCCCAATAAAAGTGGATATTGAGCAAGAGGAGACATATCCATGATCAAGTAATCATCCAAGAAGGTTTGCTCACTAATAAATATAGGTACTTTTGTTAACATTCCTATAGGATGATGCCTTCTTTTTTCAGCCATTCAAACAAGGGTGGAAGTTTTAGTCATGCCCTTTAATCCTAGTGTTTGCATAAAATTAATTGTCATAATTTTTATTGAGGACACCAAGTCAATTTGACAATTTAGGATGATACTGACAATTGTTAGTGAAATGTTAGGCTCATGAATCTAGGTGTACAACACATGGCCATCCATTGGCACCATATTGATAATGGCAATGTGTAGGCTTCTCTAGTCAAAGTTGATAGACATCTTGTAGTTGGAGGTAGGAGTTCTATGGGAAAATATTCATATTGGAGATCATTAGCGGGAGATCTACGGGACCATATTCATGCAAGAGAACTTCTTCTGTCAATAGATCCTTGAAATACACTATGGGCTGCTCCTTTCAATAGGAAGCTTTGAAGCTTTTGGCATTTGGTAGGAGAAACCTTGTAGAGTTATTTGAGAGTAATGTTGGCTCAAGTGTTAGCCAAATTGGCAATGATACCACAGTTGTGGATAAAAGAAGTAGGTGGCTTCTTTGCCAAGGTATAAAACATAGGGATTGTGGCCCTATACATTTCTAAGACAAGTCTTGTATGGGCTGATCCTTGGAATCCATAAAGAGGTAGCTCTTTGAGCCTAAATTAGTGGCCAAATCAGGTTCTACATAAGTACATGATTGCATTGTGAGTAATACATTACCTTTGGTGGAACATTTTCCCTATGTAGCATGGTCTCTCATGTAGTGGGAAGTTCTTCAATTGTAATGAAATGCATGTTTTTGTTGAGGCCAAGGTTGTTGGGTGGTTCATTCTGTGCAGGCACTCCACATGCTTGAGTGATGAAGTTCTAGAAGTCTAGGCACTTTGCCACAATGTGCACTCCAAAGCAGAATGTGCAATGTGCGGGTTTGTTGGGTGATTGATTTGCATAGTGATTTTCACTACAAATGTGAAAACATATGTTAGGGTCAATTGGCCCTTGTCCTTGTATATTTCCTCTTCCTCCTTGGAAGGGTGGATCTCCTAAGTGCTAACTAAAGGTGTTGTGCTACAAGATAGTATCCATTGCATGTGTTCTCTCCTCTTAAGGCTCTTGATGCCATTCTAGTGTTTTGCAATTTTTCATTGTGTGCCTGTACTTTCCACAATGGATATAAAAATTTGGATTGTCTAGGGTAGTACATTGGAAATAAGTGTGCTCCTATCCCATGCATTGTTTATAGGAGATTTCTCCTTTGGTGGTAGTGTTAACCGGATTTCTCTTTTGGGATTGTTGTGCTAAGTGAACATTCTCAAGGCGTTCCAACTTGACCAAGATATTCTCCATTTTAGTGGTTGTTGTGAGAACCAAGGTAAGTTTGGGAATGGGAAGTGCAAACGGAGCTATGGGTGGAATTGTGGAGAAGCTATGGGTAGGTGATCATATATTGGCATTAATTGTGATACCACATTTGACTTTGGTGTAGCTATGGGATTTCTCTCATAGAAATAGTTAGATTGCAGGAATCCTTGGGTAGTAACATAGGGATTATGCATTACACTACCCTTCAAGCCATCTATAATAGAGCATGGATCTGGTATGGCTATTCCCGCTCTTTAGCTTGAGCCCAACAATGTGCTTCTTCAAGTGCTTTGGCCAGAGTTGTAGCCTTGTTGTAGATTAGAAAATTTTGAACATCCTCAATTAGAGCATCCTTAAACCAAATGAGTGCTATTGTAGGGTCTAGAGTTGGTGTGATCCTTGAAGATATAAATTGGAACCTTTGAACAAATGCTCGTATGGTTTTATGGTATCCTTTGCAAAGTTGGTTTATTTTGTCCTTGAGTTTTTCTTGTTGTCTTGGTGATATATATTCTTGTCACCCTTATGCTCATGTCAATGCATAACTCATTCTCATGTCAAAGGTTAGGCCATTAAACCAATATTGAGTGACACCAATGAAACATTGGTCAATCTACCACACCATGGCTACATCATCCAAGATATTTCATGTCATGCAAACATTCTCAAATGTTTGTAAGAATTTTTCATTGTCTTCTTGTCTTGTGAACACTACCATTTTGGAAGCTATGCAATTATTTCCTCCTCCCATTGCAGAAGCCATTGCAGTTGAGGCCACACGGACTATAAGAGATGGAATAAGTTTTGTTGTAAGGATGTGCTTTGCTATAAGGTGTGAAGTTGAGGTAGAGGGATTTCCTTGGGCAGAAGTGCTTGCCATGAATGGAAATTTTACTTGGTTAGGAGGTGATGCTCCCTTTGTAGTTAAATGTTTTTTTGTGGATATGAGAGGTATTGTCTCCCCCAAACTTAAAACTACCTTTCTTGGAAAAGTGGAGGTAATACATCCTCCAAACTGAAAATGACCATGGCCTCATGGGGTGCAAGGAATAGACACGGCTAGAGTGTGTTGTAGAATGTAGTGGAGAGGATATACAAATCAGCCAATAGTGATGCCAAAAATATTGGCTAGGCTATCCAATCTCATAGTGGAAATGTGTGGAGTTGCAAGACCAATAAAAGTGATGGTACAATCCTTGCACAACTTTTCATTTATGTGGATTGGAGAAGTATTGTAGTTTGAGTCCTAATAACTAATCGTAATTCAACTTAGAGACAAGAATCTCATGGATATTTACCCTTAAGGATGGGTCAAAGGTATATCACCCCACAAACCCTTTGGCCTCTATGGTATGTCACTTAGAAATGTCAACAACACATATATAGACACATTTCTAATGCCATTGGCTTTTCAACCAATTTGTGCAACAAACAACCAAGGAGCGCTGATTAACACAAGCAATCCAAGAAATTGTGATTCGTCATTCACTCCTTTTATACCAATCTAGGATAGGAATGCATAATTTTATAAATAGCCTCATGCCGTAGTAGGCTTCAAGCTCAAAAGTCACAATACAATCCTATGGGAGGAGGGAGGTCCAATTCCCATATTGTATTGGTCGATCCCTCTCATGGTGTGCTATCCTTAATCCACAATTCCTTACTTCTCAAGGAATCTTTTTGTTGTATGTGCTAAAATTCAAGATTACTCTCACAAGAGAAGCAATCTTCCTCAAATATTGGATGCTAGACCAAAAGGAACTTTCTTTTCCTACCCTAATCACTGTATTGAATGTGGCCAGCACTTCCTTGATACCTTGTGCCCTAAATGCTTATTAGCTCTCCTCCCTTAGATGTACTGTGAGCCGGCCTGTCTCTCACTCAGGATGAACCTCTGATGGCTATTATGGTAGCGCACCATGGACTAAGAAGGCAAGGAACCCCAACTCCATCATACTCCTCCAAGGCTAACACTCCAAGACTCAAGACATTGCTCACTAGAGAACTCAATGAGAGAGAGATAGTTGCAAATGAAAGGATGATGAGTACCTCCTCACTCCTTGTTTATATACTTGTGAAATAGTTACGTACCAAAGTTACTAATTACCGTAGTAACTCAAGTTACTAGACTAAAAGTCAAGTAAAGTCAAAAAGTAGAAAGGAATATCCATTCACATGGGCATATTCCCCTTATCTTGACCCAACCACTAAAGCAAGGATTCCTTCACATAGGCTATCCTTGGACTAAAGAAGAATCCAAAACAAAAAGGCTTGCGGGCCCAAGAGTTCTCAACTCTTTCCCCAAAGCCAAACACCTAGGAATAATACCAAGTCAACACACTAAAATCCAAAATAGTGGTGCTCATCTTTTCTACTTCCTCTAAAGTAAGGTCCCATCTATCTTAGCTATGACTAACTTTAGCTAACCATGACTAATATAGAACCATCCTTTATCTCTATATAAATAATATCTCTTAAGTACTTGTAATACCAAGCTAAATATCACAATACCACACACATGCACAAATGGGTGTTACATTTACCCCCGGACTAAGTTTTCACTTTGTCCTCAAAGTGAAGGTCTCTCTACCTTCTATGGTACATCTTCAACTTATCATGGTTAATCCTATCAAAGTGTCTTCCTCCCAACTCCTTGAGATCATAGGTGTAATTGCCCCACACCTTCTCTACTATGAAAGGTCCAAAGTACTTAGGCAAAAACTTCTTTTGCACTCTCTTGAATCGAATGGAATCAAACAACATTACCCAATCACCTTCTTTGAAAGGCTCCACCTTCTTCTTGCCTTGCCTCTTGTCATAGCTCTCCTTTTGTTTCCTTTGGGCTTGCTCCACTCGAACCATAGCAACTGCTCTTGCCTCTTCCAACTCCATGAGTTGATCCTTCCTTGACTTCCCTGCATCACTTCCTTGTGCTTTCTTCAATCTCCTATGAATGCTTTGGAAGGTAGGAAGATCAAAGTGAATAGGTAAGGTAGACTCAATACCATACACCAATTGGAATGGAGAATATCCGGTGGAAGTCTTCATGGTTGTCCTATACTCCCACAAAACTGCATGAATCCTCTTGTCCCAATGATGTTTAGCCCCCTCCATTTCTGCATCTTTGGCCAACATCATGCACAAGGTCTGATTGGTTCTCTCTGCCAAGCCATTGGAATTTGGCTTATAGGATGTAGTTACTCTATGTGTGATAGAGAAATGTCGTAGCATGGCTGTAGTAATGCTTCCTGTAAACTCTCCTCCTCTATCAGAAACCAACTCCAAAGGGCATCCAAACCTAGTGATAATGCGTTCATAAAGAAATCTACCCACTTCATCTTCATTCTTGTCCCTCAATGGTCTAGCCTCAACCCACTTGGTAAGGTAATCAGTAACTACCACAATGTACCGATTGTTCCTTGGGGTTCTATTGAGAGGTCCTACAAAATCAATTCCCCACTTCTCAAAAGGTCCTAGCAATGGAATTGATCTAAGTGGTGGAGTGGATGTAGACTTTCTAGCAAAAGCTTGACAAACATGACAAGTTTTGCAATAATCAAGACAATCCTTGAAAATCCCTCTCCAATGGTAACCTGCATCTAGAATCTTGAAAGCAGTCACCTTTCCTGCAAAGTGTCCTCCACATACTAAACCTTCATGAAACTCCTTTATGAGTAGGATAGACTCTTCCTTACCCACTGCTCTTCGAAGTAGACCATCTGCTCCTTGGTGAAAAAGAATATCCTCCACCATTGTGTAAGGTCTAGATCTTGCTGCAAGGGCCTTCCTCTCCCTAGCATGCATCCCTTCTGGATAGTTACCTCTTGTCACAAAATCCACAATCTCCTTGTACTCCATTGGAATCTCTTGAGTGACTGAGATTGTCATGAGCTCCTCATCCGGGAAGGAATCATCTACTGGCTCATCTCCATCATGATCATAGGCTCTAGATAACAAATCAGCATTTGCATGTTTCTTTCCTGGCCTATCCTCAATTGTGTAGTCATACTCAGACAAGAGTATCATCCACCTTGCTAGTCTCCCTTCAACATTAGGCTTGTTGAAGATGTACTTCAAAGCCTTGTGATCCGTGACAATTGTGGCTTTCCCTCCAATCAAGTAGTGTCTAAACTTCTTGAGACCAAAGATCACTGCCAACCCTTCTCTCTCTGTGACAGAGTAGTTCTTCTCTGCTGAAACCATCTGCCTACTAGCATAAGCTATTGGATGATCATGCCCATCTTGGTCTAATTGACTAAGAGTGCATCCTATAGCTACATTAGAAGCATCAGTGTAGAGGATGAAAGGCTTACTCCAATCAGGTTTAGCAAGAATTGGAGCTACAACAAGGGATTGCTTGAGCTCCTCAAAAGCTTTGAGAGCCTCCTTGTCTTCCAAAATCACCATGTAATCTACACCCTTCTTCATGTAGATGGTCAATGCATAAGCCTTGTTGGAAAATGAGAAGATGAACCTCCTATAGTACCCAACCATTCCCAAGAATTGGCGTAACTTTGTCAAGCTTGAAGGGAATGGAAGGTCTGAGATTTTCCTCACCTTCTCAGGATCAACTGCTATTCCATCCTTGGAGATGATGTGCCCCAAAAGTAGACCTTCTTCACATCCAAAAATGCACTTCTCTGGGTTGAGTGATGCATTTGCCTCATCCAAGCGTTGCAAGACTTTGATTAGGTGCTCAAAGTGCTCCTCCTTGCTCCCATAGACAAAAAGTCATCAATGAAATCTCTCACAAATTTCCCAATGAAAGGTTCAAATACCTTGTTCATGAACCGTTGGAATGTGGCTGGAGCATTGCAAAGCCCAAAAGGCATGACCTTGAAAGCGTAAGTTCCCCAAGGTGTGGTGAATGTGGTGAGTTGTTGATGCTCTGGTGCAATCTTTATTTGGTTATATCCACTATAACCATCTCCAAAACTGTACCTCTCATGACCTGCAACCTCCTCCAAGATCTCATCAATGAATGGCAATGGGTAGTAGTCCTTCTTGGTAACAGCATTAAGCTTCTTGTAATCCACACATACCCGAAGCTTGCCATTCTTTTTCTTCACAATGACAACTGGAGACACCCATTCTGAATTCTCCACCTCAAAGATAAATCCAGCCTCCTTGAGCTTATCAATCTCCTCCTTCACAACCAAAGATATTGGTGGGCTAATGCGACGTTGCTTTTGGCGGATTGGTCTTGCATGTGACTCCACCTCTATCTTGTGCTCCTCCAAGGTGACTTCCTTCAAATCCTTGTAACTAAAAGCAAACACATGGATGAACTTGCGGAAAATCTCCTCAAATCTCACCTTCTCCTCCTTGGTAACATTTGGGCCATACTTGAGGGTAGATAACCTTCTCTCTACCTCCTCAAGTGTCAATGGTGATTTATCTGGGTCCTTCAAAACCTCTGGCTTAGGTGCAAAATCCATAGCACACAAGGGATACACATCTGAATCAGATTCAGATTCATCTTCCTCCGTGGAAGTCTCCTCTTCCATGCTTGTGTCCACACCTGAAGCTCCTTCTTCAGAATCTGATTCCCAATAATCAGAAGATGGGGTATCTGAATGTGAAGTGTTGGTGGTGTTAGTCACAGGAACAGTGACTCTATGGTTTGATGGCCCAATCCTCAAGTACCCTTTGTGCCATCGATCAGTTGTGCGTGCTGCTCTCAACCATGGCCTCCCAAGAAGTAAGTCATAGCTTGAATCCTTCAAGACTTGGAAAGTCATGAGATTTTGAACTCCCATAACTGAAACTACCACCTTATCCATCACCCCTACTGGTCGAACTTGTTGCTTGTTTGCCATGCTCACCACAAATGTTGAAGGTCTTGAGGGTATCATACCCAACTTCTTCATCAACCTTTCTGACATGGCATTCACTGCTGATCCTCCATCAACCAATGCATCCTTGATGTTGTGACCATTCACTCTCACATCAATCTTGGAGGCATATTCACAAGCCTCCCATGGTGCTGGCTTGGCATCCACCACCCCCATTGATACTGGAACTTTTGCCTTCTTCTTCTTTTTGCTCCTTGTAGAACTCAAACCACCTCTAAGCTCCTTTCTCAAGGTAGGGTTCAAAGCAATTAATTGGCCCACTGTGATGTTAGCCTTGTGACTACCAACATCCTCCAACACATTGTAGTTCCATTGTTGCTTTGAGATCAAGAAGTCCTCCATCCCCAACTTCTTCCTTGGAGTCTTTGTTGTTGATGGTGTTGAGGTGCGAGTGCTCCTAGTAGACATAGGAGTATCCTTGCTTGAAGTAAATCCTTGAGAAGAGTGAACATCCTCTGCAAAACGAGCTCTCTTCTTCTCTTGTGCCAAAAGCTCCAAATTAAGACCCTTGGAGTTTGAGCACTCTCCCTTCTCATACTTGCTCTCAACCACATCTATGGATGCTATCCCCTTACCTTTGTTGGGATTAGGAGCCACTTGGGTTTCACTACCTCCCTCTTTCCCTCTATTGGCTCCCTCATAACCCCTTCCTCCATGGTAAGTGGAATTTGGGCAATTCCTTTGGATATGGCCTCTTCCTCCACAACCAAAACAATTTCTATCATTGAAATTGTTGGCTGGTTGGCCTCCTCTATATGGATAGTTTCCATAACTCCTAGGTCCTCTCCCTACATTCTGATCCACCTCTCTCTTCTCCCATAGTTGCACCACATTGATCTTGAGATCCGCAAGTTGTTCTGTGATGGTTTGGAGTGGATCTTTTGGTGGAGGTGCAAGAATTGGAGCAACTACTACTTGTGGTGCAACCCTTGTCACCAAAGTATCAGAAGTTCCACCATACTTGTAGCCTTGAGGAGGATGCACAACCTCCTTCACCACCAAATCACTCTCATCCCCTTCCAAACTCTCCTCCATACGAATTGCGATCTTGATAGCTTCAACCTTGGAAGAAGGTTTCTCATATCTCACCTTGCTTCTAATTTGTGGTCTCAATCCTCCCACAAAATTCTTGGTGAGCATGGCCCCTATGCCAATCATTGTAGTCTCCACATCATCCCCACCCTTCCTCAACACTATGCGAAATCTGGACTCCAACTTTTCCACTCTTTCCACATAGACCCTCACTTTCTCTCCATCTCCTTGCTTGAGAAATGTAACCTCACTCATCAATCTCTCATAACTCTCATCAGGAAGAAAGTTCTCAATGAGTGCTGAAGTCAAAGTCTCCCAAGACTCCTCTTCCCCCTCTCTCCTCTCTCTCTTTTGGTATTCTGACTCATACCATGTAAGTGCTGCATCCTCAAAGAAATCTGGTAATAATGAGGCCCACTCATTCTTCCTCCTCTCATTGTTTCCTATGCAAGCTCTCTTGAAGTCTCTCACAAAGGCCTCCACATCTTCTCCATCCTTGCCAAAGAAAACCGGAAGTTTCCCCATCTTAACCCCTCACTATCTTTCTTTTCTCTTAATTTTTTTTTTCTCTTTTCTTTTCTCTCACTCTATTACTAATAGAGTATATACATGACTAACACCATCTGAGAATAATCCACTCTAGGGAACACAAAAGGTTCAGGTTGCTCCAAGATTTCTATAGCAACATCAAATCCTAGAGTGCATATTAATCTAACTCTCATGGATAGTTTATCCATAAGTTGAAAGATTATCTCCATCACTAATCTTGAGAACTAGCTGATGAAGGTGGTAGTATTTCTGTAGCTGTACTAAGACTCTCTCCAAGATCCTTCACCAAAGTTTCCAAAAGTGCTTTTACTCCACTACACTCATGTCCTTTTGGAAGTCCTTCAACTCCACAAACCTCACACAACTCCTTGGTCTTAGATCTTCTCCCTCCCAATCTTGGTGAAGAAGGTCCAACATGCAAACCCAAGTCAAGTAAGCCTCTCCTTTCCCTCAATCTCTTGCTCTCAAAGGTTAATGGACATGAACTTGCCTTATGTCCCTTCTCTCCACATAGAAAGCACTTAGACTCACTCTTTCCTCCAAGTGGTGTAGGTTTTTGGATCCTCTCAACACTCTCTTCAAATTCTATTGTAAACTCTCTTTTCCTCAAATCCACCCCTACAATCACCTCAAACCCTTGGGGAACCTTGCATAATCTCAATTTCCACTCTTGATGACCCTCCATGTTCCCAAAGATGAATCTAAACACTCAAACATGCTTTTTGTTGATCTCAAACTTCTCATGCATGAGATCTCCACTCTGCAGAATTGACCCTTCCTCACAATGTCACTCAAATCTCCCAACGAATATGTCACAGTCCTCTGAAATTTTCCACACTTGATCACAACTCTAGGGCGTCCCTCCCTGCAAAATTTTAGATCTTTTCATCAAGCCATTTGGCCTAGACACCTTTCTATTCAGCACCCATATTTCAGATTTGGTCTGAAAACCACCCCCCTCACTTCAAAAACTCATAACGCACTGCGCAAAAATGATCTCTCTCTAATTTTTGTGGCACCAGGTAGGATACAATGCACTGAATTTTCTTGGAAATTTTCAGGACAATTCACTAAAAATTGAAGAAATGACAGACTCTGTACAATTTTCCAGAGAGCATGCAGTTGCGGGAGCACTTTACCCTATCAACTTTCAAAAATTCTAGCCCAGTGCGCATAGAAGCTCTCTCAATAATTTCAAGTGTGCTAACTGAAAGATAACCCAAGCTATCATGTGTAGAAATCTCAAGTCCAGATCTCAAACTTGAGATTTTGCCCAAAATCACCTTAATCCCCAAAATCTGCAATCCACCTCACACAATCTCTCCAATTCCTCTCATGTGTACAAGATGTACAAAATCACCTCAAAGACATCATAATGAACTACAGGGTATACAAATGGATCTTGGTTCTCTAACATAAGTTCAGCCCTCTCCTCTCCTAATGTTCTCTCCAAGTGAGCTCTCATAGCCTCCTTCTGCCTAATGTAGAATTGGACGCGGAACATTATCTTGCCTTCTAGAGAGGTCCCGGCAACGGAACCAAAAATGTGAGCCGGCCTGTCTCTCACTCAGGATGAACCTCTGATGGCTATTATGGTAACGCACCATGGACTAAGAAGGCAAGGAACCCCAACTCCATCATACTCTTCCAAGGCTAACACTCCAAGACTCAAGACATTGCTCACTAGAGAACTCAATGAGAGAGAGATAGTTGCAAATGAAAGGATGATGAGTACCTCCTCACTCCTTGTTTATATACTTGTGAAATAGTTACGTACCAAAGTTACTAATTACCGTAGTAACTCAAGTTACTAGACTAAAAGTCAAGTAAAGTCAAAAAGTAGAAAGGAATATCCATTCACATGGGCATATTCCCCTTATCTTGACCCAACCACTAAAGCAAGGATTCCTTCACATAGGCTATCCTTGGACTAAAGAAGAATCCAAAACAAAAAGGCTTGCGGGCCCAAGAGTTCTCAACTCTTTCCCCAAAGCCAAACACCTAGGAATAATACCAAGTCAACACACTAAAATCCAAAATAGTGGTGCTCATCTTTTCTACTTCCTCTAAAGTAAGGTCCCATCTATCTTAGCTATGACTAACTTTAGCTAACCATGACTAATATAGAACCATCCTTTATCTCTATATAAATAATATCTCTTAAGTACTTGTAATACCAAGCTAAATATCACAATACCACACACATGCACAAATGGGTGTTACAGTACATAACCTACTTGTCAATATGCCATTGGAGTCTTAATCGCTATTTTCTAACTACTTTACATGCCCGTAATCTTGGCTCCCATACCTAAGAACAATAGCCAACTTGCACTTAGTCCATCTTGTAAGTAGTTTTCTCCTGCACAACTATCCCTTATATACTCTTGTAATGGAGTCTATCCTGCAAAAGTCCTTCTTTCCTCGTAACACTTCTCTTGGTTTAATTTTTAATTGAAGAATCTATATAGGAGAAAATGCTTGTTCTCTCAAACACATTGCTCATTTAACATAATCAATCTACTCAACATCTAGTTTGTAGTTCTACAATTGATCAATCTCTATAAATACTTCTCTTCTATGGCTGCAAAAAAATATATTTTTGGATCATTGTTTTTGCTCTGCCATTTAGTCTCTCCTCCATCTATTATGGCTTGTTCTATAGTCTATATCCCATTAATGATCCTTGTAAATCTCTTTGACTTGAAGAAAATCATCATATATAATTTCAAGATCAAGAAATTCTCCCCATTGAATCTACTAATGTGTGCTATGTTTCATGTTTCTCCTTTTTCCGATTATGTCCCAATCTACTTTCATATATGAAAGATCTCTTCTAGTATCTCAATCTCTCTCAAATACTTCAAAAATATAATCTTTTATCACTCTTGATGCATGAGGAAAAATGAGCCCAAAACTTGTTGAAAATTTTCATAAAGACTGATGTAAATTTTCACAACATTTACAACACGCAAGGATTACAAAAAGTGATACAAAACATTTGTGCTAATTTCCTCTTATTGAAAATCTAGTCATATGAAGTGACAAATGGAATACTTGTAGGCTAGTATGTAAGTTCTAAGCTAATGAAAAACTTACTTATGTTGTCTGGTCTTGCTTCTCCATACTATTGCTTACATGTCCCGCTGCTCAAGCTTCTTTACTATGATACTAGCATCTCAATGGAATATACTCTATCAAAGGTAAGAGCTAAATACTCTAACCCTAAATAATCTTGCCATTGGATGCTAGGTGTTATGTACAAACCGTATCACTAACAGTATAGGTACATGCTATATCAATGCCATATGTACTACCATCTGAAATGTTCTTTCAACAAATTGGTCTTTCATGTGAACAATTGCACTCTAAAGCTAGAGATGTTTTGTTCATGGATTGTTCTTGATACCCTCATGGTACTCAAAGGATAGGTAAATGCTTAAAATAATTTCCTATTGTGCAATGTTTCCTAGTCATGATCATACAACAATAAGTACCTTGAATTGCAACCACATTACTACTTGTGAGTTTTACATAAGAAAATATATACAATCTATCAATTCACTTATCACAAATGAGATCATGATATAAAAAATAAAACATCTATCAAAATATGTCTAAAAAATCAAGTACAAAGAGAAGAAGAGAATGCATTTACTTAATTATATTTAAAATCATTACACTTATTTTCATTAAGAAGATAATAATCATTATTCACATCACTTGATATACAAGGATTATTATTGATGCATAATTGTGCAACATGAACTTTGAATTCAAAAAAATAAATTTGCAACAAGCAAACAAAATCAATGTGCCACATAAGGACACAATTTAAAGTCCCAATCTCTTCATTGCAACATTGGACAATTCCTTCACGACACTACATGAAAAGGAAATTTGGTTTTGAGAGAGGATAGCACCATGGAAAGGAACTATGGTTTGGAAGTGGATTTGATTCTAAGGCAAAGTTCAACACGTTTTATTTATCACCATTGACCAGTCATCTTCAAACAATACTTCACTCTAGATATGGTTGTGCAAAACTTCATTATTGTCTTAGTTACTATGGCTCTCTCATACTCAATAATAATAATGTGATATAATAATAATAAAAAATAAATAAAAAATAAAAAATAAAGCCTTCCAATGGTATGAACCAAGCCACAATCTGACCACTACAACTTCCTTGACAACCTCTCAAACTTGGCCAGTTTTTTATAGTTTCCACCTTAATTTTGAAATCTTTAATTAAAGGTTTGCTCTTGGTTCTTGGCAACTTTCACCAAATTTTTGGATAAGAGATACATCAAAGATCAAAGATACGATTTTCACAAACACTCCAAAAAACTAGAATCTTCAATAATATTTACAAAAAATGGGAGAATTGACATTGAATCATGATTGAAGATAGAAATACTCTATTGAGTTTACAATAGTATTTTTGGTAGAACTTGTTTTATCAGCTCTCAATCTCCATGTACCTTGAGCTCCCCAAATTTTCACAATAGTTTGTTGTGCACTTGTCTAAAACCCTAAAAACTCCCCATAAGGTTTGATAGCCTAATCCAACCCCAATCCATAGTTATGGATCAATTTTTGAGTAGGGTTAACTTATGAGCTCTACAGATCCAAGCATCCTTGATCCAAGACCCTGAATTCTATATTTGAGAATTGTACATGAAACCTTTTCATAGAGGTGCAAGACCTAACCATCAACAATGCTAGAAATTTTCATAAGCTGATTCAAACCATAACTTAAAGAGTGACCAAAAATCCAAACCTAATCATCATCTCATCTCCAACACCTTACTTTCCAAAGCTCCAACTTCAATCCACCAGATCTGATTTGATATTGATCAAAAACTTGAATTTCTTGCACTCAAAACTATAAGCACTTTTTGTACTCTCCAATCCCATTGATAGATCATGATTATGTGTCAAAAAGCTCTCCAAATTTTCCAATTTGATTGCTTGAATATGAATTCTACCCCCTTGATTCAATTCATCATATCTCCCTAAGAATCTACTCAAATCACTTGTTTCTTATCTCCAAATTATAGCTTGTTAGCTCTTGTCTCTAATTGTGGTTTTCTCTTCTCAAATACCCTATCTTAACTACTTCAATGGTCAAAAACCTACTGACTTCTCCTCTTGGGATCCAATCACTTGCATTTTTGTCATTTAGGTGGTTCTCGTTTTGCCAAATGGACCTTACAACTCCAACTTGAAGCCAATTGAACAAGGTTAAGTTCTTCTTCATCTATAAGAGCTAATAGATTGCGAAGTCCTAGACCTGCTCATAATTAAGCACAAGAAGAATGATTAGATATGGGCTTCCCATCATTGACTCCATAAATGCAGTCCTGAATTGCACTACCATCCAACCCCAAAGTTCATCATAGTGTAGAATCTGAAGACTGATGAGAAAAGGATTTAGGAGAAGTAGATCAAGACCATGGGACATCTCTTACTCAAGTGTTTCCCCCAACATTCTTGCACCCACTCTCTGGTACAATTCTCACTCCCCATATCCTCCTTCCGCTCAAGACTTCTAAAACTAAAACACATCTCCGTCTAGCAACTCTCCATCACCTATATACATAAGAGCCCTCAAAGAAGACAAGACTATAATCCACATGGCTAGTTGTATACATGTACATAGATTGCACACATGGCAAAAGCTCAACCATAGAATCTGTCCAACAATCTACTCCAATAATGTGGAGATAAACCATACTAAACTCCTTTCTCACTAGTTACACAAACCACAACATGAGATCATTAGAGGGTAATCTTCCAACCAAGAGTCCATGATAAGGGATTCTTGCAAAAGCAGATTCACTTATCTTTTGTAGCCTTGTTTTTCACCTACATGTGAAGGACAAGAGGATCATTGTGATTGTGGGAACCAAATGGTACCCTTTATTGAGGTTGTATTATTGATATTTTCTTGAGGATCTATGTCATAAACAAACCATTACTCTACTTGAATTCTATGAATCTTAAGGTGTAAGTGTGATTCCTACTAAGCCATGTATGTTTTGTTATGGAACTGTGCTCTCATGTGTCTGTTGCACTATTTGCCTAAGCAGGAAGCTGTTTAAGAGACATATTAAGTAAGACTCTATAAAAAAAGGGTACTAAGGATAATATCCTAGGAGGCTAAAGAGCATGTAGGGATGATAGACTTGAGAGTTAACTCAAAGGGTAAGTGTCTCCGAGATTCCCATACCTGAGTGGATTTAAAATTGCTATAGGAATCCTATCTACACCTCCTCCCTGAGCAAAGTAAATGGCAGACATGCAAGGATTGTTCTGACTTTCCCTTCTCCCCTAGCATCTTGTATCCTCCACTTCAAGACTAGACTTTCCCATCAACATTCACTTTCCTTCTTTTTTTTCTCCATCATCACCTTCCATTTTTTAAAGATAGAAAATACCTCTGATTTTTGCTTCATTGTATAGACCCATACTCTCCTAGAGTAGTCATCTACCAAAGATAAAAAATATAACACTCCAGATTTTGAAGCTATAGATGGAGGGCCCCAAACATTAGAATGCACATAGTCTAAAATTCTCTTTGTGCAATGAACTATTGTGGAAAAGCTCACCTTCTATTGCTTTCCTATTACACAATGCTCATAGAATTTTAGTTTACAACTTTTAAGGCACTTTTGTAGTTGTTGCTTGGATAATTCACTTAGACCTCTTTCACTCATATGACCCAACCATAGGTGCCATAAGTGTGTGAGATCTTTGGGATCTTCTTTTTCAGAAATTGTACTCGCCACCCCTCATGTAATGGTATCTCCAACCATCTCATAAATATTTCCTATTTTCTTGCTCTCCATTACAATCAATGCTCCTTTTGATACCTATTTTTGTTCCATTTCCTACTCCCCACCTCCAACCATTTGAGTCCAAAATACCAAGTGATATCAAATTCTTCCTTAACTCAAGAACATGCAGCACATCAGCAAGAATTCTCACAACATCATCAAACATCTAAATGAAAATTGTACCAATGCATATAGCTTTACAAGCCATGTTGTTGAACATTATTACAAATACTCCATTGAATGGTTTGTACTAATGAAACCACTCCTTATTTGGACACATATTGTACAAGCAAACTAAGTCCAATACTGTATCCATGACTCCTCAAATGGATCTTTGTCTTGGGTATCACATAGAACATCAACCATAGATCTAGATGACCTAGAAATACTTACTTGATCTGAAAGTTAACCTTATGCCTATTAAACTCTTGCTATTACAATACCCCTTGAAATGCCCAACCTTCCCACAAATCCAGTACTTGCCTTTGGAGCCTCCAATTCTAGACACTGATCTTGATGTACTCTTGATGTACTCTCTATCTCTTGTCCTTCCTCTGATAAATAGAGCATCTGGATTTTTTTGTTCTTGGTTGGGTCTATTTTTTGTTCTCGGTTGCATCTCATTGGACAATAATGTTGAAGTGACCTCCTCAAATTTTATATCATCCTTCCCATATAAAAGAGTTGTGACCAGATGCTCATATGATGGAGACAATGAAGTCAATAATAATAGTGCTTTATCCTACTCTTCTAACTAAAACATTATGCTCATTAACTCACAAATGATTTTGTTGAATGCATTGAGGTGCTCCATGATACTTTTGCATTCTTTCATCCTCAAATATATAGAGCTTTTGTTTAAGATATAGTAGATTCACCAAGAACTTGGTCAGATAGAGCTCCCCAATTTGGCTCACATTTTTGGTGTAGAGTACTCATTCATAACATTGTATAGCACCTCATCAGCCAGGTTCAACTGAATAGTGCCAATAGCTTTGAGATTGCATCCTTCCACTCATGATCACTTTTTTCCTTAGATCTTTTCCCTAGCACTTTGTGCAGCCTTTGTTGGACAAGTAGATCCCGCCTCTTCAGTTGCCACAACCCAAAACTGTGCTTTCCATCAAACTTCTCCATTGAAAATTTAGAATTTGATATTGATATCACCCTTGCCATTGCTTTGCTATGTACTTGCTTCTGGACCCTCTTTTGGACCAACTCCGCTCTAATACCATTGTTATGAACGAAGACTCATTCATAGCAATAACATAATAGTAACATAACCTGGTATTGGGAGTGGATTTGGTTCAGAGGCAGAGTTAAACATGGTTTATTTATCACCATCACCATTCATTTTCAAACAATACTTACTCTCGATATGGCTGGGCAACACTTCACTGCAATCTTAGCCACTATGGCTCTCTCGTACTCAATAACTCGCTCAATTGCCCCATACAAAGGGGGACAATAGAGTAGTCCGAGGCTTTTTCTTCTTCTAGACCAAGTCAAGCCACCATTTTGGCTTCGGATGGTGCCTTAAGGTTGGTAGCACCATCAGGTGGGGGACCAACTTCACTACTCTTGATATCAGCTAGCCTTAGAGAATCCGAAACAAGCTCGCCTTTTGACATTTCACCAATCATCGTACTAAAATTTTCTGCATTACAAGGTACAGTTTCCCCTAATTTGATGGAACCAAACTTCTAATTGCGCTATCCGGACCACTATTTCCTCATGCACATACAGCCTCCATGTGATCAATTGATCATGTCCGTCCTTCAGTTCTTTTCAAACTTGAGTTGCCAATGACATAATACTTATTCGTCTGCCCTGCAGCTCAGCAGTCTCAAGTGCTTCTTCGCAAAATTTAGCGGCTATGCTTTCAAGTAGAAGACCTAAACCAGCTGAACCCAATTCAAGTCCCACATTTTCTAAAGCATGGACTTCAGTCCACTATTCTTTGCCATTACGAAAGGTTTCACTTTCAGAGAGTACAAAAAAGGTTCCGATGATTCAGAGAGTACAAAAGAGAACTTGCGGTTTCTTTATCCCACCAGCTAGTGCTTCTTTCTTATGAAATGTGCAATTTAAATATGAAGTACTAGGTGTTGTGATTTATAAAACCCAAGTGCCACGAGGAAAGGTTTCTACTACCTTTATTAATATTAGTTTATTTGAAACTTCCTTCTAATAATAGGGATATTGGATTTAAACCATGCCATAAATAAACTCTCGCTTCATCTTAAGTTCTTACGAGAATTTTCAATTTCAAATTCCCTCTTGAAAAAAGTCAAAAAGTTTAGAAAACCTCGTCTAAAAGACTTGATGGGTCTTGTCAAAGAGTTTACGCGTCACTTGCGTAAAGGTTTCTTATTTTAGAAAATTAAAACCCCCCTAATAGACCGAGCCTACGCGGTCGTCCTTCTTCTCCTAATAGACCGAGCCTTTAAAGTACATTCGCTTCCACGAATAAACTGTACTGCGGACTTGGAGATCTTGACATCTGCGTCCCTTCAACCCTTATGGCCCTTTAACAGCGGTTTCTTGGCCGTGACACAATGCTTGTACAGGAGAAATGTCCACCTGCTTCGATTCAGACACTGAGTAGAAAACAAAAATATTCAAGAAAGCCAAGAGGGTGGACCTGTAGGTGTCAATCAATTTCAATATGCAGCATATGACCGAGACATATGCTAGAGCAGGAGCTAATCTGCAAGTTGTGGGATTTCGATTTAGAAGCTACAAGATTCTCGACACGGTAATAGGTACGGTGAAGAGTGTGACATTTTGTCGAGAGGCATGTGTCTCTTTTATATCTCTTTGTCCTAGTTTGCGTCCGTTTGAAAAAGTCAAGACAATGCGCTAAATCCATGTATATATCAAGTAAACCCGAAGATCCCCTATTCGGCAGCGGGCTTATTTGAGAAGCAAGGGACAGTGAGCTGGACATATTTTGTTATTACAAAGTATATGAATTGTTGTTCGGCTTTCGAAATTAGGCAAACATGTCTTTGAAACAAGTAAGCTGGTGGGCATTGTTGCTTACGATCTATCTCGTGAGGAGTTTGAATGTAGATGCTGTTGAGATGGTTCAAGCTGAAGATTCAACGACCTTCGAAATCAATACCACCTCGCTGAACTCTACCTCTGGAACACGATTCTTGAGAGAGTTCAACAGTACTGAGCTAATCGATATTCTGAAGTCCGCAAAGAGTTTCTGCCTTGAGTCCTTCAACCTGAGTGAAACTCATCAAGTCGATCTTGTCACACTGTTCGTCGAGGACATCGGTGGAGTTGCTTATAAAACAGGCGGCTTACCTCACCAATTAGAAATCCACCTCTCAGCAAACTATGTCGAGAACTTTTCAGGTGACAGCGATGGACTACATTATGAAATCAAAGGTGTATTGTTTCACGAATCCACCCACATCTGGCAGAATTCTGTCGGCTACGGGAGCAGCCAGAGCATTTCCGGCACAGTAGAGGGAATTGCAGATTTTATCCGCTTGCGCTCCGGGTTTCCTGCCAAACACTGGAGTCGCTCGCCAGGAGGTAACTGGTCCGACGGCTATTCTACCACCGCTTACTTTCTCGATTGGATCGACCAGAATGTAACCCATCAATTTGTAAATCATCTCAACGCTCTGATGGTTTCTCCGTGGAATGACACATTCTTCGACATGATCACAGGGAGGAACGTCAATGACCTCTGGTCGGAGTACCAGACCTCGATTAGTCTCTAAAGAACTCATGCACATAATTTAAGCGTTGAACATGTACGTGTTTATGGTTCCACCTTTTTAGAAAATGCAAAACCGTAGTGCATAAATTCCTTTACCTCCTTATTAGTGATGATAATGTTCTTCTCCTTGAAGATAAGCCCGATTATAATCCGTTAAGGAAATTACCGGATAGATTAGTTTGTACGATTTTAGAGGTGATGAAGTGACCCGGATGTGCAGAAAACCGCATAGTAGTAATAACTTGACTGTTAGAAGTCAATATGTATATTGCTTATGACTATGTTCTTTCCCTTCCTTCGCCCTAAGTAGGCTCCAATTTACCATCTAATTTTTCGAAAAACGTTTTGCAAATTTTCGATATAAACACTCCCCTATCAAGGTTGTACGTGTTACTACTATGTGTGTTAAGCTTGCGTTGTAGTTGCGTTGCGTTGTAGCTTGTTATTGGCTTGCTTTACCCATTTCCTATCCTCTGCAGGAATCATAGTCAGGTCTTACTTTCATCCACAGGAAGTATCGAGCTGGTGCTCATGTCAGATTCTTATTGAACTCGCATCAGTTTTGACTGATTGGAGTGCAAAAATATGTCCCATAAGTAAACGCAGAGAGACCAAAACTCTTCATGGTTGACAACGGTAGATTCTGTTCCACCTTCATCTTCGAAATCCAGGTCTTGACATGACTGAATATATATTTGACCGTGCTTTTCACCTGCAAGTAGAGAAAGTCCCTCTAAGCAAATCTGAAAAGGAGATGAACTTTTAGGTAACTATGTATTCGTGACGTAAACGCTGTATCTAAGTTAAAAAGATAGTGAAATTAATCATTGAAATAATATCGAAAGTATTCGAAGAAATGATATCGCCATGCACATTTATTATTGTATTTAGGATTATAAATAAGTTCAGCGATTTTTAGAGGGACTCTCTAGATCCTAAGAGAAATTTAGAAGGAATAAGCACTTGGTATTCCGCACTCTACCTGCAGAATCAAATCTCAAGACATAAGCATGCCAATACTAAGTAGTTTGATCTTGAATCGGCAAAATATAATTCAAGTGCCTTAAATTTGCCGGAACTAGACTCTTCTGGAATCAGAGGGCACAGGGGTGCAGACGTGATATCTTCGGACATCCACCTATTAGCTACGAAAACGGACCTTGTGCTGAAAACTTTGGAGGAAAGTGATTAGTCCAAAATTGCCTTACTTAGTACTAAAAAGCACAAAATTTAACATTTGAAGGGCAAATCATAAGGAAGGATGAGAAATGGATAGAACCTCTGATATAATACTTGTACGAGTGAAATAAGTGAGGATTTTCCGGAAATGATTTGTGTTTAAAGAATTTCAGATCTTAACCGGGCATTCTGAAATTCTCAGTTTCACTTGCACTCTTTGAAGTTTTCTGGTCGATTGTTTCTCACATTAAAGGAGACGCTCGTACTGGCAAACTTCTGGTTTTGAACTGAATGAAAAAAGGCGACCGCGTAGGAAAAATGAAGGATGGGAAGACCCCATCAAGCCGTACAAGGGAGAGACAAAAAAGGTAACATGGGGCTAAGCCCCAATAGAGTCTGTATGAGAAATCTGCCCTACCGCACCTAAGATATCCGAGCTATGCAAGTCGTACGGTACACACAACTGGAGCATCCGAAGAAACATCACCTAATGTGATTGCTCTCCTATGGATTGCACCAGCCACTGCCCTTTGTAGAGCAATGGATACACGCTGTCTAAAGTAAGCTACAAAGTATGAGAGTGAGAGTGGTACCCCCTGCCGCCTAACATGATAAGCTCTTGCGCACTCCCTGACAAATGTGTCAAATGCCGTGTCCATCGCTCCATATAACTCCAAGGCTAGAGGAACAAAGAGGTGACCTCGCTGCATGCCCCTATACTTGGAGACCTTGCGACCTGCTGCTGCACTCGCCGCCCATCCAGGGGGATGGGTAATCACTCCCTCCGAAACTGTATCTCGCATAGGGTCCGTCACCACGACATCCGCTACTGTCACCTGATCATCTCGGACCAAGTATAAGTCTGCCCCGACACGTGTCGTCTGCAACGCATACGAACGCTCCCTCCAAGCCAAGTATCCACTCTCTCGTGCCATAGCAAACACTATGTCTCTAATGGCATCATGGGTAGCTATCCTCTGTCCTCCAAAAGGACACCGTGTCATGTGGACCGCCGCTGCATCTAGTGTAGAACCACACTCACAAGTGAGTAGTGAAGATGCAGATGGGTGGACCAAACCTAGGCGAAACCTCATTGCTGTAGAGAAAGTAGCCGGTGCGAGTCGGAAAGCCCTAATGCATGGTCGAGCTAGGATCCACGAGCCTGCACCCTTGCCGGAGCAAGAACGTAGACGTGCTCTAGTAGCCTGAGGAATGGACGAGTCAACTAAGAGAGAATGTAGCGTATGCTCACACTGTCGCTCCATCAAGGAAGACTGTAGACCTCTAGTCCAATCTGACAATAGTGAAGCAAACGGTGGAAAACCCTCTCGTGCTCGTGTAGATAGACTATCTCTCGTCTGCCGCAATAACACCTGGAGAGAAAAGGATCCTCCCTCCACCTCTGTCACATAAGTCTCCAAAACCGGCCTATCAGCAACCACAAAACGAGAGGCAAGTAGGGGTGCCGAGAGAGCCCAACTACCCAAAAACACTATAGGTGCCATCTCCTCCATAGAAAGCAAGCCAACCCCACCACATGAGATCGGTAGAGCCGTCTGTCTACGTGCCAAATCCCCTGTCACACACTCAAAAGTCCCTGGTCCAATAATATCACCAAAGACTCCCATAATCCTCCTATCAAATGCTCTCAGACGTGATAGGAAGGACGATGAGGGGGGAACTGTACGGATGAGGTAGGATGGTCGACGAGCAATACTGGAAGAGAGTATACCAAATGCCACCTGCGGATCTCCTAGTAATGGAAGGTCATCCACATGGAGAACATCCTCTGCAAGGGCAGCGTCCAAGAAGCGTGTGACAAAATCCTCCGATCCTACTGGCACTCCAAGAACACGAAGTCCCTCTGTGGATGTGATACACCCCTCAGGAAGCTCAAGGTGGGGAGGGATACCTATAGGGGACCATGCCCTACACTTTGACACCTTGACTCTCAAGCCTACTAGATGTAGCTCGGTAGTCAAGTAGTCAAAGGCCTGCCTAATCTAATCTACAGGGCCTACGATGTGTGTATCATCTGCCAAGGATGGAAATACACAACCTGGCATGGCCAAAGTAGTAGACAGGAGAGCTCTAAAGTGAGCCATGGCAAATAAGGCCCCCCCCAAAGGATCTCCCTGACGTGTACCAACAGCTGACTCCAAGACGGTGACTCCCTCATGTGAACCACCATGCTGGTAGTAAAGGGAAGCAGGAGAGCCATAAAAAGACCGCACAAAAGGAATGAGACTTGCCAAGGATCCACCAGCCTCCCAAAGCTCTCTAAAGATGGATGCACGTGAGACGCTATTAAAAGCGTTCTCAACGTCCACCTATAGGACGACCCACTCCGGATGGATATCTAGGAGTGCTCTAATGCCTAGAGATATAGCCTCACATCCTCCAGGTGTAGCTACTCCAAACTGATGTGGACTAAGGTACTGTCAAAAGTGAGAACGATGCTGAAGGACAATGGTACGACTGACCAAACGCAAAAAGATCTCTCCAATAGCAATCGGTCTAATGCCTCCCGTGTCCTTCTCGATCACGAGAAGTCGACTAGCACCCAAGACCCGACTAACAGACATAGGAATATCTCCTCTCGCTACTGCTGCAGCCACCTGAAACAACTCGGTAAAACCACTAGAAGGATCATCTGCCTGGAAGCAATCTCTAAGGTGCTCATAAACCATCCCTGACAAGCCTCCTGAGGAAAGGCGAGGGGCAGTGCACAATGCTTGTGCAAATAGCGACCTATCAAGACATAAAGGCTGCTCAGGCTGATAATCTAAGACCTCTAGTGGTAGTCCCTCTACTGCTATAGGATGCAATGAGCGTAGGGAATAGATGGTCTCATCAGTAGGACTCGCTATAGACAGAGGGTGTAGCGCTCGTGCTGCTCTACTAAACTCTCCCTCCTGACCCAATGTCCTACATCGTCGTAATCAAGTGGAATCTATGGTATCCTGTGGCGATGTTTGTCTCCTAAATCGTGTAGCCCTAACAGACTCCTCCTGAAGGGCTGCCCAATCCCCCTCTCGGAATCGACGAAATCTAGCCGCCACCTCTCTATGCCCCGCACGTCCCCCTCTAGCATAACGAAGACACCATTGAGGGAGTAGGAGGAATAGGAACCACGCTAACTCGTCCAAGGGATCATGTGCCAAACGATCCAATGGTAGGCAAAAAGCCTGTCTAGCCTCATCATGGAGTGTGCGGGGTAGCCTATGGAATAGACGTGGACATGGAAAACTAGTCTCAAATAACCCCAAATTCAACCCGCCTGAGAAGCTAACCACTCCCACGACTTGATCGGTATCCTTGGAACGATCAACGAAGGTATAGAAGAAGCGTGCGTAATCCCGAGTGTCATTGCTGTCGATGGTCGCTCGTGGTCGCTCGTCTCACGTGGGCATCCCAAGTGGTCCAATCATAGTCCTTGTGCATCCTTCCCACATGGGTCTTTACCCCTTGCGAGGTAAAGCGTCGGTGACACACCGGGCATGGTGTATCCCGACCCGCTCTAGGCGACCCCACATGGGAAGGTGTAGCCATGGCTAGCACAAGAATAATGATAGTAACACATGATACTCCTCTCCATATCTCCCCATATCTGCAAAACCACAACCCCTCACATCCCAACTCACATAAGAAAACAATCTCTCTCACAACCCTAAAATCTATAAACTCCCATAACTTTCAATTTCCGTCTCCAAAATTTTCAAATTAAATTCCCATGGAACTTAATCATGAAAACCCAGAAATTAGAAATGAAAATTCACAACCCATCACTCTCAATGTATAATGATCACTCTCAACCCTAAAAAAAACTAAAAAACTTCATAACTTTCTACTCCATTCTCCATAGTCTTCAATCTAGGTGCCAATGGAACCGAAATTGAAAAACGAAGAGAATCGTCTATTCACTCGAAGGCTACATGCTAGAGAGCACTCAGATTTTATCAAAATTGTCTCCCGTCTCTCCCTCTCCTCTCCTGTCTCCACACTCTCCCCGCAGCTCCACTGAATGCGGACAATGGAATCACATATTGCTGTTTAGCTATAGAACTCCGATAACAAGGTTCAATTGTCAAAGTCGCTGGTCGAAAGTTGGAAGTGCAGGAATTCAGACCTGAAGCGGTTGCATCAACCGTTGAGCTTGGCATCGACCTGCTCAAGTCGTTTTACATTAGGGGGTTCCAAATTAGGATCGACGGATTTCTACTGGTGCCATAGGTTTACCCATAAGATTCCGTAAAACCATTTACGGGTGATAAAAGTCTGGGGAGCTTTCAATCTCGATTATCTTTCAGTCTCGATTCGAGAGGGGATTATGGGAGATATTAAATGAATCATCTGACCAATTGATACCGGGTCTGTGTGCTGTCAAGGAAAAAAGAAATGTCAATCATACAAGTATATAAGGGTGAACAAGGAAAAATCTTAATTAATACTTGTACAAAATTTTACGGAATGTCCAGAACCCGCAAGCTTTTCGTTTCCCGTAAAAGGTTACTGATTCCAGAATTTTACCCTTAGAAATCCACAAATTTTCTTACAGATTTCTACGGACTGCAAAAAAGCTAATTTGAAACCCCTTTTGAGTACTTCTCTTCGTTCTGCCAGTTCTAATGGAACCTGTAATTGGGGGCCAGAATAGGAGTCTTTGTAACCTCATTCTGTATTCGGCATCATAAGCTTGTCAGACGTCAAAAGCTATTTGCTGTGCTAGCAGGGAATGCTTTTTACTTCCTGTGTGTGCAGATCAGACAAGCGAGTAACTCGAGAATATGTAGGTACATAGTGCTTCATGCACACTCGCTTACTCAACTTTTCCACTATTAGAGTGGCAATCCTTGAATTCTTCACTTTCATGACAAGCATTTCTCACTGCCACAAAATTGGTCTTATTTGGCTCTAGATTCTGGCGCACAATACTGCTACACTACTACTGAAGTTTATTTTCTAAAGTTTATTTTTATTTGACACTACTGTTACTTTACCCACGAATATCAGATATTGATTTAACTTTTAGCTAGTGTTGGCTTACGTAGCTGCTCGGTATGTTCACTAGATTGGACACTTGTAAAAAAGCTCGAGCTTTTACGAGTCTCACTGATTTAATCAAGGACTAGCATAATCTGCTCTTGTCAATTTCACCTGAGTTTTCGTCGAGAAACCAACACCAGATCTTGACGAGAAACTAATACCAGTGTCTCGAAGAGAGTCTGCTGAGGTATGAGCTTGTGTATTCACTTACTCAGCACCTTTAATAAGTCTTCATTTATTGCAGATCTCAATGCCCATGCTCAATAAACTTTGCCCCAAATTGTGCTTTATTAGGATGAGGTAGGTATTGATTCTTGGATTGGAAGCGGGTCTTAAGTATTGCAAATTGTTCATATGAGGAGAGTTTGAAAGGTTTTTGAAGTTCGAACTCTAAGCTCGAACTTTGAAATTTGAGGTTTTGATTTAAGAATGTTCCAAAGGTTATATGTTGGTGCTTATCGATTATCTATAAATTTAAGATACAAGAAAGATATGAAGGATGATATCTTAGATCTTGATTCTTTAACTAGATTGAGCTATAATAGTTCAGAACTAACATTTGAATAAGAAGGCACAAACCAATCTTCACCAATGAACCACGAAACAAAACGTAGAGCAAAACATAGGTTGAACCTAATTAGACATCATGGGCAATTGAGTTGCTAGATGGATGAACACGATATATTTTTATAAAGACTTTAAAGTAAACCATAACTCTACCCGAACCATTGTTTAATAGCTATATCACAGGTCTATTCTAAGTCCGTTCTAACCACTTAAGAAGTTGTTGAAATGAAGGAGCTATTGTGATTGACTCAAAGCCGAGTGCAAATGTAGAAATGGTCGAGTATGAGGGGAGGTTTGGGTGCTGAAAAAAAGTGTTTGGGCAGTCCATAAAACAAGAATTTTGAACAAAATTTTTTTTTCTCATTTTCTTAGACATGTGGAGGGTAAAAAATATAAATTTTCGTTTTTTCATCAATCATTCAAATTCCTTCTCATACATTTTCACCGATTGAGAATTGGCAAAAGTGTCCTTCATTTCACCTTCCAAGAAGTAGCAATGAAAACTGTTAAAACTTTCATCCTAAGTAACTATGGGTTCAAGTTCTTCGCATCAAGGACTCTTTCATAAAGGCCGGCTATACTAGGTTTCTCCATATTTTCATGGATGCTACTTATCGTTGCAGCGTAGGAATATATTCTAGCTGTCACGATGAGAGCAAGGCTTGTTTACAGACTCTCCCTACACACAACCAATGACCAACTCTATTGCTCCATCGATAATAAGGGCGAGAACAAACGAAAGGACATAACTTTTTTGTCAAATTATGAATGTACTGCGTAACTTTTGCGGGTACCTCAGCCGGTTCTCGAAGTAGGAATTAAAAAGAAACAAAACCTTGTTGCACATCTACAGCTATAGATCTTTAAAATGAGACACCTCTCGACAAAATCCGATGAAAACCCTAGGAGGAGTTGATTGTAATAAAATCGCCAAGCGTATTAGTGATATAAAGATGGATGAACTCCATTGCTATACTTTGTACTGACTTCGCATGATTAACACCCCTACAGATAGAGGTTGGAGTGATTTTGGCGGTCTCTTCCATCTGAATCCATTTGGTTTGACGTGGTGGGAGACAACCCTGGTGCACTCTTTGCCTTTGGGGACTATCTCATCCATCAACATGCTAGTCGTCAGAACAGACGAATTCTCTTTGTGTCATTGCTGGGTTTCCTTCATTCTCCATGGACAAAATAACGGTGTCTTTCTGTTGTCTTATTCCTGATCATACTTTGGAGAAATTCAACTGCGCATGTGTTATTTAAAGCCACTGTTAAGCCTGTAGTGTTGAAAATGTCTTGCAATGGTCAAATTCCGTCTGCTTTTTAATGGAAAGACCTGCTTGATAGGCTGAAAAGTTTCTAACTTTTATCTTCTGAATAATTTCCGGTTGAATTTTACATCTTTTGTCACCTCATGTTCAGCATGCCAAGTACACATTATGAACTTCCTTGCCATGCCTCGCCTAAATCTGTGCTCACTCTATAGCCTCTCCAAACACGGCCTCCGCCTCTCATTTCCCTTCATTTCCCGACCAAAATTCTACCACATCTCTTGCTCCGACCGTATTGCGTGACTTTTAAATTATCAGGCAAATCGCCATCAAAAATTTAGAAAGAATCGAGCAAGTTACACACCAACTTGGTTATTGGCAAGTTAGTGAGATTAGATCAAATTATAGTCAACTCTAAACTTGTCATAACAGAACTTCTGCTGAGTGCTTCAAAATTCGCGTTTGTGGAGAGAGCGGTTACCCTGGCCTGAAAACAAAGATGCAAAAAGAGTCAAACGACGAAAGACAAACCTGTAGACTTAAGACTCGTTCCAAAAGCAAGCTGTAGAAGGTAGGGGCGGGAACATGATGACACATAACCACAGAGAAGGTCGCATCGGGACATCTGTGAGATAAGATGCTCTACGTAGTTCCTCATCATCCACGTAGGACAGCCTACTGGGCAAACGTTGGGACCAATAAACGAAACTCTACGCTCCCAGCGGGACGCCAGCGTCTTTGACCGGAAGGTAAAGTTACGATCGTGCGGATGCAAGTAGACCAGATTATGATGCCTATGTGATTTCTCCATGGCGACCAAAATACTGCACTTGAGATGCATTAATAATGGCAATTTGTAACATGACACGTGTGAGTTTCTCATCGGCTATTGAGATCTTTCCCATGTGATGTGGATGTATGCCTACTCGTAGGTCATCTTTCGATCTGTAGGACCATTAGTACATACATTTGTTTGGTAGGTTGCAGATTCTTCATCTTATTTTGACCTTCTGAACACTTGGATCGTGGTAACGTAACTCAGTGCGTCGCATGCGTGACCATGGAAACGTATCTGTAGTTTCTAAGCGATATATTTCTTCTCTGCACTTCCACAGTAATGAGCCTTCTTACTTACTTTTAAAAGGTGATAGTCACCTAGTACTAGGGAGGAGACAAGGGCGACCGCGTAGACAAAACGAAGGATGGGAAGACCCCATCAAGCCGGACAAGGGAGAGGCAGGCAGAAAAGGTAAAATGGGGCTAAGCCCAATAGAGTCTATATGAGAAATCTGCACGACCGCACCTTAGATATTCTAGTTATGCAAGTTGTATGGTCTATAAATAACATGAGCATCCAATGAAATATCACCTATTATGATGGCTTACAGACTGCACCATCCAGTGCACTTTGTAGAGCAATGGACACACACTATCTAAAATATGCCACAAAGTATAAGAGTGAGAGTGTCCACACTATCTAAAATATGCCACAAAGTATAAGAGTGAGAGTGGTACCCCTTGGCGCCTAACATGATAAGTCCTTGTGCATTCCTTGACAAATGTGTCAAAGCCGTGTCCATCGCTCTAGATAACTCCAAGGCTAGAGGAACAAAGAGGTGACCTCGTTGCATGCCCATATACTTGGAGACCTTGTGGCATGTTGTTGCACTCACCGCCCATCCAAGGGGATGGGTAATTACTCCCTTCAAAAATATATCTCGCGTAGGATAAGTAACCACAACATCCGATACTATCACTTGATCATCTCGGACCCATTATAAGTCTACCCTGACACGTGTTGTTTGCAAAGCATACTAACGCCTCCTCCAAGCCAAGTATCCACTCTCTTGTGCCATAGCAAACATTATGTCACTAATAGCATCCTCGTTCCCTAAGTACCCTACTACTAGGGTAGGCACCTAGGGGACGGGGGACGATGAAGGGAAGTGTTGTGGGGATTGAGGTGGAGATAGGGATAACAGATAAGGATCTTGGATGGAACTTTATTTAGAAATGAAGACAATGGGGTGATACTATTTAAAGGGATGGAGACAACAGACGGAGAGAGACAATGGATGGGATTGTTTTTGGGAATGGGAACAAAGGCTGGGGAGGAGGATGATATATGTTAAGAAATTCCTCTTTGCCATGTGCATCATGCAATGAACTAATACTAGTCCATACTAAAGTGATGACTTTAATCAAGCTTATAGAGAAACCGTTGTGGTTATATTATAAGTGATGCAGCCAGAAGCTACAATAAACCTTGGATTATTTCCAAGCTTAGGTTCTTGCATTAGAAGACAATAATCACATTAGCACAAAGGATAGGGTAGTCCAATTTCCTATTGATATTTGTAATTGAAGAGTGCTATCTATGTACGTAAGATAGAATAGAAAGACATTATGAAGCCATATAGAGTATGAGAAAAGGGTGACCACATAGAAAACACACAGGATGGGAAGACCCCATCAAGCCGTACAAGGGAGGGACAAAAAAGGTAAAATGGAGCTAAGCCCCAACAGAGTCTATATGAGAAATATACCCTACTGCACCTAAGATATCCAAGCTATGCAAGTCGGATGGTCTACAAACAATTGGAGCATCTGAAGAAGCATCACCTAGTGTGATTGCTCTCATATGGATTGCACCAGCCAATGCACTCTATTGTAATACCAAGGGTTAGCCATATGACCTAGATGTGAAATTTGGTTTGGTAACATCTAGAATGATGTTATACATGATGGTCAAAATAGATCAGATAGAAGTATCACCAAAAGAGTACTTCTACTAATAGGGCAGAAACCAAAATAGACTTGAGAACCTTAGAACCAATAGCTAGACATATGATTTAAAGGTGAGAATTTGTTTGGTAACATATGGAAGGATGTTACACATGATGGACTAAACAGATCATAAAGAGGTATCACCAAAAGAGGACTTCTACTAATAGAGTAGGAATCAAAATATGCCTGAAATCTTTGAAGGCAATTTCGGAGGCCTAAACGGATGAATTAGGCCTCAAAAATGTGCAGAACCCCCCCCCCCCATAGAGGAAAGTCTGGCCTTCCCTCCCCCTTGCTTTGTCTTGTCGAGAGCTTTCCAATGGTACCTTACTCACGTGATTCTGAGATCCCTACAGGAAGATTCCCTAAAAGATTCCCTCCAGTCAAAGCTTGTTTGACCAACCAGATAGGACCTAGACCAGACAGGTCACCCATCCAAGTAAGTAATCCAAGGGTGGAGCTTGCTGACATGTCACCTATCTATGTCCCTAATCCTATGGTGGAGCTTCCTTGGAGGAGATCTCTTTGTCTATATAATAAAGAGAAGGTGCTCCCTTGGAGCATCGAATGTTTGAGTGTGCAATCTGTGTTTTCTCTCTTCTCTTGTCCTTGGAGTATTACATCTATAGAGCAATGGACACACATTGTCTAAAATATGCTACAAAGTATGAGAGTGAGAGTGGTACCCCCTAATGCCTAACACTTGTGCACTCATAGATAAATATGTCGAACATTGCTCCATATAACTCCAAGGCTAGAGGAACAAAGAGGTGACCTTGCTGCATGCTCCTATACCTAGAGACCTGCTGCTGCACTCACCGCCTATCCAAAGGGATGGGTAATCACTCCTTCCAAAATTGTACCTTTCATAGGGTCCATAACCACAACATCCGCTACTATCACTTGATTATCTCGGACCAAGTATAAGTCTGCCTTGGTATGTATTGTTTTCAAAGCATACAAATGCTTCCTCTAAGCCAAGTATCCACTCTCTTGTGCCATACCAAACACTATATCCCTAATATCATCATAGGTAGCTATCCTTTGTCCTCCAAAAGGACATTATGTCATATGGACCGTTGCTACATCTAGTGTAGAACCACACTTACAAGTGAGTAATGAAGATGCAGAGGGGTGGACCAAACCTGGGTGAAACCTCATCGATATAAAGAAAGTAGTTGGTGTTAGTTGGAATGCCTTAATGTACAATCAAGCTAAGATCCAAGAGCCTGCATCCTTGCCAAAGCAAGAGCAAAGATGTGTTCTAGTAGCCTAAGGAATGGATGAGTCAACTAAGAGGGAATGTAACATATGCTCACATTGTTGCTCCATGAAGGAAGAATGTAAACCTCTAGTCCAATCTGATAATAGTGAAGCAAAAGATAGAAAATCCTTGCATGCTCGTGGGGATAGACTATCTCTCATCTACGGCAATAACATCTAGAGAGAAAAGGATCCCCCCTCCACCTCTATCACATAAGTCTCCAACACCGGCCTATCAACAACCACAAAACAAGAGGAAAGTAGCGGTGCCAAGAAAGCCCAACTACCCAAAAGTACTATAGGTGCAGTCTCCTCCATAGATAGCAAGCTAACTCTTCCACACAAGATTGGCAAAGTTTTTTGTCTACATGCTAAATCCCTTGTCACACACTCAAATGTCCCTAGTCCAATAATATCACCAAAGACTCCCATAATCCTCCTATCAAAGGCTCTGAAACATGATAGGAAGGACAAAGAGGGGGGAATTATATGGATGAGGTGAGTCAGTCAACAAGCAATACTAGACAAGAGTGTACCAAATGCCACTTGTGGATTTCCTAGTAATGGAAGGCCATCCACATGGAGAACATCCTTTGCAAGGGCAACATCTAAGAAGTGTGTGACAAAATCCTCGGATCATATTGTCATTCCAAGAACACTTAGTCCATATGTAGATGTGATACATCCCTTTGGAAGCTCAAGGTGGAGACAAATACCTAATGGGGACCATGCCTTGCACTTTGACACATTGACTCTCAAGCCTACTAGATGTAGCTTGATAGTCAAGTGGTCAAAGGCCTACTTAATTTGATATACTAGGCCCATGTTGTGTGTATCATCTACCAAGGAGGGAAATACACAACTTGGCATGACCAAAGTACTAGATAGGAGAGCTCTAAAGTGAGCCATGGCAAATAAGGGTCCCCCTAAAGGATCTCTCTTGTGTGTACCAATAGTTGGCAAGACAATGATTCCCTCCTATGAACAACCATGCTGGTAATAAAGGGAAGCAAGAGAGCCAAAAAAATACTGCACAAAAGGAATAAGACATGCCAACAATCCACCGGCCTCTCTAAGCTCTCTAAAGATGGATGCACGTGAGATGTTATTAAAATTATTCTCAACATCCACTTGTAGGATGACACATTCCATATGGATATCTAGGAGTGCCCTAATGCATAAAGATATAGCCTCATATCCTCCAAGTGTAGCTACTCCAAATTGATTTGGACTAAGGTGATGTCAAAAGTGAGAATGATGCTAAAGGACAATAGTATGATTGACCAAATGCATAAAGATCTCTCCACTAGCAATTGGTCTAGTGCTCCCCGTGCCTTTCTCTATCACAAGAAGTCGACTAGCACCTAACACCCGACTAATAGACATAAGAATGTCTCCTTTCACTACTACTACATCCACCTAAAAAAAATTGGTAAAGCCACTAGAAGGATCATCTGCTTGAAACTAATCTCTAAGGTGCTCATATACCATTCTTGACAAGCTTCTTGAGGAAAAGTGAGGAGTAATGCACAATACTTGTGCAAAAAGTGACATATCAAGACATAAAGGCTGCTCAAGTTGATAATCTAAGACCTCTCGTGGTAGTCCCTCTACTGCCATAAGATGTAGTGAGAATAGGGAATAGATGGTCCCATTAATAATACTAGCCATATACAAAGGATGTAATGCTCGTGCTACTCTACTAAACTCTCTCGCCCAACCCAATATCCTACATCGTTGTAATCGAGTGGATTCTATGGTATCCCGTGGTAAAACATGTCTCCTAAAACAAGTAGCCCTAACAGACTCATCCTGAAGGGCCACCCAAACCCATGCTCAGAATCAACAAAATCTAGCAGCCACCTCTCTATGCTATGCATGTCCTCTTCTAGCATAACAAAGACACCATCAAGGGAGTAAGAGGAATAAGAATCATGCTAACTTGTCCAAGGAATCACGTGCCAAACGATCAAGTGGTAGGCAAAAAGCCTGTCTAGCCTCATCATGGAGTGTGCGTGGTAGCCTATAGAATAGATGTGGACATGGAAAACTAGTCTCAAATAACCTCAAATGCAACCCGCTTGAGAAGTTAACCACTCCCACAACTCGATCCATATCCTTAGAACGGTCAACAAAAAGATAGAAGAAGCATGCATAATCTTGAGTGTCATTGCTGTTGATGTGGTCACTTACCTCACTTGAGCATCCCAAGTGGTCCAATCATAGTCCTTGTGCATCCTTCCCACATAGGTCTTTACCCTTGTGAGGTAAAGCGTAAATGACACATTGTACATGGTGTATCCCGAGCTCTGACCCCACATGTGGAAGTGTAGCCATGGCTAGCAAAAGAATAACAATAGTAACACATGATGCTCCTCTCTATATCTCCCCATACCTGAAAAATCACAGCTCCTCGCATCCCAACTCACAGAAGAAAATATAATCTCTCTAAACCCTAAAAACTATAAACTCTCATAACTTTCCAATTCATCTCAAAAATTTTAAAACTAAATTCCCATGGAATTTAATCATGAAAACAAAGAGATTAGAAATGAAAATTCCCCACTTATCACTCTCAATATGTAATGATCACTCTAAACCCTAAAAAACCTAAAAATTGCCATAAATTTCTACTCAATTCTCCATAGTCTTCAATCGTGTACTAATGGAACCAAAATTTAAAAAAAAAAAAAAAACAGAATCAAATTTTCACTCAAGTGCTATATGCTAGAGAACTCTCATAAAATAGATATCTTTGCTCACATCTCTCCCTCTCCTCTCACATCTTCCGAACTCCTCCCAAGTAATTAGTGCTAAGTAGAAAGAATATTGCAAAGAGTTATATGTCTTCTTGTACTTATGATATTAAAACTATGTAAATTTATTGCTCATTGATTATTGGAATATCTAATTCATATAATTTTGCGTGATAGATATTTTGTGGATTACAGGTTAGCTTTTCTACACAAAAAAGTTAACCAGGTAATCCATACTATGACTCATCATGTCTATAGAAAAATGAATATTGATAGTATGATATGATTGATATGATTGATATGATTGATATATTGATAGTTCTATCGGTGATATAATCCTTTACAACTACTCCACCTTTTTTCTATCTTATAGTTTTTGATAGGTTTGGTTATGCTTGTTGGACTGAAATAATTAAGATAAGGAAAAATTATTGTAATTAGTGTAATTATATATATAAATAAATATAATATTTAATATTTACAACTATTGTTTTAATCAAATCTTTTGAAAGCTCTAGAATCAGAATTGTAAAGTATATAATTTTACATAGACATAGAGAATAAAATTATAAAAACATATACAAGTAAATTTCATAACTCAAGAATTGTATTTCAAAATCCAAACATTAGAATCAAAAAACTTTGTTGAGAGTCTGCTATATGTTAACTCATTTATGATGGTTAATTTGATCATCAACTGCAACTTTATTAAAAGTATAATGAACATGACCATGACCATGGTTACTCATTTATCTGTTTTTGGTTAATGTTAATGTGATCATTGTCATGGTAAACTTGGTTACTCATCTTATATATTGCATGATAAATAAGGAATATTTCAATCAAATGTCATTATATATATAGATAGAGAAAGTGATGAACAACTACGGGAGAACAAGGATAATAATAAAAAATATTTAAAAAAAAATCAATCCAAATGCTTTTCATTCCATTCCATTCCATAGATTTTACTCTTCTTTACTACTTTTGTAATATCCTTAATTATATATTTGTAAATGTAGATGTAGATATAGAACTATTACAACTATGCACTTTATGAATCCTCCTATAATTAACCAATTTATAGCTTACATAGCTTTGAGAATCTCAATTAATATAAATTTGTAAGGATAAACATATATCTTCTAAGATTTTTGGAATATTCCATGATATAGTAAGCTCTCTATAATTTAAATTTTTTTATGATTAATAATTATTATTATATTAATTCAAAAACAGAAAAACACTATTAACCATTTAAAATTTGTTTATGTAAAAGATCAAGACCAAAGAGAGAAATAGTAAAATGGAAGATCAGAATGGGAGATCACATTGGGAAACTTGAGTAAAGTAAATTCCAAATGCTTAGCATGAGCTTGGACTTTAGTATTATTATAGGGAATATGCAAGGTTCTTGAGAAGCTTCTCAAGAAGTTTCCTAAAGCTATATTCTTGGAGTGCAAGCCAAGTTAATCGAGAAATTTCTCAAGAAACTTCTAGAAGGAAACTTTTGAAATTTTTTTATTTCTAGAAACCGTCTAAGCTGGTTAGTGCAAGCTAAGCTAGGCTAGTTGGAAGTTTCCAAAGAAGCTTCATTCTAGAATTTGTCACTTGACATGCATGTAATCCAATACTTGGAAGGTACCAAGTAACTTCTTGAATACTTCTAGAATATTAAGCTAATTTGGTCTATTTACTATTTCCATACCCTTGACTAACTTGTTGATTAATTCCATATTTTTATATATTAACTATGAAATTATCAATAAGGAATAAATATTTCTTTCTTCTCCTCATATTTCACTAAAAATAAAATAAAATAAAATAAACAAAAAATAAAAATATTTGAGGTAGAAAGAAATACTAGAAGATCAAAAAGATAATAATTAGTACAAATGATCCATAAAAAATATTAATAATTTTCTAGTAATAAATTTATGCAAAATCAGAAATTAGGGAGAACTAAAAGTAATAAAATTATCATATATTACAAGCATATAAGTTTAAATTTTCTAGAAAAAGTGTTTACCAATAAATTTGATCATGTTTTTATGAAGCTTAAATTTTGTACATGAATCATTTAAAAATTGTTATGTTACTCATATTCAAACACTTATTTAATAAAATAATCGTGCTGAAAATAATACTTTTATAGCTCAAATTTCACAAAAGGAAATATGAGTATTGAACAAGTTATCTTTATTACATTAATTAATCAAATCAAATGATTGAATACTTTCTTCTTGAGTTACACATTTGAAATTTTATTTTTTTAAAGTTTAACTCACCATATATAAAACAAGTACATAAGCTTTTTACAAAACAAAAAAAACATCTCCTTCTCTTAAATATTCATGTATTATAGAAAAATAACTCAATTTTAGAATAAATAAGAAATACGCTCAATAAAATGGTACATTTTTAAGTGTTATTTTTTATATTTAAGTTTATGCCTTATAAAATTATTGTTATTTTTTTGATCAGTTTAAAGATAAATTTGTACTTTTCTTTGACATCCAGATGTTCCCATCATGATTTTATTTAACCATTGCAAAAATTCTACTGTGTATGTAGTTAAATTCCTCAAACTGCTCTTAATTAAATTCATTAACTTTGGACAGAGTACTATTAGAAGAAGCCTCTTACTGAAAAATTCAATGCAACGAAGATGTGTTTATAACTAGAAAGTATTTAACATAAGTGAATTTTTTAATGCTTATCTATGATTTAACTTTATTGTATTTATTGTGAATCAGTTCATTTTGTACTTCACCATAGCTTATATTGAATGAAACTATTTTTAGAAATATAGACTAATTTTTAAATCATTACAAGTATGACATGTAAACAAAATTACGACATTTAGTTCTACGAGCTCTGCACCAATATTTTCTCTCTATAAAGACCCTCACCCACATCTAATATACCATACATCTTTTTATATTACATGAAAGATACTAATGTACAATAACCATTTTGTCAAATTCTAAAAAAACTAAATCTAAGAAACTAATGAAATAGACAACAAAAACCTCTTTAAGAATAATTATTATAATTAAAAATTATGGGGGCTTAGTGCAGTTTACCTTTTTTGTCTCTCCTTTGTACGGGCTTGATGGGCCTTCCCATCCTTCATGTTTTCTATGCGGTCGCCCTTTTTCCTTTTATTATTAATAACAAATCACCTAAGAGTTTCGTCAAGTGAACTACATAGAAACATAATAATAAGATATTAGTGGAACGAGACCTAAACTTAAACTTAAGTGACTCCGGTGTGTATTCTTCATGTTATCATCAATAGGCGAATTCTATCATCAGACTATCATTCACAAGAGGGTAAGGAGGATAGTAGGGGGTTTCAGAAATAGGTTTGACCGATGTCCATGGGATAAATAACAAACTTTGTAATAATTTTTAGTGAACTCTGTAACGATACGAGATTGTAATAACTAATGCTCTGTAACTTCAGTAAAGGGATATATTTTGCAAATTGCATTCATTTATAAAAATCAAATCATGTGTTACGGATGTTTGGGAATGCCGTAACTAAATGAATGATTTTAAGAAAGAGTGACATGTTTCTTAAAGAGGATGGCCACGTGGTCATTTGCGTCACGTATTGATGATCTAGTTTCTGTATTCAAGATCCAAAATGGCCCCGCCCAACAATTCAAATTTGTAAACTCAAATTCACCACCCTTTGGAGCAAATGTGCGAGTTGTCAGGCAACTAACGGTGGTTTTGTAGTTTCACATTGGTGTGGGAAATGATCAGCGCTGCCGTGTGGCAACCAAGAAATTGATTAGAGAGCGACAATTCTGACGCTAGGAGTGCAACAGACTTTTTGCAATGGGAGATCAAGTACCTTGTTTTAGTGTAGGAGACTCACTTATCGACATTGATCCGGGACCTATAGAGTCATCTTTGGATTCGCAACCTCAACAACCATTAGGGAAATTTGGAGACTTGTTGAGGATGGCTTCTTTTGTGCCCGGCAAAACCAAGGAGGATGAACAATTTTGCATGACAACCGACCATTATAGCCAAATATTGGATTATTTGGAGGACCCCAAGCATTTTGCACAAATTCATGGTGGGAATTGCAAAAAGCCCATTCAAAAATCGACCGTATTTAGTTTCATGGCAATCTTTTTGATTAGGGAGGGTCAAGGATTTCCTACTTCTATGAATAGTTGCAGTACATGAAACAGTTAAAGAAACTCGGGAGCTTAAGAACAAGTCTACGGAGAAGGTCTCACCGAGAAGGAATATGGCAAAGGGTGGAGAACTATAGAAGATAAATTGAATGGAATGTGCCCGCATTTTGCAAGAATGGAAGCCATGTTTGGGACCAGAGCAAACATAAGTCCACTGGCAATGGTAAGTTTAGGAGATTGTAATCCTAATTCGAGCAAGATTTGCAAGGCTTGCAAGGCTTGCAAGGAGGAGGTCCATGAAGGTGTGCAGGAGTGCTCCCAATTCTCATCTCCTCCAGAGGTGGTGCTCCTTGACTTGGGCCCTGAATTGGTCGCAAACACCCAAGGGGTGGAAAGTTTACCAAGGGGCATGGAGAATGGAATCTTATCACCTGAGGATGAGTCTCCATTTTTTCCACCGATCGAGGACTCACTTTTCATTACACCACCGCCTTTAATTTCTACAAGAGATGGATCCAATTGTGCTTTTGCCGACCAAGAAGAGGAACGTGACCCAAAGAGGAGGAAAGGTAGAATATCTGCAAGTAAGGTACCCAAGTTGTCACCTAGTTTGTCATTGTCTCATGATTTAGCAAAAATTACCATGTTGAAGGCAAATACTATAGAATCTAGAGAGAGGTTATGACTAGCTGAACAAGAAGCCACCAACATGAAGAAGAGAGAGAAAACAATGATGAGAATGGAAGCAAAGCACGTTAGATTAGAGATAGACAAGATGGAAATTGAAATTGAGAAAAAATTGTGCATAGATAAAAGGAAAGCTAGGGCAGACAAACACAAATTTAAGGAGAAGAGTTTAGAATCAAAGCGCACTCATGAAATCAAAATGAGTCTCATACAAGCAAGGAAAACTCATGAGGAAATAAGTAACTATTTTAAAGTGCTCACTTAGGTTCAACATCCATCATACTCTACTAATAGTGAATAGTATACTACCATGTAACCTTTATTATGATTATAATAAAGATGAGTTAAGGAAACTTGATAAATGCTTCTAGTATCCGCTTGATGCAGCTTGTTACCACTTAGTTCTTCTCAAGTTTTTGATGCTGCTCATTACCACTCAGTTCCTCTCATGTCTTTCTTGCATAGTAAGCCCAAGATGCCATGAGTTGGCACTCATAGCCACCCAAAAGTCTTTCCTGCTACCGCTAGTCGCCGCTCAATGCAACATGGAAAAAGAATAAAGGCAAGCTAGTGCTCATCTGCGCTCGTAGGCGCTAGTAGGCGCTCATCAAAGCTAGTAGGCACTTTCAGCGTAAATTTGGTAGGCGCTAGTTGACACTCGTGGCCGCTAGGTGGCGCTCAAAGACGCTAGGAGGTACCCATAAATTTGGTAGGCACTTGTCGGCGCGCGTTGGCGCTGAGGGCCACTCGTGATGGGTTTAGGGTGGTGACTCTTGATGGAAATGGCACACATATTTGCAAGGTGATGACATGTTGGATACAAAAGGCACAATTGAGTATATAGCACATGAAAATACAAGAGTTAGACAACAATATTAGAGTTCACAAGTGTAAACTAAAACATAAATGTATATATGGGGAGAAATGAACATAATATGTATATAAATGGGGAGCCAATAGAACCTAAACCTATGACTATGGAGGTCAAGGAGGTGAAGAAGAAGAGGGAGATGCACTATGATGCTAAGTGCTACTACTGCATCCTCAAGTCTACGACGGTATATATGTTGTTGAATCCTAAATGGACTCAATGATCACCATAGGGGCCACTCGCTCTCATCCAAGTCTTGATGCTTGATACCGCTAGCAAGAAGAGGATATGAGTCACAACTATAAGAACTCAATCTACCTGATGTCCACTCCTCTTCTGCCCAACTAATAGCAGGCCTATCGTCATGGACAAATCTGTCCAAAGCACTCATCAAAGGGTCAAATGACCAAGTGTATGATGCTCTATGTACCCTATAAGGACAGAAGTGGGTAGGGTGGATAGCACCATGTGGATGGTTCCTATAATAAGAGAGTGCATAACTATCTATGATCAAAAGATCACGAAGAGGTAAACCGAATGAAGTAAGATGCTCATATGATCTAACTCTAAGTACTCTGAACTCAAAATCCCGCTGGATATCTTTAGAACACAAATTGGCCATGAGGCGAGACCCGATGTGAACTCCGTCCAGGAGTTCAGACCACTGCCACATGCTCCATAGCAACCACTCCACTCCATCTAGAGTAAGATCTATCCACAAGATAACCTCAAAGCGTAGCAAACAAAAGTGGATGAAATGGCTAACACCAGGACGGTGTACCCACCCTACAGGCCGAGATTATGTGTGAGGGCCCCAACCATGCCTATTTGTCTCGCTCTCCCATGAAAGGAAACCAATATCACCACAAATCTATAATGAACACATACAAGTAACATCCACAATAATAATCTTCTTCCGTAGGAAGCTAAGGAAGAGGATATGTGGAATATACTCTCTTGATAGATGAATCCTCTCTCTAAACTCAGTCTGAGTGCCCTGAGTCTCCACACTATGAGGTAACACATGGGTTGCATCAGTCTAGGTCTGCATCTCATGACGAGTATGGGTCTCACGAACAATAATAGTACGTAGTCAGGGTCCAAGATAAGCCACACGAGCCCTCAAATGAGCTAGACTAATCTCACTCTCCTCTACATGAGCTCTCATCTGAGCTAGACTACTCTCGCTCTCCTCTACATGAACATGTGCACTCTCACACCTCTCTATAGCATATGCTAACTCTCGTGCCTGATTCTGTAACTGGAGCTTGTAACCCTCCACCATGGCAGCGGCACCTAGTATGTCCATGTCCAAGTCACCTAATCTCTACTCTCTCTCCATCTCAGAAGTAAGCAAGGTCAGATGCCTATCCTCCTTTGCAGTAAGTAAATCCTCTTGCTCACAAAGGAGTCTCTCTCGCTCTAGCACTAATCTTTCTCTCTCCTCTACACTCTCTAGTCTACTCTCACACTCAAGGAGATTTCTCTCTCTACACTCAGCCACTCAAACACAATCATCTAAAAAGCGAGTGATGTCAAATGAACAAGAAGGAGGTGAAGGTACTCTAAAATGCATGGGGTCACCAACTCCCTCCACAGATGGAGAAAGTGGTGAAGGGGAAGAAGAGTGAAAGGGAGCTATCTCAACAAAGGGTAAGGGTTGTGTCTCAACACAAATCTGTTGAACACCTGTTCACAAGTAGTACATTTAGTTATCCATCAAGTACAAATTCATATTTGAATTTAAAAATATACAAGTTCACAAATTCATTAATTCAAGCTTCTTAAATAAACTCATTTATTAAATCTGGTAATGGTATATACAAAAGAACTTTGTATGTTTTCCAACATATTTGAATATATATATATATATATATATATATATATATATATAGATTGATTAGGTTTGATTTTTGTCATATATATATATATATATATATATATATATATATATATATATATGACAAAACTCAAACCTAATCAATCAATCGCTCACCATCCTCATCTTCTCCCTCATCCTCCCCATCATCAATAGTCTTGTCCTCATCCGAGCTATCTGCATCCTCATGATCATCATCATGCTCTCCCTTGTGTATAATCTCCTCCTCTCCATCACTCAAGTACATCACGTCCTCCTCTGGAATGAAACCTCTCTCCACAAAGAGATGCATGAGTATCTGTCCAAGGAAGGTGACTCTGAACCTACGTCCCTTAGGACTCCTCAATTGGCTTTGCAAACTCCCCACCTCTGCAATGATAGCTCTAAAAGCTAACTCTTCCCAATCATAATCCTCCACACCAAATCTCCTCAAGTTGGTCTTGGTGTTGAGTACCAAATGCCCATGTACAATCTTGGGCCTAATAGTGGGTGCAACAAGTGCACCAATCAATTGGAAGAAAGCTCGGAATGCAGGATACACACATTGCCTTGCAAGATATCTTTTTGCAACCCTGCCCCTTTGTGGAAACCAGTCTGAAACAGTTGTGTAAGGAATTGTCCTCCGTCTTGGTGTTCTCTTCCTTGGCATGGCAAGCGCATCTCTAACTATATCTGCAATCAACTGAAATTGCCTACCTCTTACCAAACCTACGCAAGAGACCTTGTCCCATGAACTCACAAACTATGTACATGGAATGACCTACAAAACCCACCAAAAAAATCAGCTCAAACTTTTCTCCCAAGGACTCAAGCTCAGGGGGTGCCGCTTGATGCCGCTCGAAGACACCCACGGACAGTATTAACACTCAAAAGAGCCGCTGGTTGCCGTTGTGAGCCGCGATTGGGAGCCGCTCGACGGCACGGGGAGGCACTCCCGACCACGGCACCCCTTGTGCGGCGCCAGGAGGGCACTTGATGCCATGCGTATGGACGCTGCCCACAGGCGCAGCTATGCTAGATGGCGCTGCGGGACAATGAGGGAGACGCTAGGAGCTGATGGGAGCCCCGTGAAAGCGCTAGGTGCCACGCGGAGTTGTAGGAAGATGCTTGCGCATAGGGGTTTAGGGCTTGGAGATGGTGCTGGATGATGCATGAGGACGCTAGCAGGTGCTGCGGGACAAGGAGGAGATGCAAGGAGGTCTACACAGCCCCGCGGAAATGCTGGGTGCCACACGGGGTCGGTGGGTGCCACGCAAGGAAGGACTCGCACGCATGGGTTTAGGGTTTTTGGATGGCGTTGGATGGCGCGGGAAACCATTGGGAGGCGCTGCGGGACATGCTGGGAGGCGTTGAGAGGTGCTATGGGACAGGCTGGGAGGCGCTGGGAGGCACTGGGAGGCGCTGATGATTTGGAAGCAATAAACTGAAATAAATGAAAATCTTGAGGTGGAATGAAAAGAAAAAAATGAGGAAGGTTTGAAGAATTTGGCCGTGGATAGTGAAGTCCAAGAGTTATTTTGAGTCCCATTACATCTAGATCAATCTCCCAAATTCCTGAAACAACAGTTCGAATCTGATGTTTGTCCAGCCAGCACCACTTGATGAAATTGGCTGGGTGTTGAATGCTATGGAATGCTATGAGCCAATCTCCTCCATGAGTATTTCTCATGTCAGGCCCGTCAACTATCTTTTTGTATCCCCTGATTTCTGCCATGGTTCAAATTGAATATGCTCTTAGTCTCTCGAATGCTCTCTTATCTCTCTTCTCAATCTCTCCTTGTTGTTTCTCTAGAGTCTCCAATGCACTCCTTCAATTAGAAATGTGAATGAAATTCTTCTAACTCTCTGGCCCCACAAATTCCCAACTCTCCGAGGCTCCCCACAGCGAGTTGGTCTCCTTCGAGTTGGTCTCCTTTGAGTTGTGCTTCAGCCAGCTAGTTTGCCTCTTTCCTTCCGAACACCCCAGTCTCAAAATGGCTCACACACACATGCACACCCTTGCCTTGCAACATGACCCTTTCTTGAAATGGCTCTTTCTCCTTCAAACGACTCACACACCCATGCACACCCTTTCTCTTTCCAACACCCCACACACTTGCGAATGAGGCTTTCTAACACCTCCACACCCACGAGAATGACATGAATTGAAAAGAAGAAGGTTTATAAAACCCAGGCAGTTGGAAAAAAACTCAATACCAAACATCCTAAAATGTATACTTTGGAGGCAAATTTTCATTTTTTCAACCAAAAGAACTCAAATCCCGAGTGGCAACATGCGGCACTCCACATCGCCAACTAGCGTAGGCAAGCATTGCATAATTCACACAGCGCCTACCACCAGTGCCTACCAGCGCCTACCAGCACCTACGAGTGCATTTAATATTTGTGCATATTGGAGTGTGGTCCCCAGCGTCCGCCAGCGTCTATGAGTGCCACTTGATGACCCGAAAGTATTTTTTAAGTTTGTGAGTGGCCCGCAGTGTGTACGAGTTTCATCTCATGGTGTCTGCAACATCGACTCATTTTTTTCCAACAACACCAAACAAGTGACTTTCAAGTGTAAACTTGCTAAACACCACACCTTGTAAGTGTAAACGGATGCCTTACAAATGTACAGATTAAGCTTCATGGAATTCTTTTTGCATGCTTCAAATTCTTATCCCAATATTACATCAAGATACACTCATGGTCTAAGATATAGACTCCTAGTCTAAGTTACCAGACTATGAGATATGAGATGAATAACTGAAAAATATATATTTCATTATATGGAATCTCAATCAATCAATCGAGTATATCATCATTGTTATAATCAAGGTAATGTTGCATCACCTTTGATCTACTTTCTTCTCTACCAAGTTCTATACCATGAAAGGACATTTCTGAATCTATTTGAGTTTCCTGTGTAAATCCACCATCGTCCTCTGACCAAAGGTCAGACCTATTGATTAAAAATTATATAAAATAATACACACCAATACCCACTTTAACAAATAAGCATTTCTACTATTGTCTTTCAGTTGCACTCTTAGCTCGCGAAGAGAATGCCATCTAGCTTTCAATACTCCTATTCAATGCTCATTTATCACTCTTGCCTTTGCTAAATATTTATTAAACTCCTGCTTGTCCTCTGAGCAAGCCTGCTTGAAAGCGTGGACTAGGTGATGCATGGGTATATAACCCAAATCACCTAAAAGGTACTCCTTTGCTTCAAAAGTGCGACACCTCCCTCTTAGGTTCAAATCATTCCATAATGACTATTTTTTCAAACAAGTCATATCATGACATGACCCTGGCATTCCTGCAAATAAAAAAGGCCATAATTTTAGTAAACTAAACAAAAAGGATCACCAAAGCATTGCAAAAATACCAAAAAAAACAACACATAACATAAAACATACCTCCGGAAAATATATAATTCTCCTTTTATCATCACAAATAACTTTGCCGTTTATAGAATATGAACCTTTGCGGCTGAAATATATTTCCACGTCCACAGTTGGTCGGGCTGCAAGAGGAAACAATGTTCCATCTACCAAACCAATGTGCAAAAACAATGGATATCATCCTCCTCTCCTCGAGTTCGGGCCAAGCAACTTGACTCCTCATTACATCGAATATGGCTGTCATAACTCTATCAGTAAAAGCAATTGTTGAACCAGCAGTAATGCCCCAACTATTTAAACCCCGTGCAACACAAGCTCCATTGCCTTGATGCCCAAATCTATCCAATGCTAGGGCAACTTGGATCCACACGGGTGTTTGCTCTCTTTGGTACCTTTTCTCAAAAAACGTGTGAGTCTTAATCAAATCAACTAATGTTGAAAAAGAATCCCCATCCATTCTAGTAAGCTGGCGAAAGGCCTTAGTATCTAGATTTCTAAAATACTACTTCACAAACTCTCTACTACGAGGGTAAGTAACACGGGGTTCCAAGTATCGATGAGTATGTGCATACTCCCATCCACTTATAAAACATTCTAGCATATCTAAATCTCCTCCTTATTCCTCGTCTTCATCTTCTAATCCTTGTAGCGATATCTCCAAATCTAACCGAATCATCCATTGAATACATTTTCTAATATTTCTGGTTAGTTCTAAACGAGTGCTCCCTCTCGGCATGACTTTACTCAATTTTTAATCACCACTAATAACTCCTTATCGACAAAGGGGCATCTTTCTTCTCCGCAAAGGGGCATCTCTCTTCCCGGTGAAATTTCAGCAAAGGGGCATCTCTATTCTCTGTGCGCACAAAAAAACAATCTCATCAATTTCATTCCATAACAAGAAAACAAGTTCATGAATTTCATTTCATTACTCAAGGGGAAGAAAGGTATACATTTCATACTCGTACAAGAGACAATTTTTTTAAAATAATGAAATAGAGAGTAACACTTCAAACAAAATCACTCCTCACTCTAACCTTCCCATTGCTCGCATTCAAATCTTCCCACTCCAAACAAATTCACTCCCCATTCCACCTCTGGATATGGGTCTCTCAAATCTTCATTGGGTGGTCAATTTTTGCATGCACTCAAATCTTTCCACTCATGCTCCCTCCAATCTTCCTTGGTGGTAAAAATTTGCCAAGTTGCCGCTAGTCATTTCATTTCCATGGGTGTTCTCAAACATCCGGGATGCTCCTTTTGGTGGCCGTCACTTTCACTCTAACTCTAAACGATAACTTTCTTAACACTAATGTGCAATCAATGCACTACGGAGTGCTAACGAAAATTCCTTATCCCCTATTTTCTATGACCCACCTCATACGGAGTGTGCTAATAATAAGGAACTTGGCCCGAACTCCGTAACAATACATTTTCTACCTCCCGGTCACACACAATACCCATTTAGTCAAGCTTTGTAACAATCTATATGAAAAGTTATGAAACTTAGTAAAACTATTTCTGAAACCCCCTAGTATATACTGTTTACTTTATTAAGCACTTCGCCTTTTCTTTCATTAAGTCCATAATTATACCTGTATTAATAACAGTAAGACGGGGTCAGCCTTCAACATAAATTCGAAACTTCTTCTTATTTACATCTATAAGTTACAACATCCTTAACATAGTAATTGAGTTCTGGCATCCATAGTGCACTTTACATCGATTACAATTTCTACTAAAATTCATCGAACTAGTTTATTTATGGTTTGGATCTCTATTGGTATTGGACTAATTGATGAACATCTTTTACAAACATGCGGAAAAGAGTGTGGGTGGTATAGTAACAGGTGAATGTCTCTTTTCAACTTGGTTCTATGCCCAAGAAAGTGGAGGAAATCGCAGCGATTTCATTCCTGAAGGTCATCAAACTCCTCTGTTTCTTTATGAACTTCTGAATGGAGTGTCGATACTAAGAAACGGTATAGACTTCATGATCCATTATCTTCAATATCTGCTACAGGGTAGACAACCCAGGAGGGGACAGCCGATTGGAGAGCTTGGGCTTGCGTCATGGTGAGTAAGAACGATCTCGTAAAAATGCAACCTTTCGAGGTTCATCATGACTGTAATCTTCCATTGAATGTAAAGAAACGCATGGAACCTGCCCGATGATAACGGATTATCTGGGCACCGGGAAAACTGTGACCCGAACTGCCGGTAGTGCAAGGCTGTCAGAAACGGGCAGAATTTAGATCCGCAACAACCAATCAGAGGGGACCCTATGCTGTGGGGCGACCAACACGATCTACTCGAGGGCAGCCTATTTTAGATTTCACCCTCAAGGGGGCCAGTAGAAAGATCCGCGACGACTTTTTAAGTCTTTCGAACAAATTCCTCCACCAGTGATACGCTCGAAAAGTAACCGGCTCAAGCTGGGAGGGGTTTCCGACCGAGAAAAAAGCTATGGCGGTCGAATATAGCTTCGGACAGGTGGAGTGGGGTAAAGGCGGAACGATGGGGGTTAGAAAATCCATGATTGATGGACTCGATAGCATGAGAAGAAACGAGTGTTGTCATTGATGCAAAGATGGCGAATTTGGTCCCAATGTGCGGGGAACTTGGACGGTATCGTTGTCGAGGGCTTTAAAAAGCACAAGGTTGAGATTGCGGCGTTGGAATGATGGCGCTCCAGCTGCAAAGCTACGCAGATTTGAGGTTGAATGGATTAGACTTGATTAACCCCATTCGCGGTAGGAAAGCGGTATGACATAATTAACCTCCCGGGCCTCTTGATTTTTGACCATTTGTTTTCTGATTCAACCTCTGCTTGAAAGGAGTAAACTGAGTTGATTATGGCTTGATCCTAAATGCTTAAGCCAGTGGGGTTTTGATCATCTGTGCGCATGCAGGTGAGTGTTTAACAGTGGTAACTGTGGTGTATTTGAATCGTTAAGATTTGATAATGCCATGAGGCCTTGGATTCGATGTTTTGGACGATGAAGTGTACCAGTGGCATCTAACGAACTATTGCTGTTGTTGGTGACTTGGGGTGTCGCAGAGAACATGGACAAACAGACGCAGAATTGGGGTGAACAATGGATTGATTATGAGCAGCATATCTTCATTGGGTTCCTATGAACGAGTTCCACTCGCAGGAAGGCGTAATGGAATGCATAGCACTTCTGTTGCGGCTCCTGATTATGCGAGCCTACGGAGGAGGGAAAGACTGCAAGAAATGAAAATAGACGCAGGGGACAAAATAATGCAGTTGGCAGAATGGGTGAGTAACAAGGTGAAGGATCCCCTAGTGGAGATTGATCCAGTGACTGTTAACAAAAGGATTTTTGCAGACGAGCAGATTGCGAGAGCGGAGGCGCAGGCATTAGAACAGGTCGAAGATGAACCGGTTGAGGCTAACGAAGAAAATATTGCCACCGTGGCTTCTTCGACTTTGGGTCAAACTCCGCCAGGATTTCCCAGAGGGATGAACGACTCAACGAAGGCTGCAGGAGCTGCTTTGATTCTCGTTACAGTAGGAGCAGCATACTTAGCCTTCTGCGGCAATTCTACAGAGAGCAATCCGAAGGAACTGAGGAACTCGAAGGGAACGCATATGGAAGTAGGATCGTTTCCGGGTTCAGGTCCACGAGAGAGAGCAGAGAGCTCCCCTCCTCAGGATCTTCATCAACAGTTCTCTCACGCCAGCAATAAAGATAAACCCGAGTCATTGAGCGCATCCGGCGTATCGACATCTTCGGAAACGCAGTCTTGCCTGCGCAGTCCTGTACCCGCATTTTCTACTAACCTGGAACAAACAGTCCTGCCTGTGACACCTCATAAATCTCACCTAGACGAGGAATGTACACAAACTGGCGGCCATTCAGAAGACTTACTCTTGAGTGTTTCCAAATCCCAAGTAGATGATAAACTATCAGCTGCTGAACCCCTCGAGGACGTCGTGGCCGATAAAGATAATACCAGGGTCTTGGAGATTGAGGATATTTATTATCCTGAAGCAAAATCACTTCAGGATGTCATAGTCGTGAATGGGGTGGGTATTCTCGCAGAAAGTGCAGATGATGATCGTGCTCGTGCGAAACCTTTCGAGGACGTTGTCGCCGTGAATGAGAGGGCCAGTCCAGCCAAAATCGAGGACTTGGAGTTTGCGGCTATGGAGTTTGCAGAGGCTCTAGTAATTGATGAACAGCAGATTCTTAAGCAGCAAAAGAAACACGCAGTAGAAGAAGTAAATCTTGGACTAGTAGAAACGCCTGTTAATGGTGAGGTTTTGGTAGAAGCTTCCTCGTCGGAGTTGGTTGACGATCTGGTGGGGATCTCAGAAGTGAACTTACCAGGCGTTGAGTTTCAAAATGCAATGCTTTCTGGTACAAGTCCAGCAGAAAGCGCCCCGTTCCAATTAAGACCCGTAGATGAGTGCATCACTCTGGGAACATCAAATCCCCAACTTGTCGAAGACCCTGTTGTGTTCAACTTGAGTTCGGAGCCTCTTGAATTTCCTTTGACAGAGGAGCCTCCTGTTGGGGCTATTCAGAATGGAGCTTCTACGACAATTTCTAGTGTTGATGTGAGTAATCAATCCAGCTATATGTGCACAAGGAGTTAGTTGGTCGATTTAATTCAGTGACTTGATCACCTGTTACCTCGAAATCTTGCATTATCACGGAGGACGCAGGTACCATTACGGATTACGTGCTTCCATCTTCCGCTTTCTCGCGGCTAAAAGTTGCTTTATCGTTTCATAAATAAAGTTGATTTGGTTTATTGCAGACTGTTGTCGACAGATTCAAGTCGTACGCTGAGGCAATAGAGGCCGTATTTCCAGCCTTAGCAGTTGGAGCAGGAGCTTTGAGCACGTTAGGTGGAGGTAAGTTATTATTCATTTCATATGCATCATAGGACGCGGCTATTTGGTGTTTAATCTAGAGAGAACGAATGTCTTACTTTGCTCTATTGTATGTGCAGTGGATAGTGGTCTTCAGATGGTTGGACTCGTCGCCACTGCAAGCTTTTTAGCTCGTGAGGTCTTCATGGCCACTTCGAGGTATGTTTTAACCTATTCTCGACTGCATCGGTTGTTACTCATACAGTTTGCTAGTGTATATTACTAGTACCCTTACTGCAAGATTAAATGTCCATATATGTAGCGGAAAGGTGAAATTTTGTCTTTTGCGGTGAATGAAACTTGCGGTTGTAATGTTTGCAAACACATTACCATGCAGACAAAAGTTGTGTGGAGAAGTGCGCCAAGTTACAGACTACAAATCCTTTGTTGATTTCCTGAAGACCCGCGAAATCATTCCAGATGTACCAGAGGAGTAACGACGCGATTTAAGCTGCGACGGGATTCAGGCCAGTGGGCACGTGAAGGAGCCCTACACCAATTCCTTTCTGTAACCGTTCACAATTTCGGGTTGCAGATTGTACCATGCTTCAAATCTGTAGATATATGTATCGTTGTTTGTTAAAGTTCGACTAGGAGAGGTCAACAATGTCATCACGTTTTAGCCAGGGTAAACCCAATTTTCCTCTTCCGAGTCTTAAGTTTTGTCTCTGGAATAGCAAATCTGTCCTATCTTTTATTCGTAATCTGAAAAGCTGTAGCACATGCTAGATGTAGCTGATGCAGTTTGAAAATTGTAGATGCTGTTGCCCCACAATCCTTTTACTCGCCTGTATTGATATTTTAATCAGATTCATTGTTTTTAAGGGACAGTCGCCGGCAGCCTTTTGGTAATTATTGTCAATCTTTGAAGCTCTCTTCATGTGAGCAATCGGCAACCTCGTAGCCACTCTTTGCAAATCACCTAAGCTCTCCCTATACGAACAATTCCCGCTGGTTCTCTTACCATGCGGACACACAACTGCAAATGACGAGTTCGTACTCGCTGGAAATTTAAGTCCCTGATAAGTAGATCGGAGGCTTGACGGCAGTAAGAACAATTCCCACCTCCTTTCTGCTGTGTACCTCCCTTTACTTCCTCCCCTATTTCTGTGATAGATTCGGATCCGTAACTGTGTTTCTTATCAGATTTTAAGAATATGCAGGATCTGAAGCGTTACGGTCGTCTTCTTACTTCAGCATAGGAGAGATGGATGTGCGGTTGGTTGTCTTGTTTCTTCTTTCAGTTGCTGAATTCCAAAATCTGGTGCAAACAACTCCCTTAGTGATGCGTATATAGCTGTCTCAAATCCTTCTTTTTGATGGAGAGGCTTTTCTTCCATCTCGAACTCTGCTTCCTACCTTTCATGCAATGTAGTTCTCGACGGGTATTCTCGCGCAACCGCATCTCACGCCTAACATCTACCACCTTCTTCAACTTTAAAAGCAGAGCTCTCACCATCTTTTCCCGTCGGGCTTAGTTATTTAACAAGTTTCGTGGAATGAATGTACTACGATAGTGCACTCACGTTCTTTTATAGTCATTTTCATTCACGTGGTTGCCAACTTGATCAACTATTATGTACATTTCGTAACAGGAACATTAAAGATAGAAGCTCTTAAACTGAGCTTTAAGAGCCAGCCGAAACGCTTGACTTAAGTAGGTACACTTGTTCAGATATTTCATCTTTCTGCTAACTAAGCCTCGAAACTGTTCTACATGAAGTGTGAGGCGGACCATAGTTGTCGTAGTAACAGCAAAGCCAGCCGAAACGCTTTCCTGTTGAATTTGAGCAAATTATGGGCCTTTTGAGTTCTAAATGAGGTTCTGGATCCACTTTAACAGCCCAGAGAAAGCTCGCTGAAGATACACCCTTAGAATGTCTGCAGTTCGTCTTCTGACAACTTGAAACACGTCCCGAAAAAAAATACTCTGTATCAACTGCCATACTATTCATGGTATAGATATCTTGTTTCACTTCATTCTGGAACCAGACTTCTTCACCAATTTCGTTTCCGAATTGTGCCACCGTCCGGAAGCTGATCATCAAACAGTTGGAATGTCGGTACTCCGGAGGAGTGTTTACAAACTAAGCACCAATTTTGAAAATTTAGGATCTCAAATTTGGAAATGTTTCATGTCACAGTGAAGGACGACAGATCATGGTCATGAAATATGCCGGGAACATACATCTGTAGTCTCTACCACAGATGGACTTAACAGTACCCAACTTTAGCACATAGATTTCACAACACCCGAAGTTGGCAGAAAGACTTAACAGCACACCTCGATAGTACGCGGTCCGACGTGTCATCCAGCGTGTCATCGTGTCGTCATAGTTGGCAATCGCGAGGCGTGTTGGCAAGTATGTTGTAGTCCAGATATTAGCCTCCCACAGGACATAGAAAATGCAAGGGCAGTCAATACAGTCGGCGTACAAAATGCATCGACATATCGTTTTTACCTCGAGATTTTCCCTCGGTTTCCCCGTAAAGTTGAGCAAAATTTATTTGAGCCCGTGTATAATATTCAAAAGTATAATATTTTCTGGATGACCTTCAGTCATTGCTTTTGGCTAATTCTAATCCTACCATACCCAAAAGTTTAATCAGTTTTGTTGACTTTCAATCAAGTCATTTTAGTCCAATAAAGACTAGATTCGATCTAGGTTTCATAATATACATATAAATAGTACCCTGTAGGAAAGGAATACAAGGCACAAACAAGTGTGAAATTAAAGAAGAGTGCAAGGTGCCAATCTCAATCTACCAGACAGTCTCAATCTACCAAAAACAAAGACAAGAAGACAAAGACATAAACTAGTTGTACCCAAAGGAACCCTTGGGAAAAAACACCACAACAACAAGCACCAAAGAAACTAAGGAGGTGGTGCTCTATTCCAAAACGGTGTGGTAAAGATACACTAATTGTATGTATGGGAAGTGTGGAGGGAGTTTCCTAGCCGTGTTGGGTGTACCTAGAGCAATTGCTCATTGGTGAAGACACAAAGCTTGAGCTTGTTGCAAAGTGACTGAAACGAGTTGTTGATAAATAAGATGTGAACATGGCAAGAGAGGAAGCCAATGGTCCTCTCCTTTACAAAGAACCTTGTGTTGTATCATCGAGGAGACAATCAAAATGGTGATGTAGGCACCTAAAAATCTCAATCGCAAGAGGGGCCATGTTATCCAAGGATAGCCAAGGTGCGGAATGGTACTCCTTGCCCCTAAAAGCAATGGTCACTGATGCTCCCACCTGTCTGCTTGCCCATGTCAAAAACTCTGCTCATAGAGGGATTTGCTACCACCACGTCATGCAAGGTGTGGCAACCATTCATGAAAGTAATTTTATCTGCTTGCACCCAATGGATAGATGGTCTTTGTAGATCTAACCATTGTTCAATCTGAACTTGGGCCCATATAGCTCATATCATTTGAGTGATTGTATCACAAACTGCATCATGTATTTTGGTGTACTCTCCACCTATTGCACATTGTAGAAAGTGTATCTCTTGCATGTCATAAGAGGAATCACATGCATATTGGTACAACAACTTTATGAGAGTTGGATGTGGGAGACCCAACCTCAATCAAAGTGCTATAGAAAACTCCTCAAAAGTGAAACACAGGTCATCAATCAAGGGTGAAGCCTTGAGCTAGGCTCTAAAGCCTTCTCCCACAAGAGAAGATCCTAGCTCTATTAGGTAGAGGCACATTAGTGAGGATGCTAGTAAGAGTGTGACTGTGCATGTGCTCATTGAGATTGCTTGAAGCTTCTTAGAGTCCAAGGATACAAAGTCAATAAACTTGAGGAGTGATGTGCATGCAAGGTTTGGTAATAAGTCATGAGCTAATCAAAGATATGGTGATATCAAAGTACTATCCTCATGTAAGAACTGGTTTGCTAAAAAAGGGACCACTAGAGCTTATGCTTTGATATATGACACTAGTGTTGTGCCTCCTGCCTTATGAGACAACAACCATCTATGACTATGGGGGGAGCTATCTATTGCCTATACTACTCATCTAATAATTTTGGGAGCATGCATGGCCCTAACAAAGTGGAGAAAGTATGGTAGATAGTACTATCTAACATCCATAAATTTGGTAACAATGCCTTTGTAGGTAGGAATGTTTGGGTTAAATATGAGGCCCTAGAGAGGTACACTTACTAAGAATTTAATAGGCCACTTGGGTATTCCTTAACCAAGGGAGGAGGTGAGCATGGGTTGTGGTTTGTACTAAGGTGTCTAATATGAGCAAACTATAAAAATCCTCCTATCTCAAAGGAGCCACCAAAACTCTCAAACCACCTATAAGATATTGGAATCTTGGTGGGAAGTTAGAGGGAGTGAGGGCCATACATGGATCTAGATCTTGCATTTACAATTATGGACTTTTTCACACCATTTGTAGTGTTGCACCTAGATTGCTTAGACTCTAGAGTAGTAGTGTTGGTAGTTAGAAGTATTTTGATAGTTACTCATAGACTACTTGTTGACGGTCATATTTTTTGTTCAAGGTACTGACTATATGGTGGGGCCTATCATCACTTGCACCATTTGGTGTGCCATCAGTGGGACAATTAGGGTTGGAGATCCATGTCAAAATCAGAGGTATACCCTGGAAGTAAAACTCCAAAGAGCTCACTTCCCTAATGTTGAGCCTTCAAGTTCCTGGCTAGAGTGGATAAGCCGGAGAGCATTACCAAGAGTCCCTTAGCTAGAGTGGATGTGGTTTGATTGTAATCAATGTCTAATTGTTGGTAGATTGTTGAGTGACAGATCAAGTACTGATCCGATTAAGTGTGATTCAAGTTATGAACAAATTGATCATATAAGAGAAGTTCAGAGTTCATATATAACTTATGTGTGAGTTGTGCTTCTATAGTTTATGATGTTGATAATGATGTATGTTGTATAGTGATGTATATATGCACAATATTGAGATCTTCCCAAGAAGCTTCTTTTTAGAAGTCACCTACTTGGCATGCAAGTTAAGCTAGTCGTGAAGCTTCCCAAAAAACTTCTTCCTAAAGGTTACCACTTGGCATGCACAATACCCAATAATTGGAAGGTACCAACTTCCTAGATGCTTCTAGAATATTCTTATAATTCTTGGCTAATTTGGCCCACTTGCTACTTTGTTAGTCTTGACTAACTTATCAATAAACTCCATATTGTTACATATTCTCTCACTACTAGTTGGTGACATCCTCATCACCATGGAAACTTCAAACTCTTGGATGGCCATTTGTGCATTTTGGAGATGAGAAAGAGGCTCCTAAGTGGCATCATGAAGGGGATACCCTTTCCAAAGGACTTTGTATTGTGCATGTTGTTTGTGATCACGTTGAATATGGCAATGTGCAAAGAAACGATCAACCTGATACTCCTCATGATTATTGATAATGATGGGAGGAGGAGGGGGTTGGACAACAGAGGAAAAGGAAGATGGATTAGAAAAAAAAAGGTTCAACTTGGAAACATGAAAGATAGAGTGGATGTGCATATGAAAAGGCAAGGCGAGTCAATGAGCAACATGAGAAATGATTTGGGTGACATTAAATGGACCTATCCAATTAAGAGAAAAATTTACAAAGTTGGGTATCAAGTAGAAAGTGTTACAAAAAGAAAGCATGACCTTATCACCAAGTTGGAAGGTAAGATTATGACAATGTTGGTCCACATATTGTTTTTGAAAATTTTGAGCAACAAGGAGATGAGATTTGGTTTGTTATAGGGATTAGGATATATTCTAGTCAAGAAGGTGGAATTATGAGGGACATGAGATGGAGGAGGATCAAGAAAGGAATCTAGAACAAGTGGGTCTTGGCCAAAATTAAGGAAGATGGGAGAGAAACCGGTGCTTGCAAGTTTAAAATTATTGTAGGTAAACTCAACAACTACAAGACATTCATCCCAATTGGTATAATGAACATTGACAAAGGCACAAAGTATATCTTCCAAGGTGCAATTTTCACATTTGGATTGTCCATCAGTTTGAGGATGATATGGCATGGACAAAACAAAATTAGTGCCAAATATTTGGAAGAGTGCTTGCCAAAATTTTCTAATGAATCAAGGATCATGATGAGAGATGAGTACACAAGGCATCTTATGATGCTTGAAAGCATTGTTGAAGTAGATTTGGGCCAATGTTGGAGCATCCGCTATGTCAAAGGTTGGTGCCAAATGGATTTGTTTACAAAGCTTATCCACAAACACCACAATTGTTGTGTGATCTTACTTTATCTTGGGCAAGGAGGTGATGAGATATAAGCTCACATGTTCCCATTGAGCAAATGGGATGGGAAGTGGTTGAAGGAGGCCACTTGTTTTTTGGTTGCTGACCTTGTTGCATTGGCAGCTCTCACAAGATCAAACAAACTCTCAAACATCTTGTGCCATGTTGGGCCACCATCATTAGCATTGTAGGGTACCCAAGGTCTTGTCCACACCCATGTGACTAGCAATTGATAATTCATGGGCTTCTTGAAGGCACACAAGTCAAAGATCCACACCCATGTGATTAGTGATTGGTAAGTCATGGGCTTCTTGAAGGCGCATAAGTCATAAATCACCCTTGGCTAGAACATAGATCCGGTTCTTGTAGAATAAAAGGCCTTCCTTGAAGGAGAAGGTGTTTTTTTCCTTGTTTTGTGCTACAAGATGACCTTGTACCATCTTAAAGAAGGAGTCCTACTGTAAATTTGTCCTAAATTCAATTTGGAATTTTGAATTGATTGACATTGTTGTGTTTTTCACCATGATGAGAGGAAGAGACTTCAAATCAGGTCATCATGATAAGGCATTGGGGATGACATGGAACCTACCAAGTTTGTACTCAAGTTAGATGTCAAAAAATTACAATTGTTCCTCTTATCGATGATGTTGACTCTTCATATGCTCCAAATGTAATGTATGTAACAAGGGTTTGTGATTGATTTGCATGATCACTTGTTTCCCCAAAAGATAATGCATCCATACCTTGATGGCATATAACATTGTTAGTTTTTCTCAATCTTGAGCAAAGTAATTCCTTTCTATGATGTTTAGTCGGTGAAACACAAAGGTAATGGGATGTAACCTATCTAGAAATTCTTGTTGCAACACGACTCCAATGGTAAAGTTAGAAGTATTGAAATCAACCACACAAGGTAGTTGAGGATCATATGGTTGAAGAAGGGTTCTTGAAGACACCATATGCTTCAACTTTTGAAATTTTTCATTGAAAGCTTGAGGTCTTTCCTAAGAGGTCGATCAATAGTGTGGTCATATGAGCATAGTAGTGGATGAATCATCAATAAAAACTTACCAATCCATTAAATGCCCATAATTTTATAGAATTCTCTAGAGTAGGCCAATCAATAATAACCTTGATTTTCTCTTTTTCCAGCTTGATCCCCTTTGATGAGATCTTATGACCCAAGAAGATAACATCTATTTGCAAAAAGGTACACTTTGACTTCTCATAATACAACTTCCATTGATGTCGTTGTCTTAGGACTTCTCATACTTGATATGCATGTTTTGCCTCCATCTTGTTTTAAATTAAAATATTATCCAAGAACAACACCATGTACCAATCCAATAGCCCATCCAACACCCAATGCATCTAATCCATGAAGATTGTTGGAGCATTAGTGAGCCCAAAAGGTAGAACTCTCCATTCAAAATGCCCATACCTTGTACAAAAGGTAGCCTTTTGCACATCCTTCCTATGAATGGGAATTTGCCAATGGCCATTTTGGAGGTCCAACTTGGAGAAGTATAGTGCTCCACTCAATTGATCAAGCAAGTCATTAATTCAAGGCAAGGGATATGCATTCTTCACTATTTTTTTATTGAGGCCACAATAATCAATATGGAAATGAAGCTCTCCATCTTTTTTTCAAACAAATAGTACCAGTGCTCCCCAAGGAGATGTACTATGTTGTATGAAATCCTTCTCTAACAAATCCATTAGTTTTGTTTGAAGCTTGTCCAACTCCTTTGGTGAGAGTCGATTGATTAGTTTACTCATTGGAGTACTTCTTGGAAATAACTCAATCTTGAAGGGCATACCACAATTGGAGAATAATTCCTTTGGCAGATCATCCAAAAACACATATGCAAACTCTTGAACTATTTGATCAACCATTTCTTGATGAGGCTTTTGGCTCTCATCAAATTCTTCATGTGAAATCGGCTTGATCTACATTGCAAAAACATGCTTATCTTCCTCCAAAGCTTGCTCTATGGTTGCTTTATTAACAAACTTCTCATCTTGGGATTTATATTCTTAGGTGTCTTACTCAAAAGTGCCAACAAACCTAATTGGAATTTCTTGCCTTGGTGTTGTACTTGAATTTTTCATTAGATCCAATCAAATTGAACGTTATGACGTTCAAGCCAAGGCAAACCTAGAATGACATCATAGTATAGAGGTGCCACTACAAATCTCATACACTCTAAATACACATGTGAGATCTACATTCTCTTACTACATGGTATTTTGGCTGATGACCATGCAAGAAATGTCTACACTTAGAGATTATTGGCCTTTTTCCTCAATGGATGTTACTCCTTCCAGCTCATAGAGGCACTTTGGGCCATCAAGAGATTACCATTAGGATTCATAGGTTCTTGCAAGGACATTGGGCAGCCCTCTTAGGGGAGTACACTATTAGGCCCTAGGCCATAGGCAAGTGTATTGCAAAGTCTCCATAGCCCTACGCCATACCTCCCATAACATCATTGACTCCTTTGATCCTTTATATTAGGTCAAGTAGATGAGTGCATGCAAGCAACCTAGGCACTCTTACCTTCTTAGCCCATGCTCTTCTCCTTTGAGACTTTATCATACCTACAAATCCTACATTCACCTTCCTTAGAGGAGCTTCCTTTGTTCTTCCATGATTATTAGCCAAATGAAGCGTTATAATTAACAAAAGCCTACTTTGCACATGCTCTATTCCACTCTTTATGTTTCTCAATAAGTGGATCATCTCAACTAGTTTTTAGCACCTATGGGATTGACTTCCCCCAAATGCTCCAGATTTAGGTTTTCCTCTTCTCTTTTCATTTAATGAGCGCATTGCCTCTAGTCATGGGCTCCTTGGAGCAACTCATATATTTGGAGTTTCTTGTCTCCTTTCTCTTGCAAAGGAGACCTTAAGTGTGCACCCCATTGCCATTGGAGAGGTTTTTTTTCATTTGGTATCTTGCACTATTTGCCTACAACTATCGTAGTCTTTTTCTTCCTTCTTGTCTCTCCATCAATTTGTTGTGGCTACTTTTGAGCATTCAATCATCCTTGAAAATTCATCTTTGACTGGATGGTGGTCCAAGTTGATTTCTCCAATACTTTTAATACCATGTTTTATCCAACATTATTTTGTGCTCTTTGCTCAGCTACAAACCAGATCCCTTCCTTGATCCTCTTCATCCACACTTTTTATGATATTGAGACACCTCTATTGTTCAATAACCATATTACTACAAGAGAGTTCTCATAGTTGATATCAGCCAAGGGCACAACAAGAGGATCCACTAGAGGCCACTATTTGACATTTTGCATTCCAGAACTTAACACCAAGTGGCAGCAACTTTTCCAACTTGTCTTTTCCCATCCATCTTGGATGACACTCATATTGTGGGTCCTTTAGAAGATATAGTTAGTGTTGTGTCTACTTTCACACTTAGCTTAGAGGTATTGGGTTTACAATTTGTTGTGTGTATATACATTGCTACACAACATACATTGTTGTTAACATCACACACTATAGAAGCACAACTAACACATAAGTCATACATGAACTCTAAACTTCTTTGATGTCACTCAACAATCTGCCAACAACTAGGCATTAATTACAGTCAAGCCACACCCAATCTAGCTAAGAGATTCCAAGTGATGCTTGCCAGCTTTCTATCCACTCTAGCTAAGAACTTGAAGGCTCAATATTAGAGAAGTGAACTCTCTGGAGCTGTATTTCCAAGGTATACCTTTGATTTTGACTTGGATCTCCAACCCTAATGGTCCCATTGATGGTACACCACCCAATGGTGCAAAATGTGCCAGTGATGGTGTGCTCCATAATGTAGTCAGTACCTTGAATAGGAAATCTAACCATCAACAAGTAATCTATGAGCAACTACCAAAATACTTCTAACTACCAACACTACTACTCTAGATTCCATGCAATCTAGATGTGATGCTACAAACGGCATGACAATTGTTGTGCTATATACATTGCTACACAACATACATTGTCAATATCACACACTATAGAAGCACAACTCACACGTAAGTCATACATAAATTCTAAATTGCCATAATTGCTCCCTAGCTAGCGGTTAGGTTCCTCTAACTCTAGATAGCCATCTACTCCAAGTATATGGTATGCCTTATGGTGGACAAAAGATCAAGAGGCCAGGTGTTATTGAGTCCTGTTGTTAGTCGCTTATTTGCAATCTATACCATATAAAGGATGAACTAGCTATAGGTCAAGTACATCTAGGACATAACCAATGTCCCTAAAGAACCATCATGGAGGAAGAAGTCAAACATGTTATATGCCATCCTCTCAAATAGCTATCACACACTAACATAGTAGTAGCTTCACCAGAAGAACCACATAACATATGTTGCAAGCCTGCACATACAAGTGCCAAGCTTGGGTCCATAGTACCATCAATATTTGGGAGGTGGCATGGCATACAATTGTGCACATGATCTCTCCAAAAAACACCATCATGTCCTTCCAACACAAGGACTCTAGATGGCAAAACCTCATGCACTCTCAAGATAGTGTGGTCGGTGTTGTTTATTGTAGATATACATAGTCACTTGGATGATATTGGTAGATTGAGGGTCTATAGCATCCTCCTTGAATGGTAGCATAGTGTAAGGTATCCCTATGTTGAGCAATTGCCAAGTTCTCAAAGGCCATCGGCATCACTCTTTTAAAGATCTCTACACGTTGCACTCATCCATACATTTGGATCATCCAAGTCCAAAGTATAGTAGCATCTCAATGAATGGATGTAGGGAAATTTGGATCTCGTCCATAGAGTAGAAAGTAAGGATAGAAGGATGCTAAGGAGGCTTGCTGGCTAAATTGATAACCCATGGCCAACCAAGGTAACTGGAGATCCTAATCTCCCAAGTGGCCTCTTTACAAATCATACTTTTGCAATCCTCTCTTCACCGTCTGAACCACTCTCTCTACTAAGCTATTTGCCTCAAGGTGATCTTGGGAGGTAGTACAATAATCAATCAAAGCCTTGTCACACAAGACCTAAAACTCCCCCAATAACTTTGTACCCTGATCAGTCAAAACTTTAGCTTGTGCACCAAAATGACTAAGAACTCAATCCAAGAATGAGTAAGCCATCCCTTCACTAGACTTATTAGGAAGTGCCACCAACTCAATCCACTTGGAGAAATGCTCCACCATAACCAAAACATATTGATGATGGCTCATAATCAATGATAAAGGTCTAGCAAAGTCCAAACTCCAATGGTAACCCTATCCCATGATAGGTAATGGGTGTAATTGTGGCATAAGAGCATTAAATGATGCTCTAACTTGATCACAAACAACACATCTGGCTACAAAATGTTGTACATCAATCTGCATACCATACCACTAATAATAACTCTAAAGTAAGCTATATGTATGCTTTGCTCCAAAATGTCCTTGGTCTTCATGAGCATGACGGCCCAATTGTGGTCTTTGAGATAGAAGTGGTACTACTTGCACTTTACCATCCTCCCATACATGAAAAAGGTGTCTTCCTTCCAATTTGAACCGCTTGGCTTGCTAAAGAACATAATTTCTCTCCTTGGCCCCAATTGTGCCACCCACAACACCAATGTGAAGATAATCCATCACTAAGACATCATAAATGTCTTGCTAAATTGCATCACTATCTCTACTCTTTGGATCTATGAACTCAATAACTTTTCTTGTATGTGTTGAGAGAGATACCATCACAACTTCAAAATATATGCAAAGAAAAGTAGATGCATGCCAACCTAGCACCATCTCCTCATCTGTCTTACCATGCCAATGTGCTCCTGGTCTGACTTTTCTGGTTGAGATATGGGTTTCTACTCAATCCATCTATATCACGGTTCATCACTCTAGGTTTTGTGAATGACCATGAAATCATACTCTTGTAAAATTAGAGCCCATTGTGCAAGCTTCCTTGATAGCTTGTTGGACTCTATCAACCACTTCAATGGCTAATGATCAATGATGAGAGTAAAGAGGTTACCAAATAGGTAACATTGGAAATGTGCTATTGCCCATATTGTTGCCAAGCACTCTCCCTCATATGAACTATAATTTGCCTTTGCTGAATTGTTGGAGCAATTAGTATAGACTACCACAAACTCTTTCCCCTCATCATTATGTTGGGTGAGCACTACTCCAAGCCCCAACATACTCCAATTAGTGTGAACCTAAAATGGTCGTCCTTTGATTGGTCTCCTCAAAATAGGAGTAGATGTTAACCTCTCCTTGAGCTTTACAAAATCTCTCTCCTGCTCATTTTCCCAACACCACACTTGTGTAAGCTTGGTTAGCTTCATCAAGGCCTTGGCAATGGCACTAAATCCCCTAACATAGCGGTGATAGAAGTTTGCTAACCCAAGGAATGCTCACACTCTGCTCACATCCGTAGGCCAAGGAATACATGCAATAGACTTCACCTTAGTCTATTGAACACCAAGTCCTCCAAGGTAAATATTGTGACCCAAATACTCAACCTGCTTGTGGAAGAATCTATAATTCTTAGGATGTAATTTGAGTCCATGAGATCTCAATCTCTCAAGCACCTCCAACAATTGTCTCTCATACTCCTCCACAATAGTGCTATAGACCAAAATGTCATCAATATAGCACCAAGCAAAATACAATCTCACTAGGATCCTATCTATGACACTTTAGAACTTGGCAAGAGTGTTCTTTAACCCAAATGGTAAGAACCTCTATTGATATAACACATCCTTACGGTGAGGATCAATAGCCTAAAATGATATCTTGGACTTATCCTCCTCTTTGATCAACAACTGATGATATCCTGCTCAAAGATCCAAAGTATTGAAGACCTTTGCATGCCCAATCACATCAAAGATCTCCTCCGGTGTAGGCATGACATATCGATCAGCCCTAGTCTGTTGGTTGATAGGATGATAATCTCCACACATCTGCCTATCTATGTGGTTGCCATGCATATCCTTCTTAGCTGGCATTACTATAGCTGATGCATACTCTCCATGTGAAATCTTCATCAAACTAGCCTCAAAAAGGTCTCTATTTCAACTCTAAATCAATGCTCTCTCCATGTCATTATATCAATAAGGACATCAAAAAAGTGGTGTATTGCTTGCTAGTCAGCTCAATCCAAATACTAGGTCTTTTTATGGCACCCAAATCCTTCATACTAAATGTAAAACAACTCGTGTAGCACCTCAAGAATCTCCAAACTCTCTGTCTTTCTCCTCGTGTAAGCTTGGGTCCAAGATTTGGCTCCAAGTATCCTCTGTAATTATTATAGGAGTGGAAAATGTACCAATTGGTTGTTATACTAGGGCCTTAGGGAGCAATAGTGTCATGCTCCCAACCACTAGAGGTCCCAACCTCAATGTGAAAAAATCCCTCACTCTAGCTGCAAGCTCCATATGTCCTCTAGCTACATCCTAAGTAGACCAAGGGTGTAATCCAAGTTGACCATGCTCACCTAGATGGACTCCAAGTAGACCACTCTCCCTAGTAGCCATTGGCTATGTCCCAAGAATACCCTATCCACTAGGTCCATCACCTCTAGCATGTGCCTAACTCATCTTGATAGGCATAGAGCTCACAAATGTCCAAGTGGTGATGCCTATCAAGTGCATCCTATGCTGCTCTGCCAATCCAAGGCTCACAATCCAGGTCAAACAACTCAGGTCCATAGCCTGACCTAACACATGATGCTTGGATGCCTTTAATAGTACTGGAACAATAGTAATATTGGTGTGAAAACCCATTGCCTACTCTCTCTCTCATCGGTGTTGGGCTCCACCGACCACTATAATTGTGAGTCCCAAACAAGTCCAAGACATCCTCCTAGAAATGCATGGGAGCTTGGGAAACTCATAAGTGTGGGAAAAGTGGCTCAAGGCTGTCCAAATAGGTTCACCACTACCACAGGTGACCTATCAGCCAATACCACCATTTGACACTAATGCCCAACATCCAAAAACTCATCAATAGTAAGGTGGTCAAGTTGTTGAATCCCATCATAAGCATGATGTAGAACCTCTCTAGGTAAGAAGCTTGCCCACCAAAGATGAAGATGATGACCCCTTAATCCCACCCTGGCTGCATCTAACAACATGGTAGGTCCCATCCAAGAATGGACCTGATGTATACTTGCCACCACCCGGGTGCAAGAATCACCCATCAAAGAGACATTCTCTAGAATGTAGGCTGGAGAAATGGACTGATGAAGCTGGAGATGTTGTAGTATTTGTAACATCTTCCAAAACACACCAAAACAAGGATCCTAAAGACCCAAACCTTGACCAACACATGAATGTCCTTGACATGACCATCCAAAAATCACCAAATGAATGGTAACATGTCTTTCTAGATCCTACGCCCCCAACAAGGAAATGTCTATTGATAGGGTTCCTTTTGGTAACCCTTGACTATCGAGACCAATAATAACTCAAGATATTGATAGGCCAAGTGTGCCACATAATGTAGAGAGATTTGCCTAGCAATCTCATCTCTCTCCACATACAAGTACCTTTGTACTCGTATACCCGCCTGTAGTAACATAGTTAGTCTTGTGCTAATCCCATCAAAAAACTCCAATAGACATACTTCCTCTATTGGATACTACCAAGCAATGAGTGTGGGATACAAAGATGTCAAGGTAATTGACCTTGGAAACTCATCCTCACATTGGTCTCCTAGTGGTACAAAGGCTTCACTCCAAGCTTGTTGCAATAACTGATCTACATGCTGCTACAATGGAACATCCAAGCTGGATAGAACGATCCTACTTGTACTCCAATTCCAAGTGATCTCCTTTGGTATTGGAGTATCTTTTGCATGGGCATTCTCCTCTAATAAGTAACAAAACCACTAAAAGTTAAAATTAATGTCACCATGGTCCCAAACTGTAGTGAGCCAAAAGTGTCACTACCAAAGTGTACTAGTAGGCAACATACTTGTCTCTCACTTGACTACCAACCTAGTCTATAGGAGGCTATCTCCTCCCAATAGTCAATAGTCAATAGTCAAACGTTGCTCCCCCAACTAACACATCATAGGACTCAATTGCGATGGCAATGGCCTGAGCTCTCACCATAGAGCAATCAGTCAGATGACCAAGCTAAAGCTAAACAACAAACTCTCCACATGTGATGTATTGTGTAGAACCACCCCTTAGAGATGTCTGGATCTAAAATGGATACCTCTCCACATTGATCTTTTGTAACTCTAGACCAACAACTACAGCCTTCCCCAATATAAAGAGCTATACACTAGAGCACTCTTTGGTGTATAGACCTTCCCAGAAGGTCCTACTAAATAAAAAAAATAAACATATGGTTATCCAAGAGGACAACTCATGGTGTAAATTGTGCTCGCTCAAAGGCCGGCCTAGTTGGTACTCCTCCAATCTAACTGCTATTGCATACCATAAACCACTAGTTGTTGAGCAGATCCGATGCTCCTCAACCAAGTTAGCTCCACTATCAATCACGTCTACTCTAAAAGTAAGAACCACATCAATCCTACTCTCACAAAGCATAGCAGCCAATTGGAACACTAGAGCTAGGTCAACTCCCAATGTAAACATGTCATTGGTTGAGAATAATGAAAGTGCATAATCAATTGAGCCACCCCCAACATAGAGTTGGACTCAATTGGTGTAAAAGTATGTGGTTAACTAGTAGGTAGTCCATCATGCATGCCATCACCACCTACCACACTTGGACTAGGACTCTTGTCACGCCATTTGTAGTTCCGCATCTAGCTGCTCAGACACTGGAGTTCCAGTGATAGTAGTTAGAGTTATTCTAGTAGTTTCTCAGGGACTACTTTCCGACAGTCTGATTTGGTGTTCAGGGTACTGACCTCACGGTGGGGCCCACCGTCACTTTGCACCGTTCACACCGTCGAGTGTGCCGTCAGCGGGACCGTTAGGGTTCCAGTGCTAGCTCAAGTCCAGGGGGGTATAGTTTTGAAGTGAGCTCTTGAGAGCTCACTTCTCTAATGTTGAGTCTTCGAGTTCCTAGCTATGGTGGACAGAGGCCGGCGAGCGTCACCTGGATTCTCTATGCTTGAGTGGGTGTGGCTTGACTGTAATCAGTGCCCAATTGTTGGCAGTTTATAGAGTGACAGATCAAGTACTGATCTGAGTTGAGTTGAGTTGAGAGTGTTAAGCAAATTTGATTACATCCGAGAAGTGAAGTCAGGGGGAAATCGGGTGCAGGAACGTTGAGTGTTGGTGGTATCTCCAAGCTCGGTGGATTGTGGTAGCTCGATTCAGGTTCTATGTTTCCCTAGTGTGCAGAAGCTCGTGTAGTTGATGCAAATTTGGCAATTAGGCGGACGGTGTGCGGAAGCGCTGGCCAAATTTCGAGCAAAGAAGGAGCAATTTTCGAGCAATGTTGTGATTTTGAGCTCAGGAGGTGAAGGCAAGACCAATTTGCTGCGAGTTGGGCTCAGAAAGTCAAATTGAAGGTGGAGTTGGAAAGCTCTTCTCATGAAATTGTGATTTGGAAAAACCCGTTTTGTCAATTTGGCTCGAGTGGAAAGTTAGCGGGCGATTTGGCGGACATCCATCTTTAGGGTTTATGTCAGATTTTGGGCCAGAATTGGAGGAGTTTCGCTGTTTGGCCAGATTTGGAGAAGCTCCGCTAGTTTGAAGGAGTTTTGCAGATTTAGAGAAGTTTCGCCAATTTTGGAGGAGGTTCGAAATGGCAACAAGAAAGGCCTCATTTGGCTGAATTTCGGCATTTTGAGGCTTCGAGGCATAGGGTTGTGGGCTATGAGAGGCTACGAAGGCCTAGAAGGGCCAGCAAGCCAGCTTGCTGGCATGAGGCTAGCAAGTTTAGTGTAGATCTTGGTCATTGGTTGGCAAAATCTGCCTTTCTTGCTAGATTGTGCGCAATAGGGTTTGATCCCTAGATCTCTTGTTCCTAGACTGGTGCCCTAGCCAACTGGTCCACCCTCACTTGTTGTCATAGTGATTGTGCCACTGTTATCTATACACATGTAGCTTTGGCTAGGAGAGGCAGTTTGATCCCATTCTTGGTGATCCTGGTAGCTTAGGACTTAGATACAAACTACTCTTATGTCAAATGCCAAATGGTGGCAGAGTCAGTCCCGTGTTGTGTTATGAGATGGAGGGTTTTTGTTTAGATTTCTTGTGATTGGATCCCCTCTATTCTCTGCTTCTTGTTTGTGCACCACGTTTGTGTGAGGTGCCTTGACTTTTGAGCGTTGGTGCTCTGGTGTGCTCTCGGTGGTGAGGCTGGAGTGATGAACAGTCAGACTACCTGTGTTTCTTTTTGGTGAGGCAGGAAGTGATGACCTGCAGACCGTGAGAGTGCGTGTTATGATGGCAGGTTACAGGTTGCCCTTCCCCTAGTGTAGTTATCTCGGTTAGAGTTACATTAGTGGGTGGTGTTTAGTTGGTGTTGGCACTTGGTGGGGTACTTGCGGTTACGACTTGCGGTTGCAGTTGGTGGTTCGGGTTTGCTGTTGCAGTTACGTGGTCACGACGGAGTTCTTTGGAGATTCCAGAGGAGTTAGCCCTGCAGTACGAAGTGGGTTTACTCGGAGTGGTGCTCGGTATCAGCTTGTATCTCAGGTCCCAATGAGGGAGGAGATTGACTCTGAGTTGGAGTTTGACACAGGAGCTGATTCAATTGAGAGTGCACTTGGTGTGTCCGCACCGTTGTTGTGGGACATGGACGAGATTTATGGGGCCTCCAAAGGCCCTAGGCGTTACTCTGGTACAGTGGGTACCATTGAGTTGGATGACTTCATCCAGGAGTTCGATAGTTGGTGTGATCTGTAGCAGATGCGGAACCCGACTTTGTTCACACCCTTCATGGCATGGAAGGGGTTGTTTCAGCACTTGGAGGGTCCACCGATGGACGACTACGATGAGTTCAGGAGAGCTCATTTGGAGGAGATTGAGTTATGGAGACAGTATTGGTCTCCACACTATGTTTCCATCACTTCAGGTTTGGTGGCCAAGAGTAGGTCGGCTGTACCTACAAGTTCTAGCTCGAGTAGTGTTGATGGAGCTAGTGGAGGTGCACTAGCTGGAGATAGTGCTACTACGAGTGGAGGTACCGCTGCAGGAGGTAGTGTGGTACCGGGGTTTAACCCCATGGTGGAGTTCTTCCTATGTTTGAGGCAGAACTACCAGGGAGTGCGGACTGACAAGCTGAGGAGCTTGTAGGAGTTCCAGCGAAAGGATGGAGAGAGCCTACGCGAGGCATATACTTGCATGAGGTGGCTGATCAGTTTCACTCAGGGAGTTACTAAGGCCCAGGCAGTCCAGTTTTGGTATGGGATACTAGACATGGAGTTGCGACGTAGAGTTCATGATGCTACGTTGTTGCAGGCTACTTCGCCCACTTTGGCAGTAGTCTTTGGTTTGGCTGAGCGTATTGAGCTCAACATGGTGGAGGAGAGAGTGGTGACAGCTGGATTTGGTAGAGAGACCTCATCCACGGTTGTGACTTCTTCTAGAGTGCAGCAGAGTGCACCACACCCAGTTGGTTTTTGAGGACAAGGTGGACAGCCCAAATCCTATGGAGCGAGTGGAGGGCCTAGTGGAGTTAGACCCTTACCCTCATTTTCGGGTCAGCAGCAGCCAGTGAGTGGTGGTGTTGCTTGTTAGACTTGTGGTGGACCTCACCATAGGAGAGAGTGTACTCAGGGCAGCGGACCTGATACCTTTGGTGCATCACAGCCAGCACAGAGGCAGTGCGAGCATTGCCACAGATTTGGTCACACTAGTGACCGGTGTTTTGACCTACACCCGGAGTTACGGAGTGGTAGGGCTGCTATGGCAGGTAGTAGAGGAGCTCCAGTTCATGGAGGACGAGGTAGTAGAGGTGGTGGTAGAGGATCTACACATAGTAGGGGTGCAGTACCTGCCCTTACTTCTAACACAACTATGGCTACTCGGATTGAGCAGTTGGAGCAGAGATTGGCTAGTATGGCTATTGCTCAAAGGAGATCAGATTCGGGTGCTGGGGCTTCCACCTCATATGCTGGTGATAGAGATGCTTTGGACTTCATGTGCGGAGCAGCACAAGTGGATGCATCTGCAGCAGTGACTAGGAGTGCAGTACGTGCTCCTGAGCCTAGAGGAGCATCAATGGAGTTGGATCCACAGAGAGGAGAGGTTGGGAGACAGGTCAGACTTCCCCAATCTTTCACGCTATCTGAGGCATTATAGACAACATCCATGGTTCCTAGACGTCCCAATGCAGGTGTGGTAGGTGGTGATGGAGTACCTAATGGAGTACCTGCTAGTCAGCCACCTGCTACTACACAAATTGAGTCTAGCATGATGTTGGGGGCGGCTCAGCTGATTATGCGGCATCCTTTGTTTTCAGCCAGTGACATGTTTACATTGGGAGTTGACCCAGCCCTAGTGTTCCGATTAGCTACCACATTGTGTGAGAGTAGGGATGGTGCAATTCCTACTACTAGAGCAGAGGTGGTTGGTAGTGGATCTGACTTGGTTGAGGAGCATGGGATCCGTTCAGCGACCAGTGGGTTGTGGCAGGCAGCAGCGGCTAGACTGGAGGAGTTGCCAGCTAGACCGGCCTTTGAGAGAGCGCGGTTTACACCTGGTGTTGTCCTATTGGATAACCAGAGGGGGATTTTTCATTTGGTGGGACCTTCAGGGAAGGTCTATACACCACAGAGAGTCTTGTTAGACTCTGGTGCGCAGCCCCTTATGTTGGGGAAGGCTGTAGTTGTCGGTCTGGAGTTACGGAAGACCGATGTGGAGAGGTGTCCATTTCAGATCCAGACATCTCTAGGTGGTGGTTCGACACAATACATCACACGTGGGGAGCTTGTTGTCCAGGTTCAGCCTGGTCATCCGACTGATAGCTCGGTGGTGAGAGCTCAGGCTATTGCGATGATAGCTGAGTCATATGATGTGCTAGTTGGGGAAGCAGTGTTATACCCTATGGGTTTCAGCATTGACTATTGGGAGGAGACAGCCTCTTATAGACCTGGTTGGCAGTCTGGTGAGGGACGGGTATGTCGCCTACCAATACGCTTCAGTAGTGGCAGTCTTGGCTCACTACAGTCCGGGACCATGGCAGCATCAGTTTTAGCTTTCAGCGGTGCAGTTACTTGGCCTGGTGACTTGTTGGAGGGGAATGCCCATGCAAAGGATACTCCAGTACCAGAGGAGATCACTCGGCTATGGAGTACGAGTGGGATTGTTCCATCCACCTTGGATGTTCCATTGTGGAGTTCAGAGGAGGCATTGCAGCAGCATGCAGATCAGTTGGTGCAGCAAGCTTGGAGTGGAGCCTTCGTACCATCAGGGGATGAGTGTGAGGATGAGCTTCCAGAGGCAATTGCTTTGACACCTCTGGATACCACACCCATTGCTTGGCAGTATCCAGTAGAGGGGATATGTCTATTGGAGTTGTTTGGTGGGATTAGCACCGGACTAGCTACGGTGTTACAGGCGGGTATCCGAGTACAGAGGTACTTGTATGTAGAGAGAGATGAGACTGCTAGGCAAGTCTCTCTACATCATGTGGCACACTTGGCTTATCGGTATCCGGAGTTATTACCGATGTCAGCAGTCAAAGGTTACCAGAAGGCCTTACCAAGAGACATTTCCTTACTGGGGGCGCATGACCTAGAGAGACATGGGCCTGTTCACTTGGTGATTTCTGGATGGCCATGTCATGGACATACACGTGCGGGCCGTGGTTTGGGTCTTCAGGATCCTCGTTCTGGTGTGTTTTGGGAGATGTTACAAATATTACGACATCTCCAAGTTCATCCGTCTGTTTCTCCAGCTTACCTTTTGGAGAACGTTCCTTTGTTGGGTGATTCTCGCACTAGAGTGGTGGCGAGTACACATCAGGTCCATTCTTGGATGGGACCTGCTGTATTGTTAGATGCAGCTAGAGTGGGATCACGCGCTCATCGTCTTTGCCTTTGGTGGACGAACCTCTTACCCAGGGAGGTTCTACAGCGTGCTTATGATGGGATTCAGTGACTGGACCACATTCTTGTTGATGATATCTTGGATGTTGGGCGTCAGTCTCAGACAGTGGTAGTGGCTGATAGGTCACCTATGGCAATAGTGAACCTAGTTGGACAGCCCAGAGCTGCATTTCCTACACTCATGAGTTTCCCAGGCTCTCATGCTTTTCGAGAGGGAGGACCTGGACTTGTTTGGGAATCACAATTACAGCAATTGGTGGAGCCCAATGCTGATGAGAGAGAGCGGGCGATAGGTTTTTGCACCGGTATTACCGCTGTTCCAGTAGTGTCAGAGGCATCCAGGTGTCAGGTGTTAGGTCAGGCTATGGACCTAAACTGTTTGACCTGGATTGTGAGCCTTGGTTTGGCAGAGCAGCATAGGATGCGCTTGATAGGCATCACCACTCGGACACTTGTGAGCCCTGTGCCTATCGAGACGATTCAGGCACATGCTAGGGGCGATGGACCGAGTGGACATGGTATTCTTGGGACACATCTAGTAGCTACTAGGGAGAGTGGTCTCTTGGAGTCCATCCAGGTGAGCGTGGGCTACTTGGATTACACCCTTGGTCCACATGGGATGCAGCCAGAGGACGTATGGAGCTTGCAGCCAGAGTGGAGGGAGTTTTTCACACAGAGGTTGGGACCTCTAGTGGTCGGGAGCATGACACCATTGCTCCCAATGGCCCAATGTAGCAATCAGTCAGTACGTCTTCCACTCCTACTACAATTACAGAGGATACTTGGGAGCCAGATCTTGGACCCAAGCTTACTGGAGAGGAAAGATGGAGGGTTTGGAGGTTCTTGAGGAGTCACACGAGTTGTTTTGCCTTCAGTATGAAGGATTTGGGTGCTCTGAAAGGACCTGGTATACGGATTGAGCTGACTAGCGACACACCAGTTTTCCGACGTCCTTATCGATATAGTGATATGGAGAGGACATTGATTCAGAGCCGGAGTAGTGACCTTTTTGAGGCTGGTTTGGTGGAGATTTCACATGGAGAGTATGCATCAGCGACAGTGATGCCAGCCAAGAAGGATATGCATGGCAACTATACAGATAGGCGGATGTGTGGAGATTACCGTCCTATCAACCGACAGACCAAGGCTGATCGGTATGCCATGCCTACACTGGAGGAGATTTTTGATGCGATTGGGCATGCAAAGGTCTTCAGTACTTTGGATCTTCGAGCAGGATATCATCAGTTGCCGATCAGGGAGGAAGATAAGTCCAAGACAGCATTTTGGGCTATTGATCCTCACGGCAAGGATGTGTTATATCAATGGAGGTTCTTACCATTTGGGTTGAAGAACGCTCCTGCTGAGTTCCAGAGGGTCATGGATAGGATCCTAGCTGGACTAGATTTTGCTCGGTGCTATATTGATGACATTTTGGTATATAGCACTACTGTGGAGGAGCATGAGCGATAGTTGTTGGAGGTGTTTGAGAGGTTGACATCTCATGGACTCAAACTACATCTTGGGAAGTGTAGGTTCTTCCACGAGCAGGTTGAGTATTTGGGTCACACTATCTACCCCGGAGGACTTGGTGTCCAGCAGACCAAGGTGGAGGCTATTGCACGTATTCCTCGGCCTACGGATGTGAGCAGAGTGCGAGCATCCCTTGGGTTGGCGAACTTCTATTGCCACTATGTTAGAGGATTTAGTGCCATTGCCAAGGCCTTGACAAAGCTGACCAAGCTTACACAGGACTGGTGTTGGGGAGATGAGCAGGAGAGAGCTTTTGTAGAGCTCAAGGAGAGGTTGACATCTGCTCCTATTTTGAGGAGACCGATCAGGGGACGACCATTTCAGGTTCATACTGATTGGAGTATGTTGGGGCTTGGAGCGGTGCTCACCCAGCATGATGATGAGGAGAAGGAGTTTGTGGTGGCCTATGCTAGTCGCTCCAACAATTCAGCGGAGGCAAAGTATAGTTCATATGAGGGAGAGTGCTTGGGAGCAGTTTGGGCAGTAGCACATTTCCGATGTTACCTGTTTGGTAACCCCTTCACTCTCATCACTGTTCATCAGCCGCTGAAGTGGTTGATGGAGTCCGACAAGCTTTCAGGGAAGCTTGCACAATGGGCTCTGATTTTACAAGAGTACGATTTCACGGTTGTTCACAGACTTGGAGTGGTGAACCGTGATGCAGATGGGTTGAGTAGAAACCCATGTCCCAGCCAGCAGGATCAGACCGGAGCACGTTGGCATGATGAGACAGATGAGGAGATGGTGCCAAGTTGGCATGCATTGGCCTTTCTGTGTATATTTGCAGAGACTTTGGTGGTATCTCTCTCGAGCGCATACAGGAGGAGTTATTGAGGTCACAGATCCAGAGAGTGAAGATATTGGTACAGTTCAGCGAGACATTCATGATGATATCTTAGTGATGGACTATCTTTGCACTGGTGTTGTGGGTGGCACAGTTGGGGCCAAGGAGAGAGACCGTGTTCTTCAGCGAGCCAGACGGTTCAGATTGGAGGGTAGACACCTTTTGCGTGTATGGGAGGATGGTAGAGTGCGAGTAGTACCACTTCCATCATAGAGACCACAGTTGGTCCGTCATGCTCATGAGGAGCTAGGACATTTTGGAGTAAAGTGTACATATAGCTTACTCCAGAGTCATTATTGGTGGCGCGGTATGCAGACCGAGGTACAGCATTTTGTTGCCAGATGTGTGATTTGTGACCGAGTTAGAGCATCATTCAATGCTCCTACGCCACAATTACATCCATTACCTATCATGGGATTGGGTTACCGTTGGAGTTTGGACTGTAACACCCATTTGTGCATGTGTGTGGTATTGTGATATTTAGCTTGTATTACAAGTACTTAAGAGATATTATTTATATAGAGATAAAGGATGGTTCTATATTAGTCATGGTTAGCTAAAGTTAGTCATAGCTAAGATAGATGGGACCTTACTTTAGAGGAAGTAGAAAAGATGAGCACCACTATTTTGGATTTTAGTGTGTTGACTTGGTATTATTCCTAGGTGTTTGGCTTTGGGGAAAGAGTTGAGAACTCTTGGGCCCGCAAGCCTTTTTGTTTTGGATTCTTCTTTAGTCCAAGGATAGCCCATGTGAAGGAATCCTTGCTTTAGTGGTTGGGTCAAGATAAGGGGAATATGCCCATGTGAATGGATATTCCTTTCTACTTTTTGACTTTACTTGACTTTTAGTCTAGTAACTTGAGTTACTACGGTAATTAGTAACTTTGGTACGTAACTATTTCACAAGTATATAAACAAGGAGTGAGGAGGTACTCATCATCCTTTCATTTGCAACTATCTCTCTCTCATTGAGTTCTCTAGTGAGCAATGTCTTGAGTCTTGGAGTGTTAGCCTTGGAGGAGTATGATGGAGTTGGGGTTCCTTGCCTTCTTAGTCCATGGTGCGCTACCATAATAGCCATCAGAGGTTCATCTTGAGTGAGAGACAGGCCGGCTCACATTTTTGGTTCCGTTGCCGGGACCTCTCTAGAAGGCAAGATAATGTTCCGCGTCCAATTCTACATTAGGCAGAAGGAGGCTATGAGAGCTCACTTGGAGAGAACATTAGGAGAGGAGAGGGCTGAACTTATGTTAGAGAACCAAGATCCATTTGTATACCCTGTAGTTCATTATGATGTCTTTGAGGTGATTTTGTACATCTTGTACACATGAGAGGAATTGGAGAGATTGTGTGAGGTGGATTGCAGATTTTGGGGATTAAGGTGATTTTGGGCAAAATCTCAAGTTTGAGATCTGGACTTGAGATTTCTACACATGATAGCTTGGGTTATCTTTCAGTTAGCATACTTGAAATTATTGAGAGAGCTTCTATGCGCACTGGGCTAGAATTTTTTGAAAGTTGATAGGGTAAAGTGCTCCCGCAACTGCATGCTCTCTGGAAAATTGTACAGAGTCTGCCATTTCTTCAATGTTTAGTGAATTGTCCTGAAAATTTCCAAGAAAATTCAGTGCATTGTATCCTACCCGGTGCCACAAAAATTAGAGAGAGATCATTTTTGCGCAGTGCGTTATGAGTTTTTGAAGTGAGGGGGGTGGTTTTCAAACCAAATCTGAAATATGGGTGCTGAATAGAAAGGTGTCTAGGCCAAATGGCTCGATGAAAAGATCTAAAATTTTGCAGGGAGGGACGCCCTAGAGTTGTGATCAAGTGTGGAAAATTTCAGAGGACTGTGACATATTAGTTGGGAGATTTGAGTGACATTGTGAGGAAGGGTCAATTCTGCAGAGTGGAGATCTCATGCATGAGAAGTTTGAGATCAACAAAAAGCATGTTTGAGTGTTTAGATTCATCTTTGGGAACATGGAGGGTCATCAAGAGTGGAAATTGAGATTATGCAAGGTTCCCCAAGGGTTTGAGGTGATTGTAGGGGTGGATTTGAGGAAAAGAGAGTTTACAATAGAATTTGAAGAGAGTGTTGAGAGGATCCAAAAACCTACACCACTTGGAGGAAAGAGTGAGTCTAAGTGCTTTCTATGTGGAGAGAAGGGACATAAGGCAAGTTCATGTCCATTAACCTTTGAGAGCAAGAGATTGAGGGAAAGGAGAGGCTTACTTGACTTGGGTTTGCATGTTGGACCTTCTTCACCAAGATTGGGAGGGAGAAGATCTAAGACCAAGGAGTTGTGTGAGGTTTGTGGAGTTGAAGGACTTCCAAAAGGACATGAGTGTAGTGGAGTAAAAGCACTTTTGGAAACTTTGGTGAAGGATCTTGGAGAGAGTCTTAGTACAGCTACAGAAATACTACCACCTTCATCAGCTAGTTCTCAAGATTAGTGATGGAGATAATCTTTCAACTTATGGATAAACTATCCATGAGAGTTAGATTAATATGCACTCTAGGATTTGATGTTGCTATAGAAATCTTGGAGCAACCTGAACCTTTTGTGTTCCCTAGAGTGGATTATTCTCAGATGGTGTTAGTCATGTATATACTCTATTAGTAATAGAGTGAGAGAAAAGAAAAGAGAAAAAAAAATTAAGAGAAAAGAAAGATAGTGAGGGGTTAAGATGGGGAAACTTCCGGTTTTCTTTGGCAAGGATGGAGAAGATGTGGAGGCCTTTGTGAGAGACTTCAAGAGAGCTTGCATAGGAAACAATGAGAGGAGGAAGAATGAGTGGGCCTCATTATTACCAGATTTCTTTGAGGATGCAGCACTTACATGGTATGAGTCAGAATACCAAAAGAGAGAGAGGAGAGAGGGGGAAGAGGAGTCTTGGGAGACTTTGACTTCAGCACTCATTGAGAACTTTCTTCCTGATGAGAGTTATGAGAGATTGATGAGTGAGGTTACATTTCTCAAGCAAGGAGATGGAGAGAAAGTGAGGGTCTATGTGGAAAGAGTGGAAAAGTTGGAGTCCAGATTTCGCATAGTGTTGAGGAAGGGTGGGGATGATGTGGAGACTACAATGATTGGCATAGGGGCCATGCTCACCAAGAATTTTGTGGGAGGATTGAGACCACAAATTAGAAGCAAGGTGAGATATGAGAAACCTTCTTCCAAGGTTGAAGCTATCAAGATCGCAATTCGTATGGAGGAGAGTTTGGAAGGGGATGAGAGTGATTTGGTGGTGAAGGAGGTTGTGCATCCTCCTCAAGGCTACAAGTATGGTGGAACTTCTGATACTTTGGTGACAAGGGTTGCACCACAAGTAGTAGTTGCTCCAATTCTTGCACCTCCACCAAAAGATCCACTCCAAACCATCACAGAACAACTTGCGGATCTCAAGATCAATGTGGTGCAACTATGGGAGAAGAGAGAGGTGGATCAGAATGTAGGGAGAGGACCTAGGAGTTATGGAAACTATCCATATAGAGGAGGCCAACCAGCCAACAATTTCAATGATAGAAATTGTTTTGGTTGTGGAGGAAGAGGCCATATCCAAAGGAATTGCCCAAATTCCACTTACCATGGAGGAAGGGGTTATGAGGGAGCCAATAGAGGGAAAGAGGGAGGTAGTGAAACCCAAGTGGCTCCTAATCCCAACAAAGGTAAGGGGATAGCATCCATAGATGTGGTTGAGAGCAAGTATGAGAAGGGAGAGTGCTCAAACTCCAAGGGTCTTAATTTGGAGCTTTTGGCACAAGAGAAGAAGAGAGCTCGTTTTGCAGAGGATGTTCACTCTTCTCAAGGATTTACTTCAAGCAAGGATACTCCTATGTCTACTAGGAGCACTCGCACCTCAACACCATCAACAACAAAGACTCCAAGGAAGAAGTTGGGGATGGAGGACTTCTTGATCTCCAAGCAACAATGGAACTACAATGTGTTGGAGGATGTTGGTAGTCACAAGGCTAACATCACAGTGGGCCAATTAATTGCTTTGAACCCTACCTTGAGAAAGGAGCTTAGAGGTGGTTTGAGTTCTACAAGGAGCAAGAAGAAGAAGAAGGCAAAAGTTCCAATATCAATGGGGGTGGTGGATGCCAAGCCAGCACCATGGGAAGCTTGTGAATATGCCTCCAAGATTGATGTGAGAGTGAATGGTCACAACATCAAGGATGCATTGGTTGATGGAGGATCAGCAGTGAATGCCATGTCAGAAAGGTTGATGAAGAAGTTGGGTATGATACCCTCAAGAGCTTCAACATTTGTGGTGAGCATGGCAAACAAGCAACAAGTTCGACCAGTAGGAGTGATGGATAAGGTGGTAGTTTCAGTTATGGGAGTTCAAAATCTCATGACTTTCCAAGTCTTGAAGGATTCAAGCTATGACTTACTTCTTGGGAGGCCATGGTTGAGAGCAGCACGCACAACTGATCGATGGCACAAAGGGTACTTAAGGATTGGGCCATCAAACCATAGAGTCACTGTTCCTGTGACTAACACCACCAACACCTCACATTCAGATACCCCATCTTCTGATTATTGGGAATCTGATTCTGAAGGAGGAGCTTCAGGTGTGGACACAAGCATGGAAGAGGAGACTTCCACGGAGGAGGATGAATCTGAATCTGATTCAGATGTGTATCCTTTGTGTGCTATGGATTTTGCACCTAAGCCAGAGGTTTTGAAGGACCCAGATAAATCACCATTGACACTTGAGGAGGTAGAGAGAAGGTTATCTACCCTCAAGTATGGCCCAAATGTTACCAAGGAGGAGAAGGTGAGATTTGAGGAGATTTTCCGCAAGTTCATCCATGTGTTTGCTTTTAGTTACAAGGATTTGAAGGAAGTCACCTTGGAGGAGCACAAGATAGAGGTGGAGTCACATGCAAGACCAATCCGCCAAAAGCAACGTCGCATTAGCCCACCAATATCTTTGGTTGTGAAGGAGGAGATTGATAAGCTCAAGGAGGCTGGATTTATCTTTGAGGTGGAGAATTCAGAATGGGTGTCTCCAATTGTCATTGTGAAGAAAAAGAATGGCAAGCTTCGGGTATGTGTGGATTACAAGAAGCTCAATGCTGTTACCAAGAAGGACTACTACCCATTGCCATTCATTGATGAGATCTTGGAGGAGGTTGCAGGTCATGAGAGGTACAGTTTTGGAGATGGTTATAGTGGATATAACCAAATCAAGATTGCACCAGAGCATCAACAACTCACCACATTCACCACACCTTGGGGAACTTACGCTTTCAAGGTCATGCCTTTTGGGCTTTGCAATGCTCCAGCCACATTCCAACGGTTCATGAACAAGGTATTTGAACCTTTCATTGGGAAATTTGTGAGAGATTTCATTGATGACTTTTGTGTCTATGGGAGCAAGGAGGAGCACTTTGAGCACCTAATCAAAGTCTTGCAACGCTTGGATGAGGCAAATGCATCACTCAACCCAGAGAAGTGCATTTTTGGATGTGAAGAAGGTCTACTTTTGGGGCACATCATCTCCAAGGATGGAATAGCTGTTGATCCTGAGAAGGTGAGGAAAATCTCAGACCTTCCATTCCCTTCAAGCTTGACAAAGTTACGCCAATTCTTGGGAATGGTTGGGTACTATAGGAGGTTCATCTTCTCATTTTCCAACAAGGCTTATGCATTGACCATCTACATGAAGAAGGGTGTAGATTACATGGTGATTTTGGAAGACAAGGAGGCTCTCAAAGCTTTTGAGGAGCTCAAGCAATCCCTTGTTGTAGCTCCAATTCTTGCTAAACCTGATTGGAGTAAGCCTTTCATCCTCTACACTGATGCTTCTAATGTAGCTATAGGATGCACTCTTAGTCAATTAGACCAAGATGGGCATGATCATCCAATAGCTTATGCTAGTAGGCAGATGGTTTCAGCAGAGAAGAACTACTTTGTCACAGAGAGAGAAGGGTTGGCAGTGATCTTTGGTCTCAAGAAGTTTAGACACTACTTGATTGGAGGGAAAGCCACAATTGTCACGGATCACAAGGCTTTGAAGTACATCTTCAACAAGCCTAATGTTGAAGGGAGACTAGCAAGGTGGATGATACTCTTGTCTGAGTATGACTACACAATTGAGGATAGGCCAGGAAAGAAACATGCAAATGCTGATTTGTTATCTAGAGCCTATGATCATGATGGAGATGAGCCAGTAGATGATTCCTTCCCGGATGAGGAGCTCATGACAATCTCAGTCACTCAAGAGATTCCAATGGAGTACAAGGAGATTGTGGATTTTGTGACAAGAGGTAACTATCCAGAAGGGATGCATGCTAGGGAGAGGAAGGCCCTTGCAGCAAGATCTAGACCTTACACAATGGTGGAGGATATTCTTTTTCACCAAGGAGCAGATGGTCTACTTCGAAGAGCAGTGGGTAAGGAAGAGTCTATCCTACTCATAAAGGAGTTTCATGAAGGTTTAGTATGTGGAGGACACTTTGCAGGAAAGGTGACTGCTTTCAAGATTCTAGATGCAGGTTACCATTGGAGAGGGATTTTCAAGGATTGTCTTGATTATTGCAAAACTTGTCATGTTTGTCAAGCTTTTGCTAGAAAGTCTACATCCACTCCACCACTTAGATCAATTCCATTGCTAGGACCCTTTGAGAAGTGGGGAATTGATTTTGTAGGACCTCTCAATAGAACCCCAAGGAACAATCGGTACATTGTGGTAGTTACTGATTACCTTACCAAGTGGGTTGAGGCTAGACCATTGAGGGACAAGAATGAAGATGAAGTGGGTAGATTTCTTTATGAACGCATTATCACTAGGTTTGGATGCCCTTTGGAGTTGGTTTCTGATAGAGGAGGAGAGTTTACAGGAAGCATTACTACAGCCATGCTACGACATTTCTCTATCACACATAGAGTAACTACATCCTATAAGCCAAATTCCAATGGCTTGGCAGAGAGAACCAATCAGACCTTGTGCATGATGTTGGCCAAAGATGCAGAAATGGAGGGGGCTAAACATCATTGGGACAAGAGGATTCATGCAGTTTTGTGGGAGTATAGGACAACCATGAAGACTTCCACTGGATATTCTCCATTCCAATTGGTGTATGGTATTGAGTCTACCTTACCTATTCACTTTGATCTTCCTACCTTCCAAAGCATTCATAGGAGATTGAAGAAAGCACAAGGAAGTGATGCAGAGAAGTCAAGGAAGGATCAACTCATGGAGTTGGAAGAGGCAAGAGCAGTTGCTATGGTTCGAGTGGAGCAAGCCCAAAGGAAACAAAAGGAGAGCTATGACAAGAGGCAAGGCAAGAAGAAGGTGGAGCCTTTCAAAGAAGGTGATTGGGTAATGTTGTTTGATTCCATTCGATTCAAGAGAGTACAAAAGAAGTTTTTGCCTAAGTACTTTGGACCTTTCATAGTAGAGAAGGTGTGGGGAAATTACACTTATGATCTCAAGGAGTTGGGAGGAAGACACTTTGATAGGATTAACCATGATAAGTTGAAGATGTACCATAGAAGGTAGAGAGACCTTCACTTTGAGGACAAAGTGAAAACTTAGTCCGGGGGTAAATGTAACACCCATTTGTGCATGTGTGTGGTATTGTGATATTTAGCTTGTATTACAAGTACTTAAGAGATATTATTTATATAGAGATAAAGGATGGTTCTATATTAGTCATGGTTAGCTAAAGTTAGTCATAGCTAAGATAGATGGGACCTTACTTTAGAGGAAGTAGAAAAGATGAGCACCACTATTTTGGATTTTAGTGTGTTGACTTGGTATTATTCCTAGGTGTTTGGCTTTGGGGAAAGAGTTGAGAACTCTTGGGCCCGCAAGCCTTTTTGTTTTGGATTCTTCTTTAGTCCAAGGATAGCCCATGTGAAGGAATCCTTGCTTTAGTGGTTGGGTCAAGATAAGGGGAATATGCCCATGTGAATGGATATTCCTTTCTACTTTTTGACTTTACTTGACTTTTAGTCTAGTAACTTGAGTTACTACGGTAATTAGTAACTTTGGTACGTAACTATTTCACAAGTATATAAACAAGGAGTGAGGAGGTACTCATCATCCTTTCATTTGCAACTATCTCTCTCTCATTGAGTTCTCTAGTGAGCAATGTCTTGAGTCTTGGAGTGTTAGCCTTGGAGGAGTATGATGGAGTTGGGGTTCCTTGCCTTCTTAGTCCATGGTGCGCTACCATAATAGCCATCAGAGGTTCATCCTGAGTGAGAGACAGGCCGGCTCACAGGACTTCGCCGGGCCTTTACCGCTGACTGTGAGACATCATCGGTATGTTTTGGTGATGGTGGAGCACTTCTCCAAGTGGATTGAGTTGGTGGCACTTCCTAACAAGTCTAGTGAAGGGACAGCTTACTCGTTCCTGGATCGAGTTCTTAGTCATTTTGGTGCACCAGCTGAGGTTTTGACTGATCAGGGTACAGAGTTCTAGGGAGAGTTTCAGGTCTTGTGTGACAAGGCTTTGATTGATCATCGTACTACATCCCGAGATCACCCTAAGGCAGATGGCTTAGCAGAGAGAGTGGTTCAGACGGTGAAGAGAGGATTGCAAAAGTATGGTTTGCAAAGAGGCCACTTGGGAGATTGGGATCTCCAATTACCTTGGTTGGCCATGGGCTATCGGTTCAGCCGGCAAGCCTCCTTAGCATCCTTCTTTCCATACTTTCTACTCTATGGACGTGATCCAGATTTACCTGCAGCCATTCGTCGAGATGCTACTGTAGTTTTGGACTTGGATGACCCCGATGTATGGATGAACGCATGTTCTCAACGGGCAGAGATCTTTTGGAGAGTGATGCCGATGGCTTTTGAGAACTTGGCGATTGCTCAGCATAGAGATACTTTACGCTATGCTACCATTTGAGGAGGAGGTTATAGACCCTCGATCCGTCGATTTCATCCAGGTGACTATGTATATCTACAACAGACAGCACCGACGACACTTGATGTTTCTACAGGCCGCACTATCTTGAGAGTGCGCGAGGTTTTGCCATTTGGAGTCCTTGTGTTAGAAGGACGTGATGGTGTTGTTTGGAAGGATCATGTGCGCAATTGTGCACCATGCCACCTTCCAAACATTGATGGTACTATGGACCCAAGCTTGGCACTTGTACGTGCATGCTTGAGGTGTATGTTATGTGGCTCTTCTGGTGGAGCTGCTACTATGTTAGTGTGTGATAGCTGTGCGAGAGGATGGCATATGGCATGTATGACTCCTCCCCTCACGATGGTTCCTCATGGACAGTGGTTATGTCCTAGATGTACTTGACCTATAACTAGTTCATTCTTTATATGGTATAGATTGCAGACAAGCGACTAACGATGGGGCTCCATAGCATCCGGCCTCCTGATCTTTGCCCATTAGAGGGTATACCATATACTTAGAGTAGATGGCTATCTGGAGTTAGAGGGACCTAACCGCCAGCTAGGGGGGCGATTGTGGCACTTTAGAGTCTATGTATGACTTATGTGTGAGTTGTGCTTCTATAGTGTATGATGTTGACAGCGATGTATGTTGTGTAGCGATGTATATACGCACGACAGTTGTCACGCCATTTGTAGTTCCGCATCTAGCTACTCAGACACTAGAGTTCCAGTGATAGTAGTTAGAGTTATTCTAGTAGTTTCTCAGGGACTACTTTCCGACAGTCTAATTTGGTGTTCAGGGTACTGACTTCACGGTGGGGCCCACCGTCACTTTGCACCGTTCGCACCGTCGAGTGTGCCATCAGCGGGACCGTTAGGGTTCCAGTGCTAGCTCGAGTCTAGGGGGTATAGTTTTGAAGTGAGCTTCAGAGAGCTCACTTCTCTGATGTTGAGCCTTTGAGTTCCTGGCTATGGTGGACAGAGGCCGGCGAGCGTCACCTGGATTCTCTATGCTTGAGTAGGTGTGGCTTGACTGTAATCAGTGCCTAGTTGTTGGCAGTTTATAGAGTGACAGATCAAGTACTGATCTGAGTTGAGTTGAGTTGAGAGTGTTAAGCAAATCTGATTATTGTGGCACTTTAGAGTCTATGTATGACTTATGTGTGAGTTGTGCTTCTATAGTGTATGATGTTGACAGCGATGTATGTTGTGTAGCGATGTATATACGCATGACACTCTAGGAGCCATGGATGTTGTTTGTAGTGCCTTAGTGAGCATGAAAGACTAGGGAGTGTGACTTGTCTACTAGCCTTTCCTCTTTATGGATCCAACTCCATTGATGCTCCTTTAGGCTCTGGAGCACAAACTGCACTCCTAGTCACTATTGTAGATGCATCTACATGTATTGCTCTACACATGAAGTCCAAGACGTCTCTATCATTATCATATGAGGTGGAAGCCTCAACACCCGAATCTGATCCCCTCGAAGCTATGGCCATGCTAGCCAATCCTTGTTCCAACTGCTCAATGCGAGTATCCATGGTTGTATCAAAAGTAAGAGCAAGTACTGCACCCCTACCAAGTGTGGATCCTCTACCACCACCTCATCCTCCATGACCTAGAGCTCTTCTACCACCTGCCATAGTTGCCCTACCACTTTGTACTCTGGGTGTAGGTCAAAGATTTGGTCACTAATGTGACCAAATCTATGGCAATGCTCACAATATCTCTATGTTGACTATGATGCACCAAAGGTATCAAGTCTACGGTTGGGTGAGTGCACTCTCTCTTGCGGTGAGGTCTACCACAAGTCCAACAAGCAACACCACCATTCACTAGTTACTATTGACTCAAAAATGAAGGTAAGGGTCTAGCTACACTAGGCCCTCCACTCACTCCATATGACTGGGATGTCCTTGGAAACTAACATGGCATGGTGCACTCTGTTGCACTTTGGAAGAAGTAAAAACTATGGATGAGGTCTCCCTACCAAATCCAGATTTCACCACTCTCTCCTCCACCATGTTGAGCTCAATATGCTCAGCCAAACCAAAGACCACTGCCAAAGTAGCCCAAAAAACATAACATCACGGACTTTACATTGCAACTCCTTGTCCAATATCCCATACCAAAATTGGACTACTTAGGATTCAATGACTCCCTGAGTAAAACTGATCAGCCATCTCATGCAAGTGTATGTCTTGTGTAGGCTCTCTCCAGCCTTTTGTTGGAACTATTGCAAGCTCCTTAACTTATCTATCTGCACTCCCTAGTAGTTCTACCTCAAACACTAGAAGAACTCGACCATGGGGTTAAACCTTGGTACTACACCACCTCTTGTAATAGTAACTCCACTCATAGTACCACCATCTCCAAGAGATCCACCAATGCTACTAGAGCTAGAACTTGTGGACAATCAATCTACCCTTACAAATTGAGCATGAATCGGTAGAGACATAGTTTGGAGACCAATATTGTCTCCATAGCTCAATCTCCTCCAAGTGAGCTCTCCTAAACTCATGACAGTTTTCCATCAATGGACCCTCCAAGTGCTAAAATAACCCCTTCCATGTCACAAAAGGTGTGAACAAAGTCAAGTTTTGCATTTTTTGCAGATCACACCAACTATCAAACTCCTAGATAAAGTCATCCAACTCAATGGTACCCATTGTACCAAAGTAACACCTAGGTCTTTTGGAGGCCCCATAAATCTCATCCATGTCTCATAACAACGGCGTGATTACACCAAGTGCACTCTCAATTGAATTAGCTCCTATGTCAAATTCCAACTCAAAGTCAATCTCCTCCCTCACTAGGACTTGAGATACAAGTTGATATCAAGCGCCACTCCAAGTAAACCCACTACATACTACAATACTATCTCCTCCAAATCCCCAAAGAACTCTATCGTGACAAAGTAACAAGAAATTGCAATTCGTAACCGTAACCACTCCATGTACCCCACCAAGAATTATCACCAAGTGCAAACAACACTAACCAAACATCACCCACTAATGTAGCTCTAACTACAACAACTACACTAAAAGAAAATGCAACTTGTAACCTACTACACAACACGTACTCTCACGATCTACAAGTCATAACTTCTTGCTTCACCAAAGAGGAACATAGGTAATATGATTGATCATTACTCCCACCTCACTATCAAGAGCACACTAGAGCACCAATGCTTTAAAGTCAAGGACCTCACACAAACATGGTGCACAAACAAGAAGCAAAAAATAGAGAGGATACATTCATAGGAAATCTAAACAAAACCATTGCATCTCATAAATTAACACTAGACTTACTCTGCCACCATTTGACGTTTGACATAATAAGAGTTATTTATTTATTTCATAAACTACAATGATCACTAAGAATGAGATTAAACTTTCTCTTGCCAAAATCTAACATAAATACTCCAAAAAATTGACTTAAATAAGACATAAATCCCTAGAGTTGGCTGACCGTCAAATCCTTTGCTACATCTTCACTTGAGCCAGATTGGAAAGGTGAGGATCTTCTAATTCATGAAAATGGGTTCCCAATTCTACTTTCAATTTTGCTTTTTGAGCTCAATTTTCCCCAAATTGTTCATGCTTTCACCTCCTAAGCTCAAATTGAACACTACTGCTTGAAATTAACTCTCTCCGGCTCTAAATTTGGCAAGTGTTTTAGCACACAATCACGCGCAAGGAAACCTGAACTACGATCAAGATACCATGATCCACCGAACTTGGAGATACCACCAACACCCTTAGTTCTTGCATGCGATCTCCTCCTACTCTCACTTATCAAATGTAATTAGTTTGTTCACAACTTAAATCACAATCAATCAAATCAGTACTTGATCTATCACTTAACAATCTGCCCACAATTGGGCATTGATTACAGTCAAGCCACACCCACTCTAGCTAAGAGACTCCAAGTGACACTTGTTGGCTTTCTATCCACTCTAGCCAAGAACTTGCAAGCTCAACATTAGAGAAGTGAGCTCTTTGGAGTTGCATTTCCAAGGTATACCTTTGATTTTGACTTGGATCTCCAACCCTTATGGTCCTATTGACGGCACACTTGACGGTACAAACAATGCAAGTGATGGTGTGCCCCACCATATAGTCAGTACCTTGAACAGGATATTTGACTGTTAACAAGTAGTCTATGAGTAATTGCCAAAATAGTTTTGACTACTAACATTATTACTTTGGAGTCCGAGCAATCTAGGTGTGATGCTACAAATGGCATGACATAGACTAGCTTAGCTTGCAATCTCTAGAAGGAATCTTCTTGATTAGCTTGGTTTGCACTTTAAGAAAGAGGCTTTTAAGAAACTTCCTAATAAACTTCTCAAAAGCATTGTATGTTCATTCATTCAAGAAGTCCCAATGTGATCTTTCACTTTGATCTTCCTTTCTCCTATTTTTCTCCTCAGTCTTTTAAAAACATGTTGTGAAGCAAGGATATATAAATGAGGAATTGACTATCGCTTGTAACCAACCATTGTTCAAACATTGTGAGCATTGTCAACATGTATCATGTTGATGATGTGCCGGGATGTCTCTCCAAGGTAATGAATTTAGAATTTTGTAGAGGGTGGACTTTGAATGTCAAGTCAACAAAGTAGGATATTGACATTCCGTAGAATTCTTAATTTTTATATTAAGCACATTTTATTCTAATATACTCACTATGCTTAGATAATAATGTTATATTAGTAATAATTATTGTTACAATCATAATCATTACGTAGTTGTCAATGAAGATCATGGATGATCTACTTGATTGATCTGCCTTAAATCCACATAATTTTTTGACATATGATTAAGATCTTCAAAAGACTTTATTTGGCTCTATACTAATAAGCACATGTAGAGTGTTTGCTGTAACTCATAACCAGATCAGTTGCTTCACAAGCTGCACCTAACTATTGATCCTATTGGTTAAGCTTTTCAATAAGATCGGGGACGAATTTAAATAGGGATGCTTCAACCAACCCCAATTAAGCTCTGACGAGTTGAAACTCATTAGTCACCTCAACTGGAAAGGAAGTGTTAAGTAAAGGAGGAAAAAAGGTGACCGCGTAGGAAAATTGAAGGATGGGAAGACCCATCAAGCCGTACAAGGGAGAGACAAAAAAGGTAACATGGGGCTAAGCCCCAATAGAGTCTGTATGAGAAATCTGCCCTACCGCACCTAAGATATCCGAGCTATGCAAGTCGCACGGTCTACACACAACTGGAGCATCCAAAGAAACATCACCTAATGTGATTGCTCTCCTATGGATTGCACCAGCCACTGCCCTTTGTAGAGCAATGGACACACGCTGTCTAAAGTAAGCTACAAAGTATGAGAGTGAGAGTGGTACTCCCTGACGCCTAACATGATAAGCTCTCGTGCACTCCTTGACAAATGTGTCAAATGTAGTGTCCATCGCTCCATATAACTCCAAGGCTAGAGGAACAAAGAGGTGACCTCGCTGCATGCCCCTATACTTGGAGACCTTACGACCTGCTGCTGCACTCACCGCCCATCTAGGGAGATGGGTAATCACTCCCTCCGAAACTATATCCCGCGTAGGGTCCGTGACCACGACATCCGCTATCATCACTTGATCATCTCGGACCAAGTATAAGTCTGCCTTGACACATGTTGTTTGCAACGCATACAAACGCTCCCTCCAAGCTAAGTATCCACTCTCTTGTGCCATAGCAAACACTATGTCTCTAGTGGCATCATGTGTAGCTATCCTCTGTCCTCCAAAAGGACACTGTGTCATGTGGACCACCGCTGCATCTAGTGTGGAACCACACTCACAAGTGAGTAGTGAAGATGCAGATGGGTGGACCAAACCTAGGCGAAACCTCATCGCTGTAGAGAAAGTAGCCGGTGCAAGTCGGAAAGCCCTAATGCATGGTCGAGCTAGGATCCACGAGCCTGCACCCTTGCCGGAGCAAGAGCGTAGACGTGCTCTAGTAGCCTGAAGAATGGACGAGTCAACTAAGAGAGAATGTAGCGTATGCTCACACTGTCGCTCCATCAAGGAAGACTGTAGGCCTCTAGTCCAATCTGACAATAGTGAAGCAAACAATGGAAAACCCTCTCGTGCTTGTGGGGATAGACTATCTCTTGTCTGCCGCAATAACACCTGGAGAGAAAAGGGTCCTCCCTCCACCTCTGTCACATAAGTCTCCAAAACCGGCCTATCAACAACCACAAAACAAGAGGCAAGTAGGGGTGCCGAGAGAGCCCAACTACCCAAAAATGCTATAGGTGCCATCTCCTCCATAGAAAGCAAGCCAACCCCACCACATGAGATTGGTAGAGCCATCTGTCTATGTGCCAAATCCCCTATCACACACTCAAAAGTCCCTGGTCCAATAATATCACAAAAGACTCCCATAATCCTCCTATCAAATGCTCAGACGTGATAGGAAGGACAGTGAGAAAGGAACTGTACGGATGAGGTAGGATGGTCAATGAGCAATGCTGGAAGAGAGTATACCAAATGCCACCTACGGATCTCCTAGTAATGGAAGGTCATCCACATGGAGAACATCCTCTGCAAAGGTAGCATCCAAGAAGCGTGTGACGAAATCCTCCGATCCTACTGGCACTCCAAGAACACGAAGTCCATCTATGGATGTGATACACCCCTCTGGAAGCTCAAGGTGGGGAGGGATACCTAAAGGGGACCATGCCCTACACTTTGACACCTTGACTCTCAAGCCTACTAGATGTAGCTCGGTAGTCAAGTAGTCAAAGGCCTGCCTAATCTGATCTACAGGGCCTACAATGTGTGTATCATCTGACAAGGAGTGAAATACACAACCTGACATGGCCCAAGTAGTAGATAAGAGAGCTCTAAAGTGAGCCATGGCAAATAAGGGCCTCTCCCAAGGATCTCCCTGTTGTGTACCAACAACTGACTCCAAGACGGTGACTCCTTCTTGTGAACCACCATGCTGGTAGTAAAGGGAAGCAGGAGAGCCATAAAAAGACTGCACAAAAGGAATGAGACTCGCCAAGGATCCACCAGCCTCCCTAAGCTCTCTAAAGATGGATGCACGTGAGACGCTATTAAAAGCGTTCTCAACATTCACCTGTAGGATGACCCACTCCGGATGGATATCTAGGAGTGCTCTAATGCCTAGAGATATAGCCTCACATCCTCCAGGTGTAGCTACTCAAACTGATGTGGACTAAGGTGCTATCAAAAGTGAGGCTGAAGGACAATGGTACGACTGACCAAAGGCAAGAAGATCTCTCCAATAGCAATCGGTCTAATGCCTCCCATGTCCTTCTCAATTGCAAGAAGTTGACTAGCACCTAAGACCCGACTAACAGATATAGGAATGTCTACTCTCGCTACTGTTGCAGCCACTTGAAACAACTCGGTAAAACCACTAGAAGGATCATCTGCCTGGAAGCAATCTCTAAGGTGCTCATAAACCATCCCTGACAAGCCTCCTGAGGAAAGGCGAGGGGCAGTGCACAATGCTTGTGCAAATAGCGACCTATCAAGACATAAAGGCTGCTCAGGCTGATAATCTAAGACCTCTAGTGGTAGTCCCTCTACTGCTATAGGATGCAATGAGCGTAGGGAATAGATGGTCTAATCAGTAGGACTCGCTATAGACAAAGGGTGTAGCGCTCGTGCTGCTCTACTAAACTCTCCCGCCTGACCCAATGTCCTACATCGTCGTAATCGAGTGGAATTTGTGGTATCCTATGGCGATGCATGTCTCCTAAATCGTGTAGCCCTAACAAACTCCTCCTGAAGCACTGCCCAATCCCCCGCTCGGAATTGACGAAATCTAGCCGCCACCTCTCTATGCCCCGCGCGTCTCCCTCTAGCATAACGAAGACACCATCAAGGAAGTAGGAGGAATAGGAACCACGCTAAGTCGTCCAAGGGATCACGTGCCAAACGATCCAGTGGTTGGCGAAAAGCTTGTCTAGCCTCATCATGGAGTGTGCAGGGCAGCCTATGGAATAGACATGGACATGGAAAACTAGTATCAAATAACCCCAAAATGCAACCCGCCTGAGAAGCTAACCACTCTCACGACTCGATCGGTATCCCTGGAGTGATCAACGAAGGTATAGAAGAAGCGTGCATAATCCCGAGTGTCACTGCAGTCGATGTGGTCGCTCGTCTCACGTGAGCATCCCAAGTGGTCCAATCATAATCCTTGTGCATCCTTCCCACATGGATCTTTACCTCTTGTGAGGTAAAGCGTCGGTGACACACCGGGCATGGTGTATCCTGACCCGCTCTAGGCGACCCCACATGGGAAGGTGTAGCCATGGTTAGCACAAGAATAATGATAGTAATACATGATACTCTTCTTCATATTTTCTCATATTTGTAAAATCACAACCCCTCACATTCTAATTCACATAAAAAATAATCTTTCCAAACCCTAAAATTTATAAACTCTCGTAACTTTCAATTTTCATCTCCAAAATATTCAAATTAAATTCATATAAAACTTAATTATGAAAACCAAGATATTAGAAATAAAAATTTCCAACCCATCACTCTCAATGTAAAGGGATCATTCTCAACCCTAAAAAAAACTAAAAATAATCATAACTTTCTACTCTATTCTCTATAGTTTTCAATCTAGATTCCAATAAAACCAAAATTGGAAAAAAAAAAAACTAAAAATCATCATAACTTTCTACTCTATTCTCTCTAGTTTTCAATCTAAGTACCCATAGAACCGAAATTAAAAAACTAAAAAAATCTACTATTCACTCGCTTGCTATATGCTAGAGAACACTCATAAATTATCAAAATTATCTCACGTCTCTCCCTCTTTCCTCCCGTCTCCACACTCTCCCGCATATCCCCCGCCATGTAATTATAGGGACCAAGACCTAAACCGCAGATCCCTCGCCATGTTAAAACACCATCGGCCATCAAACTTCTGGGCTGCCTATGATTAGAAAAGTATTCAGCGCCGTTCTGTGGTTTCGTGGCGCAGGAGAGAGACGAACAAAAGAGGAAAACGGCCCGTACTTTAGTGGAGGATGAGCACACATGAGTGGCAACATAGAGCATGAGCAAGGTTTCGATACATGAATAGAAGTTCCGTCTTCGAGGGACGCGGATTCGCTTACTTAAAGGGGACCTTTGCAGCGCGTTATTGCAATGTCTGAAGCTGCTGAGAATGACGGGAAGGTTCACGCGGGGTGTTGTAAACTGGCTAAGGCGTCAGATTGGTAGGCCGAGCGGGTGGCTTCAGTGGCGTGATGGTGCTTTGTGATGAGACAATGGAGGGGATCTAACTTTTTAGTTGCTTATCACACCAAGGTTCCTTGCGAGAGTTTACAGCTTGGTCGACAGTACTGGAATCTGCACGATGGCGGGAGAGAAGGCGTTACTGGCTTGCTTTGCACTCTAGTGAACATGGCCATGATCGGAGCCACGAAACAGGAAGCTGCCATTTTCTTTCTACGCTGAGGCATGCTCCCGCTTGGACGCCAAGCGATCTTGAATGTTGACTGCTATCTAGAACCGCTGACATCATGAACCTGATTTCACTGTAGCTTTAATCGGCATCAAGATCGGCCTCGACTGCGAATGTTATGAAGTTCCACGCTGAGATCCCTGCTTGTGACGTGCTGGGCTTTCTGTGCTCGTCTTCCATTTCGCAAGCTAGGTTACTTGTCCTGACTTCAAGTTGGAACTGTGCATGGCTCTTCGTCATGATCTCACGGTTAGCTTGACTCTGGATCCCGCTGTTGCTTCATGTTCCGTATGTGTACTCCATTGGCGAACGTGGAGCAGATTGACCCGAGAGGCCCTAGTTTCACCTCGAGCGCGTGTACTCCCGGATTTGAGTTCCAGTACAGCGTTACACTAAATACGTGTTCAAGAGGGAATCCATGGAATAAAGTTGTCGCCATCTACCGTCTACTGTAATGGCTTCCATCACATGATGTGAGCGACTTGCACGATCTGTTGCCTTCACGTTCCATGGAAGGAGCTGATGTGACGGTGGCATTGGAATCTCCACTTATGAACTAACTTCTCTCGGACTGAAAAGACTTACGGACAAGGAAACACAACGACATAAACTATTTATTGGAGTGAATGCTAAGTCGAGGCCAAGAGGATTCTCAATTATTGGTCGACGCACGGATATCTTAATTAGGTGGGATGTAAGACTCTCCATTCGAATAAGAATATCTCCATTGATACTTTCAGATAACGGATTCTGACCTACTACGCATGTGTCCCATATACCTGGGGCCACAATCCTTGCCCCAAAGAGATCTCATTTGGTCAGTAAGATGGACTTGCACTCAAGCTGAAAATAGCCAGAACACTGACAGAGTGCTAAAACTCAAGCCACGACGAGCCTACGAAGTTCATCTTAAACACTCAGAAAAAAGAACCTTTACAGATAGAGTCTCAAAGACATGCATACCAAGCCTGGTATTTAACATTAACCTCTTCTGTACAAAGGACAAGTTCAATGAAGTCTAGCAGACAGATTTTGTGTTTCAACAGCCGCCTCCACTTCGAGAAATTCCTCTATCTACCCGCCACATCAAAATCTTGTCGCCATGTTGGAAAACCGACCTTTGACCACTGCAAGGTGACATCTGCTAGTGTGCTCTACAAGAATACGAGTGAGCTCAAGTAGTGGTACTACAGCTGTGATAGGTAATTTCTTTGCAGAGAGTACAAAGCTCAGCCAAAGAATGGAGACTGAAGGTGGGATTGTAAGGAAAAAATGAGTGAATCTGTAGTGAATATAGACTGTACTAAGTATTGAAGCATATACATGGTCAATTATTATGTTAGATTATCTCTTCAGGGGCTGAAGGCTGAATGCTGCTGTAAAAGGGACTAACGTTGGGTTTACATCGCACCCATGCGGATACCAAATCCGCTGAGTTGACTATACAATGGTGAACTCTAGGTGCAGGGCCAGCTGACAGGACTATCCTTGCACACACGACGAGTCTAGTTCCGTTCCTGGACCAACGGTATTATAGTTCAACCACTATCACCGATCCGAATGCAAATGTTCAGGATAGATGACTACCCAACTTTGAAGCCCAAAAACTCCAATTTAGTCCCGGTCTCTATTTTGTACGTCCTGAAACATCCAAACAGAGCCACACGTTAGTTTAGCCATTGATTGAGATTAAGGAACACCTGCTTTACTCCTTCCACTTGGTAACGGCTGTGACATCCTCTAAAGGCGACAGTAAGAGAGCCAATCTTGATAGGCCAAGAAGTTGTCCTCGCCAGTTCCGCTAAACATGCGCTCTCTACACAATATAGTCATATTTTACCCATGAATTTTACTGAAAAACCAGTTCCCTTCTGAGTGAGAATTTACTTCTCTGCTACCTAAGCCGAATAGCTGGGTTCAGAAAACGATTAATGCACTTGGATATCGATATAGCTTCTACGAACGACACAGGTGAAGCTTGACCTGTAATACTACCTTGATTAACTCATGTACAGCAGGTTAACATCTACACGATTAGTCCCACAATTCCACTCTAAAGCAGCAGTTTGAGACCTATGAAGCCATCCCTTGACCCTCAAGCAGCTCGTTGAGCCCGCTTTGAGAAGTGCCTTGATACTCCGACGTAATGATTGGGAAAGAGAGCATTCACGAGAAGTTTCATCAGATGTAGTTGTTTAGAGATGACAGCTAGAAAAGTTTACCCATTGCAAGGGAGAGACTGCAGCATACCTGTTCTACTGAACCCTACGCTAATTTGCAATGTGCAAGTCTCTTACAGTTCATGTCCCACCATAACTTCCAGTTTTGGTGGAGGAAGGTGTATCCTGGAATGCCAAAAAATGGCGTGTCATTTCATGATCAATTTGAAAAAGCAAAGAAAATAGCTTCTCTGATTTGGCACCCCGATGATATGAACTTCTCCACAACTCTACTTGGGCTAAGCCCAAAAGACATAATAAGAACATAACGCCTGCTTTCAGGAATTGTTGTTCAAACCACCTCCACGCTCTCCTCTTGGCAACCTTAAACTGACTGATGGCAATGTCAGTAAGCGGAGCCCAACCCCAAACAAACTGATGTGTGGATTTCCGCACAAGAACTGGAAAGAATTCATGAAAATGAACTTCCACTGGAGATTACCTGTGCGAGACGGATATTCCTGACATGAACATTCTCTGATTTTACCAAGGCCTCCCACTTAACATCCATCGAGTCATCAGTCATGCTGTGCTCCAAAAACTTCTTAGGGCCTGCCTGCTGCCAGTTGCTCAGGTTGGAAAGGGGAGCTGGAGCTGATGGCATAAGCTTCCCTAGCCATGATTCCCTCGGCGCTCTAGGGAGAGGAGGCGGAAGTACACTGATAGGAGAGTCTTTCTGCTGAGGATGGGAGGAATGATCGGAGAATGAAGAGAAGGACTCATTCTTCGAGTCAGCGCTAGGAGTTCTCGCGTATGGCGACTCATGCTTAGAATCCGAGCTTCCAGTTCTCATGTAGGACGAATCGTGCTTTGAGTCGTTGCTGGCAGTTCTCGTAAAACCGGATTCGGTCTTTGATTCTGAGCTTGCAGTTCTCATGTAAGACGAACCCTGTTTCGAATCTGTACTCGGCGTTCTAGAGTACGACGAATCTTGTTTGGAATCCGTGCTTGGAGTCCTTGTGTACGTGGATTCGCTCTTCGACTCATTGCTGGAAATTCTTGAAAAAGCTGAGTATGCCTTCCCTAAAGGCCAACCGATAGCTCTTGCATCATCCGCGGAATCGGATAAGTTCGAGTTGGCGATTGCTGGAGTCAGTCCTGATCTATCCGATCGTTGTTGATCGTAGTAATCGTCCTTCCGACCTTTCGAACTCGAAGAAGTAGGTTCCCGATCTATAGCTTCCCAAGCCTCGTCGTCGATACTCTCCAGCGACCTCCCGGAACCCCCATTATCTTGTCGGTAAAGCGATTGCCTCAGGTGTCTGGAATAATTGTGGCCATTTTCATAATTGCTGGAATTAGGTCGCGACTGTGCATAAGAGGAAGCATTCCCGTGCATTCTCGACTGGAATTGACCGGAGTCTGTATCTCTAGACGGCGGATCGGACGTATTCTGGTTTCCCAGAGTCAAATTCTGCTGATGAGTCTTGTACCTATGATGGTTTAAGATCGACGAATCAGCAAGAGTCTGCTTCTTTGCTTCGGCTTCAACGACATCCGCTGGTTGCACCAATTTTGCCATTCCCTTCCCACTTGCATTTGAAGTCCTCAGTAGCATCCCAAGGTTACCCGAAAACTCGTGCTCAGGCTTTCTTCTGGGAGGAGTCCGGGGAGGAGGGGACCCCCTGTGAGTCGCTGTCTCCTGGAGTCTGTCCGTCGGAATGGAGCCGTGAGCACGTCGTGATTCATTACTAGCCATTGACGTTTCACCCTCATATTCTCCAGCCTGCGAATCAACACTGAAGGACTGGGAGTGATCAAGAGTGTCATGATCCCGCTGATACATTACCATGCCCCCTTCAGTATTCGTTGATGACCCGCTCCTTGTTCTGAAATTTGCCATGAGACCTCTATTCTCAAAACTACGACTGTTGTCGTCTTTGCTCATACTGCCTTCGGTGTCCTGATAACAAGAAGCACAAATGCAGGTCACCTCAAAGCAGATAACGTTCAGATGGAGAGCTTGCTCTCATATCCAATCAACACTCGAGACTGACAGCATCGTGACTGACAGGAAAGTAAATCTCTTGAACAAATCTCTGACAACACTTACCGCATAGGTCCAAGCTGAATCATCCTCCTCAGGCTTTCCGTCAACTTTGCCAGCTTTCGGTGTGCCAGGTTGCGGCGCAGGACCAGGCAAACACATCGAGCCGAAAGGGCTCACTTGCCAAGGGAACTTGCATTTGAACAGCATGTTCGGATCCTCCTCTGCTTCTTCTTCATCAGCGTCAAATTGTTGCTTGAACGTCGCAAATCGAGAACGTCCAGCTGCCACTGGTCGATTTCCTTTTCTGGGAGAAACCGAAGGACTGCCATTAGGCGATCTTCTCTCACTGGTATCAGCTGACTCCGTCACCATAGCTTTAGCTGCCGGGAGAAACCTCTGCATTATGAAATCCCGAGCACGAGGGTCGGTGTGCCTGGAGGTGTCGTGTAGGTCCTGTTCCATGCAACCATCGAGCATGCTCACTTGGCACTGGGCTTGGTAGTGGTCCATCTGCGAGTAGATATCCCCCGCGTCAGAGTTGTGCTCGCCATCCCACTCGGCTGAGCTGTGACTACCAGCCTCAGAATTGTCACGGCTGTTGGGACGGGTAGGCAACCGACTGTTGGGCTGTGTGCCGTAAGCGTTGTTTGGTACGGCCGTAGAAGGTGCATTCCTCGTTGGAACGTAAAAGTCCTTCTGTGCTGGCCGGGCTTGCCGAAAGCGCTCCGACAAACGATGATGACTACTGCTACGACCTCGGGGGTTGTCTTGATAGTCTGCAGCACCATTCCTCTCTCGGTCGACAGGGCCGCGCAGAAAGTCGGTCTTAAGCGGGTTGTCACAAGCAGATCCTGACTGGTGACCAGGGGTGGGAGTTGAACTCCTTCCAGCAGCAGGCGGTGCCGCTATTGGATGAGATCTCGGAGGAGTTCTATCAGTTGTTTGCTGTGCGCTCATAGTAGGCAATCTACTCGGGGGAGGGGATGGTTTCGGTGGAAGGCTAGCGAAAGGATTGAGACCTTTTGGTGGCGGAGTGCCAGCGGGGGGAGGATAGAACATTGCGGCATCCTTAGATTTTGGAGGTCCAGATTGCGGTGGAGGTTTCAGTTCGGTCGGAGCACTCAGCTCCTCCTTCTCTTCGATCTTTGCTTTACCTGGCGCATTCTCCCACTGGAATGAAATTCCTGGTCTCTTGACATCTCCATGTCCATCTTCTGATCCCATCGAGCCATCGAACGAGAGTTTTGGAGGCTCATAAGTCACGGTTGCACGGCGAGTGCGCACAGACTTGAGGGGAGCATTGTAATTGATTCGTCCTTCCGACATCGGCTGAGAAGTACTAACACAGCTTGCTGACACGTCCTAGAAGTGGTACTGGTCAATGCACCAGCTACCTGCCATAGATGAGATCAACAATATTGAACATGAGCAAGAAGATGAACAAAACTTGGAAGTAATAGATAAGCACTTTCGTCTTTTGTTTACACTAAATTATCTGATGCATCGTAGGCTAAAGGTGCATAGTAATCAAGGATTTGATCGATAAGCTGAACAAAATGCCCTCAGATGGACGACAATCCCTCCTATAGACAACCACCATTGCCAACACTAGATCGTCATGCTATGCTACAACATCCACGCCTTATTACTAAACGGGAGCTAGACAGGCACTATCCTTGAGCCTGCGATGGTAATTGACACTGTGGCTCTACATACATCTTCAACCGGCAAGGATATTTTAAAATTTACGAGCTCCGCCCGAAATTACACAATGGTGAGTGGAGGATCTCTCCAACTTACAGATTGCCTGTAAAGAACACTCATAAGAGCACAAGGAAAGAACTTTCATACATTGTTTCCAGTACCTTATTGTCTAACCACACCTTCACTCTGGAACGCAATCTAATCGACCCTCAGATATCAGTGTCAGTATTCTTACTTTACTTCAGCAGGCCGCGCAGCAACTCGGGCTTCCACAGCACGGTCACGCTCGTCTACCCGCGGATCCACATTATCCGGATGCGATAAAATGTGTCTTCAGCCAAACTTCGATATCGCCATCCATTCTCCGAATTAAGGGGTCTTTCCACTTCCTAACTCCATCTAACGACCTCTTAAACCATCGAATCAATATAGATTGACTCCCAAACTTGCAATTCTCTGTAGAGTAAAGCCTCAAAAGTTCTACAAATCTAACAATATACACTACTGCTCAGACATCTCTTTCAAGCCACAAATTCTAGCGAGATCTAGACCTTGCAATCTACAACATTCCGCGGGGTATTGGATTCGAGCTCCTTCCACCTGTTTTTGTAAAATCTCACACTTGCTTCTTCTTCGTCCTCAGATGCTGCTTTTCCTATTCATCCCTCATGTAGCTCGACCTCGGCCTGCCTGCAGCCTGCTCTGTCTAACAATCCCTTCACACCAATTCTTCAACTCCTGCTCTTACATTCCCTCTCTGTCTGCTTCGGAATGTTGACTTCCAGAATAACCTGCAGATCCGATCTCCCAGTAATCCGCAACGCTTTCCCTTCACTACCTTCCTTCCTTCCTTTACCCACCTGACTCTCAGGAGTCCTTCGGAACCTCGTCAGGTCTGTAACTCATGCTTTATAAATCGTGCCACAAATGTGCTTCCTTTCAGTTCGTTGGTTGTCTCTTCCCCGCGTCTCCTTTGTCCTTCTACGCTCGCTGCCTCGAGGGCCGTGAATGTCTCAGGAACACTGACAACCGGGTCCGGTCCATATGCAGGGTTTAGGGTTCCTACAAAACTGCCTATGGATAAGGATAACCGACACCTGTCAGTCTTAACTGCTATTTTACATTGCTTCCCGGTTTGCATGCCACTGGGAAACCGGCCAGTGTTGTGAACCCTTGGACTTGGCTCCACCCGGAGTACCAAACATTAAAGTCAAACCCATCAATTCATATTGTCAATTTGAACCCCATTAATTCTAGTCGGTCAACTGTTGAACACAGCACAAAATTCATTTCATTGAAAGTCATGAGTAAGCAGTAGTGTTGAAATTCTAAAGTTTGAGAGATGACTAATTGCCAGAGAATATCCAGTTCTTGGTGTTTATCAATCAAACATTTCCAGTTTAGAAATTTATGTGTAAATAGCCTGTCCTCAGTCCAAGTAGAATTTGATTTTGGTCGAGAGCACGTCTTCAATCAGTCGGTGCATCAACAATGGCATATGATGGCATGTACTTAAATAGAACAACAATGGCATATGATGGCAATGTACTTAAATAGAACAACAATGGCATATGATGGCATCTACTTAAATTGACCTTGATACACTCACATCAGATCATCTACTACATCTTATTAGAAATCAAATTCAGTTCACAAAAGAGTCACATCGCTTAAGCATCACCCAACATTAGCAGAACAAATTCCTTTTCCCCGTCAACTTATACAAACACGAAAGAATCTTGCTACAATAGTTCTCAAACTTGGAGAAAAGACAGGCAGCCAGGTCCTGGCCGGTGACCAGCAAAGCCATGCGACGGCGACGGGGATTGTACAGTATCAATGACGTCCATGAACCAAGGCAGGTTGCCGTCACTGCCCGTGGTCAGGCGTGGGGCAGCTGCCTCCTGCTCAGGAATAGAACCACTTTTCCTGCCCGGAATGCGGGATGTATGTGGCCGAGCTGCCCCCTCTCAGGTGGTAACTCTCTCTTCCGATCGGATCTGAGGTCAATTCATGTCAGTAACCACAGGTCTTAATTACACAAGGATTGAATAATATGCCCGGGGAAAGGGAGGGGCAGAGAGCATCTGCCCCGTCGAGCTCTGCAATACCTTAATCTGATATGTCGATGCAGAGCGACAATCTATCATGCTGATACAGTGTTACTCTAGTCAGTACTGTAGTTCTAATACATCTATTACGGCACTGTTGAGAAGTTGCAACATATAATTAGTAAAATGTATACACATGAAGTACCGTGATGAACTGAATCTACTCTACCTGGAGTTATAAATACACAGGGGTTTGTAACTGGAGAACGTATGGACGGAGAACTTGAAAGTTACCTGAGCTTAATTATTTATCTGATCATTCTCGCTAACATTACTGCTTCTCAATGATTTGCGCGAGTTGGCTCGGTGAAGTTCATATGTGAAAAATTAAGAACTCATCCTTATTGACTATAGCTAATTTTCTTCTGGAATGCTATTTTCCGTTACTAAATGTGGTAAAATCCATTCAACAATCAACAGAAGTATAATTTGTGTCTCAATCCTGTAATATGTGCTTCTTCTAAGATGATGAAAAAAAATTGGCAATATAAAGGTCGATTACAGAACTATAGAAATTATAGAGTTATTCTCGTATCGGGTATCATGTGACTCTCTGACAGTTCCTGCGATTAGACATCTTTAATTGGCTTTTTCTTCTTGTTCTGCATACCTAGGTTTCACATCACAAGTGGTAAATCTGTAAATCAAATTCGCGTCTTAAACTGCTTTGCTTTAAGCTAATGCATGGAAGAAACATGTTGATATTATCATAAAGGTCATTGCAATATGAAAGGGAAGGTGAGAAGAGGTGAAATTTTACATCTATTTCAATCAACTTGCTAGCACTACCCCTACTATCAACTGGCATAGAAGCCTCCCCGACAAATTAAAGTTGTAAATAACGAAGCAAAGAGAGTAATAATGACAAATACTGTTCTCATCTCCTCCTGATTTGAAGGTCGTGAATTCCTTTGGTCTATGAGAAAACAATCTAAACAACACTTTTTTCTTAATGCAAGAATTTGCTCCCGTTATTCTTTAGTAGAATGCAAGTGATTAGACATTCCGAATGCCATCGAGCATAACATTCTTCAATCAGAGGAAATTTACTATCTAATACGCAAGTTCTGCTTGCATTTTTCTTTTCCATGAGATGAATCTAACCAAGACCAAAAAAGGTCAAGTTGTGGCACATTAGTCCGGATTCATCTTCTTGAAAATGTCGGTTCAAACTTCAATTAGGATCATTTGAGGTATAGTATTTACAAATTATACCTACACATGACTACAGCAGCCGCATTCACGATCTGCTTGTGAATATGGATCCATGTGAGTATGGATTTCATTGAGCGTTTACAAGATGAGTAATCTTCGGATCCGATTTCTTTTCTCTACTGAAACTGCACGGTAGCTGCCATACACTGCCTTGGACTATGATACATACGAAGAACGATTTGACTATAAAGCTACCCTCAAGGTTTCAACACCACAGTGTCTATTTCTTTTTACATTATCCTAGTGGAAGTCATGTTCCTAAGCACCCACGAAGCTATATTATATAGTTAGAGCGTTAGTTGCATGAACGTATCAGATATGTGTCCTGGTCAAAGAAAAGCTCATTCGAACTAAACTACGTAGCCCTTGTAGTAGATCCCGTCTTTGGTTCTCCTAAACAGTAGGTGGATCATATATGGATATCAACTTCAGACACACTCACCTTCAAACTAAAACAGTAAAATAACATACATTGAGCACATTGAAGCTTTGAGGATAAAGGGTCCCCACAATCACATCATCATTACATCACAAGGAGTTGGTAGAACTCATTAGGATACTTTCCTTAGGATCGTTGCGTCATAACTCGGTGATTCACCCTATAATTTATATCGGTCCCACTTAGCACTACTAAGCAGCAAACAAACCGACTCCAGACCTAAATTGCACCACATACGAGAGATTCTTCTGTTAAACTTTATGCCGAGAAACCAGAACTCATATGTCGGATGCAGCTGATCCTAAATGTATAGTAGCGCATTTTCACTTCATCAGTCATCCCATTCTGATTTCCTTTCAAATTCTGATTTCCTTTCAAATTCCGAGATTGGAGAGAGTTTCTATTTACGAGTACGACTTCAAGACGAGTCTACAACTTGATCATCAGTTCTACCATAGGTTACTTCTGGTAGGTGATTTGAGTTTGTATGAAAAGATACAATTGTGCATGCAATGACTCATTTGACTATTTAATTTCATCTTGTAGGTTTGAGAATCAATGTATCAAAATCTCGATCATGTATTCATCCTCATTTTCAACTTCCAAAGGGGTATATCACATCTACATATGATCTGTGTATTCTTGGAGTGCCAATAGAATCTGATGATTTTGCCGCACGTTCCCTAAGACACAACTGTTGTAGATGATATTTTTCATTTGGATGACCTCTCTCTACTAGAAGATTTGATTTGTAGGTGGCATTTGGTATACTCTCTTCTAGTACTATACATAGACCAACCTACCTATTTCACACAATTTCCCTTTCTATAACAGTCTTATCAAGTCTGAGAGCTTTTGATAAGAGAATTATGGATACCTTTGGTGGTATCATGGGACTAGGAACATTGTGTGAGAGGAGATTTGGCACATTTTTACCAATCTCATATGGAGAGGTAGGCGTACTATCTCATATCTCATGGAGAGATAGTACCCATAACATTTTTGGGTAGTTGGACTCTCTCAACACCTCTATTGTCCTCTCATTTAGTGGTTGTAGATAGTCCAATCTTGGAGACATATATGACCAAGGTGGAAGAGGGATCCTTTTCTCTCCTGTTTTTATTGCAGCATACAAGAGACTGTCTATCTCCGTAGGCACAAGAGGACCTTGAATCATTTGCTTCCCTACCTTCAGATTAAACCAAAGTTTTGCAGTCTTCTTTGATGCATCTATAATTTCAACATATGTTACCTTCTGTCTTAGTTGACTCATCCATTCCTTGTGTTACTAGAGCATGCCTTTGCTCTTGCTTTGGCAAGGTATATGCTATTGGATCCTTGCTTGATTATGCATTATGGTACTCCAACTTGCACCAATTACTTTCTCTACAGCAATAAAATTCTACCTAGGTTTGGTCCACCCTTCTCCATCTTCATTACTCACTTGTGAGTATGGTTCTACACTAGATGCAATAGAAGTTCATATGACATGATGTCTTTTTCAAGGATAGAGGATACTTATCCACAATGCTATCAAGGATATAGTGTTTTCCATGGCATGAGAGAGTGGATACCTTGCTTGGAGGGAGAATTGATGTGCTTTGCATACAACACAAGTCAAGGTAGACTTATACTTGGTCTAAGATGATCAAGTGACAATAGCATATATTGTGGTTATGTACCCTACACATGATGCAATTTCAGAGGGAGTGATCACTCATCTTCTTAGATGAGTGGTAGGTAGAGGAACAATATGCAAGGTCTCCATGTATAGAGTATGCAACAAGGTTCCTCTAACCTTGAATATGAAGCATTGGATGAGGCATTTGACACATTTATCAAGGAGTGCACAAGGGCATATTATTTTAGATGTATGGTGTACCTTTCTCATTCTCATATTTCAAAGCATATTTTAGTCAACAATGTGTGTCCATTGCTCTACAAAGAGCATTGCTTGGTGCAATTCATAGAAGAGCAATCACACTAGGTGATGCATCTTTGGATGTTCCAATTGTTTGTAGACCATAGGACTTGCATAGCTCAGATATCTTAGGTTTCTTAGGGTAGATTCCAAACCATTAAGTCATTGTTATTGTTATAGACTAAGAGCTAGAGACAAACTTGCACCCATTATCTTCATAATTATATATCTTGTTGTAAAGTAAATATCCTTCTATTTGCCTCTTGCTTTTCAATTGTACAATGGTAAGGGATATGATTTAACATCTTTCTCACTTCAAAAGCTTCCATTGATATGTAAGAGTCCAACAAGGTGGTCAAGAAATTATGATGCTTATGTGATCTCATAGTACATTTCCAAATCTTGCGTAAAAGGCACTTGGATATGGCTCAAATGAATAAAAGTGAGAGATGATGACCATTTTAATTTGAATTGATCTTAATCATTACTATATCTTGATGAGAAGAATATGCATTAACACAAATGAAATGAAGAGCTGGAACAATGACAATTAGAATGTGCACAATATCATTCATATGTTTGTTGGACCAATGAGAATAAGGACAAGGAAAATGCATACATCATAATAGTAGGAAAGCATTTGCCACAATCCCCATGAAAAAATATGAAACTTGATAGGATAACAAGAAATCTAAAGATGTCATCAAGCAAAAAAAGATAAAATCTAACTCAAAAACTAGAGCTAAGCTCCAAGAATATCATAGTGAGAAATTTGTGCCTTTGTAGGTTCTATTGTACACCCATTCAAGATTGAGGGTATAGTGGAATTTGAATGTACAATGATACTAAGATAGTATTCACTTGGTCTTAATACAGTTATGATCAAGGCTAAGGGACTTTGATAACCAAGGGGCTTCAATTAGATTGAAGCCCCTTGACTTTGATAACCAAGGGGCTTCAATTAGATTTCTTGAGACTTTCTAGTTTGGGTGGTGTCAAGATGATTTTGCTGAAAAAAAAGTTTTTATAAACAGTTCATGAAATTTGATGAGGTGTTTTGGCGAATGACTAGGAAAATCATATGCAATTGTATCCAATTTTGTAGATTTTATCATTCTTTTGTTTCTTTTCACGTTTAATTTTTTAGTCATTCTATCCTTGGTTCCTTAGGTTTAATTTTCCTAGAAATTACCATACAAGATTTCATGAACTTATTCACTCTAATAGTAAATCATCTTTATTGCATATCCTATCAATTATGAATGGCTACTTGTAATACCAAGAGCTAGCCATATGATCTAGATGTGAAATCTGGTTTGGTAACATCTTGAATGATGTTTTACATGATGGTCAAAATAGATCAGATAGAAGTATCACCAAAAGAGTACTTCTACTAATAAGGTAGAAATCAAAATAGACTTGAAAACCTTACAATCAATAGCTAAACATATGATTTGAACGTGGGAATTGGTTTGGTAACATCTGGAAGGATGTTACATATGATGGACTAAATAGATCAGAAAGATGTATCACCAAAAGGGGACTTCTACTAATAGAGTAGGAACCAAAATATGCCTAAAATCTTTGAAGGCAATTTTGGAGGTCTAAACAGATGAATTAGGCTAAAAAAGACTATGCGAATCCCTCCCTCAACATTTGAAAGGCTAGCCTTCCCTTCCCCCTGGTTTGTCTTGCCGAGAGCTTTCCAATGGTACCTCACCCACATGAATCTGAGATTCCTATAGAAAGATTCCCTCTGGTCAAAGCTTGTTTGACCAACCAGATAGGACCAGGACCAACATGTCACCCATCCAAGTAAGTAATCCAAGGGTGGAACTTGCTTATATGTCACCTATTTGTGTGCCTAATCCTATGGTGTAGCTTCCTTGGAGGAGATCCTCTTTGTCTATATAATAAAGAGAAGGTGCTCCTTTGGAACATCGGAGGTTTGAGCGTGGAATTGTGTATTTCTCATGGTGTGTTTCTCTTAAAGTCTCCTATCCTTGGAGTATTACATTACTTAATCTCGTAGCTATTCAAAATATTTTAGAATTAGGATCCCTAGTTGTATTCACTCATATGAATGCACTTTCTAGACAATACAATTTATTAAGAGGTTTCAAATTTGGCTTTGATGGGTTCCTAAATATCCATTGAAATTTATGAAAAATTCATAAAAAATCTACATGTAGTCAAACCCTATGTACACAAGAAAAGTAGAGGTGTTCCATCAATTTCAATTGCAAAAAATGTTTTATGAGTATTCTAAATTTTCACTCATGGGTTGTTAAGGCTAAGTGTTTGTTTCTTAATTCTTAATGAAGCCCAATCAACATTAAATAGACATTAATGGATGGATTCAAAATAAACCCACATGAGTCATTCTAATGACTACATAGCCTTCCGCTTAGCAAACTACTCTTGAATAGCCTCTCCCACTCAATGAATTGCATTGTAGTGAGTGAATTACTCAGAGTGAAATTCCCTTGCATAGCCTCTCTTATGTATGAATTGAGCCTCCTCCCTCAAGTAGCCTCTGCAACTCAATGAAATACTCAAAGTGAAATTCTCTCAAGAAGCCTCTCCCTTTTGGTATATATTGTAGTGAAATACTCCAATGCTATGCACCAATACTCATCTTTGACTTCATTGCAAAATCATGAAATGTATCAAATGTATGAGAGATATAACAAATCTTATAATGTATATGCAACAATACTCTTTGACTTTATCACAAAATCATAAAATGTATAAGAAATATAACAAATGAGATGATGAGGAGGAGAGGTGTAACATATGAAATACTCCAATGCTATGCACCAATACTCATCTTTGACTTCATCGCAAAATCATGAAATGTATAAGAAATATAACAAATGAGATGATGAGGAGTAGAGGTGTAACATATGAGATGATTATGAAGAGCAATTTTGATGATAATTGGAGTGAAGATGGATAGGAAGATGAAATATCAGATTTTTTATGTAAGTTGTGGAATTTCACAAACACTTCTTGCTATTTGCTACATAGGATTTAAGCTACTCATAGTTGCAAGTTAATGCTTAAATGTTTTTTGAATTAGATGCAGATGCATTTAGGCAACTCACAAAGATGGAGTTTTTTCATTTCAAGCTTTAGTGGATGCTATCAAGGACCATAGTGAGTTTCAGAATTTATATTGTAAGAGCACAACTCCAATGTGGATCCAAGTTGCTCTACTACTAGATAGATTTGGGCATTATGGGAATAATGCTTATGTAGAAAGATGTGAATATTTGCTACACTAGTGTTGGATACATTGTGAAATTTATTGATAGACTGATGACCGTAATAATCTCTCCTTTGGAAGGAGGTGAAGTGGCACATAGTGATGAGAGAGCAAGAATATCTTTTGTGTTTTCACTAAAAGGATTCCTCCGTTGTATAGGGTTAGTTGATGGTACACCTTTTTCCACTTGTGCAAAAACCTACTATTGATGAAGAAACATATTTCAATAGGAAAGGGTTTTACTCTATAAATGGTTTGTAACACCCATTTTTGTATGTTTGTGCTATGGAGATATTTAGATTGGTATTATAAGTACTTGAGAGCTATCATTTATACAAAGATAAAGGATGGTTTTACATTAGTCATGATAAGCTAAATTTAGTCATAGCAATGATAGAGAGGACCTTACTTGAGACGAAGTGGAAAAGATGAGTACCACTATTTTGGATTCTAGTAAGTTGACATGGTATTATTCTTAGGTGTTTAGCTTTGAAGAAAGAGTTGAGAACTCTGGGACCCACAAGCCTCTTTTTTTTGGATTCTTCTATAGTCCAATGATAGCCCATGTGAAAGAATCCTTGACTTAGTGGTTGGGTCAAGATAAGACCACATGCTTAGGAGAATATTCCCATGAGTATGGATATTCCTTTAGCTTTTTGACTTTATTTCACTTCTAGCCTATTAACTTGAGTTACTCCAGTAATTAGTAACTTTGGTGTGTGGCTATTTTACAAGTATATAAACTAGGAGTGAGGAGGTACTCATCATCCTTTCATTTGCAACTATCTCCCTCTCATTGAGTTCTCTAGTGAGCAATGGTTGGAGTCTTGGAGGGTTAGCCTTGGATGAGCATGATGGAGTTAGGATTCCTTTCCTTCTTAGTCCATAGTGTGCTACCATAATAGCCATTAGAGGTTCATCCTAAGTGAGAGACAGGCCGGCTCAAAGGTCAAGTAGTTTGCAATGGTAGAAGAAGAATAATCCATTTGCAAGAGGTAAGTTTATTTTAATGTTGCTCAAAGTGAGTGATTTTGAATAGTGTATATTGATCATTTTGCTTTGGAATGAGTATATAAAATTGTGGACACTAATAATTGGTTTCTCATGTATGTCAAGATCATACCATGATATGGTTTGCTTGCAGAGGTCTCCAATTTGGAGTGATTTAAATATTGGAGGAGATTGTGCTTTGTTTGAGCAATCCAAGTATTTGTTTAGAGATGTTGGTTATGTGCCAATGTGTCACCTTGTTCCATTCTTCAAACAATCATGCTCTTAGGAAAAATCTGATTTCAATAGATGCATAGCTCATATATGGGTGCTCAATGAGCATTGCATAGGAGTTCTAAAGGCAAGATGATATTCATTGAGAGAAATAAAGGTTCAATTGAATTACCCCTTGAGAAATGCATTTATTAAAGGTGGTGAAAACATGCATAATTATACAGAATTTCTTGATCAACCATTCCGATATATGGGTAGAAGAACATGTTTATTCAAAAGAGGAGAGTGTTGCACACACAATTGGTGTTGGAAGTGCATTTGAGTCTCCTAAAATATATATAGAGAACATATTAGAAATGAAGTACTGCATCATTATTTAACATTAACCGTCAACCAGGTGGTTTCTTGAATCTAAGAGAGTAACAATAATTCCAAGGTTATATCTTGGAATTAAAGCTTGTAAATAAAGTTGCAAGGAAATTAAAAATCAATGGATGAGATATTTTTATACATATATTGTGTTTTTTTGTACTTAGGCTTCTCAAGGTGCTTGGTGTACTTGGGCTATTCAAGATACCAAGTGCACTTACTCGAAGCTACTCAGGGTGCCATGGTGCATCTAATTAAACTTTAAATCAATTTTATTTCAAGAGGATTGAATTTATAGATGTCATTAATTTGCTAGTTCCTTGCATAAATATTTGCTAGTTCTTTGCATAAATATAACTATATATGAAAGATATATCCAGAAACATGTGGTCTTATATAGTCATTTTGTGCTCTACAAGTACATCACTTGAATTAGAAAAGCTTCATCATAGAGTTTGGGAAAAGATATCCACATCAAGGAGGAGAGAATATTTATAGAATTTTGGATCTAGAGGAGATTGAGTTTCAAAGGGAGTTTGTTGTGAAAAGGTTAGATTTGGAGAGTTGATTTCAATTTAGTTTGTAGTGATTGAGTATCGGGGATAATTATTTGATGGAGTTTATTTTTGGGAGGACTTAGAGTAGCACAAGGAGTTCAAGAATTTTTTGGAGTTTTTCAAGTTGCAAGAGTTCTAGAGTTTGAGTTTGAAGTTTAGGTTTGCAAAGCTTTAGTTTTGGGAGTTCAAGTTTTTGGTTGCAAGTTCTTTTTGCTTGAGTTTTGGGATACAATGGCAATGGTAGTCTTTGAGTTTAGGGTTGAATTTGAGTTTAGCAAGTTTTGAAGTTTTGAATTTTGAGTTTGAGGCTTGAGTTTTGGGGAAGATTTGGGAGGGTTTAGAGATTCAATGGAAAAATTTCAAGTTTAGGGTTGTGATTGACTTATTTTTTGACTTTTGAGTTGCAGAGATTGAGTTTCAAGTTGGAGAGCTCAAGGTAGAATGAGAAGTGTAGTTTGCAAAAGAAGAGATTGATAGAGAGGGAGAAAAGAGTTTAGGACAGCTCACCTCACTTGCTTTTAGAGGTGATAGAAAACTTAGGATGAGGTGAAGAAGAGATAGATTTGGAGGATTGTGATAGTGACAGAGAAGAGGAAGAAAAATCATTCTAAAAATCGTTGGCAATGGATAATTAGAGAGAGATAGAAAATTAAGAGCATTTGAGATTTGAGAGAGTGGGCTGCTATGGTAGTGGTAAATTACCAGAGTGTTATTGAGATGCATGAGATGGAGAATACTCGAGAGGGTCATTTTATGATAGATTTCCACACTTTAAAGGCCTACATAACATTCATTGCATGATATTGGTTAGATAAACACCAAAGTAGACAATTAGTGAGCCAGTTTGAAGAAGTTGATCTTGATGCATTAGGACAAAGATTAATTAACATATAGTATCTATGCCCATATGTAAGATTTCCAACTCAATTTAGTAGTAAATTTTGGGAGTTGGTACTTGAAACATGGAAGAACCTTAATCATTATTCATTTAAGACTCCCAAGATGTGCAAGTTGGTATCTTCTCTCTTTCTCTCTTTTGAGTAGATAATCATTTGAGAGGATGTTTTCTTATTACTCTTATTGTCTCTTCCTCACCTTCTTACAATAAAAATACAAATATGTGTATATATCCTACTCTATAGTTGTGGGTTCCTACTATCATGATCATAGATTTTTTGTAGGCATATTATTCATACTACCATACTATCTTGTTTTGTCAAATTTGCAAATGGGTTTTGCAAATGGTTCATGATTCATTGAATTTCAACCCCATTGCTAGTATTAGCTATCTGTGAAGTTGTGAATGTATTTCTATCTCCAAAGAATCATAACTCCCAAAAATCTCCCCCCAATTGTCAATGAAGTCCAAAGTATCATAACTACAAATCTCCCTTTATCAATCTTGAAGATTGTCAAATTTACTATTTGACCAGCAACCCTTCCATGTCCTACATGCAATGTGCACATATCGCATAGGCCATGTAGACCATGGAGTCTGCATGGTATGCATAGACAATGTGGCTTATGCAATATGCTCTAAATGTGTGGGACCTCTTAGTCAGACATTTAATTGCATGTCTTATCTTATTCTTTGTAGGTTCATTCTTGCATATAGTTTCCAAGTTCATGGAACAAGGATACACATTCAAGGAGAGTAGGTGGGAGGAGGCTCACTTTGAATGCACAAATGATATAGGAGGCTGTTTACTTGGAAAGAGGAAGAACAAGAAAGAGGAGACAATATCACATACTTTGGTGGAAGATTGGTTCCCAATGAGAGATTGCATTACTAGGAGTTATTTGGCCTGTTGATATGCATATAGTGCTTTTAGACCCTTTTTCCAGATGATTTGTTGCCTTTTTACACCTTTTTGTAGACCAAAGGTTGTACATGGAAACATCATTTTGGGAGTGAAGACTAAGATGTTGAGATTTACCTTTGAGGATTATGACTGGGAAGAGATGATGCTGCATGTTGTTGAGAAGGAGTTGGTTGTTATACATAGCCAAATTCACTCTTTAGATGGGTGTCGCTTCAAGGTCACCTATGCAAGATATTTCTTACTCATTTGTTCATGGAGAGAGCATTTTTGGGTGAGGATGAGGTGGTGTACAAGAGCCAAGGTGAGGAGGAGTAGATCTTCATCCATGATCAAGAGGAGCATGATCATGAGGGAAAGGATGACCATGTAGAGGAAGGTGAATGAAAGTTAGCGCAGAAATCATTATGTTATGTTTCTTCATATCACATCACTTGTATTTCATATACAATCTCTTAATACAAGAAAAAAATATCTCTTCTCTTGTTTAGTGCTTGCATGTTTACTATTAAATATGTGTACCAACATGTCTTTGGCCTAAGTCTTGTATGTGTTTATTGGTCTCTATGTATACTTAGAAGAGTGCTTGTGAAGGTATGTTGTTGAAGGTGTCTTGACTATTATCCATGTGTTTTTTTTTTAAGAGCTTGGATTGATATTTTTATAGGCTTGTGCACAAGTCACCATTCAAATATTGCCACTTATCATCCCCACATTGACCATGTATATGATGATAGAGTTTGGAGACGGGAGGATGAGCCACTACCTTTAGGAGGGGTAAAGATCCTACCTCCTTTGGGGTAGATGGTGGGTTAGTTGAGCATGAAAGTAGAGTCCATGATATGAGTTTAGGGGAGCATATTCTTCTTGAGAAGGAGAGTGTACTAGCCAACAAGGAGTTAAGTATCATGTATCATGACTCAAGAGAGAGTTCTTAATTGAGATAGATTGGGATAATTAGAGGTATAACTTCAAGAAGAGAAGCACCATTTGTTTGAGAGAGAGAGAGAGAGCAAGTAGGCTAGCCAAGGAGAGATGCATTTTAGTATTGAGAAAAGTATTAGAGTTGAGATATTAGCTCATCTAGATAGGGATTTAGGAGAGAGAGAGAGAGAGAGAGAGAGGTTATTGATAGGACCAAGAGGAAAGTGGAGTTGGAACAACTTTTGTGACAAGAGAAGGATATTATAAAGGCTTTGGATTTCCTTGTGAGACAATGAGAGGCCATAGCCAAGATGATCTTGTGTACATCAACTATGGAGACTTTGGAATAAACCAAATGGTAGAGCTAGAGGAGGCTTGTGTAGAGGCAAGGTCTTGGCTTTTGGAGGAGAGATTATGATCTCCTTGGACATTTCCTCCTTTGCATGTGGGGACTCAAACGGATGACCATAGTGTAGAGGTTAGGAGATCTCCTCTTGTTGATATTGCAATGCACGTGGGGACTCAAACCTTGAGTATATCTAGAGTCCCTAGAAGATCTCACACTAGTGGGATAGATATACACTATCATGAGATTTGGAACTCTACTTCTACTCATGGTACATAGATAACAAGTGCTCTTATTAATGTTCCCCATGAGGAGCCTTATTTATACATGATTAATACTTGGATTGTGTCTTGGAGTCCATTTTTGTACTTTGCCTTTCTCTCTTTAAGAACACACCGAGTGCCTAGTTGTGGAGTTTACAAATAGGAGGTTGTGTGTAGACCTCTCACTAATAGTTCAAGCCGCTTGTTTTCATAACCACTAGAACCTTCTACCCTTGTTTCTAGTGTTTTTTCTTATTGAGTAGGGGAGTATTGGGCAACATAACTTATCATCATAACAAACACTCTTGGTCTACTGGTCATCACTTCCAACATTACCAAGGGGAAAAACATAACATGCTTATAAAGAAAGAACCTAAATGCAATGTCTGCACACCAATCCAAGCCAATTGGGTATACAATCAAGCATGCAAGCATGAAGAGGATCCAAATACAAGAAACTTAGTAAAAACTCTCCATTTTTTGGGTCAAATTATGCTTTATAGTCTACTTGCTCTATCCAAGTGTTATTCTCAATTTTTACTCCAAGTTTGTATCCAATCTATACTCAGAAGTGGGGAAATTTTATATCTTTTGATGCAAAATCTCTATGAGACTCAAATAGAAATATCTTTTTCTCTATATTTTAATTAAAATGATCTAGGACTCAAACAACTAGTAAAAATCTAGTAAAATAAGCATTCAAATGATCTAAAGTAAGACTCAATCTGAAACTATAGCTCTCTTGACAAGGTCTAAAACTTGGCCACATTTTTGTAGTTTTAACTCTAATTTTGAAACTCAATTAGGCTAGTGTTTTGCCAAATTTTAGCCCATGGATTCATTTAAAATAGTATGGAACAATTTAAGAAAATGCAATCCTTTCACTCATGACTTCAAATTGGAAATTTAGTATTCATTTGGAGTTGGACCTGAAATTACTCCATTGAGCTTATGATAGTATTCCAATAGAGTTTGTTGTACCAGACCTAACTATCCATATATCCTTAGCTAACAAAATTTACACCATAATTGGTTGTATTATTTTTTTTAACTTTTGTAAGTTTTAATAGCTTAATCCAATCCCAATCCCTAGGTATGGATCAACTTGTCGTGTATATATACATTACTCCACAACATACATCACTTTCAACATCATACACTATAGAAGTACAACTCACACATAAGTCATACATAAACACTAAAGTGCCACAATAATCAGATCGTTTATAACTCAAATCAATCAAAATCAGATCAATACTTGATCTGATCCTCAACAACTTGCCAACAATAGGGCACTGATTATAGTCAAGCCACACCCACTCTAGCTAAGAGACTCCAGGTGATGCTTGCTGGCTTTTTGTCCACTCTAGCAGGGAACTCGAAAGCTCAACATCAGAGAAGTGAGCTCTCTGGAGCTGCACTTCCAAGGTATACCCCTGATTTTGACTTAGGTCTCATCCCAATGGTCCCGCTGATGGCACACCCAACAGTGCGGATAGTGCAAGTGACGGTGGGCCCCGCCATGAAGTCAGTACCCTAAACCTGAAATCTGACCGCCGGAAAGTAGTTTATGAGTAATTGTCAAAATGCCTCTAACTACTATCATTGGAACTCCAATGTTTGAGCATCTAGATGCGACACTACAAATGGTGTGATAGCTGTCGTGTATATATATATATTGCTACAAAACATACATCGCTGTCAATATTATACACTATAGAAGCACAACTCACACATAAGTCATACATAAACTCTAAAGTGCCACAATTGCCCCCTAGTTGGCGGTTAGGTCACTCTAACTCCAGATAGCCATCTACTCCAAGTATATGGTTTACCCTATGATGGGCAAAGATCAGGAGGCCGGGTGCTATGGAGCCCCATTGTTACTCACTTGTCTACAATCTATACCATATAAAGAATGAACTAGCTATAGGTCAAATACATCTAGGACATAACCACTGTCCTTGAGGAACCACCGTGAGAGGAGGAGTCATACATGCCATATGCCATCCTCTCAAACAACTATCACACACTAACATAGTAGCAACTCCATCGGAAGAGCCACATAACATACACCTCAAGCCTGCACATACAAGTACCAAGCTTAGGTCCATAGTACCATCAATGTTTGGGAGGTGGCATGGCGCACAATTGTGCACATGATCCTTCCAAACAACACCATCACGTCCTTCCAACACAAGGACTCCAGATGGCAAAACCTCATGCACTCTCAAGATAGTGCGGCCTGTCAAAACATCAAGCATTGTTGGTGTTGTCTGTTGTAAATATACATATTCTCCTGGATGAAATCAACATATTGAGGGTCTATAACCTCCTCCTCGAATGGTAGCATAGCGTAAAGTATCTCTATGCTGAGCAATTGCCAAGTTCTCAAAAGCTATCGGCATCACTCTCCAAAAGATCTCTACCCGTTGAGAACATGCATTCATCCATACATTGGGGTCATCCAAGTCCAAAACTACAGTAGCATCTTGACAAATGGCTGCAGGTAAATCTAGATCTCGTCCATAGAGTAGAAAGTACGGAGAGAAGGATGCTAAGGAGGCTTGCCGGCTGAACCCATAGCCCATGGCCAACCAAGGTAACTGGACATCTCAGTCTCCCAAGTGGCCTCTCTACAAACCATACTTTTGTAATCCTCTCTTCACCGTCTGAACCACTCTCTCTACTAATCCATCAGCCTTAGGGTGATCTTGGGATGTGGTACAATTATCAATCAAAGCCTTGTCACACAAGACTTGAAACTCCCCCAAGAACTCTATACCATGATCAGTCAAAACCTCAATTGGTGCACCAAAATGACTAAGGACTAAGTAAGTTGTTCCTTCACTAGATTTGTCAAGAAGTGCCAACAATTCAATCCACTTGGAGAATTGCTCCACCATCACCAAAACATACTGATGATGTCTCATAGTCAATGGTAAAGGTCCAACAAAGTCCAAACTCCAACGGTAACCCAATCCCATGATAGGTAATGGGTGTAACTGTGGCATAGGAGCATTGAATGATGCTCTAACTTGATCACAAACCACACATCTGGCAACAAACTATTGTACCTTGGTCTGCATACTGCACCACCAATAATGACTCTAGAGTAAGCTATATGTATGCTTGAATAAAAAATGTCCTAGCTCCTCATGAGCATGACAAACCAACTGTGGCCTTTGAGATGGAAGTGGTACTACTCGCACTCTATCATCCTCCCATACACGCAAAAGGTGTCTACCCTCCAATCTGAATCGTCTAGCTCGCTGAAGGATACGGTCTCTCTCCTTGGCCCCAACTGTGCCACCCACAACACCAGTGCAAAGATAGTCCATCACTAAGACATCATCATGAATGTCTCGGTGAACTATACCAATATCTTCACTCTTTGGATCTATGACCTCAATAACTCCTCCTATATACACCAAGAGAGATACCACCAAAGCCTCTTAAAATATACATAGAAAGGCCAATGCATGCCAACCTGGCACCATCTCCTCATCTGTCTCACCATGCCAACATGCTCCGGTCTGATCCTACTGGTTGGGACATGGGTTTCTACTCAACCCATCTGCACCACGGTTCATCACTCCAGGTCTATGAACAACCGTGAAATCATACTCTTGTAAAATTAAAGCCCATTGTGCAAGCTTCCCAAAAAACTTGTGGGACTCCATCAACCACTTCAGCGGCTAATGATCAATGATGAGAGTGAAGGGGTTACCAAATAGATAACATCAGAAATCTGTTACTGCCCAAACTGCTGCCAAGCACTCTCCCTCATATGAACTATACTTCACCTCCACTGAATTGTTGGAGCGACTAGCATAGGCCACCACAAACTCCTTCTCCTCATCATCATGATGGGTAAGCACTGCTCCAATGCGCAAGATACTCCAATCAATATGAACCTGAAATGGTCGTCCTCTAATCGGTCTCCTCAAAATAGGAGAAGATGTCAACCTCTCCTTGAACTCTACAAAAGCTTTCTCTTGCTCATCTCCCCAACACCACTCTTGTGTAAGCTAGGTCAGCTTCATCAAGGCCTTGGCAATGGCACTAAATCCTTTAACATAGCGACAATAGAAGTTTGCCAACCCAAGGAATGCTCACACTCTGCTCAAATCCGTAGGCCAAGGAATACATGCAATAGCCTCCACCTTGGTCTGTTAAACACCAAGTCCTCCAGAGTAGATTTTGTGACTCAAATACTCAAATTCCTCGTGGAAGAAACTACACTTCCTAGGATGTAATTTGAGTCCATGAGATCTCAACCTCTCAAACACCTCCAACAATTGTCTCTCATGCTCCTCCACAATAGTGCTATAGACCAAAATGTCATCAATATAGCATAGAGCAAAATCCAATCCAGCTAGGATCCTATCTATGACCCTCTGGAACTCAGCAAGAGCATTCTTTAACCCAAATGGTAAGAACCTCCACTGATATAACACATCCTTGCCATGAGGATCAATAGCCCAAAATGCTATCTTGGACTTATCCTCCTCCTTGATTGGCAATTGATGATATCTTGCTCAAAGATCCAAAGTACTGAAGACCTTTGCATGCCCAATTGCATCAAAAATCTCCTCCAATGTAGGCATGGCATACGAATCAGCCCTGGTCTGTCAGTTGATAGGACGGTACTCTCCACACATCCGCCTATCTGTGTAGTTGCCATGCATATCCTTCTTGGTTGGCATCACTGTCGTTGATGCATACTCTCCATGTGAAATCTCTACCAAACCAGCCTCAAAAAGGTCACTACTCAAGCTCTGAATCAATGTCTTCTCCATATCACTATATCAATAAGGATGTCAGAAAACAAGTGTATCGCTAGTCAGCTCAATCCAAATACCATGTCCCTTTAGAGCACCCAAATCCTTCATACTGAAGGAAAAACAACTTGTGTGGCTCCTCAAGAACCTCCAAACCCTCTGTCTTTCCTCTCCAATAAGCTTGGGTCCAAGATTTGGCTCCCAAGTATCCTCTATAACTGTCATAGGAGTGGAAGACGTACTAGTTGGCTGCTACACTGGGCCCTTGGGAGTAACAGTGTCATGCCCTTGACCACTAGAGGTCCCAACCTGTGTGTGAAAACTCACTCCACTCTGGCTACAAGCTCCACACATCCTCTAATTGCATCCCAAGTGGACCAAGGGTGTAATCCAAGTAGCCCATGCTCACCTGGATGGACTCTAAATAGACCACTCTCTCTAGTAGCTACTGGCTGTGTCCCAAGAATACCATGCCCACTCGGTCCATCGCCCACAACATGTGCCTGAATTGTCTCAATAGGCACAAGGTTGTAACACCTATTTGTGCATGTGTGTGGTATTGTGATATTTAGCTTGGTATTACAAATACTTGAGAGATATTATTTATATAGAGATAAAGGATGGTTCTACATTAGTCATGATTAGCTTAAGTTAGTCATAGCTAAGATAGAGGAGACCTTACTTTAGAGGAAGTGGAAAAGATGAGCACTACTATTTTGGATTCTAGTGTGTTGACTTGGTATTATTCTTAGGTGTTTGGCTTTGAGGAAAGAGTTGATAACTCTTGGGCCCGCAAGCCTTTTATTTTGGATTCTTCTATAGTCCAAGGATAGCCCATGTGAAGGAATCCTTGACTTAGTGGTTGGGTCAAGATAAGATCACATGCTAGTGGAATATGCCCATGTGAATGGATATTCCTTTCTACTTTTTGACTTTGCTTGACTTTTACTTTGACTTGACTTGAGTTACTACGGTAATTAGTAACTTTTGTATGTTACTATTTCACAAGTATATAAACAAGGGGTGAGGAGGCACTCATCATCCTTTCATTTGCAACTATCTCTCTCTCATTGAGTTCTCTAGTGAGCAATATCTTGAGTCTTGGAGTGTTAGCATTGGAGGAGTATGATGGAGTTGGGGTTCCTTGCCTTCTTAGTCCATGGTGCACTACCATAATAGCCATAAGAGGTTCATCCTGAGTGAGAGATAGGCTGGCTCATAGGATAGATTTGATAAATGCCACCGCTTAGGAACTAGTATAGATAACCAACATAGTGTTATGAGGAAATTCTCAAAGCGTTGGTTTGGACATTATGTGGTTGTTAGTGTGTTGGATAATGGTTAGAGACATAACCACTATCCAGAGGTGTAATACCAAGGGTTAGCCATATGATCTAGATGTGAAATTCTGTTTGGTAACATCTAGAATGATGTTATACATGATGGTCAAAATAGATCAGATAGAAGTATCACCAAAAGAGTACTTCTACTAATAGGGCAGAAACCAAAATAGACTTGAGAACCTTAGAACCAATAGCTAGACATATGATTTAAAGGTGAGAATTGGTTTGGTAATATCTGGAAAGATGTTACACATGATGGACTAAACAGATCAGAAAGAGGTATCACCAAAAGGGGACTTCTACTAATAGAGTAGGAACCAAAATATGCCTGAAATCTTTGAAGGCAATTTCGGAGGCCTAAACGGATGAATTAGGCCTAAAAAATGTGCAAATGTCCCCCCCCAACAGATGAAGGGCTGTCCTTCCCTCCCCCTTGCTTTGTCTCGTCGAGAGCTTTCCAATGGTACCTTACTCACGTGATTTTGAGATTCCTACAGGAAGATTCCCTAAAAGATTCCCTCCGGTCAAAGCTTGTTTGACCAACCAGATAGGACCTAGACCAGACAGGTCACCCATCCAAGTAAGTAATCCAAGGGTGGAGCTTGCTGACATGTCACCTATCTGTGTCCCTAATCCTATGGTGGAGCTTCCTTGGAGGAGATCCTCTTTGTCTATATAATAAAGAGAAGGTGCTCCCTTGGAGCATCGGATGTTTGAGTGTGCAATCTGTGTTTTCTCTCTTCTCTTGTCCTCGGAGTATTACAAGAGGCTGGATATGGGTCATTTTATGGTGTGAGTAGTTTCAGACATTAGTGCTATGGATTGGCAAGCTATGGTGAGGCAATGGCATTGGGCTTGCTGCTTGCATGCACTAGCCATGGAGGATTTGAATTGTAGATTTGATTATGAGTATCAATTGAGATGTGGAGTGATGGCATTGAATATTGAATTTTGAGCAAGTAGAAATAGACAACTCCTCATGTTGGAGAATAGAGGCCTTATCTAGCAAACAATTATCTTAATGCAATAACTACTATGAGATATTTCTATGGGTAGAAATGGAGAAGTTCCCATTTTAGTGAACTATTCGGTGAATTTGGTGAACTTGGATCCTAGCTTGATTATACATTAGGGCATTCTGACTCACACTAGCTACCTTGTCTATAGCAATGAGGTTCCACCTAGGTTTGGTCCACCCGTTTGCATCTTTGTTACTCAATTGTAAGTGTAGTTCTACACTAGATACATCAACGGTCCATATGACATTGTGTCCTTTCAAAAGATAGCTACCCATGATGCTATCTTTTGTAGATGCAAAAGATAGCATCTACAAAAAGATGCTATCAAGGATATATACAAGCACCACTAGACTCTTACACTTGGCTCTATTTTTTAGATCTCCTTCAAAAATTCCTATCAAGTCTACCCTATCCACGCATGTATATTAGGATTCTCATGCCCCTCCACCATCTAGTAGGCTCCATGCTTTACATACTCCTAGGTGCCATCTTAGTATATGACCAAGAGAAAGATCTCTCCATCTGGACTTTACTAGCTCTCTTCCCTTAGTGGACTTTTCTTGCTCATGAGGTGCATCTAGACACCAAGAGATTGCCTCTTGGATTCATTGTTCTTGTGAGGAGATTGGCCAACTTTACGTGAGGAATACACCATCCAGACCCAAGCAACTACTGGATAAATCACACAGTCCCCACAAGCTCATGCTCCACCTCAAGAGCATTGTCATTTATGTTTCTTCTTGATGCTTGGGTAGTTTGGAAAGTATTGGGGAGCAGTCCAAGCACTATCACCCTCTCAACCAATGCACTTCTCTATACATACTTTATCAACCTTATAGGGTCTTGTGATACCATTGGCTAAACATAGTATCTAGAGATGAAAATTGGCTTTAGTAATATCTTGAGGGATGTTATATATGATGGTCTAAGTAGATCAGATAGAAGTGTCACCAAAATAGTACTTCCACTAATAAAGCAAAGGTCAAAAACACCTTGAAAACTTCAAAGCCAATTTTGTAGGCCTAAATAGATGAATTAGGCCTCAAAAAATGAATAATCATCCCCTTTGACAAGAATGTGGGATGTTTTCTCTTCCTTGTATGTCTTGTCAAGAGCTTTCCATCAGTACCTCATTGTTGTAGTTCTGCATTTCCTACAAGAAGGTTCTCTAAAGATCCCCTTTGGTCAAACTTGTTTGACCAACCAAATAAGACAAGGATCAACAACATGTCACCAATCCATGCAACTAATCTAAGGGTGAAATTTGCTAACATGTCACTGATCCATGTATTTGATCCAAGGGTGGAGATCACTTAGAGTGGATCTTCTTTGTTATATAATACAGACAAAGTGCTCCTTTGGAGCATCAGAGTATTGGGAGATGAAGCCTTGTGTTTCTTTTCTTATGTTTCTCTTTGGGGTTCTCTTGTCCTTGGAACATAACAAGTCTCCATCCATCAACCACACTTGACTTTCCTTCCTTTGTCCAGGACTACCATCTAAATGAGGAGATGTAGCTTACGTAGTCCTTCTTTGCTCATGCTTTACTCCACTCTTCATGTTTCTCAATATGTGGACCTTCAAGACTAGTTTTTGAGCATTTACAAGATTGTCTCTCCTTGCATGTGCCAGATTTAGGCTTCCCTCTTCTTTTTGGTTTTTTCCAATGAATTGCCTTGGGTTTGGTGCCCTTGGGTGTTGTTTGTTTGCTTGGTGCATCACTTTTCCTTGCTCTATCCAATGAGACTTTTGGTGTTTACTCCATAGCCATATGAGATGTTTTCTTGTATTTGGTCTCACACACCATTTTCTATAACTCCGCCACTCCTTTTCATCTTTCTTGTCTCCTCATCAATATTTTTTAGGCACAACAAGGGGTTGTGAGATGGTTATTACAAGCATGAGAGCTTCCTTGGACCTCCACTCTAATTGGTAGTTTTCCAATGAGATATCTCAAATGCTTCAATACCATCTCTTGGCCAAATTTGTTTTGGGCTCTTCATTTGGTAGGTGATTGAATCCTCTTGTTGATTCCTTTTATCATACTTTCTATGGTATAGAGACACCATTATTATACAACCATTGCACTACCATAAGAGAGTTCACTCCATTGGCTTTGGCAAAGTACACATGCCAAGGAGATGGTTTAGGTGGGTCATTATTTGTCATAGCTCAATGCACAACTTTGAGTGAGGTTGTTCTTGCCTTTCCCACATATCTTTTCCATCCCTATCAGATGACGTCCACATTTTGTGCTCCTTGGAAGAGGTAGTTCAAGCAATGCAAGCTTTCACACTTAGTCTTGAGACCTTGGGTTTACAAGTTCAGAATTGTAAATGCAAGGTCTAGATTCCACACATAGCCCTTACCCCCTCTGAATTCCCATTAGGATTCCAATTCCCATTTGAGAGTATTGGGCTACCATCTCAAAAATGAGGATTTTTGAAGCTACTTTATCTTGGATACTTTGATTCAAGCTAATGCTCATGCTCATCTCGTCCCTTGATTAGAGAGCACACAAGTGACCTACTCTCTCCTCTTTTGAGATTTGATGTCCCAAGAGCATCCTATTTGGCATGTACATATCCTCCTAAAAAGGTACTCCTACCACATCTACGGCCCTTTGATTGTACCATGTGGCACGCTTTCTCCACACTCTTACGACCTTGTGTGCTCTCAAAATTTTAGATGATTAGTGGCAACTAAAAATTTTCTCTTCTTATAGCCATGGGAGGATGTAGTATCACATCACAAGAGCCATTGCACCAACAACTTACTTAGGAGCATGGGCACTAGTGGCTCCTCTTCTAGCAGATAGGTTATACAAGGACTGCCCATTTTATTGCTACTTATTGTGATAGTCAACTCAAGTACCTATGATTTCCAGATATTCATCTATTTGGCTCAAGGTTTACTACCAAGCCCAACATGTACATGACTTCCTCCTTTTTGGACTTTGTATCCTTGGACTCTAAGAAGTTTTAGTTGGACTCGGTGAGTGTATGCACACTTACATCCTTTCTAGCATCCTTATAGATGCACCTTTAATTGATAGAGCTAGGATCTTCTCTTGTAGCAAGAAGTGCACCGGAGCTTGGCTTCATGCTTCCCCTTTGATTGAGGACTTTGGTTCACATTGGAGGAGTTCACCATGGTCCTTTGGCTTTGACTAGTCTTGCCACATCCATCACTCTTGGGTCTACTAGACCAATGCCCCTACGATTCTATATTTGATGTTGCGGGCATATACATCTTATGACGTGCCATAGAAGGAGAGTCTACTAGAGTCCATGATGCCATTAGAGATGCGGTGGCCCAGATCCTATGATCTACACCGTCACAAGTCCAGATTGAGTGATGGATGGTCCTACCAAGACCATCACATTGGAGGGTGCGGATAAATATTATCACATTCAAAGGATGGCCGTAGTACTTTGTATGATGTGGTGGTGGCAAACCCACTTTCACCAGAGTCCTTAGCACTAGCTAGTACCCAAGCAGGAGCAGCATTGATCATCGCCACCAAGGGGAAGGAGGACCACTATGCCCCATGGCTTGCCTTTGACACCTTCATCCCTCGGATAGTGGAGATGATTGGCCACCTTCATCATCAGTTTGATGGTCTTCTTCGAGAGGTGGCACGGGGTTCACTATAGAGGAATAGCACTTTGAATTTCTCACCCACCATGCTTACCTCCGTCACCCTACAGACGATCTCCGTCACCTTCCAGATCACAAGCTCTGAGTCTTCATCAATGAGCATCTGTAGTCGGGGCACCCGTTCCCTCCATAACACCCCATCACTTTTGCCAAACATACCTTTCGAGGATCTATACCACACCGGGCAATTATAGGCTCCTATTCTGCTTTGTTTGCTTTTTCTTCCAGTTGGTATCTCTTCTTAGTGCTTTGGTCTTTTTGCAGGTTGGGCCTTGGACTCGGTTTCTCTTTGCATTTTTGGCCCTTCTAGTGGGGTTTTGACCTCTTCTTATCTCTTTGCACCCTCAGGTGCACTTGTATTCCTTTTCTCCCTTTCCTACAGGGTATATTGGGGCCTGTTGGTCGTTTCCTGCTACAGGTGTACAAGGAGTTAAGTAGGAGTTAAGTAGGAGTTAAGTAGTCGGACATATCCTCTGGCCTTCGAAACAGCTGTGGTAGGGAGGGAAATATCTAGGCGAGAATAGACAGCAAAAAGCTGAAAGGAGGAAATAATGAAGGATATGAGCAAACGAGATCAAGAAAATCACTATCTTACCTCAGTGAACGTAAGGACGCGGTACACCAGGAAACAAATTTGATCTTTGTCGAAAATGAGTGATGAAGGTCCGGAAGAAAAGTAAAAGCTGGATTTTCATGCTGTACCCCTTGTCTTTTCCTTGTACGGCTTGGTGGGGGTCTCCCCATCCTTCTTGTTTTCAGACGCGGTGGCATTTTTCTTCAATTTTCAAGGGTGTACTATTATAGTGGGGTCGAGTAAAAGTTATTTGAATCTTGTTGTCATGTGGTGTCCTCTAGCTTACAGGGCGTGGGGACACTAGCAATATATTGGCAGGAATGCGAATCATTTCCTCGTTACTAGTTTGTCATGTATACAATAACTCAGAAGCTAGAAAAGGGAATAGGTTGAAAGGCTGTCCATCATTGCCATTGAGCTGCGCTACATTGTAAATGCAAAAGTACGAAGGACTGCAGTACTTTAGGAACCACGAATCAAGAAATCACGAATAGGAATCACGACCCGCCTCAACATGCATCTTTGAGGAGTGGACATCTATGAATAGCAGTTGTTAGCTTCTCGGCTTTTAGCATGGAAGATACTGAATGACCAATCGAAATGTGATAAGCATGATTGGAGAAATGCGTTTGATATTTTCACATCGCAGCTCGCAACTCTACAAATTTGCTTCTGTCCATGTGGAGTAGCGTTCTACCGATATATACATGTGATGTGTACTTTGACATCAAGTTCAATCATACTCTTCTGCCAGTGTACTGATACCAGTAATTACTGAAATGCTTTGTCTTTCAATATCTTCAAACTTGTGCAAGGACTGCTTCTTTCAGTATGTTAACAAGGATGTGCTGCTGAGAATAGAAACTAAACAAGTAAACAGGACTATCTTGCTCAGAATTTCTACTCTTAGTGCTCTTGATACTTGTTGCTTGACTAGGTGTTGTAGTCTTCGCTCAGCTTTGTTCCTTTGTTCGAGCACATGATGAATGTGCCGGAAGTTATTGCATGCTGCTAAAGACTGAAGTAGGATATGTTCTTTTCACATGGAGAAGCTTGGTATCGTGGTGGAAATGAGTTGCATCTCTGTCGATGGTTGGAAGGTAGCTTGATGGTTACGCCAATGTATGAGTTTGTGTAGCTAATAGGCAATTTAAGTCAAAAGACAAGAAGCCTCTTCAATGAGACTTGGGGCTCGGAATTCCCAAGAATCTCATATGGGTGCCAGGTCGTCCCACCATTAGCACTTGGCTGGCTTGACCGATTGACTTTTCGCTTGATATTGGTTGACTCCCCACAGCAGCATGCTTATTAGGCGTACCACGTGAGCATGTATACTTTTTTGCGGGTCCCCCTATTCCTGCGTGATATGGTGTGAAAGTGATTCATTGCGAGTCCATTGCTCACACAGCAAGAACATGAATTCGAAAGTAAAGGTTCGTATTACCTGAAAGCATTTTGGTTCTGGGGATTTTGGGACTCGGGTTTTCACCAACAACAGTTACAGAATTTGGTTTGTCGTAAGATCGGCTTTATCGGAGTGACTTTAGCTTCAGATTCATACATGACCTGCCTTTCTTCCACCCCTTATATTCACAGAGAACAAAAAGGTCGATTTTCAACCTATCTCTTTTGCTTCACTGTAGAGATCACGATCAGCTTCTACTTTGACATCGTCGCCTTGTTCCGTCACGATTTCCAAACGTGGAGACCACAAGAGGAGTAGATATACCTGATCAACCTGACCACAGCCATGTAGCGTAAAGGATTTGAACACATCTCATGCAAGAAAGTAATCATTCCTCTTAACAGTTAGATAACTTTGAAACATCATGATTAGAAGTAACATGCCACGTTCTCGGACTTTTAGTGGAACCACAAGAGGACAAAAACTTTAGAGGCTCAACTGGTTCTGCTTGTAAGCCCTTGATTGTGCTTAGTTCCCGAGTTTTGCACTCGACGAAGCATTTCTAATTAAAGTTTTTCTATGATAACCTGAAACCATGTAAACTCTAAGTTTCGAGGAATTCTTCCTTCTCATGGAAGACGATGAAGCGCTAAAGCTGCAAGCGACTTCAATCATACGCATTCACTGCTTGAAACATGTACATGTGCAACCACTAATGTTTGATATGAGGTGACAGCTTTATTGGCCATGATGGCAGATAGGATATAAAAAGGAGGTATCGAGGTATATTGCAAGCGGATGGTGAAGAAAATTTCCGATTATCATATTCCCATGGATACAATGTCCAATTATTTAGAAGTTATCTTTTCGTTTTGTATGAGATGGACCACTTTCTCTTCACTCCGCAATGCGCAGGGTGAAAACACCGAAGTCCTACCCTCATGACCAATTAATTGAGCGTTGGTGATGCGGATTGAGACTTGGATGCTTTTATATCGATTCTGATCTGGGAAAAAAGTTAAAAATTACGATGTCAATGATCCTATGCATAATGTATTTTCAAAAATGCCATGTCAACTCGCAAGTCACTTAATCACGCGCGGTCCCAGGCTTATGCACATTGACATCTAGAAGGGAGGAATTGGAGAGCTTCAGTTACTTTTCCATTGTGGATATTCTGAAAGGAGCAACGTTTGCAAGGAAAACAAGGATATAGGAAAATCTTTAATTACTATCTTTACTAGTAACAAGGATACTGGTCTTTTCCAAAATAGACACAGATGTGAATTGGAAAAAAATTTTAATTTTGAATAAAGTAGAGGAAGGGAAAGGAAATATTTTGATTTGAAATCCGGACATATACACTTCATCGTCTTAGAAAAAACTGCATTGCAACATGGTAGGGATTATAAATTTTTTTTGTCACGTACTTGTAAACAAATCTTGCGAATATTACATGCTTACATGCGAAAGCGAGGATGGATATTACAAACAAGCGGGAAAATAATACGCATAGGATAGCAAAGTGGATGAGAAGACTAATCAATTTTATAAAAATAATATGTAAAGAAGGTAATGGGGCCTAAGCCTTAAAGTATAACATTAATGAGTTGTTTTATTGTATTCAGAATATAAAATTTGGATAAAATACATGGTTTACGCATCACTAGAGTATTGAAAAATTATCTAGAACGATCATGTTTTATGCATTATATTAACCAGCAACCTTTATTTGACACTGTTTTATTTAATCAATATTCCGAATAGATTATAAAATAATTTTTTTATCCAATTTGATAAACTCTCGCACAACCGATACCAACGCACACAAATTTCATGTCGAAAGGAAATTGTCAGCACGTGTGCAACTTCTCGGGTGAGTTTAGCGAGTAATAACCTTAATCAAAGTTGACTGTTGAAAACCTTCAGCAAGAGACACTAAATTTCTTAATCTAATTGTTCTTTGCTGGCCCAAGTTGACCGCTGGAGAGCATTTAGTTAGAGATACAATTGGTGACCTTCTAGGAGTTTCAAGAAGGAACCTGTTACCCACCAAATTAGTTGGGGATTGAGATCTAGATGGGTCAGAAACACTTACCAACTACTGTGTTATTGCAACACCCATCTACGTGTTGACTTGATTAAGATTGATATGTTTCATTGGTGAAATTTCAGCATTGGATTACTTATCCTTTCATTTCGACTGTTCGATATATATTTTGGTTGGTGGATTTCTACGACTGATTTGGAGCTTGGAATGACATATTTTGAACTATAGATTTAAGTTTCTATTTGTCTCATCGTAGAGTAGACATGTCTATTTCGTCCAGAAAGAAAACATATTTGCTATAAATAATCCTCTTAAAATCAAGTCGTTTGTGTAATAGGCTTCAACTATGATCCCTAACAAACCAGTAAATATGACAATTAAAAATGATCAAGAACACATAGAGAACTAAACACATACTTGATATAAGATAGAGGTATACTCCAAAGGAACATAGATTTATGAAAATCATAATAACAAAAAGAAATTTATTTGCTGTACTCGAAGACAACGTACATACATTTTGTCTCAATTTTGTCCACGTATACCAGACTTGGCCTGCTCAAACTTTTTTAGTATATGCAATAGAAGTCAACTAACTAAGCAAACGATATTACCTCTTCTTGTCCAAACGAAGATCAGTTGAAGTATTAGGAAGATCACTTAAAAGTTAATCATATTCATAGATCGGGCAGAACACTTTGATCTTATCACATCTCTTACTGTCCACAGATGACGAAACGTATGGCAGATGCGTCGGAAATGTTGATTGAATAATGTCACGTTACTTCCGCATGCCCATGCGTTGGGATACGACGTCGGACTCGGATGTGACAGATGATTATTCAATTGAGTCACAAAATAATAGTCCATGTTACTTTGCCATGCCCATGCATGCTGACGCTTAAGATGCCACATTTTTCTGGCAAGTCCTGACACTGTGACAAAAAGTTCACTGATCTGGTGAAATTGCGTTTCTAGGTGTGCAGGACTGATTTATCATTCCTAATTCACCTCTTAAATTCTACCTTTGTCCGATTTGATGGGGTATAGCCCATTTTACATCGTGATTTTTTCGTTTGTTCGATTTGATGGCGTACAGCCCCCTTTCATTTTTATCCTTGTTGAGTTTGATGGGATCTTCTCGTCTTCTTGTTGTTCTTTGTGTCGGATTTACTATTAAAATAAGAATGCAAACTGAAGGATATGTGTAAATGTCTAACTGGAACAAAGATAGCTAGGAGAGAACCTATGTGAGGTGTATCGCGTTTATTACTAAAATAAAATGCAAACTGAAAGATATGAGTGAATGTCTAACTGGAAGAAAGATCGCTAGGAGCGAACCTAATGTAGGACGCTGAGTGGAAACCTTTTGGAGGCTCCTATCACCATCACCAGGAGCCCAGTGGTGGTGGAAGTACTTTTCAGGGTACCTCCTCCTGACGGATACGGAGGGAGTAATTGAGTTGAATCTAGTGAATTGTGTGGGACCTTATGGCGCATTGAGGTTGTTACGGTACCAAAGTCAGAGCTGGCGCACGCGAGCGGTAGATATACAGCGAACATGCGCATGATGCAGACACGATCTTTCTCATTTGGCGAAAACCGCAGTCCGGTCGGTCGCGGAATTAGTTTTGTCGATTCGCTGATTCTATCAACTTTGAGCTTGTCTTTGCTCGGGGGGCCTCTGTGCCTTCGTAGACGACCTTAACTCGCCCTAATTCGGGGCGAGTGATCTCAGAGTGTCTGTTTATGTCGACTGCTTTCTTTCAAAATTGCGTGCACGAATTCCTCTACTCAACGGCCTCGGTTCCACAAGAAAGCAAGCAGGGATTGTTCCGTGCTTATCTTAGACTTTCGTTTACTGTTCAGTTGCGCAAAGTGTGTTGATGATGATCTCTCTTTTCGAGGTAAGATAGGATCGTCGCTGTTATTGTTGTACAAATATCCCTTCAGCATTTCTTTCTGCCAGAGAGCTTAACAGTACCCAACTTTGGCACCAGACTTAACGGTACGTCCAAGTTGGCGAAAAGACTTAACGGTACCCAACGTTTGACGTGGCTCTACGTGGCAGCTGTTTGCTTTGTTGGCATCGAAAACGACTGACTGGACTTGCAATGTTCTTGTCCGTGTTTTTGAGATACGTATTTTCTGGAAACTGTATTCGGTACAACCATTTCTTGAATTTATGGAATATTCGGTGAGGACGGACCTGTCCATTGACCAATCCTTTTTGCGTTGCATCTAAACAGACTTGATTATCGGTATCACCCCAACACTTCACCAATCGATTAACAATTAACCTAAATAAATTCGGAAATTAAGGTATTCGTCGCATGGATTTTAACGCTGGATGGTGTACTCTTTGCTCGCTGTTAAAGAAAACCTCGATGCTTGATTGAACTAAATGATGATTTAAGTGCAGACGACGACTGCGTAGGATAACAAGAAGGATGGCTGTCAAGCCGTACGAGGAAAAACTTAATGATTTAATGATAAGGAGAGGTTCTAATGGTTCTGTGCTAATCAGTAGAATAGTCGGTGCTAACTATTAGAATAATGTGCTAATTCCCACCAAACCATACAAACGTTCTTTATAAAACATAAAGTATGTGGATACAGTCCAAACAGACAAATTGATTATGTTTAAGGAGGAGAATTGGAAGAGAAACATGCTCGTGTTATGCCATGTTATCGGGTAGATTAAGTTCGTGCATGAGATTGTTAGGTGATGTTATCCAATGTCAATACGGAGAAATAACAATGGATGATCTACCAACCCGAGTTGTGTTTAAGTCCGACAATGGACGATCTGCCGATCTACGTTGTGTTTAAGTCAGGTATGTAATTTTGGAGTGAGCCTCGACGAGTATTTGTAAGAGCAATGTATCCAATAGACAAGCTATGATCGGTCCATGGTAAGTTGTTACTTAAGTAAACAAAAAGCTAGAGTTTGGTGATCTTGTCGTCACAGAGTCTTTACGTTGATCCAGGATCAACGTAAAGACTCTGTGTGGAGTTGCCTTTCCAACAAATTTTCGAGAAATTGCGGAACTTGAAGGTCAGAATACGTACTAAAGCGGAAGCTTGAGAAGGAAATAGAAGAAGAGAAGGTGATTGATGCAGTTAATGAGATAATTATAATAATGGATGAGTCTTTAATTAAATTAAAAGGTCAGATCACTAACCTGACAAGTATCTGTCACGAGACAAACGTATTAGTGAGTGGAACCCAAGAGCTCATGAAATGCAGAAGAGTAAATTAAACTCCCATTATCGAGAGGTTTTAAAATTCATTACTGGAAAGATTTGATCGATTATTCTCTCATAACTGAGTGAGAGGTTTGAAAATCAAGTAAATTACAAGTAAATTTTGATGCATATATTTATAAAGCGGTACAGCTCTGCTAAATTACTTCTTAAACTATTTAGCATTGATCTAATTTACAATTAAGTAATTTGTATTGGCGCGTATCTTTACAGTAACAAAATACATATGACATGGATAGAAGAGAATATTGTGGAAATATGAGTGCCCGTTAAAATGCACATCCCATAGCTTGTTTGAGTTAGTTCTGTTCATAATTAATTTAATTAGATTGATGTGTATATTTATGATAAAATAGTAAATAAGATATGGGCACAGGTGGATATAATGGCAATATGTGTGATAGTCGAAACGTAGCCCCGAATCCCATGATGGGATTGAAATGTGAGTCTTAACTGAAGGAATTGTCATGAAGACTCATACTGCCCTAAAATTGTGATGTTTAGTGTGTAGGACTAGGTCCCGGAAGATTACCTCTAATTGTTTGGCTTAGGACAGCTCAGGGTTTATGTTCCGGCTGACACCCCTGTCCAGGCGATTTCCCCGAAAGTTCGGGCAGGGTCCTAGAAACTCCAGGGCGATCTCCCTCATCGGTAGCAAGACCCGTTCTCCTGGTCCCCAAAATCTCAAATCTCGTCTCGAAATTTCAAGTAATCATTGAATTGGATCTCGGACATGCAATTATCAGCAGCAGTTTTCGCGGTAGAGTAGGTATAAGATAAATGCAATTGTACCGCATCCGATTTTCGGACACTTCTGTTGGAGAGGTTAGTTGATCGGATGAAGGATCTTGAATTGCCTAGTGTGTTGAATGCAAACCTTCTCGATGACATGAGTGTATGTGTAGTTTGGTGTCCGAGCTTGTAAGAGTTGGGTTTATGGCATTGTGAAGGAGGCACTTCAGGTTATCGAGAAGTGTAGTTACTTCTATGTGAACAGTTCGAGTTTCGGGCGGAGTGAAGATCGCTAGGGTTTAAGGTATCTCAATTACTCGCAGCTGCCGGAGCATGGTTTTCAATCGTGTGAGGCGCTCAGAAGATGCAAGGGTTTTGGGTGATCAACTGCTCGCCGATTCTTAAATTGCAAGGTGGCTTGACTTCTTGCGGAAGCTCTCGAATGCTAGCAGTGATATGGAGAGCTCATTGAAGATCGCAAGGGACTAGGGACATTGAACTGCTTGCAAAATATCGATTAGGAGTTGCTCGGATTGTTGCTTCAGGCTTCGAATGCTGACATTGGTTCGGCGAGCGGTTTGAATATTACAGGGATTTTGGATCAGTTAATTGTTGGCAGTTTTGGGGATTATCAAGAGCTAGTAACAATTTGGATTGTTGCTTCGGGTATTTTTATGGTGCCATTAAATCGGGGAGTGCCTTGACGAGTGCAAGTGTTTAGGGTCAGCCGATTGCTGGCAGTATTGTGAATTATCAAGAGCTCGCAGCAACTCGGATAGTTGTTTCTGGTGTTTTTATGCTGCCAGTGATTCGGGGAGCGATTTGACGATTGCAGGGGTTTAGGTTCAATCGATTACTGGCAGTTTTGTGGAACTTCAAGCGCTCGTAGCTTTTCTAATCATTGCTTTAGGTTTTTCTACACTGGCATTGAATCGCGGAACGGTTTGACGACTACAAGGGTTTAGGCTCAGTCAATTGCTGGCAGTTTTCGAATTCTCAAAAACTCGCAGCTACTTTGATTGTTGCTGTTGTTGCCAAGGTGCGTCTCAAATTACCCACACTCCAAATGAGTGTCTGTCATGGTATGTCTGACCGAACCTTTCCTTCATCACACGAAAACATAGAATTCTAGGATCAGGGAACCCAAGAAGATGGTTACAAGTTCGAGTCTTGGTGTCAAGCACAATCCTCATCAAGTACACCACACTGCTGATACCGCACATCTAGCAGCGGTTTAGAGCTTTTAACAAACGTATTGTTTTGTTGCAGAAGTCTCCCTTTGTAGCTTTGGCTTCACTTCCTTGCGCTAGTGCTTTCACATATTCAATTTTGCTTTATCCATTGACTTCCGCGGTCACGCATTATTCAGTATTAACTCTTCAATAGAAGTATCGACGTAAAGTTCACATTCTACATCGCATGTCTTCCATTAGATTCCTTCCTGTAATCCGTGGGTGTGGATCTCCTGTTCTTTGAACAGATTCCGCGTACCATTACACACAATAATAACATGTAAGTCTTGCTATGTCCTTTTGGTTGTAAGTGTTTATAGGCACAATATGTGCTTATAGACTCATGTTTATATATAGCATGAGTTTAGAGTCCTAGTTCTCTACACGGGTTCATGGGTTTTACGAAGTCTTTTTACTATCTATTCGAGCCATGACATGAATATTTCTGTTACCCGTTAGGACAACTGTGACTTAAATGGCTGATCCTCGAGGAAAGACTTGCTTAAACTTAACCTCCTCTTCAAGTAAAAATCATTAAGTTCACACAGTACAGCAAGCTTCGTTAATCATCGGTCATTCTTGATAGCACTGATCCTCGGCTGCAGGTATACAGAACAAAAGACTAACAAGACACTAACTAGTGACTTTGCTCACCACTTTATATACAGAATAGCTATGACGGATTAACTTCTTAACTTCTTATGTGAGCATCACATTGTCATTTTTTGTCCACTCCTGCATGCGTATGGAACCATGGTCTATATTTATTACTCAATATATTAACATTACTTCTGTTCCCATTCCTCTGATATATTAACAGTGCTCCTTTGCCAGCCAACTGTTGGTTTTTCTGCTGCGATACTGGTATACTCCATACCAATTTGTGTGTGTACTTCCCTCCGCCTGCAACCGAATTCTCCATATTTTGTTATTTAGTCAGCACTGTTTTCAGGAAGACCCGAGTTTTCCATGGCAATCACGAGCAATAATGAGCAATACAGACTTGGGACGAAGGGTACTAGCAATTGCATCTAGCTATTTCGGCACCGGCGAAGGCAATGAGGGAGTCGTGCCTGTTGTCGTGTGTAAACATATTCTTTGTGTGTTGTAGTGTTCCCGTACTCATGCTGACATAGAGCAACCAGGAGTCAATTCCAGTGCTCGTACACATGCTCCTGGGGGGTCTCTTGTCTTGAGACTTGTGTGGTTTGTTTCCAGTACATTAACATTATGATGATGTCATAACACTATGCTCTTTTCTCAAGGCTATACATGCTCTCGCACAAACTCTGGACTGCAGGTACCTATTCATCAACACATTCTATAACCATCTAAGACCCCATGGTACTAATCCCTGTAATGGCTGCTTTTGGTAGCTGAAACGTGTGACAGTAAATGTTCTTGAGAAGTAGGAAGGCAACTGTTTAGTTTCTGATTGTTTTACACTGATTTTATTCTAGGCGCTTAGATGGGTAGCGATACTGTTGATATCGACGTGTATAGGATTACAGACAACTTGGAGACCCAAGACGATCTACAACGTCGCATGTTTGTGTTGACTGTAACTTCTCACAGTTTAGAGTGCATAGATGCAAGACTTTAGATCATATACTTTAACTCTCTAGCGTCCATACTTGCCACTCTACTATAGGATCTCTACCATCAAAAGTCAGAGTTTGAACCCCTAATTATTTTGCCAGATGCATTGTTTATAGGTGGCAATGGACCGCGGATTTACCTAGATGGTTCCCCAAGTGGAAGAAAACTCTAACACCCCGGATGGAGTTTATCCAGACTAGCTTCCGAGACCAAGGAGGGAGGACTCCCGGTATTCCTGTTTAATTCGTGGATGGTACTCTGTATCCAATTTAGGATACTAAAATCCCTTTCTTTCCTGGAGGGTATTTGCCCGGTATTTGTCGACTGCATGCATACATATGCATGCAGTCGACCTTGGTTGTATGGTCAAATGTTGCAAGCGTTCGAGAGTTGTGTCATCTACCAGAAGAAGCCAGAAGAAGCCAGAAGAAGTATCACCTAGAGTTGAGAATGCAGTTCTTTTTGGGATATGTATAGAGGGGAGCGACCCGACCAATCATATCAGACAAATCTTGAAGCGCACTCGGAGGCGAGAATGCAGTTCTTTTAGGATTTGATTAGAAGTATCACCTGGAGTTGGTTATGGAGTTTTTGGGATTTGTATAGAGGGGAGCGACCGGACCAGTCATATCAGAGAAATCTGGAAGCGCATTGGAGGAGGGGACTTCTCTGTCCTTGGCTAGTCCCCAATAGAGAGAAGATACAGTAATTTAGGAGAATATTAGAGAGTACATATAGGATTCTAGGAGAACCGATGTTACCATTGCTCAAAAGAGGGCATTCCAGGAGTCGCATATATAGTGAGGTTTGATTATTTTATGGATGGATGAAGCTTTACCTCAGGAGAGGACTCCTCAGTTCAGCCTTCATCATGAGGCGTTGAGGTTATATCCGAGTTGGGAGGTTTAGGTTGAGCATTATGCCAACTACTCCGACAACATGGTGAACGTAGTTGAAGTTCAACATGGAGGCCCTTGGCCTCCAGAAGCGTAATGAGAAGGTGGCAATAATTTTACCATTTTGTTGTGTCAGTTACTTTGCATAGGAGTTTAGAATAGGAGTAGATTAGATTAGTTTGTATAGTTGTAGGACAGTTTGCATTCACGGTCTATTGTAGATTTCATTCGTGAAGATGATAACAAGTTTTGCATCACATGTTGGTGCTCTACACTCACAATGTGTCTGATGTGTTCATTTCCATTGTACTATCTTATTTCCAGTTAGAACACACTCATCTGCGACCTGCAGCGTGTTAGAACTACTAAGAGGCATTGGATTTCATTGGCCTGACTGATGGGATTGTTTGTCGCAATTTCTCGCAGTAGACTTCAACTCCCAAAGCTCAATCCAGTATAGTTCCAAGAGCCTGAGGTCTGGGGCCGCTTGGATGTGCAGGAACCGGATGTCAGGACCGAACCGAACTGCGAACCGGACCGAACTGTGCTTGAACATTAGATTTATATTACCTTAAGTATATAAATCAAATAATATTCATAAGGGAAAAAGGTGACCGCAGAGGAAAATCGAAGGATGGGAAGACCCCATCAAGCCGGACAAGGGAGAGACAAAAAAGGTAACATGGGATTAAACCCCAATAGAGTTTATATAAGAAATCTGCACCATCGCACCTAAAATATCCGAGTTATGCAAGTCAGTACGCAATTGGAACATTTGAAGAAACATCATCTAATGTGATTGTCTCCTATGGATTGCACTCTGTAGAGTAATGTACATATGTTATCTAAAATATGCTATAAAGTATGAGAGTGAGAGTGGTACCCCTTGACACCTAATATGATAAGCTCTCGTGCGCTCTTTGACAAATATGTCAAATGTCGTGTCCATCGCTCCATATAACTCCAAGGCTAGAGGAACAAAGAGGTGACCTCTTTGTATGCCCCTATACTTGGAGACCTTGCAACGTGCTGTTGCATTTGCTGCACATCCAGGAGGATGGGTAATCACTTCCTCTGAAATTGTATCCCGCATAGGGTCTGTAACCACGATATCCGGTATTGTCACCTGATCATCTCAGACCAAATATAAGTCTGCCTTGACATGTGTCGTCTGCAAAATATATGACCGCTCTCTCCAAGCCAAGTATCCATTCTCTCGTGCCATAGTAAACACTATGTCCCTAATGACATCATGGGTAGCTATCCTCTGTCTTCCAAAAGGACACCATGTCATGTGGACCACTGCTCCATCTAGTGTAGAACCACACTCACAAGTGAGTAATGAAAATGCAGATGGGTGGACCAAACCTAGGCGAAACCTCATAGAGAAAGGTACAAGTACTGATAATCACCTGGTATTCGCCCAACTACTTCAGCTTCTTCGTATTCAGTACTTTCATAATAATTTATATTGGTCCCTAGCCCATTTGACTAGTTCAAAACTTCAAAGCCACTTAATTAATAGACACATAGCAGATTTCCATACACAGGATTCCAAAAAACAAAGAAATATTCTATATATTCAAGGCTTGATATATTCTATATATTCAAGGCTTGATGGGGTCTTCCCATCCTTCGTGTTTTCTACGCGGTCGCCCTTTCTTCTATATATTCAACATATTTACAAAGTCTCTTTAAGCTTTGTGCATAAGAACACACTCGAGCCTGCAGCATGTCTAGGATGTTAGTTCACCGTAAACTATTCATCATCTGTCATAACACTAAGTTCGTTGTTATTATCAATCATAAGAAACCTAAACTATTTGATTGGAAGAGTCGCTTGATAGATATTGTTATCCTCAAACCAATCATCGTCTTCAACCTCTACCCTATCTATCATAACATTCGGAATGAGATCATTATCCCATCATCATTGTTTGTGTTTGAGTCGGATCAATGACTCCATTTGAATCTATCAATGTATTCTGTGTACTAAGCCTATAAATTATTTTTATTGTGCACTCTCTATGAACAAGAAGAGCATATGACTTTACCTTTTGAACACCTTACTTTTTGTTATGATCTACTGTAGCTAAAATTCCCTACCTTGCTTGAAGTAGAACAACTCTAGCTAAACTCTCATCTCTTACTTAAAGAGTTTGTCTTCTAAATTAGGAGCAACACCAATAGGAATCTGTCCGTGGTTTAGGTTATCATTTTCAAGATGTTGGAACTCAAAAGTAGAATATCCGACCCTACATTATCTCCAATTATACGAGCCAAAGTTTCGGGGCATAATTTGAACCCAAGTATCTAAGCCCAAGTGCCAAGGTGCACTTCCCAAGTCCCACGGCCTAACTCTGGCCTAAAGTTTTTCGCCCAACTTGCCTGATCTTTGAGCCCTTACTTTGGCCTAAAGTTCCAAGACAGAACTTTAGTAGCTCAACTTTGCATACAGCTTTGACATCATACGTCAAAAACAACAATAATGATTACACAACATAGCTTATGATTCACAAATTAATTATAGTCCAAGAATAAAGTAGGTATTGTCTATACTTGCATCAACTATAACTAACTATTTGATGGACTGAAGGTATCAATCATTCTTATCTTTCGTTTTTAAATTTGATGTTACCTTGAAAAATGCTGCAACCTCTTTTCCACATCTGCTCTTGATCCTCTACTTGATACGTAAAGAACAATGATAGTTATCTGGAACACTTCTTATACTACAATAGGCAAAACCTTTTTTCCTATCTAACTCCATCATACATCTCAATTTGCTAATCTAATGAGATGCAAGTTTAAAGAGCTTACAAGACCATATCCAATTGGTTGTATTCCCAACTAATAATAGCACATGCCAATAAAATGGATCAATAATTACCATCGAAAATACGCGCAATGAATATCTGACTAGGATACAATTATTTCTTACGAAAGCATGGATTTAATACAGTGGTTTGAGGACAATTTAAGATTGAACCTCCGCAAGCAAAGAGGTGGATGAATACACATCGTCAATATATAAAATTTGGAAATATTTTCCAATTTAGTGTAGATCTCCGATCTGTATGCAATATTTTGTAATAGAGTACTTGGATTGTATAAAATGAATTTTTTATGTTACTATTTATCCCATCTCAACAAACCTCTCTCATTCTCAACATAGGTTTATACTTTGATGTTTTGCTATATTGTATTATCTGTCTACAAATTCCTACTAGGAATAATTACCTACACTAACACTTGATATATAAGAGTCTGAGCCAACCTTTGCATTGGAAGCCACTTCTCTTCCCTTGTCAATTTTTCGTCGCAAACGCAAAATAGATAATATGGTGTTTCCCACCCTTCTCTTTCTTCCTAGTACTTGCTTTCATGGTGTGTAAACTCACACCATACCATCCTTATGATAAATTTCTCCGTTATGCCCTTAAGCCAACACTTGTTGATATGATAGATGTTCAAATCCGGATAACCCAAATTTGTTATAAACCAAGGGATAGCAAAAATGGCAGAAGAACACTGTCCATCCCTATCTGGCCCATAGTTCTCTTTCCCAAGGATTTTGCTAGGGTGTTTTTTTTTTCGTTGGACTCCTTCTATCTACCTCACGGGTTGCCTACCCCTCCTTCAACTATGGAGTAAAACTTGGATACTCAAAATGCAAGTTTCAAGACAGACCAATTATCGAGCATAATCAAATTCATCAGAGTATATATATGTAGGCGAACTTGTATATTTCACCCTTTAAAGCTTTAACTACTTTATAAAAACAATTTCTCCAATCTTCTTCACTATTTCAGGTCCAAATTTTACTATAAAGTTATTGGTTCGGTGTATGGAACCATTGCAATCTTCGTACAATTCCAGTTCTTGATCCCAATAATGTATATTTTTGAGGTCATTTTGAAAACTGACATCTTGGGCACTGACTATCTCGCACCTTTGATACACTATTCTGTCCACTTCCATTCCGATAAACTGATATTAAGTTTAAGATATCTGGATGCTCAATTGTTAAATGAGAAAACAGAGACCTCACTAGATTATTTTGTCTCTTGGACTAACCACGGTATTCGGAATGAACTGAAACGTTCTAGGATGATTTTGCTACTCTACATTATAATGTGGATTTACAAGAACAAAGTGTAGTTGCTCGAGAATGATCATGCCAACAAGGACTCACGAATGCACGTCAAGCGTTGGGGTGCCGTGAAGTCTGGGAGCCACAGTTGGGGTACTGTTAAGTCCATCTCTGCTTTTCTGCCTTTGACTAGTGAAATTATTATGGAAAACAACTTCGTCTCAAGTTTTCAGCTTTTGCCATGAGTTCTTCTCTCGATCCTCCATATTTTGCGCTGGAACGGTTCAAAGATTCACGGAACATTTCATCTGTTGTTTGAGTTTCGGTATCACGATCTCGGACAGATCCTGCCAACCAACACGGTGCGATATCATAATTTTGCGGCATCTTTGCTCAACCAGTAAACTCCTTTTTCAAGCCTGCCATTCTTTCAAGGCTTTCTACAAATATTAACACCGCTGAAATGATCAGGATATGGCCTCTGCAGATGATCATTTGTAGTGGTCTGACCACACATTGCACGATTTCCGTGGAAGAGAATCTCAAACTGTTTATGCTTATCCATCAACTCGCTACCTAGACATGACGTTCCATTTCGGGGAATTTGCAGCATTTTCTCAACCCAAATGTCATGCTCAAATGTACTGTGGACATGGATGTTCATTCCCGGGCATGAATTTTCGAGAGCACTGTGGACACGTTTTCACTCCCGGACATGAATTCGTGGAAGGACTGGACAAGTAGATTGAAAAAGTTGGAGATCTTTTCGATAATTTCCGTTGTAATCTATTCACTCTCCACATTTCTCTTCCCAGTCGAAGGATAGGAGGTTCAAACTTCTCCTTAGAAGTACTTTGCGAAGAGTGAGTACATGTGGTTAGATTTGAAAGAAAATGTTGGCGATTGCTACAATCTAGGTACCATAGTTGTTGGCTCCAGCTCTTCTGAATTGGTGGATATAACTTTCCAGTCACGCTACGTAGGAACTTGATTGCTATTCATAGACAGGTGTTTGCTTAGACTGGTAAATCAGTCTGCATAGAAGATTCTCGTAAGCTTGCTTGTTCATCGTTTCTGTTGATTCCCTTAAAGAGAATTTGTCATGATCAGAGGTTAATCTTCGCATGGCCGCAACATTATTTGCTGCAACATGTTACCCCCGCAAAACGAAGTGGATCAGCAAGACGCGCTTTAGGAATAGGGCAACTAACGACACTATGTGTACCATTTGTCATTGCAGCAGGGTTATATTTTTGCAGCTTGATAACAATACCATATTTGAGACCAGCTACACGCCTATATACGCTAGCGTAAAGTTAGTGTACTGATAAGATTCTGGTTAGGGTTGAAGACAAGGTAACTGTGTACAGCTCACATATCAATTTGCAACAGAGTTGAGTAGACAATTACGTGGTCTCAAACGGTCTGCTTCTGCGGTGTTCTGGGTTTCATTTCCTTTCAGAAGCTTCTCTGACGAATTACTTCCAATTCTCTGTACGGTACTGTAATCTCCAGAATGCTGTGTGGGGGCGGTCCAGTGCTCTTCGACAACTTTCTCCAGAGCTCTAATCAAGTCTCCTCTATGCGCAAGTGATGCCGGTGATGGGAATGGGCATTCCGTTGATCGATTAATAAAGCCTTTCATCAGGGAACACAGTTGAGGTTAAGTGGTCTACGCTCTCAACACCACCTGTTCAGTGATCATGCCAACAAGGCATGTCCATCACTGTACAGTGAAGTACTAAGTTCTCCAAAATTTGGTCCGATTGGGAGCGTGGCGCTTTGCTGTCTTTTCGGTCATTCGGTCATATTTGAGCTCGAGAAGACACCTCCATGAATGTTACATTGTAGATTTCAGTGTATTGGTTCCTTGGACGCCTACTCGGGCAAGAAGAGCTCCGTTTGGATTGGCTTGATCTCCAACAAACCCAAACGATGGAATTTGAGGTCAAATCTACGTCTTTCGATTGTGGAAGCACACGTTGGGAGGCAAATACAAAGTAAAGGATGACATATATGTATACTGCTTCTTCATTGATCCTTTACGTGGAAATGAGAATGAAAATTAGACTTCCTGTAAGAAAAGAAATGTTGATATGGTTTTGATAACCAGGAACAGGTCACAAGGGGTGATACTCATCTCTTTTTGAACACAAAAGACCGTAGATATGCCATTGAGATACTATCGATCCCATGGTCTATATTCTTGTGATCTTTGCCAAGTTACTTTGGTCAGTACAAGAACAAGGATAGGATCGTCGGTATCTCGACAAGGCCTCGATATTTACGTCTTTACAGTATCGTAGCTATTACAGTACATATCATAGCTAATTGACAAAGTCATTTCAGCAACAAGTTGATCCATATCGACAACTTTTGCTGAAAAACCAAAATGTAAAGAGGTTAAAATTCCACTGTCAAAGTTTGTGTCCTTATGTACTGGTCTCCCATACTGAGGTGTTATGTTACTTCAAACGCAAAAATATGTAGATTTAACCTCAAGGCAAAGGAAGGCATCCTGCGATCCCATACATATACAGTACATGTTACTGGATGCATGACGCGAGGGTCTCGACCGACTGCTGTGTCACTGACTGACGCTCAAACTATCCCCTCGGGCCTTGCGCTTTGTACTTCTTTGTAGGATCCAGTTCATGGATCGCATCTAGATAAATACCATGCAGCGTCTGCTCCAGTGACGAGAACGTCTTGATTGCAAAGCTCGTATTAAGTAGGCGTCGCCACAAGTGGTTCGACAGTATTATATGCAGTAGCAATAGACTCATTCATGTGTGCACTACCGCAGGATTCAGCTTCCTATGGCTTGCTATTTTGTACTCACTGGTATCAAACTATAGCAATTAAAGATCAGGGGTGGACTTAACCGCACCCGAAGTCGACAGAAAGACTTAACCACCCCTCGGTAGCTTGACGTGTCATATCAGTCCTAACTGGAATTGTAAAGTCACGTGTATTCACAAATTATCAATGGTTTTCGCTGTAATATAAAAGAGCGAAGTTAGTCTAGATAGTGTAGTTCATTGTTATTTATCATGGTGAATAAATTTTTTAAGGATATCTTGATTTTCACTCAACAGTTATATGTCTTCGAAAATTTTGTGTATATTCTAGAATTGGAAGTTTTAGGGAGCAATGGTGAAAAAAGACGGCATGATACGGAAATAGATGATTCTCTAGAAAACGACTCATAGCATATGGGCAAAATGATCCACAAAACGCTATTTTTTAAATGATCAGATAGTGAGATTGAATTTTTAGAAAGCTTTTTTCCTCTCTAAAACTCATTTCTGCCCTCCAAATCACCTCCACATATGTCCACAGCTGATATCTGGAGGTGATTTGGAAAGTGACAGCAAGAAAGTCACGGTTCAGCAGTGGACATACAGACAGCAAGAAGATTCGAACAGCTCCTGCCACTCTCCATCCAAAAGAAATAGAGATGGAGGTGTACAAGTGATCACAGCCGTATGTTTGCAGACTCAAACTCTCAAGAAGCTTAACTAGCGAGGTTATACCAGATACCGTAGACGACGTGATAGGAAACATATCCGTCCCTCGCTATCAGATAGTGAAATTTACTGATGTGTTCTCCGCTACTAACAAAGTAAAGTTGCGGTTCGGAAAGATTGTGAATCTTCTGGTCCTCGAGGCTGGAAGGATTCCTGCTTACATAATGAAAGCGATGTCGGCTCTTTTATGTTTGCGTCTATAGCATTTGGTTGCTATGGCTCTCATTTTTGTCATTGCATTCTCTTTGTACTCTTGGGATGTATACCTTTTTAGTAGCATGTCTCCCGATGCCTCTATTTTTTTCCTTAGCACGGGCCCATAGAGAGACTATCATAGGTGTCACTACTCATCTAGCCCTCACACCCCATATGTGCAAGCATGGGGTAGATTCCTCTACCCCTTATATTGGCTTTTTCAACATGCATCTACATTGTTGAGGTTTATCAAGATGGACTTCCTTCAATTCTCAAGTCACATCCTTTTCCTATACCAGCAGAGTGGCTTACAAGGAGGACTCCTCTATGGCGGATGCCACACCACTTATCTCCCCATCCCTCCTCCTCATGTCACGGACTCTCCACACACTCACTCCACTTGTGAGGGAGGGTCTGGGATGCCCACTGCCCCGCTACCCCTACAAGATCATTATCCTCCACTTGGGCCCTCAAGACCTCAATATATTCTGCTCCATTAGCATCCCATGTAGTCTTGTTTGGATTGTATATGGGTAGGGATTGGCCTTTCTCAATATAGAGAGAGATCTCATTGTTCGCATATGCAAATGGATGCCACCTTTATTCCCCCTCCTCAAGACCATATCCATACTCTAGTAGTCTCTCTACAAGCTCCCTTGACTCCTACTCTTGGTTACATTCTTTGGACTTGATCCAAGCATTTCTACCTAGTTTTCCAAGACCATGGATGTATTACATGATCCTTATGCCTCTACATCCTCTTATTGCATCCACATTCTCCTTCATACTACTTGCTTTTTTGGGTGATGACCATGGGAAAGATGTCTCCACCTCTATTGGCACTTTTTCCCCAATATACATTACTTCTTCTAGCCACGAGGGTGCTTTGGGACATTAAGAGACTCCTTCTAGGATTCATAGGTTCTTGAGAAGAGATTGTGCAGCTCTACAAGAAGAGTACACCGTTAGGGCTCAAGTTGTAGCTAGGCACAACTCCTAGAGCATCGTCACCTCCGTTGATCCTTGATGTTAGGTCAGGTCGGGGAGTATAGGTGGGTAGCCTAGGCGCTCTCAACCTCCCACCCAATGCTCTTCTCCTTTGATACTTTAGCAAAATTACAGACCTTACATCTACTTGCTATTGAGTACCTTCTTTTGTTCCTCCATGATTATAAGTCAGATGATTGACAGAGTCCTAATTTACCTATGCTCTACTCCTTTCTCAATGTTTGGTAACAGGTGGGCCATAAGGGCTAGTTTTGAGCACCTCATGTATAGTAGCCTCTCCCTAGATGCTCCATAGTTGGTTTTCCCATTCTCTTTGCTTTTTATTAACATATTGCCTTCTATCATGTGCCTCTTGGAATAGCTTGTCTACTTAAAGCTTCTTGTCTCCTTGCTCTTGCAAAGGAGACCTCAAGTATGCACCCCATTGCCATTAAGATGCTTATTTGCATTTGGTTTCTTGCACTATTTGCTTATAGTTATGGCAACCTTTTTCTTCCTTCTTGTCTCCCCATGTAATAATCCAAGGACAAGAGAAGAGATAAAACATAGATTTCACACTCAAGCATCTGATGCCCCAAAAGAGCACCTTCTCTTAACTATATAGACAAAGAGTATCTCCTTTGAGGAAGCTTCACCATAGGATTAGGCACATAGATAGGTGACATGTCACAAAAATCCACCCTCGGATTACTTACTTGGATGGGTGACATGTCTGTCTTGATCCTATCTGGTTGGTCAAACAAGCTTTTACCAAAGGGAATATTTTAGAGAATCTTCTTGTAGGAAACTCAGAATCATGTGGGTGAGATACTGTTGGAAAGCTCTCAATGAGACAAACCAGGGTGGAGTGAAGGCCAGCCTTTCTCCCTTTAGAAGAGAAGAGGAGTGACTATGCACATTTTTGAGGCCTAATTCATCCATTTAGGCATCCAAAATTGCCTTCAAAGATTTCAAGCATATATTGGTTCCTACTCTATTAGTATAAATCCCTTTTTGGTGATGCCTCATTCTAATCTATTTAGTCCATCATGTGTAACATCCTGTAACATTCAGATGTTACCAAACCAATTCTCACCTTTAAATCATATGTCTAGCTATTGGTTCTAAGGTTTTCAAGTCTATTTTGGTTTCTACCTTATTAGTAGTAGTACTCTTCTGGTGATACTTTTATCTGATCTATTTTATACATCATGTATAAAATCATTCCAGATGTTACCAAACCAAATTTCACATCGAGATCATATTGCTAGCTCTTGGTATTACACCCCATCAGTTTGTTGTGGCTATTCTAAGGAGATGCAAGATAGTTATATTGAGCTTTTGAGCATCCTTGGATATTCATCCACATTAGGTGGTGATCCAAGTTGATTTCTCCAATGCTTTCAATACCATCTCTTGAACTCATTGTTCCATGCTCTTTGCTCAACTATAGATTAGATATAGTATTTGATCTTTTTTTTGTACTTTCTATGGTATCAAGATAGCTCTAATGTACAACCTCCATATGACTATAAGAGAGTTCTCACAATTGACATCAGCCAAGTGAACACAATAAGGGATCTCCCAGGGCCTCTTCTTGCCATAATGCATTACACACCTTTATGACAAGTGGTAGCAACTTTTTTGTCTTGTCTTTTCCCATCCATCTCAAAAAGGAAATATTGTGGGCCCGTTGGAGGATGTAGCTAGAGTGGTATTTGATTTCAAACTCAACTTAGTGGCATTGTGTTCATAAGTCTAGAGTTGCAAATGTAAGGTTTGAAGCCCATGCAAGGTCCTTACTTCCTTTGACTTCCCACTAGGATTCCAATTTCCCATAGGTGGTTTGAGGGTTGTGGGCTCTCCTTTAGGATAGGAGGATTTTTGTAGTTCATTCATATTGGATACCTTAGTACAAGCCACAACCTATGCTCACCTCCTTCCCTAGTTGGGGAATACCCAAGTGGCCTATTTTATTCTTACTTGGTGTTACCTTCCTAGGGCCTTATATTTGGCTCTGACTTCCCAACCAAGCCACTATTGCCACATTTGTGGATGTTTGATAGTACTATTTGCCATATTTTCTCCAGTTTATTAGGTCCATGCATATTCCCATAGCTATCAAATGAGTAGTGTAGGTAGCAAATATTTCTCCTCATAGTCATGGGCAGATATGGCCTCATAGAGCATGAGGCTTCAAAACCAAATAGCATATATCAGAGCATGTACTCTAGTGGTCTCTCATTTAGCAAACAAGTTTATACATGAGTGCTGTCACTTTTGTTGGGACCTATCATGATAGTGGATTCAAGCACTTATGCCTTCCAAGCATATCTTTGATTGGCTTGTGCTTTCCAAGCCCTATACTCATATCACTCCTTGAGTTTATTCACTTTGTATCCCTAACTATAGGAAGCTCTATGCAAATCTCAATGAGTGTATGCACACTCACATAATTACTAGCATTTTCAATGATGCACCTCTACATGACATAGCTAGGATCTTCTCTTGTAGTAGAACGGCTCTAGGCCTCATCCTTGATTGATTACTTCTATTTAACTTTTGAGGAGTTTACCACAACCCTACAATTAAGGTTTAGGGTTGTGTTTCCCACATCTGGCTCTCATAGGACTTCTGGACCATATGTATTTGCTTCCTCATATGACATGCAAGGGGTACAATTTTTACAATGTGTAGTAGGTGGGAAGCACACAAGAATCCATGATACAATCTGTGATACAATTACTCAAATTTTACAAGTTACAGAAGCCCAGGTTTAGATTGAGCAATGGTTGGATCTACCAAGTCCACCTATCTGTTGGGTGCGAGTGTATATAGTTGCTTTCACATATGGTGATCACACCTTGTATGACGTGGTGGTGGTGAACTTTCTCCAAGTAGAGTCATTGGCAGGTAGGCATACAAGTATGAGCAACAACAGCCATTGCCTCTAGAGGCAAGGAGGACCACTACACACCCGAGCTATCCTCGTATACCTTTGTCCCTCTAGTGATAGAGATTTTGGGCCGTCTACATCACCATTTTGATAATTTCCTCAAGGATATAGCACTAGATTCTTTGCAGAGGAAAAGAGAATTGGTTGTCTCTCCAACTGCGCTCACATCCAATTACCAATAACATGTATTAGTCACTTTGCAACACACTTTGTTGATGGTATGGTTTTTCCCTTCGGTTCCCTTGGGGCCTACTTATGCTTTTTTTTGTATATACAGAAGGAACCTACTTTTGTTTGTCCTTTTGATCACTCTGGACTCTTGGGTCTTGCACTGTTTTTCCCTTGCATGCTTGTTTATGCTTTGTACTCCTTTCCCTTTCCACCTATAAATAAATAAATAAAATTATAAATATATACATACATTTCGGCGCAGTGAGAAATTCATTGAAAACAAAACCCATAGAAACCCGACAGAACTGTCAATAAGTGCCGGGCAAGCCGAAACCCAAATGGAAACCAAAATCCGAAGTGAAGTCGAGTCCAATCCGTTTCACTACTAGAAATCTCAACACGTTCTGGTTATTATCAGACAACGAGCTCTTTGGATCGATATAATCTTCAATAATTCATACATAAATATATATATAACTAACAGGAACTCTGCAAAACTTCGAGAATCGGTTACCATTGTGAGCCCTCGTCAAACTAAAGAAAACGGTTAAATCTCTCAATTAACCTTGGGGTGTGGTTAAGTCCATATCTGATCCCTGATGTTATCGAACATACTTTCCATCTCGGGTCTATACAGCATACCTTGCTTTTATCATCAGGCCCTTCTGTAACTATGGCAGTAGAACGCCAGTATGATAAAGTTTCCAGTATACATGTCCGATAGAAAGTCAGTGTGGCTCTGTGGCACACATGAGGTGACAGAGTTTTCACCTTGAGAGGGAGGGGCCCTCAAGGAGGTGTGCTTTCGCACAAATCACTCAGAGACGGAAAGAAATTAGACCGCCAGCCTTGGAAGAAGCGCGTGTACCTCAATTGTTGATGAAAATAGTCAGGTCATTAAGAGAAAATGTAATAATCACAAAGGTAGCCAACTACTTTCAGACTGTCAGGTATTTTGCATGTCTCGTTCACTGACCTTCACTATCTTTCAGCTCATCCTCCACATCTCGTAGACAAGTTTGGGAAGTCCTAGCACCCGTGCACAAACGCAAACCGGGATAAATGGTGCTACTTTGTCCCGGATAAAGGAGCACCATTTAGTTCGGCAGCATATTGTTGATTTTGGTAAGTTTAGGGTTTAGCGGGGCGTAGCAAGTAAATATTCTATCTCTAAGTAATAGTCATTTAGTAATGCATATCAAAAAGTTAATTTAGAGTGAAATTTTCTAAAGTTTTGAAATAGTCAGAATGCAATATTTAAGATGAGGGATAATTTTTCGCCACCAAAGAATTAGTGAGCAAATCATGGTAAAGAAAATAAAAATACACTTGCAATGACTAGTTTTGCAATTCAACGATTAGACGTCACACCCAGAATTAAGAAGATGAACTTGAAATAAGCCCCAAGTTGTAATACATTTATGAAAATATTGGCGGTCCACCCCGACTCCCAATCAAGCTACCCTGCGTTCCTTTCGATCACTCCTGTTGGCTATTCTTTGAATCTGTCAACGCTCAAAAGCTCTAAAGAAAGGTGACAGGATAAGAAGAAGGATGAGAGATCTCATCAAGCCGCCCTAGGGATTAATTCAACTCTTGACGGATCATTTAGGTGGAGCAAAAGCGAAAGCTGTCAGCTTTTACACGGAATCGTAATTATCAAACCGTGTCGTCCAGAAAACAATAAAAAGCTCCATACCATTGGACAAAATTTTCGTTTCTGGGCATCGCACATCCATTCTTCAGCACTCTCCGTTGCCGAAATCCATCATTCTACAGACGACAATGCAGATTTAGTAACGTACGAAAAAAGAGGAAATAGCTGGGGATTACCTAGTCACCATCATGACAAGAATTCAACGAGACGAACTGGAAGATGATATATTCATGTCTCGTCATTGTTGTTGATAATGTCTGACCGGACAATTTTTTAACATGTTGGAATATTGATCATCGGATAATCAAATCAACTTCCAACTTCAATAAACTTGAACTTATCCTCAACTGAATCTTCCCGATGCTTCTTTTTAATATTCCACTGGATTGTTGAGAGAGCGATTCCCTGAAATCATAAAAAAGAGTGATGTATTAAGACGGGCTTGGGTTTGAAACATCCTACTTAGTTACTTCACATGGTTTGCAGAGGACAAGCTAAGTAGACCTAGGCTATAACTAAAGTTCGCTTTGTCTCCAAGAGTCTAGGATTGGCACACACCCGAATATTATCGTATTCGACGCATAGTTGTGCAGTAAATCTCGAGTGGCCAGCGCTGGAATGCTTACTTTATTTGCTAAGTATCTCAGGCTTGCAGTGGGATGCTTACTTAGTGCTATGGCACCTCTAATATATATAAATAGTACCCCAAAGGAAATGAGAAAGGAGTACAAAGTACAAACAAGTGCGAAAGGAAAGAACAAGGCACAATAGTCACAAATAACCAAAAACAAAAACATACACTAATAGGGTTTGTAGGAATCTGAGGGCAAAAGCACCAAAGAAACTAAGGAGGGGATGGTATACTCCTGAACTGTGCAGTAGAGTTCCTCCAATGACATGTCTGGTAAGTGGTGAGGGAAGATCCTAGCCATGTTGGATACACCTACTGTAGCTTTCGATGAAGACCCAACGGTTGAGGGGGTTGCAAAGTGATTGATAAATGCTGGCGGTAATAGGATGGGGGTTTCAAATTCAAAAGTGTTGAATTTTTACAGGCAGCTCATTTACATCCATACATTTTTTTATGAGTAATAGTGAGCATTTTGGAGTGAAAAAGGAACAGTCCCATAAAATGATTTACTAGACATGACAACAGCTTACGGGTAGTGTGGATTTTAGTTTTGAATGATTATGGCCAAAGCAATGCCTTCATTAGTGGAGTCAGCCATCATCATAATTAAAAATTAGTGGACACAAAGTAGGCAATAGACATTTCATAAAATGTGAGAATTAAAGACAAACATAAACTATCCGCCAAATCCAAAGTAAAAGCCGATAGAAATGACCACAAACTACAAAGATACATTTCAATTTTTTGTTCTCACTCCTATTACATGGTTAGATGAAATCGTTAAACTTCAAACTAGGCAAGTTAAATCATAAACCATTGGAAACAAGACAAGAATTTGCACCAAGATGGATGTTTTATGGCAAGAATTGGAGCACAGCTGAAGCAATGCCACTGATAGCAAGTGAAGGAAAAGTAGCGGAGCCAATGTAGCACTACCTCAAAAATTTGCCATTTGCTCCATTGGTATTTTTCATTTTGAATTGATTGCAACAAAATCAATGGATGATCTTAATTCTCTCAATTCACTTTGCAATTAATCCATGGAACTCAATATTTTTTTCTCCTCCTCACTTCTTCACTCCATTTCCATGGAATGCATTTCCATGCATCACAGGTCTATTCATTCAATAGTTCAATTGGTTCCCTAGCAATACACACAACTAAAATTCCAAGATCTTCTAAAAATGGTTTCATTATTTGTGATATTGGGGAAAAAAGAAAGGGTAAGAAGGTGAGGATGACAGGTTCCATATGATTCCCCATCATTATGCAAAAATGCTAGATTATCTAGAGGATGATGAACATTTTGCACAAATTCACGGTGGCTATTGTATGAAGTCCATTCAAAAGAGCATTGCTTTTAACTACATAGCAACAATTTTAGTTAGGCATGGGAGAAGACTTTTATCTTCACTGACCTGAAACAAATTGTACAAGAAGTGGGCACAATATATGAAATCTTGCAAGGAAGCAAAAGATTAAAAGAACAAGAGTCTAAGTCTAACAAGTCTAACAAATAAAGAATATAAGCCCAAATGGAGAACAATGGAAAATAAGTTAAATCATATTTGCCTTCAGTTTGATTGAATGGATCTCTTGTTTGGAGGTAGGGAAACTATTTCACCTCTTGCACTAGTGAGTATTGGTGTAGTAGTGGTTGAAAATGCAAGTGATAGAGACATGTGTCAAGTGCATATACTCGAGGAGGAAGGGGGCGACAAGCCACAAGTAAAGTTGCATACGGAGGAAAGTTTTAATTGAATGAAGAAGAGATTCTAGAGTCTTTGGGTGTGGATTTAATTCCATTTGCTATTCTAATGATGTGTTTGAAGAGGAGAGTGGAGCTATATCAAGAATGATACCTGAATATGAATCTGCAAGAATGCATGATGACCAATCAACAAGAATGGAAGAGATACAACCTTGGGATGCAAAAAAGCATGAAGACAAATTGGCAAATATAGAAGAAATACTATCTCAAAATGCTAGACCAAAATACAAAAATTATTCCCAAGAAAGAGATAGTGGATTCCATAAGAAGAGAAAGATTTCAAAAATGAGTTCACTTGTTCTCTTGCTACCTTTTCACATCATTTAGCAGACCATAGTAAATAGAAAAGAAATTTTGTATGGGCTTGAGAGAGATATATGATAGTGGAAATAAAAACCCAGAAGGTTGCAGAGTTGAGAAACAAAGTTACCTTGTAGATACAAGGAAGATTGAGGTAGAGAAGATTTTCAGGATGGAAAACATAAGATCCAAAGTTGAGAAACTCCAAATCAAGGAGAGGAAGGCAAAATCAAAAGGTTTTAGTCCATGACAAAAGAATTAGCTCAAGCTAGGAAGATTCCTGAGGAGATTAAAAACATAATCACAACCCTATAAGAGATAAATTCACAAATATTTGGTGGTGGTAGTAGTGCTTATGTGGTTGATTCTAAATTCCTTATTCCATATTGTAATGGTCATAGTGACAATAATTGCATATAGTGATGATTGTAGATCACATGACACGTAATCAAAAGCTCAAAAGCTAAAAAGCTCACACATTATAAAGATACAATTTTTTTTTAATAAATATGAGAATGATGTGAAAATGTTTTCTATTATTTACCATTCTCTTTTGAAGCATGAATTGGCTTGCATGAGCTAGGAGTGATGAACTTTTATCATGTTAGTTTGTTTAAACCTTGATAATATTTTAGGGTTTTAAAATTCAAAGCATGTGCTAGTTTTAAGCTTTGCATTTTGCAAGCTAATGCTTCCTAGGATGAATGGGATGCACAACATGCACAAGAACTACGGCTTGCAATCTAAGAAGATGTAAGGTCTACATAGATCATGTCCAGACAATGTAAAATTTGATCAATTGCATCATCATTGGGCACTTCTTGCAAGGACCAATTTTCTTTACTTTATTTATCTTGGCATTTAAGATATGTGATTGGACCCAAAAGACTGAGCCGTGATAAATACACGACCATGTTTTACTAGAAATTGCATAGATTGAATGTATGCACCACTGATCATGTATTGAGGATTGCAATCTTATCTTTCAACTAAATATCTAAGTTTTGTGATTTTCTATTTGATTCTTGGACAAATTTATACCCTACAGTATATGTCAAAATTTATAGGTCTAATATGCACATTAGAACTACATTCGTAATTGATGTCTATAATAAAAATTTGGAAATTGTAAATATTGCCTAATATTATCACAAACTTATAAGCTCTGGTCATAGCCTCTTGTATTTGCTCTAAATGAGTACTTCACAACCGAGACTATAGAAATGTAATTGTAGGTAGCTAATGGTAACGATAAATATCAATACTAGTTTGTGACACAAACAAGATGTTTCCTTCATGGTTATTTTCAGATTCAAGATCCTGGTAGAACTTGATCAAATATCATTATGTTCCTTGAAGCTTTTTACAATGTTATACAGATTGAAATATGAATATCTCAATATATTGGCTACTTTTCAATTAATCAATTTTTAGTATTAAACTATAGGCATCAAGATCTACAATTTGGTGAAATGTGCTAACTTATAAGAGAACTAAAATAACTAAACTGCAAAGCACAATGTGACAAATATACAAGTTCTATTTCATGATTGGCAAACATTAATTCATTGCAAAAATCCAAAATATGTAGATATTAACTACTTTTGAAAACATGGATTGATAGTTATGTCTCTTGTGCATGCAACAAGAGATGTCATGTCACAAAGAGCCATGCAAAATGTACATTGAATTAGGAAAAAAACATACATTATTGAAAGCACCATGACATGCAAGACCTACATTTGCATTTTGCATGAGCTATATGGAAACACATGGGTACAATACCTCAACCCCATCTCAATTCTTGTTGGGCCAAAAAACACCACAAGATGCCTTCTATGGTCCAATAAATGATAAATCACAATGATGAACCAGATATTTGGTAGTGCACCTTCTTGAGCCCTAGTAATTTCTATCCTACACCAAACTCCCTTCTTGAAACATGAAACACCAAGAACACAACATGAAGAAAATATCACAACTTAGTGTAAGTCTATAATATACACTACCTATCTATTAGTTTGTCATTATTGTATTCCTCTTATTCACTCACTTTACCCCTATTAGTTGAATTGAACAACTCTGATTGGCTATACCCAAGGAAAACCCAACTATGGACTTTCAACATGCATTGCATTACTTAATAGTCCAAAAATTGTATATACCATAGCTAGCAAGTAGTATCACATTCAATTTGCCACCACCACCATTCTAGCCTATTATGTAGGCTATCTTGTTCTTCCCATGTAGCAAGAGCTCATTCACTCCCAAAATATAATACTATTTTAGAGATCAGAGTTGTTGAGGAATACCATCTCTTGATAGAAAGAGCACCAAGACAATGGGAAGAATTTGGTCCAAGAGAGAAAATGTAAAAAGACACAAACAATAGCAAAACTATTTCATGTTTATTTCATGTTGTTCTAAAACTACATCAGTTTTACTTAGGAAAGCTACTTGCTTGTTCTTCTTGGTGGAAGGAAAAAGATGGAATACAAATTAGATATAAGCAATATAGAGAGTATATATTTCTATAAAATATATAGTTTTGTATAAGAATGGTTTAGAGATTTTTTACAACTACATGGTATATGCAATTATATTTGTATCATCTGGTTAGTATTTCATTCTACTAACCAGATGATACAAATATAATTGCAAGATCGATAATACAAATATAATTACAAGATAGAAAAATTGCTCTCAGATTTTATATAATTACGTGGTATGTGTAACAAAATGGAGTTCAATGACAAAGTTAGTCAAGACTAACAAAGTAGCAAATAGGCCAAATTAGCCTATAACATCCTAGAAGTATCTAGTAAACTACTTGGTACCTTCCAAGTATTGAATAACGTGCATGCCAAGTGGTGACTTCTAGGAGGAAGCTTCACAACTAGTTTAGCTTGCATCCCAAGTAGGTAGCTTCTAGAAGCTTCCAACTAGCTTAGTTTGCATCCCAAGTAGGTAGCTTCTAGAAGCTTCCAACTAGCTTAGCTTGCACATCAAGTAGACAACTTCTAGAAGGAAGCTTCCCAATTAACTTGGCTTGCACTTTAAGAAAGTGGCTTAAGGAAGCTTCTTGAGAACCTTCTCAAGAGCCTTGTATACTTCCTATAAATACCAAAGCTCATGCTAGGTATTCAAAGTTTTCCACATTCAAAAGTCCCAATGAGATCTTTCATTTTGATCTTCCATTTTCCTATTTCTCTCCTCGGTCTTAGTCTTTTGCTTTGGTATAAGAGCAGGAATGAGATGGATAGAATTTATGGACCACCAAATCCATTCCTACCAAACCATTGGGATTTTTGTGTTTGTGTACTACCCAAGCATCATTTTACACAATTCATCATCTCATGCTTTGGGTAAAATTTTCTAAATGAGATCACCTTGTCCAAAGAACCCTTGGTACTTCCGGTTATAACTTATGGAGAACGATGGACGTGTTGCATTTATGTGTTAATTTGGATAAATTGGAGGTAGTGTGATAAAGTAGCAACCATGGTGGCAATGCCCAAGGTAATCATTGCTATGTAGCAACAAATTTAGCATCTTACTCAATTGTTGGATAAATGAGACCATCAACGACAAGAACACCTAGAGAATGTACTAGTTTTAGAAGGAGAAGACCAAATCCAATTTCCAAAACCTAAGGTATTTGAAGGTAAGAATCTCTTGGGTGCAAAGGAGAATTTTGTGTTTGATTGTGAATATTATTTCAAAGCTACCAATCTTCAAGATAAACGGAAGTAGATTATCTTGGCTTTTAGCCAAATGGATGGAGTAGCAAAGCTATGGTTGTCATTCCAAGTTAAATAAGCTAAACTAAAAATTTTTGCACCAATATTGACTTTGGCACCAATCAAGAGTGCAATAAATGGTCAATTCCAAGCTCTAAATACCACATGAGTTGTATGAGATAGGTTGGCAGAGTTGAAGCAGATTAGCTTTGTAAGAAGTTACATCATGCAATTCTAGAACACCATCATGCAAATTTCAAATATATTGGAAGATGAAGCTCTGGATTCATTTGTGAGGGGCTTGAAGTCACAAACCAAATTAGAGGTGACTATGCGAGAGCCACAACACTTGGAGGAATACATGCAATGGGCCAAATGTTTTGATTCCTTGGTTGCAACAACTTGGTATTGACCTCAACCTCCATAGAACCTACAATACACTACACACAGATGGAGGAGTTGGCATCAATGGAGATTGATGCCATTTAATGGAGACCACTTGGCACTATAGATAAAGAAAAATTGTAACAAAATGGTGGTTTTTTTAATTGTCACCAAATTGGACATCAATTGATGAATGTCCACTCAAGAATGTGTGAACTTGACAAGTTGCCAAGATGGAGTTTTTGGAGAAAAATGATCAAGGAAATGAGGAATCCTAGTAGGAGATTTGAGCTGCCCATTGGGAACTTGAGTAGTTCCAATGGGATCAAAGGCTTGACCAATGCAAGTTTGCTTCACTTGCAAACTTGCATTGGTCAAGCCTTTGATCCAAGCCAAGGTATGATATTTGATTGTAATTGTAGGATTTTGGTTTATCTTGGAAGTTTAGAGAATTGCATGTCCATGAAATTAGCAAAGGAATTATATATTCCTATCAAACCAATAATTGGAACCAAATTGACGATGGTAGATGGTAGAAAGTGTTCTGCATTTCATCCTTCACATCTTGTTACATTCAATATTGGAAAGGAGTATTTGGAGTATATGAGGTTTGTAGTGGCACATGTACACTATAATGTCATTTTGGTTTGCCTTGGCTTGAATATCATAAGGTTTAATTTGATTAGACCTGACAACAAAATCAAGTACAACTCCAAGGTAGGAATTTCAGATTAGGTTGTTTGGCAACTTTGAGTAAGACTCCTAAAAATAGTTTGTCCCAAGATGTGAATTTTGTCAAGAAAGCAACCATAGAGCAAGCTTTGAACAAAGATAAATCCCAAGATAGGAAGTTTGTCAATGAAATGGCCATAAAGTAAGCTTTGGAGGAAGATAAGTCTATTTTTGTGGTGTGGATCAAGCCAATTGCACAAGAAGAATTTGAAGAGTGTCAAAAGCCTCATCAAGCAATGGTAGATCAAATAGTTCAGGAGTTTGTAGATGTATTTTTGGGTGATCTATCAAAGGGATTACCCTCCAATCGTGGTATGCCCTTCAAGATTGAATTATTGCCAAGGAGTACTCCAATGAGTAGACCTATCTATTTGCTCTCACCAAAAGATTTGGAGGAGTTGCAAGCAACACTTATGGAGTTGTTGGAGAAGGATTTCATATGACATAGCACATCTCCTTAGGGAGCACTAGTACTATTTGTTCCAAAGAAGGATGGAGGATTTTGTTTCTGTATTGATTATTGTGGGCTCAATAAACCACTCGTAACGGATGCATATCCCTTGCCTCAAATTGATGTCTTGGAGCATGATACTTTTCCAAGTAGAGCATGACGTTTTTCCAAGTTGGACCTTGAAGAGGCTATTGGCAAATCCCCATTAATAGGGAGGATGTGCAAAAGATTACCTTTTGCACAAGGTATAGGCATTTGAATGGAAAATTCTACCTTTTGGGCTTGCTAATGCTCCAATAGTCTTCATGGATGAGATGCATCAATTTTTGGATGGACTATTGGATCAATATGTGATGTATTCTTGGATGCCATTTTAATCTATAGAAAGACAAAGGCAGATACACAAATTATGTGTGAGAAATCTTAAGATGATTACGCCAATGTAAGTTTTATTGCAAGAAGTCAAAGTGTGCCTTTTGGTAGAAGGAAGTTACATTCTTGGGTTGCAAGATCTCATCAAAAAGGATCAAGATGGAAGAGGAGAAAATCAAGGCCATTACTAATTATTCTACTTCAAAGGATACCATAAAAGTGTGAGCATTGAATGGATTGGCAAGTTTTTATTGATGGTTCATTCACTATTATGCACATGTGGCAACATCTTTGATCAACCTCTTGTAGAAAAACTCAAGCTTTTGATGGACAGCCAAGCATGAAGAAGCATTCAAAAAGCTGATACATGGCGTCTTCAAGACCTATTCTTCAATCATATGACCCTCAACTACCTTGTGTGGTTGATTTTGATACTTCTAGCTTTGCCATTGGAGCTATGTTGCAGTAGGAATTTTTGGATGGGCTACATACCATTGCCTTTGTATCTCACTGATTAACACCATAGAGAGGAATTACTTTTCACAAGATTGGGAACAACTAGCAATGGTCTATGCTACCAAGTTATAGAGGCATTATCTCTTAGAAAAATAGGTGATCATGTGAACCAATCACAAACCCTTGTTGTAGACATTACATTTGGAACACATGAAGAGTCAACATCATTGATGTGAGGAACAACTCCATTTGTTTGACATCAAACTTGAGTACAAACTTGGTTGGTTCCATATCATCCTCGATGCCCTATCATGATGACATGATTTGAAGTCTCTTCTTCACCTCACTTTGGCAATTATGATGGGTCAGTTGACTCCAAAGTCCAAATCAAGTTTAGGACAGCTCTACAACAAGATTCTTTCTTTCAAATGGGACAAGGTTATCTTGCAACATGCAACAAGGAGTACAACACCTTCTCCTTCAAGGAAGGCCTTCTATTCCATGAGGACAAAATCTACGTTCTAGCCAAGGGTGATCTTTGACTTTTGCACCTTCAAGAAGCCCATGATTTACCAATCATTGAGCACATGGGTGTAGCCAAGACCTTGGGTAACCAACAACAATGGTAGTGGCCCAACATGGCACAAGATGTTTGAGAGTTTATACGATCATGTGAGAGCTACAAACACAACAAGGCTAGCAACCAGAAATTGAGTGGACTCCTCCAACCACTTCCTATTCTATCTGCTCAACAGGAATACGTGAGCTTGGATCTCATGACATCCTTGCCCAAGATAAAGCAAGGTAACATAACATATTGTGGATATTTGTCAATAAACTTAGTAAGAAAATCCATCTAGCACCAACCTTTGACATAGTGGATGCTCCATCATTGGCCCAAATCTACTTTGAAAATGTCTTCAAGCATCATGGGATGCCTTTGTGTACTCATCTCCGACCATAACTCTCATTTCATAAGAAAATTTTGGCAAGCACTCTTCCAAATACTTGGTACTAAGCTTGCTTTGTCCATAGCCTAGCATCCACAAACTGATGCACAAAACAAATATGAAAATTGCACCTTGGAAGATATGCTTTTTGCCTTTGTCAACGTTCATCATACCAATTGGGATGAGTCGCTTGTAGTTGTTGAGTTTGCCTACATCAATTCCAAACAAGCAAGCATCGGATTCAATTCCTTCTTCCTTAATTTTGGCCAAGATCCATGTTCTTGCTCCACCTCCATCTCATGTTCCTCATACTTCCACCTACTTGACCACCCTATCCTAATCTCTACAACAAGCCAAATCTTATCTTTTTGTTGCTCAAAATTGTCAAAAATAATATGTGGACCAACACTATCATGATCTCAATTTGCAAATTGGTGATAAGGTCATGCTTTTTCTAGTAACCTACCTCTCCTACTTGATATCCAAGTCTATAAACTTGCTCCTAGTTGGATAGGTCTATTTGATGTCAAACAAATCATTCTTGTGTTGCTTACCAACTTGCATTGCCTTCTCGTATGCAAATCCACCCTATCTTTCACATTTCTAAATTGAAACCCTTTGTTTCTAATCCATCTTCCTTTTCCTCTTGTGTTCAACCTCCTCCTCCTCCTCTTGTCCCTATCAAGGATCATGAGGAGTATGAAGTTGATCCTTGCAAGTTGGTACATTCAACATGGCCACCAACAACATATTGAGAACAAGGTCCTTTGGAAAGGGTATCCCATCATGATGCCACTTGGGATCCTCTTTTTCATCTCTAGAATGCACAAATGGCCATCCAAGAGTTTATAGCTTCAATGGTTACAAGGACGTCACCAACTAGTAGTGTGGGAATATATAACAATATGGAGTTTAGCAACAAAGTTAGTAAAGACTAAAAAAAATAGAAAATAGGCCAAATTAGCCTAGATATTCTTGAAGTATCTAGGAAACTACTAGGTACCTTCCAAGTATTGAGTAATGTGCATGTCAAGTGGTGACTTCTAGAAGATAGCCTCTTGGGAAGCTTCTTGGCTAGCTTAACTTCAAGCTTGCTTATAATAGGCAATTAACTAAATTACCTAAATTAGCTTAATATAGGAACCATTTCAAAATTAATTTAGGTTTTACACACATTTAGTCAAGATTGAAGGCCAATAAACAAGAATTAGAAATTCTTTTGGTGTAAGAAGATGTGCATCTATAGTTTGCAATACAAGATGCAAGGTTGCTACTCAATTATCATAATCCACAAGTTAATCTAAACTGCTTGCCTATAGCACACCTTAAAGTCCAAAGTTTGAAAGACTCTTTCAAAGGTGATCACCTTTCTCCCACCTCAGAACAGAGAAGTCAAAGAAGTCAGACTACACTTTACTCGCATTGGGAAATATAGTTGCAATGCCACCACAAAACTTGACCAAGCTTGGAAACCGAGCACTGGGTAAGATCCATGCATTGTCAAAGGATATCTTTTGGTTATAGCCATCAACGCACTCTTGCAACACAGGCTCATTGCACTAAGCTCAAAGAAGAGCTTTATGCTCCTCAGTAATGATGTCTATTTGTGTGGCCACATATCAATGCTGCAAGCAAAAGCTCTGTTTACGAGCCTTGTGAATGAAATTGGCAGCAAAAATGAGAACATGCTCTTGCTGTAAAATAGATGGTTAGTGCAAGTGGATTGATGAATGGATGTTGTCTACATTACGTTGCACAACGATTCTCTCAATGTGAGCACATGCTTCAATAAAGACTAGACCAACGTCTTGCAACAACTAGTTATTAGAAACTCACAAAGGAGTACTTTAGGTCATTTAGGAGCCAGAAACCCTACCCACCTATCATAAGCAGGCCTGATGATGTCTTGATGAGAGCAGTCTGATGGGGTTTTGCCATGGTGCGCAAGGACAACCTTAATTTAGGCGCCTCACAAGAATTACTTTGGGACATTTAGGTGCCAGAAACCCTACCCACCTATTATAAGTAGGCTTGTTTATCTTGCATCCCAAGTAGGTAGCTTTTAGAAGCTTCTTTCTAGCTTATCTTACACGCCTAAGTAAGCAGCTTCTAGAAGGAAGCTTTCCGGTTAACTTGGCTTGCACTCCCAAAAAAATGCCTTAAAGAGGCTTCTCAAGAGCCTTGTTTTCTCCCTAAAAATACCAAAGCCAAAGCTCATGCTAGCCATTTGGAGTTTCACTCATTCAAGTGTTCCAATATGATATTTTGTTTTGATCTTCCATTCTCCTATTTCCTTCCTTGGTCTTGGTCTTTTACAATATGCATATCATTCTACTAGATGATACAAATATAATTGCAAGATAGAAGCAAAAGGAGGGAATGCAAATTAGATATAAGCAAATATATAGTTGAACATAGAATAGGAACACTCAAGTACTAACAATATCATTTTAATATAATTGCATCTCGCAATGGGTGTATGCACTCATGCACTCATGCAAAAATTTAACAAATGTGAACAACAATAATCTTTATATACAACAAAACAATTTATATACAAAGGTACACACGGTGGGAAAGAAATGTCATATAGGATGTATATAAATATGAGCGTATATGTATAGAAGTACTCAAATAGTAGACTATGTATGTAGCCACTAGAGTGCATCCTCAAAGTGCTCATAAAGGATCTTGCAAAGAAAGAAATGACTATATGTCAACATCCATACTCTCTCCCTAGGATGTAGAATGGTGTCACTCAAATCCTTTGCTAAACTATCATAAGAGTTTATACTATAATCTCTAAAACAACATGAGGTCCACTCTTCCTCTAAAAACATAATAGCGGTTGGGTGCTAGCTCTAAATCTATCTAGAGGAGCTACAATGATATCTAATAACATGATATGACATGTGTGATATCCTAGGAGTAAGTTGAGGAGTAAATCTAGGTGGATGCATAGCACCATGTGGATAGTTTCTACAATAAGAAAGAGCATCACCATAAACTATCAATATATCTCTAGTTGATAAAACTAAGGAGGAAATGTACTATAAGGTCTAACCATGTAACCTCTTTACTCAAAAATGAACCCATCCATCTCACCAAGGCATGCTATCAACCATGCCCTTGTTTGTACTCCATCAAGTAGAAATCTAGAATCCCACATGGTTCAAATTAGTTCTCAACCTCTCCCTTCAACCCATTGATCCAAATCATAACCTCAAAATATGTCACACAATACTCCATAAACACTCTAACTCTAGATTGGGAGATAAACCATAAACAACTACTTGCTTTATAATAGCTATATCCTTGACTTATGGTCTATCTACACTACTGCAAGAATAAAATAAAGTATAAGAAGGTGCTTTCATGTCAACCAAACAACCAACATCCAAGACTAAAATCTTCCACTTCAAATTGGTATGATAATGAGTACAAGGTATGAGTGCTCTAGGCAGGCTCATTTTACCTCTCAAATCACTCAACCTCAATACCTCATCTCTCAAAGCCATAGTCCTCTCCTAAGGCCAATAAAACTCCTCAGTAGTGCCTCTAAAACAACATGGAGTAGTGAGATCATCCAAAACACGTGGTCTCTAAGAAATAATATCAATATCACCTATCCACAGATAAGGTTCCTCCCTAGGCCCTCCTAAAAGAGTCAAGCAATCTATGTAGCCTTAGTAGTATGTGTAGCATTAGTGGCTTGCTCAATAGGTGTAGTCTACATGGCTTTGGTACATCTAGGACAAGCATCATGATAATATATCTCTATCCCACTCAAGGTGTGAGCCCCCATATTGAGGTATCTCCTGGCTTTTATCCCACTAGTAGTACCTTTTACATCTTGGGTCTATTTCCCCACATGTATCACAATAAATGTGGAAAAGCTCTCTATACTCAATTACAAAATTTCTAGCATCCTTCTACCTCCAACCTCAACTTGTCTAGAGTTTTCCGGGTAGTAGATAACTCAAACCTGGTCCTCTCCAAAGTCTCTACAGTATCTCGAAGATCTATATGGTAATAAGTCTCTTGAACTCTATATCCCTCAAGAGTAAACTCTTATTGTACCACAATTGTATCTAACTTCCCCAATCTCTAAACTCTAGCACTCTCTTCAAGGCTAAAATGCATCTCATTATAAGCTAGTAAACTCTCCCTCTTAATAATAAAGTGCTCCTCTACCCTTATATGTGCCTACCTCTTTGCTAGTCTACATCCATGCTCAATAAGAAAGTCCTTTTGTGACCTGACATACATCCCCTTTTGGGCAAGTCTACTCCCACACTCAAAAAGAAGGCACTCCAAATTCATGATCCTACTCTCTACTACTAAACTATCACTTTGAACAACCACATGTTCCATCTCTCCCACACCCATAGATTGTGGTGTTTGTGCCTCAAGTCCTAGTGAAACTTGAGGCACTACAGATGTCTTGCGCTCAACCTCTACTCTCCTACTCTCTTATGGGTCCTTGATACAAGTATACTCTAATTAAGGGTCATTCCTAGGATGGTGACTTGTACAAAATTTTCTACAAAATAAGCTAGATTTTACTCACAAAGCTACTCATCAAACTAAGTATATCTTATCTTATCTGAATATCAAATATTCAGATAAGAGTATAACCAAAACAACATATAAAGCCAAATATATCATAAATTAGAATTTTTATTATGTATGAGACAATTGGAAGTACATGCCAAAGAAAATAAATTTTTTAAAGGCTAAGCTAAAACTTATCTTCCGCTCACCCTCATATACATGCCCATACTTGTTCTGTTCATGGTTCTCTCCATCATGTATGTTGATCTCCTCCCCACCCATTTTCTCATATACCACATTGTTCTCTCCAATTAACCTTCTCTCCATTAACAAGTGAATGAGGAACTATCCTAGAAACATGACCATGAAGTGATGCCCATCAAGATGCTAAAGATGCCCTATCTATATATAACCACCAATTCTTGCTCAACCGCCTGTAGCACCATCTCTGCCCAATCATAATCCTCCATAGTAGATCTAGCTATCTTTGTCTTCACTATCAAGAAGATGTTTCCATGTACCACCTTTGGTCTCCACAAAGGAATGAGAAGTGAACAAATCATCTGAAAGAATTATCTAAAGGCAAGATATGCACACTATCATACCAAATACTGTATTGTTGTCCTATTTCTAATTGGAAACCATTCAGTCACCAAATTATGTGCAACCATCCTCTTCTTTTGCTTCTCTCCCTTGGCAATAAAAAATGCCTTCCTTATAATTGGCACAATAAGAGTGAATAATCAGCCACCAACTCTCTCAAAGCATGTATTCTTTTCCTAGCATCTCACAAAATTTGTGCAAGATGGCACATGCAAACCCACAAACAAACCAAATAGTACAAACTTCAATTGCATACGAGCCAAACATATCATCAGCCAAACATGAAAACTACATAAGAGTGGAGTGAATAAATAATAAACAAGAGGGATTGGAGGTTTCTATTCTATCTGAATTGTTTGTCCAAGGCAAGAACATATCTTTGGACTCTGTATACTCAAAGAAAGTAAAGCTATAAACTTGATACGCTTTGAACTAACAACACATTTTTCTTTCTAAAAATGTATTTTTCAGGCTTTGTTCACATAAATAGTATCCAATGAAGTTAATTACTAGTAGCTACAATGGCATGTACTATACAAATACATATGAATCATATTGTTATATTTTTGTATTGTATATGGAGCTATGAGTATCAAACTTCACATGCCAAGGCGCAAGAACCTATGGAATGCCAACAAATCTGTCCAACCCACCCAATGGCAATGCTCAATTTACCTGTCTGTATATTTGGGTAGTTTTTTTTAGAAACTTTCCTAGCTTTCCTTAGCTATATAGATCCATAAAACACATTGCAGTTCAAAAATTATTTCATTTGCACGTTCATCAAAAAGGAGGCTACAAATGCATTTATGGAAGTAAATTTTTCTCTTCAAACAATGACCAAATTTGACAAGTTAAAGACAACAGTTCAAACATACAATCCATCTAACTCTCCAACCTAGTATCAGGAAACATCATGTAAACTTTCAGTCCCTCTCAGATTTTACTTAACCATCATACTTGACTCTGAAAAGAAGGAGGTGCTTTGCAGAATCTAGGGTTGCATGAGCAGGACCATGTGACAATAGTCAGGCTTTACACTTCACTTTTCTTCTTTCATACTAGAGTTCTAGAAAGGTACTTTATCATGCTTGAGTGTCCATGAGCACTTAGAAACTGTAGTTGTGTTATATGCCAATCTTTGATTAGTTTGCTATGACATTCCACATCTCTACACGCCCAAACCAACATCCAGATGAAGTAAACTCTTAATTTGTGGAGGTGTCAAGTTTCTTCTAATCTTGCTTGATTAGGAAGGGGAACTAGAACTACAAAAAGCTTGTTCATTCATTGCTATCATGCAGAAAATGTCTTGATGAGCTTAGACTTTTGCATGTACTTCTACGTGGTCTTCTACATGGTATGTATGCACTCACTCTAAGAAATTTGACTTAAGTTCAAATCACATATTTACAAATATTAATGAGCTCTCTAGAACCTATATAAGGACTTCTTGAGTAATTTTTCTTGCATACAAGCTCATTTTATGCAAGTCTTATTTTTATTTGCAATTGGTTGTGATTGTTAAATTTCCGAGCTGACTATATACCGTACTAGAATTGTTAGCCTATACTATTTGGCCTATTGGCCCTTGACAGGTAAGAGCTCCTCTTGAGTCATATAAGGAAAGGAAGTATGATAGAGCACACAATTCCTAGATCAAAAGTATGAGTGAATGATGCAAACAATAATCCGGCACTTCTATTCTTTATCAAATATGCATGTTGTGTAGGAGTCCCATGCTCTGGGATTGGCTAGCGTGTGCAGGCTACATAGGCCGCATATGCCACATAGACTGCATACATGGGCATGCATGGCATATCTAGCCTATGTTAATCCTAGCATGGCTTGAGCTAGGATTGGGTCAAGTTGGGGCACATTTTTGCAAGATTCCTAAATTGAATTCCTACTAAATGGAGTTTCTACTCCTGAATTGAAGTAAACACATTCAATTTAAGGTTCTAAATTACTTTCATGAGTATGGGATATTGGATCCCAATGGTAATTTTAAGTCCACTACATTGCAATTGATCCCAAAATGGCATTCATAAAAATTTAGACCTGGTGCTTGTCTAGCTAGCCCCACTTGATGAAAGTTAAAACATCTAAACACAAGTGACAATCCATGAGGGGCAAATCTTCTAGGATTTCTTCCATGTTATCTTCTTCTACCAATCTTTTGTAAAACACCATGCTATTTCTACTACTTCTATCTTGGCTCTTTTGTATCAATCTGCACACACTCACTCTCCTTGCTCTCTTGTTCCTTTGAAAGCCAAATTCAATATCTCCAAGGTCTTGCTACCTCCCAGATTGGTCACTCTCTCCAAAATACAACACTTTCTTTCACACTCTTTACTTATGCTTATTTTCCTTGTTCTTCTCTTTTTAAAACCTCTTGTTTCTCTTTCTTTACTCTTCTCTTCCTACTTCACTCCTTCCCTCCCTCAACTTGCAACAAATCTTTTTGAATTTTCTCTTTTTTCTTTTGCTCTTGCTCTCAAATGTCTTCTTTCCAAACATCTCTTCTTGGAAACCCCTCCCTTTGCTCTCAAGTATGGGTTAGACAATGCATTTCTTTTGAAACCTCTCTATTATACACAAATTTTATTGGCCTTTGAACAAAAACTACGCTCCATAAACTTGCTACTTTTACTCCAATCACTTGATACCACTCTTGTAAAATTGAATAGTTTACTCTTTAATATTTCTCACATCTTCTCAAAATTAAACAACTATTTATGCTCTTGTGAGAAAATGACTCAAAGTATATATTTTGGAAATATTTAATTATTTTATATGAAATCTGTATTCCTTTCACCCTCAACTTATATCCATATTATTGCTTTGAACTTATATACATATTGTTCCTTCTTGAAATTAAATCTTTGTCATGCAAGAATTTATTTCTCTCTACAACACTTAAAAAATATCAAGACCTCTTGATGTGATGCACATTGTCCATACTATAATTCCATATGGTCTGATCCTTTATGTCATTCATTCAATATCATATTTATCCCAAACTTCAACACTCTATCACACACACAAAAGTGTATATTTTTGCAAACAAACATAAATCTTTTTTTGATGTGATACACGTTTCACATACCATCATTCCATATAATCATTTCAATAATATCTAAAGAGGAACAATTGTATATTTCAAAGTGTTATATTTCTATATTCACAAGATTATATTATTCTAATATATCACTCAAATAATAAAATCACTCTATAAATCTATGTGTAAATTCATGGAAGCCAAAAGATAACAACATGCTCATATCATAAGGGATCATGTAGCCCATGCACTCTTTCCTTCAAGACACTCAGCATAGATTGTCAAAACTCATTATCTGATTGGTTGCATAGCTTATGGACTCAACAACATCTTGGATTCAACAACCCATAAAAATGTAAAACCTCAATAGTTGAGTTATTTGTTTTATTACAATATGGCTCTAGTCTTGGACTCAACAAATTACATGTTTTGCATTGAATGCAAGATATTACAATATGTTATAGTCTTGGATTCAACAAACCACTTATTTGGTGGTTGAATGCAAGACAATGATCCATTTTTTTTCTTGTCTACTCTCTAAACTCTTGGTTAGGCTCAAAGGCACCTCCAAGATCAGATTCTCCTTCCTTCATAAAATCACCATCTTCTTCCACCTAGATGTCTTCCCATTGATAAGAAAATTATGCAAAATAATGCATATTGTAACCCACTTCAAGAGAGATGAATTTTGTGATGTGGTCCTTCAACTAAACTCTGATTTCTCTTAGAGAATGTCATCTTGCCTGCAAGACACCAATGTAATATTTGTTGACAACTTGAGTTGGAGCAACACATGTATTGAAATCAATTTTCTCTTAGGAATGCACTTCTTTGAAAGACGGAACAAGATGATACATTGGTACATACCCCGATTCCCACAATAAGTATTAATGCTCATCAAATAGAGTAAAATTTCCTCTCTTGCTCAAATCACTCCCAGTTAGAGCAAGCACAAGCAAGCCATATCATGGCATGATCTAGGCATCCCTTATATACCAAATCACCAACACAAATTCATTGGAAATTTTCATTAATAGTTAAGGTCAACCATAGTCAAAATGAGATTTAACATTAAATAAAAAATTTTGGAGCATTAAGTAAAACTCAATAAATCAGAAACTCCAATCACCTTACTATTTGCAAAGTTGATTTTTCCCTTCTACTTTTCACATACAACTTGTCCATTTATGGAATAATACTCCTTTCTAATGAAATAAATTTCACTATCAATCATAGGTTTTTGTGCTAAGGAATAGAGTGTTGTCAGCTGACCCTATGCACCCAAGAAACCTTTCTATGAAAAGTAGAGGAAATTGTTCCTCTCTCATGGTTGTGCCATCTCACGTCCTTGCCAAATAGGGAAATAATTGTGGTCATGACTATATTGGTGAATCTAATTGTTGAACCTACACTCTTCTCCCAAATGTTCATCCATCTTGCTATACATGCCATGTATCTATTAAACCCAAACCTATCCAACATTAATGTCACTTGTATCTAGACTACGGTTTGATTCCACTTTAACAAATTCTTACACATCCTATTGTTGGGAGAAATTGAATTGGATTGAGAGAACAACAAGGATGCAAATCTGGTTATTTTATGGAAAAATGTTTATTCATCAATCTAGTAAAGGAAAGTATGCATAGAAATTACACAAATTTCATGTGGTTTGGCCAATGTCTACCTACATCTACAACTACATAGGATTTCATTCACGCAAGAAGTATCAAAGTCAAAACTGACTGCCAACACTACAATATATACACATGCACTTGTCATCCCTATCAAGTGGGTGGTGCCAATTGATTCCATATCTAACCCTAGAATGTTTGGTACCAATTGATACATGTCATCTCACAAAGTTCTGCAAGTGCAATCTATTCTTGTTCCTCCCATAGGGTACATTCCCATAAGATCCAATCCCATAATAGAATCCCACACCCAATCCCATAACTCCCACAATCCAATAGGACACATTTGTCCCAAACTTTAGGAGGATGTAACTTCTTTTCTAGAACTTCATTTTCCATGATCTTGGTGTCTATGGAAAGCCCTTGAGAAGATGCTTCCAAAATAAACAGAGTAAAACTTATTTTCATATATGTTCACAAAGAAATAAATTCCTAAGTGAAGGGTATTTCTATGCACTCCCATAACTGGAATATCATAATTTGAAGATATGTCCCATACTTATATGTCTACACTCTCATAGAAGATGTATCTTGCATTGATTCTTCAACATTCTTGTTAGATATTCTCCATAAAGCATTCCTATAATTAATCAGACTCCACACTTAACACCTATGACAATTCTTAAACACCTCATGAGTCTTTATAGCATAAATTAAAGCTGAAACAGATCAATATCTCCTTATGAGTTGTCTGGATAAAACTTTATCTAATTTGCACAAGAATTTGAAAATAAATTTAGTACTCTAAGCACTTTTGGACTCTACAATGAAAATACCATTTTTTTAATGAAATTCCACTACCTTCATAGCAAATTTAATTTATTATCTTCCTCCTTATGTTCACTCCAAATGTCATTGAACTTATCAAAGAAATCAATATCCAATCATGAAAGTCAACTAGCAAGTAGCTATCACTTAGCATCTTGCTCCACAATTGATTTGTTATCTCACATATTCATTTCAGAATTTTTTTTGAAGCTGGAAGTGTGCACTAGTGCAATGTATTTTGCTATGTCACTCATTGCACCTTGTTTGATCTATCAATACATCACAATGCAGATTTATCTAGAAGAAAGAACCATTCATCACTCAATCATGAAATGAGACGCATTGATGAACTATGATCCAAGTTGTGATCAATTGTGAATTGAGAAGCATTGGATAAGCCATGATCCAAATTGTGGATGTGAAGCATTGAACTATAAAAAGCACAATTGTGAAACAATGAGCACTAGAGGAGCAATAACCCAATTTGTGAATATGAAGCATTGAACTAAAGAAAGCACAAGTATTAAGTAGGAACTTGCTAGTGACCTAAGATCCTCTTTATGAAACCTCTAAACCTCATGATCCCACAATTTTCAAATTTGAATCACAAAGTGATGATTGTTATTCTCAACTCCCAATTAATATTTGTGAACTCAATTAATACTTATGGCAATTCTTGTAATAGTAAAAACCCATGGGTAACAATTTAGATTAACTATAAAGTATTTCATGGCTATGTGCAAAGCTCTCATGAATTTACTTATACCGCCATCTACTTTATCCATAGACTTTTATGGGTTGCACATAAATTTTTTATGGATTCTATAAAACCCATAAAGCCTATATTTGAAACTCCTCTGATGTGAGAATGGTTGGAGAGATAGAAAATACCCCTCTTCTTTGCAAAGAACCTCATGTTGCATCCTTGAGTGGACCATTAAAATGGTGATGTAGTTGCCCAAAAATCTCAATTGCTAGAGAGACAAAGGTATCCAAGGATAGCCAAGGTGTGTAGTGATCCTCCTTCCCCTAAAGGCAATGGTAATTGCTGCTCCTACTTGTCCACTTACCCATGTCATGAACTCCATTTGTAAAGGGTTTTCCATCAAAACTTCATGTTAAGTGTGGCAATCATCCATGAAAGTAATTGTATCTACTTGCACCCAACAAAGAGGTTGTCCTAGTAACTCCAACCATCATTCAATCAACAACTCTTTAGAACTGAAATGGAAGTTGTAAATCCAGGGTGAAAGTTGGAGCCAAACTCCATAGCCTTTCCTCCCTCAAGAGAGGATCCTAGCTCTACCAAGTATATGTGCATTGATGAGGATGCTAATAAGTGTGTGAGTGCATACATTCATTGAGATCTGCCTAGAGCTTCCTAGAGTCTAGGGATACAAGTTCAATACTTGTGTGTAGGGCCTGGTAATAAGTCATGAGCCAATCAAAAATATACCTTGAAGGCATAAATGATTGAATCCACTATTGTGATAGGTTCCAATAGAAAAGGACCTCATGTAAAAACCAGTCTGCTAAACAAAAGATCACTAGAGCCCATACTCTAATATATGTTGTTTGCATTGTGGCCCTCTTGCGCTATGAGACTGCATTTTCCCATTACAATGGGAAGAACTACCTATTGCTTATTGCAATGATACACACCCTTCATGACTTTAGACACTTTCAATCTATACCCTTTAAATCTATGTCCTTTGTATAATTTCTTTTATATAATATGTATCCTCTCTAATGAGAAATATATTATTTGTAGCAAATATTGATCTTTATAGAATCATCTCTCTCAAATGATATTGACTCATCAAAGAGATAATGAACATGAACAAACACCTATTTTAAGAAAGAAAAGGTATGGAACAAATTCTACCATGGAATGCAAACTTATAAAAAATATAGTAAAATATATTTTATTTAAAATAATTAATTAATTAGTTATATTAAATATTAAATATGTTTTTGATTATGAAAAATAAAGGAATCTATATTTTGTTTTTTAGATAGGGCATACTATACAAGGGAAGCACAAGAGAACTCTTGTGCACCTATGGTATATTTACTCATCCAAAAAGAAGGGAGCTTCAAAGGTATGTGGTACAAAACTATTTAATATATTACTTTTCTTTGATTATGAAGAATAAAGGTATCTATATTTTGTGATATATATACATTTAGAAAATGCATATTGTACAATGGACGCACAAGAGAACCTTTGTGCATCTTTGGTACATTCATTCATCCAAATTAAAAAGAGCTTCAAAGGTACAAAGCCATTTTTCAAATTTTTCTACTTAGTTGATTGATGTTCTACTACTTTATGAGGATTATGACTATTGTACTAAAAAATAGAATGGTCTTATAAGGCCACATAATATACCAAAAAATGGAATACAAGGTACCATGAAGGGCAAAAGGAGATAAAAAGCATAAGACCCAAAGAAAAAGTGCTAAACACTAATTTATAACTACAACATCAATCGCAAAAAAGGAACAAAACCAAGTACTAGATTGATAAATTGTGTGATACAAGTCTTCCAATAGTACATCTTGTAAATGGGAGAGGGGTGCCTTAGACTTGATGGGGCTTTTATTTCCTCTACCCATCTATTAAGGAATAATGCTTGAATGTGATGTAATGTCATGGAGACTCTCAATTTAAAATATGAGGTGAGCATGATAAGAGAGTCAGCCAAGGCTCCTCTCTCTTGCAAGGAATCTCATGTTGCTTAAAGAAGACCATCAAATTGGTGATTAAAATGCTCAAAAATCTCTATAGCCCAATATACAAAAGTATCAAATGGTAGCTAGGTTGCATAATATGACACTTTCTACTTGGTGGTGATGATTTTTGTTGCTCCTACTTTGCTTTAATGCCAATTGTACCAATGAATCTACTCATAGGGTTTTACAACCACCACATTGTCCATCCATGAATGTGACTATATCTACTTTCACATGCCAAGGAGGTGGTTCAAGGATATTCAACCACCACTCAATTTGTACTTGGGACCATATAAATAGAAAGTCTTATTCTATTGTATCTTGGATGGCCTAGCTTTCTACATATTGCACATCATAAAGAATATATGTCATGTGTGTCATATAGAGGTCTATAAATACACTAGTTTGATACTTCTAGAAGTGCTAGATATGGTAAATCCAAATGCAAGTAGAGTGCAATAGTAAACTTTTTAGATGTGAAGCAAAATTCCTCAATCAAAGGAGAAGCATGGAGCTAAGCTTTGTAGCCTTTCCCTTGACAAGCTAGGATCCTAGCTTTATCAAGTAAAGACACACTAATGAGGATCATTCTAAGGATATGAGTGTAAATATGCTCACTAAGATCCACTTGAATCTTCATAGAGTCTAATAATACAAAGTTAATAAATGCAAGGAGTACTATGTGTGCATGGCTTTGTAATAGGTTGCAAGTTGAATGAAGATATGATTAGAAAGTATAAGTGCATGAATCAATTATCATGATAGGTGCCAAAAGAGAAGGGAGACCATAGTATAAGAACATATCTACTAAGGGATGTGTCACAAGAGCACATACTCCTAAATATGTTGCATGTGCAAGAGCTTCTTGTAATATGAGACAACATCATGTCATAGCCATAAGAAGAGCTATCTATAATCTATACCACTCAAAGAATAGATTGGGGAGCATACCTTAAACTAACACAATAGATAAAGTGTGATATATGGTTATATATATGAGTACATTTGTATGGGGTTAAGTCCATGCTAAAAAAATGGCTCTAGGGACATAGTTTCTTATCAAATAGGATAAGCCACTTATGTGTTTTCCAACTAAGGGAGTAAATGAGCATGAATAATAACTTGAACCAAGATAAGATCTATCTAAGATAAATTAGCTACAAAAAGAATCTTTCTCTTAGAGGAGAAAGCACTCATTTTTCCTATTACAAACTAGAACTAGAACTCTTAGTGGAAGTCCAAGGGAGTAGGATTGCTCAAGGATTCCAAACCTTACCTTTATAAGTCTAGACTTGTAAACCAAAGGACTTCAAGCAAATAGTAAAAGAAGACAAGGCTCAAACTATATCTTCCAAAAGGCACAGGATATGAGTATCATCAAGGCATGATAAAAAGAAATATGATGTAAAGATTGCTATGATCCCTTGCAAAGTTATGAAGTGAGCCATGGAAAATAGATGCCCCTATGCAATTTCCTTAACATGTACGCTTGGCAAATGCTTATTGTATGAACTCTCCTTTGGTATTATGGTGGCTATACAATAAGAGTGTCTTGAAAATGTACATAAATAAGATCAATTATGGGATCTAATTCCTTGTTGAGAAACACAAGGAAAGAGCACAAAACAAAATTAGACTAAAAATTGTAGTGAAGGCAATTGAGACATCAACTTGGACAACCAAGGCATCCAATGAACCCTACACTTGATGAGATAAAAATAAGAAAAAGAAGTTGAAAAGAAGTCAAGGATGATATGTAAAAAGTGGAAAGCACATAGAGAAGAGAGAAATTGGAGGACATAGAAAATTCATTACATATGATAGAGACAAACATAATATGTATGAGAAGAGAAAAAATGCACTCTTTGACTCATATAAAAGATCAATGATGAATCAATAGTATAATCAATAGTTCTTCATAGAGTGCCATTTACTTCAAGCTGCTTGACTTCTTCTTGTGCAAGCATTGTATTAATGCACTCATACCACATTAATTTTAATTCTTTTGTATCACTCTTGCAAACATAATGTAAATAGAAGATATTTAAGATTGGAACATAGATTTATTCTATCAATATTGTGCTAGCATCTAGTCTAAGCTACCAACTTCAATTCAAGAATAACATTAAGAAATGTAAATCTAGAGGTATAAGAAGCTATCCAAATTAATTTAGAAAATTTTATATATGAGAGATTTAAGTTGGAAACATCATATATCATGGTGTAGTTTAAGTTGTTAGTGATACTTGAATCAAAGGTTAGACAATGGAAAAACCGTATATAAACGTGAGAGCATAGATACCAAATTTTATATAAATGAGATTAATCATTTTGAGAGAAAACTATCAATTTGGCTTCCTAAAGAGTGGGAAGAATTGCTTCCTTATCCCAAATTAGAGTAAGAAAAATACAAGTAAAGTGATATTCTTATATTTTGAGCATTGACCAAAACATCCCATATTTATTGTCTCTATAAGCTTTTATGTAATTCAATACATGATATAATTACAAAATTTACTTAAAACCTTATTCTATAATTATTGAAAATAAAGCAATCCATATTCTTGATTTTATAACAACATTAGAACTACTTCCATCAATATTAAAATCCATTTCCTAGAGTGTCTTTTAATTAATAGTTTATATGCACTTTAGGTATACACCTATACTTCAATATGAGATTTTTATGCATAATATGTTATGATCATTCAATAAATTGATGTTGATGTGTAATTTCAAACATTATAAAACTTTACTAATTCACTTTTATTTGTAAGCTCAAATAATAGAACATAATGGAAGGATGAGGCATTTTTTGTTTTGGATCAATGACATGACTAATATATTGATTTAAACTTTTGATTATATGTTACATGATCTACTCATGATTCATAATTTAGACAATGAGATATGATCTAATTTATGAAATAATTAATCCACCATCAATATACCATGAATTACAAGTCTTCTGATTAATTATATTCATTAAAAATCACAAGTTTTGATCATGGATAAGGAGACTAGACAATGCAAAAAGTACAATTGCCCAAGTTTGGGATGTTTGAAATAATTTTTCTTCATGGTCAGTGACTATGTTGCTAAAATATGAAGGTATTCAACTCTATTTTATTTTGCTTGGAAAGCTCTAATGAAAATTTTCTTACATCAAAAATAGCATCTGGATTTCATTCTTGTTTTATAGGGCTCCAATTATGTAAAGAAATATTTTTTTCATGATCTAATCATTTTAATTACATTAAACAAGCTCATTGTTAGTAAGACAGACACAAAATTTGTAATTCAGCTTGATCCTGCTTATGTTTGTGATTAACCTTGGACCAATGATTATCTCAGCATTAGTTAGATAATAAAGTCTTTAATGTAGCCTTTTATATGATTTAGAGTCTTTGTATAATAGTTCACCTATCTAATAGCTCAATTATCTATGGAATCCATCTAAATCTAGCCTATCTTTTGCTATGATTATCCATCGGTGACTTATAGATCAAGTGTCAATTATAATGAATAAATTTTTGAACTTTAGAGAGAAGTTCACAAACAAGATCAAGCTTTAAAGTATGATCCATTACATCCCGATTATACCTTAGGTTGGTAGATGACTACTAAGCTAACCTTAGAATCTACCTCTTGTTTCTATGTAAATGTGAGGTATGTTGGGGGCTCTAAGCTAATTTCAAAGCCCTTATTTTATATATAGCTCTCAACTAATCAAGAACTATCCTCACTTTTGGTTTATAAAAATTACACCCCAACTAGGAAAATAAAACATAAGTATTTAGACTTTACCATCATAAGTTTAAATATAAATTTATTTCTAGAGAAAGATTTTTTTAGGTCTTTTTAAAAGATACCAAGTGTGCAAATATTGGAGATTTTGTCCTCTATTTTTAATCCTAAATGTGCTTATGACTCATTTTTTTGTCTTTGGACTCAAATCTGAGTTTTGGAATACCAAGAGTCCAAAATTCGGTTTCATCTCACATATATTTCCCTATATTGTGTGATTGCAATGATGATCAAGTCAAGCACACATGCTTTTTAGGATATATACCTCCAAATTTAATGCACTTCTTTAAAACTTAAGAATTGACATTAAGTTTCACTTTTGGCTAATTGATACAAATTTCAAAATTCCCTTTTTACTTAGGAAGTTCAGATTCATATAATCTTTTTTGAAATTAGATTTCTAACAAGAGAAATATCATAGTAAATACTCTTTTTCTCTTAAGTTAAGATCCCAAAAATAAGAATATTTGTGTGCTTGATGTAAAACATGAGACACAAGATCCAATTTGAGTTTTGAGATAAAAATGCTCATCTATATTAGATTGAGCATTTTGTATATTCAAGAACATTGGTTAAGGTAGATAGATATGTGGGTTGCAAAAATCTCAAAATATACCTAGATAAAGCTTTTCCCAATTTGAATTAACAAGAGAAGGAAATAGATTATAGCTAACCAAGATCTGATCCATTATTGGTATTTTAGTGTAAAAAGTATAATATAATATATCTAACATCTTATTATGCTTGGTCTACCTAGTTTTGGTGTGGATTGCACTTAATACTTAAAAATTATCTAGAAAAAGAACTTAATTTTAATAAGTGTAACAACATAATAACTTCCAAATTGCAATATTTTGTCAAGGAAACCTTTGTTCCTATGAGCATGCAATAACCAAATACAAGGAAATTACTACCAAATGGTTCTTTATTATCACATCTTTAACGTCTTGGAAAATACTACTCCTTGAAGAGTGTATCATCACCATAGAAAGTGGAATATATAAAATTAAAATTTTTTTTATTGACAAATAGAATAAGTGCATTCATATCTTGAAAGTAATGTTTCAACATAAAGGTGGCTATTTTATTCAAAAAATACATCAAAACCTCTCTACAAAGTTGGAGCAACACTTTGACTTCCAAGGTACTCACAAGGTTCCAACCTCCAAGTTACATCCAAGGTCCTAACATGAAAATTCACATACTATCTCCAAGGTACTAGATTGCCTACAAAGTGAAATTTTTCCAAGGTTTTGAATCTTTATTCCTATTTACACTACAACACTTCTGAATGACTACTCCAAACACCAAGGATCAAACACACAAACAAGGTGGAAAGCAATACTTACTGCAAAGATGCGTGGAGAAATATAACACTCCAACTTGCGCACTTTACAAAAGAGTTTGACAAAATGATAAAGAGCATATGATCTTTCCTTTATTCACCTCTAACTAATCAAAATGGCACTTTGCATGCACATCTCAAATAACTTGAGCACACTACATTAACATCCAAAACAACACAACTTTACATATCAAAACTGATTGAACTACCTTGAAGTAAAATGGATTGCCTTCAAAGTACAAGGTCCTCCCTCCTAAAGAAAAGCAATAGTCCACTTTTGAATTTCCTAAAAAGCATCAAGTGTGATTGCTACAATCCTATCTAGCTTCTCTAGAACCTTTGTCAAATCATAGTTCAAGTCCTCTCTAGTCTTTATAGTCTTCCTCTGTATTCTGTTAGATAATTAGACTGTTCCCACTTCTTGCCTCTAGTAACTAACTTAACTAAATTAGCCTTTATCTTCTTAAGAGCTTTCAACTCCTCTACACAAATATTTTAACCTAGATATTGATACATTACAACTTTGAGTCTCTTGCACATTTGCTCTACCATGTCCTTAAGAGGAGGAGAAGTTCCTTCAATAGAATCATCAGTCACAACCTTGGGTGTCTCTGACTCCTTTTGGTTACAATAGTAACTAGATTGGAGAAACCTGCATGTGCCATTTGTGCTCTTGATACATGTCTTGAAAGTTCTTAAATCTGATATTGCCCTTTGTGACTCCTCCTTTAGTGTTTCTAACTCTACATCCTTAGAATTCCAAACTTCATATAGCTCCAACTTTACTTGGCTCTTCAACTCATCCAGAGTCTTAAACTTGGTCTTATTGCATGGTTTCAAACAAACAATCACACTATTGGCAGATTTTTGCGCATCTACATTCAACTTTCCAAGTGCTTTGAGATTCCTTTGCAAGTCCTTGAACTGACTTGTTGAAGCCTCCATCAACAACTTGGCTTCTCCACTTCAAGTTCCCCCCTTGATGGTGGTGTGAACTCTATGCAAACTTTTGATTGTTTTTGGTCCTCCAAAGTTTCTCCTTTAGATGCAAAAGGAAGTTTGAAACTTCACTCCTCTTGGGCTGCTTCCAAAGTCTTATGCTCATTGGTCTTGCAACTGAATCAATTTTTCTCTTCTTGCTCTTTCAGTCCTCTCCTATCTGACTTTTTTGTTCTCTTGCTCCCAAAATTTGGCATTCACTTGCTCTTTAAGTCTCAATTTCCTTGGCACACTGCGTGATTCAAGACACAATACTTGCTGATTTGATGTCCTCCAAACAAAGCCTGTTTGGTTGGTTTGAAAAGCCTCATCCTGATGTAGAACAGGATTACAAAAAGTACCAAGTAATGTGCACCTTTGTCTTCAAAAGAGTGAAACATCGATTGAGTTTGCTAGTGGAACATTTATACCCCATCTATATTTCCACCAGCAAATAGATTCTTAAAGAAGATTTCTTGGTTCAACATGAGGTATGTGGTGCACTATGGCCAAAATAACTTCATGACCACTAACACTATTTCTTTCTTTGTATGGGTCATGGTATTTATTCATTGCCCACCTATTCCCAGTATTCTTATATGTAGTAAAAAAATTCACCTTATTCTCTATCTTCTTGGTCTCATTGTAAAATGCATCCAAGCTATGCCCACCCTCTTCTCTAGCTTCATCACCCACAACATAGCACTAATGGTCCTTTGTCCACAAATGCGGATTTCCTCTCAAGGTATCCTACAAAATTTACCCAACTTAATCTCCTACCCCACTTGCGTAGAGGTGAAACTCTAGGCCCAAAGACAAAAGGTAAGGTGCATCCTCTTGAGTTTCTCTCTCTCTTGGCAAACATCTTCCATTGATTGAGTTTTTGTGTCCAAAGGTTTAGAGTTCTACCAGAACCATGCATAACTACTCTTCCAAAGGCCATTGTAGTTAGGTAGAAACTTTCATCCAATCATAGGCCAATTGTTGTAGAAGTTCCATTTCTTGATCGAATGCACTTAGACAAATATCTAGCAATGGTCAAAAACTTTGAAGTCTCTCAATTTTTGAATATGGCTTTGTGGGTGAGCTTCTAGAATTAATAATCCAAAACCTTCTTCACACTTCCAAGATGTTCAGTAGTCATGTCCAAACCCTACGTTGCACCGCCAGCAAGAACCTCCAATGGGTCTTTTAATTATTTGCACTTTCTTAAAATTCCAGCAAAACATCTCCCGCTGACTAGACCCTTTTACTCCCCGCACCACAGAAATTTCTTGATCCTATTGACTAACTTTGGAATTCTAGCTAATTCAGACGTTCAACCCTACTACTTTGAAGTTTGACATCTAAACCAACATCTAACAACTGAACTTCAAAGTTCAGACCTTTGCCATCCAAAGTCATAAGACAGTCCAATGCAGTGGAGGCTGATCTTCCGAGGTCAAGTCTACTTCAAAGGTGCTCTGCCGTACTTCCGAAGGACCTTCCCAAGAGAACTTCAAAAGCCTCAAGCCTCAAGCCTCAACTTCACTTTTCTTTTTAAACATCTAAAGGCAATTTTATTATTCCACTTCACACACAATATCAATATCAGTATCAAAAAAATTTTGAATTTTGAAAAATTGCCAATACACAATACCATAATAACTCCACATCAACCTCTACTAATAGTACTTAGTTTTGGCTAATGCTTTTAGTTCAATAAGCTATTGTGTGATCCATCTACAATAAAGAAATTTTCAGTCATTGAGTTGATTGGCTATCATATATATATATATATATATATATATATATATATATATATATATATATATATATATATAAGGGAATTTTTATAATACTTAATATATAATATATTTATTTTGATTCCTTTCAACCTCTTGACTATTACAATGAAATTAATGTCATGAGTTTTTAATCTTTATTAACTATATTTAGTGTAGCTTTTCATGGTTGTCAAGATATTGAATATCATTCAGATAGTATGAAAAAAAATTCTACCCTTAGTGCAAACAAAAACTAGAAAAAGATTGATGATAAAAAAATGATCTAAAGTTGGAGTGTAAAAAATCCAAAATAGTACATGACACACATATGCATGCAAATGCTTACTAATGCTCAAAAGTACCAAAACATAAAAGAAAAACATATTTGGTTTGTTGAATGAATAATTGGAGGGAAATTTTTTTTCCAATAATGATCGATTTTTATCTAACATAAATACTTCTATTTTAGCTTACTAAACCTCCATAGTGAAGTAAAAGTAAGAAATATTAGAAGTTCAAGCCTTGTAGAAGTTTGAGGTCAAGATGTTTTATACATTCTATGTTTTATAAATTGAAATGTCTATATTTAAAAATTTTTTGTTTGATAATAATAATGAAATGTGCAAAGTATAAACTTGAGAAAGAACTGAGTGCATAATATTGGAGATCAACTAGTACATTATCATATATATATATATATATATATATATATATATATATATATATATATATATATAGAGAGAGAGAGAGAGAGAGAGAGAATGAACTCAAGCATTTATCATCTCTAGGAGGGGTCAAACAACCAATCACTTCTAATATTGGATCTTGAGCTTCCAGAACAACTTTCTCTTTCCAACTCGTTTTGAAGATAAATTTTTGTAGTTCTAATCATCTATCTACTCCACTTCAATGTATTAATTGAAAACTTATCTTTCTCCAAACAAGACAAAGCAAACAAAAATGTTGGTTAAGCATACTATTATTTTAGAAATAAAATTATGTAGAAAAAGGTAAGGGAGTAAAAAATTAATGTGAGAGGTCAAAAATTTCTTACTAATATTGGTTAGTGTATGGTAGTCACCAGTTCTTTCATTTTTGAAGATACATATATATATATATATATATATATATATATATATATATATATATATATATATATATGTGTGTGTGTGTGTGTGTGTGTGTGTGTGTGTGTGTGTGTGTGTGTGTGTGTGTGTGTGTGTGTGTGTGTGTGTTATGATATGATACACATCTATCTAATAACCTCAAAATTCTTCTTTATAAGGTATGTTTAAGGATGCTTTTGTCCATTATTATCATACTATTATGATACTTTTGCCAAAGACAAAGTTAGATATTATATAATCTAAGATTTTCTCTTATTGGAATGAATTTGGGTAAAAGAAAATAATCAATAATAAGCAATAAATATATGAAAATATTGGTAAATACATTGGATATGGAGTATGTTAAGAATTTTATTTTAATGTAAATTTTGATCAATTTAAAAAAACTAGATACCTAAAAAATGCATATGGATATTCATGTTTTTTGGAATAAATGTTAATTATTTCATTGGTAGAGTCCTTAAGATTGATTTCAAATTATACTCAAAAATTTAAATTGCATAAGTGATATGAAGAAGTGAATTTAGTATGACTCAAAACTTCAATTTCACTATAATGATTATTTAGCTTTATATTTTTTTGAAATATCTCATTGAACTATAAGTTTTATGAGTCATATGAATGTTAAATAGAATCATTCAATTTTTTTAAGTAGTTTCATAGACTACTCCATGCACAAAGGGTTATCCTAAATATTTTAATGAGAATGTTAAATGCACCCAACTAGTTTACTAAATTGACTCACCCTACTTTATTGTAGGTGCAAATGTTGTGACTTTGTATTTGTCACGTATTGTAGTAATTACTACAAACTCAAGTCTTGTGTCATAGTCTTGTGGATTAATTACTATAAACTCAACTTTTGTATCACAATCTTGTGTGACTAATACCACAATCTAAAAAAGATTGTCTCATGTGAGTAATACCATACTCCTTGAGATTTTAGTGATACCATACCATAATCTTGTTGAGACATGAGCAGCAAGGTTTGGGGTCATCAAGGAAGTGCAAGTAGAAGAGACATTTGAATAACATTGTTGAGAAGAGAATACAAGAGTAGCAAGGTTTAGGTTAGAAGAGACGTTAGAACAAGATAAAGTTTGATTTAATTTCTCAACTTTTCCTTAACTCAAACCTCCAAGAGCTGATGTCAATAGCATATTTGCTTGAAAGCCTCTATCTTGACTTGAGAGATAAAACCATCAAGTACTACAATTGCTTGAAGTAGTTGTTGGAAGTGAGTCTATCAAAAAACTACAGCTAGGTAAAAGGTACAAGAATTCAAATGGAATTTATGAAGATTTATAGATAATATTGTTTATTGATCCTACCTTAAAGATAATCAAGAGCTTTAAGAAAACATTATAGAATTTTATGCTTGGAATTAGAGAGGTTAGATAGAGGCATCAATGTTTGCGATTTTGTACTTTGAATCTTTATCATAACAAAGAAAAGAATATATGAGGATTTTTACCAAGGGAGCTCCTCTAGACCTTTGTAATTCTAAAAATTTGGGAGCTATTATTCCATTAAGCAACTCCTCAAGACCTTTGTAATTCAAAGCTAAATGTTTGGGAGCTTTTGCTTCATTGAGTAGCTCTTCTAGACTTCTATAATTCTAAACATTTTTTTGTTATATACAAACACCGCTCACCTATCTATGCACACACTTGGTTACATTGGCAAAAGAATTACCAAGTATTACAAAGGCTTAAAGGCTTGATAAAAGTTGCACAACACTCTAGAGAAAATAAATCCTAGTACAACGATGGAATGGAAGTAATTTGTAATGTGAAAGGAAAGGTAGGAAAATTTTCAAGGAGAATGATTGCACCAAAGGCTTTTCTCATTAGTAGAGAGTAATTGGATGCCATTGGTGCTTTGGTTTTTCTAATATTATTGACATCTCCTAAATTGACACAATGACATAGCTATTGTCATGATTACTAATCTTGTAGTTTGGGTCTCCAAAAGAGAAAAAATTTGTGAATGAAATGAATCATTCTATGAATTATCTAAATAAGGTAATAGAAAAAAATTGTACTGAGAATATTCATGGTATATCTACTCACAAAATAACTCAAAATGTGAATATAAAAGGGATAAAACATTGGAATTTTGATTGAAAGGCTAAGTATGCTCTATATGTGACAATTATAGATTCCTATTGAACCCATTCCTTTGGTTAGCAATCATTATGATCCATTAAACACCTTTGCAGCTTGTTGATACAAACATCAAGTGTGTTTCTTATGAAGATTTTGTTGTCGTATCAATAGTAGGGCTCAACCAAGTATCTCTAATTTGTCCGTTCTATTGTCATAAAATTCTAACATGGATAGGGAAGACACATCAATTTCTTAGCTTGATTAAAATAGATAATCATTAGACCAAAAGTTCCATAGTGATTGCTTGCTCATTTTTATCTCAATATCTAGCATTTTTGTTTCTTCACACATGATTTTATAGGCTTTCCCCTAAAGTAGAAAAGTATGAATCACTTCATTACTACCACTTTTATATTAAGATCATGCACAAATTATTGAGTATCACTTTGGAGATCTTTTCTTGCTAATTTTGAATCTATAGAATGGTAAATCCTGGGGAGTTCACAATCTAAGAAGATAACTAAACCTGCTAAAATACCCATGACTATGTGCCATTGGAATTCATATGACCTAATTTTTTGACTTCCATTATGCTACCTCCTCCTGAAACTTCCTATGTGTTGTATGATATGTATATGTTCCTATATGGTGATATTTTGTAGAGTATTGATGCTTTTATGCATTCTCAAGGATATGTGGTTGTTAGATGTCATTCAAACATCAAGTGAGTAACCCTAAAATATGATTGAGGATGCACAATACTTCAAAAGCTCTAACCATTATTGCACAAAGCAATAAAATGCAAGGCTCTCACTTGATAAATTACCCATTCATGCTCTATGGATGCTTGCTTAAATCTGATAGATTTTAGCATCTTAAGGTTTTCAATGGAGAGTATAATCATGATCCTATAGAAAATATTAGTGGTCATCTTGTTGTTTGTCATTTTCAACCAAAGCAATGACGTCCCAAATGTAAGTTGTTTGCATTGCTCCAAAGCATGTTCTTACAACTTTGCAACAAGCTACTAATGATACTCATCCAATAGCCCAAAAAATCTACAATGAGCAAGCATGGCTTTGGAAAATAGAAATTGCTAATAGATCACCAATTCTTACTATTTTAAATACTCTTCAAGATATCAACTACCAAAGTGACTATTTGTGCAGTAATGCAAAATGAGGGTACTCATTTGTTCTTTATACATTCTGATTGCATTCATTAGGCTCAAGCTTATCCATACTCTTTGGTGATGGATTTTATGTATAAAAAAATCACTTTCAAATGCCAATACTTCATGTTGTTGGAGTCACAAGTTTAAACATATCATTTATAGTTTTTATAGTGATATGGAGTTAGCATAAAAGTAAGTAGAAGCTAACAAGTTAGTAGAATTAGCTACATTTAGCAAAAAGGAGGTAGAACTAGCATAATGTAATACCAAGAGCTAGCCATATGATCTAGATGTGAAATTTGGTTTGGTAACATCTAGAATGATGTTATACATGATGGTCAATAGATAAGATAGAAGTATCATCAAAAGAGTACTTCTACTAATAGAGCAGTAGAAACCAAAATAGACTTGAGAACCTTAGTACCAATAGCTAGAGATATGATTTAAAGGTGAGAATTGGGTTGGTAATATCTGGAAGGATGTTACACATGATGGACTAAACAGATCAGAAAGAGGTATCACCAAAAGGGGACTTCTACCAATAGAGTAGGAACCGAAATATGCTTGAAATCTTTGAAGGCAATTTTGGAGGCCTAAACGGATGAATTAGGCCTCGAAAATGTGCAGATTCCCCCCCAATGGAGAAGAGGCTGGCCTTCTCTCCTCTTGCTATTTCTCATAGAGAGCTTTCCAATGGTACCTTACTCACGTGATTCTGAGATTCCTACATGAAGATTCCCTAAAAGATTCCCTCCGGTCAAAGCTTGTTTGACCAACCAGATAGGACCTAGACCAGACATGTCACCCATCCAAGTAAGTAATCCAAGGGTGGAGCTTGCTGACATGTCACCTATCTATGTCCCTAATCCTATGGTGGAGCTTCCTTGGAGGAGATCCTCCTTGTCTATATAATAAAGAGAAGGTGCTCCTTTGTGGCATCAAATGTTTGAGTGTGCAATCTGTGTTTTCTCTCTTCTCTTGTCCTCGGAGTATTACACATAACCTAAGAATGCTAAGAATTTTCTAGAAGCATCTAGGGAGCTTCTTGGTAGATTACCCTAAAAGAATCTAAGAAGCTTTATGTGAGAAGCTTCTAAGAACCTTCCAAGGATTGTGTAATTTGTATGCCAAGTTGACGGCTAGCTTATCTTACATTCAAGAAAGGAGGCTTTGGAAAGGAACCTTCCTTGGAAGCTTCTTGAGAACCTTTTATGTAAGTGGGCTATAGATACCAAGGCTGATTCTTGGCATTTGAAGTAAGCTAGCTAGTATTAATGCAAAACTCATACTTGGCATTTGAAGTTTCCTTCATTTGAGAGTTCAATGTGATCTTCCATTTTGATCCTTAGTCTTTTACATTAATATTAGAGCAAGAAGGGGATGGATGGAATCTATGTAGCAACAAATCCATTCCTTAAACCACTATGATTTTTATGTCCATGTACTACCAAAGCATCACTTTAGATAGTTCATCCTTACACACTTTGGGTAAAATTTTCTAAATGTAATCGCCTTGTCTAATGAACCATTGATCTTTCCAATTGTAACTCACAAAGAGTGGTAGATGTGTTTCATTTATATAATTTAGATCATTGCAAGTAGATAGTTTGGTAGAGTAGTAATCATGGAAGTGATACTCAAAGTTATCATTGCTATGCAACAACAACTTGAGTACCTTACTTGATTGTTGGAAGAGAGAGACCATCAATAACAAGAGCATATTGAAAGAGTAGCATTTTGAGAAGGAGAAGAGCAAATTCAATTTCTTAAGGATTCTCTATTGCAATTGATAGATCCTAGCCTAACATCTACTAGTGTAATGAGAATTTTTTGTTTGATTGTGATTGTTATTTTGAAAATACAAATTTTTAGGATGAATGGAAATAAATTCTCCTGGATTTAAGCCAATTAGACGGAGGAGCAAAACTATGGTGGAAATTTTGGGTTGAGCAAGCTCAATTGCAGTTTGTTATTCTAATCTCAATATGTGAAGAATTCAAGAGAACAAGAATCAAGAGATTCCAAGTGGTGAATGATGCACAAGATGCAGAAGATAGATTGGCAGAATTGAAGTAGATTGAATCTTTGAGGAGCTACACCATTCAATTTCAAAAAACTATAATGAAAATTCCAAAGATACTAAAAATTGAAGCTTTGGATTGATTTGAGAGGAGCTTGACACATGCACCAAATTGAAAGTAACCATGCAAGCGCCCAAACATTTAAAAGAATCCATGTAGTTGGCTAAGTGCTTTGATTTCTTGGTTACCACAACTTGGTATTGACCTAGGCCTTCACAACACCTCCAAACACATCACACATAGGTGGTGGAGATATCATTGATGGAGATTGATGTCATCCAATAGATGCTACTTAGCACATAAAGAAGGAAAGATTGTGATAAAATAGTAGTTGCTTCTATAATCACCATATTGGACATCACATTGCCAAATTTCCAACTAAAATAGATGACCTTGACCCATTGCACAAACAGAGTTCTTGGAGTATGAGAATCAAGGAAACAAAGAATCCCAATAGTAAATATTAAGTCACTTATTAAGAACTTGATTTATTCCAATGGGATTGGAGGTTCAACCTATGCAAGTTTGATACACTTACAAGGTAAGATATCCCATCATTACTATAGGATTTTGGTTGATTGTGAGAGTCTTAGAATTTCATGTCTATGTAATTAGCAAAGGAATTATGTATTCTTTTCAAGCCTATATCTGGTAGTAGATTGATGCTGGAAAATAGTAGAAATGGTTATCCTTACCTCACATCTTATACATTCAAGATTGAAGTATTAGAGTGAATGAGGTTTGTAGTAACTTCCTTACACTATGATGTCATTCTAAGTTTCCCTTGGCTTCAATGTCATAAGGTTCAATTCAATTGGACCCAATGACAATTCAAGTAAAATATAAGTGTAAGAATTATTGATAGGTTATTTGGCACCCCGGAGTAAGATAGCTACAATAGTCAGTCCCAAGTTGGAAAATTTGTTAATATAGCCACTATAAAGCAAGATTTGGAAGAAGATATTCTTTTTTTATGGTGTGGATCAAACTTGTTAAAAAAGGAGATTTTGATGAGTATCAAAAGCCAATGGTTGATCAAATCATTCAAGAATTTGTAGATATCTTTTTGGATGATCTTCCAAAGGGATTAGACTCTAATAGAGGTATGCCTTTCAAGATCGAGTTATTACCAAGTAGTACTCTAATGAGCAAATTAATCTACTTGCTCCACCAAAGGTGATAGAAGAACTTTCAAGAACCTTGACCAAGTTGTTGTAGAAGTATTTCATACAACATAGTACATTTCCTTAGAGAGCACCAATATTCTTTGTACCAAAATAGGATAGAGGTCTTTGATTTGTATTGATTACCATGTATTGAACAAACCATGAATAATATGTATCTCTTGCCTTAAATTAATGACTTGTTAGATCAATTAATAAAAGCATGATACTTCTTAAAATTATATCTTCAAAATAGCTATTGGAAAATTCACATTGATAGGAAGGATGTACAAAAGTTTACCTTTTGTACAAGGTGTATACATTTTGAATGGAGAGTTTTACCTTTTGGGTTCACTAATGCTCCAAAAAATTCCATAGATCAAATGCATCAAGTGTTGGAGAGTCTATTGGATTGATATGTGATAGTGTTCTTGGATTATATTCTAATTTACAATAAGAGGGAGATAGAACATTGGAACCATGTACAAGAAATCCTAAGATGACTATACTAGAGAAAGTCCTACTACAAGAAGTACAAATGTATCTTTGGCAAAAGAAAATTACCTTCTTGGGTCATAAGGTCTCAATGGATGATATCAAGATGATAGAGGAGAAAATCAATGCCATTACCAATTGTCCAACTCCCAAGGATGCCATAGAATTTTTGTTATTTAATGGATTGGTGAGTTTGTACCAATGGTTCATCCACTATTTTTCTCATCTAACCATACCTTTGACTAATCTCTTAGTGGAGACATCAAGCTTTGAATGGACCACCAAGGAAGAAGAAGCATTAAAGAAACTAAAGAATATGGTGTCTTTATAATCCATCTTCCAACCATATGATCCTCAACTACCTTGCGTGGTTGATTTTTATACTTCTAACTTTGTGATTGGAACAATATGCAACAAAACGTTCAGATGGATTGCATCACATCACCTTTGTATCTTGATGACTAAATGTAATAGAAGGGAAATAATTTTCTCAAGGTCAAGAACAATTTGCAATAGTATATGCAACAAATGTGTGGTAATAGTACATCTTGGGTAAACAAGGGATAATGTGAACTAATTACAATCTCTTGTTGAAGACCTTACGTTTGGAGCACAAGAAGAGTCAACATCACCAATGGGAGGAATAACTACAATTTTTGATATCAAACTTGAGTACAAACCTATAAAACTCCATGTCATTCTTGATGCCTTATCACAATGACCTGATTTTAATATTCTCCTTGTATCTTCCCAAATATGGTCTTGGTAGATTCAAAGGTACTTACAACATTCAAGAGTGTTGTACAACAAATTCCCTTCTTTCATCTTACACAAAAATGCCTTGTAATACATGAAGAGGAACACAACACTTTTTCATTTCAAAGATGACTCTCTATTTTGTAAAAGTCAAATCTATATTCCAACTATGGAAGATTTCTGACTTGTGTAACTTCAAGAAGCACATGACTTACACATTGCTAGTCACTTGAAGGTAGACAAGATTTTCAGTACACTATTGCATCAATGGTGGTGGCCAAACATGGCATGAGAAGTTCAAGAGTTTGTCCAATCTTGTGAGAATTGCAAACACAACAAGGCCAACATCCAAAAACCAAGTGTACAACTCTAAACACTCTCAATTCCCGCTACTTTCTAGGAACATGTGAGCTTAGATATCATCACATCCTTACCAAAGATGGACCAAGGCCATACAACAATTGTGGGCTTTGTTGATAAGCTCAACAAGTAGATTCACATGGCACTATTGTGGATACCATAGATGCTCCAAGGTTAGCCTAGATCTACTTTGATATGGTCTTCAAACACTATGGGATCCCAAGAGTTCTCATCTTTGATCATGATCCTTGCTTCATCAATAAATTTTGACAAGCACTTTAAAAGCTTCTTGGCACCAAACTTGCCTTGTCTACAACCTATCATCCTCAAACTGTTTGACAAATTGAACAAGCCAATTGCACCTTGGAAGATATGATACATGCCTTTGTCAATGTTCATCACACTAATTGGGATACTTGTTTTGTGGCTATTGAGTTTGTGTACAATAATTCCAAGCATGCAAGTATTGGATTCTCTCCTTTCTTCCTTAATAATATGCAAGATCCATTTGTTCCAGATTTTCTTCTTTCTTTAGTGCCATCTCATGTCCCTCATACTTCCACCTTCTTTTCCATGTTATCTAAGTCCTTACACCAAGTGAAGTCCCATCTCCTTGTTGCTCAAAATAAAATAAAAAACAATATGTTGCAATTGATTTGTTGCAATCTCACCTTTTAGATTGATGATGTGGTTATGCTCTCCTCTAATAACCTTCTTCTCTAACAAGTGTTGACACTAAGTTCAACACTTGTTCCTAATCGGATAGTTCTATGTAATATTATTTAGATTATTTCTTCTTTTGCCTAAAAACTTGCTTTTCTTGGTCACATGAAGATCCATCTTACTTTCTATATTCCAAATTAAAACCCTTTATTTCTAACCCAAATTACTTCTCTACTCTTATCCAACCTCCTCTCCCTCTAATCCCTCTCAATGATCATGAAGAATACAGAGTTGATTGTATCCTTCACTGTTGTTGTGTTGTGGTTTGCTTAGCCCAAGAAAAAGTAACTAGTATGGTTTATTTCCATAAATATAGAGTAGGGTGTATGGATCCCCAGGTTGAGCTATTGCCATGTGAGCAATATATATCATACATATAATTGGCCACATAGATAATGGTCTTGTCCTCTTTGAGTGCTCTTGTGTATATAGTTGGTGGAGAGTTGAGAGAAAGGTGTGTATTTAGTTTGAGGAGTCTCGAGCAAGAAGAGGACGTTGGGAGTGAGAGTTGTAGCATAGCATAAGCATTAGAGCATTGGAGGAAAAATTTGAGTAGAAGATGTCCCATGATCCCAATTTTCCACTCTTGAATCCTTCTCTCATCAGGCTTCAGATTCTACACCATGATGGCTCAAAGGAGTGGATAGTGGTACATTTAGGGCGGCATTCATGGAGTCAATGATGGAAAACCCAAATCCTATCATCCTTTTGGTGCTTACTTCTGAGCATGTCTACGATTTGAAAATCTATGTGCTCTTAAAGGTGAAGAATGACTTAATTTTGCTCATGAGCTTTCAAAGTGGAGTTATAGGATCCATTTGTCAAAAAGTGAAGAAACTAAATAATAAAAAAGTGCAAGTGATTGGTCCCAAGAGGAAACGTTTGGAGTTTTTGACCATCAAAGGAGTTTGGGGAAGGCATATAAGTAGTGAGGACCATATTTGGAGAGACAAGCTGATAGGCTACAATTTGGAGATAGAAAGCAAATGATTTGACTAGATTCTATAGAAGATATGGTCAATTGATTCAAGGGAGTAGAATTCATACTTAGGAGCACAAAATAGACAAATTGGAGAGCTTCATTAAATATCTTCATGATCCATCAATGGAATTGAAGAGTAGAAAAAGGGCTTGTAGTGTTGCAAGCAAGAAATTTTAGGTTTTGATTAATCTTAATTAGATTTGGTCAATTGAAATTGAAGCTTTGGGAAGTAAGGTGTTGGAGATGAGTTGTTGATTAGGTTTGGGAGTTTGGTCAATCCTAAAGTTGTGGTTTGGATCACCTTATGGGAATTTTCAGTATTTTTGGTGGTTAAGTCTTGTACCTCTGTGCAAAGGTTTCATGTAAATTCCTCCAATAAAGAATTTAGGGCCTTGGATCAAGCATACTTGGGTTTGTAGAGCTCACAAAGTAGCCCAACTTAGGAATTGATCCATATTTAGAGATTGGGGTTGGATTAGACTATCAAACTCTACAAGGATTTAGAAAAGGGCAAAACCAGCTATTGGAAAGTTTGGTTGGCTTTGAGTCTATGATGAGTGAGAGCTGATGCAACAAGTTCTATTGAAAATTCTATCATAAGCTCGATAGAGCATTTCTATCTGCAATCATGATTGAATGTCAATTTTTCTATTTTTGTGACTATGATTGAGGATTTTAGATTTATGGAGTGGTTTTGAGTATCAATTGTACCTTTGATCTAGAAATCTAGGGAAAGTTGCCAAGAACCAGGAGGAAACCCTAATTTAGGGATTTCAAAATTAGGGTAGAAATTACAAAAATGAGCCAAGTTTGAGAGCTTGTCAAGGTAGCTGTAGTGATCAGATTGTGGAATTTTCAATATCATTAGAAATATTAGCTTATAGGCTTTCCATTGAAATCTAAAACATTTTAATCTATTTACACAAAGAAATTTATGTCCATATGAGTTAAGTAGAGTTTTCCTCATCTAAAAGACATAGAATTTCTCCACTTGGAAGAAAAATTAGTTTGGAAGTTGGAGTACAGATTGAAATCAGCTTGAGGTCAAGGCAAGAGGCTCTGAAGCTGATTTTTACCAAAAGCATGGAGAGTTGTTGAATTCTTGTGGTTGAATCCTCTCCATGCTTACATGTTTGTTTGTACGCCTAGTTGGCTTGGATTGGTGTGCAAGCATTGTGCTTAGGTTCTTTCCTTCAAGGAGTGTTGTGCATTTCTCCTTGGTAATGCTAGAAATGATGACCAATAGACCAAGAGTGTGTGTTATGATAATAGGTCAGGTTGCCCGTTACCCCTCTACCGATAGAAAGTATCTTAGATACAAGAGTGGAGGGTTCTATTGATTGGGTACTACATGTGCTCATACTAGTAGGGATAGATTTACATAAAAAATCTGATCCATAAGCTCCATTTCTAGGCACCTTGTGTGTTCCTAGCGAGAGAAAGGCATAGTATATCAAGACATCCAATGTGGCCGCCAATGACTTAATGAGTATAGATCATTTGGAAAAGGTATTCTCGTCATATTGCCACATGTGAGCCTTGTTCTTAGCTCTAAAATACTAAAGCTACTATCGAAGCGTTGAAAGAGTGCATGTCAACAAGGATGTCACCTATTAGTAGTGGAAGAATATCTTGTAATATGGAGTTAGCATAAGAGTTAGTAAAAGCTAAAGAGTTAGTCAAATCAACTTCATATAGCAAAAAGGAGGTATAATTAGCATAACCTAAGAATGCTAAGAATATTCAAGAAGCATCTAGGAAGCTTCTTGGTAGAGTACCTGAGAAGCATCTAATAAGCTTTGAATGAGAAGCTACTAGGAACCTTCTAAGGATTGAGTAACTTGTATACCAACTTGTCGACTGGCTTAGCTTGCACTCCAAGAAAAAGGGTTTTGGAAGGAACCTTCCTTGGAAGCTTCTTGAGAACCTTGTACCTAAATGGCCTATGAATAGCAAGGCCAAAGCTCATGCTAGGCATTCAAATTTTCCCTCATTTGAGAGCTCCAATGTGATCTTCCATTCTCATATTTCTCTCCTTGGCCTTTTATAGTTGCAATTTCCTTCTTATGAGAAGAAACATAACCATATTACCAATGGAATTTGGATCACAATGAAACCTTATATGATCTTATAAAACCACTTCCTCTTATGCATAGGATGAAGGAAGTGAAGAACTTCAAAGTTGAGATTCATATCTTCATGAAGACAATAAGATTGCCTTGTAAGCATTGTATTCTGCAAATATTGAATGGTAAGGATTTGCTTTCAATGGGTGATTTCCATACTATGTGGCATTTGGTGAATTGAACATTTGTGTGATAGTATTACAACAAGACCAATTTATATTGTTTCAACCTATTATCCTACCAAGCCTAGACCTTGTTTTTGGTATTGTTTATCATATATATTAGATAGTAGCACCTCATCACCAAGAGAAAATATGTAGTTAGCTCTTAAATATTGCTTCAAGAACAAAGGATTTAGAGAATCCACCAATGTTATGTACTTTTGGATGTCCTCAAGGCTCTCAAGGGAATCACCAACAAATGAACCTAAGTGATGCCAGAGCTAAGTCCTCTACAAAAAGAGATGCCTTGCAATATGAGTTGGTGGAAGCATCAAGTTCACAAGGAAGAATTAGATGTTGTGGAGTTTGTAAGTTTACTGAACATAATGCACAAACTTTTCCTGAACATAATATTTTTTCATCACAAACATCATATTGTTGTCATAGAAAAAGTTCAGAATATAAGAGAGATACTTAAGGATATGATAGAGATACTAAAGTTTTTCCTACTTCACCAATCATTAGGATGTTGTTTTGATCATGATTGTCAAATGATAAGCCAAGGTTATCTTTTAGTTGATAGATTGGTTCTTTATCCATCATTCAATATATGCAATTGCCTTTTTCCTATTGTTCAACTATCTCTCCACTTGTGTTTCTCTTCATGATATTTTTCTTTTGCATGTATCTCTCTTGTTCAAATTGTTTCAAGCTATGGAAGATATTCTCTACTTCTTTATGGAATTTGTTTTCATGATAGAAATTTTGACTCTTTCCTCTTCAAGCAAAGAATGAAGAATCTGAAAGTTGTCTCCAACCCATGAATAGTTTGACCTCTTTCTAAAGCCACATCTTATTATGTTATGGAAGGCATACTCTATTTCTCTCTATGATATATGTTCCTTATACACATCTTGACCCTTTCCTCTTCAAGTAGAGGATGAGGAATTTGGAAGATGTCTTTGTAAAGTGTAGATCTGCTTGGTTCTGGAAGTAATACCATATATGCAGTTTAACCTTCCTTTACTTTGAACTAAGTTATAGTGTTCAACTTATGAAGCAAAAGACCTTGAGCACATAAGGCAAATTGTCTCTATTACCAAGGCATTCAAATATTCTATGTAAGGATAGAGACTAGTTAAAAGTATGACTTAAAACTCTTCAAATATCTACCTAAAAATTACAAAAGAATCCCAAAATATTTTCATCAGTATGACAACCCAATATCAACATCCCAATAGTATAATTGGTAATAACAAGTCATTCTCTCAAAAATACATGTTAGAAATGGCTAGAAACAAAAATATAGTGTTATAATGTCATGAGTGGTCTATTCTTGCATGTTTAACCTCTTGTGCAAAAACTTCTCCTAGAAGAGCGTAGAGACATCCACTATGGCGGTCTACAAAAAGAGAAATTAACAACAATTCTCACTAAAGATCTGATCTAATAAGCTCTTGATGATGGTCGCTCACTTCATGTCAAAGGCCTTTTCCTCCTAAAGAGCCTCTCTTACCCAATAGCTAGTCTCTTCCTGTAGGTTTATATCACCCCAAAGGTCTTTGTTACCTCCTTTGCAATTTCTTCAACATGGTCCCATGCCATCTCCATCCTTGCTAAAATTATGGTCTTCTCCAGGTTGAATTGGATCCAACTCTCCTCCATTTTAGCCAATGTGAATTCCCAAATGGTTGCTCGATCCTTCTTGCATTCTTCTTCTTTCTCCTTGATCTTTTTTGTGAGCTTCTTCACTTGCACATTGGCCATTTGCAGCTCCTCTTAATGTTGAACTTCTGTTGTAATGAGGGTCACCTTCATCTTCTCTCTACTTCTTTTTCCAATAAGTTTATTTCTTCCATTGGTGCCTTCACTTGCTCCTCAAGCTGAATTTTTCTATGATCTTCCTTGTCCTTGGACTTTGTTGCCTCTTGCCTCATCATCCTCTCTTCTTGGATCTTCTTCTCTAGAGCTGCTCCTTCTTCATGAAATTTGGCTGCCTCTTATGCCAAATTGTTGAGTTTGTGCCGAGGTTGATTTACTTCTTCACTCTAGTCCTTAGCCACATCCTTGTTGACATAAATCATGATCTTGGTGAATGATTATTTGCTGGCCATAGGAGTAGGATCTGGTTGTAGTCTTGCACTACCTTTGTCTTGAACTTCTTCTTATTAACTCCTTCTTCTACCTCCTTTTCCTCTTAGAAGCTTTTGCCTTTGGCCTAGAAGGAGTTGTAGGTTGTTTCCTAAGCATTGGCTTAATGGAAATATTTTGCTACCTTTGCTTCTCAAATCCCATAGTATTGTAAGCTTCTTTTACCTCTAGGTATTTCCCTATGCGTGCAAATTTTGCATCTACTTTGACATAATTTTGCACCATTAGTGCTCTTTCTTTTGGCTCATCAAAGTGTCTTATAGGGAAGAAGTGGTCAAGATACTTAAATCTCCTTTGGGATCAATAAATCCATCCTGAGGAAGAAATAGACAACAAAGAGAGACAACAAAGTCACTCCTTCCTCATTCATAGTTTTTGCAAGCTCTCTTGCACTTGCATAGAAAGTTGCTACCCAATTGATAGGTCTTCCTTGGTACAAATAGTTAAAGAAGATTGCTTGACTATTGTTCAAGTAAATTGTTCATTTAGACTTGAACAAATCCATGATTGATCCAACCAAGATCCTCCTTGGAAACTCTTTGATACCAAGAATAGACCTACCATTGTAAGTCTAACTATCCTTGAACATGGCCTTGAATTGTGCTTTGATAGTCAAGTTAGAGCAAGTCCAAGTGCTATCCATAGTAATGTTGTTTGGGAGAGAATTTCTAGACCCTAGCACTCTCTGCCAATGCTCTTTGGTCCAAGAAAAGAGATTCCCTCTCAAGTTCTTCATCCTTGGATTGCAACTATCTCTAATTTCATGCAACATCACATCATTACTCAAGTCCTAATTCCACAACAACAACTCTAACTTATTGCTGCAAATGAATTCCTACCTACAATACAATCATTATTGAACCAATCATGGGGCTTTAATTATAAAATCAAGAGCGCCTCTCATCCTCCTTGATGCTTTAGAGGCTTCTAAATTTTTTTTCCTTTGATCCTCTCATCATTCTCACTTTGTCTCTCACTTCCCAATCCTCTTTGGCAAGCACACACTCTCACAATTTGAACATCTAAGTGATGAAACTTCTTGTCAAGGGTGAGGAAGACCTAATAGGTCTTACTCTATTTAACTCTTTAAAAAGTGAAAAGGATCCAAGCCCCATATGGATATTTAAGGTGATGGTCCAACCATTACAAATTTTTGATAAGCATACCCTTTGGTGAGCAATTGCAACTCACACATGTGAGTAGTTGGTACAATCAAATAGTCATCAATTGTAGTTCTTGATTTGTCAATGCTACATTCACTCATGAACTTTCAAGCCAAGGGACTCCTAGGCCAATTGGTTTTTTGGCAAGAAGTCAAACGGTGAAGGTCTCTTTTCATGACAAAGATCTCCCAAGACAAAGGGCCTCACCAAAGGTTTTCTTGTCTGATAGCCTTCTTTATTGACAAGCCATGAAATGTGTTATTTCTTGGATCTATAGTTGCCAATTCTTCCATGGCACATTTGTTTTATGTCATCTTTCACCTTGAAGGTGCAGTTCCCCTCAAGGTGGAAGGTGTAATACCAAGAGCTAGCCATATGATCTAAATGCAAAATTTGGTTTGACAACATCTGGAATGATGTTATACATGATGGAAAAAATAGATCAGATAGAAGTATCACAAAAAGAGTACTTCTACTAATAGTGCATAAATATAAATAGACTTGAAAACCTTAGAACCAATAGCTAGACATATGATTTAAAGGTGAGAATTTGTTCAGTAACATTTAGAAGGATGTTACACATGATAGACTAAATAGATCAGAAAGAGGTATCACTAAAAGGGGACTTCTACAAGTAGAATAAGAACCAAAATATGCCTAAAATCTTTGAAGGCAATTTAGAAGGCCTAAACGGATGAATTAGACCTCAAAAATGTGTAGATTCCCCCCAATGTAAGAAATATTGGCCTTCCTTCCCTCCTCATTTGTCTTGTCAAAAGCTTTCCAATGGTATCTCACACGTGATTATGAGATTCCTATAGGAAGATTCCCTAAAGATTCCTTCCGGTCAAAGCATGTTTGACCAACCAGATAGAATCAAGACCAACATGTCACCCATCTAATTAACTAAACCAAGGGTGGAGCTTGCTGACATGTCACCTATCTATGTGCCTAATCCTATGGTGGAGCTTCCTTGGAAGAGATCCCCTTTGTCTATATGATAAAGAGAAGGTGTTCCTTTGGGACATTAGATGATAGAGTGTGAAATTTGTGTTTTCTCTCTTCTCTTGTTCTCAGATTATTACAAAAGGTAATCATTTATAACCCTCCCATATTCCTTTGGCTAGTTATTCCTACACTCTTCTTGGTTAAGCTATGCAAGTTGAAAGAATAAGGTGTACTTTGGGAAGAGGTGAGGTGTCATAATAAGCTCACACATTTTGTTTGCACTCTTTGATAGAGGTAGCCAATGTAAGCTCCAACCACTAAGGCTTAAGTAGCAGAGGCCTAGTGTGTTTAATCATGTAGCTACTTGAGCTACCAATAGTTGTAAGTTTAAAGCACCACAATTGCACTCCTTGTTGCAATTATGGTACTTTGATGATAGAATGACCCATGTCATGCATATGTACATTGCTACACAACATACACTATAGATGCATAACTCATACCAAAGTCATATATAAACTTTAAAGTACCACAATTGCCTTCCTTGTTGGCGGTTAGGTCCCTCTAACTCCAGATAGCCATCTACTCCAAGTATATGATATGCCCTATGGTGGGCAAAGATGAAGAGGTTGGGTGCTATCAAGCCCCATTGTAAGTTTCTTATCTACAATCTATATCACATCAAAAGTGAACGAGCTATAGGTCAAGTATATCAAGGACATAACCATTGTCCTTGAGGAACCACCACAAGTGGAGGAGCCAAATGTGCTATCTGCCATCCTCCTGAACAACTATCACACACTAACATATTAGTAGCACCACTTGAAGAGCCACATAATATACACCACAACTATTGACAAACAATTGTCAAGCTTGGGTCCATAGTGCCATCAATATTTAATTTTTAAGAGGTGGCATGGTGCACAATTGTGCATATGTATCCTTCCAAACAACACCATCATGTCCTTCCAACATGAGGACTCCAAAAGGCAAAATCTCACACACTCTCAAGATAATATGGCTTGTAATCACATTAACGTGTTATTAGTGCAGTTTTTTATAGGTATACATAATCACTCAAATGAAATTGACGGATCAAGGGTCTAAAACCTCCTCTTCAAATAGTAGCAGAGCATAAGTTATCCTTATCCTATGAAATCAATAAGTTCTCAAAGGCCATTGGAATCACTCTTTGTAAGGTCTTTGTGAATTAAGAACTATGAGCCAGCATGCCTCTCACTTTGGATGAACCTCTTATGGCTATTATGGTAGCGCACCATGGACTAAGAAGGCAAGGAACCCCAACTCCATCATTCTCCTCCAAGGCTAACACTCCAAGACTCAAGATATTACTCACCAAAGAACTCAATGGGAGAAAGATAGTTACAAATGAAAGGATGATGAGTACCTCCTCACTCCTAGTTTATATACTTGTGAAATAATTACACACCAAAGTTACTAATTATTGGAGTAACTCAAGTTACTAGACTAAAAGTTAAATAAAGTCAAAAAGCTAAAGGAATATCCATACTCCTGGGAACATTCTCCTAAGCATGTGGTCTTATCTTGACCTAACCATTAAGTCAAGGATTCCTTCACATAGGCTATACTTAGACTATAGAAGAATCCAAAACAAAAAGGCTTGTGAGTCCAAGAGTTCTCTATTCTTTCTTCAAAACCAAACACCTAGGAATAATACCAAGTCAACACACTAGAATCCAAAATAGTAGTACTCATTTTTACCACTTCTTCTAAATTTAAGGTTCTCTATGACTAACTTTAGCCAATCATGACTAATGTATAACCATCCTTTATCTCTATATAAATAATAACTCTCAAGTACTTATAATACCAAACTAAATTTCACAATAGAAAATACATGCAAATACATGCAAACACAAACATGTGGGTGCTACAAAACATGAGCTCACCAATACATTTGGATCATCCAAGTCCAAAACTACAATAACATCACAAAAATAGTTGTAGGTAAATTTGGATCTTGTCCATAGAGTAGAAAGAAAGGAGAGAATGATGCTAAGGAGACTTGCCATTTGAACTAATAGCCTATGGCCAACCAAGGTAATTGGAGATCCCAATCTCCCAAGTGGCTTCTCTACAAATTGTACTTACATAATCCTCTCTTCATTTTTTGGACCACTTTCTCTATTAAGCCATCTACCTTAGGGTGATCTTAAGAGGTCATATGGTGATCAATAAAGGCCTTGTCATACAAGACCTGAAACTCTCCCAAAAAATCTATACCTTGGTTAATAAAAACCTCAACTAGGGCACCAAAATGACAAAGAACCCAATCCATGAATGAGTTATTTATCCCTTCATTGGACTTGTCAAAAAGTGCCACTGGCTCAATCCACTTGGATAAGTGCTCCATTGTAACCAAAATATATTGATGATGTCTCACAATCAACAATAAGGGTCCAACAAAATGCAAACTTTAGTAATAACTTAACCTCATGATAGGTAAAGGGTGTAATTGTGGCTTGGGAGCATTTTAAATGATGCTCTAATTGAATCACAAACTATACATCTAGCAACAAACTATTGTTCATTGGTATGTATACCATACCACCAATAATGACTTTGGAGTTATCTATATATATGCTTTACTCCAAAATGTCCTAGCTCCGCATGAGCTTGATATAAGTGTGGTCTTTGAAATGTAAGTGGTACTACTTGCACTCTACTATCTTCCCATACATGAAGAAGATGTTGCACTCCAACTTAAACCACATGGTTTGCTAAAGGATATAATCTCTCTCCTTAACACCAATTATGCCACCCACAACACCAATGCAAGGATAATCCATCACTAAGATATCTTCATGAATATATTGTTGACTTGTTACCAATATCTCCACCCTTTGGATCTATGATCTCAACAACTCCTCTTGTATGTACTAAGAGAGATACCATCTATAACAATATGGTGTGTAACAATGAAGTTAGTAGGGCTAATGAAGTAGCAAATGAGATAAATTAGCCTAGAATATTCTAGAAGTATCTAGGAAGCTTCTTGGGAAGCTTCTCGGCTACCTTAGCCTGCGTCCCAAGTAGGTAACTTCTAGAAATTTCCAACTAGCTTAGATTGCATGCTAAATAAGTGACTCAAGGAAAGCTTCTTGAGAAGCTTCCCAATTAACTTGGCTGTCACTCCAAGAAAGCGGCTCAAGGAAGCTTCTTGAGGAGCTTTTCAAGGGTCTTGTATGCTCTCTATAAATACAAGAGCAAAAGCTCATGCTAGGCATTTGGAGTTTTCTCTCATTCAAGTGTCCCAATGTGAGCTTCCATTCTCCTATTTCTCTCCTCGGTCTTGGTCTTCTGCATTAGTATCAGAGCAGGAATGGGATGGATGAAATTTATGGACCACAAAATCTACTTCTACCAGACCATTGGGATTTTCATGTCCAAGTACTATCCAAGCATTGGTTCACACAATTCATCACCTCGTGCTTCAAACAAGATTTTCTACATATGATCACCTTGTCTTAGGAATCCTTGATACTTCTAGTTGTAACTTATGGAGAAGGATGGACGTGTTGCATCTATGTGTTAATAAATAAGATAAATTGGGAGTAGTGGGATAGAGTAGTAGCCATGGTGGCAATAACGGATGTTATCATTGCTATGCAACAAAAAATTGAGCACCTTACTAGATTGTTGGATGAACAAGCCTAGCAACAACAAGAACACATGGAGAGAGCACTAGTTCAAGATGGAGAAGATCAAATCCAATTTCTAAAACCCAAGGTGTTTGAAGGCAAGAATCTTTTGGGCATAATGGAGAATTTTGTGTTTGACTATGAACGTTACTTTGAAGCTACCAATCTTCAAGATGAACGGAAATAGATTCTCTTGGCTTCTAGCCAATTGGATGGTGTGGCAAAAATTTGGTGGCTATTCCGAGTGGACTGAGCTGAACAACAGATTGTTGCACCAATCTTAACATGGGCAAAATTCAAGGATGTAATACTTGGTTGAATTCAAACTATAAATGCCACCCAAGCCATACAAGATAAATTGGTGGAGTTGAAACCGATTGGCTTTGTAAGGAGCTACATCATGCAATTTCAAAACATCATCATGCAAATTCCAAATATACAAGAAGGTGAAGTTTTGGATCCATTTATGAGGGGCTTGAAGTCACAAACCAAATTAGAGGTGACCATGTAGGAACCGTAAAAAGTGGAAGAAGCCATGCAATTGGCTAAGCGCTTTGATTCATTGGTTGCAACAACTAGGCCTTGACCTCAACCTACACAAAGCCTACTATTTTGCTACAAACAAGTGGAAGAACCGACATCAATAGATATTGATGCTATGCAATGGAGACCACTTGGTACAATGGATAGAGAACAATTATGACAAAACAATGGTTTTTTTTATTGTTGCCAGGTTGGACATCACATTGTTGAATGTACACTTAACAAGGGGTGAACTTGACAGGTTGCTCAAATGGAGTTTGTGGAGCAGAATGATTAGGGAAACAAGGAATCCTAATAGGAGATTTTGAGCCACCTATTAGGAGATTGATTAGTTCTAATGGCATTGAAGGCTCAACCTATGCAAGTTTGCTTCACTTGCAAGGTATAATATCTAATCGGGGTTGTAGGATTTTGGTTGATTCTAGAAGTTCAAAGAATTGCATGTTTATACAAGTAGCAAAAGAATTGGGTATTCCTATCAAGCCAATAATTAGATTGATGATGGTGGATGGTAAAAAGAGTTCCACATTCCATACCTTGCATCCTATTACCTTCAAGATTGGGAAGGAGTATTTGGAGTGTATGAGGTTTGTAGTGGCACCTCTATACTATGATGTCATTCTAGGACTACCTTGGCTTGAACGTCATAAGTTTCAATTTGATTGGAACTGATAACAAATTCAAGTACAATACCAAGGTAAGAATTTTCGATTAGGTTGTCAGGCACCTCTAAGTAAGACACCTAATAATAATAAGTCCCAAGATGGGAGTTTTGTCAAGAAGGTAGAAATAGAGCAAACCTTGAAAGGAGATGAGTCCCAAGATGGGAAGTTTGCCAAGAAAGCAGCCATGGAGCAAGCTTTGAAGAAGATGAGTCCCTAGATAGGAAGTTTGTTAGTGAAGCAGCCATAGAGCAAGCTTTGGAGGAAGATAAGTTTATTTTTTGCAGTGTGGATCAAGCCAATTGTACATGGACAATTTGAGGATCAAGCAATGGTTGATCAAATAGTTCAAGAGTTTGCGGACATGTTTCCGGATGATCTACCAAAGGGATTACCCTCCAATTGTGGTATGCCTTTCAAGATTAAGTTATTGCCAGGGAGTACTCCAATGAGTAGACCAATCTATTGGCTCTCACCAAAACACTTGGAAGAATTGCAAACAACACTTAAGGAGTTGTTGGAGAAGGACTTCATACAACATAGTACTTCTCCTTGGAGAGCACCGATATTATTTGTTCCAAAGAAGGATGGAGGACATTGTTGCTATATTGATTACCATAGGCTCAATAAGCAAACAATGAATAATGCATATCCCTTGCCTTGTATTGATGACTTTCTTGATCAACTGAGTAGAGCACGATACTTTTCCAAGTTAGATCTTTGCAGCAACTATTAGCAAATCCCCATTGATAGGAGGATGTGCAAAAGACTACCTTTTGCACAAGGTATGGGCATTTCAAGTAGAGAGTTCTACCTTTCGGGCTCACTAATGCTCCAATAGTCTTCATGGATCAGATGCATTAGGTATTGGATGGACTATTAGATTGGTACATGGTGGTGTTCTTGGACAATATCTTAATCTATAGCAAGATAGAGGTAAAACATGTGAATCATGTGCAAGAAGTCCTAAGACGACTACGATAATGGAAATTTTACTATAAGAAGTCAAAGTGTGCCTTTTGGCAAAAAGAGGTTATCTTCTTGGGTCACAAGATCTCATTAGAGGGGATAAAGATGGAAGAGGAGAAAATCCAGGCCATTATTGATTAGCCTACTTTGAAGGACAATATAGAAGTATGGGTATTCAATAGATTGGCCAGTTTTTACCAACAGTTCATCCCCTATTATGCTCATGATGTTGCACCATTAATTCACCTCTTGCGGAAGAACTTGAGCTTCTAATGGACCACCAAGCATGAAGTAGCATTCCAGAAGTTGAAACATATGGTGTCTTCAAGACCTATTCTTCAACCATATCATCCTCAGCTACCTTGTGTGGTTGATTTTGATGCTTCTAACTTTGCAATTGGAGTCATGTTGCAACAAGAACTCCCAGATAGACTACACCTCATTGCCTTTGTGTCTTGCCGATTAAATACAGCTGAAAGAAATTACTTTGCTTGAGATCAGGAACAACTTGCAATGGTATATGCCACTAAGGTACGGAGGCATTATCTCTTGGGGAAACAAGTGATCATGCAAATTGATCACAAACCATTGTTGTAGACCTTACAATTGGAACACATGAAGAGTCAAAATCATTGATGGGAGGAGCAACTCCAATAGTTTGAGATCAAACTTGAGTACAAACCAGGTCAATTTCATGTAATCTTTGATGCTCTATCATGATGATCTAATTTGAAGTCTCTTCCTCTCATCACTACGGCAATTACAATTGTGTCAATTGACTCCAAGGTCCATAACAAGTTTGGACAGCTCTACAACAAGATCTTTTTTTCCAAATGGTACATGGTCATTTGACAGCATGCAACAAGGAGTACAACACCTTCTCCTTCAAGGAAGGCCTTTTATTCCATGAGGACCGGATCTATGTTCCAGCCAAAGGTGATCTCTGAATTGTATGCCTTCAAGAGGCCCATGATTTACCAATAGCTGGTCACATGGGTGTGGACAAGACCTTGGGTACCCTCCAACGCCAATGGTGGTGGCCCAACATGGCACAAGAGGTTTGGGGTTTTGTCCAATTGTGTGAGAGTTGTCAATGGAACAAGGCTAGTAACCAAAAGCCAAGTGGACTTCTTCATCCACTCCCCATTCTAGCTACTTGTTGGGAACATATGAGCTTAGATCTCATCACCTCCTTGCCCAAGACAAAGCAAGGTTGCATAGCAATTGTGGTGTTTGTGGATAAGCTTAGTAAGCAAATTCATTTGGCACCAACAGTTGATACTATGGATGCTCCAACCTTGGTGCAACTCTACTCCGATAATGTATTCACATATCATGGGATGCCGCATGTACTCATCTCCAACCGTGATCCTTGTTTTATTGGAAAGTTTTGGCAAGCACTCTTCTAGATACTTGGTACCAAGCTGGCTTTGTCTATAGCCTATCATCCTCAAACTGATGGAAAAATTGTACATGCAAATTGCACCTTGGAAGATATGTTTCGTGCCTTCGTCAACATTCACCATACCAATTGGGATGAATGTCTTGCAATTGTAGAGTTTGCATACAACAATTCTAAACAAGCAAGCACAAAGTTGATCAATAATCATGAGGAGTACAAAGTTGATCGTATCCTTGCGCATCGCCATATTCAACAAGGCTATCAACAACATACAGAGTACAAGGTCCTTTAGAAAGGGTATCCCCTTCATGATGTCAAATGTGAACCTCTTTCTCATCTCCAGAATGCGCAATTGGCCATCCAAGAGTTTGAGGCTTCACTGGCAACAAGGATGTCACCAACTAGTGGTGGAAGAATATGTAACAATATGGAGTTTAGCGAAAAAGTTAGTAGAGCTAACAAAGTAGCAAATAAGACAAATTAACCTAGAATATCTAGAAGTATCTAAGAAGCTTCTTGGGAAGCTTCCTGGCTAGCTTAGCTTACAACCCAAGTAGGTAACTTCTAGAAGGAAGCTTCTAGAAGTTTCCAACTAGCTTAGCTTGCATGCCAAGTAAGCGACTCAAGGAAAGTTTCTTGAGAAGCTTCCCAATTAACTTGGCTTGCACTCCAAGAAAGTGGCTGAAGGAAGCTTCTTGAGAAGCTTTTCAAGGGTCTTGTATGCGCCCTATGAATACAAGAGCCAAAGCTCATGCTAGGCATTTGGATTTTTCCCTCATTCAAGTGTCCCAATGTGAGTTTCCATTCTCCAATTTCTCTCCTTGGTCTCGGTCTTTTACACCATCAAAGCTTTAGAAAATATACATAGAAAGGTAGATGCATGCCAACCTAGCACCATCTCCTTATTTGTCTCACCATGTCAATGTGGTCTAGTTTGATTGTGGTACCCACATTTTTATTTTTTGCAAATTTGAAGAAGAAGTGTACAAAAGAAGTTGTATTGCGCCTGTATGGCCGAAGAAGGCAAAGAAAGGTGTCCTCAGGTTGTAACCCAAGGTAAAGTGACTTTGTGTCAGAAAGCAAGGTACTCGGAATTGCCTTATCATCAAGCAACCCAAAGTAAGGAGACTTTGTCTCGGGGATGCTCAACCCAAGGCGAGGACAGTGTAATAACTTTCCTTTGGGGCAACACATTCAAGAAGGTACCATTCACAAAAACAGTTGTCATACAAGCAAGGGAAAATTGATAGTGATAGGAGCATGCAAGAGGTGTGATTTCTTGGTAGAAAACTTGAAGTGAAGAAAGACACAGAAGGCACGCCACTATAAAATTTGGGCTAGAGACAAAGAAATGACAAGCAATTTTCCATCGCTATTAAGAAGTCAACCTGAGGAGATTGTGGGAAAGGAAGTGTAGTCACAAACATGCTAGTGTGTCAAGAGGAATTCAAGAGAGCTAAGCTGGGAATCAGTAGGAAGAAAAGTCTCCAACCCAGAGTGGAAGAAAGAAAGATGGGAGGTAGGAATAAGAACTCCAAATTCGTAGTGAGAAATCATGCAATTTGAAGGTTAGATGTGATTGCGAGAATTGAGGTCCTGAGCAGGCTTTGGATCACGTTCTTGGCATGGAACTAGAATGTTAGTTTTCCAGGTTTCATGATTGAGATCATCAAGAGTAAGTGTTTCAATGGCCCTAAGGAAGAAGGGAAGAGAGGAAATCTGGTTGATGGACAAAGTCAGATTGGAGATTAGTACTCGGGAGAGAGGCAAGCGCAAAGCATGAGGCCATGATCTTGGGGAAGGGAGAAGTAGCTGAAGAAACCCAAGAAGTGAGAGATGCCTTCTCTTTGAAGCGCACAAAGAATGGCTTCAAAGTGGAGAGCTATAAAGATCCCATAAAGAGGGGGATTGTGAGTGCTCTAATGGCGATCTTGAAACCGGGGAGGATGACCTATGTGATGAAGCACCAAGCGGTGTTCTTCCATAAGATGTTTGCAGGAGAGCCAATTAACAAGGCAAAGTGTCTTCATCAAAGGACGAGACAGATGGTGTGGAATTTGCGAGACAAGTCACCTTCACATTACATTGTGCCGTTTGCAACCCACTTTTATCTAAGGCTGAACTTGCTCAATGCGGCGGAGAGACACAAGATGGTGTCCCATTTCCACCCCGAATTGAGAAGAGACATCAATGCGGAGGAGCAGCAGTACATCCTTCAGATCAAGAGCAATGATGAGTACTTTGAGCAGACGGGGCAGAGTGTGCAATTGAAGGTGAACACGCCAAAGTCAAAGAAGAGGAGTCGACAAGGAGAAGAAGAAGTAGAGATGGCGCAACCTCGGAAGGCTAGAAAGGTGAACCCAAGGAGAGAACTGGTGGTAATTGCATCATCGGACAATGAGTTGGAGGGGAGGCTGAGTGCAAGTCCAAAGACTTTGAGAAGGAGGAAGAACCCGAGTTCATACTGTAGAGTGAAGACACGAGTAGCAACAACGATGATGGTGCGGAGATGTAGTCGGTACTTGACGAGGAGGAAGCCAAGATGGAAACGGAAGAGAAAGGTAACTCTAAATTGGAAGATGAAGTCCCAGAGCAAGAGGAGAAGAGAGTTACAATTCAGAGGGGAGTTCGTTCTAGACGTAAGGTGAAGAATGAAGCAGGGCCAAGTAAGATAAGAGAAGAGGAGGATGGAAGTTCAAGGAATGAAGAATCTATTCCTATAAGGCAATTGCGGCTGAGAAGGCAAGTGTCAAGTGAGGAAGAGGCAAAGAAGGAGACAAGTCTGCAAGTCAAGATAAATCCAAGTGAAGGAGTAGAGTATTTGAGGAAGATTGTGTGCTTGTTGTTAGTGAAGTTAGAACACAAGAAGAAGGAGATACAGTCAAAGTGTCTAGAGGTGAAGATTGTATTGTAGGTGTTAGCTTGATTAGAAGAAGAGAACTCGGAATTGAAGAAGAGTATAATCCGAGGTGAGGAGGAAAGGGAAGTACTACAAGTAGATGCAGTAGTATAGAATCAAGTAATCAAGAACTTGAAGAAAGAAGTGGAGAATAGAGAGAGACTTATCAAGCATAATGTCATGGCAAGAGGAAGACAAGAAGCAGAGAATGAAATCTTGAAGTAGCAGTCTACTGATTTGAGATTAGAAATTATCCATGCTATGGTGAGAGTAGCAAAGAAGGAGCAAGAGCTGGATAAAGTGATGGAGAGTATAGAGGAGAAGAAGCGGCTCTGGCAAAGAGAGTTAATTGTGCAATATAGAGAAGAAGAAAGATTAAAAGAGTTACTTTGCAGTCTGGAGGAGAAGATTGGGCAGAAGGAGAAGGAGATAGTGAAAGCCAAGTTCAAAGCAAAATTAGCAATGTATAGAGAAGATTGGCTTGCAGATTGAGAACGGGAGAGAAGAATGAGATTGGAGCCATTGAAGGAGATAGTGACAAAGATGAACCCGATGCTGAGAACAAAAGCCAACATGCGAATTGAAGAGGCAAGACTGCACAAGTTGAAGTTGTTGGTGCAAGAGACGAGGAGGAGAAATGTGAAGGATAAAGACTTGAATGCTTTACTTATCAGTCTTAGAACTCGTGTAGATAGAAAGATATTGGAGGTAGAAGACAATATCATGATTAGATTAGAATTAGTGAAATTAGAGATAGATAAACTTTGGAAGGATGTAAGAGAAAAACCCAAAGTAGATGACATAGGAGTGCAGATGTTTTCAGAATTACCATCGGAAGTATTAGAGAAGAGTGGGTCGGGAGATAGAGATTTAGAAGAAGTACCTCTGACATCAATTGTAGATCAGGAAGGAGAAGTGTTAGAATTGGTAGAGGAATTAGGAGTTATGAAACCCAAGGACAGAGTAGTGAGTGAAGTTACTTTGGGATTGGAAGCCAAAGAAGAAGTAGACATTGGATCGGAGTAGTAATAGATTGAGATTTGAAGAGGCAGATATGAAGAGGTGCATTGTCATTTTGGATCTGCAGGTTAGAAGAGTTGTTGTAGAATGGTATTTTTGTTAGTAATTGTCATTTGCTTCACTATTTAAGAGTGGCATGTGCAAGTAATTGTTGTTCATTGCTCATAATTCTGAGAATAGATAAAGCAAAGTGATGTGAAGCAGTGCACATCATTTGAGCTTAATTCCGAGTATCAATTCTATGTCTATGTTTATGAGTGTGTGGAGAAATGCAAAGTGCAAATCAGTGTGCTTGTTAGATGTTGGATTCGGCAGCCTTGATCTTCATTCTATGTGTTTGATCTTGAGTGAAGTGCAATTGAAGCAATGCCTTGATAGATATGAGAGGAATTGTAGTGTTGGTAGTATTTTACATTTGTGAGTGCAATGCTGAGTTGATGTGAAGCAATTTTGATTGAGGAAGTTGTGCCTTCAGTGGAGGGGTAGAACACAATTCTGAGGCAAAGTCGTTTTGGAGTGAAGTGTCGTTTTTGGGAGAGCCTGAATCATCATAATCAAGATTGTTTGGAAAGATTTGATGGAGTTGTGATTAAGAAGTGTTAATTCGTGACAAGACTGCAAGTCAGTGCTTGTTACTCTCTTCTGGGTGTTGTTTCTACCTGAGAGACTAAAGACGCAACCAAGAAGAACTGCTTGTTACCATTTGACTTTGTATTTAGACAATTATGAATCGTATCTTTGTGGGAACAAACTTTACTTACCCAATTATTGCAGAAGTGATATTTGCCGGGTTGTCACATTGATCTTAAACCGGTTGAGATATGGTACCCATGTCTCACCCAATAGGATCAAACCAAGGCACTAGTTAGCCCATTTGTATCATGGTTTATCACTCCAAGTCTATGAATAATTGTGAAATCATACTCTTGTAAAACCAAAACTCATCTTGCAAGCTTCCTTGAAAGCTTGTTGGATTCCATCAACCACTTCAATGGTTGATGATGAGTGCTTCAATGGTTGATAATCAATGAAGAGAGTGAAGGGATTACCAAATAGGAAACATTACAAATATGCTACCACTCACATTGCTTCAAAGCACTCTCTCTCATATAAAATACAATTTTCTTCTATTGAATTGTTGGAGTGACTAGCATAGACCACCACAACTCCTTCTCCTCATCATCCTATTGGGTGAGCATTGCTTCCAAGCCCCAACATACTTCAATCAATATGAACATGAAATGGTCATCCTTTGATTGGTCTCTTGAGAATAGGGGTAGATGTCAACCTCTCCTTGAGCTCTATAAAAGCTCTCTCTTGCTCATCTTCCCACCACCACTCCTTTGTATGCTTGGTCAACTTTGTCAAGGCCTTGGCAATTGCACTAAATCCTCTAACATATTGGCAATAGAAGTTTGCTAACCCAAGAAATTCTCACACTCTACTCACATCTATAGGCCAAGGAATACATGCAATGGCCTCCACCTTGGTTTTCTAAACACCAAGTCCACTAGGGTGGATAGTGTGACCTAAATACTCAACTTGCTCATGGTAGAATCTACACTTCTAAAAATGTAACTTTAGTTCATGAGATCTCAATCTCTCAAACATCTCCAATAAATATCTCTCATTCTCTTCCACAATAATGATATAGACCAAGATGTCATCAATATAGCACCAAGCAAAAGCAAATTCTTAGGATCCTATCCATGACTTTCTAGAACTTGGCAAGAGCATTATTTAACCCAAATAGTAAGAACCTCCATTGATATAATACATCCTTGTTGTGAGAATCAATAGCCCAAAATGCTATTTTGGGCTTGTCATCCTTCCTTATCAGCAATTGATAATATCTTGCTCAAAGATCCAAAGTACTAAAGACCTTTGCATGCCCAATTGCATCAAAGATCTCCTTTGGTGTAGGCATAGCATCCAATTAGCCCTAGTCTATTGGTTGATAGGAAAGTAATCTCCACACATCTGCCTATCTATATAGTTGCTTTGCATATCCTTTTTTGGCTAGCATTAGTATAGCTCAAGCATATTGTCCATGTGAAATCTCCACCAAACCAGCCAAAAAAAAGTCTCTACTCTAACTTTGAATCAATAACTCTCTCCATCTCATTATATTTGTAAGGGCATCAAAAAATTAGGGTATCATTAGTCAGCTAAATCCAAATACAAGGTCCTTTCAAAGCACCCAACTCCTTCAGACTAAAGGCATAACAACTCATGTAGCTCCTCAAGAACTTCCAACTCTTTGTCTTTCCACTCCTATAAGCTTGGGTCCAATGTATGGCTCCCAAGTATCTTTTGTAACCAATGTAGAGTAAAAGATGCATTGACTAGCTATTACCAAAGGTCCTTATGAGTAGTAATGTCATTCCTCCAACAGTTAGAATCCCTAATCTCAAAGCAAAAAACTCTCTCTACTTTGGTTGAGAGCTCTACACATCCTCTAATTGCATCCCAAGTAGACAAAGGGTATAACCCAAGTAGACCATGCTCACTTAGATGAACCTCAAGTAGATCACGCTCACTAGTAACCATTGGCTATGTCCCAAGAATACCATGCCCACTCGGTCCATCACCCCTAGCATGTGCATGAATCATCTTAATAGGCATAGAGCTTACAAGTGTATGAGTGGTGATGCCTATCAAGTGCATCCTACACTACTTTGCCAAGCCAAGGCTCATTATCCAGATCAAAAAAATTAGGCTCATAGCCTAACACCTAATGCCTAGATTCCTTTGACATTGCTAAATGGTGGTAATGCCAATATAAAAAAATACTGTCCTCTCTCTCTTATCGGCATTGGGCTCCACCAACTATGATAACTATGAGTCCCAAAAAAGTCCAAAATCTCCCTCTCAAAAATCATGTGAGCTTGGGAAACTCATGAGTGTGGGTAAAGTGGCTCTAAGTTACACAACAAGGTTCACCATTACCATAGGTGACCTATCAACCACTACCATTGTTTGAGACTAGTGCTCATATCATCAACAATAAGGTGAGCTAACCATTGAATCCCATCATAGGCACATTGTAAAACCCCTCTAGGTAAGAGATTTTTCTACCAAAGATAAAGATGATGAGCCCATGATCCAACTCTAGCTGCATCTAACAACATGGCAGGTCCCATCCAAGAATGGACCAGATGTGTACTCACCACAACTTGTGTGCAAGAATCACCCATCAAAGGGATATACAAATAATCCCATCATAGGCACATTGTAAATCCTCTCTAGGTAAGAGATTTATCCACCAAAGATAAAGATGATTGGCCCGTGATCCAACTCTAGCTACATCCAATAACATGGCAAGTCCCATCCAAGAATGGACTTGATGTGTACTCACCACCACTTATGTGCAAGAATCACCCATCAAAGGGATATACAAAGAATCCCATCATAGGCATATTGTAAAACCTCTCTAGGTAAGAGATTTATCCACCAAAGATAAAGATGATGAGCTCGTGATCCAACTCTAGTTGCATCCAACAACATGGCAGGTCCCATCCAAGAATGGACCTGATGTGTACTCAACACCACTTGTGTGCAAGAATCACCCATCAAAGAGAAATATCTCAAAAATATAGATTGGAGAAATGGACTAATTAATCTAGAGATGTTGTAGTATATGTAACATCTCCCAAAACACACTAAAATAGAGATCTTATAGACCTTGACCAACATCAAATGAATGGGATCATATCTCTCTAGATCCTATATTCCTAGTAAGGAAATGTATATTGGTAAGGTCTTCTAGTAACCCTTGACTATTGACATTAGTATTAATTCAAGATATCGATAAGCCAAGTATGCCACATGATGTAGAGAGACTTGCTTGATATTCTCATCTCTCTCCATGTACAAGTACCTCTTAACTTGTACACTTGCTTATAGTACCACAACTAGTCCAAAGCTAATTCTACCAAACAACTCCAATAGGTATACTTCCTTTGTTGGATATTGCCAAGCAATAAATGTGGTATCCAAAGGTGACCAAGTAATAGACTATTAAGGCTTATCTTCACTCTAGCTTCCTAGTGGTACAAAGGCTCCACTCCAAGCTTGTTGCACCAATTGATCCATATGCTATTGCAATGCCTTCTCAAAGCTCTACAATAGAACATCCAAGGTGGATGGAACAATCCCACTTTTACTCCAAATCCAAGTGATTTCCTCTGGTATTAGATATTCTTTGCATGGGTATTGCACTCCAATAAGTCACCAAGCCTAGTAACAAAACCACTAAAATTTGAAACTAATGCCATGGTCCCTTACTATAGTAAGCCAAGACTACCACTACTAAAGTGCACCAATAAGTGACATACCCGTCCCTCACTTAATAGCCAACCTGCTCTATAAGAATTTATCTCCTCCTAATAGTCAATATTGAAAACCATGGGGTATAACATTACTCCACCAACTAGCACATCATATGACTTTGTTATTGTTGCAATGGCATGAGTTCTCTTACCATATAGCTATCAGTTGGATGACCATGTTCATTGTAGAGAGCTCATTGTAAGGAGCTCCCTATATGTGATCTACTATGTAGGCCACCCCTAAAGATGTCTTGATCTGAAATGAACACCTCTCCACGCCGGTCTTTTATAGCCCAAGACTAGCCTTCCCCAACATAAGAGGTTATGCACTAGAGTCTAATAAAATCCTTTGTGGTGTATAGACCTTCACTAAAGGTCCTACCAAATGGAAAATCCCACCATGTTTGTCCAATAAGACAACTTTAAGTGTGAACCAAGTTCACTCAAAGGTAGGTCTAATTGGTAACTCCACCAACCTAACTACTATTGCTTGCCATAAACCATTGGTTGCTGAACAAATCTCATGCTCTTCAACCAAGTCAATTCTACCATCAACCACCATTACTCTAGAAGCATGAACCACATCATCCCTACTCTCACAAAGTGTGGCAGCCAGTCAAAACACTAGAGTTGGGTCAACTCCCAATGTAAACATGTCATGAGTTGAAAACAAAGGGAAGCACAAAATCAATTGAGCTACCCTCAGCATTCTGCAAGGCTCAATCTATATAGTGCCAAGTAGTTGATGAGTATCTAGTCCATCATGCAATCTATCACACCTACCACACTTTTACTAGGATGTCTAAGAGCCATGGATATTGTCTATAGTACCTCAAAGAGTATGAAAGATTGGGGAAGTCTAACTTGTCTACCAATGTTTCCTCTTTGTGGGTCCAACTCCATTGATGCTCCTCTAGGCTCTAGAGCATGTATGTCAATCCTAGTTATTGTAGTAAATGCATCTACTTGTATGCTACTCTACACATTAAGTCCAAGACATCTCTATCTCCAGCATAAGAGGTGGAAGTCTTAGCACTTGAATCTAATCTCCTTTGAGCTATGGCCATGCTAGACAATCTTTGCTCCAACTACTCAATCCAAATAGCCATAGTTGTATCAAAAGCAAGAGTATATATTGGAGGGGCTCCTACTAAGTGTAGGGGCTCCTCCAATACATATTACAATGTGCACCACCTTGTCCTCCATGACCTAGAGCTCCTTTACCACCTACCATAGCAGCCCTACCATTCTATAACTCTGGGTGAAAGTCAAAGCATTGGTCATTGGTATGACCAATCTATGGCAATGGTCACACTATCTTTGAGCTAGTTGTGGTGCTCTAGAGGTGTCATATCCACTACCTTGAGTGCACTCTCTCTTACGATGAAGCACAAGTCCATCACAAGTCCAACACCACAGCAACACCACCACTCATTGTTTGTTGTTGACCCAAAATGGAAGGTAAGGGTCTAGCTACACTAGGCCTTCTACTTGCTCCATAAGATCTAGGTTGTCCACTCTACCTTGGAAGCCAACATGGTGTGGTGCACTTTGTTGCACTCTAGAAGAAGTAATAGTTGTAGATGAGGTCTCCTTACCAAATCCAAATGTCATCACTCTCCTCCATGTTGAGCTCAATGTGCTTACCCAAACTAAAGACCACCACCAAATTAGGTGAAGTATCTTGTAATAATATAGCATGGTGTACTATATATCATAACTCCTTGTCTAGGACCCCATACCAAAACTGGACTATTTGGGTCTTAGTAACTCCTTGAGTGAAATTGATCAACCATCTCATGCAAGTGTATGCCTCACAAAGGCTCTTTCTAGCCTTCCTTTGGAACTCTTGCAAGTTCTTCAACTTGTCAATCCACACTCCCTCATATTTTTACCTCAAACATTAGAAGAACCCCACCATGAGGTTAAACCTTGGTATTGCACCACCTCTTGTAATAGTACCTCTACTCGTAGTAGCACCATCTCCAACTAATGCACCTCCAGCTGGATACACCAATGCTACTAGAGCTAGAACTCAAATGTACTACCTCTAGAAACCAAGCCTAAAGTGATGGAGATGTAGTTTGGAGACCAATAATATCTCCAAAGCTCAAGCTCTCTTAAACTCATGATATTTATCCATTAACAAACACTCCAAGTGCCAAAACAACTCTTTCTAGTCAAGTTTTGCATCTATTGCAAATCACACCAACTATCAAACTCCTAGATGAAATCATCTAGCTTAATGGTACCCATTATACCAACATAGTGCTTCCAAAGGTCCATGTCAATGCCCCATAAATCTTGTCCATGTCCCACAACAATAGTGTGGACACACCAAGTGCACTCTCAATTGAATCAACTCCCATGTTGACTCAATTGAATCAACATGGGATTCAATTGAGATGTCAAACTCCAAAATGAAATCAATCTCCGCCCTTATTAGGACCTAAGATATGGGTTGATATCAAGTTTCAATCCGCATAAACCCACTGCATATTATAGCAAAATCTCCTCTCAAATCCTTGGAGAACCTTGTTGTGACAATGTACCTCAAACCGCACCAAGAACCACAAACTAATATAACTCTAACTATGATAACTGCACTAAAGGAAAGGGCAAGTTATAACTTACCACCATAACATGCACTCTCACATTCTATAGGCCATCACTTCTTACCTCACCAAAGAGAAACATAGATAGTATATTGGATCAACACTCCAACCTCACTATCGAGAGCACACTAGAGCACTAATGCTCTTAACATCAAGGCACCTCATACAAATGTGGTGCACAAACAAGAAGTAGAGAATGGAGGGGTCCAATCACAAAAAATCAAAATGATTCCATCTCACAAATCAAAATTGGACTAAATTTACCACCATTTGACATTTGATATAATAGGAATGTTTATCTACTCCTATGTTACCAACCAAAGCTACATGAGTTTATGTATCAAGCTACCAACCACTAAGATAACTAATTAGGGTGGATCAATTGGCTAGGGCACTAGTCTAGGAACCAAAGATCTAGGGTTCAAACCATATTTTGTACAATCTTGAAAGGAGTGCAGATTTGGCCAAACAACTACCAAAACCTCAACTAAATTGGCTAAGCTCATACCATCAAGCTAGATTGTTGGCCCTTCTAGGCCTTTGTAGCGTCTCTAGCCCATAACTTATGCCTCAAACCTTTTAATTGCCAAATGAGACCTTTATTCTTGCCAATTTGAATTTGGCTAACCTTTGCTAACTCAACCTCCAAATCTAACCAACCTCCACCAACTCAGACCTCTAATCTAATAGGTCTCCAAGTTTTTTTCCAATCTAGAATCTAAATCTACAACTAAAATAGCACAATTTCTCCAACACCAAATCTGATACACCTCTGAACCTGGCCGACCAATGCCAACTTGACCTTTGTCCCTAGCCGACCTCCACCAACTTGGACTTCAAATCTGATAGGTCTTGAAGCTTTTTGCCAATCTAGAAATCCTCTAAATCAATCGCCAAAACAACCCAATCTCTCCAATTTGAGTGATGGTGCTTTCCAAATCCATCATTCGAGAAGATGTTTTTACAATCCACCTCCAATTTTGCTTTTCAAGTCTAGTTTGTAACACCAAGTCCTTTGATTTTACTCTCTTGCACTCAAATTGAACATCTATTGACTTAAAATCAACCTCAATTATGAGAAAATTGGACAGCGCTTCCATACATAATCTATGCTATTATCAAATCTACAACAACTCAAGCAAGACTCCTTCACATGATTTACACAATTGAATCAAACAATGATTGAAATTACCATCAATTTTCCAAGCTTGAAGATACGACCATATCAATTCCTACACCCAATTCTCCCCGACTCTCACTTCTTTGATATAATTGGTTCACACTCAACTCAAATCAGAAATAAATCTACAACTCAATGGTTTGCAAACAACGGGCCTTGATTACAGTCAAGCCACACCCACTCTAGCTAAGAGATTCTAGGTGACACGCACCGGCTATTGTCCACCAAAATTAGGAGCTCAAAAGATCAACATCAAAGAAGTGAGCTCTCTGGAAAGGCACTTCAAATACTCCCATTGCTCAACCTAGATCTCTGGCCCTAATGGCTTTGTTTACGGCACATTTAACTGTGGGAATTATGCAAGTGATAGTGGGTCCAATGGTGTAATCTATAGCTCTGATACAAAATCTAGCCACCATTAAGTAATCTCTAAGCAACTACTAATATGACTTTAACAACTAGATTGTCATTCCAACATCCGAGCAAACTAACTTTGGTGTTATAAATGTCATGATATTTAATAAAAAAAAGTAAAAAAATTGTAATTTGAATAATATTTTATAGTGAAATTTTATTTCTAATATTTTGATATTTTAAGTAGTTCTGCATATATTACATTATAATTATACCAAAATACTAAATCCTTGTCAATTATTTGTAAATAAGGGACTTTTAGGAAAATTCCCCAATCAAAATGTGAACATTACAAAAACTTTAATAAATTTAAATGCCACCAAAGAAAATTGTATATATGTGTATTACTCTTCAATGTCTGATTTAAATATAATACATAGCATTTGTATTCTAAGAGAATAACTCAAGAACTAAAAAAATCTAACTAAAATGTGTTAGAAAATAAAAGAGCATTCCACACTTACTTGTATCATATTTTCATATAATAATCTAGACATATAAGAGACTAAAAAAATTATACAAGAGGTTGGAAAAAATTATGGGTCTTGAGATTTGCATACGAGCAATATGTCAAGAATTGATTGATTTCTAAAAGAAATTATATTTTATGTAGATGAGTTTTCTATTTGTATAAAAAAATTGCTAGTTATGCATCATGAGCTTGTTTTCAAAATAATTCAATTTATATTTAATATTATAATTTTAATATATTTATAAATTTTCTTTCTGAAAAGGTTGATAACAATTTTACCATCTCCTATTACAATATATCAGGGCCTGATTGTTTTTTATATAAGTATTTTTTTCTGATTTGAGTAATATTGTTTCAAATTTACTAATATGAGTAAATTTAATATTTCTAAAATATTAATTTTATCATTTTATTATTGTTATTATATTCATTATACCCCAATACATCTCCACCATGCAAGATGATATAGTATGAAATTGTAGAAAATAAATAAAAATAAGATCATCTTTTATCATCAAGCTATACTAACAAAACACTTGATTCTGATATGTCATCAAAGTCAAAAGTGATATTATAATCCCTCTTTGAGTAGAAAGAACGGTTGTCCTTAAACGTTGGAGATATGCTAGTAGTAACAACATCAAATTCAATCTCCTACTAAATCTTATGAAGCAATGATTCCTATGAGTACAGCGGCCGGAAATGTGAATATTCTAATTTTATCCTCGTACCTGTAACATCAAGAAAAGTAATCACAAGATATATGATGTTAAATATGCCTGATAAAGTAAGAGCCCCTAAAAAAATCGTGCAAAAGCTTAAGAGAAGGAACGATGATTCTTAAAAGCTACTATGTATGTTGTCTACTTGTGATAGATCATCGAAATGATTGAATCGTAAGACATTCAAATTCTGGATTTCACAAACCAACAACAGTTCGTATTCTTCATGGAATAGTAATTTGATTCATATACAGCTTGCTAGTTATGTGAATATGCAATGGACGTACCATTTTTGGAAAAATCACACTCAGAGATAAACATATTCTTCTGGGTGCTACAAATTAGCTAGAACCTTTTATTGATTAGGTCATCTTTCAAGCACACTCCAAATCGACATTTACCTTCTCAGCAGTTATATTACTGAATTTAAAGCAAAATTGATCTACTAGTTAGCCAACAACTTGCATAGGGCTCAGCAGAAAAGGTAACATGGGGCTTAGCCCCATGTTACCTTTTTTTCTCTCCCTTGTACGGCTTTTTTGTCTCTCGTTTTTCCTACGCAGTCGCCTTTTTACTACTAGTAGCCAACTACAAGTTGCAAGTGTCGATGGAAACAGAAATTCAATAATATATCGATCCCGAGAGTTATCGACGGAAAGAGAAAATAAAAGAATATATCGATCCCGAGAGTTATCTCTCGTATTTATCGGGGTTGGAAAATAAGCCCGTGTATCGTGTATCGTGTACACTTTCAAGGGATGACCACCGTAAAGACCACAGAAATCCACGAGTAAGAGGTTGCCTTCATGAAGCTTTTATTAACATGCCACACTGATATTGTCCTGTGGGAACTCTTGATGTGATCTAAACCCTGCATTATGCCCTTCTTGTTCCGGAGTCCCATTAGTGTCAAATTCGTTAACCATCTATTGAGGGATGTCGTTGTTCCTATCTACCATCTACAAAGCAGAAACTTGTCCTCGTTTGCTATTTGATATAGCATCTTGAATAAATCACCTCTAACTCTGTCTCTCCAGCCGCCACAGGCACCGAATCTACACTGCATCGATGTTCCTTGCTCTGGAGTTTACACGTTTGTAGAATTTCCGCAGAGGCAAGACTCAATAATATGAGTTGTACTGCAGCAGATGGAGTTAACACAAATCACTGACAGGCATTGGAACTCGTTTCCAATTTTACCTAGTTGGATGTGAAATTCCGGATCTCTCGTGTCATAAATACTTTGCCACGAAAGAGAACAGTGACTGTTTCGTTCAATCAAACCATGATGAATTAGAATGGACCTGCTTAGAAGACGCCATGGAATGACCTAATGAAATGGTGTTCTGTATTCACTGTTATAGATATTCGTGTATTAAGAAATACAAGATTGTCTGTAACATATCAATTAGAATGTCTATGCCAGATTCGTCAAACGAACTAACAGCAGTCCCTAGTGTCGTTTCAGTGGAAGCGACTTTCTAATTCATTTCCACCTGCCATTTACTTTCAGTACCATATAGAGCGTAACAATGATGTGAACTGACTGAGGGAAAACCCATCCACATTGATCTCTCAAGTCCACTACCTCTCAGACTAATTTCCTCAAGTCTTGAGGGAAGACAACTCGTCGCAGAGATTGCTACTAAGACTTCTCTCAAGACTAGTTCCAATGTACTCGGGCAAAGCTCAGCTCAGATTCCGCTTTTGTACACATCTTGATCAATAAGGCTGGGCATCAAACTGACTCTAAGGAAGGAGCTTTGACAAGAATTCTTCAACAACACAAGAACTCGAGAGCAATCGTCCCTTCATGACATACGCCCGTAGTTCATAAACGTAATCCTAGACTACGTTATGATCGGCGGTTCACGATAAGCACCGAAGACAAAGGTCTAATCTGTAAATGACTACGTTAGCTTAGAATTGCACCATTGGGTAATAATTCTTGAGTTTGTAAATTGGTCATTTTCAAAACCATGCGCCTCGAAAGAAGACAATAGGTAGGTCTCGAGAGATGCATCGTTTCATATGCTCGCTCGCTTGCTTGCTTACTTGTAAGTGAGAATTTGACTCACTCATCGACTAAGTGGACATATTTTGAGGTCAGAAATAGTAGGCACCTGATTCTCCACTAGATAGAAATCATATTATGCTGAAGTCAACCTTTGGAATCATCCCATTGCACCAATCAGGCAATGTAGAAAGATCTGGACCTGGACTTTGGGCCTAGACTCGACCTTAAGTCATGTGTGTGTATATGGCCTCTACTCGTTCAATTGAAGCATATAGATGCCCTAAATTGAGACCCACCATTGGGTCACCTGTGCCCAATGCTCTGCATGACGAGGTACACTTAGATTCAGTCAGCTGATACTGGATGATCTCTCCTGAAATAGGGAAAGCGAAGCCAGAGGCAGGATCCTGATGACCCTGATCCTGATGACTGTGTGAAGTTGCAGCTATAATATTCATCTGAGCCAAACATTTCGGCCTCACCCTGTATGTACAGATCTCGAACAAAAGTCACCGGTAACCACGGAATGAGAAATCAACTTCGATGGACAGAAGCAAGGGAAAACGGACATGAACTGTAGCACTTACCCATGCAAATCCGGTAAAACGTACTCTGCGTTCCAACCAACACGGAAATCAATGCCAGGGCAGAGAGGCAAAAGCGTTTTGTGTCTTATTTGTGAAGCTCCATCACCTCCCAAAGATGATGTAACCTTCCACTTCCAGCCTGTTGTATGATGAAGCCAGTCGTGCCCAATACCAACCTGTTCATAAGCGACGTAAAGACGTTTTAAGGTATATTGCACGTACACACAGAATGCTAACGCAGCTGGTGTTTACCCCTTGCATCCGCATATTAAACTCATGGCATATACACTCACTTTTAATACAGAACGAAAAGCAAGATTCGATCCTAAGAATCGATAAACAGACACCAAAGTCACATGCTCGAGCCGAAAAAGTTAAACTGTTGTAAGAAATCAACACGTCCACACGGTGCAGAGAAAATAATTAAAAAAATTTCGTAAAAGCAACAAGAGGTTTAGCTTTCTTGTCCTGAGAGCAAACGATGAGTAATAAAAGTTCGCTATTACTTGTTCATACGCGGACACACTTGGTAGGCTCAATCAAGGAAGATAAGAAACAAGTGCTCCTCAATTTGCCTTGCACGAGATGGTCAATGTTCAGTACCTGGATGTTAAGAAGAGGACCGATAGGTATCTTTTTAGTAAGCAGTCGTAGATCGCCGTGCTTTGGTTCGCATATAAACTTCCACTTCCTGTCACCTTTGGCAGGTTTGAACACAATCTTCGTGTTGCAGCTATCAACCTTGAAACCATCAAACTGATTCTTCCCCCATTAGCCATGAGAACCTTCCAACATCATACGTTTCAGCAAGCCATTCCGACGTGGCCGTCTTACCGCGTGAACATGTTCGGTAGGATGGCTATGCCAAGAACATAAACTGGACTAAACAACGTAATATTGCAAGCTTATTTCGTGAATTCTCCCCAAAGTTGTATGAGGTATCACAAAGGGTAGTGTATCCTCTAAGTTAATTTGTGCACCTCAAACGTCTGACGAGCTGACGTTTGAGGTGCACATAGTTCTTCGTGATGGGACACCTATTATTCTTAGAATACGGAAGCATAGAGCAGTACCTCAAAGTTCGCTCCAAGTTGGTAGCCCTCAACTTGTTGCCTAAATTTGAGAAAGAACTCTTTCGGCGTCCAATCAATACTGTAAAAGTCCTGCCAAGTTGCGGGCTTTGGTCCACTATTTGTTCCTCTATCAACTACGACTGTCTCAGCTCCTGTTTGCAATGGGTACATTTGAACTTCTCGGTACTGGTCCCTTCTCAACGAAGGGACCAAGCTCGCAGTACTGGAAGGAGCCTCATGCGACTGCAAGACATTCATGAAGTTCAGATGTCAAACTTTGGAAGGATAACAGTCGAGAACTGACTGATGTTAGCAACAACTGTCTTACCAGTTCCTGCTGCAAGTTGAGTACGCAACAAGTGTTGCCAGCAACTTTTCTGTCTGTCACTTTATTTCAAATCAAGTCATGTTCGAACAGGAAGCCTACCGGGGGAATCAATGGCTGAGAAACAGACCCGATGCTGGAGACCCGAGGAGAAGAAGTTTCTTGTGCATCAAGAACGGCCTGTACTCGTTCCCTCAGCACATTCAAAAAGTGATTTCCGTTCGAGTCTTGTCTCTGATAAGGTTGACTGCAGAAGTCAGCCAGAGGATGCGATTAGAAACGAAGAATGGCAATGACGCGTTTTAAAAACATATTTAGCGTCAGTATGCCTTATGTTTTAACATTCTAGCTCTGATCCCGAAAGACAGTGATGATGTAGAGCAGCTTTCAAGGCCAAATCCAAGGCCTCACCCTGAAGCCACATTGCCTACGTATTCTGCGGGATGGAAAGCCATTTGGAACTGTAGCCCGAAATTTTAAGAGCATGACTTTGTCAAAGAGATAGTTCTGAGACAATATGACTCATGGCTAAAGATGATGAATCCCTCAAGCTGCCAAGCCACGACTTTGGGCAAGGCCATTCTTTTAGAAATTTCACAATATACCTGGTCGACGTTGATGGAGAAGAATCGTAACGTGGACTATTGCGGTAACCTGATCTTCCACCATATGCTTCCGTTCGAGACCAATCTGATTCCCGTGGTGCCTCCACAGGAACAGAGGAGAATGGTTGCGGTGATGGAGACACTATGTACGAATCCGGGGGTCCTCTTCCCGCCATGGCTTCTACTCACGAATCTTAATTCTTCCGGTAAATTATCTCCAAGGCTCAATTGCTCATTTATTTGGTTAATTTGTCCATTGAATGACACCTGCTTGCTCAACCTCACTTAAGCTCTTTGTACAGCTTGAAAAAGAATCAACCATCAATGCTACGGATGAGCCAGAAATTCTGATGGGAAATCTGCACAGGACGTGGTTAACAGTCATAAACCCTAACTAGAGAAGAGGAGCAGAACGTGACAAATTTTCTGTTCAGTCCCCCAATAGATGTGCCTCCCCTCGGCTCGTCGATTTGACAGTTACAACATTCAATTTCCAACTTGTTACCCTCTCTGTGGATGTAGGAAGACAATTAAGCCGAGCGCGGAGAATAGACTCTTCGGATACACCCGGAATTCTGCACCCGGTGAAGATCTTCACTCCAAATCCGTCGAGGACAACCTCACAAACCCAAATCTGTCATCGATTTCACCATCTCCTATCCGCTTTAGTTAATTCAATTCCTCTGGTAAACTGGCAGATCCAACTTCAACTCAAGTGGAAAGGCTGCTCTTCTCCCTCCACATGAAACGTATCCTCACAACGCATGAACATCGAAACCTCGAAATGGAAGGAGGCCCAACAACCTCGAGCTGCGCAATCTTTAGCTTTTAAAAGCTCACTTCAATACTAACATCACGCCACAATCGTATCCAGCACGAAGCTTTCTAGACCTCAATTCCCTTATGAGATAACTCGTACAAATGTTCAGCTCTCCGATTCGACACCCGTTTCTGTCTCTATGCATTACAGTGAACTTTGTGTGACATAGTGCCTCACTACGCTATCTGCGAGGAAAAGGTAAGGGTATTTTGCTCCTGTAGTTCAACTTCGTGTATGAGAACCAACGATCACAGTTTGCAGGGAATTAGCAAGCAATTAACCCTGTATGTTTTGTTAAGATGTCTTAAATATCCTTTTAGAACTGAAAAATCCTTTTACCTCTTTCCCTCCTTTGGCAGTGTAGGCTTTTAAGACATACGGAAACAGAGTTCACCATCTATCTTCTTTGCATCTTTTTGGCTACAAGTTAAACTATATACTTGGGATCAGAGCAATATTAAAAGAGATGAAATGGCCAAAGGAAAAATTTTGATTTCAAAGGAATCAAAATCTCTCCATGTACTTTCTTACCCCCAACACGGATAAAGCGAATAGTCGGCTGTAATTCACATGTAGATTTCTCTCTCGTAACGAGGAAGTCGAAACAGGTCCAAGTGAAAATGCAGTGTTTGCAGGTGATAACGATTTTAACTGGTCGTTAACTGCATGTTATTGTTTTGCACCTATTTCGTAAGTGTCTTGTATCGGGTACGTGAGGAGAAAAGAGATTAGAAAATAGCAATTTAAGACAACATCGTATTTGCGCAAGGAATTGAGGTTAATGCCTCTGCTCACTACTCTCCTATTTCAGAAATTCTTATGAGGACCCAAAGGGACTCGCTTAAGTGATGATGCTTTCTGACTCTTGGGAGTGTCTTCTTACGTGGTCGATGTTCTTCTAAAATATTTACCGGGTTCATTCTTCTTATTGATATCCTGCATATAATGCAAAAAAGGTTTTCACATTTGATTGATGATTTCGTTCTATTTAAATAGTACAACCTTGTTGGTAAGGCCCCATTTAGTTAATGCAAGTTGATTGAAATTAATAAAACCGTGCACCCAAAGTACCTTTTAAATCAAGGAATATTGAGATACCTAATAAGATTCCTGGAGTATATTTTATTTCCAGAATCTACATTTACATATTTTCCAACTCTAATAAATGTGAGGAGTCTTTCCATTAATGAGCTTATTCTACAACAATGATCAATACAATAAAGCGCTAGTGGGTTAAAGCCCTTAGGCATATGCCCCTTACTCCCTTCTTTCAAAAGCCTGTTTTAAGCTTAGACCCTGTAAAGTGTCCCCTCTTGTCGAAATAATTAATAGTACCTTTCTCCTAATAAACCAAGTATTCCATGCAGTAAGTTTAGTCACCATTATCTTGATCAAATGAAAAGTCTTCACATAGTTTTAATTACATATTTCCTAAGAGAATTTTAGTTGCCCATAAATTTTTGTACCTTGGTAGGTTGATTTCTCAATGAAAAGTAATCTACAAGTATAAGAACCTTTTACTATAAGTAATCATATTTTCAGGAGCAAAAAAGAGCTGATTTTGGACTTCAAAATCCATAAATAACTGAAATTTCATCTGAAATTTTAAATGAAGTCTAAAATTTAGAAATAATGTAAGTGGTTAGGAAATCCTAGTCATATATATTATGAGCAACCATCATCCATATTTGTAGTATGTACCTTGAATCTCTAAGAAGATAAGTTTGGACGATACATCCATTCATTATTGATACTCATATATAGGAAGATAAATATTCTCCTTACAACACTTTCCATAAATGATTACTTCTCGCCAGGTTCTTAATACCATTAATAGCAATTGGCATTTCACAATTTATGTTTACAAGAAAAAAATATTTTGAATTGACTATGCCTGCTTGAGGAAATGAGTACAATATATTATATTTTAGTAGTTAGAAGTAAATTACACACCTTGAAGAAGCTTTGATGACCAAATAATTACCATCAATAGTACCTTGGCAGTTGAGTAAACTTGAACTTCTTAACCTTTTTTTTCTCTTCTCATTAAGCCAACTTAGAAATCTAGATCCAGCAAAAAAATTATTGCTTTAACTCCATCTTGTACAAAAACCATTTATAATAGATTCATTGACTACAAATAATTCACCTACTAAGAAATATTTTGATCTATACATAAGATGGTAAACCCACAATTACAAATCTTACTATACAAACCTTAAATAAGCATGCAGACATGCACACTTATGTAGGTTCAAGTTTTTGAAGAATCCAAGAAAATGTATAAGTAAACCTATTACCTCCATGTATTATCTTCATCTAAGGATCAAGCCATGTTGTGCTTTGTCTTTTAACCTACTATCTCATATCCATTTTGTCTTTAAAATAGTCATACACATGAGTATTAATTATTCCTTGATACCTTATATTGGTCTTGATGTTTCCACAACCCTTTTTTCCTATCTTTCTCATATTTTTTATGATGGAAATATATTATTAATATTATCTAGATTATTATATTAAAATCCAATCAAAGATAATAATAATTCACATAAATTTAAAAATCATGAAATAAAGAATAAAGAAAGGCCTATTTCAATTACTAAGGCCTTACTATCTTATCAAAATATATATTAAAATTTTTATTTTGGATGCATTTATTAGTTCTATTGACTTCAATGTCAATTTGATTGACTTATACCTTCAACCTTTAATTAATTTTTAATATCAATTAATTTGTGTTATTAAAAGTTGTTAAAGGCTATCTCTTTCTTCACCTATACTCTCATTTTAGTATATGGTTGTTACACATTCAATAGAGATTAGTGAGGCAAAGCTTGCACCATGGGTTCTAATTTATCTCTAATAAGCTTAGTAGATTTTAAGCTTTCTATCAAAATACACAATTTAGCTTTATGTGCTTTGAAACTAGTGCTTGAGTAGTTTATTATGAATGAAGATCAATGTCTCAAAAGTTTTATTTGAGATGTATTAGAATAACTTTTTTGAGTATTTTGTGTGGGTGTAGGTATTGACCATGTATCAAACATAACAAAAGTTGGTAAATAGAATTCATTTGCTTGAATTCATTATAGTTATGTGTTTCTAGTAGCTTAGTATAACTCTTATACATACTTTCATACAAAAACAATATAAAGATTGAAAGTGAGAAATTTGATTTTTGAACTTGAAGTCACAAAAAAAAATTGAATCCAAATTATAACATGAGAAACTTAAACCTTCAAACTAAATTAAAAACATAAAACACTATGGAGAAGTGGATACTACTCTAAGCTTATGCAAATTTACAAAAGTAAGGTTTGCTCAATGTATATCCATGTTGTTCTTATTGAACATGTAGATATGTCTTCCATTTTTATCAAACAAGTAGATATTCTAACTATATAATGTTCATCTTGAAAATTCTCTTGACATAATTTTAATCTGTATCTCCCACATTTGTATGCACTAATCTTCAATTACTCTTGAATATTCTATTGATACTTATTAAATATTATAAAGCTTTTATGTTTGTAAGTTTTACCACTTCAAGTCATTGGACAAAAGGACTCTCAATATAATTATAGAATTGCCACATATCATGTTTAATTACTTTGAGAGTCATCTAGTATATGTGCTCTATACAATCTAATGGAATTCAGAGGAAGTATGGTCTAGCTTATTATTTTAACAAAACTTATGGAAGTATGGTTTGATTGCTTTTCTATAAATTTTTCAAACTTAACAACCTTTCAAAAATCTGAAAACAATTTCATCCCAAACTACATCTTAGAAACAAGTACTACTTTCAAGTTGTGTGATTTTCTTTGCACAAAGGAATACAATATATTTTTTAGATTTAATTTATTATTCTAATTTTAATTAATTTTTAATAAAATTTAGATTCTATTTCATACTAAATATTTTGACCAATTAATTTTATTTCAAATCATCCAAGATTCTATTTTAGTACCACAAACTTGAAAAACTTAGTATCTATTATCCAATTGCTAAATATTGATCCAAAGTGTTGAACTGAAGAGAAAATCAAAAATTTTGGTTAGAAATAAAATTATTAGAGATTATATTTTCTTATAAAACCACTTGATTTAATATTTTGGATCCAAGCACCCAAGAGTAGAATATCCACCCAAAAATATTCTGCCATCTGCAAAGAAATTACACTCTAAAATAATCCAAACAAAGTAAATCCTACACATTAAATACCCCTTCATCATGGTACAGTTATCAGTAAACTTCATAGACTAAATGAAATTCAGTTATCTTCCTCTTTGTGCTACTCTATATTGTGAATCTTTGGATTTATTACCACTAAAAATTCATAAGCTCTAAATTATTATCATACAAGAACAATTTTCTTCAATATCCTAATGGTACTTGTGTCACGACATTTATGTTCTCAAAGCTAGATTGCTTGGACATTGGAGTAGTAGTGTTGGTAGTTAGAGGTATTTAGGTAGTTATTTATAAACTACTTGTTGGTGGTTCAATTTCATATTTTGGTTACTAATCATATGATAGTGTGAAACAATATGGAGTTTAGCGATGAAGTTAATCAAGGCTAACAAAGTAGTGAATAGGCTAAATTATCCTGGAATATCCTAGAAGTATCTAAATAACTTCTTAGGAAGCTTCACACTAGCTTAGCTTGCACCCCAAGTAAATAGTTTCTACAATGAAGCTTCTAGAAGCTTCCAACCAGCTTAGCTTGCACGCCAAGTAGGCGGCTTCATGAAGGAAACTTCTTGAGAAGCTTCCTAGTTAACTTGGCTTGTAATCCAAGAAAGTGGCTCGAGGAAGCTTCTTGAGAAGCTTCTCAAGAGCTCTATATGCTCCCTATAAATACAAGAGCCAAAGCTCATGCTAGGCATTTGGAGTTTCCCTTATTTAAGTGTCCCAATGTGAGCTTCCATTCTCCTATTTCTCTCTTTGATCGTGATCTTTTACATTGGTATCAAAGCAAGAATGGATGGATGGAATTTATGGACCATCAAATCCACTTCCGCCAAACCATTGGGATTTTTGTGTCCAAGTACTATCCAAGCATCATTTCACACAATTCATCACCTCATGCTTTGGATAGGATTTTATGCATATGATCACCTCGTATAAGGAATTCTTGGTGCTTTTCGTTGTAACTTATGGAGAACGATGGACGTGTTGCATCTATGGACGTGTTGCATCTATGTGTTAATAAATTAGATAAATTGAGGGTAATGTGATAGAGTAGAAGCCATGGCGGTGATGCTTGAATTTATTATTGCTATGCAATAACAAATCAAGCACCTTACTTGATTGTTGGATGAACAAGACCATCATAGACAAGAGTAGGTAAAGAGAGCACCAATACAAGAAGGAGAAAAGCGAATCCAATTCTTGAAGCCTAAGGTATTTGAAGGCAAGAACCTTTCAGGTGCAATGGAATTTTTATTGTTTGATTGTGAACATTACTTTGAAGCAACAAACCTTCAAGATGAACAAAGAAAAATCTATTGGCCTCAAGCCAATTGGATGGAGTGGCTAAATTATGGTGGTGATTCAAAGTAGAACGAGTTGAATGGAAGTTTGTCATGCCAATCTTGACATGAGTAGAATTCAAGAGTGCAATAATTAGGTGGTTCCAAGCTATAAATACTACACAAGCTGTACAAGATAAGTTGGTAGAATTGAAGCATATTGGCTCGGTAAGATGCTATATGACTCAATTCCAAAACACCATTATGCAAATTCCAGATATACTAGATGGAGAAGATCTAGATCGCTTTGTGAGAGGCTTGAAGTCCCACACTTGACTAGAAGTGACTATGTGTGAGTCCAAAGAGGAAGCCATGCGGCTGGCTAAATGCTTTGGTTCCTTGGTTGCAATAACTTGGTCTCAACCTCAGCTTTCCCCAAACCCACACACACATTACATGTAATACCAAGAGCTAACCATATGATCTAGATGTGAAATTTGGTTTGGTAACATCTAGAATGATGTTATACATGATGGTCAAAATAGATAAGATAGAAGTATCACCAAAAGAATACTTCTACTAATAGGGCAGAAACCAAAATAGACTTGAGAACCTTAGAACCAATAGCTAGACATATGATTTAAAGGTGAGAATTGGTTTGGTAACATCTGGAAGGAGGTTACACATGATAGACTAAATAGATCAAAAAGAGGTATCATCAAAAGGGGACTTCTACTAATAGAGTATGAACCAAAATATGCCTGAAATCTTTGAAGGCAATTTTGGAGGCCTAAACGGATGAATTAGGCCTCGAAAATGTGCAATTCCCCCTCCCCCCCTCCCAAACAAATGAAAGGTTGGCCTTCCCTCCCCTCTGCTTTGTCTTGTCGAGAGCTTTCCAATAGTACCTTATGTGATTTTGAGATTCCTATAGGAAGATTCCCTAAAAGATTCCCTCTGGTCAAAGCTTGTTTGAACAACTAGATAGGACCTAGACCAGACATGTCACCTATCTAAGTAAGTAATCCAAGGGTGGATTTTGCTGACATGTCACCTATCTGTGTCCCTAATCCTATGATGGAGCTTCCTTGGAGGAGATCCTCTTTGCCTATATAATAAAGAGAAGGTGCTCCTTTGGGGTATCAAATGTTTGAGTGTGCAATCTATGTTTTCTCTCTTCTCTTGTCCTCAAAGTATTACACTACACACGGGTGGAGGAGCCAATACCACTGGAGAGTGATGCCATCTAGCAAAAACCACTTAGCACAATAGATCGTGAAAGATGGTGGATGTTTCTATTGTCACCAAATTGGACACCGCATTGCAAAGTGTCCACTAAAGAATGAGCGACCTCAAAAAGTCGCCCAAATGGAATTTGTGGAGTGGAATGATCAAGGAAACAAGGAATCCCAATAGGATATTTTGAGCCGCTTACTAGGAACTTGATTAGTTCCAATGGGATTTAATGCCCATCATATGCAAGTTTGTTTCACTTGTAAGGTATGATATCTGATTGTGATTGTAGAATTTTGGTTAATTTTGGAAGTTCAAAGAATTGCATATCTATGCAATTAGCAAAAAGAATTGGGTATTCTTATCAAGCCCGTAATTGGAAGCATATTGATGATGGTTGATGGTTTTGTACCTCGTATGATTTCATACCTTGCATCCTGTTACCTTCAAGCTTTGGAAGGAGAGAAGCCCCAAGATGGGAAGTTTGTAAAGAAAGTAGCCATAGAGCAAGCTTTGAATGAAGAGAAGTCACAAGATGAGAAGTTTGTCAAGAAAGCAGCTATAAAGCAAGCTATGAAGGAAGATAAGTCCCTAGATGTGAAGTTTATCAATGAAGCAACTATAGAGCAAGCTTTGGAGGAAGATAAGTCTATGTTTGCAATGTGGATCAAGCCAATAACACAAGGAGTATCTGAGGAGAGTCAAGAGCCTCATCAAGCAATAGTTGATAACATAGTTTAGGAGTTTGTAGATGTGTTTCCGGATAATTTTCCAAAGGGATTACCCTCTGATCATGGTATGCACTTCAAGATTGAATTAGTACCAAGGAGTACTCCAATCTATCAGATTGAGTAGACCAATCTATTAGCTCTCACCAAAGGAGTTGAGGAGTTGCAAACAACACTTACGGAGTTGTTGGAGAAGGATTTCATACAACATAGTACATCTCCTTTGGGAGCACCTGTACTATTTGTTCCAAGGATGGAGGACTTTGTTTCTATATTCCTTGAGTTCAATAAATAGATAGTGAAGAGTGCATACCCTTTGCCTTGAATTGATGACTTGCTTGATCAATTGAGTGGAGCACAATACTTCTCCAAGTTGGATCTTTGCAGCGGCTATTGCCAAATCCCCATTGATAAGGAGGATATGCAAAAGACTACCTTTTGCACAAGGTATGGACATTTTGAGTGGAGAATTCTACCTTTTGGGCTCACGAATGCTCAAATAATCTTCATGGATAAGATGCATTGTATGTTGGATGGACTTTTGGATTAGTACGTGGTGGTCTTCTTGGATGATATCTTAATCTATAGCAAGATAGAGGCAAAACATGTGAAGCATGTACAAGAAGTCCTAAGATGACTATAACAATGGAAGTTTTATTACAAGAAGTCAAAGTGTGCCTTTTGGAAGAAGGAAGTTACCTTCTTGGGTCACAAGATCTCAACAGAGGGGATCAAGATGGAAGATGAGAAAATCAAGGCCACCATTGATTGGCCTACTCCAAAAGATGCTATTGAAGTACGTGCATTTAATGGATTGGCTAGTTTTTTCTGGCAGTTCATCCACTACTATGCTCATGTGGCTGCACCATTGACCAATCTCTTGAGGAAAAACTCAAGCTTTCAATGGAACAACAAGCCCAAAGAAGCATTCCAAAAGTTGAAACATATGGTGTCTTCAAGACCAATTCTTCAACCATATGGTCCTCAACTACAATGTGTGGTTGATTTTGATGCTTTGAACTTTGCAATTAGAGCCGTGTTGCAATAAGAATTCACAAATGGATTACACCCCATTGCCTTTGTGTCTAGCAGACTAAATACAACAAAAAGGAATTACTCTGCTCAAGATTAGGAACAACTATCAATTGGTATATGCCACCAAGGTATAGAGGCATTATCTCTTGGGGAAACAAGTGGTCATGTGAACTAATCACAAGCCCTTGTTGTAGACCTTACATTTGGAACACATGAAGAGTAGACATCATCAATAGGAGGAACAACTACATTTGTTTGACATCAAAATTGAGTACAGACATGGTTGGTTCCATGTCATCCCTAATGCACTATCACGAAAATCTAATTTGAAATCTCTTCCTCTCATCACGATAGCAATTACAACAGTGTAAGTTGACTCCAAGGTCCAAATCAAGTTTAGGACAACTCTACAACACGATTTATTCTTTTAGATGGTACAAGGATGTCTTGCAACCAGCAACAAGGAATAAAACACCTTCTCCTTCAAGGAAAGCCTTCTATTCCATGAGGACCAAATTTATGTTCCAGCAAAGGGTGACCTCCGACTTGTACATCTCCAAGAAGTCCATGACTTACCAGTTGCTGGTCACATGGGTGTAGACAAGACCTTGGGTACTCTCCAACGCCAATGGTGGTGGCCTTACATGGCACAAGATATCTGAGAGTTTGTCCAATCATGCGAGAGCTGCCAATGCAATAAGGCCAACAACTAGAAACAGAGTGGACTCCTTCAACCACTTCACATTCCATCTGCTTGAAAGAACAAGTGAGCTTGGATCTCATCACATCCTTGCCTAAGACAAAGCAAGGTCACACGACAATTGTGGTGTTTGTGGATAAGCTTAGTAAGAAAATCCACTTGGCACCAACCTTTGATACCATGGATTCTCCAACATTAGCATAGCTCTACTTTGGCAATGTCTTTAAGCATCATGGGAGGCCGCATGTACTCATCTCTGATTGTGATCCTTGATTCACTGGTAAGTTTGGGCAAGCACTCTTTTAGATACTCAACACCAAGCTTGCTTTGTCCACAACTTATAATCCTCAAATTGATGGACAAATTGAACATGCAAATGCACCTTGGAGGATATGCTTTGTGCCTTTGTCAATGTTGACCACACCAATTAGGATGAATATCTTACAACTATAGAGTTTGCATACAATAACTCCAAATAGGCAAGCATTGGATTCTCTCCTTTCTTTCTCAATTTTGGCTAAGATCCACTTTTTCTAGATTCTCTTATTGCTACTCCTCCATCTCATGTCCCTCATACTTCAACCTTCTTGACCACCATATCCCAATCCCTCCAACAAGCCAAGTCTCATCTCTTTGTTGTTTAGAATAGTCAAAAACAATATGCGGACCACCATCATTGTGATCTTACCTTTCAAGTTAGTGACAAAGTCATGGTCTCCTCTAGTAACCTACCCCTCCCACTTGATACCCAAGTTTGTAAACTTGGCCCAAATTAGATAGGACCCTTTGATGTCACCCAAATCATCTCTCCTATTGCTTATTGACTTGCCTTCCTGGTCATATACGCATCCATCCTATCTTCCATGTTTCTAAGTTAAAACCCTTTGTTCCTAATCCATATTTTTCTTCCTCTTGTGTCTAACCTCCTCCTCCCATCCCTATCCATGATCATGAGGAGTACAAAGTTGATCGTATACTTGCACATCACTACATCCAACATGGCCGCCAATAACATACAAAGTACAAGGTCCTTTGGAAGGGCTATCCCCTTCATGATGCCACTTGGGAGCCTTTGTTCAGAATGCACAAATGGCCATCCAGGAGTTTGAAGCTTCAATGGTGACAAGGAGGTCACCAACTAGTGGTGGGGGAATATGTAACAATACGGAGTTTAGTGATGAAGTTAGTCAAGGCTAACAAAGTAGTGTATAGGCCAAATTAGCCTTGAATATCCTAGACGTATCTAGGAAGCTTCTTGGGAAGCTACCTGCTAGCTTAGCTTGCATCCGAAGTAATTAGTTTCTAGAAAGAAGCTTTTAGAAGCTTCCAACCAGCTTAGCTTGCATGCCAAGTAGGCGGCTTCAAGAAGGAAGCTTCTTGAGAAGCTTCTCAAGAGCCTTGTATGCTCTATATAAATATGAGAGCCAAAGCTCATGCTAGGAGTTTAGCAACAAAGTTAGTCAAGGCTAACGAAGTAGTGAATATGCAGCTTCTTGAGAAGCTTCTCGGTTAACTTGGCTTGCATTCCAAGAAAGTGGCTCAAGGAAGCTTCTCAAGAGCCTTGTATGCTCTCTATAAATATGAGACCCAAAGCTCATGCTATGCACTTGGAGTTTCCCTCATTCAAGTGTCCCAATATGAGCTTCCATTCTCCTATTTCTCTCCTTGGTCTTGATCTTTTACATAGTGGGACCCATTGTCACTTGCACCATCAAGTGTGCCGTCAATATGACCATTAGGATTGGAGACCTAGGTCAAAATCAAAGGTATATCTTTGAAGTGCAGCTCCAAAGAGCTCATTCCTTTGATGTTGAGCCTTCAAGTTCTTGGGGATGGTGGACAAAGGTTGGCAAGCATCACCTAGTGTCTCTTAGCTAGAGTGGGTGTGGCTTGATTGTTGGCAAAGTGATTGAGTGAATGATCAAGTATTGATCTATTTGAGTGTGATTTGAGTTGATGAAGAACTAATTACATCAGAGAAGTGAGAGTTAAGGGTAAATTATGTGCAAGAATTAAGGGTGTTAGTGGTATCTCCAAGCTTGGTTGATTTTTTGTACCTTGATTGTCATTCAAGTTACCTTGAGAGTGATCTTGTGTAAAAGTGCAGGCCAAATTTTGATGAGAATGGAATCAATTTCAAGCAATAGTGTTCAATTTGAGCCCATGAGATGAATTGGAGCCTATTTGGTGTGAGTTGAGCTCAAAATGCAAATTTGAAGGTGGAGTTGGAAACCCATCTTCTTGAATTAAAGATTTGATGATCCACATCCTTCCAATTTAGCTTGAGTGGAGATTTAGCAAAGGATTTGGCAGTTAAGAAGAGTTACATCATATTTATGTCAAATTTTACATCAAATTTGGTGGAGGATTTATGTCAAATTTATATCAAATTTAGGCCAGAGGCAATTTGATCCCATTCATGGTGATCTTGGTAGCTTAGGAAGCAAATAGACACTCATATTATATCAAATGCCAAATAGTAGCAGAGTCAATCCAATATTGATTTATGAGATAGAAAGTTTCATTTAGATTTCTTGTGATTGGACCCGGTCCATTCTCTATTTTCTATTTGTGCATCATGTTTGTGTGAGGTGCCTTGACTTTGGAGTATTAGTGCTCTACTGTGCTCTTGGTAGTGAGGTTGAAGTGATGACCAGTCAGACTACTTGTATTTCTCTCAAGTGAGGCAAGAAGTGATAACTTATAGACCTTGAGAGTGCATGTTGTGATGGTAGGTTACAAGTCGCCTTTTCTCCTACTACAGTTATTGTAGTTAGAGCTACATTAGTGGGTGGTGTTCAATTGGTGGTGGCACTTGGTGGTGATTCTTGGTAGGATACTCGCGGTGGTTATGGTTGTGGTTTTAGTTACTTTGTCACGTTTACTTTGTGGTTTTAGTTCTTTGGGGATTCAAGAGGAGATAGCATTGCAATGTGTAGTGGGTTTACCTAAAGTGGTGCTCTATATCATCATATATCTCAAGTCCTAATGAGGGAGGAGATTGACTCTAAGTTGGAGTTTGACACAAGAGCTGATTCACTTGAGTGTGTCTGCATTGTTATTATGGGACATGGACAAGATTTATAGGGCCTCCAAAGGCCCCATGCACTACTATGGTATAGTGGGTACCATTGAGTTGGATCCGACTTCATCTAAAAGTCTGATAGTTGGTATGATATGTAGTAGATGCGTAACCCAACTTTATTCACACCTTTCATGGCATGGAGGGGGTTGTTTTAGCACTTAGATGATCTTTTGATAGACTCTAACACCTATTTGTGCATGTATGTACTATTGTGATATTTAGTTTGATATTATAAGTACTTTACAGAAATTGTTTATATAGAGATAAAAGATGGTTTTACATTAGTCATGGTTAGTCATAGTTATGATAAAGGGACTTTACTTTTGAGGAGATGGAAAAGATGAGCACCACTTTTTTAGGTTCTAATGTATTGATTTGGTATTATTCCTAGGTGTTTGGCTTTGAGGAAAAAGTTGAGAACTCTTAGACCCACAAGCCTTTTTGCTTTGGATTCTTCTATAGTCCAAGGATAGCCCATATAAAGGAATCCTTGACTTAGTGGTTAGGTCAAGATAAGACCATAGGCTTAGGGGAATATTCCTATGAGTATGAATATTCCTTTATACTTTTGACTTTTAGCTTAGTAACTTGAGTTACTCCAATAATTAGTAACTTTTGTACATAATTATTTCAAAATTATATAAACTAGGGTTGAGGAGGTACTCATCATCCTTTCATTTATAACCATTTCTCTCTCATTGAATTCTCTAATGAGCAATGGTTTGAGTCTTGGAGTGTTAGTATTGGAGGAGCATGATGGAGTTGAGGTTCCTTGCTTTCTTTGTCCATGGTGTGCTACCATAATAACCATCAGATGTTCATCTTGAGTGAGAGATAGGCCGGCTCATAGGATGACTATCATGAGTTCAAGAAAGCTCAATTGGAAGAGATTGAGCTATGGAGATAGTATTGGTTTCCAAACTACATCTTGATCACTTTAGGCTTGGTTTCTTTGGGTAGATTGGTACTACTTATGAGTTCTAGCTCTAGTAGCATTGGTAGATCTAGTGGAGGTGCACTAGTTGGAGATGGTGCTACTCCAAGTGGAGTACCATTACAAGAGGTGGTCAAGTATTGGGGTCTAACCCCATGGTAGAGTTATTCTAATTCTTGAGGTAGAATTACCAAGGAGTGCTAAGTTACAAGGTAAGGAGCTTGCATGAGTTCCAATAGAAGGCTAAAGAGAGCCTATGTGAGGCATACATTCACATGAGATGGTTGATTAGTTTCACTCAATGAATTATTGAGGCCCAAGTAGTCTAGTTTTGGTATGGTATTTTGGACAATGAGTTATGACATAAAGTATGTGATGTTACATTATATAGGCTACTTCACCTACTTTGGCAGTGGTCTTTAGTTTGGCTGAGTGCATTGAGCTCAACATGGTAGATGAGAGAGAGCTAACATCTGGATTTGGTAGAGAGACCTCATCTACAACTATTACTTCTTCTAAAGTGAAGTAGAGTACACCATGCCATGTTGGTTTTTGAGGATAGAGTGGATAGCTTAGATCTTATGGAGCAAGTGTGGGGCGTAGTGTAGCTAGATCCTTACCTTCATTTTTAGGTCAACAATAGCCAATGAGTGGTGGTGTTGCTTGTTGGACTTGTGGTGGACCTCACCACAAGAGAGAGTGTACTCAAAGCAACAAACATGATACCTTTGGTGCATCATAGCTAGCACAGAGACAGTGTGACCATTGCCACAATTTTGTTCACACTAGTGACCAATGCTTTGACCTTCAATCGGAGTTATAGAGTGGTAGAGCTATTATGGCAAGTGGTATATGAGCTCCGGGTCATGGAGGACCTGGTGGTAGAGGACCCACACCTAGTAAGAGTGCAATACCTGCACTTACTTCTAATATAGCCAAGGCTACTTGGATTGAGCAATTGGAGTAGAGATTAGCTAGCATGGCCATAGCTCAAAGGAGTTTAGATTTGGGTGTTGAGGCTTCCACCTCTTATGTTGGTGATAGAGACATCTTGGACTTCATGTGTGGAGCATTATGGGTAGATGGATCTACCGCAATGACTAGAAGTGTAGTACATGCTTCAAAGCCTAAAGGAGCATCAATGGAATTGGACGCACAAAGAAGAAAGGCTGGTAGACATGTCAAACTCCCCCAATCTTTTATACTCTCTAAGGCACCGCAAACAACATCCATGGCTCCTAGATGTCCTAGTGCAAGTGTGGTAGGTGGTGATGGGGTGCATGATAGACTACCTACTAGTCAGCAACCTACTACCACACCGATTGAGTCTAGCTCAATGTTGGGGGTGGCATTGATTATGCGCTTCCATTTATTTTCAGCCAATGACACATTTACATTAAGAGTTGATCCAACTCTAGTGTTTTGGTTGGCTACCACACTTTGTGAGAGTAAGGATGACATGGTTCCTACTTCTATGATGTGGTTGATACTGGAGCTAACTTGGTTGAGGAGCATGGGATCCGCTCACAACCAATGGTTTATGGCAAGCAACAATAGCTAGATTAGAGGAGTTACCAACCATACTTGCCTTTGAGTAAATGCAGTTCACACTTGGAGTTGTCCTATTGGATAACTAAAAGAGGATTTTCCATTTGGTTGGACCTTTAAGGAAGGTCTATACACCACATAGGGTCTTACTAGACTCTAGTGTGCAACCCTTTATGTTAGAGAAGGCATTAATTGTTGATCTAGAGCTATGGAAGATCAATGTGGAGAGGTGTCCATTTTAGATCCAAAAATCTCTAGGAGGTGGTTCTACATAGTACATCACATGTGGAGAGCTCATTGTCCAAATTAAGCTAAATCATCTGATTGATATCTCTATGGTGAGAGCTCAGGCTATTGCGATAGTAGCAAAGTCATATGATGTGCTAGTTGGTGGAGCAATGTTATACATGGGTTTTAGTATTGACCATTGGGAGGAGATAGCTTCTTATAGACCAGGTTGGCAATCAGGTATGGATGGGTATGTTGCCAACCAGTACACTTTAGTAATGGTATCTTGGCTCACTATAATTAAGGACTATGGCATTAGTTTCAGCTTTCAGTAGTTTTGTTATTTGGCATGTTGACTTATTGGAGAAGAACCCCTATGTAGAAGATACTCCAATACCAAAGGAGATCACTCAGATTTGGAGAAGGATTGGGATCATTTGTCTTTGGTGAACAAACCTCTTAACTAGAGAGGTTCTATAACATGCTTATGATGGGATTCAACAACTAGACCACCTTACTATTGATGACATCTTGGATGTTAGGTGCCAGTCTCAAATAGTGGTAGTGGCTGATAGGTCATCTATGGTAGTGGTGAACCTTTTTGGATGGCTTAGAGCCACTTTGCTCACACTTATGAGTTTCCTAGGTCCCATGCTTTTTGAGAGGGAGGTCTTGGACTTGTTTGGGACTCACAATTATAACAATTGGTGGAGCCCAACACCGTTAAGAGGGAGCGGATGATGGGTTTTTATACCAATATTACCATTTTTATAGTAGTGTTAGAGGTATCCAGACATTAGATATTAGGTCAAGCTATGGACTTGAACTATTTGACCTGGATTGTAAACCTTGGCTTGGCAGAGCAGCATAGGATGCTCTTGATAGGCATCACCACTTGAACACTTGTGAGCTCTATGCCTATCAACATGATTTAGGTACATGCTAGGGGCAATGGACTGAGTGGGTAGGGCATTCTTGGGACATAACCATTGGCTACTAGTGAGAGTTGTCTACTTGGGGTCCATCCAGGTGAGCGTGGTCTATTTGGATCACACTCTTGGTCTACTTAGGATGCAACTAGAGTGCATATGGAGCTTGCAACTAGATCAGAGGGATATTTCCACACTAAGGTTGGGACCTCTAGTGGTTGGGAGCATGACACTACTGCTCTCTTAAGGGTTTAGTGTAATAGCTAATTAATATTTCTCCCACTCCTACATTTACAAAGGATACTTGGGAGCCAAATCTTGGACCCAAGCTTACAAGAAGGGAAAGACAAAGAGTTTGGAGGTTCTAGAGGAGCTACACAAGTTGTTTTGCCTTAAGTATGAAGGATTTGGTGCTCTAGAAGGACTTGGTATTTGGATTGTGCTTACTAGTACATATTAGTTTTTTTGACTTCCCTACAAATATAGTGATATGGAGAGAGCATTGATTCAAAGCCTAAGAGAGACCTTTTTGAGGTTGGTTTAGTGGAGATTTCACATAGAGAGTATGCTTTAGCTACAATGATGCCAGCCAAGAAAGATATGCATGAGAACTACACAAATAGGTGGATATGTGGAGATTTCTATCCTATCAACTAACAAACTAGGGCTAATCAATATATCATGCTTGCACCGGAGGAGATCTTTGATGCAATTAGGCATGCAAAGTCTTCAATAATTTGGATCTTCAAGCAGGTTATCATCAATTGCCAATTAAGGAGGAGGATAAGTTAAAGATAGTATTTTAAGCTAGTGATCCTCATGGTAAGGATGTGTTACATCAATGGAGATTCTTACTATTTGGGTTAAAGAACACTCCTATCGAGTTCCAAAGGATCATGGACAGGATCCCAATAGGATTGGATTTTGCTTGGTGCTATATTGATGACATTTTAGTCTATAGCACTACTATAGAAGAGCATGAGAGGCATTTTTTGGAGGTGTTTGAGAGATTGAGATCTCATGGACTTAACTTACATCTTGGGATGTGTAGATTCTTCCATGAGTAGGTTGAGTATTTGGGTCACACTATCTACCTTAGAGGACTTGGTGTTCAACAAACCAAGGTGGAGGCTATTGCATGTATTCCTCAACCTACGGATGTGCACAAAGTGCAAGCATTCCTTGGGTTGGAAAACTTCTATTGATGTTATGTTTAGTACCATTTCCAAGGCCTTGATAAAACTAACCAAGCCTATACAAGAGGGTATTGGGAAGATGAGCAAGAGAGAGCTTTTATAGAGCTCAGGGACCGGTTGACATCTGCCTTTATTCTTAGAAGACTGATTAGAGGATGACCATTCCAAGTTCACATTGATTGGAGTACATTGGAGCTTGGAGTAATGCTCACCTAGCATGATGATGAGGGGAAAGAGTTTGTGGTGGCCTATGCTAGTTGCTCCAATAATTCAATGGAAGCAAAGTATAGTTCATATGAGGAAGAGTGCTTGTCAATAATATTGGTAGTAGCACATTTCTAATATTATCTATTTGGTAACCCCTTCTTCTTCACTCTCATCATTGATCATCAACCATTATCAATGGTTGATGGAGTCCAACAAGATTTCAATGAAGCTTGCACGATAGGCTCTGATTACAAGAGTATGATTTCATGGTTATTCATAGACCTAGAGTGTTGAACTATGATGCAAATGGGCAGAGTAGAAACCCATGTCCCAACCAGTAGATAAGATCGGAGCACATTGGCATGGTGAGACAGATGAGGAGATGGTGCCTATTGGCATGCATCTACTTCCTATGTTTATTCTCTGAGGCTTTGGTGGTATCTCTCTCAACACATACCGGAAGAGTTATTGAGGTCATAGATCCAAAGGGTGGAGATAGTAATACAGTTCAGCAAGACATTCATGATGATGTCTTAGTGATGGATTATTTTTTCACTGGTGTTGTAGGTGGCACAATTGGTGCCAAGGAGAGAGATCATGTTCTTCAATGAGCCAAGCAATTTAATTTGGAGGGTAGAAACCTTCTTTTTTATGGGAGGATGGTAGAGTGCGAGTAGTACCACTTCCATCTTAGAGGCCATAGTTGGTCCGTCATGCTCATGAGGAGTTACAAAAATTTAGAATAAAACATACATATAGCTTACTTCAAAGTCATTATTGATGGCATGGTATGCAGATAAGTGATAACATATCTAATAATTTTTTGCCAGATATGTGATGTGTGATAGAGTTAGAGCATCATTTAATGCTCATACACCACAATTACACCCATTACCTATCATGAAATTGGGCTACCATTAGATTTTGGACTTTGTTAGACCTTTAACATTGATTGTAAGATATCATCAGTATGTTTTAGTTATGGTGGAGCACTTCTCCAAGTGGATTGAGTTGGTGGCACTTCTTGACAAGTCAAGTGAAGCTTACTTATTCTTGGATCGGGTTCTTAGTCATTTGGTGCACCAATTGAGGTTTTGATTGATCAAGGTACTAAGTTCTTGAGGGAGTTTTAGGTCTTGTGTGACAAGGCTTTGATTGATCATCATAATACCTCTCAAGATCACCATAAGATAGATGGCTTAGTAGAGAGAGTGGTTCAAGCGGTGAAGAGAGGATTGCATAAGTATGATTTGTAGAGAGGCCACTTGGGAGATTGAGGTCTCCAATTACCTTGTTTAGCCATGGAATTTTGGTTCAGTTAGGAAGCCTCCTTAGCATCCTTCTCTCCTTACTTTCTACTCTATGGACAAGATCTAGATTTACCTATAGCTGTTTTTCAAGATCTTTTTGTAGTTTTGGACTCGGATGATCCAAACATATGAGTGAGTGTAATGTTTTGAGGATAGGAGACTTGAAGAGAAACACAAAAGAAGAAACACATAATTTCACACTCAACCTTTGATGCCCCAAAGGAGCACCTTGACTGTATTATATAGCAAAGAGGGCTATTCCAAAGGAAACTCCACCCTTTGATTAGACATATAGATTGGTGACTTGTAAGCGAGCTCTGCCCTTAGATTGGTTACATACATGGGTGACATTGGTAGATTCTGATCCTATCTACTTGGTCAAACCATCTTTGACCAGAGGAAATCTTTCAAGAATCTTCCTATAAGAATCTCCAAATTGTGAATGAGATACTGTTGGAAAGCCCTTGATGGGACAAACTTAGGGAAAGAGGTATTATTGGGAGGGAACACATTTTTGAGGTCTAATTCATTTTTTAGGCCTCCAAAATTGGCTCTAAAGTTTCTATACTATTTTGGGCTCCTGCCCTATTAGTAGAAGTCCTCTTTTGTTCACACCTCAATCTGAACCACCTAGCTTATCATGTATAACACCCTTCTAGATGCTACGAAGCCAATTTCTACCCCTAGATATTATGTCTAGCTTTTGGTATTACAAATTCAAACTATTTTCAACTCTTGATCTATTAGTAGAAGTAATATTTTGGTGGCACCTCTATCTAATCTACCTATCCCATCATATATACCATCCTTCCAAATGTTACCAAGTCAATTTTCAACTCTAGATGATATGTCTAGCTATTGGTATTACAATGAGTGCATGTTCTCAATGAGCATAGATCTTATGGAGAGTGATGTCAATAGCCTTTTGGAACTTGGTGATTTCTCAATATAGGGATACCTTCCACTATGTTACTATTCAAGGAGGAGGTTACTCTCAATTTTTTGATTTCATCCCGGTGACTATGTATATCTACAACAAACAACACCAATGACACTTGATGTTACTATGGGCTGCACTATCTTGAGAATGCATGAGGTTTTGCTTTCTAGAGTCCTTGTGTTAGAAGGACATGGTGGTGTTGTTTGGAAGGATCATAAGCGCAATTTTGTGCCATGCCACCTCCCTAAAATTGATAGCACTATGGATCCAAGCTTGGCATTTGTATGTACAAGCTTGCGGTGTATGTTATGTGGCTCTTCTAGTGGAGCTACTACTATATTAGTGTGTGATATTTGTTCAAGAGGAAGGCATATGGCATGTTTGACTCCTCCCCTCATGGTTATTCTTTAGGGACAATGGTTATGTCCTAGATGTACTTGACCTATAGCTAGTTCATCATTTATATGGTACAGATTGCAAACATGCGACTAATGATGGAGCTTGATAGCACCCAGCCTCCTGATCTTTGTCCACCATAAAGTATACCATATACTTGGAGTAGATGGCTATCTAGTGTTAGAGGGACCTAACTGCCAATTAGGGAGGCAATCGTGGCACTTCTGAGTTATGTATGACTTATGTGTGAGTTGTGCTTCTATAGTGTATGATGTTGACAGTGATATATGTTGTGTAAAAATGTATATGTGCACAAAATTTCTCATTAAAATATTGATTATGTCTAAAAAGAAATCAAGTGATCAATCTTTAACATTGATGTTTATTTCCCCATATAAAAAGTTTAGTGATTTTTCTTGGGATAGTGTTGTCTCAAAATTTTACTTGTAACGAAATGCATTTTGTGGTTAGGTAACACACCATCATTTTGTAAACATCCATTCATCCAACAACCTACTTTGTAGATTCTCTTTACCACAACCACCATTCCTCATGATGATTGATATGCATTGTAATTAGAATGATGATCTCCTCCAATTGATTCTAATAGATGATAAATAAATAAAAATACTTCTCTAAAATTTAATGTTTAACTATCTTGATTTGCTTTAAAATTGTTGATTAAACATAATAGAAGAATCAATCTTAAGTATTAGATCCAAATTTATTTATTAAGGTATCTTTTTCAATCAAGGTATAGTTGATTTTTGTTGAAAAGTTTTTGGATTAGATTTGGTGTATTTTACTGCTTTTATGCAAATCAAGTTTACAAAATTTGGTCAATTTATACATATCTGTTGAATGTGGACAACCATAAAATATCAAGTTCTATTTTCTAAGGAAAGTTTTCCAAGAAATATGGATAAGGATATAGGTAGAGCTTATGTTTTATATTCATTAAAAGGATGTTATCTAAATGGAGATAGATAATAAGTCAAATTCATAATTTTTTTGATATAATCCAATAAGGCTTTCATGATATTGGAATTTGACTTTATAGGATTGTCACTCAAGAAGATTTCAGATCATTATTCCATGGAAAAGTAAGGCTTTGACTAAAAGAAAACTAACTATAGAAACATTCTCTAAGGATTTTGGTCTTTTTGATGAAGCATGGAAGACATATTTTATCCTCATTTTTTTAATATATTATAATGCTTAAATAATTATGATGAAAATTATTTTGTCATTGAGAAAGAGGTTTTTGCTCACTTGCCTTCTTTTTTATGCATTGGAGAACAATGAAATGGTCAACTTGTTCAAACATGATCACATTCACAAGATAAAGAAAAGAAGGAAAGAAGAGGTTTCCTTTTCAAATAATGAAAGAGAAAGATGTGGTAGAAAAAGATGATAGGTAAAAGAGAGCAATTATTATTGCCATCTTATCTTAGAAAATGTAGAAAATATGGATATTGAAAATTCCAAGTTTACAAATAGAAACTAATGTACCAAAGTCTCTATGTGATACCTATTGGTAGCCAAAAATAAAATAGAAATCATTGAACTAATTTAGCTTATTCAGCCTGCAAAATTATACAGCAAATGATTTGTATGTGATTTATAAAATGACACATTTTTATAATATAATTTATTTCATCCTCTACATCATAAAATATATTAAAACATAATCTTTGTATTTAGCAAAAGCTCAAATTTGATAGTCCATAATCTTAGCATTAAATTGTTATCAAGCCTCACCTATTCTCAAGAGTGCAATTTTGTTCTATTTTCTGCTTTTGTTAGGGAAAAAGAAACATATTATTATGTCTACATAAGAAATCACTCAAGGTGGCATTATTTAGTTTCATTCTTGTATACACCACCATACAAAAGGGGTGGCCTTTAAAGATCTTTGTTGTATCAACCTTAAACTTGGAAGAGTCATCTTTGAGGAGGAATTTTTCTATGTGCACTTTTTGGTTGATAAATTACTCATTCAAATGAGTAATTTATCTTGTTAGAATCAACTTCACAAGGGATTTCTATTGATACCAAAATCAGAGCCTTTAGAGGAATATAGTAAAAGTTACAACCATATGGATGTTGAGTTCACACCTTATATCTTGGACTTTGTTTCTTTCATTTCTTATTGTAACCTTGTACTTCATTTCTTGTTTGTAATCTTGTATTCATTTCTCATTTATAACCTTGTACTTTGTTTCTTGTACATAACCGTATACTATTTGTCTTGTACTTAGACTACTAACTATTCATCTTATACCTCATGTTCATCTTGTTTCTCATACTATTTGTTTCTTATACCTCATACTTCAGATCTCCTATAGTCATCTAAATCATCTTGCATACAAGTAATGTCATAGATAGCTTCATACAAAATCAGCAATATCCAGCTTTGTCACAAATGATAGAGTGTTATTTTGTATATATGACAAGGTAGTTTTTATAGTTGTAGTACATGACCTTTTGTATTTGTATATATTTGGTACATAGTAGTTAGATTACAAACCAAAGATCTTGTATTATGCTTGTCATTTGACATAATAGCAATAAAAGACAAGATGCAAAGGTGGTCATTCCATGTGAACCATGCTTATTGAAGGTTAGATTTAAGGTAAGATAAATAGATAAGATGTGATTAGCACTCAATGGCTTAGATGTAAACTTAGGGATTTCTAGTACATTGCACCTACTAGATTTGTTTGGCAACTAAGTAGGATTGTGTATAGTGCTTAGACCCATGTACACAAGGTTTATTCAGTGCATCTTTTCATGGTAGTAAATGAAGCTTATACCGTCAAGACTATCATGTTAGTATATTTATATTAGTCAGCATTTTGTATGAGTGATTGCATGTTTGATTGAGTGGGAGTGAGGAATCTTGATGCATGAGCAAAAGCACTAGAGTGAGTGAAATCATTGGTGTGGAACAAGAGTTTGCAACTCTAAGGGCTCTAGATAGGCCAAGAACAATACAAAGATATATTGCCACACACCTGGAGTATCATAAAGTAACACTAAAGTGTAGGATTCAACAATATAGTCATTTAAGATTCTTGTGATGTTGTGCCTTTTTGTGAAGGGTAGAATGCTATGTCAAAATCATAGGTGTCAGAGTGATTGGACCCTCAAGAGCTTTGTTTTCTCTCTTAGTTTGTGCATTCTAAGATACTATTCATGAGACACTCTAATATGTCAATTTTGTATGACATGAACTCCATGATGTGAGTAAAAATTGTAGTACTTATGACTACTTTGATAGTTATGTTGATGAACTCAAAATTTTGGCTGGACAATAGGGTTGGTAGAAAAATAATGAGGTTAAATTACCTTTTTTATGAAGGAACCATCATAATTAAGAATCCTCTAGATAAAATCTATCATTCGTGTGATTATTAGTGAGTATATATATTTTTTAGTGCACCAAAGATGGTGACTCTACCTTCTTCTAGGAATGATTTAGTCCAAGAGTTTAAATAAAAAGTAATAGATTATTTGCATAGTGACACTATGCAAATAACCTTCATTTTAGTCATCTCCAACCTGCATCCTCAAGGGAGCAACTTGATTTTATTGATTATACAATTAGTATATAGACATTGGATTGTCACAATTGGATCAAGAGAATACAAACTTATAAATTTTTGCTCCAAATAGCACTAACTATTCATAGTTTTAGCTCAAATTTGATTTCAAGCTCAACCATTACTATTTACTATTAGATTAGATCCAAGGATATAATATGAGGATAGTCCTATTTTATAATTTAATGTATGTAAGCAATTTTTTACCCATCTAGTGCCTTAACTGTCCATGTAGTCCAATTTGGTCTATCATATCCTTTGCTATGAATTGTGAGTCTTGGCCCAAGTGCATCACGTGTGAGTCACAACAGCATAACAACTCAACCTTTTAGAGCATCCTCCAATTTGGGATTTCATTACCCTTAGCGTGACAAGGTCTGAAGAACCCAACACTCCCACAATATGTAAGGGATCACCTACTAGACATATTCCTTTAATTTTTTATTGATGGAAGTAGAATCAAAATTTGGAATTAGGTTATTGTTTATAGTGAGCTAAAAAAGAAAGCTTAAAGAAATAATTCATCCACTCTTAGAGAGTTAGCAATCTATACGAGGGTGATAGATATTGTATCTAGCAAGACATTATTCTATCCTCATCACAATAAAAATCTTTTTAATATGCATTTGCAAACTTGATTATCAATATTGAACTCCAAACCTGCCAAGAACTCATAAAAATTACAAAATTAAAATTAAATATAGTTTGAGCTCAAAATATGAAATTTTTTACTAAATTTGATTCTCATAAAAATATATTTCTTGGTCTTAGAGGGTTCAATTTACCTAAAATGATATTGAAGATTATTACAGATGCATTATGCAAATGGTTATATATACACTACCTTACACTAGCAATAATATAGTGGTGTGTTGTAGAAGAACATAGTATATGAAAATTACCACTCCAAATCCTACTAAAAACAAGAAAGTTTGCTAAGTACCCAATGGTAGGCATTATGTGTTAAGAATGCAAATTTGCTATCTAGGAACAAGATCAATTATCTCAAACAGGAAGGAACACTCATAGAGTTTTTATATGGTTTGGCCAAAATCTACCTACATCCACAACTGCACTAATGATTTATTAGGGTACTCTATCATTAATTTACAATGTACTCCTATGATGGAATGAGCTCTCACTTCTGAAAGTTTCTTCTATGACACTGGATAACCTCAAAAGGAGTGGCTTCCCCTTGACACCTACTTACTAACCTGGCAGTGAGACCCAAGTCCGATCCACACATGCTAAAGTTTTTTAGAGAGTTATGAACTGAAAATTGAACCACAATTGGACTCCAAACACAACATTATGCATATGGGTCTACCAAAAAGTTCTTTAGCTAAGATTGAGTAATATATTGTGTCCTTATAACTTGCGTACAAGTCAAATTGATATCACTCAAGTTGTACCAAACACAAGTAGTTCAAGAATAACCACAAAACTATAGCAGAAAAAAAAATTTCCTACTTCCTTTACAAGTTTTTCTTTTCTCCTTCTCTATCTCCTTGTACATTATTAGTAAAGAAAACTCAAACATTTGTTATCGTATCTTTTGATTCAAACCAAGAAGTGTTCTTATCTCCTCTTCCAAATTCACTTAAACCTAATAGATTTCAGTTTTCTCCTTGTTACAAACTTGTACTCATGAGTTCTCACCTTATCTCTAACAAAATCATTTCAATTTTCACACTCTTCTTTTTGGGTCAAAACACATTGAGTAGGAGAGTGGATCTACTTTAACTTATGATAAAAAGAAGAGGTCCTTATAAATAACAAAAGGATGAAGATAAGATTGACTTCTTTTTCTATCCTTCTCTAAATGAAGATTTTTCATTTGCAACTAGGAGTAACAAAAACTCATCTTTTACTCAATCTTTCAATTATTTTGCCATTTCTTTTACTCTAATTGATATTGAGAAGGTGTCCTTAACTGATTTACCCCATGAAATGGTTTACTCCATTAAGGATATGACACTCCTAAGTTAGGAGAGAGGAAATCTCCACCTCCATAACATCAAAAAGACACCTTGCATAAATCACTTTTTCAAGATCAACATCAATAGTTGTTTAAAGAATGTCAAAGTGTAAGAGATTATTCCCTTTTCTATGAGATATTATTCATGAATAATTCATGTGCTACCTTGAAAATTTATTTTTTTTCTAAAGAATATCTAAGTACTTAGGTCCTTTAGGTATTAAGTTGAAAGAAATTTATATTTTTGCTTGTCTCAAAATATCATTAAGTTTAATTTTTTCTTGGGTTCCAAAGTACATAAATCATACAAAAAATGATAAATTAGAATGATATTAAGTATGAATTTTTTTCTCTCAAAAGAAAATTCTATTTTGGAAATTATCAAATTCAAAGGATTTCAAAAAATCTTACCAAGTATCCATGTACTTGTGTTGAGATAATTATCAATTTTATATGCATGGGAAAGAGTTATATTTTGTGTAAGTAATTGGACTAATTCTTCTTAGATCACTTTAGGAGGAATCAAATGTTAGAATTTATCATATTATAAGTAACATCAACAAGCAAAGAGGTTATAAAGTACTAAAAAATAGGCTTAGTTCTTGACTACTTACCTTGTAAGAAATTGAAGAAAATTGTATTTTTTACTTTGTATATGTGATAAGATTTTGTCTAATTTACACAATATTAGAAAAAAATGGGTCATTCCCATGGATATAAAGGTCTGAAATGGCTAGATTTGAAGAAAAGTGTCACTACTGCAACTGTGTATTGTCACCTGGATAATCTCTTGCAAGAACCACTCCCAAAAGATGATAGTGTCACCTCCAATGGCACACTACAGCAAATAGAAAACCTAAAAATCAGTTTCATTCATGACATACTCTAACTATTTCTTGAATTTGATGATTCAATCAACTCAAAAAAAGGCTACTACTATTTCCAAAAGGCACAATCAAAAGGCTCTTTGCTCTTGTGGTACTTTAAACACTACATCTCACTTAAGACCTATAAAGGCATTACTTTGGTCCTTCAAAACTATCAAAGATCACACACCCTAGTCTCAAGTACTAGTGAACAAACACATTCAATCACTCAGATTCCACACAAACATGCAACCAATACTCAACATTGAGCAAAATCAATGAAGAGCTTTAGGCTCTTTCATTTGTGTTCAAAGGACTGAATGATTATTTACATTTTACTAAAGTATTAAATAGCATCTACTACTTGGTATTGAAGATATCTAATGGTCAAAGAATTGTGAACATTTGTCAAGATTTCCCTTGTTTGTATCTACATTATAAATTTGATATTTTATCATCTTGAATTATCTTATCTTGCTTACTTGTACACCACTAATTCATATCCACATGTCTTGGAGAAGATACTAATTCTTCCTTTGAAAAAATCTCCTATTTTTTTGCCTTTGGACTTCTTCATGCTCCAAAGATCCTAATTATGAAGAATGCTTGACTAAGAAGAAATTATTTAGTGAAGGATCTTTGGCACATAACACTATTGCAAAGAGCTATCTTTGCTTCTAATTTTTCTAATTTGCTATCTTTTATACTAAAGTAATTGTAGGACTCATTGAGTTTCCTATTACAATGATCCCCAAGATATACTACTAATCTTTATATGCCTCTCTCTTCTATTGTCTTCTCAATTACTTTCTTGATTTGCAACTTAATCTCATGCAACTTTGTCCTTGTCATTCCTCCTTTGGATGCTTCCTCTGCAATTTTGATGAGTTGGTCCCACAAAGCTTTGAATGACTTCTTCTTCATACATTGTGCTTCTTCATACATTTTGCTTCTTCATACATATTGTCTTTGGACTTTACATTTAATAGGTCTAATATTTACTTGGTGATTGTCTACACTAATTGGGCTTCTTTATCTTTCTTGAGCTCTTCTTGTGAGACCTTTAGCCAAAGGGCAACCTCTTTCTTGATTCTTTCATCAACTTTTGAAACTTAAAATTCTCATAAGTTTTGCCTAGTTTAAGTTCATATATATTGCTATAAACCTCTAAATGCTACAATTTTAGTGTCAATGGGAATCACTTGATAATTTGAGTCTAATGAAGTAAAGATCTCTTCATTTAAACATGTAACAATGAAGATATCAGCCTTGAAGTTCATGCAATAAATGATCCTTAATGTGAAGATTCTTTGGACTAGGGTCCTTTGAAAGAAGAATTTTTGGACTCTTGTAGTACGAGCCTTTGGGAGAAGACTCCTTGTACTCTTCTTCTTTTGATTCTTTGTACCTTTCCCTTTGAATTATTGTACCTTAGTTCTTTGCACCTACTCATGTTCTAAGCAAGATGGGTCCATTAGAATTGTAAAATGGAAGAATTCTCCTCAAAACATGAAATTATCTCTCCTTGACTACACAAAAAGAAAAAGAAAAAATTTACAAATTTTGAAAAAAATGTCTACACCATAATATGCATAAGAATAATAAGTTTTCTAACTATTATCTTTGCAAGAAATATAAGAGTGTCAAAGACAAAGCTATTCCTAGACCTAACAAAGGTATGTTATATCTAGTAGTAAAAATTTCTATTATTTTTCCAATATGAGATTTTATGTTTAACTTGTAGTACATATGACTTATAAATTTTCCATAGGTAACTATTTATACATTAAATTTGGTTCCCTTTATGTTTGGACCTCCAATCTCAACGTTTGGTTTTCATTTATTCACATCCAAAGTTGGAAAGTATTATAAATTTTCCATATTTAAAATACTATTTGTATGTTAAATTTGGTTCTCTTTGTGTTTGGACCTCCAATCTCAAGCATTTGATTTCATTTATTCACATTCAAAAGTAGGAAAGTAGGAAATCAATGGTTGTGTGTTTTGCTAAGTTTCTTTGAAATACTTTTGATATGCATCCAAGAGGAAAAAATAAGTGTGTGGAAAGATTATCTTCTAGCCTTATTCATGTTGAGCCATGTGCATAATAGCACAACTTTCTTGGCTTGATGTAATGCTTATTGGTTAATTTTGCAATTGTTATCTTACAAGTCTTATTTCTTTTTGTTGGTTCAAATGTTGTGGCATTTCATTGGACTCTATTGAGTAAGTGAATGCAAGAGACTAAATCAAAGGAAAAAGAAATTATTTTTATAACAAACAAGGTATCTTTATTTTATCATTATTAACATAAAATATATAATAACTACACTTCTCCTTTTCATCAAGCTACAGGGACAATGCATCACTAGTAAAATTATTCTCTATTGATGCACTTTCATTCACTAGTAGTATGAAATTAAATAATAGTACTCCAATTTTGTAATAGTTTTGAGTTATTTTTTGACTGATTGTACAAGTCTAGTTCAACTTGTCCTCTACCTTTAATATGATGACACATTACAAGAAAAACAACTCTTTTTGTGTGGTTTGAGGGAGTAGTTTTCAAGAAAAGTAAAGCATTCTTTTTGATTGTTGATAATATCTATGATCACAAAATAAATTTCTTCAATTGAATTTCAATTTGATGAATTATTCTATATCCTTCACCATGCCTTCTCTTATTGCAAGCATGCGTGCTCTTATCATACATACCCTTACCCTCAATCAAGTTGTATGAAAAAAGTAGGATCTCAAAAGCTATCTCAATGACCACTCAAAATTATTTTATCCTTTGAAAGAAATGACTTATGATCAACATATTTGATTGAAAGTAACAATTCATTGATTTGATCAAGGTTTAAATCAACACATTTTGTATAGATATGTCTTGAGAAATTGTGTAAGCAAACTTAGTTGCACTATCAATGACAAGAGTAAGAGATCTTGATTTCTCAATCATTTCTATATGAGTATGATGGAAAGAAACAACATATGGGGATGGCATTTGCTATTGAATCACTTGGTATGTGCATTGATCTCAATCAAGCTTTTGAAGACACTAAAAAGGAGATTATAATTTCATTGCTTTTATTCCTTCATACATATTGAGATTGCATGTTGATGACTAGTCTTCTTTCCAATTTGATAACAATTCACTTGTGGTTAAGAAATCCAATCCTTCTTTATAGAATATGGACCTAGCTAAAGCCATTATCAAGAAAAAATTGATACATAAAAGTTTAAATTGTGGTAGAAGATGTGACAACTTGTCTTCTTGTTGAAGTTGAACTTTGAATGTAAGTTCATTGCAATAAAGTATAAGTATTGAAGTTCTTGATACATTGAATAGGTTGATATAAGATACTTGGGAAAGATAGTTTGTTGATATCTCATAGTAAATAATATAGTATTATGACTATTTGGGTTTGGTAAGTATGAAAGTATTATCCTAAGATGGAGAAAAATTTCTTTTCCCTATGTAGCTTGATGGGTTCTCCATAATTCTTGTTATCTTACACAATTGTCTCTTTCTCTATAATACCAATAGCTAGACATATAATCTAGAGGTGGAATTGGCTTGGTAACATTTGGAAGGATGTTATATATGATGGACTAAGTAGATAAGATAGAAGTGCCACCAAAACAATACTTCCATTAATAGAGCATGAGCCAGAAACACATTGAAAACTTTAGAGCCCATTTTGGAAGCCTAAATAGATGAATCAGGCTTTGAAAATGGAAAGCTTCTCTCCTCCAAAGAAGGCTGACCTTCTTCTCCCCCCTTGCTTGTCTCATTGAGAGCTTTCTAACGGTACCTCACCCATCCAATTCTAAGTTTCCTATATGAAGATTCCCTAAAGCTTCCATTTGGTCAAAACTTGTTTGACCAACTAGATAGGACAGAGAATAACAAGTCACTCATCTATGCAACTAATCCAAGGATTGAGCTTTATGACATGTTGCAAATCCATATATCTAATCCAAGGGTGGAGCTTCCTTTGAGAAGATCTCTTTGCTATATAATAGTGACAAGGTGTTCTTTTATGGCATAGGAGTATTGAGTGTTGAAGCTTTGCTTTTCTTCTCTTTTGTTTCCCTTGGAGGTTCTCTTGTCCTTAAAATACATTTTTGAGATGGAGAAGTAGAATAAATATAACATTTTCTAGGTTGAGAAGGAGAATAAAAAGAGCCAAACTTCATTGGTTTGTTACAAATTATGTAGATGCACTTAGGGAGACTATGCTCCTAATAAGATATAAGTAAGTCACAAAAGAATGTATGCTATTTTGGGGTTCAACAATGCATTTAAAAGTATTTCTTGATGATGAAATAGCCTGCATCCTTTTGTGACTTGCTTATATCTTGTTGAGAACATAGTCCTCACAAAGATCACACTAAATAGGAACCAAAAACTAAGATCACACCAAATAGAACATCATTGAATTCAAACATAAATAATGTTGTCTTTAGGAAAAGCATGGTAAAATAAATCATTTTAGCAAGTATTCTTGCATGGACAAGATTTAAAAAATGGTTGAGATATAAATGAGAACTTGGAGGATGAGTTTCTTGAAGATATAGAAAGGAACTCTAGTAAAACCATTTTTTTTTCTATTTTGGATGATATTGTATAGGAACTTTCATATGCAGTAATTTGTCTATGTTTTGAGAGTTAGTGTTATTGGTACCTTTGGAAACTTGGAAGTTGAGAATCTAGACAAGGGTTCATTAGAAGGTACATACCTCAACAAATGGCTTTGAATACTATTTGGACATCTATATGGAATGTATTTGAATTTTGTAAAGCACAAAGCAAGAAGATAAACTTGAGAGAAGTTCTTATACGTGTAGAGTTTTAGATGGTTCAAGTTCTTGGAGAATAGTATAGTTTGAAATAATGAAATGTTAAATAAACATAAAAATCTCCTAAAAAACATACAAGATACTTTATCCTCTTTCTAAAACATCCAAACACAAGAAATGTCTTCTAGTATGCTTTCCTACCACCAAAAGTCTTGTTTGAATTTCAAGAAATTCTCTTGGCACATTGCAAGTGAAGGTTTTAAAAAGAGGATAAAAGGTCTTGAATTTTTTAGGAGATTTTATGTTTATTTAATATTTCCTTTGAAATATCACCAACATGCATGTTTTTCCTTCATCCAAAGAAGTTCTCTTTCTTTTGATAAAATGCAGAAATTAAACTTTCTCAAAGTGTGGAATCTACAAAATTGCTTGGAAATATAGAAGCTATGTTTACTTGCTAGCTTTGGAAATTTTTGCATTGAGAATTTGGACACAATTTATCCCAAGAAGTTTGCAAAGAATAGAAATAGTTTATAGAAGGTGATTTAGTTTCTTGTTTTTAAGCAATTATCACGAGAAAATCCTTTCAACAAGTTTTAGGTTATAGATTTTATCTTTATTAACAGTCCTCTATATAGTATACAAACAAGATAGAAATATTTACTCTTGTCTTTTATTGATGATACTTGGTCAAACCTATTGTGATCCAATAGTCAGATTCTTATATTTTTAAGTCATCTAGATTGATAAGCTTATCTAAAAGTACTAAAATTTGAAGATAAAGGTTAAAATAAAATATTATCCTACTATAAAATATAAGATTCATCAATATTCCTCATAGTACATCTGATTTTTACAGCTAAGCAAAGATTTGTAAGTCTTCAACAAAAGTAAAATCCATTTTAACATACTATTTGAAACAACATTGATAAGTGATTTTTATTTGAGAGGATTAATTTCCATAAGAACCACTTCATTTTTTTATCTCCCATGATAATAGCTTGTATGACTTGTGTCTTTTAGATGTACAAGTGTTGAAGAGAGAAAGAAGTCAAATATTCACGTTTAAGTTATTTGCATGACTTCTGATGACAATTACTCAAGTTCCTTTATAACTATCCAGCTTTGTAAATTAAATTTTCATTTGAAAAATTTAATGCTTTTTCTTCCATGAATTTCTAACATACATTAATGTATTCTTAAATTGGACTACATTAGTTCTCTTTTATGAATCTATATAATCTATAAGATTGTATATTGAAATTGGACTCTTCATGTAGCTCATTATTAGAACCATCTCTTTTAGCTATGCAACTTCATCTTGTGTTTCTCTTATTTTCTTTGATGATTTCTAAGCCATATGTGAAAGTTGTCCTTATTTCTTGTCAAGAATCAATTAAGGCCCCAAAATTGTATTTTACTTGTTCTACTTGGTTCCTCCACCAAGATTTTACATTAACTTTTAGTTGGCTTATAGAAAACAGGATTTGGTGATAATGCCTTACATAGTTTGTAGAAAAAATACTTTTCAAAATCAAACATAAGATTCTATGGTTTATCTACAATTATCTTCTCATTGAATGGTTTTGGCTTAAGAAATGAACATTATATTCTCTCTTGCTTGAAATAAATTTTCCTCTACTTGCTATGGTAGAGAGTGGTCTTCCAATACATAAGCAAGATGTTCAAATTTTTTTTCATTTCAATGCTTGAATGTGTTGTTGTCAATAGCAAACTAAAGAGAGACAAACTTCAATGTTAAATTTCTATAGCACATTTCTTTCTATATAGGACCAAAATTGACAACCAACAAGCAATACTAGTGTGAAAATATAGTGTCATTCAAGTACATAATAACTTGGTAAGAACCAATTGATCCCACAAGTATGAGTTGGATGTGATTAAAAATGAGATAAAAGTATCACTTTGATGATTGTCTACAGTCTTGTATTTAATCTCTTGGACAAAGTCAATAATAGTTTGTGTCACCATACCTAGCACACTACAAAAAGGTGAGTCAAAAGATATCATGCTAACTGTAATTCTGATCCAATGTTATTGTTGAATGCAATGGCTCATTCATAATGAAGTCCATTTTGCCTCCAAATTTCATTTTGTCATACAAGTTTAGCAGTATTATGCAGTTCTACAAGAAACATCCTAGAATTTTCATACAAAGAGGGAGCAAGATCCTCCAAGTGTCCAATCACCTTGATGACTACAATTGTGAAGTAGCGTTGTACCATTCTCAAAAAGCACAACTTTGCAAGAGGCCAAGATGGATCATGTTGCTTAATATTTTAATCTTGTGTTACCATACACTACCAAATATTTTTAGTAGCCTATCATTAGATCATCCCTAACTTCTTCAAAGCTCTTAGAGATGAATACTCTAGTCCAACAAAAATGATTCCATACACTTAAGGGGTTTTGCTCCTACATCAAATTCCTCATGTGACATCTACTCAATTAAGCATGCAATTATCCTTTCATACAAACCGCAAATGAATACACATACACCAACTCAAAGGTCTTGATAGTATACACTTCATTTACTACAAATAAAGGATGCACTAAATAAACATGATGATATCATGCCAAAAGCTAATTATACATTTCTTACTTAGGGTGAAGCAATCCAATGGCTAAAATGTCATGGAGATCTTCTAATTATAACTGCACCTTCTAGCTATAATGACATCAAGATTCCTCAAATTTACTCAATTAAGCATACAATTATCCTTTCATACAAAGTGTAAATGAATACACAAACACCAACTCAAAGGTTTTAATGGTATACAATTCATTTAACTATAAAAGAATAATGCACCAAATAAACCCAATGAACACAGGGCCAAAGCTTATTATACATTTCTTACTTAGTTGTGAAGCAATCTAATGTTTACAATATCATGGAGATCTACTAGCTATAACTACAACTCATTAGTCTTATTTGTATCTTATCTTGCTCTAATCTTAAGTAGGCATGACCATTTGGAATGGCAATCTCAACTATTTGACTTTACTACTATTTTTTCTTATAGATATCTATACAAGATCATGTCCTAATTGGTTTCTAAAAAGTTTATATAGGTACAAAGTACCTTGAACCACCACCACAAGATCCTCTTATCCTAACTATAAGATGCATCATAGTTTCTCTCTACTAAGTTGACAATTTTTTGCATCATACAAAGTTGGCTGATGATTGTTCATACAAGGTTGTTACTTATTTATTATGAGGTCAAGTGGTGCCTACAACAAGAAAATTTCTCCTTCATATAATTAGATGAGTTCTACGAACTCCTTCTTCTAACCACCAACTTCCTTGAGAAGATTGGATTGAGTGACTTGGACTTGGAGTCCATATGGCCCTAAAGTTTGATCAACAATGCTTTTAGTTGTTTGTTCATGTAGGCCTTCCTCTCTAGTGCATCAATCTACATCTTGAGGTCCTTAATCTTTGTTAGTTGTGGGTGTTTGTTGGCTATTTGCTCCTATAGTTCAAGGAACTATGTTGTCATATGTCCTAACATCATGAGTAACCATGCTTGCTCATTTTCTAAGTTTGTTCAAGCACTTTGGAGTTCCTTATTTACTCATCAAAAACCTTTGCCTTTAGCTTTCCTTCCTTCTCTCATTGATATTTTAGTCTCATAATAAGCTCCTATACACAAAGGTGCATAATCCTCTTGTAATTCTTATAGTAGGATTTTACAATAGTAGTCTTGGCATGGACATTGTCAATCTCTTGTTGTAGTGCCACCACTTCCTCCTCTCATGCTCATAGTTGATCTTTGTGCTAGGTTTGTTGTTTGGAAACCTTGTTGTTGAGTGTGTTGACCTCTACTTTCAAATGTTCTAAGACTACCTCATTTTACTCATGTTGTGTTAGTTCTTCTTTTTGAAACTTCTTCACATCCTATCTTCCTCTCAAGAATTTTTTACTTCTTCCTTGAGCTTCTTCTGGGCTTATTTTAATTCACTATAAAGGAAGCCCTCTCCTTTGCAATCATTTGAGAAAGCTTGTGTAGGTGTCATACAAGCATTAATGAGTCATGGATAGGAAAATCAAATTCTTGGTAAAATAACATAAACTCTTATAAGACCTCCATTCTGCAATGCCATCATGTTTATGGTATAGACCATCAGTAACCACAAGAGTGAATTACCTTTGCATTTCAAGCAGCATAGGATGTCTTTGATATTACTATAGTTCTTCATTTGCTTATTGTTTGCCATTAGGCTTGTAGGCTGATTCTCTTAATCCTCTTTCTCCTCCTTTTGAGATGTGGCCATATTGTTGGCTTCAGATGCACCTCCCTTCTTGTCATGTAGTTGTACTCCCATGGACTACTCTTACTTCACCTTGAGGACTTTTGCCGTTATGGGTGGTTTTGTTACCGGATGGTATTCTTTGTCAATATGTTCCTGCTCATTTGTCTATGCTTTGACAACATGATCCATTTGAGAAAAAATTTTGTTTCAGCACCTAGGAAAAATTTAAAGATAGTGGCTGCTTTCTTTGACCTTTTCCTCAACTCAAAAAGAAGAACTTTCTCAAGGATTGAGGTTGTATTTATTGAAGGTTTCTTAAATTTGGAAACTTAGAATTTCTTCATCTTCTTCTATCATCATGTTCCTCTTGGCCATAGATCTTCCCATGTCCTTATTTTTGTTTTTCATATAAAATTGCTTTACTTTGGCATTTAGATCTCCTATATTCACCTTTTCATCCATCTTAGGTAATGAGATACATGTGAAATGCTCAAAATGCCAAACACAAGTTGCAGATTGCCCAAAATTGATAGAAATGGTATGCAAATGCACATCACCGGCACATTGAACTCAATGTTGGGGATCAAGTCTGGCTGTCAACAACCAACCTCATGTTAATTGGTCCCCGCAAACTCAGACTTCATTTTGTTGGGCCTTTTTCCCATCCTTTGTTGAATCAAAACAATGGCCTATCACCTTGAGCTACTGCCACACATGAAGATCCATCCAGTATTCCATGTCTTGTTACTACATACATATGCAACCTGACTGCACCACTTTTCTTCCATACAAGAAATTTGACCTTTTCCAACACTCATTGATGACATGAAGGAATATGAAGTCAAATGCATTCTCCAAAAATGCATCCGTGGTACTCGCCATCCGTTTGTAGAATATATTGTACATTGGAAAGGGTACCCATTGTATGTGGCAACATGGGAGCAGCAGTCAACTTGACCAATGCACCAGTGTTAGTGAAATTTTTTGAGCAATAGCTTCGCAACGAGAACATTGTGTCCTAAAAAGGGGAAGATTTGTAATACCAATAACTAGATATATTATCTAGAGGTGAAAATTGACTTGCTAATGTCTGGAAGGATGTTAGGTATGATGAGCTAGGTAGATTAGATAGAGGTGTCATAAAAGAGCACTTCTACTAAAAGAGCAAGAGAAAAAATGACCTAAAAATGTAATACCAATAGCTAGATATATGTAATACCAAGAGCTAGCGATATGATCTAGATGTGAAATTCGATTTGGTAGCATCTAGAATGATGTTATACATGATGGTTGAAATATATCAGATAGAAGTATCACCAAAAGAGTACTTCTACTAATAGAGCAGAAATCGAAATAGACTTGAGAACCTTAGAACTAATAGCTAGACATATGATTTAAAGGTGAGAAATGGTTTGGTAACATATGGAAGGATGTTACACATGATGGACTAAACAGATCAGAAAGAGGTATCACCAAAAGGGGACTTCTACTAATAGAGTAAGAACCAAAATATGCCTGAAATCTTTGAAGGCAATTTCGGAGGCCTAAACGGATGAATTAGGCCTCGAAAATGTGCACATTCTCCCCCTCCAAACAAAGGAAGGACTGGCCTTCCCTCCATCTTGCTTTGTCTCGTCAAGAGCTTTCCAACGGTACCTTACGTGATTTTGAGATTCCTACAGGAAGATTCCCTAAAAGATTCCCTCTGGTCAAAGCTTGTTTGACCAAACCAGATAGGACCTAGACCAGACATGTCACCCATCCAAGTAAGTAATCCAAGGGTGGAGCTTGCTAACATGTCACCTATCTGTGTCCCTAATCCTATGATGGAGCTTCCTTGGAGGAGATCCTCTTTGTCTATATAATAAAGAGAAGGTGCTCCCTTGGAGCATCGAATGTTTGAGTATGCAATATGTGTTTTCTCTCTTCTCTTGTCCTCAAAGTATTACAATATATTATCTAGAGGTGGAAATTAGCTTGGTAACATCTGGAAGGATGTTATAGATGAAGGAATAATTAGATCAGAAAGAGGTGTCACCAATAGGTTACTTCTACTAATAGGGCAGGAGTAAAAAATAGTCAAAACTTCAAAGCTAATTTTGGAGGCCTAAATGGATGAATTAGGCCTAAAAAATGTGTTGATTCCTCCCCCTTCTTTATAAAAATAAATTTGGCCTTCCCTCCCTCTATTTGTCTCATTGAGAGCTTTCCAATGTGTACCTCACCCATGAGATTCCTACAAGAAGATTCCATAAAGATTCTCTTTGGTCAAAGCTTGGTTGACCAACCAGATAAGCCCAAAACCAACGTGCCATCCATGTACACAACTAATCCAAGGGTAAAGCTCCTTGCAAGGTCACCTATCCATGTATATGATCCAAGGGTGGAGCTTCCTTTGAGGGAATCCTCTTTGCTATATAATAAAGTGAAGGTGCTCCTTTGTGGCATCGGAGGATTCAGTATGAAGCTTTTGTTTCTCGTCTTGTGTTTCTCTTAGGATCCCCTTGTCAGAATATTACACTAATTGATCCTTTGTTATTTACCAAAGCAGCCTTTCCATGATCAAATACAACTTGTGATCCTAAATGGCCTGCTTCATACATGTAATAGTCATTTCCTTCATCTTTGTTGTTGTCTCAACTTCCACTTTCTCTTGAAGATATGTCTATTATTGGGTGGTTTTTTTTTGCTTCTTACTAGAGTTTGTAGTATGGTAATTCTTCTCTAGATTTTTGAGCCTCTCCAATTTTTCATACTCCTTATTGGTTGTCTTCATTTCTCTACTTCCTTGGCTAATTTTGAGTTTGTACTAAAGTGCTCTAGAGGATAGAAGTATGGAAATTTTCCTTTTCCTCCTTAGTAAGAAATTTCATGCCTATGTAGAAGTGTAATATGAATGGTGATATGATTGTAATATCTCCTTGCTCAACCATCTCTTGTACTAGTTCAACCTCACATTCATGAAACATTCATGCCCAATTTACCAATTTGCACTTGTGTAGGAGTTGGAAGAAGATAGCTTGGTTCAAGTTGACATTGGCTATTCATTCAGACTTGAAAAGCTTCATGACCATTTAAGTGACAACTTGGTGGATTGGAACTTTGAGAGAACCAACTCAATAGTTGTTAGACATTTTCACTTTGTCAAACAAGTCTTCTATCTTGACATTGAGCTTTTTGCTAGGACAACCATGGGGTATATATAAACATATGTCCAAATAGTGAGATTTCTGGTCCAAGAATCTATTGCCCATGGGATTTAGTCCAAAGGGTAGTGCTTCCTCTCAAGTGACAGGGGTTTGGGTTGGTATTGTTAAAAATTTCCTCTAACAAGGAGGAATCTTACACACTACAATCCCACAACAAGAAGTCTAACTTCCGACTACAAATGTATTTTGCTCCAAGGTGTAGGCCCACTTGGGAATCTCAAGGGTGTTACTAATTATTTCTAGGGTTTCTTGTTGTTCCCTCTCATTTCACCTCTAGTGCCATTTCTACACATGTTTGCAAAGTTATTGACATGGGGATCTATGCTACTGAAATCATCCTCTCATACAAACTCTCAGAGGATCAAAGTTACACCACTACCAGAACAAGTTCCCGCAAGGATGGAGTGTTGGAGAAAAGTGAAGTGAAAAAAGGTTCACCTTATGGCAGGATTCTCCAATTTATAGTCAAGAAGAACTATTCCAACATTCAGCAATTGCATCAATTGGTGAAGTTTTGTATCCTTTGCATGTGGGCATTTTGGTCAATCCAAATTGTCTAAGCTTTTGTTCTTTGGTGGTACAATCATGTAGATTGAATGCACCGACTTGGTCAGATGCACTTGTAAGACTTTGTAAGATTGTTAGGCTCATAGAGGTTGGTTTGTACTTTTGAAGGCCACTAAATTTGTATTAATAAAGTGAGAAGGTTACAACAAAGTGACAACCCGACAAAGGTATGAAGGGACAAAGTTATGATAAATTTTGTAATGGTGACCACAAACTCCCACAAGGTAGTCATGATGACAAAACTTACAACTCCAAGGTTCACAAGTACAAGGATCTTCATCTTTGTATGGTACCATGTAGAGGGAATATGCCTTAACTTTGTTTTGCATCTAGGCCATTTTATAAACCATCTTAAAATTAACAAACATCCATTCATTTTTTTTCTTAACTACTACACTATCTCATGGTATCTTATAAAACTAAACTAAAATAAAAATATTTCTCTAACAAGGCAAGGATGGATCACCACAACTATTTCATAAATATAAAGATATTATCTAAAAAAGTTTGACCAAAAAGAGACATTAGGAATTGATAGAAAAATACTTGAGTATCACTTAGATGAAAAATCCCAATGATTTAGACTTAGTTTAGGCTTGTCAATGGATGGTGATTTTCTTAAGGAAATCATAGACTCCATCCATCAATTATTATTCTAATACCAATGTAAATAACCAAAATTTGAGAGAACAACTAGTGAAGAAAGAATAAAATAGATGTACAAAGAATGATTTGAATATATTACAAATACCAAATATAGCCAAAGGTCTTATTATTTATAGTTGAGGTGTACAAAAGTCTACTTCATAATAAAGTTAACCCTTAACTTCCTGCCTAAGTGACTTCTTACTCAAGTTACACAACCTTGAGAAAGGTTTCATGCACCTTATAACACAAAAAGGTTCTGAGATTATTAAAAAAATAAACTAACATGAAGAGGTGGTAGCAAATATTTTAAAGGTTAAGTGGCATAAGTTGTGGAGTTGTATTTGTACTACTATAAATGGATTAACAACCTTGTTGAGCCATATTTATATGAAGTTTTATAGATAGATAATACATTCACTAATTACTATGTATATAAAAAAATTCTAACTTGATTTTGGCTTTAACCAGCCTTGTTAAAGTTACCTTAGCCTTAGTCAACCTTGTTGACCTTCAACTTAAACTTGCATTGATGAGTTTATATAATTTGAAATCAGCAAGATCATTGAATTAAGAAGAAAACTTGGAGTTTGATCATTAGTAAATGAGGTTATTAAGAAAAATAGTTTAGCTAGCTATCAGATGTCTAGACCTCTTAACTAACCTACTTAATCATTAAGAAGATTTAAGCAAATCCTAAGAAAATCCTTTTAGCAAATTCTTAAGTATTTCTTGGAGTCTAATTTAAACCCATTGTATACCATTTTCCTTGCACAAATAAGTCAAGGATATCCTTAACCCAAATTGGCCTAGAGATGCCACCAATGCCTCAAATTAGAACCTGATTTTCTTCCTTTTGGCTTTTATGCTCAATTTTTCAAAGTCACATTGAATTAGTATCATTTTGCAATTTTATGTATAGTGTGCCAAGATCATAAACAATAAAGCCTAACATAATCAAACATGTAAGACTCTAGGTTACTCTTAACAACTCTCTCTCTCTCTCTGCCAAAGCTAAGAGCTTAAAAGACCTAAGTGAAATAAATTGAGCCCTCTCAAACCTCAATTTGAAATTAACCTATATTTGGAAAATTAGTAGTATCTACTTTAATGGCACAATGAATACACTAGTTATGCATATGATTACCTTAGTAGTATCAAAAATTCATTAAATAATTATATCTATTGTGTAATGTATAAATTCCAAGTAGTAATATTAAACGTATTATAGTGGTTATTATCATTACATGTTCACAAACAAGCTAATGCACTTCAAATATATGACATGAATTTGGTACTAAAACTAGTAAACTACTGCATAGACTTGAACTTATATACTCTTTTAGCATTTCAATGTTATGTTTCATAATTATATCCTTTTAAAAGTTTTACACTTTCTAAAAAACTAAAATACTACCATTATTCCTAAGAGTTCCAAATTGAATTTCAATCTAGTATGGATAAAAAAACTCACCATGCTACACTCAACATTAGTTCCTTTACTCTATTTAATATGAATTCTTAATCTCTTTGATTAATTCTCTAGATTTAAGAACATGTTTGACAATCTTAACCAATATAGAAGGTAAATTTTAAGATTCACTAACCAAAATATGAAGTCAAAATATCACCTATTACTTGAATTACTTATTGATGGTTTATTAGATCAAACCTCCAAGTTACATAAAATATGAGTTTAAGTTGGTTCCTTTGATCATTTTCTTCAAGAAAAAATAAAATTCTCACACTTATATATTTTGATGTTTTAGCTAATTAACTTTTTAGATTAAAGTTTGATTATTTTGGCTAATTAAATTTCCTTTAAATTATCAATTAGTAATAGCCAAAACTTTAGATATAGAGTACATAAATATATGCAAACTAAAAATGATCATCTACCATAGTAATCATTAGTTGTACTTATGTTTAAGTTGCAACTAGAAGTCTTAATCTATACTCCTAGATTTTATAGCTACCATCATTTTGCTACAACTTATATAATATTCTAGTAGTAATTATTATTAAGTTCTATGACTCTATATTGAGTATGAAAACTAAAATAAGGTTTTTCATCTTGATAAATTGTAAAGTGTATCTAAAGCTTAGGATGAAAATTTGTCTTTGTTATGAACATACCTTAAAGATTGCAATATTAACAAATCTAATCATGGAAGGCTATGAGACTAAATGCTTGAAGCAATACAAATACTTAATAAAATTCTCTAGATTGTATCAAATAAGTAATGATAATGTACATGATCATAAGATTCTTGCTTCTTCCATAAGATTTAGAGTCTTATTTTGTGTAATAATATGGAGTGAGAAGAAGCTAATAATTTAGAAAAATCAACTAATTATAGCTAAAAGGGGGTAGAACTAGCATAAACTATGAATAGTAAGAATGTTCTAGAAAAATCTAGGAAGCTTCTTGATAAAATGTCTTAGAAGCATTTAAGAATATTCTTGGCAAGAAGCTTTTAAGAACTTCCCAAGGTTTAGGTAGCTTGTATGCCAAGTAGATAGTTAGCTTGGCTTGAACTCAAAACATGCAATCTAAAAGGAACCTTCCTTGGAAGCTTCTTATGAGTCTTATAATTAACTTCCCTATAGATACCAAAGCTTAAATTCATGCTAAGCATTTGGATTGAGAGTTTTCAATGTGATATTCCATTCTACTATTCCTCTCCTCTATCTCTTATACTTTGATTGAGTGATTGATTTGAGTATTATGAAGATAAATATGAATGATGAGAGTTCAAGGTTAATGTTCGAGTATTATGAAGATATATATGAATCACTGCCTTTATGAATATAAAGGCAGTGATTTGGTAGCATTCATGTAAATTAAATGTTAGAGCATAGTATTTATTTACACTTCCTTGATAGATGGAGAAAATAAAAAGAAATAGATTAAATGATTTAATAATGCATATTTTAGCTTCAATAAATATCTTTATACTATAATGTGTTTACAATAGTGGTATGTTATTGGAATATTGCAAAAAATGCTTTTGAATCTAATTTATATCAATTGTAATGATTTAAGAATCTTATTAGAAATAATTGATTTCAAATCTTTCATTCTTATTTAATTAAAATTATGTTCGTGCATTAGATCAAAATATTGATTTTCAACTATAGATATGCAATTGTGAAGAATTCTTCTTCTAAATTGATTGTGTTAATAATTGATTTTTTGCTTTAGTTCAATTGATGTTTAAAATTTGTTCTTATCATTGTATGACTTGTAAACTAATGACTGAATTTCTACAAGAGTGATCTTTAATGATTATAAAAACGGATGCATATGTCAAAACTAATTCAATTTAAGAATCATGTTTGGGAAAATTATGTACTAATGGAAGAATAAAATTATTATCAATAAAAACTGAAGTAAATATTGCTTTAGAAGCATGACTAATTATTTTTTCATTAAATGAGTAAAATTATTTAGTTAATTCAAATAAAATTATTTGATTTTCATAGACTTTAAAATTGAGTGGGAAGTAATTGTATGCTTTGCTTTTTCCTCTTCAGCTCTAAACCAACAATTTAAGTTCTAACAATATCTGTTTATAATAAGGCCTTACTCATCAAAACATCATCAATGACCTATAAAAGGTTCTAAACTATGATCAATTTTGTTTTATTTTTAGCAAAAAATACAAACACTGCATATTTTTTGATCCTATGTATATCAAATTTTCACTTTCTATCCATGGTTACTTAATCCCTACAATGCCTTAATCATTTTCTATATGTAAACTATCCATTGCTTAATGTGTTAGCATTATACACATTGATTTGCTCATTCTAGCTTCAGCAACTTAACTTAATAAAGAAAGTATACAATATTTGACCAAACATTGAAATGTTTTAGTGAACCTTATATTTAGTTGCAAGTTAGACTGATACAGAAATATAACTTACAGAGAGATTAAGGAAGATAGAAAATTCCATACTGAAAATATCCAAAAATGAGAAGGGATGGAAGAGGAGAAAGTGACAACCATATTATTTCAATATAGTACTTGGATATACTAGAGAAAAGATATGGATACATTTGCATGGCAGTAGGTTAGTTGTAATTATATCAATCTTTGAACATGTTTGAAAGAGTTCCGGATCTATTTTCTCTCTATCTTTTGTCTTTGTTTCCCATTTACATTTTGATTAGATTTCTATTTTGGTGTTGCAATATAAACTCATTGTTACATCTATATATACTATGCTAAAATCATTCCTTTTGGCTTTTTTTTGTTGCATATAGAATGTATTATAATTCATAACAGATATTTACACTAAAATCCGTAGGGTATACAAAAATAAATAGTGTATCAATGTTTCTTTATTAGATATTTAATTATGGTTAACGAGATTACCAAATATTCATCATTTAAACTCGAATTTGGCCATTACAAACTTCACATAAGTTTCACTTGTTCTAGATGGGCTAATTTCTTACTTTCTTGAGCTATCACATCACGTGAATAGTATAGCTTACGACTTCTATTTAAAGTTATGTTTTCATCAGTTTATTCTTTTAGTAGGAATTTCAGTTACGATTCTATATAGGCGATAAGGTATAGGATAAAATATTATAGAGTATACTTGTCTGCGATGTATGGTCAGGTTACACTTGAACATGACCAAGGAAGTTTTTTTGCTATTTCCGATTGTTTCATTTGGAATTCACAACTGCATGAAAAAGAAGAAGAATTGTGACAAAGAATTTTGTGGGAATTTTCTTGCAGGAAAAGTTTAACAACTCATATACTGCAAACTAACAAATGTACTCGACTTCTTTTCAAGTGTTTAGTCAAGTTCGAAAATTTTGCGTTAATCAGACCTTAACCACAGAATTCAACTACCAACCAACGTGCAAAATATGTGATTAGGGATATAGAAAGCGCACGAGAAAGACATTTTCCCAGCTACATTAAATTTTGAGAATGCCACAATAAGAATAATTCTCATCAAGTTTCTTGAATATATCATGAATGTCCCTTCAGATTGCTGACGATCCTAGTCATAGGTGTACCCTGATTGCGAACATGTATAAATCTGTCAATGCCCGCTGTGTAGTAAACTCACTCTATGCATGAATTTGCTTTTGGTCGGTAGCTTTTTATAGCAACATATACTTTAAAGAGTATATGGTGAATGTGAATGCAAATATGTGTGTGCTTTATCTGCTTTTTCGAAATCTCACAGTAACTCTTCGTCTATCGCTGTCGTCGTCTCATGATTATTCCTTTAGTGATACCTTTGCCTTTAGATGCTATCATTCATGACAGTGTTACTGTCATATCCTTAAAGTGTACCAAGACGAGAGAATGCACGCGGGTATGTCTTCATGCACTATATGTTATAGATTAATCCTAACATAACTTGCATTTCCACTCACTGATTATGACCCTTATAAGAAATGGAGATATCTAAAAATGGATAAACTGATCATAGACAAGACGTTTTCCAATCAACACTTCTAATTTTGGGTTAGTTTGCAATTTGAAACTCCCATTAATAGATGCTAATCAATCAAGTAATGCCATACAAATTTCAATTTTAAGCATTTTTACACTTCATCTGATGATTTTGGACGTCACCAGTCTAGGTATCTAGTCACTAATCATATGAGTGGGTGGTGTAGTAGCTCACAATTAATCCTAAAGTGTATCCATGATGTCCAAGATGTATAGGCAGGAAATGATGCTCATCGTCGGGCAAACTTTGATAGTCCAGGTCCCTACACCGTAAGTCAAACTTTGGGGTGAGATTTCCGCAGCTGGTAGGAAATATGAACCATAAAGCGTAAAGAGTAATAGAAGTTTCGAAATGATCGCCGAAATGACATCCACTTGACACATATTCTGTTGAGAAGCATAAAAGAACACGCAACAGCTTTTATCACGTTGTCATATCATTCTATGTGCAATTATTTAAAATGCGAAGGCGAGCTCAAAACCACATCATTTTGAAAAGAAACTTTAGTCATGTAAAGTCACATTTTCAGCACTTTTTCCACAGGATATAGTTTCTCATGACTCACTTTCCAACCGAGCCAAAAACGTGACTGGGAGGCAGAAGGTGGCATAAGTAACATTCTTGATGTGGCTGGCGAGGGAAATTGAGCCAGTCCGTTGTGGACATTTATAAGTGAACTACCATCCGCACCCTGAACAGGTTCGCACTTTTCTGCAATCATAATTCAGAACAAAGATACCTTCAAACCCAAACACAGTTCTCAATTTACAAGACTATTCAAAGCTTCGTGCAATCACCTAGATAATGTTTCTTCGGATGTTCTTACATACCTTAATTATTTTACATAATTCTGATATTCTAAGTGTGATGAGACAGATATCTCATTCCGAAACTAATGAGGATTAGCTTCAATAGTTTTCATCCTTAACCCACTTTACCTCTTAGGCTTTTATCTTTGTTCGATTTATTGGTTCTTCCCATTCTTCATGTTATCCTATATGTTATCTTATCTGTGTCGCGATCTAATTACATTACTATCCTCAGTCAGATATGCTGTATTGCTAAACAGATGCTATAGAATAATATCCAATACTACTATGGTTATTGTTCACGTACTGGATGTAAACTGTAGACGTGCTCTCCTGAGCACATCTGGCAAGTGATATGACTTTAACATCTTGTAACTTTCTCAAATACGATGGAGATCATCAATTTCCTTCGACCGGCATTATCCCACGATAAAATAAGCAACTTAAGTTCCATCCTGTTATATGTTATCTACGGTCTCATGAGAGTTGTTTAATCGACAAAAGTAGGAAAGATTAGCTGGGGAACCACGGATATCGTTCAGCAAAGGGTTAGGGGGGTTTCGATTGATAAATCTTTTTGAGATATGCTACTATGCTCCTCGAAAAATGTATAGGTGTGCTAGGAAGATAAATTTTAGAAATTCAAATGCAAATCTAGTGGTATTTTTAATTATCTGTGTTAAACATCTCCATCAAAGGTTGAACTGGTCGGTATTTTCTGGCTGCAAGTCGATCTTATCAAAAGTCCGTAAAAAATGTGGATTAATGTCAATGTCATTCCCATAACGATACCATATTGGGAATCAAAACCTTTATCGCATTCCGTGTTTTTACATTGTTGATCAAAGAGACATTGCAAATGTTGTGGGCCTTTTTAGTATGAAATTAGCAAACCCGGGGTGGAGCGAAGCTTCACTCTCAGGACCCGTTGAAAGCCTGAGACTCTTCATAAGCACTGTTGTTATTCTGTGAAATTCTGTAGTGACACAAGTTCTTTCCGCATTCCAAAGCACGTAATCTCCCCCTTGCTGGACCCTGACGATTGTAGGATTTGACGGTTCGTCACATATAGAACAGTCTAGAGATAGGATGTAGTGAGGACCATTTGAAGCGTTCTGGGCCACTTGGAATTGTATCGAACCTTTATATATTGCACAATCTTTGTATGTTCGACTGACATTTCTGTACACAATAATAGAGGAGAATTGAAGAAGTGCATGCAGAACGCTGAAATTCTGGACCGAAGGCACTTACATCGCAGAAGCGTGGATTTCCTATCTTCTTACGCCATAGTGGCATCAAAATTCGCAGTAAGTCATCGAGCGGTGTTAGCTAAAACACTTTGCTCCACGGTCAAATGAGGGTGTGGAAACAAGCCTCAGCCACTGTCAGACTCTAGTACGTACAGAGCCGTAGTCCAATTAGATGATACTCAAGTTGGTGTTGATAGGAATTAGGAAATTCTCGACCAATGAGCTGTTACGGATCCCTAGTCCTGATACTGCAGATGATTTGTAATGATTACTGTACATGTACAGTACTCCTTGAAAGTACTGTACATATGCAAAAGTCAGCTTTTATTTCGACCGTCACTTTCAAGATTACAGAGATGGAGTGATTGAGTACTGTGTACAATGAGGGAATGCATGGGTCTTACGAGTCTTAGACTTCTAACGACATGGGTCTTGGTGAAGGAAGAATTTAATGAAAGTGGAGAATGATCCGTTCAAGAAGCATTGAACTCTTTCAAGACGTGATGATCCTAAAAGTCGAAACATTCTTCGGAAGCTTCATAATTTGAAAAGAGAAAAACTATCAGTTTCTTCAAATGGATCCCGTATCCAGCTGATCATATATAACTGTTAAAGTTCCAGGATATCTCCCAGTATATCTCGAAAGCCCTCACGAAAAAGTGAATCCTTTGAATAGTTTTGATCCAGAAAGAGGTCTCGTTGGACTTGAACAAAACCAAATTCCGAACAAATGCATCGCATTCGCAACAACTAGACGACAGCAGGTGAAGTTGTTGAGTATGTTATGTGAATTTAACAGCTCCCAGTACCTTTCTGCACACATACACAGGATCTAGCCGTTGTATGTGAAAGCTGCAATTGCATCCCAAATTTGATCATAATTACATTCTCGATGCGGAAAATCACCTAGATAAGATTGCTTTGGAAACAGCTAACCGAAGGAATCTCAGAACCTGCACCTGAAGGAATATCAGAACGGGATAGGAAGCTTAACCCTTCCATCCGCCATTCGCTTGACCTAAGCAGAGAATCAAGACATCAAAGTCCCATTGATGACCACATAACGGACACTGTAATCTGGTTCTTGCTTTCGAACATGCCGGGTTTCTCGTGGCATTTATTAGAATCAACGTAGGGAAACATCCTATCAATTCATCATGTCGCCTCTTTCTCTACACATTGCTGCATCTTGATGGACAATTCTGCAGAATAGTGTCCTTCTTATGTTCGAAGGAAAAGCAAAACAGCCCCGTGAGCAGCCACTACTCATACGTACATTGAAGGCAGTAGTACATCACCAGACTATACTTATACATATACTAAGGCCTTAACAGTGGCCAGATGTACCGCACTACCATATTAAGTACGGTATACCCTATACATCCGAAATATAATTACACTGGCCTACCGGAGCTTGCCGCGAAGCCATCTTCATATTTCGGAGGCTCTCTAGCATTCCCGTGTATCGGTCGGTATGGCATGAGCTGTAGTAATTACAAACCTACTACCCAGAGTACATACAATGTATAGGTACTGCAGCTTTTCGTCCTGGGGAACATACAACCATGTATCCCGCGCGCGGCAAAGTAGGCAAAGTAAGCACTGTCTACAAGACCTAAGCTACGAATCCACAATGGAAGTAAAGCTCGTTCAAGAGTCCAGGTCGGGAATTGTGCACAAGGTATAAGCGACCGGGTACTTTCGGTATTGAAATGCAGGTACTCTCCACGTCCCCAGAAAGAATACGGGTTCACGAAGAGTTGGTCGGATGTTCTTTGGCAAGACATGAAGAGGAGCTGTGCCTTGCCGGCGTTGTCTGGCTGTCCTTGCAGGTACCGTGAGAGGCTACCCGTTGGAATGAGGACCGGCCTCTGGTTCGTATCCATGTGAACTGTAATGCTGGGTCACGTGCTCGGGCCCACCTTCGGATACATTAGATAGATGTTTGGAAAAGTCCCAGTTTGGGCAGCAGAATGGATTGGCGAAATCGATAACAAAATAGAAAATCAAAAAGAAATTTGCGATTTGGCTATAGAATTCGGAAATTCCCCGTTTCTTGTAAGTTTTCATCAAAATGGGCCGGTGCATCCGCCGGCGAGCCCAATTCCCGGCAAAGTAGGCGTGGGCCATGGTGACATTCAGATGTCTGTAGTGATTTGTAGTAAAGTGCTACTGTGAAGTTCTCACTTCGGAAAGGTATGAACCCTGTACTGTAGTGGGTGAAGTACAGTTCAAGATAAATCAACAGAGACCGTGGTTTAGTATTTCATTCTGCGAGAAACTGTCATCGTTCTCTTTCCCGGTACATATCCCAGATATGAGATGTTAAGACTCTCTATTGCAACATTCATTTATAATCTGTATAAAGAGTGGATCTATCTCTTTAGAAAAATGTTTCTCTATATAGGTGAGTAACAATTAGAGGGGATAGTGCACATAATCAGAGACATAAAGTTCTAGGAAAATGTAAATCTAATTGTACAACATCATACGTAATGCTCATCATTCGATACTCCGATTCTATACATTTATCCACAAGATTGTGTTCAAGAGTCTTATGCAATCAAGAAGGGAAATATCAAACGAGAGAGCTGTTCTCACAGTATCACTACTTTAAACAATTGGAACTAGTTTCCTTTGTTTCCAATTTCCAACTCGGGAGTGTCTAGGTCTATACTTTGACAGCGTTCATACAACTTATAAAATGTATGTGAGGCAGCCTGTCTGCCGTCCACAGCAAATACTCGAGTGTTTTTTAGCATTATCAACTGCAAAACCGCTACTGAGGGACCTCCTCGAGAATTGTATATAGCGCGTGAGATTTTGCAGGACGGTCTACTGGCAGAACAAAAGAATTTGTCGGCTCGATGTGGGGAGAGGTTTTGCTTTTACACCTCGTCATTGTACGGGACTCGACTCAGGCACCTAACTCGCTGTAGGTCCAATAGTCAAAATGATCAAACCTCCCCGGTTTGAGGAATAGAGGGTGCCTAAAGAGTATGCAACCGGGTAAGTTGTGGGCAACCGCGTCATATTGTACAGTACACTCTAGCCGCAGTCAGGCAAATCCAGTATGGTTTGAACCCTTCTTTGACGTTTTAATTTTGAGAGAAAAAGGCCACCGCGAAGGAAAATGAAGAATGGGAAGACCTATCAAGCTGTACAAGGGAGAGACAAAAAAGGTAACATGGGGCTAAGCCCAATAGAGTCGATATGAGAAATCTACCCTACCGCACCTAAGATATCCAAGCTATGCAAGTAGTACGGTCTACACATCTGGAGTATCTGAAAAAACATCACCTTATGTGATTGCTCTCCTATGGATTGCACCAGCCATTACTATGTAGAACAATGGACATACACTGTCTAAATATGCTACAAAGTATGAGAGTGAAAGTGGTGCTCCCTGACGCCTAACATGATAAGCTCTCGCGCACTCCCTGACAAATGTGTCTAATGCCATGTCCATCACTCCATATAGCTCCCAGGCTAGAGGAACAAAGAGGTGACCTCGCTGCATGCCACTATACTTGGAGACCTTGCGACCTATTGCTGCACTCGCCGCCCATCTAGGGGGATGGGTAATCACTCCCTCTGAAACTATATCTCGCGTAGGGTCTAAAACCATGACATCCGCTACTATCACCTGATCATCTCGGACCAAGTATAAGTCTGCCCTAACACGTATCGTCTGCAAAGCATTACGAACGCTCCCTCCAAGCCAAGTATCCACTCTCTCATGCCATAGCAAACACTATGTCCCTAATGGCATCATGGGTAGCTATCCTCTGTCCTCCAAAAGGACACCGTGTCATGTGGATTGCTGTTGCATCTAGTGTGGAACCACACGCACAAGTGAGTAATGAAGATGCAGATGGGTGGACCAAACCTAGGCAAAACCTCATCGTTGTAGAGAAAGTAGTTGGTGCAAGTTGAAATGCCCTAATGCACGGTCAAGCTAGGATCCAAGAGCCTGCACCCTTGTCGGAGCAAGAGCAAAGACGTGCTCTAGTAGCACAAGGAATGGATGAGTCGACTAAGAGAGAATGTAACGTATGCTCACATTGTCGCTCTATCAAGGAGACTGTAAACCTCTAGTCCAATTTGACAATAGTGAAGCAAAAGGTGGAAAATCCTCTCGTGCTCAAGGGGATAGACTTTCTTTCGCTTGCCGCAATAACACCTGGAGAGAATAGGATCCTCCCTCCATCTCTGTCACATAAGTCTCCAAAACTGGCCTATCAACAACCACAAAACTGTTGAAAAGTAGGGGTGTCGTCTCCTCCATAGAAAGCAAAGCCACATGAGATTGGCAGAGCCATCCGTCTACGTGCCAAATCCCCTATCACAAACTCAAAATTCCCTGGTCCAATAACATCACCAAAGACTCCCATAATCCTCTATAATACCAAGAGGTAGCCATATGATCTAGATGTGAAATTCAATTTGGTAACATCTAGAATGATGTTATACATGATGGTTGAAATAGATCAGATAGAAGTATCACCAAAAGAGTACTTCTACTAATAGGGCAGAAACCGAAATAGACTTGAGAACCTTAGAAACAATAGCTAGACATATGATTTAAAGGTGAGAATTGGTTTGGTAACATCTGGAAGGATGTTACACATGATGGACTAAACAGATCAGAAAGAGGTATCACCAAAAGAGTAGGAACCAAAATATGCCTGAAATCTTTGAAGGCAATTTTGGAGGCCTAAACGAATGAATTAGGCCTCGAAAATGTGTAGATTCCCCCCAACAGAGTAATGGCTGGCCTTCCCTCCCACCTGCTTTGTCTCATCGAGAGCTTTCCAACGGTACCTTACTCACGTGATTATGAGATTCCTACAGGAAGATTCCCTAAAAGATTCCCTCCGGTCAAAGCTTGTTTGACCAACCAGATAGGACCTAGACCAGACATGTCACCCATCCAAGTAAGTAATCCAAGGGTGGAACTTCCTTGGCGGAGATCCTCTTTGTGTATATAATAAAGAGAAGGTGCTCCATTGGGGCATCGATTGTTTGAGTGATCAATACATCCTCCTATCAAATGCTCTTGTGATAAAAAGTATGGTGAGGGGGGAATTATATGGATGAGGTAGGATGGTCTACAAGGAATATTGGAAGAGAGTACACCAAATGCCACCTGCGGATCTCCTAGTAATGGAAGGTCATCCACATGGAGAACATCCTCTACAAGGGCAACGTCTAGGAAGCGTGTGACAAAATCCTCCAATCCTATTGGCACTCCAACAACATGAAGTCCATTTGTGGATGTGATACACCCCTCTGGAAGCTCAAGGTGGGGAGGGATACCCAAAGGGGACCATGCCTTACAATTTGACACCTTGACTCTCAAGCCTACTAGATGTAGCTCGGTAGTTAAGTAGTTAAAGGCCTGCCTAATTTGATCTATAGGGCCTATAATGTGTGTATCATCGGCCAAGGAGGGAAATACATAACTTGGCATGGCCAAAGTAGTAGATAGGAGAGCTCTAAAGTAAGCCATTGCAAATAAGGGCCCCCCCAAAGGATCTCACTGATGTGTACCAACAACTGACTCCAAGACGGTGACGCCCTCATGTGAACCACCATGCTGGTAGTAAAGGGAAGCAAGAGAGCCGTAAAAAGACCGCACAAAAGGAATGAAACTTGCCAAGGATCCACCAGCCTCCCTAAGCTCTCTAAAGATGGATGCCCATGAGACGCTATTAAAAGCGTTCTCAACATCCACCTATAGGATGACCCACTCCGGATGGATATCTAGGAGTGCTCTAATGCCTAGAGATGTAGCCTCACATCCACCAGGTGTAGCTACTCCAAACTGATGTGGACTAAGGTGCTATCAAAAGTGAGAACAATGCTGAAGGACAATGGTACGACTGACCAAATGCAAAAAGATCTCTCCAATAGCAATCGGTCTAATGCCTCCCATGTCCTTCTCCATTGCGAGAAGTCGATTAGCACCTAACACTTGACTAACAAACATAGGAATGTCTCCTCTCACTAATGTTGCAACCACTTGAAACAACTAGATAGAACCACTAGAAGGATCATCTGCCTAGAAGCAATCTCTAAGGTGCTCATAAACCATCCTTGGCAAGCCTTTAGAGGAAAGGTGAGGGGCAGTGCACAATGCTTGTGCAAATAGCGACCTATCAAGACATAAAGGCTGCTCAGGCTGATAATCTAAGACCTCTAGTGGTAGTCCCTATACTACTATAGGATGCAGTGAGCGTAGGGAAGCGATAGTCTCATCAATAGGACTCACTATGGACAAAGGGTGTAGTGTTTGTGCTGGTCTATTAAACTCTCCCGCATGACCCAATGTCCTACATCGTCGTAATTGAGTGGACTCAGTGGTATCCTATGGTGATGATTGTCTCCTAAATCGTGTAGCCCTAACAGACTCCTCTTGAAGTGCTATCCAATCCCCCGCTCAGAATTGACAAAATCTAGCAGCCACCTCTCTATGCCCCGTATATCCCCCTCTAGCATAACGAAGACACCATCGAGGGAGTGAGAGGAATAGGAACCATGCTAACTTGTCCAAGGGATCACGTGCAAAACTATCAAGTGGTAGGCAAAAAGCATGTCTAGCCTCATCATGGAGTGTATGGGGTAGCCTATGGAATAGACGTGGACATGGAGAACTAGTCTAAAATAATCCCAAAATGCAATCCGCTTGAGAAGTTAACCACTCTCACGACTCGATCGGTATCTTTGGAACGATCAACAAAGGGATAGAAGAAGCATGTGTAATCTACTATTCACTCGAGTGCTACGAGCTAAAGAACATTAAAAAAATATAGATATTGTCTCACTTCTCTCCCTCTCCTCTCCCGTCTCCACACTCTCCCGGAAGCTTAAATCTCCCGCAGCTCCCTTTAATTTTGCACCTCTAAGAAAAGTTAGTGTGGAAACTGTTTCCCAATACTTTACGGAGAAAATGCCGATATCTGCAGGTTTAGAATTATTTCTGATAACACAATGCATTTATCCTCCAATGCACCTCTGCCTAGATTTAAATGCATATGACCGTGCTATTTTTAATCAGTGACTGGTTTCCTGATGCGCACTACACTCGTCTCGGTGGTTAGTGTGGACTTTTAATACACAATTTATGTATATAAAATGACTTAGTGTGTATAAGTAACTTGTGTGGTCCACACTATTAGAGGTTCTGAGAAAAAAACCAAGATATAAACACCGATAAGGGTAGGTACAAGTCCCTATTCAAGGAATACTTTTCAAATAACACTAAAAATATTAGAATATTTTAGAAATGATACTAAAAATATAGGCATATCCTAAATTTCTTCTCTCGAACTATAGCATTAAAGGACCAAGATATGTTTGAACCAATCACGTGACATAAACGAACTTAGAGAACAAGGGTCCAATCCTGATTAAAAGACTTATGTCACCGGGAAAACTTATTTTTTACTTGTATACCTTACTAATATTCATCCAACTGATTAAAGTCTACATCCATTTTTATTAATGTAGGATCCCTACTTAGTGTGATCCGCACTAAATGAAAAGAGTGACCCAAAAAGTCATTGATTTTACTACAGTGACCCACACTGATTCAGGACAAAGAGTATAGTTGCCGTATTAACAGCGGTATGCACTAGCTCGCTGTTTGTGGTGTTGTAATGGACACAACCAGAAAGCTGTCATTTGTTGCTTGAGTATAGAATATACGGTGGAACAAGAGGAAGCAGGCCCAACAAGTAGAGAAGACAAATCATAAGATCAAACAGAACAGACGAAGTCAAATCTGCATCTTAAACAAGCAGGAAAGTACAGGAGGATAGGTGATAAGATTTGCCGGACAAGGAAGTGATCTAAAAGAGCTACTGCAAGGCTATAGCCTGTAAAAGCTGCGCAAAGTATTCTATCAGTGTTATTGGAGAGTTCCTCGAATATTACAATTGATATGAATACACAAGATCGAATCATGTAGCGACTTTTCTTGAGGAGAAAAGCATCAGCACGCTGTTACAACCTTTGCCATTTGTAGAAAGTTAAGTTGAGAGGTTTTGGGCCTTGCTATAAGATTCCATGTTATGCAGTACAATAGAAGGTTCAATATCTCATGATGTTTTCATGCTCGTGAAGCTATCTAAAAGCACATGATATGCTAGGATATTGACTTCTCAGGCCTTTCAGGCGTGGAGACTCATACCACCCCAAAGCTATAGCACAACGCCTTAGTAAGTTTTGTAATGCTGGAATATATAATATTATCAACAAGGTGACAACCCAATCCTCGTTCTTGGAATTATTTCTCCACTTTATATCATCTTCCTTGAGCTTATATACTGATCATGTCGACATGTGGCCTCTACTCAAGTGTTTAGGAGAATCACCATCTACAAGAGGATTTATCGTGATTGCTGAAGTTCTCAAACAATCCTCTTCAAAGTAATTGTATAGAGGTCTATATAAGGTTATATAAGAGAATCAAAAGTAGAAATTCTTAGCAAGCCAAGGTAATAACTAATCAGCGGCACCTCTTAGCACTCAAGTGACTATCAACAACACCTGTTTATAAAGAACCTATCTGTAAGAAGCATACGACCTCACCAACCTTCATTTGTTGTGGACACCTTTTAGTATATTTCCTAAGGAATGGAAAGTAGTGCTCTTGTGTGTAACACGCAATGGGATATATAACGTATTTTGAACGTAGTTCAGGGTGGCCCTGATTGAAATCGAACGACCCGCGATAATGACCACTTGGAGGTTGTGTGACATTTTATATTTTGTGAGGTGAATGTAGGAGAAGAAGAAGAAAAAGAACATGCGGCTGAGGTGCACTGTTAAAGCAAACAAGCAATAAAGGGAGGCCAGAACTCCCGGAATTTGGAGGAGGCACAATGTCTGCATTACTCCGTAGGTGGAGGAGAGAGCATTGAACGCGTACGACGATAACCAGCCCAATGTTCTGAACACCAATAGAGGTGACGTCCGGCTGTACCGTATCCAGGAACTATAATTTAATGTTTTTGTGAAGACCGTTTGAAACACAGCCTCCAGTTGGCGCTTCAGTGAGAAGTACAGGCCGTAAATAATGTTACAGGACTTTTTTCTGCCCCAACGTGCATTCCATATGGACGTGAACAGATAACGTAGTCGGGTGCTGGTGATTGTAGGCTTTCGAGGTTTCGATCTATGTTGAAAACAGGAGTCAACATAGCATTTAGTTGTATGGAGCATGTTGTTGTCTGTTTAGCTTCTTGGTGGAGGTTCCGGAATGCAGGCCGGGGCTGTTGATAGCAGGGAATTCGCGTTTGCTCTGATAGTAAGTAAGCGAGGGTCAAGAGAGTATTTGGAGAAGATCGGTATCTTGACAACACTCTTGGTTTACGGGAGGAGCCCGACCGCGCAACGCTTTCTCGCAGATGGGCGATTCTCCATCGAAGTCTATTTGGGGCAAAGCAAATCCGGCGGTGTCTGAATATTCTGTCGCAGGAGGTTTATACTGAAGCTGGTTTTGTCGACATATACGTGGATATTTAAACAGAGAGAGTACAGAGCCTGTCATTTTTCGCGTGTTGAAACCTTCACATCCTTTTCCAGCTATCTGTTGGGATCCCCGGCGTTTCCGATAAGCAGCCTTCCTTCTCCTGCAGATCAGAAACACTGCGGAAACCTCCAACGTCATACAGTGCTGTAATCTGTCGCCAATTCTCTCTCCCTTCGTTCTTCTCCTTGGAAGCTTGCAAGATTTTGGGTGTCGGAGTTTCCTTCTCGGGTTCTGAGTGTTGACTGGGTACACTACGAAGCCCACTGCACGTGGTAAGGGCCTTGACAGGCTGTTTGGTCATCATATGAGAGGATGCTTCTTCAGTTTACATGCGACTCCCGAGTACATTTGATTAGATAGTGCTTTCAATACCGTCGGCTTTTGAGATGCTTCCTGGAGAAGGGCAACTAATGTCCAGTGCAAAATCGTCCGAAGTAATGTGCATACTCAACGTTTTCTTCTGAGTTTCAAATCCCAGTCTCGAAACTAACACTTCGGGTAAACACTCGAATCTGTCTGCGAATCTGATTCTGCTGCTTGTTGTGTGGGAAATTGACGTGTTGAGACGACTGAGCCAGTACAGACGCGCAGAGACGGAGAAGCTTCTGATGTCACGAGCACTGTGGTGACGACCAGAACTTCTTGAAAAATGGCTACTGGTGCACATCGCTTGAACTGCTCGGTCAGTACAAGTCTGCCTTGAACCCGTGTTAGAGTTTCTCAGGTGAAGACGGGGAAGAACAATCTGGTTCTTGGAGCAGACAAATTTCGTGCATTTGTGTTATCTCAAATGTGAATTATGCCGTGCCGAGAAAATGCCCTGATAACATTCCTCATCACCAGCTGAAGTTCTCTATTCCAAAGAGTTTGAGTACTAGGTTCAGTATGCATCTTTCGGAATCAGCTTGAGGTTTTCCAACTCGTTCCGTTCTGCAGAGAAGAGGTAGTCCTAGTGTCGGACTGACACTTGAGCAGGCAACCATCGTACGATGAAGCTTTCTATGTGTCGGGACGAAGGCTCCTTGTTGGCATGTCAAGCGCCGGAAGGGGGATTATTGCTCAATAAGAGATGCGGGCCTGGAGGCTCAGAACTTATCACCCCCGAAAAGCCCGTGAAGATACGAGCTTTCACATTGTCTGAGTTAGAGACCGCTACAGGTCGCTTCGCGAAGAGAAGTTTCCTTGGGAAGGGAAGTCATGGCTGTCTGTACAAAGGAGTGCTTAAAGATGGGAAGATAGTGTCCATAAAGAGGCAAGAGTATTTGCAGGACGAGATTGCTTTCAACAATGAGCTAGAAATCCTGTCTACTCTACACAGTCATCGCTTTGTCAATTTATTAGGATCCGGCAAAGGTCCTGACGCTCATGAGAAGCTTCTCGTGGTGGAATTCATGGCCAACGGGTCTTTGCATGACGTGCTACATCACAGCCCAGAGCCATTGAGTTGGGCAATGCGGGTGCAAATAGCTCTTCAAGTAGCAAAATCCATTTTGTCTCTGCACTCAGCCAGTCCTCCTGTGATTCACAGGGATGTTAAAAGTGCAAACGTTATGATCGACGGGAAGTGGAATGCGAAGCTCGGAGGATTTGGCCTTGCGTTCCGGGGCAATGTGGAAGACAACAGAGCCCGGGCTGTGCATCCCTCTGGAACTGCGGGGTATATGGATACAGAGAATGAGACTCCCTCACGCCTCAGTACGAAGGTGGATGTGTTCAGTTTCGGCGTTTTATTATTGGAGCTGCTTAGCGGTCGGAGGGCGATTGATGTTCGTCACAAGCCTCCCAATATCATCGACTGGGCTTTACCGCTTATCAAGCAAGGGAAACCTCACTGCGTGTATGACTGTAAGTTGGAATTCCAGTCAGAGCATGCCAAAGGACTCAGGCTTCTGGCTTCAATTGCTGCAAGGTGTGTCCGGCGAACAAGTTTACGACGACCATCCATGCTTAACGTTGTGGCCGGACTTCAGGAAGTGAGTAAGAGGATTCCAATGCCCAAGTGGATAGGATTGGCCAATGTCTTGAAAAGGACGGCAAGTTGGGATATCCGACATGGACGTGACGTGAACAGTAGCCCGGAGTTTATAGATATGATGCATTCTCCGAGAGACAGGTCAAAGTCCGCTACCAAATTCACGAGGTTACAGCCGATTTACGCAGAGAAGAAGACTGTGGATAGAGGTTCTAAGAAGAGCTCGGTGATAACGCAATCTAAACTAGGGCAGTCCCGTGAAGAAGCCCGTTTGAGTTCGGTGGATCGTCTCAAAGCGTGTGTCATCGAACAGCTTCGAAGACCGACGAAATCGAAAGGAAAGGAGGAGGAGCAGGATGAACTCGACAACCCACGATTAGAACATCCTCGGGACATTCTGGACATTTCTCTGGGAGGGCAGAAGAGGACGTACAATCAATGGCGGAATCCCGTTTTTGACGCCTCGAGGTCACCCGAGAAAGTGATCTTCCCAACAGATTTGTCTGTGAGAACCACTCATCGGTCGACTTTTTCTGATGGAGCTATCCCACTGATCACGGCAGAAGCAAGAGCAGCTCGCCTGGATTCCGCAGCTTGCTTGCCTCACCAAGCTCTTAGAGTATCCACGAAGATAAGATCACGTTCTGTGAAGACATCTACGAGGAAGTCCCATATCAAAACCCGAGCAAGCTATGAGAAAGAAGAAGCTCTTCTTCCCTGGTAGTCGTTTTAGGGAGTCCAGATTACAACTCTGCACCCTGTTACATGTTACTCGACTGTGCCGCAGTCCGTGAGCATAAAAATCTCTGCCCTACATTTGGTTTCTCCCAGGAGTTACTTCGATGAATCTAAAACGAAAGAAGCGCACGTGAACTTTACATCAAGGTACTTTCAAGGTGTCAAAGCTTATTCTCAAAGGTCGGAACAACCCGTTGCAGTTAGCTACTTAGCTTCTGTACTATAGCGCATAGTCTAGCCTGTATGTAGCTTGTACAACATAGTAGGATTCAAAGTTTATTTTTCCCCCTCTGCTGTGAATCATAGCTTGGGATGCAGGTTCAAGAACAGGAATAGGGATCGACTTTACTTAGCACAAAAGTAATTGATATGGTCAGGAAATAGTAGAATAGAGGTAGAAGTAGATTATTGTCACAACATGTACGCCACTCGTGTAACTTTGAACAAAAGCATTACCATTACAGGTCTGTGATTTCTTCGCAGCGAACAATATTACGGTTGTTCTCTCAGAAACGTAAAATATCTCTGGCACTGCTTGCAGAGAGCACACTGTGTTACCGGGGAGAATGAGGACTCGCTTGTCCTGCCAAGTTGCAGTGACTTCATTGTGGATACCTAGGAGAAGAACTTCCTAGTGGCAAGTGTGTTGCGCACAGGGAGAGTACAAAACACTGGGACAGCGCCACGAACACAGGCGAAACAGGCGAAATCCTAGTTAATTAGTTTCATTTCCAAAAGGATTTATCGTTCAACAACCAACAAGCCGTAACTCTTTACTGTACTGTAGCGTGCACACAGTAACATGTTCTTGAAGTGGGGGTTTATTCTGGTGTCCTATTGCAGTACTATTTCGGCCGAGGAATTCACTTCCTCGTGCCCTGTTAGACACTCTTGCTTCCTCATACCCTTAACTGCGCCTTTTGCTTACCCGTACTTCCAGCACGAGTGGGTCACACAGCATCCGCGTAACCGCTACTGGAATGCTCTAAACTTGAAACACATAGCAGCCGCGCATCCATTACCGGAATATTACACGACTTGAAACTATCGTGGAATCATCGCGTCCTACCCCGGTGAGATATGAACGCAACGCTGGTAAATCAGAAGGATTCTCCCGGTGCAGTGACAATTTACCGGGACCCGCGGTGCGTACCAAGCAAAAGTGACAGTTGGGAGTACGAGGAAGGAACAAAGTACTTACAGGGGTATGAGTAAGTCCTGGTCTCGGCTCCGAGTGGTGTCGTGGACATAAAATGTTGACGAGTACTTCTCTAAGATTCAGGCGATGTTAGTGTCACAGTGCGCCAGTTCTGTTCTTTCCGAATTGTTGGACAATGGAACGTACTTTTGTCTGCCTGCTGTGCAACACAGACACAGTACAAAGTGTTGCACGGTCTCTCCTCACAAGGGCTTCCTCCTGAACCATTGTTCCTGCATTTTGCTAGAAATTTTAACAGACGATTTGTTGGTATGACTTGATAAGAAGCCGTGTTTCCTTCAACCCTGATTGTGTATCGCTCTCAGTATAGATGGGAAACTCATATGATGTATATTTCTCGGCAGGGCAGATTAGACCAAGTCATTCGACGTGTGAAAGAGAAATCTACCTTGAATTTTGATTGTATGTTCCACGTTTGATCTTCCTCACAGTACCTAGATTATAGTGTCCGTTATGTCGTGTTTCCCAAACATTATGGGCAAGAATACAAGACGAAGAAACGAGGTACAAACGGCAAAGACGGCAATCAATGACAGGGGAATACAGCATACAGTAGTTGCTGTTAGCAGTAAGTTCTTGTTATCTGCACTCGATATAGTTAGAACTTAGGACTACACTTAATACACACACACTACACTTCTGCGCGCAAATAATTTTGAGTTATTTGCGCGCAAAACCTGCTTGAGGAATAAAAACAGCTATGAAAATTAAAGATGATAAAGCCATGAAACTAGTATGTAGGTTTAGCTATCAAACATTCATAATTTTCATTAAATTTTAAAATTTATGTATTTAAGAAACAGATGCAGGCAACTCAAGTTAATAAAATTCAGAATAAATTTCTTAATAAATCCGATTAAATTATTTTCATAGTTGAAAGAAAAGCATAATCTCAAATTTACATAATCTAGATATCTGGAATCTTAACTAGAGTTGGAAGCATAGTGAACGTAAACTTCAGGTGAAAATTGAATATCCTTAAAGTCAACAAGACTGTAGAAAACGATCGAGTTACGCAAAGGATATCTACACCAACCGATTTATATTAAATATGTCTAACATAGATTAATTGACAAGTTTAGGTTAGTTCAGTCGTAGAGGCTGCGCTCCATTTAACACGTCGGGCTTTCTGGGCCTTAGGTTGCAAGATTTCTCACACATGGTAAAACATAGATTAATTGACAAGTTTAGGTTGAGTTAAGTCATCAGGAGGAGTTAGAGGTTGCACTCCATCTACACATTGGGCCTTATGGCCGCAAGACTTGCCGGGCTTGCTACACATGAGGGGGTTTTACTTTTGGGATAAACGGGAGATAGGTTCATTGCGTTAACCGCCCATCGACCAAATCAAGTTTATTCATGAAAAGTTCCGTGACAATTTAGGGTTTGGGTTATTTTCGGTTCGATATTGATTTTGATTCAAGTTTTCGGGTCAATCTAGATTTGGGTTAATTTTCGGTTCGATATTAATTTTAGTCCAGTTTTCGGGTCTTTTGATTGACAGCATATGCCATAGATCGTAAATGTTTATGGATCAGGAAAATCATAATCCATTAACTTTTATAGGATCAAGTTTTTGGACTTCATGGTTCACAGGATATTCCATAGACGGTAAACATTTATGGATCACAATAATCATGATTAGTTAATACCTCCCGTATAACACAAATATCCCTCCCACCACACAAATACTCCTCTTACCCCGTGATAACCTATAGGACACTTCATAAATCTCCCATACAAAAAGTTTTCGGATGCGGAACTGGCCAAAGTGAAACCCTTTATGGTTCAACATAGACTAATGGACAAGTTTAGTTAATAGGAGGAGGTAGAGGTTACAGGCCATCGACGCGTTGGTCCTTAGGACCACAAGACTGGTCACGAGACCAAAAGTCCAATATCATCGAAGCTTTTCTCCATGAAGAATGATGCTTCTTGCCATTGAAATATTGGACACAACGGGGATTAAACGTTCCCATAAACATCCCGTAAATTTATTTAAAGGGTCCTGTAAACTAATACAGGTTTACTTACATATTTATAAAAACTTCCCGTGCAAATCCAGGGTTTCAATTGGTTCTTTTTGGGGTCACTATTTCGGGTAATATGTTTGATAATTAAGTTCCATCGACCTCGTGTAACCTGTCAAAAGTTACGGGTCATGTCTCCAATCTCCCGTAACGTTTCAGGACGATACGGGAGTTCAGCCGCGTAACATTTCCGGAGATGAATAGATTCTCGTCTCACACATGACGACCTCTCCCGTAAATTCCCTGTAGAATTATTAACGGGAGCTGAAAAGCGATTCTTGAAGCTACTATATCGCCTAGTAAATGATTAACAATCAAGGCACTAGTAGAGATAGGAAGTAATGAGCAATATTGCACTTTAGTTATTAGTTTGCAATGGCTTTTCCAACATCTTTTGATGGATTCAGTAGCAATAGCAACAAAGATGGAAGACTCAAGATTTAATCTAGTGAATTATTTAAAATAATTTGTTATTATTCAAAGTCCTAGCCAATTCAAAATATCTCTACCAATTGCTCACTAATTTAGGAAAATATAGCTAAATCAATGATAATTTGCCAACCCCAAATCTCTAGTCATGAATTTGACGACACTTTTTAATCTTACATCAACTCATCTCAAAATCTGGGACTTTTTAATCCAATTCAACTTGTAATTCTAGCAATTTAACAAATTTGTCTCCAATTCACCATAGTGTCTTCGCTTTTGGAATTTATGAGAGATGGGCACCTCTAGTAAATATTTTAATGGGTCCGCAACCAAAATTCAGTTTATTCACTAACAAGGTTGTAACAATTTAGGGTTCAGATTAAATGTCTGTCGAGGGGAAATTTTGGGCCTAATTCTTGGAGCTTATGGCACATGTGACATCTTGTAGACTGCAAAAGTCATAAAAATAGTGACCCATTAACCTTTAGAGGAAACTGCAGTTGGGTAATATACTATTCAACTATATATAACACTCAATTATAGGCTTATTTACTCATGCTAGTTGAAGCTAATAGATATCCAAACTAGGTCAACCTTAAACCATATTATGTTAGGCTAAAATTACTATCTATTTTTCAAATTGAATGATCATGTATATTCTCAATATAAATCAAGTAAGTAATTATATGTCATTCAATTAATTAGGTCAATTTTATACCTCAGTTACAAAAACAAGAGAATAAATAACAAACTAGACAAGAAGGTCCACTGAATTCAGAGATTTGAGAAAAATCTCTTGGAACCAAACTTCTAATAAAACCAAATTCAACTTTTTTCAAAATGTGAGAATAGAATCCAAGTAGAAGAGAATGAAATTTAAAGACAAAAGAAAAAGATTTAATTTTAGAAAAGCCATATTCTATTTTCTATATAACAAAGAACTAGATTCAATTACATAAGAAAAGAAAAGAAAATTTAAGTGTGAGATAATTAATTTTAAGTTAAAATATCAAGGTTTAATTCCAAACTCGTAAATCCAAAGAATTAAATTTGAGTTCAAGAAAAACAAAGATAAAAGATAAAAGATAAAAGATAAAAGATAAAAGTTCAAGTTTTATAAAACCAAATTCAATTTCAAAACTGATTCCAATACTTAATCTAGAGAACTAAATTCAAGTACAATAGTACAAAAATCTAAGACAAGATATCAAGTCTAGGTAATTAAATTCATTTTGAAAACCAGATCCAATAAAAAGAAAAATTTTTCAACTTTGATATGGTTAAGCTCAATCAACCAATGGAACTATTCAACAATAATATATCATACAGAAAGATATTAGAAATCTCAATCTCCGAACTCTTTTGCATTGAATGTACTTGTAGCATTAATTTTTGAATTTTAAGATTATATCTTTCTACAATATTTGTGAAATTTTTCTGTATATCTTTGAATCTTGATAATTTTTCCCTTGACAACACACAAAGCTTCAAGTTGTAGTAGTTAGCTCAAATTCTATAATTGAGAAAAATATTTTTTAATATAGGTATTAATATAATAAATTATTGCTTATTAAAAAATGAATACATTTCTCTAAAAAATTATATCTTATTCTTATATTGCTTAATCTTTTTCTCTTATATTCACTTTTTTCTCTTATGTAAAAGTAAGTGCAAAACCAATCAATTTCTATAAAATTGCTCAAAGAAGTTAAATTTTCCTCAAATGGATCTCCTACAAATTGCTCATATGTAATTACTCTTATATATGCTAAAATTAATCTTGCTCTTTTATTGGAATTTATCCTTATTGATTGACTCTCAATTCTTTTGGTCTTTTATTAAGATGATCTCAATCAACATACTTTGCTTTTGCTAGAATGTACTCCTTCCTTTCCATTGACTCAAATTCCTCTAGAATTGATTCAAATTCTAAGACCTGGTTATAAGCTTCTCATTTATATGGTTTGGTTCCAAGTGAGACTTGGAAGGCAAGATGTAGACTTGGAAGGCAAGATGTAGACTTGGAAGGCAAGATGTAGCAAGCATCAATAGTTTGAGACATTGATTTAGATGTTTTCTTGGACGAGTTGCCTTCAAAAGTAGCTTTGTTCTTGGTTTTCTTTATTGTGAATTCATTTACAATATACTCTTGGCGTTCCCAAGAGTATATTGTAAATGGATCAACTTTTTTAACATTGGCATTAGCTTTAGATCTATTAGAAAATTTCTCTCTACAAATTGCAAGATTTCTCTCGCTAAATTTGATGTCCTTGAAGTTCATCCTCAGGTTGTCTTTGAGAATGCACTCTTGAAAAAGGAGAATTTAGATATACATGCTTGTAATTAGCATAAACTTTCTTCCATATCTTCTTAAGAATCAAATGCAATAGATTTACCCTTTTTCTTGCTAAACTTTGCAAAAGACATTGGATGATCTTGGCCAATTCTACAAACATGATCTTTAGAGAGAATATTAAGCCCAACTTACTTCTTGCTCCTTAAATATTTCTTTACCATTTCTATTATTCCACTCAATTTTTTTCATTCCTCTTATGTATAGACTTTCTTGATTCTAATTACTTCCCTTTCTTTGTACTCAATCTAACTTTTCTTCTCACCTTGTATGAATTTAAAGGAAAATCCTCCATACACTCACTTGAATCCTCATTTTTTGCCTCAAAATCAAGATTATGATTATCATCATAACTATCTCTTTATCATTACTATGAATGCAACAATCACTACACCAATCATGTAGAGTGTTGCTATATTCATCTTTGTTCAATTATCTCACTCTTAAGCCTTGTTGAGACTTTTTGGATAGTGGATAAATTGCTATAAAGTATAGATTCAATTGCAATGATAAAGGAATGAAAGGAGTAAGAACTTAAAGCTTTGGTAATATAAAGATAATTTAGTTAAGATACAACATAAAATACTTCCAAAAAATATTTCCTTAACCTAAATTGGGAATTTCTTAGAGCTTTGCACAAATTTATTTCAATGTGAGGAGTTTTTTTCTCTAAGATAGCTCTAATGAAAATGGCTCTTCATACTTAAGTACTTGATTGATAATCCCGTCAATAATGTTGATTATATTATCCCGTTGATTATGTTTAAGATCAAAATACTCTTTATTAATATAATTAGAGTTTGATAGCTTAAGTTCTAAGATCTTCTTCTAACATTCAGCTCAATCATACAAAAGATATCTCTTTCTTCTTTCTTCTCTCTTTCTTTGTTTAGTGACTATGGCACTGATCATCCTTGATCCCAATAATCACTCTTGTTATACCACCATGAAATTGATTTTAGTTGGCCTCAATTATTTGTTGATGTGATTAGCTCTTCTTGAGCAATGGAAGCTTGAATGAAAATGCTAGTTGAAAATTATCCACAAAGATTAAAGATTGTGCAATATCTTGGGTAAAAGTATTTTCAAGAGTGACTTCAATTGGTCACTCTTGCACATTTATGATTATTGACTAACCTTAGTTAACCTTAGTGAAACATATATTTGATGACCATATTTCAAGTGAATATTTATTAGATATCCTTATCATTATCTCTCTATATATACACCTAATTTGTAGGTTCCTTGAGCTTGTTATATTGAATCATTCAAGAAAAATTGATATATCATAATAGACATAGAGTCTTTTTTCATGAAAATAAAATTTTCATCTAAACTTTATTCAATCTAAATGTGTGGTTAAAATTTTTTTCCAAGTTTGTGATTGAACATTATGACAACACAATATTGATGTACTGATAGTAAAAATGGAAAGAATAGGTCATTCCCTTGAGGGTACGGGTCAGATAAAACATATTGTTGTGTAGGTAACATTATACAATATATAAAATAACTCATATAGAAAGTCCAAGTACTACAAGAACCAAAATATAAACTATAAATATGCAACCATAATCATAATAAGTTAAGCCAATCCCCTTTTAGCACCATAGTTTTTGGGTTATTATTTCTAACTTTCTCCACCTAGCCAAGAGGTTAGAAGGCTTAACAAGGAATAATTGAGCTTCTTGAGACTCTAGCTCAAATTAAACCTATACTTGGAAGAAAAAATAATCATTCATCCATACAATATCAATTATAATCATGATGGTGTTAAGGGCTATCCTAATGGTGCAAATAATATAATGTGTTATCCATTCAAGAGGCAAAAGTAGACACATACATACTCAAAACTATTTACAATCTTATAGCCAATTCAAAGTCTAATTGGGGCCCTTATGGTACCCCGCCTTGTCCAACCTCTATAACATATGGTTTCTACTATTCTTAATAAAGGAGAGGAGTGAGAAAGTAGCATTTGGGTGTACTTTAATTTTTATAATGCATCACATTTTGGATAAAGAGAAGGTAACCATGGGTGATAACACACTCCATTTTGGATGGGTTGTGTTGATCAAGTTTGGTTAATGGGAAGAACCCAAATTCTAGGTTGGTGTACCTCTTATTGATTATTAAGCATATGATATTTAACTTCAAGTTAAAGGAAGCACATATAATATAGGGTTTCAAATCCTAGATCAAAGAAATTTTGGGATTAGTGATATCCTTAAAATATTTTATGGGTACCCATAAAGAGGATTTTGACAAGAAATGAAATATCTTCTATAATTTTAGGGTTGAAGAAAGTAATTTATATTTGGGCTAAAAATGTTTCAAATATAGATGATAGAATCATAGAATTTTTATGGGTTAGGGTGATTTGTAACTCATAAAAAACTATGAGACATGCTTTAGTTTTCTCATAAATTCTTTTAAATACAAGCTTATCGGAGGGTTTTAGATTTAGGGCCTACTAAAATTATGGGTAGTGAACCTAAGTCCACTGTTTATGGATTCAACATAAAAATTATTCTCTCAAGAGGGAGTGCTTCCATAAACTGAATACCGGTGATGAAAAAAAGTTATAGGAACTTGGGAGTTTCATTTTAGACATTTTATTATAATCTCTAAGTAGTTATCAACTAGGCAAGACATTAGTGAGTGTTAGGTGATAAGAAGGAAAATGGATTAGTAATAGAAATCCATGGAGTGACACACCTCTCAAAAAAGAGCATGTGAACTATTCTTATGTTCAAGTGTAAGAATATAACAAAGAGTGGGAGAAGAGTGATTTTGAAATTTTCCTTCCCCACCTTACAAGCAATGTGAGTTGAAGATTTTATTTAATTCAAATTCATGCCAAATGTTGCACTCACAAAAAAAGTGCAAAATAAAGAGATAATGTAGTATGGCATTGTCTTCAAAATTTAGAAGTGAAAACTTTGAGAGTTCAATTCAAAATTGATTCCATTTGAAAACCATGAGAATGATGGGAGAAGTTCACTTGAATGTAATTTCTCTTTCTATTTCACAATTGAGTGCTTTCATCCTAGACTCAACAAACACTTCCCATTTGTAGAGTTATTGAATATGGTTTCATTGGGACCCCATGTGGCAAACAAAGTGAAGGTAGTGAGGAAGATAGATTTAGCATGATTCCTTATCATTATGTACAAATTTTGAATTATTTAGAAGATCTCAAGCATTTTGGTCAAATTCATGGAGTTTGCAAGAGTACAAGGGAATGCCTTACGAACAAAGAGTGCAAGTAGGGATGAAGAACCATAGAAGATAAATTGAATCACATGTGTACTCACTTTGACACAATGGATTCAATATTTGGTGGTTGAGCAAATATAACTCCACCAATGCTAGTAAGTGTTGGAGATGGGTGATGACGTTCATATCTCAGGACCATGTATTAGAGAAGAGGTTCACAGGGCTAGAAAAAAGAGTCATGCCTTTGAAGATAGTGTAGTGGATAATTTTAACAAAAGGTAATCACCCAAATATCAAAGAGTTTGAAGAGGATTCTACTGCCCTTGTTGCAAGGAATTCCTTTTAGTGTTCCTACCAGCCAAGGGCAGAAGTATTTTATTGTTTGAAGAGTAGAGTTGGGTAAATTCAGAATAAATTTTACCAATACATGAGGATGTTCCATCTATGAGTGTTCTAGTGAGTCATGTAGATGTTATTCCTTTGTATAGGTGAGACATAAGAATAGTGGATGAAATGCTGTCTTAGGATATCCAAGAAGTAAGAACAAAAATGGATGAGATCCAAGAGGGTAGAGTAGAAGAGGAGATATGAGAAGGCAAGAGTGATTCAAGGAAGAAGAGTAGAATCTCAAAGGTAAATTTGAAGATGATACCAACCATTGTAGTAAATGGCTACTTTACTCTTAATAAGTTTGAGAAAGATGCAAATAGCCAAAATAGAGGTACAAAAGATTGCAAAGCTAGAGAAGCATAAATATTTTATTGAGGCAAAGAAGAGTGAAGTTGAGGTTGAGCACATATTTAGATCCAAGAATATTAAGAATAAAGTAGAGAAACTTAGTCTTAGTGAGTGAAATGAAAAAATTGATATACTTTTAATCTATGACTCTTGAACTAGCAATGACAAGAAAAATTCTTGAGGAAATTAAGAGAATCATTATTAACATTATTCATATAGATTTAGAACATACTTATTCATACAATGGCTATGGAGCAGATCCTAAATTTTGAGTACCTACCAAAAATGATGACTATAGTGATGATTTTGACATGTAAACCTTTGTAATAAAATTTGGAGCAAATGGCTTCTTTTGCAATTCACACAAAATGTCTTCTTTTACAATTTGATTAGGATCCAATTAGTGAAATCTTATATGATTAAAATTGCTCATTATTCACTTGAGGACAAGAAGTAGATTGATAATGAGCACTTTTGTCTCTTATAGAATGTGAATGAATATGACAGTAAGTTTCATTCACTTTGCAACAATTGCTAGTATGATAGATGTTGTGCAAAAAGCAAAAATATCTCAAATAAAAACTTGCAAAAAAAAAAGAGACATACCATGCCAAATTCATAGTGTTGTTTAAAGTGGCATGCACAGGATGCATTATATGTAGGTATTGTGGTATGCACGGGCTGCATGGTGGTAGAAAACAAGTGCTTGAACTTTTTCTATTATTTTTTGAACCCTCTACTTGTGATTAATCTATTTCTTCTACTTCTTACACAAATATGGTTTCCTCTCTCTTAAAAGAGCCATGATTTGATAAGTGAGTGATGTTTATTTCTTTTTTAGTTCCTTTAGTGAAGCACTTACTAGTATACTAGTGTGTGAGGTTATATGCTCAAGACATGAATATCCAAGAAATAATCTTGGTTGTTACACTTAGAATGGTTAAGTTTGAGATGGGGTGTTATCTTCTGAGGATAGGAAGCCTGAAGAGAAACACAGAAGAAGAAACACATAATTTCACACTCAACCTCCAATGCCCCAAAGGAGCACCTTGATTGTATTATATAGCAAAGTGGACTGTTCCAAAGGAAGCTCCACCCTTGGATCAGATACATGGATTGGTGACCTATAAGCAGGCTCTGCCCTGAGATTGGTTGCATGTATGGGTGACATGTTGGTTCTGATCCTATCTACCTGGTCAAACCATCTTTGACTAGAGGGAATCTTTAGGGAATCTTCATGTAGGAATCTCCAAATTGCATGGGTGAGGTACTTTTGGAAAGCTCTCAATGGGAAAAACTTGGGGAGGGAAGGCCAGCCTTTCCTCTGTTGGGGGAGAGGGGAGGTAATCTGCATATTTTTAAGACCTAATTCATCCATTTAGGCATATGAAGTTTCTAGGCTATTTTTGGCTCCTACCCTATTAGTAGAAGTACTCTTTTGGTGACACTTCTGTCTGAACTACCTAGCACATCATGCATAATATCCTTCCAAATGTTACAAAGCCAATTTCCACCTCTAGATAATATATCTAGCTTTTGGTATTACAAATTCAAGCTATTTTTGGCTCTTACACTATTAGTAACAGTACTCTAGAGGTCTTTTGGTGACACTTCTATCTGATCTACCTAGCCCATCATACATAACATCCTTCCAAATATTACCAAGCCAATTTTCAACACTAGATGATATGTCTAGCTATTGGTACTACATGGGGATATCCTATTAGGTAATAATCTTCACATGGACTATTGAACCACGTGACATGAATATCAAACAAATACTTCTCTTAAGTACACTTCAAGTAGGCTAAGTAGAGGTGTAGAAGTAAAATTTTATGGTTTAATAATATAAACATCAAAACATCAATGTGTACATATGTGTAAAAGACCGAAACCGAGGAGAGAAATAGGAGAATGGAAATTCACATTGGGACACTTGAATGAGGGAAAACTCCCAATGCCTAGCATGAGCTTCGGCCTTGGTATTTATAGGTAGCATACAAGACCCTTGAAGCTTCTCAAGAAGCTTCCTTGAGCCGCTTTCTTGGAGTGCAAGCCAAGTTAACTAGGAAGCTTCTCAAGAAGCTTCCTTCTAGAAGCCACCTACTTGGCGTGCAAGCTAAGCTAGTTAGAAGCTTCTAGAAGCTTCCTTCTAGAAGCTACCTGCTTAGGGCACAAGTTAACTAGTTAGGAAGCTTCCTAAGAAGCTTCTTAGATGCTTCTAGAATATTCTAGGCTATTTTGTCTTATTCTCTACTTTGTAAGCCCGATTAACTTCATCACTAAACTCCATATTGTTACATATTCCCCCGCCGCTAGTTGGTGACGTCCTCGTCGCCAGTGAAGCTTCAAATTCCTGGATGGCCATTTGTGCATTCTGGAGGTGAGAAAGAGGTTCCCATGTAGCATCATGAAGGGGATACCCTTTCCAAAGGACCTTGTACTCCGTGTGTTGGCGACGGCCTCATTGAATATGGCGACGCGCAAGGATACGATCAACTTCGTACTCCTCATGATCATTGATAGGGATAGGAAGAGGGGGAGGTTGGACTCGAGAGGAAAAGGAAGAAGGGTTAGGAACAAAGGGTTTCAACTTGGAAACGTGAAAGACAGGATGGATACACATGTGACAAGGTAAGGCAAGATGATAAGCAACAGGAGAGATAATGTGGGTGATATCAAAGGGTCCTATCCAATTAGGAGCAAGTTTACGAACTTGGGTATCAAGTGGGAGAGGGAGGTTACTAGAGGATAGCATGACTTTATCACCAACTTCAAAGGTGAGATCACGACGATGATGGTCTGCATATTGTTTTTGGTGATTCTGAGCAACAAGGAGGTGAGATTTGGCTTGTTGGAGAGATTGGGATATAGTGGTCAAGAATGTAGAAGTATGAGGAACGTGAGAGGGAGAGGGAGCAAGAAGGGAATCTGGAACAAGCGGATCTTGGCCAAAATTGAGAAAGAAGGGAGAAAATCCAGTGCTTGCCTGTTTGGAATTGTTGTAGGCAAATTTTGCAGCTGCAAGACATTCATCCCAGTTGGTATGGTGGACATTGACAAAGGCCCGCAACATATTCTCCAATGTACGATTGGCGCGTTTGGTTTGTCCATCAGTTTGAGGATGATAGGCCGTGGACAAAGCAAGCTTGGTGCCGAGTATTTGGAAGAGTGCTTGCCAAAACTTCCCGGTAAATCGAGGATCACGGTCGGAGATGAGTACACGTGGCATCCCATGATGCTTGAAGACATTGTCGAAGTAGATTTGCGCTAAGGTTGGAGCACCCACGGTATCACAGGTTGGTGCCAAGTGGATTTGCTTACTAAGCTTATCCACAAACACCACAATTGCGGTGTGTCCTTGTTTTGTCTTTGGCAAGGATGTGATGAGATCCAAGCTCACATGCTCCCAACGAGCGGATGGAATGGCGAGTGGTTGAAGGAGTCCACTCGGCTTCTGGTTGCTGGCCTTGTTCCGTTGGCAACTCTCACATGATCGGACAAAGTCTCGAACATCTCGTGTCATGTTGGGCCACCACCATTGGCGTTGGAGGGTGCCCAAGGTCTTGTCCACTCCCATGTGACCAGCTATTGGTAAATCATGGGCTTCTTGAAGGCACACTAGTCGAAGATCACCTTTGGCTGGAACATAGATCTAGTCTGCATGGAATAAAAGGCCTTCCTTGAAGGAGAAGGTGTTGTACTCCTTATCGCATGCTGTCAGACGACCGTGTACCATTTGGAAGAAGGGATCTTGTCGTAGAGCTGATTGAAACTCATTGTGGACCTTAGGGTCAATGGACACCGTTGTAATTTCCGCCGTGATAAAAGGAAGATCCTTCAAATCAGGTCGTCATGATAGAGCATCGGGAATGACATGGAACCGACCTGGTTTGTACTCAAGTTTGATGTCAAACAATTGGAGTTGCTCTTCCCATCGATGATGCCGGCTCTTCATGTGCTCCAAGTGTAAGGTCTACAACAATGGCTTGTGATCAGTTCGCATGATCACTTGTTTCCCCAAGAGATAATGCCTCCATACCTTGGTGGCATATACCATTGCAAGTTGTTCCCGATCTCGAGCAGAGTAATTTCTTTCCGCTGTATTTAGTCGGCGAGACACAAAGGCAATCGGATGTAGTCCATCTAGAAATTCTTGTTGCAACACAGCTCCAATTGCAAAGTTAGAAGCATCAAAATCAACCACACAAGGTAGTTGAGGATCATATGGTTGAACAATAGGTCTTGAAGACACCATATGCTTTAACTTCTGGAATGCTTCTTCATGCTTGGTGGTCCACTGGAAGCTCGAGTTCTTTCCCAAGAGGTCAGTCAATGGTGCAGCCACGTGAGCATAATAGTGGATGAACCGTCGGTAAAAACTGGCCAGTCCATTGAATGCTCGTACTTCTGTAGCATCCTTTGGGGTAGGCCAATCAGTAATGGCCTTGATCTTCTCTTCTTCCATCTTGATCCCCTCTGATGAGATCTTATGACCCAAGAAGGTAACCTCCTTCTGCCAAAAAGCACACTTTGACTTCTTGCAGTAAAATTTCCACTGTCGTAGTCGTCTTAGGACTTCTCGCACATGATTCACATGTTCTGCCTCTGTCCTGCTATAGATTAAGATATCATCTAAGAACACCACCACGAACCAATCCAATAGTCCCTCCAACACTCGATGCATCTGATCCATGAAGACTGCTGGAGCATTAGTGAGTCCGAAAGGTAGAACTCTCCACTCAAAATGTCCATACCTTGTGCAAAAAGTAGTCTTTTGCACGTCCTCTCCTTCAATAGGAATTTGCCAATAGCCGCTACGAAGATCCAGCTTGGAAAAGTAGCGTGCTCCACTTAGTTGATCAAGCAGGTCATCGATCCGAGGCAAGGGATATGCATTCTTCACAGTTTGCTTATTGAGCCCACGGTAATCAATACAGAAACGAAGTCCTCCATCCTTCTTTGGAACAAATAGTACCGGTGCTCCCCACGGAGAGGTACTATGTCGTATGAAATTCTTCTCCAACAACTCTATAAGTGTCGTTCGCAACTCCTCCAACTCCTTTGGTGAGAGCCGATAGATTGGTCTACTCACTGGAGTACTCCCTGGCAATAACTCGATCTTGAAGGGCATACCTCGATCAGAGGGTAATCCCTTTGGCAGATCATCCGGAAACACATCTGCAAACTCCTGAACTATCCGATCAACCATTGCTTGATGCGGCACTTGGCCCTCCTCAGATTGTTCTTGTGCAATCGGCTTGATCCACACCGCGAATACAGACTTATCGTCCTCCAAAGCTTGCTCTATGGCTGCTTCATTCACAAACTTCCCTTCTAGGGACTCATCTCTCTTCCAAGCTTGCTCCATGGTTGCCTTCCTAGCAAACTTCCCATCTTGGGACTCATCTCCCTTCCAGATTCGCTCTATGGCTACCTTCTCGACAAACTTCCCATCTTGGGACTGACTATTCTTAGGTGTCTTACTCAGAGGTGCCAGACAACCTAATCGGAAATTCCTACCTTGGTGTTGTACTTGAATTTGGTGTCGGGTCCAATCAAATTGAACCTTATGACATTCAAGCCAAGGTAGACCTAGAATGATATCATAATGTAGAGGTGCCACTACGAACCTCATACACTCCAAGTACTCCTTCCCAATCTTGAAGGTAACAGGATGCAAGGTGCGGAATGCATAACCCTTTCTACCATCCGCCATCATCAAACTACTTCCAATCACTGGCCTGATAGGAATACCCAATTCCTTTGCCACTTGCATAGACATGCAATTCTCTGAACTTCCAGAATCAACCAAAATTCTACAACCCCGATTAGATATCATACCTTGCAAGTGAAGCAAACTTGCATAGGTCGAGCCTTCAATCCCATTGGAACTAATCAAGCTCCCAGTAGGTGGCTCGAAATCTCCTACTGGGATTCCTCGTTTCCCGGATCATTCCGCTCCACAACCTCCACTTGGGCAACTTGTCGAGGTCGTCCATTCTTGAGTGGACATTCAGCAATGCGATGCTCCAACTGGCGACAATAAAAGCAACCTCCATTTTTTCATAATCTTTCTCTATCTGCTGTGCCAAGTGGTCTTCGCTGGATAGCATCAATCTCCATTGGTACCGGTTCTTCCACTCGTGGTACGGGTAGGTTTTGTGTAGGTCAAGGTCGAGACCAAGTTGTTGCAACTAAGGAATCAAAACGCTCAGCCAATTGCATGGCTTCTTCTACGTTCTGTGGCTCTCGCATGGTCACCTCCAATCTGGTTCGTGACTTCAATCCTCGCACAAATCGATCCAGAACTTCACCTTCTTGGATATCTGGAATTTGCATGATGATATTCTGAAATTGTGTGATGTAGCTTCTCACCGAACCAATCTGCCTCAACTCCGCCAATTTATCTCGTGCAGCTCGAGTGGCATTTATAGTCTGAAATCGACCAAGTATTGCATCCTTGAATTCTGCCCATGTCAAAATTGGTGTAACAATTTGTTGTTCAGCTCTTTCTACTCGGAATTGCCACCAAAGTTTTGCCACGCCATCCAACTAGCTAGAAGCCAAGAGAATTTGTTTCCGCTTGTCTTGAAGATTGGTGGCTTCAAAGTAACGTTCACAGTCAAACACAAAATTCTCCACTGTGCCTGGAACATTCTTGCCTTCAAACACCTTGGGTTTCGGAAATCGAATGCGATCTTCTCCATCTCGAACTGGCGCTCTGTCTATCTGTTCTCGTCGTTGTTGATCTCGTTCATCCAACAATCAAGTAAGATGCTCGATTTGTTGTTGCATTGCAAGGATAACATCCGGTATTGCGGCCATTGCTACTACCCTAATCCACTACCCTCAATTTATCTAGTTGATTAACACATAGATACAACATGTCCACCGTTCTCCATAAGTCACAACTGGAAGTATCAAGGGTTCCTCTGACACGGTGATCATATGTAGAAAATCCTGCCCAAAGCGTGAGGTGATGAACTGTGTGAAACGATGCTTTGGTAATATCTGGACATGAAAGTCCCAATGGTTTGGCGGAAGTGGATTTGGTGGTCCATAAATTCCATCCATCCCATTCCTGCTCTGATACCAATGTAAAAGACCGAAACCGAGGAGAGAAATAGGAGAATGGAAATTCACATTGGGACACTTGAATGAGGGAAAACTCCCAATGCCTAGCATGAGCTTCGGCCTTGGTATTTATAGGTAGCATACAAGACCCTTGAAGCTTCTCAAGAAGCTTCCTTCTAGAAGCCACCTACTTGGCGTGCAAGCTAAGCTAGTTAGAAGCTTCTAGAAGCTTCCTTCTAGAAGCTACCTGCTTAGGGCGCAAGTTAACTAGTTGGGAAGCTTCCTAAGAAGCTTCTTAGATGCTTCTAGAATATTCTAGGCTATTTTGTCTTATTCTCTACTTTGTAAGCCCGATTAACTTCGTCACTAAACTCCATATTGTTACAATATGTATGTATATAAAAGTTTGTATAAAAATACAATTGATATGATGATACAAATTAGGTGTATGAGTCTATGAAATATGATGTGAAAGTTGCTCTTATGCATCCTCTAAGCATCTAAACAAACAATGGCATAGGAAGAAAGGACTATATGTTCATATCAATGCCCTCTATTGGGGATGGAGAGGAAGATCCTTAAAGCATAATGCTAAGTTGTTGTATGGGTTAGCACTATCTAAGCCTACTTGATGTCCACTCCTCCTCCAAAAAGGTAATGGTTGGATGTGAGTCTCATCTAAATTGTTCTAAAGGAGGTACCAAGAGGTCTAATGAGGAAGTGTGTGATGTCCTAGGTGTATGGAAAGAAGAAAAAATGGAAGATGTATAGCACCATGTGGATGATTCCTAGAATAAGGAAGTGTTGTGCTATCCACTATCTATATCTCTAATAAATAGACCCAATGACATAAACATGCTATAAAGTCCAACCATGAAAATACTATACTCATCAATAAAACCATCCATCTCACAAAAGCATCCCATGAGTTGTGCTCTCATGTGTACTCCATCTGGTAAAAGACCACCATCCCACATGGACCTAAGTAGCTACTCTACATCTCTTCTTGCACCACTCATCCATATCATAACTTGAAAGTGTGACATATAATAATCCACAAACTCTCTAACCATGGCATGGGGTATATAATAAATTTTTTTACACACTCTATAATAGCGTTACTCGTGCCCTAGAGTACACCCACACCACTCCAAGAAAGAGGAAGTCTAGTCCACCTAATATCAAATAGACAACCAACATCCAAAACTTTAATCTTTCTCTTTGTATCTCTCTCATAAATGATACAAGGGATGAATTCCCTAGATAAACTAATCCTTGCTCTCAAATAACTAAGCCTAGAAACCTTGTCCTTTAAACTCATCCTCCTCTCTTAAAGTTAGCTAGACCTCTCAAGCATTCATCTAAAATAAAGTGGGGATGAAAGATCATTTGAAACTTGCTGTCTCCATGAATAACATCCATCTCACCTATCTGCACATAAGGCTCCACCATAGACCCTCCAAAAAGAGTCAAGGTTGTTTGGGTTGCCTTTGAATGGGTCTCTCAAACTCCCATGTGTTTGGTAGGAGTAGCTTTGGTATGAGTAGGAGTCTCTTCACTAGCAATAAGTGTATGAGTCTAAGTCTTCATATGAGTGACACTCTCAAGATATGTTTGAGTCCGTATATGAACATGAACATCACTCTCTATATTTATTTGAGTCCCCATATGTACATCAAACTCTATGGATTATCTCCTATACTCATCACAAAGGAATTCCCTCACCTTCTCATAAGCCTCTCTAGCTCCATCCTCACCTCCTTGAGAGTGCTCCTAATCTCTGCCAGCTCATCCTATATCCTATCTATTCTCTCCATTGTAGTAGTAAATGCTCTACTATAAAATGCTCTTGAACCCTATATGCCTTATACATCAATTGTCTATTAGCCAAAAGCCTACTATCACTAATCTTTTTAAGTGCCAATCTCTAAGCTCTAGTACTCTCATCCACTTTAAATACTCTCTTCTGTCTATTACTAGCCTATCTAAATCTACCAATCTATGTGCTCTAGAACTCTCCTTGTTCCTAAGATGCATCTCTCTTTCTCTACAAGTAACCTATCTAACTCTACTATAATATGCTCCAAAGTACAATAACTACCAAGGTACTCATCATCCCATATCCTTATGATAGGTGTATGTGTATGCAACTCTCTCTCCACTCCACAAGTGTAGATATATGCAAATGTTATACCAATAGTTAAACATATGATCTAGAGGTGAAATTTGGTTTGGTAATATCTGGAAGGATGTTATACATGACGGACTAAATAGATCAGATAGAGGTATCACCAAAAGAGTACTCCTCCTAATAGAGAAAGAATCAAAATATGCTTAAAATCTTTAGAGGTAATTTTGAGGGCCTAAATGGATGAATTAGGCCTAAAAAATATGCACATTCTACTCCCCCTATATAGAAAAGGTTGGCCTTCCCTCCTCCTATTTTTCTCATCAAGAGCTTTCCAATGGTACCTCATCCATGCAATTTGGAGATTCATACAAGAAGATTCCCTAAAGATGCTCTTTGGTCAACATTGGTTTGACCAACCAGATAGGACCAGATCCAACATGCCATCCATGCATGCATCTAGTCTGAGGGTGTAGATAAATGATATATCACCAATCCATATATCTGATCCAAGGGTGATGTTTCCATTGAGTGTCTCTACTTTGCTATATAATAAAGCCAAGGTATTCCTTTGGGGCATCAAAGCTTGAGTATGAACTTGTACTTTCTCTTCTGTGTTTCTCTACTGTCCTCGGAACATTACAATGGTATCAAAGCAGGTGTTTCAATCCAAGAGAGCGGATTATCCCTCTTGGAAGAACATGGGCTATTGAGACTAAGTAATTCTAGGGAGAAAAACCGTAGAGCAATTGATAGGTTAGGAGTGTTTTAGAGAGAGGATGGGATGGAGGCTCCTAGAAGACAATTTCTTGCACCTAATTTTATATTCTTGAATCCATTTCACATCAAGGTTATGTACATCAAGTGAGGGCAAGTGAGAGTATATCTTATTTACCATTTTGGAGTAGAGTTCATGGACATAGTGATGAATTCACCAAACCTGGTGATTCTATTTGTAGTGATTTATGATAGAAAGTGAGATTTGATAATCTACATTTTGTTTTGATGGATCTGAATGTCCTAAATTTTCTCCCTTTCAACACTCAAGTAGAAATTCTTTACGTAATTAGACCAAAAGTGATGTTTAGGGATTTTTTTATAAAGCTGTTACTAAAACAGACCACACAAATAGAGGTAATCTATACATGGTCAATCCAGGGCCCCTCATATTGAAGATAGATAGGGTCAGTCAATGCTGCCCTCCGAACCATACGTGACAATACTATGACTTTGAGTGCCAGAAAAAAAGCTTTCACTATTCTGCTTTCTAATTTCATTTTACCCAATGTAGGTTCAACTTGAGACTCTGGGGGAGGCCTTTCCGTCACTGCAGATTCCATATCAGTATAATAGCAGGACTTTGTTCAAATAAATGATACATATAAATCCGTGCGTGAGCGGTGACTGCCGCAGAAATTTGAACTGTAACGTTTAAACCCACTTTTTTCTTTATAAGACTTGCCTCTACCACAGCTGCATGTCTCAGGACATCCATAAGAATTTTGGTGAAGAATATTATCAATAAGTGATAGCTTCTAAAGTCCCAATGGTAGTCCCAATAGTTCATGCATGCTCTCAAGTGATCATATTAAGTCTCTATTGAAGTAGAAAGTAGCAATTGAGCATTTGTAGGAGCCATGGATCCATAGTTGCAAGAATTGATGCAAGGAATGAAGGGGATGTTGAATGAGTTTTGAGAGATCAAGGTGACCATGGAGGCATTACAAAGTCAAGTACAGACCTTCAAGAATGTAGTGCAAGAAAGAGAACCGCCTCAAACTCCAACACTTGCAATTGAAGTACTTGGAGAGGCATCCATGCCTATGACATCAAACCCAATCAACGATGCATTCATAGTGCTACTATGGATGAAGAAGACTTGCAATATTGAGCCTTACAAGAGGCAAAATTCTAGGGGAGTAGTGGAGAAATGGATTTTGAGAATGAATTGATACTTCTGATTGTTCTCAACTGAGATCACCAAGCATGCCGTAGGCGTGTTTGCATGTGGGTACTTGACCGATAAAGCTCTCATATGGTACAATGCTTAGGAATGATCAATGTTGGTAGAAAGAAGAGAGGTCATGTGGACAACAATGCAAGAAGAACTACTAAAGAATTTCCAATTTGTGGATTTTGTGCAGGTGGCCCAAATCCAACTATGGAGGTTGAAGCAAAAGAATAATGTACAAGACTACATGGAGGCATTTCTTGATCTAAGAGTTGGAATAACCAACATGAGTCCAGCAAAGGTTCTAGACAATTTCAAGTGAGGGTGGAGGAGCGGATTTGCCAAGAAGACAGTTTAAAATCCTCGCATGGTATTTGAAGCCATTGCTTGTGTGCAAAGAATAGTAGGGGCACTTGGAGGAGGTAAATGAGTAGTTCTATCTCAATATTATTAGGCTGAAGTATCACACGTGGGTGGACCGATACTTATGGAATTGGACAACCTTTGGTTTCAAGACCAAGGAGCATGACCGCTTCAAGGAGAGCGGAGATGAATAGAAGAATGGAGAGATGGAGTTCCACAAGGAGAAGGAACTCGAGTAGAACAATGTTGTTGCTATAAATTGTGGCCGTATTAGGCACATATCCATCAATTGTCTTGCTCAACTCCCTAAGGGCCCTTGGCCTTCATACATGCAATCTTTGAACAACATGGAGAAACATACTAAAGAGGAGGATGCAAAAATCACCTCGAATGCAAAGATTGCAAGTAAATGTACCTTACAACTTTATTGGCTCAATAGGGAAGCAAAAAAGTAAGAGGAAGAAGAAGATGAGTGCGCAAAGGTCCATAAAAGCAAACTCATAATTGATTGTCGTGAATGGAGTTCTAGAAGGCAATCAAGTGAGAGTATTGATAGATCCGGGAGCAACATAAAATTTCTTATCTCACTTTGTTGCAATAAGATTGGAGATGGATCTAGAGAAAGATGAGAGCAAAGAAGTAGAGTTACCAAATGGGCAAATAGAGAAGATTGAGTCATTGCTTAGAAGGGTAGCACTCTCTATAGGAGAATATCAAGAAGAAATTGAGTGGCAAGTGATACAATTAGCTTGCTATGATGCAATATTAGGCATGCCATGGATGGAGCATTACAACCCTATGCTAGATCAGAAGAAGCAAGTAGTGAGCACCCGCAAATGGAAAATCATTGGAAAATTGCATAAACAAGAATTGCCTCTCTATGTCATAAGGACAACAACTATCTATAAGATAGATAGATGTTTTATGGGTCTAATAAGAGAAGTCTAGAGTGCACAACTTGATGGACAAATTCCTAAGAAACTAAAGGATGTGGTAAATAAGTTACAAGATGGCTTTCTAGATGATCTATCCTCAAGATTGCCACCAAAAAGAGAGTAGATCATAAAATCAAGACACTCCTAAGGAAGACATCTCCTTGTAAGGCCCCATATCGTCTATCACCTCATGAATTGGAGGACTGTAAGGCTCAAATTGAGGATATGCTGTAGAAAGGGTTTATCCAACCCAATGTATCACCATATGGGGCTCTTGCCTTGTTTGTGAAGAAGAAAGACAGTATAATATGCATGTGCATTGACTATCAAGGCCTCAATTAGCAAACAATGAAGAACAAATACCTCTTACCTTGCATGGATGACATGTTTGATCAACTCAATGGAGTAAAACACTTCACCAAAATGGACCTATGGAATGGTTTCAATCAAATCTAGATTGTAGAGGAAGATGTATACAAAATTGCCTTTCAAATTAGGTATAGCCACTTCAAGTACCTCGTGATGCCTTTGACCTCACCAATGCACCTACCACTTTCATGAGTCTAATGAATGACATATTTCATCCATATTTGGATAAGTCTATTATTGTCTTTCTAGATGACATCTTAGTATATAGTAGGACGATGATGGAACACAAACAACATCTATGAGAAGTCCTCCAATTTCTAAGACATAATCAATTGTATGCCAAAATCTCAAAGTGCAAGTTTGGCAAAGTTTGAAGTAGACTACTTGGAGCATAGAGTAAGTGCAGAGGGTATCCAAGTATTAACAGATAAAATAAAGGTCATTAAAAATAGAGTGCTCTAGAAGATCAGACTCAACTCAAGAGCTTCTTGGGGTTGATGAGGCTCTATCATTGATTTGTCAAGGACTTCTCCAAGGTTGAATAGCCTTTAACAACACTACTTGGCAAGGGGAAGAAGTGGACGTGGTGAACCACACAAGAGTTGGCCTTTCAAGAATTGGAAGATGCCTTGTAACATGCACCAATCTTGAAATGATATGACCCAAAATGTCCAATCAAGTTGGCTACAAATGCATCAAGCATAGGAATAAGAGGATTCCTATAATAGGAGTGGCATGACGGATGACATCCAATTGTATATTTCTCTTGAAAAGCTGTTACCGGCAAATGCAACTATCACACCACAAAAGGAGAAGAGCTGGCCATTGTCCTTGCAATCAAGCATTGGAAGCACTACCTTGGCAAGAAGGCATTTGTAGTGGAGATAAACCACAAACCTTTAGTCTACCTTGAGATACAAAAAGATCTATCTCGTCACTAGATTCAATGAGCAGAGTGGCAACAACAATTCAACATAACAATCATGTACATGGAAGGCAAGAAGCAACTTGCAAATGCATTCACCAAAATGCTGATGGCAAACAATTTGGTGGTAGAGGTCAAGATGAATCCTAAATTTTGGCCTAAGATTTTGGTTGCTACAAAAATTGATCCACAATTATCAAAGCTCAATCATCCAAAGGCATCACCAACACCCAAGGACTGTGATAGTAGATTATGGATCCCAAATGCCATAGAATTATGCACCACCATCCTAGCGGAATGTCATGATTTTTCCATTGCAAGTCATGTTGGAGTGGACAAGACCTTGGATGTAATCCAACACCAATACTATTGGTCCAAAATGAGCAACAATGTGATGGACTATGTTTGGAGCTGCATACTCTATCAACAAAAGAAAGCTTCTTAAAATCTCATATAAGACTCCTTCAACCCCTCCCTACTCCTACACAACATTGGGAACATATGAGTATGGATCTAGTTTGTGAATTGCCCAAGACCACCTCAGGGTTTGACTCCATCATAGACTTTGTTGACCAAATCAGAAAAATGATTCATGTATGCCCTACCACCAAGGACGTGACTGCTCCACAACTAGCTCAATTGTACTTAGATGTAGTCTTCTCTCACCATGACTTGTCTCAAGTGCTCATAATCAATAGAGGCACTCAATTTACTAATTTTTTTTGGCAAACACTCTTTGGTTTCTTCAAAACCAAATTGGCCATGTCTACAACTTACCACCCACAGACTGATGGAAAAATAGAGCAGGATAATTGCACTATTGAATACATGCTTTGAGGCTTCACCTTAGATGAGCAAGAGAGGTAGAACACCATACTTCAATTGGTGGAATTTTCTCACAACAATTCAATGGATTCATCCACTCAAGTCACTCCATTCTTCCTCATGTATGGCAAGCATCCCCTCAAACCTTTGAGCTTGATGAAGCTCCATCTAGTGGCTACCAAGGTTGACGGAGTCAACAACTTTGTTTCTAGAATCCAACAAGGTGTGGAGAGCGCCAAGAAAATGTTGTAGATTGCCCAAAATTGACAGAAGTAGTATGCAAATGCATATCATAAGCACATTGAGTTCAATGTCGAGGATCAAGTGTGGCTGTCAACAACCAACCTCACATTAGTTGGACCTTGTAAGCTTAGACCGTGTTTTATTGGGACTTTTTCTATTCCTCATAGAGTCGGCATTGTGGCCTATCACCTCAAGCTACCACCATACATGAAGATCCATCCAATGTTCTATGTTTTCTTACTATGCAAATATGCTTCCCAATTGGACCACATTCATTCCATACAAGACATTTGACCTTGTCCAACACTCATTGATAGCATGGAGGAATATGAAGTGGAACGTAATCTCTAGAAACGCATCTGTGGTACTCACTATTTGTGGGTGGAATATCTTGTATAGTGGAAAGGTTACTCACTATATGGGGTGACTTGAGAGCCAACTTTCAACTTAACACGTGCACCGGTGTTGGTGCAATCTTTTGAGCAACAACTTTGCAATGAGGATGTTACGTCTTAAAAGGAGAGAGGTTTGGAATACCAATAGCTAGATATATGATCTAGAGGTGAAATTTGGTTTGGTAACATCTAGAAGAATTTTATACATGATGGAATAAATAGATCATATAGAGGTATCACCAAAAGAGTACTTCTATTAATAGAGAAAAAACCAAAATATGCCTAAAATCTTTAGAGGTAATTTTGAGGGCCTAAATGGATGAATTAGGCTCTAAAAAGATGTTAAATTCTCTCCCAAAGAGAGAAAAGGCTGGCCTTCCCTCTTCTCTATTTGTCTCATCAAGAGCTTTCCAACGGTACCTCACCTATGCAATTCAAAGATTCCTAAAAGAAGATTCTCTAAATATTCCCTTTGGTTAACACTGGTTTGACCAACCAGATAGGACCAAATCCAACATGTCACCCATGCATGCATATAATCTGAAGGTGGAGATCAATGACATCTCACCAATCCATATATCTGATCCAAGGGTGATACTTCCATTGAGTGTCTCTACTTTGGTATATAAGCCAAGGTACTCCTTTGGGGCATCGGAGTTTGAGTGTGAACTTGTGCTATCTCTTCTGTGTTTCTCTAATATCCTTGGAACATTACAGCAACTCATGCTCCTGATCATTCCCTAATCTATCTCCAAAATCACCCTTTACTCTTATATCTTCTATAGCATAAGCTCTTAAATTCACCGGAATCCTTGCTCCACCATCAAAGCCAAGGTCAACATGGGGAGGATAGAGACTTGAACCTCCAAAATCAATACTTCCATCCACATGGGGATGGTATGTATGGTAACCTATGCATAAACCTTTCAAATTCAAACCAAACCCTACATTATATCAATCAAAACAACTACACTAAGTTTACTTTAACTATTTGCAAAAGTAAATATGCAATATGATATTTTATTATGGTAGATAGAAGTTTTGTACAAGAAAACAACATGTTTTCATAAGGTATGAGTCACTAATCTATCACTCACCCTCCTCTATATGATGCTCTAAATGCTCCTCCTCCTCTACATGCTCCTCTTGGTCTTCTCTCTACATGGATGATTGATGTATGTAGATGTTCTCTTTGGCTCCTCCCATGATCTCATATATGGCCTCACCCTCACCCATATATCCTCTCTCTATAAAGAGATGGGTGAGAAATTGGCCTAAATGCATCACCTTAAAGTGGTGACCATCAGGGTGGTGAAGTTGCTTGTGTACTACAATTAACTCAACTTCAATGGCATGAAACATGATTTATGCACAATCATAATCTCCAAAGTGGATCATAAAATCTGGATTTTTTACCACCAATATAATATTCCTATGTACCATCTTTGGCCTTCTAGTTGAGATGAGCAGATAACACAGGGATTAGCAAAGAACATATCATCTGAAAAAATGGTCAAAAGTCTAGATATGCCCATTACTAAGCTAAAATATCTCTTGGCTGTCTTGTCTCACATTGGGAACCAATCCCCAATCATATCATGAGTCTTTCTCCTCCTAGTTCTCCCCATAGGTAAACAAAATGCTGCACAAATCAAGTTTGGACTAAGAGTGAGCACTCTCTCCCAAACAATGCCTGAATGAGTATTCTGGTCCTAGCTAGGCATGAACTCCATACATGATGGAATATGGAAAAGTGTAAACATGATCAATCCATCATAACCATCATCAGTGAGTAGATGTATCATTTCCATAACTCTAAGTATATTTCTCATCATATGATTAATCAGAGACACAATACCCACTCAGAGGTCAATTACCCTAAGTGATAGATACCCCTTTGTGTTCCAAATACCCTTTTAAGGCATTGCACAACCACAACAAACTACAATATGAACTAGCTATCTAGATAAGTACTCAAAAAAGACAAAAGTGTTTTTCTAGATGCTTAATGAAAGGATGCTATAGACAGTGCTTGGAGAAGGTGTAGTCAATTGGTGCTATTGTAATTTTCATAATATATAGATTGTGTATAGAAATGCTCTACAATAATGTATAAAAACACTTAAGTCTATGAGTGGAGTATTCTAGCTATAGTCACAATAGAGCTTAATAGTTTCTTGTGTTAAAGTATGAAAAAATTCCTCTAACTTGGTTTCAGATTTGTGTGATGGTGTACTAGCTTGATGGGTACCAAGACATAATTACCAAAGATTACATCCAAGCTATAGGATTGATTTATTAATAGTATAGAACTTCTAAGGCTTGCACAACATAAACAAATGCCAGAAATACCAAGCATACCCAATACTTGTCAAGAAACCCCACATGCCATGCATATTAAGGATCCCACACATACCAAGGATCCTACAAATACTATGTATATATCATGCAACAGATAATTAGTTAGGGATTTGGGTTAGCATGGCCTACATGGCATGTGTGGCAATAGAGGACAAATTTGAGTTTGGGTGAAAAATTTGGTCAATGATTTTGCAATGTGATAATTCTTGGAGACAAAGAAAAGAGTGGATGGAATTGTTTGTGGCCATCAATAATAGATAGAAATGGTGATTTTAAAACCCACTACATCCAAATCAGATCCTGAAATAGTTTCTATTGTGCTTCTAATATGGTGTTTGTCCATCCAACACCTCTTGACATAGGTCATTTAATTGGCTATTATGTGATAGTTAATCATCTAGTCCCTCTTGAGTGTCCTCCATGTGTTCCTCCTCTACCACTTGATTGTAATCAATAATTGCCATTTCAATTTGGCTGTCACATTGTCATTCTGCTTAGCTCTACTTCTTCCCTTTTTTCCTTCCTCTTCCCTACTCTCTCTCTTTCCAATTTTGTAAACCCAATTCTCCATATCAATGCCTCTCTTGTCATGCCTTGATTATTTCTCTCTATTATCACTTCCCAAGCATGCACTTTCAACTTGCAATCTTTACCACTTCTCCTCTTAACTTCTTTCCTTTGACTCTCCTCATAACCTCTCGGTTGCTCTTTTGATTCTTTTTTCAATTGAGTTCTAAACCTTTGATCTATAGATCAAGGTATCTCAAGGGGAAAATATCCCATGCCCAGGGATTCAAAGAGATCATATGAATTTATATTTTTTGAAATATATCTCCAAACATCCTTACATAAATCATTATGATTGGTTTTTTCTATGGCAACTTCTCACTAGAGACATTGACACCCCTTCAAAACTACACTCCTTTGGCCTTTAATATATCATATAGTACGCCCAAATATTTCATTTTTGATCCATGCATCTCGCATATCCTTGTTTGCAATAAGCTCTTTCAAATTTGAATTCTTACAAGTGGGAAAAATTAAATTTTGAGTTTTTATTCTAACAATTTGGACAGTGCACTCATGTAGCATATCATACTCAGGACCATCATGTCTCTTTGATGTGTCTAGAGGTGTGCCATCATTCTTACATTGCACAAGGATTCTAACATTCCACGAGTCCAAAATGTTATCCATTCAAGTCTCAAAAGTGACCATATTTGCATGGCATATCACACACACCAAATTCCACACCTGTAATACTCCAAGGACAAGAGAAGGGAGAAAACATGGATTTCACACTCAATCATCAAAGATGCCCCAAAGGAGCACCTTCTCTCTATTATATAGACAAAGAGGATCTCATCCAAGGAAGCTCCACCATAAGATTACCCACACAGATAGGTGACATGTCAGCAAGCTCCACCCTTGGATTACATACTTGGATGGGTGACATGTCTGTCTTGGTCCTATCTGGTTGGTCAAACAAGCTTTGATTGGAGGGAATCTTTTAGGGAATCTTCCTATAAGAATCTCATAATCACATGGGTGAAGTACTGTTGGAAAGCTCTTGAAATTTTGAATCCAAACTTTGCATATTTTTGAGACCTAATTCATCCATTTAGACCTCCGAAATTGCCTTCAAAGATTTTAGGCATATATTTTGGTTCCTACTCTGTTAGTAGAAGTCCCCTTTTGGTGATACCTTGTTCTAATTTGTTTAGTCCATCATGTATAACATTCATCTTGATGTTACGAAACCAATTCTCACCTTTAAATCATATGTCTAGCTATTGGTTCTAAGGTTTTCAAGTCTATTTTGATTTTTGCCCTATTAGTAGAAGTACTCTTTTGGTGATACTTCTATCTGATCTATTTTGACCATCATGTATAACATCATTCCAGATGTTACCAAACCAAATGTTACATCTCGATCATATGGCTAGCTCTTGGTATTACAAAACCTCTCTCCTTTTAAGACAATGTTCTCATTGTGCAGTTGTTGCTCAAATACTTGCACCAACACTGGTGCATGTGTCAAATTGGCAGCAGGCTCCTAGGTTGCTTCATAGAGTGGGTAACCTTTCCACTGTTCTAGATAGTCCACCCGTGGATAGCAAGTACCATGCATGCATTTTTGGAGAATACGCTCCACTTCATATTCCTCCATGCCATCAATGAGTGTCAGACAAGGTCAAATATCTTGTGTGGAATGACATTGGCCTGATCGGGGAGCATATCTGTGTAGTAGGGACACATGGAACACTGGATGGATCTTCATGTGGGGTGGTAGCTTGAGGTGATAGGCCACAGCGCCGACTCGACAAAGAATCAAGAAGGGCCCAATAAAATGAGGTCTGAGCTTATGAGGTCCAACTAACGTGAGGTTGGTTATTGATAGCCACACCTGATCCCCAACATTGAACTCTATGTGCCTATGGTGTGCATCAACATACCACATTTGTTGATTTTGTGCAATCTATAATATGTGCTTGGTGCTCTCCACACCTTCTTGGATTCTAGAAACAAATGTGTTGACTACATCGACCTTGGTAGCCACCGGACGGATCTTCATCAAGCTAGAAGGTGTGAAGGGATGCTCACCATACATGAGGAAGAATAGATTGACTTGGGTGGATGCATTCACTACATTGTTGTAAGCAAATTCCACCAACAAGAGTAGGGTGTCACACCTCTCTTCAATAGTGCAATTAACCTACTTTTTTTGTCCATTTGTTTGTAGGTGGTAAGTTGTGGACATGGCCAACTTGGTTTTGAAGAAACCAAAGAGTGTTTGCCAAAACAAACTAATGAATTGAGTGCCTCTGTCGGTGATTAGTACTCAAGACAAGCCATGGTGAGAGAAGATTGCATCTAAGTATAATTGAGCTAGTTGTGGAGCGGTCACATCCTTGGTGGTAGGGTATACATGAATCATTTTGTTGAGCCAGTCCACAAAGACCACGATGGAGTCAAACCTTGAGGTGGTCTTGGGTAATTCACAGACAAGATCCATACTCACTTGTTCCTAATGTTAGGCAAGAGTGAGGAGAGGTTAAAGGAGCCCTATAGGAGCTTGATTAGAAACTTTGTTTTGTTAAAAAAGTAGGCCGCTATGCAAGTAGTCCATCACGTCATTGCTCATCTTGGGCCAATAGTAATGGCGTTGGACTGCATCCAAGGTCTTGTCTACTCTGGCATGACCTGCAATGGCCGAATCATGACATTCCGTTAGAATGGTGGTGCATAGTTCTGGGGCATTTGGGATCCATAATCTACCATCATGAAAGGTGAGTCCTTGGGTGCTAGTGATGCCTTTAGATGATTGCACCTCTACAATCTATAGATCAGTTTTTGTAGTAGCCAGAATCTCTCACCAAAATTCAAGGTTAATCTTAACCTCTGCCACCAAGTTGTTTGCTATTGTCATGCAAGTGAATGCATCTGCAAGTTGCTTCTTACCTTCCACGTAGGTGATTGTCATGTTGAAGTGTTGTTGCCACTCTGCCCACCAAATCTGGTGATGAGATAGATCCTTTTGCGTCTCAAGGTAGACTAGAGGTTTATGATCTATCTCTACTACAAATGCCTTCTTGCCCAAATAATGCTTCCAATGCTTGGTTGCAAGAACAATGGCCATCTCTTCTTGTTTTGTGGTGTGGTAGTTGCGCTCTACCGGTAACAAATTTTGAGAGAAATATGCAATTGGATGCCATCCATCATGCCACTCTTGTTGTAAGACTGCTCCTATTGCTACACTTGATCCATCTATAACAAACTTGATTGGACGTTTTGGGTCATACTACTTCACAATTGGTGCATGTAGCAAGGCGGCTTTCAATTCTTGAAAGGCCAACTCTTGTGCAGTTCTCCATATCCACTTCTTCCTCTTGCCAAGTAGTATTGTTAAAGGCTATGTAACCTTAGAGAAGTCCTTGATAAATTTACGATTAAATCCGTCAACCCCAAGAGGCTCTTGAGTTGAGTTTGATCTTCTGGTGCACTCCATTTTTGAATGACCTCAATTTTATCCATCAATACTTGAATGCCCTCTGCACTTACTCTATGCCCCAAGTAGTCTACTTCAGACTTGCCAAACTTGCACTTTGAGACTTTGGCATACAATTGATTCTGTCTTAGAATCTAGAGGACTTCTCATAGATGTTGTTTGTGTTTCGTCATCGGGCCATTGAATACTAAGATGTTGTCTAAGAAGACAATAACAAGATTATCCAAGTATGGACAAAATATGTCATTCATTAGACTCATGAAAGTGGTAGGTGCATTGGTGAGGCCAAAAGGCATCACCAGATACTCAAGGTGACCATACTTGGTCTGAAAGGCAATTTTCTACACATCCTCCTCTGCAATTTGGATTTGATTGTAACCATTCCGTAAGTCCAATTTGGTGAAGTATCTTGCTCCATGGAGTTGATCAAACAGGTCATCCATGCAAGGTAAGGGGTATTTTTTCTTCACTATTTGTTGATTGAGACCACAATAGGCAATGCACATGCACATTGTACTGTCCTTCTTCTTCACAAACAAGACAAGAGCTCCATATGGTGATATGCTAGGTTGGATGAACCTTTCTACAACATCTCCTCAATTTGAGTCTTACACTCCTCCAACTCATGAGGTGATAGGCAATATGGGGCCTTACAAGGAAGTATCTTCCACGGGAGTGTCTCAATTTAGTATCTACTCTCCTTTTTGGTGGTAATCTTGAGGGTAGATCATTGGGAAATACATCTTGAAACTCATCCACCACATCTTTCAAGTTCTCAAGAATTTGTCCATGAAGTTTTGCACTCTAGACTTCTCTTATTAGACCCATAAAACATCTATCGGTCTTACAGACAGTTGCTATCCTTATGACATACAAAGGCAGCTCTTCCCTGTGTGATTTTTCTTTAACCCCAATGATTGACCATGGGTGGGTTCTCACTACTTTCTTCCTCCAATCTATCATAGGGTTGTCATGCTCCATCCATGGTATGCCTAAGATTGCATCATAACGAGCTAATTGTATCACTCGCCACTCAATTGCTTCTTGATATCCTCCTACAAAGAGTGTTACTTGTCTAGGTAATGATTCAATCCTCTCTATTTTCCAGTTAGGTTACTCTACTTCTTCACTCTCATCTGTCTCTAGATCCATTCTCAATCTTATTGCAAAAGAGCGAGACAAGAAATTCTTTGTTGCTCCCGAATCTATTAATACTCTCACTTGATTTCCTTCTAGGACTCCATTCACAAGAATCAATTGTGAGGTTGCCTTTTGGGAACTTTGTGCATTCATCTTCTTCCTTCCCTTGCTTCTTTGCTTCCTTATTGAGCCAGTAAGGCCGCAAGGTACATTTACTGGTGATCTTTGTTTTCCAAAGTGATTTCCACCTCTTTCTGTTCAGTGCGCCTTTCCATGTTGTTCAAAAATTGCCTGTATGAAGGCCGAGGGCCTCTAGGGAATTGAGCACAGTTGGTAGGTATGTGCCCAATACGGCCACAATTGTAACAAAGGTGTTGTTCTCCTTGAGTTCCTTCTCCCCATGAGACTCCATGTAATACCAAGGGTTAGCCATATGATCCAGATGTGAAATTTGGTTTGGTAACATCTAGAATGATGTTATACATGATGGTCAAAATAGATCAGATAGAAGTATCACCAAAAGAGTACTTCTACTAATAGGGCAAAAACCGAAATAGACTTGAGAACCTTAGAACCAATAGCTAGACATATGATTTAAAGGTGAGAATTGGTTTGGTAACATTTGGAAGGATGTTACACATGATGGACTAAACAGATCAGAAAGAGGTATCACCAAAAGGGGACTTCTACTAATAGAGTAGGAACCAAAATATGCCTGAAATCTTTGAAGGCAATTTCGGAGGCCTAAACGGATGAACTAGGCCTCAAAAATGTGCAAATTCCCCCCCCAATAGAGGAAAGGCTGGCCTTCCCTCCCCCCTGGTTTGTCTCGTCGAGAGCTTTCCAACGGTACCTTACTCATGTGATTCTGAGATTCCTACAGGAAGATTCCCTAAAAGATTCCCTCCGGTCAAAGCTCGTTTGACCAACCAGATAGGACCTAGACCAGACAGGTCACCCATCCAAGTAAGTAATCCAAGGGTGGAGCTTGCTGACATGTCACCTATCTGTGTCCCTAATCCTATGGTGGAGCTTCCTTGGAGGAGATCCTCTTTGTCTATATAATAAAGAGAAGGTGCTCCCTTGGGGCATCGAATGTTTGAGTGTGCAATCTGTGTTTTCTCTCTTCTCTTGTCCTTGGAGTATTACACTCCATCTCTTTGTTCTTCTACCCATCCACGTTCTCCTTGAAGCGGTCGTGCTCGTCTATTTTGAAATCAAAGGTTGCCCAATTCCATTGGTATTGGTCCACCCATGTGTGGTATTTCTGCCTGATAATGTTGAGGTGGAACTACTTCTTCACCTCCACCTAATGCTCTTGCTATTCTCTACGTACAAGCAATGGCTTCAAATACCGTGCAAGGATTTTTGCATCATGACTCCTTGGCAAATCTACTCCTTCAACCCTTGTTTGAAATTGTTGAGAGCCTCTGCTAGACTCATGTTAGTTATTGCAACTTGTAGATCTTGAAATTCCTCCACATACTCTTGTACGTTGTTCTTCTATATCAATCCCCATAGTCGGATTCAGGCCATCTGCATAGAATCCACCGATTGGAAATTCTTCAGCAATCCTTCTTGCATTGTTGTCCACGTGACCTCCCTTCTCTTTGCCAACTTGGATCATTCCCAAGCATCGTACCATGTGAGGGCTTTATTGGTTAAGTACCCACATGCAAACACGCCTGCAACATGCTCCGTGATCTCTGTTGAGCACAATGAAAAATATCAATTCATTCTTGAGGTCTAATTTTCCACTACTCCCATCATACACTGCCCCTTGTAAGGCTTGATGTTGTAGGTCTTCTTCATCTGGAGTAGCAATGTGGCTTCATTCTTGACAGGGTTCGTAGGCACGGGTGCCTCTCCAAGTACTTCAGTCGTAGGTACTGGGTTTTGAGATGGCTCTTCTTCTTGCATTGCTTGATCATTCTTGAGGATTTGCACTTGACTTTGTAATGTTTCAATGATCATCTTGATCTCTCCAAATTCATTCAACATCCCTTGCATTCCTTCCACCAGCTCTTGCAATTACGGATCCATGGTTCCTGCAACACTCAATTGCTAATGTCTACTTCAATATAGAGTCAATATGATCACTCTAGAAGGCGCACAAACTATTGGAACTACCATTGGGACCTCATAAGCTATCACTTGTTGATAATACTCTTCACCAAAATTCTTAACCACAAAATCTCTAAACATCATTTTTGGTCTCACTACATAACAATTTCTACTTGAGTGTTGAAAGGGAGAGGATTTGGGACATTCACATCCATAACATCATAATAGAATGTAGATTGTCAAATCGCACTCTCTATCGTATACCACTACAGGTAGAATCATCGGGTTTGGTGAGTTCATCACCCTGTCCATGAATTTTGCTCCAAAGTGATAAACTAATGATACTCTCATTTGCCCACGCTAGATGTACATAACCTTGATGTAAAATGGATTCAAGAATGGAAAGCTAGGTGCGGGAAATTGTCCTCTTGGTGCATCCATCCCATCCGCTCTCTAAAGTCCTTCCTAAGTCTAGCAATTACTCCATGTTCTCCACCTCAAATTACTCAGTTTTAGTAGTTCGTGTTCTTCCAAGAGGGATGATCCACTCTCTTGGAGTAAAACACTTGCTCTTATACCATTGTAATACTCCAAGGACAAGAGAAGAGAGAAAACACAGATTTCACACTCAATCATCCGATGTCCCAAAGGAGCACCTTCTCTTTATTATCTAGATAAAGAGGATCTCCTCCAAGGAAGCTCCACCATAGGATTACGCACATAGATAGGTGACATGTCAGCAAGCTCCACCCTTGGATTACTTACTTGGATGGGTGACATGGGTCCTATCTGGTTGGCAAACAAGCTTTGACTGGAGGGAATCTTTTAGGGAATCTCATAATCACATGGGTGAGGTACCATTGGAAAGCTCTCAACAAGACAAAGCAAGGGGGAAGAAAGGCCACCCTTTCCTTTGTTTGGGGGGGGGGAAGGGAAGAAATGTGCACATTTTTGAGGCCTAATTCATCCGTTTAGGCCTCCAAAACTACCTTCAAAGATTTCAGGCATATTTTGGTTCCTACTCTATTAGTAGAAATGCCCTTTTGGTGATACCTCTTTCTGATTTATTTAGTCCATCATGTATAACATTCATCCAAATGTTACCAAACCAATTGTCACCTTTAAATCATATGTCTAGCTATTGGTTCTAAGGTTTTCAAGTCTATTTTTATTTTTGCCCTATTAGTTGAAGTACTCTTTTGGTGATACTTCTATCTGATCTATTTTGACCATCATGCATAACATCATTCCAGATGTTACCAAACCAAATATCACATCTAGATCATATGGCTAGCTCTTGGTATTACAACACCCCTATGACTTAAGATTCATAACATGATGAAGAGAATGTTCAATCAATTATTATACATTCAATAGCAACTACGATAAGAGCAATAAGATGAAAATAAAATTTTAGCTAACTGAGAATCTTTTTATTCATTGATGATGATAACAAGCTATAACAAGCTTATTGTCTTGGATTCAATAAACCACCTACTTGGTGGTTGAAAAAAAAACATTGGTAAAAACCTGAAATTCTAATCTCTTCATTGAGTTCTTAATGTAGCTAAGAAACAATAGCTTTGTGCAGATCAAATTCTAACTCTACTATAAAGTCCACATCCTCTTGAATCCATATATTTGCTTTGTTAGTGAAACACTTATGTAAAATACTAATCCACTTCAATAAGAAAGCATTTCTAGATGGATCATTCAATTGGACTTTGATTTCTTTGAGAAAATGCCACATTGCTTTCAAAATTCATATGCAAAGTTTGTTACTACTCTAGTCTATGCAACACATCAATTGAAATCAACCTTGTTTTGCCAGTGTAATTTTTTGAAAGAGTGCAAAAAGTGACATATGAGGTAATCTGACATAACCTGAATCACCCAATAAATATTAGGTGCTATTAAATAAATTAGATTCACCTTATTGATTCAACTTGGTCCACATTGGAGACCTTCTCAAGCATGCCATGCCATGACATGATCTTGACATCCTTGCAAAAGGTCAAACTCAATGCTAAAATAAATGGAACTGAAATGAAAGTGAGCTCCATTGTATACTTGTATAACTCCAAGAAAGAGACAATGAATTTTCATCAAACTCAATGTTAGTGAGTTAAGTGCTCTAACTCACTCACGTAAAATTATGCAAATGAAACATGAACAAATCTTCATGAAAAGAACAATCATATACCACTACATTCCCTCTTACAAAGTGGATTATTTGCCTCTTATCATCACATACTACTTGCACATTTATGGGATAGAATCTCTTGCGGCTATAATAGATTCCTCCCTTGATAGTTGGCTCTTGAGCCAAGGGAAAAAGTGTACTATCGACTAAATCCTACTCATCTCAAAATATTGATGAAATCCATTGTCTTTCTCTTTGGTTGGGCCATTTCACTTCCTTGCATAGTATTGATGCAATAGCGGTCAGTACTTGCTCAATAAATCTAATTTTGTTCAACCCCAAATGTTCAACCCTTTAGCTATTGATGTACCGTTCATGTGTGCTCAAATCTGTCAAGCGCCATGGTTACTTGTATCCAAATGGGAGTTTGGCTTCTCTTTGATAGATTTCTAAACACTTGATGATCTTTTATTGCACCCGCCAATGCATCCACTGAACGAAAAAATATCCATCCTTGTCATCTATGTACATTTTTGTTATTGTTATCTAAGACTCTAAAGCATTTCAAAATGAATTCTCTACTCCTCTCGCATTGCAGTCTAGGTTGCAAGTACTGGGAATGGTATGCATGCAAAATAACACCACTGAAGCAAAAATTCAAGTGTTCTATCTTTGTCGTCTTCACTCCAATAATTATCCCCTACAAATGGCAAATCATCATGGAAATAAAATTCACTCACAACAAGCAAGCCTCCGCCTTGCTTCTCGTTATTTCTCGAATGCATTTCACTATTTTCTTGCTCAAGTGGAGCCTGATACTAATGCGTGGTATTGCTTAGTCTCAATCACATGCTTCCCGGCTCAATTTGCACTATTGAAACAACCAAATGAAACAGGTCTCACAATGTGCGATAGCACCTGCATAAAGTTGAAATCCAGTCTTAGTTCGATCATAATTACTCCATTAGTATGAAAAAGATTCACGGGAATACCCTTGCTTTATCTCAAGCCACAAAATCAACATTTTGATTTCCAGTAAATATTTTATGGCTATATGTAAAGCACCTCTAAATTTTACAAGTACTCTCTGAACCATGGACCGTAAAATTTTGATGGACAACCCGTACGAATTTATAGGGGTCTGTCTCTACGGGCAGAGGAAAAACTATATCTGAAAACCCCACTGTACTCCCGCGAGCTACCCATACAATTATTAGCGACTACCCATAAAATCATATACGGATTTCAACTGGTCTAGGAAAAGCAAAATTTGAAACCCCTAATGTCCCAATCTTGGAGTGTACACTCGCTAGTGGACTTCAGCCAAGATGAAAAGCATACAAGTTACAAGTTACTGAGGTTATTATGCACATTCTTGTAATACATTACGAGCGAATTACCACTAACTTAAGTCTTATCAAGTATCGAGACCAAAAGGGGCGTGCAAATTAATGTACACATCCGAATTCGCTTGAAACTAAGACTACAGTCTATCGTGAGCATATCTATCCATCCAATCTGGTTCGAATCAAACTGAACTTCTTGCCTAAAGCCAAATTGAACCAAAACTCTCGAAACTTACAAAACTCGAAACATCCTTTATAAAAGCAAACTCTCATAAAACCAAAGTTATAATAAATCGAACCCCTGTAAACCTAGATATTCAAATCGAACTGATTTTATCATGCATATTAGACGTGAGTCTAATAATCATGAGTCTTTTCTTTCATGTTTGGATTAAAACGAGTTTAATTCACAATCATTTTATTGTTTAAAACCAAATTCTCGTCACACCATCATATTCATCGAAAGTTTAGGGGTTACGAAATCGAAACCTGATACATGAAGTCAGATTTGAATCAGTATCTGAAACAAAACCATACTGATATTTTCGGTTTGGTCCATAACTGATGCCGGGACGAGACCTACTTGAGCCTTAGCAATATTTGTTGGCCTTTGAATGAATGGCTGTGGGTGGGAGCATATCGTGGTTGTTCTCATAAAATCGAATACATGCCAGATCATATTTGTTCAGATCTTCACGTATACCCAAGCACGAGGTTTGAAGTTTGAAATAAGGATCTTCTCTCAAGGCGATTCCCCTCAATTATTATATCATGGCAGTTTCACTAGCAGGCTGTCTCTATTTCTGTAGACTGGCCAATTGCATTAGCTTCCTGAACCATCCCTGAATGCAGAGCACACTATCCTAATAATTGCACCCCAAAATTCTCTTAGAAACCCGAACCGAATTCTCTAAGAAGCCATAATCGTCCTAATTATAAACCATAATGTCCTCAATGTGGTTATGGAAATGACTCGGCATCAAACATGAATGAGATATATAGGAGAGGCATGGCTAAGTTAGTGATATGATTTCATAAGAATGAAGAGACATGAACACTAGATAAATCCTTGCTTGCAGACGATACTATTCACACGCCATGTATTAACGCTGTCCGTAGAGTTCTTAAACACACACGTTAAACTCGCGTCAGAGGGTGAACATTCTACGCGTGCAAGGGGTTATTCCCCGAGTATGATAAATCTCACAAGTACATTGAAAGTGACCCTCTCGTGAGTTGATGGCGAGTTTGCTCAGCAATTCATCGTCGCCCATATCTAAAGTTCTCCACACATCTATTGACTTGGTTCTAGTGAAAGTGCCTTACTGTACGCAGGAAATAATCTCACGGAATCGATTATTTTTCTTATAGCATCGTCCTTATATAAAAACGAGATTTTCTCAAACTCGTGAGGACGTGACATGACTCAAAATAAAATTAGGGAAATAGATTGGTATTAAACTCGTGATAAATCTGATCTTGATCAAGATCAAATTGCTCGCGAGTTTAATACCAGTTTATTTCCCTAATTTTGTTTTTAGTCAACATCAAATTGATCGGATGCCTTCTGTACCTTAAAATCTGTTACCAATTACCGTCGTATTCTCTTAAATATACCCGTAACAATCGCGAGTTTATCACCGGTTTAATTCCCTAATTTTATTTTGTATCAAGTCAGTTCCTCACGAGTTTGAGAAAATCTCACTTTTACTTTGCGGATTATGTTATAAGGAAAAGAAAAATCGATTCCGTGAGATTACTTCCTGCGTACAATAAGGTAGTTTCATTAGAAGCAAGTCAATGCATGTGTGGAGAACTTTTAGATATGTGCAGTAAGATACTGTCATGAGCACCAATATGTTAAAAGTTAAACTACAAGGAACTTCAATATAGTCTAATTAAAGATAATACACTATGATCTGAAGTATCTCTAATACAAATTGGAAAACATGGATAAAATTTTATTCAGGGTGATATATACACAATGTTACATTCATTATCACCAACATGGCCTATGGTAATCATCATGCTACCAAGATTCAGACTCATGTATATGCATACTCTAAGAGGACATCAGTCATGGGAAAGGATGAATGGACAATCTATATCTTTTTAACCAAAAAATGTGGTTATCCAACGATGGTTGACATATACATATGGGTACGTTCACCATACATCACAACATATACATTGGAATCATGTATTTCACCTGTTTCATACAAAATTCAAGCATTCATTGAGGGTTTCAATCGGGAAAATTACAGAATCTCCTCTTGAGAGAAATGACCACAAAAAATCAATGAGACACTCGCCAAAGATCATCTGGTAACGCTGAAGTGTGAAGATTTCAAAGTCGTATGAAGATTTATGGTGTAATTAACAAACGGAAAGAGAATTTAATATAATAAATTGAATCGCATATTATTATGCGGGATGTCTTCTCTTACAATTTTCACGAGATTACATATGAAATTAATTGAACTGTTTTACATCATTCAGCAACCGACGTATTGAAACGCCTTGTTGTTTGTATCAAGACACGTATTCCTGTATCCATATTGCCGTCGTACATGAGTACACCGGAGCGAATACTGGACGACCTAGACGGCTGTGGGGTATATGGTTCAAAAGAGTGAATGTTGTACATAACCACGTAGAAAACCGTGATGCACCAACGCTCTTGTGAGTATTTTTGCTAATAATAATAACAATAAGGGAGTACATTGGATTTCCTCAATAGAGTGCGTATTAGGTCCTCCTCGGTTAAGTTTTAAGCATTTGGGATATGTCATGTCAGAGTATTCTGCATCAATATACTTCATAAATCTCAATGTTGACTACTGTAATGCATTACCCATTTTAGAAGAAAGGCTACTGCGTAGAAAAACGAAGGATGGGAAGACCCCGTCAAGCCGTACAAGGGAGAGACAAAAAAGGTAACATTACCCATTAAGTAATGTTACCCATTACATTAACATTACCCATTACGACAAAAAAGGTGACATGCTAACATAGGTAGCATTACCCTTTTGGGTTTCTAGATTAACTTTAACGGATTTGTTAGTCTAGAAAATTTATTAAACCCCTGCAAATCGTCTGAAAGAGAAGAGAACATTCAAAGTAAGAACATTTTCTGAGCAGGGTAGTTACATTTGTAGTTCAGACTTCACCAATATATTACTTGACGAACGTGTGGATTGGAGAAATACCAAGTAGTAAGTCATCTTTCTAAGAGTTTTATGATCGCTGAACGAACGAAATCTATACAGATTTGGAAGAGGAATCATGGAACACATGCATCATATCTATATACGTTTGCATAAGTTAGTCAGCACTGTTGAACCAATTATTAGAGGACGTATTCTATGAATGGACATGTCACAAAAGTGTCACGTCCTATTCACATCTTTTGGCGTGAAGAGAGTCATTTTACATGTCTTACGCTCTGTGAGACATGAGTTTATACCCTTTAACAGTCACACCCCGATCCTGCTGTTTCTTAATCTTAAACGTAAGATAAATCATTTCCAGGAACATGCTTTACAACTACGGTTTAGCAACCTGCTGCTAAACCGTAGTTGTCAAACTCATCAAACTTCTTAAATACAACATTGAGGACTCAAAAAACATTTACAAAATGTTACAAAATGTTATGGGGATATTTTGACGCAGTATGTACGTAGTTTTCTGGATGAGATTCTCTTCTGTTTATCACATATGGTGTTTATTCATATTAGACCTGCTTCAAATTCATCTTACTTTTGCCAGAATTTAGTTGTACATGAAATATCTCCTCCTCACTTTGAGCAAGTATCAATTGCAAAAGGCGACTAATTACAAAAGGACTCCTTCCTTTGCGCAGGAAACTGAGCGCCGGTTAGAGGAACTTCCTTCCCTCATTCATTCGTCATGGTACGATGGACTTCGCCACTTACAATCGCGTGGGAGGACGACGCGCATCTGTTAAGCCCTTCTGTTGTGTTTTACTCAATGCTGTGTCGTGTTGTGTTTTACTCAAAGCAAACTGTGTGGTCCGCACCATACGTCCTAGGGCTAAAAGAGTTCCTGTCCAGTTGTGCTTGCTTTCTTACCTGCATTTCAAAGTAATGATTTACGGACATTTTGTTTCGCCTCAGGGGATATATCAGGGGATTCCGAATCTTTCAGGCAGTCCCTTTCTCCAAAGGAAATGGACAGTTCCATGCTCTACGAACTGTCCACTTCAAACTGTGTCCGTGAATTGTCCAGTCGCATGCATCTCCTAACTGCGTCTACTCATTGCCCACGCTCTACAGGTTTCAAGGTTATTTCCACTGATAGGTTTCTCAATTCGTCGCTTTCTATGATCTAAAACGTAGTGCTGCTTATTTATCAATGGTAAACCCGTTCATAAATCGAACATTTTCCCTGAACGATGTAGGAAATGGATAGCCTAATTTCCGTCTCAACCCTCTCTGGACTCACGTATAGGAAAGAACACTAATCATCTAGATGTTTCCATGAGCTGAGAGAGGACCTTATGAGTCCTTGGAAGGGCTCATTCCACATAGCTTATAGCTTGTAGGTCGCTCAAGTAGGATAAACAACGCCGCAGACCCTATCTTCCCCAAACATACACGGCCTTCCTTCCTTTTCTATCACAATGAAGAATCAAATCACGTGTGTAGCTTAGTCAGAGGATTTAAAAGAACAATCTTCAAGATCCAAAGAGCTCCAATTGATCCATGTGGTGTGTAGAGCTTTCTGTCTATGTCCGCAGCTGCATGTGAAGAGTATAAGTTAACCTCCAAAATCAAGTAAAGTTAACAACCGACCCTAAAAGTGAGATAGCATCACCTTGGCAACAGAATTAACCATTAAAACAGTCTCCGACGTCAGAACAAGACTAGGCGCACTGACATCTGTGTGGTGTGGAGAAGGCAAAGATAATAGACATCTCAAATCGAAGTGAGGGGCAAAGCTAGTATCATCATGGTCATAGAATTAAATGATTCACCATAAAAGAATTGATCTTCAAATACAGCTGTGCTACAGAAACTTACTGCTCATTCGAGCAAACCTTCTCCCAGTTGGTTATGCGACCCTCAACGAAAGATTAAAGACCTGAGCTTTCGGATCTTCAAAGATCTTATCCTCAAATCTCTAGTACCCTGTGCCCGAGGGTGAAATGGTAACTCCTATAAGTGATAAAAATGGGGTGTCGGAATCCAGAATATTCTGGAAAGGATAATAATACATCGAATCTTCTACTCCTGCAAGACCAAGTCCACACTCTACCTGCAATAGGAAATCCTACTGTGTTGAGTAAGAAAGACACCGTCTTCTTCAATGAGAGAAAATGGTACTTCTTTCAGAATGTGCATAATGTCTAGTAGATTTACAACTGCATCAAAAAGATCTTGGTCAACATCAGTACTCGGAATGCTGTCAAGACTTCCACCTCCGTGGCCATGGCAGGTTTTATATCTGAATCACAATCCTGAAAGCTGAATGATTGGATCTACAAATAATCTCTTCCACCGAGGAGGATAGATAGCCTACTAGATACCCTCGAGTAACTGGGACATGGGAGCTCCCACTCTTCGGTGTTCCCTTAGGAGGTGATTATATTGTTGCTGATGTCCGAAAGTTTTGACCCAGTGGAAAAGAATGGTGAAACATCTGTCAAGAATGCAGAGAGCTAAAACTGCTCTGGTTTACTTGAACAGACACATTAACCTGATTCATGAATAAGGCGGCTTGTGGTCGTGATAGAAGTCACACATGGCACTTACGATTCTCGACAAGTTAATGCACTTCGACCATCCGGAAATGACGGTAAACCTTTCTGCGACCATTGTTAGGCTTTCCAAAAGGTCTTTTGACAAACAAGAAGTCGTTGCTCACTTTCACCAGAAACCTCAATCATCCTGGACTCCCAACGCATTTGAGTTGCCACTGTCCGCGCATCCTCAATGGACTCGAGATCGTCCCGCAAGATGATCCAACCCTGTCAAAACAACACGTGTAAAACATGTGGCCAGTCATGATCTGAAGTACCAGGAACAGAATCCAAGACACGAGATATCTGGAAATATCACCCGCACCACAAGACAGTTTCTATCTGCCTCTGCTAAAAATTATGTTGATTTTCTTTCGTCCCCTTTTCGTAATTGAGTCCTCTGGTCCAACAATGGGTTTTAAACTGTTAGTGTCTACTCACCACCTTCTTTTTGGAAAACCCAAAGAAGGTGGTGACTGCACTGTTGCTTATTGAACGTCTGGAGACTGCTTCTAAAGCCAGTTAGAGGTAGGTTATTGTAGTATTCCTATCCCTCGTCTTAGTTCCTTATAGTCCACCGTGGATTATAAGAACTAGACCTCAATCCCCCAGTATAATAGTTGCGTGCCAGCGCCTATCGACAATAGCGAATACGTCCAAACTTTAACGAGGACACGATAACAAGTAAGCTCCTAGGAATAGTCTATCGGGCCTCGGGAAGAAAATATATAACCCGGGACATGCATGACAGCGTCTGTTATTCTCACGAAGTTGAAAGTAGTACAACTAGTATGGCTCGTACCTCTGGCCGAAGAATACGATCCATCTCTGAGAAGAGATTAGATAGACCGCAGGAATGTGGACGTCTCAACTCTTGGGATAGAAGGTCGGCAGCATGTAGTAAATCGTAAGTCCTGGGGTAGGAGGGAAAAGCCTCACACCTGAGAATCAAAGGCAGATTGTCATGAATACAGAGTCAGCTTACAACCTGATGGAATGCTGACAGCTTACAGGCAAAATCCCATTAGAATATCTTCGGCACGAAAGGAAAACATTGAGCTGGTACAAACTACACGTCAAAGCAGGCAGGGTACCGCCCCAGGGAGAGTACGGTCCACTAACCAGTCGTGATTTACTCCGAAGAGTCCACGATCAAAGATAAAGGGGAGCGTGTTAGGTGCACCGATTGGAACCACATTCATGACCCAAACTGCTTTGCCTGTCTGCAACAGAGCAGCATTGAGGGCTCCATTTCCAGCATTTAAGTCCATGACGTTTCTTACTACGCTAGCGGCAGGTAAAACGTCCTCATCACCAAGCCTCTTTGGATGGTCTGAGAAGATTATGGGTGTCAGCAACGACCAGTATTCGGCTACAGTTGCCGGCCATGTCCGCGGTTCTCCAGTTATCTCATCCCTTCCAGGCCCTACGGATAAATCATGCCCACAGTCTCAGAAATTCATAGTGATGAGAGCAAAAGGGTAAGCAAAACCCCAAATTAGTCATGAATCAATACCAAAATTGAGTTTGATGTGGCCAAACAACCAAGCGATTGGACTATCCAAGAGGAAAACCAATCTTTTAGTCACGCAGAAAACGACTTGCAAAGTCAAGAATGAAACCTGTTTTAGAATCAGTGGCTGCAATGTGCATGCGGGCTGGCCACGGCAGTTGTGTTTGAACTGACACTCTCCGAACGGGAGGTGATAAAGTGATACAAGGCCTTAGAGGCTGACGCCATGACCAGTCGGCTTCGTAACTACCTTGTTCACAAAGTTTTGGTGCCACGCCTTGTACTCTGCATTTGCCGATCGCGAAGTTAGCCTCCACAACAATTAGAGGCTCGCGAAAAGCAGTACGTCCATAATATGCTCTTAAAGTCTCCTTTCATAGACCTATCTATTGCTTAATCTCAGCGATTCTTCCGTAACAGCTTGAGTGCTAATCAGCAACATCTCATGCAGACAGTAAGCACAGAGCATGATGTAGTATGTCCCCACCAAGACACCAAAGAAGGTCAATTTGCAGACTCAGTAATGTGTTCAAAAGATCAGACTGTGGTATCATCAACAACAACAAAGAAATTCTAGATCCATTAGTTACAGAAAAGAGAAACTAATGGAGCCGCGGAGTTCATCTGGTGATCGTCTTGCATAACTTCAAGTATTTGACATTTAGAATGGGTTGGAATTAGCACTTACAGCGATCCGAAACAGGATGCCTTCTTCTGCCAGATCACTATCTGTTCACGTTCAGATGGTGAAATTATCTCCCAACAAAGACTGGCAGTAATATTCTGCATCTTCTCCCATGCATCTCCACTCCCATAAGACGTATCAGATGCTGGTTTGGCCCACACAAAGTAGCCACTTGGCCGCAAGAGTCTATCGATCTCAATTATCGGTTTTCCACCTGATTCAGAATTTTCAATATTAGTGCTGAAGTGTACTAAACACGAATGCAGGCACGATCGCCTTAGTACGAAAAGCCGTGGCAGTGACTAAATTGACTCCTACCTTGTTTAGCAAGAAACGGTTTCACGAGCATTCTTTACACGAAGTAAAAGTGCAACGTGTAAGCGAATAATGGACGAAATATATATTACGTAGTTCGAGCTCCTTACTACTTCGACGCTGAAATCCTCACCATTTCGATGAAAATCTACTCCACAATTAGCGCAGTGGACCATGTCGAAGGAAGAGCTCGGATAGGGCAGCTGGGTCACAGCAAAGGAACCAATCATAGCTGGTAACCCCCGTTCCAATGACAGCTGTACCTGACCTCCATGCTCCTCGTAAGGAGCTATGCACAAGGTCGCCACCTCATGCGACCATAAAAGTGCCCCCAAACTTGATGATCCGCAGCCGATGTCTAGAACACTCCGAATCTGCACCAGAGGGAATTTCAAGAGGATTTTAGCTCAGACATGGTAATGATTTAAAATCTACAAGGTGGGGAAAGTATCGCACTAGTACTAGTAAGCTAAAAATTTAACATAATCACAAGAGCTACACATTTTGTCAAAGTTCCAAACGACCAGCTTCGACGTTAGAAAACCTAGAATCACCATGATCAACACAGAAGAATTGATTCCATTTTCCTTTAGTGAATTCTTTTAATGGACTTCTTGAGCTAGCTATCTTTTCCTATCTGCTAAATCTAAAATACATACTTAATGCAGGACACCAGCGCAACCTGGAAAATTAACAAACGATAACAATTTCACACCTCTCACATGAATCTAATGCTTAAAACTTATAACAAGTTTCAGGTAGCTTCTTTCAAACCAACTTTAAGGCGTACCTTCGCTTTTGGAAAGTCTGTATAGCTTTCAAGGTCAAGCCTTGATGCAACTCGATCTGCATAATTACCGATGTCATCCATCAACTGTGCATCTCTGGCGGGGAACTTGAGTCGGTTCTCCTCCACTACGAACCTATGTAGAGAACCACACATATCATATTTTAGTAGGTTTATGCTACTCAAGAATCACTTTCTCGAGGTTACCACTTCGTTGTTTTAATGTTGTGGTTGTGTTTTGGACTACTTCCGAAAATCCAATACTGTCCGCGGTGGCACCCTTGGTTCAAATCTCATGTATGAGCAAAGGCTTGAGGGGCGATACATAATAAAATGAAGTACTAAGGGTAAGACTGACTAAATTACCCTCATAGACACCTCCAGGACATATCGTTCCCCATTGAAGATCTAAGTTTCAAGTTGCAGTTCATTACCACCACTGTACACACGATATTTTAACCACACACGAGTACATCTCCACGTTTTGTCCGAAGTATACCTGTTCTCATTTGAATCTGTGTTAATTTGCAGATTTCCACGCCATATACCATCCCTGGAATCTGGCCATTTCAGCTGAATTCTGTATTCTTTCGGAGGGGCTATAAGGCACTGCTTTCTTTCGGACACTTCGCAGTGCCGCTCGAATTCCAGACCGTCGGTGTAGCCTGCTTCCAAATTAGCTGTTACATTGTAACATGGAACGTAGTCCTCCATCCCAGCAGAACATGCCCCGACTTCCTTTGGTTTCAAAGATCCGAGCCCCAAAATCCCACCGTGATACAGGTCTCTCCATACCAATAGCTGGGCCCGACGATAATTGTGTGCTGGGAAAACTACTCTGGGGTAGGGTCTCGCAGTTCCTGTGACTGTAATCAGCACAAAAGCACCGATGACACACAGAAGGAAAAGCGGAAGAAATGGAAGTGTAAAGGTCTTCCTGTTGCAACTCAATACGGAGCAGAATCTAGAGCCAAATGACTGCTGACGAGGAGACCCTGACAAAGCTCCTGTAGCATTTGTGACCGAAGAACCTGTGCCCCCAACTTCCAGGGATTTCCCCGACCTCAGCCCATTGTCAGTTGATTTGCTCCCATATTTATGTGAAGATGAAGAAAAAGAGTAGTCTTGGCAAGCTTGTTTGATCCATAACCGAACAGAGTGCGGAAAGCAGGCGGTGAGGTGGTCCCAAACAGAGCGACTTCTAGCTCTTTCACTTGCTTCTGCTTCTCTGGCTTTGGTAGGAGACCGTGGTTCCTGTACTCGTACTCTCTCCGGAGTAGATAGGCCCCTAAATTGCGCTTTAGACATCTTGTCATTCAGCTCCCGCGCACATCCGCTTTCCTGTTCGCTCAAAGGAGAACAATAAGCGACATGCAATTCGGCGGGCATAACGGTCATAGAGAGGCAGCCCCTCAGCCATTGCATCAACTATTAAAGAAGCTCAGCAGCCGCAAATGGCTATGAAATATCCACTGTCAGCTTATCGGAGATCAGTAAAAGAGAAGTCCAAATCTACAACTCTCGTTCCTTAGTAGTAGCACCTAAATGAACAAAAACAAATAAAACTTGCGTCCGGGTCCTTGACAGCGGATGCAGAAACCCTGATGGTCATACTCTTTCAGGTCTAATAAGGAAGGTCCATATTCCTTCCAATGCGGATTAGGTGATTCGTAATGCGAGGACGGGACCTTCGCATTTCTCTCACGGGGAGAAACTTCAATTCCATGCGGGATTGCGGGACATAAAACTGGAATTGTCAGGCAGGAGTTCTCCTGCCTGATAAATAGCAGCAATGAGAGACAGCGATAGCATTCAACACGCTCTTCGCACGTCGAACCTAGCTACTTACAATAAAAGGACCATAGACTTCACATCCAAGAGAGCTGTGGAGAAGAGATGGACGACAGCGTCCAAATACCATTGCTAATCCACCCCCGGACACTCCACAACATTTAAGTACAGATACACGCTGAAGTTCAACCCACCGGGAACTACAGCTAGGCAACATTCATACGATCCTGAGGCCAAAGACAGTCCACTCAAACCTGCTACAATCTCCCATACAAACGGGATGCAAATGAAATTCCAGAGGAAACAAATAAATCGCAATAAAAGTCCGCCAGCGGAGCTAATGTTACGAACCTACGCGCGGGAGAAGGAGGAGATGGTCATTCACGTCCCTCCGCTCTTCAAGCTGAAACCGAGGTCCGGACGCACACATAATCGGACCACCATCTCAACCCGGTCGACGAAGACACAAACTTCGACAAATTCCTCGCTCCTTGGCTTGTTTTACGGCACGCACGGGCCGTCTACTTCTACCCTCGCACTGGTTCGTTCCGCCTCACATTTCCGGTCTCTCGAGATGGTATAAGGCCATCGTATTGCCGCGGGAGGTGGCCATCGCCATTGCTCTGGCGCACTCCTTGTCAATGCCCCTCTCCGCTCCCTCCTTTACTCCCTTCCGCCCCGCTCCTTCGCTCGTAGCCAAGCCATGTCAAGCAGGACCTGGGGAGCAAGTGAGCATGCGAGTGAGCCCTTGAGGTTGCAAGCAGATGAGCAGGTTCGCAGCTGCGAGAGGCAATCAGGGAGTGAGCAACTGAGAACTACGACTGAGAAAGGCTACCGTCAATTCGCGGGTCCCACTTCAGTCGCCGGCCTGCATAACCCTAAGATCCAGTGTGTGCCCGCTCACCATCCGTATATTACCGGTAACTAAACCCCGACTCCACCCAACCCCACGGTAGAAAGGGCAAAACCATTGAATAGAACCTAGAACCGCGCAAACCCATGCGAACTCGTGATCTCTGAATCTCTGCATCCACTGTCGTATACCCTACTGCAGTCAACTGTGCTCTGTCTTCCAAGATCTCGGGCGGCGTGCAGGCGGAGATGTTCCCGTGAGCATGGCAACGTTCCGGTTAAACGTTATACGCTACTCCGAGCGGTATACGTTGTTTTCGTGTAAATTCACCTTGTTAGCTGTCAAGAGGACTAACAGAGACGCCGGTGATACTAAAATTTGCCGATAAAATTTCTATTACCTGCCGGACCTCTCGAGCACTACGATAGTCGGTACGGGAAACGTGAGGTCATTTCTCAGTTAGCCAGATTTCACATTTCCCCACAACTCGCTGAGTTGATCGATCTACGTATTGATGAATATCCGAGTGGACCGCTGCACCAGGAAATCTCCGGACCCGTGAAGCGGTACGGTGAGTCACATAAGTACAGAACGGCCATGGTCAAAACTGTTGAGTGCACTACATTGTCGCTGCGCACCAGCGTTTCTACAGCGGGATGGTAAAGTGGATAGTCTGGCGACAGCTAAGTTTTAACTTTCACTCGTCCGAATCTATTTTTCCGTTGGCCAGGACCAAGCCCAGAGCATGTGATTATCCACTGCTTATACAGAATGATGAAACTGCGCCATTATTAGCTGGAGTTGACTTGCGATGTTGGATTAGTCAATTTCCAATCCTTCACGAGAAGCTTCCCATTTACTGGATCTTGTCTTGGAAAGGAAGGGAGGGTCGGGGACAAGGGGAGGGGAAAGGAAGGGGAGAGCGAAAATTTCATGATTTCGTCGGAAATTCTATCATGGACAGTTATTTGGATCGATCTTGAATTGGTATTAAAGGTAAAGGAAAAAAATAAAATTGAGAGGCGACCGCGTTGGCAAAAGGAAGGATGGGAAGGACACATCAGGCCGCACAAGGGAGAGACAAAAAAAGGTAACATGGGGCTAGGTCCCAATAGAGTCTATATGAGAAATCTGCCCTATCGCACCAAGATATCGAGCTATGCAAGACGTACGGTCTACACACAACTGGAGCACCCGAAGAAAAGTTACCTAATGTGATTACTCTCCTATGGATTGCACCAGGCCCTGCCCTCTGTAGAGCAATGGACACCCGCTGTCTAAAATATGCTACAAAGTACGAGAGTGAGAGTGGTACCCCTGACGCCTAACATGATAAGCTCTCGCGCACTCCCGGACAAATGTATCAAATGCCGTGTCCATAGCTCCATATAACTCCAAGGCTAGAGGAACAAAGAAGTGACCTCGTTGCATGCCTCTATACTTGGAGACCTTGCGACCTGCTGCTACACTCGCCGGCCATCCCGGGGATGGGTAATCACTCCCTCCGAAACTGTATCCCACGTAGTGTCCGTAACTACGACATCCGCTATTGTCACCTGATCATCTCGGACCAAGTATAAGTCTACCCTGACACATGTCATCAAAGCATACAAACGCTTCCTCCAAACCAAGTATCCACTCTCTCTTGCCATAGCAAAAACTATGTCTCCAATGATATTAACAGTAAAGGACAGAAATGTGCCCTTTATGTTTAATAATAACCCGGCAAATATATCCACAGCATAAAGAAGAATTTAGCAGACTAATCTGTAACGCAGCACTTTTAGCCACAATAGCAAGTTCCTTTCATCCAAGAACGGGCGACTGGAAAAGAGCGTAGTCAAGGACGAAGTTACTACTGATCCCACGTCACTACTGTACAGTAGAAGGATGGGCTGAGCGGAGAGAGAGGGTGTGGAGGGCAGTATGTGAAGACTCGAACACACTCCAATCGCAGCTAACGAATTTGGCCACAAATGAAGTACCGTGTTGGTTCCGCTTGCGCTGCGACATCAAAGGGAAAGATATCGGGGATCCTTGAATATGCTTCCTCATTGATTTATTGCTTTCTTTGATAAGCTCTTAACAGAAAGTGAAAGGGCGACGGCGCAGAAAACACGAAGGATGGGAAGACCCATAACAGAACAAGCAGTAACTACAGTGCGATTGCTCGTACAACATTGTTCTCATGAACTTAGATTTTGTTCATGGTCATCAGCTGTTTTCGAACTACGTACTGCTGTCAAGTGACAAGTTACATGGAAAGAACCCAAGGTTAGGTGCTCCCAAAGTATCTACGAATCCAAGGGTATTCAAATGTGAAAGCATATAAATACTCGAGCAAACCAAGACCAAATGCATATTCTCGTCCGCGCCTTGAACCTCTAAGTCTCACTTTATCCCAATATGATCTGAGTAGATCTTCCCTCCGTCTCCTATCCATGTTACAAAATCATGTTGTTTCTTTTTGTCTATGTTATAGCGGCACAATTGTGTGAGTACTGCCCTGTAGCTGGACGATAGGCTTAGATGCAACGCATTTCAGTGACTTGTCACATACCTCTGAAGAAGGACCGACAATATTCGTGCACGTCATCCTTTTCCAAACTCTTTTACAACGAGAAAACTGGCCACTTTCTTACGAGAAACAGGAAAAGAAAGAAGAAACACGACCACTGCCGGAACACATTTCTCTTGTCTAGTGACCCTCCTGGATTGGAAAGTGTTGGTCATCAATTTTGACTTTATCTCTATTCAACATCTGTAGAAAAGGTCCTTATGCATACAAAATCAATCAACAAAGCTAGTAAAACTTGTTAACACTTCTAGAAAATCTTGATTTCATTCACGTAAGTTGCAGTATTTACCTTATTGAATACAGATTGAAATATATTTTGTTATTCAACCGATACAATGAGTGAAAGGTCTACATGTTTATTGCCGATTACATTCACCCACATTCTCCATGGGTTTGTCTTTCCTTCACAAAAGCAGATGGTTCCGCGGAATGACACTGTAGAGTGCTCGTCCTCTAGAGGATGAGAGGCATCCCTTTCCCTCGGCTACGACACAACGATCCCGTTATAATTGGTGGTGGTTGGTTCTCATGAAGGTGGTGGATTTGGTGTGTGCTCTCCAGCTTCTCGTGCCACCTGGTTGCTTCTCGCATGACCCATATCGGGGATGGTAGGGAACCCGGGCCGTAATCGGACGGTCGATATCGACCCGATGTGAAGATCATCTCGATATGGTATGGATGTCTATCCAGATATGGACGCTCGGGATATATCCATGAGCTGTGAACAAAACTTCGTCAAAAGCGGAAAAGAACTGGACGGTCGCGATCCCGTGCAGATGAAAGACGAACAAACACAGTTTCTCGGTTTGATGGTTGAGCACATGGGTTTGGTGCGTTAGGGGATGACAGTTTCCGAAGAACACGAGACAGACGGGGATTCATATGCTTAGGTGCAGTAAGTTATTGTCACATCCAGGTTTTCCATGTCAATATTCTTCCCCACGACCAAGAGTAATGTCTCATACGTCGGAGGGTTTCAATAGTATGAATGAGGGAACCTTACCCCCTAGTTGTAGGGATATGCGTGAAAATTGTCATGGGACCCATAAAAGAAAATTGCCAAGAACTAAATATCACCCATAAAAACATAGGGGCAATGAATTTTGTGTATAAGGTTGGGGTGGTTTCAATTATAGAGGTGAAGGGGTAGGAATATAGGAAGGATATTGGTTGAAATACCGACATGCAAGCAAAATAGAGTTATGAGAATGGGGCATCAAGGACATCCACATCATATCCACTTAAGATTTTCCTTCTCATAATCTCCATTTTTCCCGTATGGATACATCTAAAGTGAGATAATTGAATTGATTTTGATAACACCTCAAATTCAAATTTTGGGAGTGAGCACCATTTGAGAGTTAAACATTAAGCGATGCACACCATCTCCATTTTGGATTAGGCAGTGTGATTGTAATTTGTGAAACTGCACTAGTAGAGATCATGGAAGACATTCATTCACACTCTTTGAAATCTGCTCACTGTTCTCATGTAGATCCTTGCATCAATCCTAATCTCATTTCAAGTCTTTGTTTATCTCCAAAAGGTAGCATATCCAAGATCTGCTCAAGAAAATAGGTATGTCTTCCTATGCTCCTTCCTATGCTTCTGCCAAGAGCAAATTGAAATTAGAAGATGAAAGGTTTTGTTTGATATCACATACATAAAGGTAGATTCTAGATTATTTAGAAGCTCAAGAGTATTTTGCACAACTCTAGGGGGAAATTTCAAGAAACTAGTTCAAAAGAACATAGCTTTTAGTTACATGACAACTTATTTGGTACATCATGGAAAAGGGTTTCCTGAGTCTATGACAAGAGATAAATTATACAAGAAGCGTGCATGCTATATAAAATCATACTAGGATGCTTAAGATTGGAAGGACAAGCGCATCGGTGAAAATTTTACAGAGAAGGAATTAAAAAGGGCATGGAGAACCATAAATGATAAGTTAAATCATCTTTGTAACCATTTTCGGAATGGATATGATATTTGGAGGCAAAGCCAACATTGCTCTATTGGCACTTATAAGTATGGGAATTGGCAATGACATGAAGGAATGGGGCAACATGACGAGGATGTTGCACTCAAAGAGGAGGAAGTTGACACTCTAGGGTCAAGAACCACTCAAGCATTTTCTTATACATTTTTGGAGCTGGATTCAATTCCTTTATTTGTCCCTTGTATTCAAAGGTTAGAAAATGAGAACACCCGTGGACTTGGAGATGGAGTTGTATAAATTTTCATTGTGTGAAAGCAACCAACTAGGAGATTCAAGACAAAGATAAAGATGTGGAGCATGAGGATGAAGGTATGAAGAACAAGAAAGAGGAGCATGAAGATGAATGTGAGAAGAACAAGGAAGAGGAACGTGAAGATGAAGGTCAAGAGAGGAAGAAACTCACCCACAATTTGAAGCCTAGACCATCCCTTGCGTCTATTTTGCAAAACTTGGGAACACATACCAAATTAAAGAGCGATTCTCTAAAAGCTAAAGAGAGGTGCAAGTTAGCAAAAATTGATGCTCAAGAATTAGCTAAGAAAGAGAGGTTTTGAGTCAAGGTGGAAGTTGAAAATTTCAAATTCAAAGTAAAAGTTCTTTGCATGTAGAGAACATTAGATGCAAAGTAGAGAAGGTTCTATTTAAGGAATAAACTTCCAAGGCTAAGAAGTTACATTCCATGATTCTAGAATTAACACACATATAAAAGAGCTTTGAGGAAAGTAAAAGCATCATGACAATGTTGTGTGATATGGATTCACCTTATCATAGTAGAAGTAATAACCCAAAATTCCATATGCTTGATTTCAATAATCATTACAATGATAGTGATAATAATAACTTTGAATTGTGTTGATAATATTAAAATGGATGCTTTTTCTTTTCAACTTCAAATTTCCCTCTCACACTTATAATTTCATTTGGGTGTCTCATTTTATATATGTCATATGCACACATATTTGCTACAAACAACTATATGTGCTCTTGGTTTACTATATGAGCTTGTATGCACTTCTAACAAATAGTATGCACTCCACCATATTTAGTATGCGCTTGTATATGCAGGTGTATGCTAGAATGCACTTGCTTGCATTAACTTCCACTTTGCAACATTTCTATCCCATGATGAGTGCTTGTATTTGTTTGCACTCATTTATGGTCCTTGCAATTATCTTGTAGAATTCATGGGTAAAAACTCAGATTCAAAAGAAAAACTCAAAAGAAGATAGAGATTAATGAGCATATACACATATGAGCAAGAAGAAAAGACTTTATACATTCTATTGAATCTACTATACATTTGTATGCTTCCATACAAAGAAATAATATAGATGTTACAAATAGTGGAGTGATATGTACACAATAAGTAAAATGATATAATGGGAATGAAACATACAATATAATAATCATTAAATATACAAAGTAGATGTATGATGAAGTCTAAGTATGGTGTGATTGGAAATCTAGTGCATCCTCTAAGTGTCTATATAGGCATTGGTAGAGAAAAAAGGAGCTTTATGTCCACATCCATCTCCTCTTCATGAGCTATAGAGGGAGTTTTTGAAAACATTCCACTAAAAGCTCATATAGATCTCCATTATAATCCCTAAGTTTGCCTAATGTCCACTCCTCCTCTCAAAAAATAATAACAAGGTGGGTTTTGGCTATAAATCTACCTAGTAGAGCCACCAAGAGGTCCAATTTGCGTGATCTGTGTGGCAACCTAGGTGTATCAAGTGGAGTAAATCATGCGGATGTATAAGACATTGAGGATGGTTCCTACAATATCGAAGTATGTCACTATCAACTATAAATATACCTATGATGGATAGCCTTAGTGATGTAAAATGCTATAAGGTCTAACCATAAAATCTCTATACTCATCAATGAACTTATTTGTGCACCTTTTTGTGTTAATTGTTTTTATTTGTTTATTAATTTGAACTTTGTTTGTACGGAAGCACTAGCCTATTTTACAATTTTGGTAGGAACACCTATAGATATAAGATTCTTTGGTGTTGTAACTCTAGCTAGCAACCCAAATGAAACGGCTTGGATCAAAGGAACATCTAAAGGAAGAATGTAGATTACTGACTCAAGACCAAAGGGTGCTCAAAGGCAAATGGTTTGGGGGAGGACTTTGGCCCAAGGATCTCCATACAAAATGACCTTTGGCCCAAACCAACAATCAAAACTTAGCCAAATGAGTTCATTCTAGTTGGAATTCTTTTTAAACCCAACACATAGCAAGCATTGTACACCAATTCAAATGCACCGCCAACCAATTCAAGGACAATCGTTCCAATTCAAGAAGAATGGTTTGCATTCTAAGGAATATTGTTGGCATTTGGCCTAATGCCTACATGAGAACTTGGACCATTGAGGAAATGGATGATCTGCATGTGCAAGCAATACTCTACATTGTGTGAGTGACAAGGAAGAAGGATGACCCAATCTCTTTCTAGTTGAAGAATGATAGAAGACTTTGCATATAAAACCAAGTGTAGAATATCCATTTCCACTTTTTGAATTATAGGTGATCATTGAAGTGTAGCTTGACCTCAAATTTGATCATTTATTGTTGTAGTTTTATAGTTTTCAAAGTAAAACCAACCTTTGTTTTCATTTCATAACACTTGATAGAATGGTTTTTGTTCAAAAACCCATGAGCAAGACCCCCAAAAGCCACCTTCCAAAACCCAACAATGAATTCTTGGGTGTATATTGTAGGAGAGAATTGATTTAAAGCAAACATATGTGTTTCTTGCTTTGGGATTGTAATGTGTTAGATTTTGAAATCATCCATGAGATGATGATTAGAAAGGAGCAAAATAGTAGGGATATGAGAGGAAAAACTATGAGCTAGATAGAGGAGCATTGGAAGAATATCTTAGGTCTATATGCATGCCAATTAGGAGGAATGACAATTGATACAAGTTATGTGATCAAGAGCTAACCTAGGAGATTAATGTGCTACAAATGGCACAAAGTAGTATAGCGGCATATTCATCCCCCAATTCACAATCATCTGCCTTGTTTGTTGGTGAAAGCACTTTGCTTGGTTCACCTTTTCTCCTGCAAACATCTTGTGGAAGAATACCACCTATTGCTTTGTGACGTATGTGGTGTGCTCGGGTTTAAACGTTTCTATCATAGCCTTGACAATAATTTACCTCATTGGATCCCTATATGCATCCACCTTGTATCCATTATTGGTGCAAGGAGCGCTGAAGGAACTTCTCACCTTTGTGGTTTCCTCCAAAGAATCACCCTTTTGATAGAAGGTGACACCAGCCGTATCTCTAGCTTCCTTTCCCAAGACTAACTCCAATCCAACTTTATCCATAGAGCCAGATTTCCTCCATTTCACTCCTTCTTGAGACCATCCTCACAATTACTACCAACTATTTCTGCCATAACCCTAGAAAAATTAAGTTCTAGTTCTAGTTCTAGGCCAAAAATGTGATCTGAAGTCTACTCAAGACTTTGATCCTTGCCACTACTTCCAATCTATGAATTGTAGGATTCCTCATTATGAGTGAAGGACTCTTCTTGCCACTCTTTGTTTGCATTTTGTGTTTTCTAACTCTTGATCTTTGAAAAATCAAACGCTTGCTTGGCCTTGTGATTCTAACTACTAAGAGGAACATGATATCTTCTTGAAATTTTGGAAATTCCTCAATGAAGTCTTAACCTTATAGCATTACAATGTGCAGTCATTCTTCAATCAATCTTCACTTGACACTCACACCTTTTGCATGTGTTCCTCCTATCACTCTCAAATTTATCCCACTTACAAATTGGCCATTTTCTTGATTGTACCTTCTTGATTGGTTAGCCTAAAAAAAAGTTGTTACAATTTCTTTGCATTGGGTTGATCATTCCAAGGCAAAGTGTCCTTCCCTTGGATATACCACCCTTCAAGTCCAATCCAAGTTCTACTTCCTTTAACCCAAAGTCAACTTCTTTGGGTATGAACCTAACACATGATTCTTCTCTTCCCTTCACCATTTGGCTTCAATTTAGCTTCAACTATACACTTCTTCTTTAAACCTCATCAAAAACAGAAAAATGTGAGTACCACATACTTCCTCCCTCAAATATAAGCTATGAGCCGGCTTGTTCCTCATTTAGGATGAACCTTTGATGGCTATCATGGACTAAGAAGGCAAGGAACCCCAACTCCAACATACTCCTCCAAGGCTAACACTCCAAGACTAAAACCATTACTCATTAGAGAACTCAATGAGAGAGAGATAGTTGTAAATGAAAAGATGATGAATACCTTCTCATACTTAGTTTATATACTTATAACATAGTTACACACCAAAGTTACTAATTATTGGAGTAACTCAAGTTACTAGGCTAAAAGTCAAATTAAGTCAAAAACCTAAAGGAATATCTATACTCATGGGAATATTCTCCTAAGCATGTGGTCTTATCTTGACCCAACCACTAAGTCAAGGATTTCCTCACATGGGCTATCCTTGGACTAAACAAGAATTTGAAACAAAAAGGATTATGGGCTCAAGAGTTCTCAACTCTCTCCTCAAAGCCAAACATCTAGAAATAATACCAAGTCAACATATTAGTATCCAAAATAGTGATGCTCATCTTTTCCTCTTCTTCCAAAGAAAGGTCTCCTATATCTTAACTATGACTAACTTCAGATAATCATGACTAATGTAGAACCATCCTTTATCTCTATATAAATAATATCTCTCAAGTACTTATAATAGCAAACTAAATATCAAAATAACACATACATGCATAAATGGGTGTTACATTTACCCTTGGACTAAGATTCCACTTTGTCCTCAAAGTGAAATTCTCTCTACCTTCTATGATACATCTTCAACTTATCATGGTTAATCCCATCAAAGTGTCTTCCTCCCAACTCCTTGAGATCATAGGTGTAATTTCCTTACACCTTCTCCACTATGAATAGTACTTAGGCAAAAACTTCTTTTGCACTCTCTTGAAAAGAAAATGAAATCAAACAACATTACCCAATCACCTTCTTTAAAAGGCTCCACCTTCTTCTTGCCTTGCCTCTTATCATAGCTCTTCTTTTGTTTCCTTTGGGCTTGCTCCACTCAAACCATAGCAACTGCTCTTGCCTCTTCCAATACCATGAGTTGATCCTTCTTTGACTTCTCTACATCACCACCTTGTGTTTTTTTCAATCTCCTATGAATGCTTTGGAAGGTAGGAAGATCAAAGTGAATATGCAAGGTAGACTCAATACCATATACCAATTGAAATGGAGAATATCTGGTGGAAGTCGTTATGGTTGTCCTATACTCCTACAAAACTGTATGAATCCTCTTGTCCCAATGATGTTTAACCTCTTCCATTTTTGCATCTTTGGCCAACATCGTGCACAATGTCTGATCGGTTCTCTCTACCAAACCATTGGAATTTGGCTCATAAGATGTAGTTACTCTATGTGTGATAGAGAAATGTCATAGCATGGCTGTAGTGATGCTTCTTGCAAACTCTCCTCCTCTATCATAAACCAACTCCAAAGGGCACCCAAACCTAGTGATAATGCGTTCATAAAGAAATCTCCCAATGGTCATCTTCATTCTTGTCCCTCGATGGTCTAGCCCCAACCCACTTAGTAAGATAATTAGTAATTATCACAATGTATTGAGGTCATTTTCATTGAGCCATTTGGCCTAGACACCTTTCTATTCAGCACATATATTTCAGATTTGGTTTGAGAACCAACCCCATCACTTAAAAAGTCATAACTTCTTGTGCAAGAACAATATCTCTCTAATTCTTGGGCCAAAAGGTAGAATGCTATTTATTTAATTCTCTTGGAAAGTTTCAAAGCAATCCAATTGAGAATAAAGAAAGGGAAAACTCTAAACAAAATTCCAGAGAGCATGCAGTTTCAACACCAATTTACCCTATCAACTTTCAAACATTCTAGCTTAGTGTGTACTAGCTCTAAAAATAATTTTAAATGTGCTAACTAGAAAATAACCAAAGCTATCATGTGTATGAATTTTAAATCCAGATCTAAAAATTGAGATTTTGCCCAAAATCACCGTAATCCCCAAAATCTACAATCCACCTCAAACAATCTTTCCAAATCCTCTCTTGTGTACAAGATGTACAATATCATCTCAAAGACATTGTAATGAACTATAGGGTACACAAATGAGTCTTGGTTCTCTAACATAAGTTTAGCTCTTTCCTTCCCTAATGTTCTCTCCAAGTGAGCTTTCATAGCTTACTTCTGTCTAATATATAATTGTAAACATTATCTTACCTTCTAGAGAAGTCTCAATAACAAAAATATGAGTTGGCCTATCTCTCACTTAGGAACATTATCTTACCTTCTAGAGAACATTATGGAACATGGAACATTATCTTACCTTCTAGAGAAGTCTCAATAACAAAAATATGAGTTGGCCTATCTCTCACTTAGGATGAACCTCTGATGGCTATTATGGTAGTGCACCATGGACTAAGAAGGCAACCTCAACTCCATCATACTCCTCCAAGGCTAGCACTCCAAGATTCAAGACAGTGCTCACTAGAGAACACAACAAGAGAGAGAGAGATAGTTGCAAATGAAAGGATGATGAATACCTTCTCACACCTAGTTTGTATACTTGTGAAATAGTTATGCACCAAAGTTACTAATTATTGGATAACTCAAGTTACCATGCTAAAAATGAAAAAGTCAAAAAGCTAAAGGAATATCCATACTCATGGGAATATTCTCCTAAGCATGTGATCTTCTCTTGACCCAACCACTAAGTCAAGGATTCCTTCACATGGGCTATCCTTGGACTATAGAAGAATTTAAGCAAAAAGACTCATGGGTCCAAGAGTTCATAACTCTTTCCTCAAAGCCAAACACCTAGGAATAATACCAATTCAACACACTAGAATCCACAATAATGGTGCTCATCTTTTCTACTTCTTCTAAAGTAAAGTCCCTTTTATCTTAGCTATGACTAAATTTAGCTAATCATGACTAAGTAGAACCATCCTTTATCTCTATATAATTAATATCTCTCATGTAACAATATGGAGTTTAGCAACGTAGTTAGTAAGGCTAACGAAGTAGAGAATAAGCCAAATTAGCCCAAAATATTCTGAAAGCATCTAGGAAGCTTCTTGGGAAACTTCTTGACTAGCTTAACTTGCATCCCAAGAAAATAGCTTCTAGGAGTTTCTAACTAGCTTAGTTGCATACCAAGTAGGCGGCTTCTAGAAGGAAGCTTCTTGAGAAGCTACTTGGTTAACTTGGCTTGCACTCTAAGAAAGCGGCTCAAGGAAGCTTCTTGAGAAGCTTATCAAGGGCCTTGTATGCTGCCTATAAATACCAAAACCAAAGCTCATGCTAGGCATTTGCAGTTTTCCTTCATTCAAGTGTCCCAATGTGAGCTTCCATTCTCCTATTTCTCTCCTTGGTCTGGGACTTTTATATTGGAATTAGAGTAAGAATGGGATGGATGGAATTTATGGACCACCAAATCCACTTCCGCCCAACCATTGGGATTTTTGTGTATAGATATTACCCAAGCATCATTTCACACAATTCATTACCTCGTGCTTTGGATATGATTTTTTGCATATGATCACCTAGTCTAAGGAACCCTTGATACTTCCCGTTGTAACTTATGGAGAACGGTGGACGTGTTGCATCTATGTGTTAATCAATTAGATAAATTGGGAGTAGTGGGATAGAGTAGTAGTCATGATGGCAATACCAAACTTTATCCTTACAATGCAACAACAAATCAAGCACCTTACTTGATTGTTGGATGACCAAGAGCAACAACGACAAGAACACATAGAGAGAGCACCAGTTTGAGATGGAGAAGATTGCATTTGATTTCCAAAACCCAAGGTGTTTGAAGGTAAAAATCTTTCAAGCACAATGGAGAATTTTGTGTTTGATTGCAAATGTTACTTTGAAGCCACCAATCTTCAAGATGAATGGAAACAAATTCTCTTGGCTTCTAGCCAATTGGATGGTCTGGCAAAACTTTCGTGGTGGTTCCTAGTGGAGCAAGCTGAACAACGGATTGTTGCACCAATTTTGACATGAGCAGAATTCAAGGATGCAATACTTGGCCAATTTCAAAGTATAAATGCCACCCGAGCCGCATGAGATAAATTAGTAGAGTTGAAGTAGATTGGCCCTCTAAGGAGCTACATCACACAATTTCAGAACATCATCATGCAAATTCTAGATATACAAGAATGTGAAGTTCTGGATCAATTTGTGTGGGGATTGAAGTCATGAGGTGACCATGCAAGAACCACAAAATGTGGAAGAAGCCATGCGATTGGCTGATCGCTTTGATTCCTTGGTTGTGATAACTTGGTCTCGACCTTGACCTACACAAAGCCTACCAATACAATACACACAGGTAGAGAAATTGGCACCAATGGAGATTGATACTGTCCAACAGAGACCACTCAATATAGTGGATAGAGAAAGATTACGACAAAATGGAGGTTGTTTTTATTGTTGCCTAAGTTAGACATTGCATTGTTGAATGTGCAACTTAGGAATGAGCAACCTAGACAAGTCACCCAAATGGAGTTTGTGGAACAAAATGATCAAGGAAACAAGGAAACCCAATAGGAGATTTTGAGCCGCCTACTAGGAGCTTGACTAGTTCCAATGGGATTGAAGGCTTGACATATGCAAGTTTGCTTCACTTGCAAGGTACAATATCTAATTAGGGTTGTAGGATTTTGGTTGATATTGGAAGTTCAGAGAATTGCATGTCTATGCAAGTAGCAAAGGAATTGGGTATTCCTATCAAGCCGGTGATTGGAAGTAGATTGATGATGGCGGATGGTAGAAAAGGTTATGCATTTTGTACCTCGCATCCTATACTTGGCACCAAGCTTGCTTTGTCCACAGCCTATCATCCTTAAACTGATGGACAAACAGAACATGTAAATCATACCTTGGAAGATATGCTGTGTGCCTTTGTCAATGTCCACCATACCAATTGGGATGAATGTCTTGCAGTTGCAGAATTTACCTACAACAATTCCAAATAGGCAAGCACCAAATTTTCTCCTTTCTTTCTCAATTTTGGCCAAGATCCGCTTGTCCCAAATTCTCTTCTTGCTCCTCCTCTATCTCAGGTCCCTCATACTTCAACCTTCCTGACCACCATCTCTGAATCTCTCCAACAAGCCAAATCTCACCTCCTTGTTACTCAAAATTGTCAAAACCAATATGCGGAGAACCATAATTGTGATCTCACCTTTGAAGTCAATGATAAAATTATGCTATCCTTAGTAATCTACCCCTCCTACTTGATATTCAAGTTTGTAAACTTGCCCCTAATTAGATAGGACCCTTTGATATCACCCAAATTACCTCTCTTGTTGCTTATCGACTTGCCTTGCCTTGCCTTGTCATATGCACATCCATTGTATCTTTCATGTTTCTAAGTTAAAACCCTTTGTTCCTAACCCCTCTTCTTTTTCCTTTGAAGTCCAACCCCCTCCTCTTGTCCTATCAATGATCATGAGGAGTATGAAGTTGATTGTATCCTTACGCGTTGCCACATTCAACAAGGACACCAACAACATATGGAGTACAAGGTCCTTTGGAAAGTGTACCCCCTTCATGGGAACCTCTTTCTCACCTCCAGAATGCACTGACGGCCACCTAGGAGTTTGAAGCTTCAATGGTGACCAGGACGTCACCAACTAGCGGTGGGTGAATATGTAATATGGAGTTTAGCGATGTAGTTAGTAAGGCCAACAAAGTAGAGAATAAGCCAAATTAGCCCAAAATATTCCAAAAGCATCTAGGAAGCTTCTTGGGAAACTTCTTGACTAGCTTAACTTGCACCCCAAGCAAATAGCTTCTAGAAGCTTCTAACTAGCTTAGCTTGCACGCCAAGTAGGCGGCTTCTAGAAGGAAGCTTCTTGAGAAGCTTCTCAATGGTCAACTTGGCTTGCACTCTAAGAAAGCGGCTCAAGGAAGCTTCTTGAGAAGCTTCTCAATGGCCTTGTATGCTACCTATAAATACCAAAACCAAAGCTCATGCTAGGCATTCAGAGTTTTCCTTCATTCAAGTGTCCCAATGTGAGCTTCTATTCTCCTATTTCTCTCCTTGGTCTTGGACTTTTACATCTCAAGTACTTATAATACCAAACTAAATATCACAATAATGTATACATGCACAAATGGGTGTCATAGTCCAATATACTAATAGTTATTAGAGGAGTACTATTCAAGGTGAACTATATTGTATTGAGACCAATGACCAAAACTGATTACCCATTGTTGATCGGAAGACCTTGCATGTATAGTGTACGTGTTGTGGTGGATTGGCACCAACAAAAGCTAGGGTTCAAAGACATTTTTTCTGAAGACCAAAAGTTGGTGATACTTAGTTGGACAAAGATTCCACACCTTAGGAAAACTACTTTTTTGGAAGATGAAGATCAATCTGATGATACTTTCTCTTTGTCCTCAGATGATTTGGACAAAGAAGTCAAAGTGAATTATTTGGAGAGCTATGAGGTGGATGTTGAAGGAGAGAATTTGTATGATGTCACCTTGGGCAGCAGCAATTTGGAGGAAAGATGTCTAAACTCCATTTGACTTGGGTTGAACCAAGTCAGTCATGTTGAAGGAATCATTCACTCAAATGACTATCAAGATGTAGTCTTGGAAGAAGGCAAAGTATTGAAAATATCTAAGATAGTCACTCTAGACAAATTGGCAGGTTACACTACCTTGTTTATTGAGTACCAAGATGTATTTGTTTGGTCCATTGATTAGATGCCGGGAATCCTCCAACAAATTGGGGAACATTGGATTGAAGGCGCAATTCCAGTTTGGCAACATCAGTGCCAATTGAACCCAAGTACTCACTTTTGGTTAAAGATGAAATTGATAAGTACTTGGAGGCCAAAATTATTTTTCTTGTCTTGAGCAGTGAATGGGTTTTGCCCATTGTCATGGTTCTAAAGAAGAAGACAAGGAAGATTCAGGTGTGCCAAGACTTCTGCAAGCTTAATGCAATAACAAGGAAAGGCAATCATCCTTTGCCCTTCATAGATACAATTTGGGACCAAGTAGTAAGTCAATCCTTGTTATAGTTTTCTTGATTGATTTTTAGGCTAAAATCAAGTGTCCATTTAAGAAGAAGGCAAGGACAAGACTACCTTCACTACCTATTGGAGTACATTTGCATACAATCAAATGCACTTCAGATTGTGTAATGCTCCCACTCCTTCCACTTTAGGTTGTGTATTGCTTTCCAATGGATGATGAATGCAATCATTACAGACTTTCTGTGGAAGTTAGTGGAAGTTTTTGTTGATGATTTTGTGTGTTTGGACAAAGAGAGGTACATTTGGACCACCTTCACCAAATTTTTGAAAGGTGTCATTTCTCCAGCTTGTCATTACACATAAAGAAATGCTTCTTTGCAATGAAAGAGGGAATTATGCTAGGACATCAGGTGTCAAGCCAAGATATTGAAGTCATTGAAGAGAAGGTAAAAGTAATCTTAGCTTTGGAATCCCCCAAAAATATTTGGGACCTAAGAGCTTTCTTGGATCATGTTGGATCTTATAGACACTTCATGTCTAACTATGTGGTGTTGGCTACACCTTTGACAAAGCTCTTGAAGAAATCCAAAGACTACTTGTGGGAGGCGGATCAAGAAGAAGCCTTCTAAGTGTTGAAGAAGAAATTGGTGGAAGCACTAGTTATGAGGCTCCAAATTGGGATATATTTTTTCATGTGTGTATAGATACTTCATCCATGCCAATTGGAGTAGTCTTGAGTCTGAAAGACAATACAAAGAAAAACTACCCCATCTATTATACCAATTGACAACTTTCAATTGTAGAGAAGAATTATACTACTATTGAAAGAGAAGCACTTGGTGTTGCGGGGATTGTAAGGTCTTGAGATTGCGCTGGGCACTTGCCTGCTTGTGCTTATGCTGGCTTGTTCACCATAAGCTCGGCATTGGTTTTGTTTCTAGCTTTGTGACAACAATCTCTCTTGGCAGAATTTTTGCTGATGTTCCGCACCTAAAGTTCTTGAGTTGTTGTTCTAGACTATTTCTCACTCTAAGCTTCTTAGGAGGGTGGTGGGTTTTGTTGTAATGTCAGGTCTGTCCAAGCACAGACTCAAGGATTTGAGTACTAGTCCATAGGTCATGCAATTGACTCAACTCCAAAATTTTGCTCCATGTACTTGTTAAATTTTGCAGCCTAGCTGAATACCGTGGTGTTTATTCCATTCTTTTTACTGTTTCTTATTTTTGTAAATACACATTCAATAATGGGAAATGTCACTTCCAACTTCTTACCAGGTTTCAAATCCATAACTTTTCAGGATGATCAAGCAGACCTGACTGCATAATGGTTGCATCTAAACACACTGCCTAGTCAAGCATGTATAGAACTCAAAGTCAGCCTGGTCCTGTGAGCCGGCCTGTCTCTCACTCAGGATGAACCTCTGATGGCTATTATGGTAGTGCACCATGGACTAAGAAGGCAAGGAACCCAAACTCCATCATACTCCTCCAAGGCTAACACTCCAAGACTCAAGACATTGCTCACTAGAGAACTCAATGAGAGAGAGATAGTTGCAAATGAAAGGATGATGAGTACCTCCTCACCCCTTGTTTATATACTTGTGAAATAGTTACATACCAAAGTTACTAATTACCGTAGTAACTCAAGTTACTAGACTAAAAGTCAAGTAAAGTCAAAAAGTAGAAAGGAATATCCATTCACATGGGCATATTCCCCTAAGCATGTGGTCTTATCTTGACCCAACCACTAAGTCAAGGATTCCTTCACATGAGCTATCCTTGGACTAAAGAAGAATCCAAAACAAAAAGGCTTGGGGGCCCAAGAGTTGTCAACTCTTTCCTCAAAGCCAAACACCTAGGAATAATACCAAGTCAACACACTAAAATCCAAAATAGTGGTGCTCATCTTTTCTACTTCCTCTAAAATAAGGTCCCCTCTATCTTAGCTATGAATAACTTTAGCTAACCATGACTAATATAGAACCATCTTTTATCTCTATATAAATAATATCTCTTAAGTACTTGTAATACCAAGCTAAATATCACAATACCATGCACATGCACAAATGGGTGTTACATTTACCCCTGGACTAAGTTTTCATTTTTTCCTCAAAGTGAAGGTCTCTCTACCTTCTATGGTACATCTTCAACTTATCATGGTTAATCCTATCAAAGTGTCTTCCTCCCAACTCCTTGAAATCATAAGTGTAATTGTCCCACACCTTCTCCACTATGAAAGGTCCAAAGTACTTAGGCAAAAACTTCTTTTGCACTCTCTTGAATCGAATGGAATCAAACAACATTACCCAATCACCTTCTTTGAAAGTCTCCACCTTCTTCTTGCCTTGCCTCTTGTCATAGCTCTCCTTTTGTTTCCTTTGGGCTTGCTCCACTCGAACCATAGCAACTGCTCTTGCCTCTTCCAACTCCATGAGTTGATCCTTCCTTGACTTCTCTGCCTCACCTCCTTGTGCTTTCTTCAATCTCCTATGAATGCTTTGGAAGGTAGAAAGATCAAAGTGAATAGGTAAGGTAGACTCAATACCATACACCAATTGAAATGGAGAATATCCGGTGGAAGTCTTCATGGTTGTCCTATACTCCCACAAAACTGCATGAATCCTCTTGTCTCAATGATGTTTAGCCCCCTCCATTTTTGCATCTTTGGCCAACATCATGCACAAGGTCTGATTGGTTCTCTCTACCAAGCCATTGGAATTTGGCTTATAGGATGTAGTTACTCTATGTGTGATAGAGAAATGTCGTAGCATGGCTTGTGAGCCGGCCTGTCTCTCACTCAGGATGAACCTCTGATGGCTATTATGGTAGCGCACCATGGACTAAGAAGGCAAGGAACCCCAACTCCATCATACTCCTCCAAGGCTAACACTCCAAGACTCAAGACATTGCTCACTAGAGAACTCAATGAGAGAGAGATAGTTGCAAATGAAAGGATGATGAGTACCTCCTCACTCCTTGTTTATATACTTGTGAAATAGTTACGTACCAAAGTTACTAATTACCGTAGTAACTCAAGTTACTAGACTAAAAGTCAAGTAAAGTCAAAAAGTAGAAAGGAATATCCATTCACATGGGCATATTCCCCTTATCTTGACCCAACCACTAAAGCAAGGATTCCTTCACATGGGCTATCCTTAGACTAAAGAAGAATCCAAAACAAAAAGGCTTGCGGGCCCAAGAGTTCTCAACTCTTTCCCCAAAGCCAAACACCTAGGAATAATACCAAGTCAACACACTAAAATCCAAAATAGTGGTGCTCATCTTTTCTACTTCCTCTAAAGTAAGGTCCCATCTATCTTAGCTATGACTAACTTTAGCTAACCATGACTAATATAGAACCATCCTTTATCTCTATATAAATAATATCTCTTAAGTACTTGTAATACCAAGCTAAATATCACAATACCACACACATGCACAAATGGGTGTTACAGGCTATAGTAATGCTTCTTGTAAACTCTCTTCCTCTATTAGAAACCAACTCCAAAGGGCATCCAAACCTAGTAATAAATGCGTTCATAAAGAAATCTACCCACTTCATCTTCATTCTTGTCCCTCAATGGTCTAGCCTCAACCCACTTGGTAAGGTTATCAATAACTACCACAATGTACCAATTGTTCCTTGGGGTTCTATTGAGAGGACCTACAAAATCAATTCCCCACTTCTCAAAAGGTCCTAGCAATGGAATTGATCTAAGTGGTGGAGTGGATGTAGACTTTCTAGAAAAAGCTTGACAAACATGACAAGTTTTGCAATAATCAAGACAATCCTTGAAAATCCTTCTCCAATGGTAACTTGCATCTAGAATCTTGAAAGCAGTCACCTTTCCTGCAAAGTGTCCTCCACATACTAAACCTTCATGAAACTCCTTTATGAGTAGGATAGACTCTTCCTTACCCATTGCTCTTGGAAGTAGACCATCTGCTCCTTGGTGAAAAAGAATATCCTCCACCATTGTGTAAGGTCTAGATCTTGCTGCATTCCTCTCCCTAGCATGCATCCCTTCTGGATAGTTACCTTTTTTCACAAAATCCACAATCTCCTTGTACTCCATTGGAACCTCTTGAATGATTGAGATTGTCATGAGCTCCTCATGCAGGAAGGAATCATCCACTAGCTCATCTCCATCATGATCATAGGCTTTAGATAACAAATCAACATTTGCATGTTTCTTTCGTGGCCTATCCTCAATGGTGTAGTCATACTCAGACAAGAGTATCATCCACCTTGCTAGTCTCCCTTCAACATTAGGCTTGCTGAAGATGTACTTCAAAGCCTTGTGATCCATGACAATGGTGGCTTTCCCTCCAATCAAGTAGTGTCTAAACTTCTTGAGACCAAAGATCACTGCCAACCCTTCTCTCTCCGTGACAGAGTAGTTCTTCTCTGCTGAAACCATCTGCCTACTAGCATAAGCTATTGGATGATCATGTCCATCTTGGTCTAATTGACTAAGAGTGCATCCTATAGCTATATTAGAAGCATCAGTGTAGAGGATGAAAGGCTTACTCCAATCAGGTTTAGCAAGAATTGGAGCTACAACAAGGGATTGCTTGAGCTCCTCAAAAGCTTTGAGAGCCTCCTTGTCCTCCAAAATCACCATGTAATCTACACACTTCTTCATGTAGATGGTCAATGCATAAGCCTTGTTGGAAAATGAGAAGATGAACCTCTTATAGTATCCAACCATCCCCAAGAATTGGCGTAACTTTGTTAAGCTTGAAGGGAATGGAAAGTCTGAGATTTTCCTCACCTTCTCAGGAGCAACTGCTATTCCATCCTTGGAGATGATGTGCCCCAAAAGTAGACCTTCTTCACATCCAAAAATGCACTTCTCTGGGTTGAGTGATGCATTTGCCTCATCCAAGCATTGTAAGACTTTGATTAGGTGCTCAAAGTGCTCTTACTTACTTCCATAGACACAAAAGTCATCAATGAAGTCTCTCACAAATTTCCCAATGAAAGGTTCAAATACCTTGTTCATGAACGGTTGGAATGTGGCTGGAGCATTGCAAAGCCCAAAAGGCATGACCTTGAAAGCGTAAGTTCCCCAAGGTGTGGTGAATGTGGTGAGTTGTTGATGCTCTAGTGCAATCTTGATTTGGTTATATCCACTATAACCATCTCCAAAATTGTACCTCTCATGACCTACAACCTCCTCCAAGATCTCATCAATGAATGGCAATGGATAGTAGTCCTTCTTGATAACAACATTGAGCTTCTTGTAATCCACACATACCCAAAGCTTGCCATTCTTTTTCTTCAAAATGGCAATTGGAGACACCCATTCTGAATTCTCTACCTCAAAGATAAATCCAGCCTCCTTGAGCTTATCAATCTCCTCCTTCACAACCAAAGATATTGGTGGGCTAATGCGATGTCGCTTTTGGCGGATTGGTCTTGCATGTGACTCCACCTCTATCTTGTGCTCCTCCAAGGTGACTTTGTTCAAATCCTTGTAACTAAAAGCAAACACATGGATGAACTTGCGGAAAATCTCCTCAAATCTCACCTTCTCCTCCTTGGTAACATTTGGGCCATACTTGGGGGTTAACTAACCTTCTCTCTACCTCCTCAAGTGTCAATGGTGATTTTTCTGGGCCCTTCAAAACCTCTGGCTTAGGTGCAAAATCCATAGCACACAAAGGATACACATCTGAATCAGATTCAGATTCATCCTCCTCCGTGGAAGTCTCCCCTTCCATGCTTCTATCCACACCTAAAGCTCCTTCTTCAGAATCTGATTCTCAATAATCAGAAGATGGTGTATCTGAATGTGAAGTGTTGGTGGTGTTAGTCACAAGAACTGTGACTATGGTTTGATTGCCCAATCCTCAAGTACCCTTTGTACCATCGATCAGTTGTGCGTGCTGCTCTCAACCATGGCCTCCCAAGAAGTAAGTCATAGCTTGAATCCTTCAAGACTTGGAAAGTCATGAGATTTTGAACTCCCATAACTGAAACTACCACTTTGTCCATCACCCCTATTGGTCAAACTTGTTGCTTGTTTGCCATGCTCACCACAAATGTTGAAGGTCTTGAGGGTATCATACCCAACTTCTTCATCAACCTTTTTGACATGGCATTTACTGCTGATCCTCCATCAACCAATGCATCCTTGATGTTGTGACTATTCACTCTCACATCAATCTTGGAGGCATATTCACAAGCTTCCCATGGTGCTAGCTTGGCATCCACCACCCCCATTGATACTGGAACTTTTACCTTCTTCTTCCTCTTGCTCCTTGTAGAACTCAAACCACCTCTAAGCTCCTTTCTCAAGGTAGGGTTCAAAGCAATCAATTGGCCCATTGTGATGTTAGCCTTATGACTACCAACATCCTCCAACACATTGTAGTTCCATTATTGCTTTGAAATCAAGAAATCCTCCATCCCCAACTTCTTCCATGGAGTCTTTGTTGTTGATGGTGTTGAGGTGCGAGTGCTCCTAGTAGACATAGGAGTATCCTTGCTTGGAGTAAATCCTTGAGAAGAGTGAAGATCCTCTGCAAAACAAGCTCTCTTCTTCTCTTGTGCCAAAAGCTCCAAATTAAGACTCTTGGAGTTTGAGCACTCTCCCTTCTCATACTTGCTCTCCACAACATCTATGGATGCTATCCCCTTACCTTTTTTTGGATTATGAGCCACTTGGGTTTCACTACCACCATCTTTCCGTCTATTGGCTTCCTCATAACCCCTTCTTCCATGGTAAGTGGAATTTGGGCAATTCCTTTGGATATGGCCTCTTCCTCCACAACCAAAAAATTTTCTATCATTGAAATTGTTGGCTGGTTGAACTCCTCTATATGGATAGTTTCCATAACTCTTAGGACCTCTCCCTACATTCTAATCCACCTCTCTCTTCTCCCATAATTGCACCACATTGATCTTGAGATCTGCAAGTTGTTCTGTGATGGTTTGAAGTGGATCCTTTGGTGGAGGTGCAAGAATTGGAGCAACTACTACTTGTGGTGCAACCCTTGTCACCAAAGTATCAGAAGTTCCACCATACTTGTAGTCTTGAGGAGGATGCACAACCTCCTTCACCACCAAATCACTCTCATCTCCTTCCAAACTCTCCTCCATATGAATTGCAATCTTGATAGGTTCAACCTTGGAAGAAGGTTTCTCATATCTCACCTTGCTTCTAATTTGTGGTCTCAACCCTCCCACAAAATTCTTGGTGAGCATGGCCCCTATGCCAATCATTGTAGTCTCCACATCATCCCCACCCTTCCTCAACACTATGCAAAATCTGGACTCTAACTTTTCCACATAGACTCTCACTTTCTCTCCATCTCCTTGCTTGAGAAATGTAACCTCACTCATCAATCTTTCATAACTCTCATCAGGAAGAAAGTTCTCAATGAGTGCTGAAGTCAAAGTCTCCCAAGACTCCTCTTCCCTATCTCTCCTCTCTCTCTTTTGGTATTCTGACTCATACCATGTAAGTGCTGCATCCTCAAAGAAATCTGGTAATAATGAGGACCATTAATTCTTCCTCCTCTCATTGTTTTCTATGCAAGCTCTCTTGAAGTCTCTCACAAAGGCCTTCACATCTTCTCCATCCTTGCCAAAGAAAACCGGAAGTTTCCCCATCTTAACCTCTCACTATCTTTCTCTTCTCTCAATTTTTCTTTCTCTCTTTTTTCTTTTCTCTCACTCTATAACTAATAGAGTATATACATGACTTACACCATTTGAGAGTAATCCACCCTAGGGAACACAAAAGGTTCAAGTTGCTCCAAGATTTCTATAGCAACATCAAATCCTAGAGTGCATATTAATCAAACTCTCATGGATAGTTTATCCATAAGTTGAAAGACTATCTCCATCACTAATCTTGAGAACTAGCTGATGAAGGTGGTAGTATTTCTGTAGCTGTACTAAGACTCTCTCCAAGATCCTTCACCAAAGTCTCCAAAAGTGATTTCACTCCACTACACTCATGTCCCTTTGGAAGTCCTTCAACTCCACAAACCTCATACAACTCCCTGGTCTTAGATCTTCTCCCTCCCAATCTTGGTGGAAAAGGTCCAACATGCAAACCCAAGTCAAGTAAGCCTCTCCTTTCCCTCAATCTCTTGCTCTCAAAGGTCAATGGACATGAACTTGCCTTCTGTCCCTTCTCTCTACACACAAAGCACTTAGACTCACTCTTTCCTCCAAGTGGTGTAGGTTTTTGGATCCTCTCAACACTCTCTTCAAATTCTATTGTAAACTCTTTTTTTCTCAAATCCACCCCTACAATCACCTCAAACCCTTGGGGAACCTTACATAATCTCAATTTCCACTCTTGATGACCCTCCATGTTCCCAAGATGAATATAAATACTCAAACATGCTTTTTGTTGATCTCAAACTCCTCATGCATGAGATTTCCACTCTGCAGAATTGACCCTTCCTCTCAATGTCACTCAAATCTCCCAACCAGTATGTCATAGTCCTCTGAAATTTTGCACACTTGATCACAATTCCAGGGCGTCCCTCCCTGCAGAATCTCAGATCTGTTCATTGAGCCATTTGGCCTAGACACCTTTCTATTCATCACACATATTTCAGATTTGGTCTGAAAACCACCCCCTTCACTTCAAAAACTCTTAATTCACTGCACAAGAACGATCTCTCTCTAATTTTGGTGGCAGAAGGTAGGATACAATGCACTGAATTTTCTTGAAAATATTTAGGACAATTCAGTGAAAATTAAAGAAATGGTAGACTCTGTACAATTTTCCAGAGAGCATGCAGTTGCGGAAGCACTTTACCCTATCAACTTTCAAAAATTCTAGCCCAGTGCGCATAGTAGCTCTCACAATAATTTCAAGTGTGCCAACTGAAAGATAACCCAAGCTATCATGTGTAGAAATTTCAAGTCCAGATCTCAAACTTGAGATTTTGCCCAAAATCACCTTAATCTCCAAAATCTGCAATCCACCTCACACAATCTCTCCAATTCCTCTCATGTGTACATGATGTACAAAATCACCTCAAAGACATCATAATGAACTACAGGGTGTACAAATGGATCTTGGTTCTCTAACATAAGTTCAACCCTCTCCTCTCCTAATGTTCTGTCCAAGTGAGCTCTCATAGCCTCCTTTTGCCTAATGTAGAATTGAACGCGGAACATTATCTTGCCTTCTAGAGAGTTCCCGGCAACGGAACCAAAAATGTAAGCCGGCCTGTCTCTCACTCAGGATGAACCTCTAATGGCTATTATGGTAGCACACCATGGACTAAGAAGGCAAGGAACCCAAACTCCATCACACTCCAAGACTCAAGACATTGCTCACTAGAGAACTCAATGAGAGAGAGATAGTTGCAAATGAAAGGATGATGAGTACCTCCTCACCCCTTGTTTATATACTTGTGAAATAGTTACGTACCAAAGTTACTAATTACCGTAGTAACTCAATTTACTAGACTAAAAGTCAAGTAAAGTCAAAAAGTAGAAAGGAATATCCATTCACATGGGCATATTCCCCTTATCTTGACCCAACCACTAAGTCAAGGATTCCTTTACATGAGCTATCCTTGGACTAAAGAAGAATCCAAAACAAAAAGGCTTGGGGGCCCAAGAGTTGTCAACTCTTTCCTCAAAGCCAAACACCTAGGAATAATACCAAGTCAACACACTAAAATCCAAAATAGTGGTGCTCATCTTTTCTACTTCCTCTAAAATAAGGTCCCCTCTATCTTAGCTATGAATAACTTTAGCTAACCATGACTAATATAGAACCATCCTTTATCTATATATAAATAATATCTCTTAAGTACTTGTAATACCAAGCTAAATATCACAATAACACACACATGCACAAATGGGTGTTATAGTCCTAACTCCTATCCCTTACAGTCTTTGGCTTTCTGCTTGTAGTCTCTGCTTGATGTTTCTAAGTCTTCACTACTTGGCAAAATTCCTTTGGTTTCTCCATCCTGTCATTGTGAGTCGATACCGTCTCCTTCTTGAGTATCTCTCTCCTCACACTCCAATTCCTTACCTCCCTTGACCTTTTCTTTCATCCAAACCCACCTTTCTCTCTCCCTTTTAGTGATCCAAGACCTTCTTTGATTTCTATTCCTTTTTTCTCTCCTCTCTTTGATGCTCTTCCCTCTTTGCTCTTCCTTCAATTTCTTCCCAAAAACCCTCACTGTTCTCCTAAAAACATTTTCTCTTTCAAAAGTTCCTTGTCACTTCTCAAAACTCCTCTCCAACTTTACTGATCTCTTGAAAAACTTCCTGCCAAGAACCTCTATGTAAACCTTCAATTTCTTCCCAAAACCCTCATTGTTCTCCTGAAAATATTTCTCCTGAAAAAATTTTCTCTTTCAAAAATTCCTTGTCACTTCTTGAAACTCCTCTGCAGCTTTACTAATCTCTCAAAAAACTTCCTGCCAAGAACCTCTCTATAAACCTTGAATTTCTTCCCAAAACCCTCACTGTTCTCCTGAAAACTTTTTCTCTTTCAAAAATTCTCTGTCAGTTCTCAAAACTCCTCTGCAGCTTTACTGATCTCTCTAAAATCTTCCTGCCAAGAACCTCTCTGTCAACCTTCAACTTCTTCCCAAAAGCCTATGTCATTCCCAAGAACTTCCTGCTGGCCCTATTGTCTTTCTCGAAACTCCTATTGTCCAAAAATCAACTCCTAGGGAAACATTTTCTCTTTCAAAACCCTCTTCCAATTCCCAAAAACTCTCTCTCAGCCCTAGTGCTCGTCTCAAAAATTCTCTTGTCCAAACATCAACTCTTGGGGAAACACTTGTCTTGCTAAACCCTTTTCTCCTTCCCAAAACTCTCTCTCAGCCCTAGTGCTCTTCTCAAAAATTCTCCTGTCCAAACATAAACTCATGGGGAAACATTTTTACTGAAAAACCCTTTTCTCCTTCCCAAAACTCTCTCTCAGCCTTAGTGCTCTTCTCAAAAATTCTTACTATAAAACTTCACAAACATTTCTCCTGAAACCCCATGTCGATTCCGGAAGAACTTCCGCCTAGCCCCTCATCTTCCAAAACTTCTCATTGTAAGAAACTCAACTCGTGGAAAGCATTTCTCTTTCAGAAATTCCCTGTCACTTTCTCAAAACCCCTTTGCCACTTCCCAAAAACCCTATTGCAAGCCCTCTCATTTCCCAAAACTTCTCATTGTAAGAACTCAACTCCTAGAAAACATTTCTCCTGCAAACATTTTCTCTTTTGAAAATTCCTTGTCACTTCTTGAAACCCCTCTGCCACTTCCCAAAACCCTACTGCCATCCCTCTCATCCCCCGAAACTTTCTCACTGTAAGAAAACTCAACTCCTGGAAAGCATTTCTCCTGAAAACATTTTCTGTGTCAAAAATTCCCTGTCACTTCTCTAAACCCCTCTGCTACTCCCCAAAAACCCTACTGCCAGCCCTCTCATCTCCCGAAACTTTCTCACTATAAGAAAACTCAACTCTTGGAGAGCATTTGTCCTTCAAAATCCCTCTGCCAAATCTCGAAACCCCACAGTCAACCCTACTGGTCTTCTCAAAAATTCTTACTGTAAAACTTCACAAACATTTCTCTTGAAACCCCATGTCAATTCCCGAAGAACTTCTTGCCAGCCCTCTCATCTTCCGATCATCTCTTTATCTCAAAACCCCTACGCAGCTTTCTGAAAACCCTACTGCTAGCCCTCTCATCTTCCAAAACTTCTCACTGTTAGAAAACTCAACTCTTGGAAAGCATTTCTCCTGAAAACCTTTTCTTTTGAAATTTCCCAGTCACTTCTCAAAACCCCTCTGCAGCTTCCCAAAAACCTTACTGCCAGCCCTCTCATCTCCAAACTTCTCATTGTCAGAAAACTCAACTCCTAGAAAGCATTTCTCTTGAAAGCATTTTCTCTTTCTAAAATTCCCTATCACTTCTTGAAACCATTTTGCCACTTCCCAAAAACCCTACCGCCAGCCCTCTCATCTCCCAAAACTTTCTCATTATAAGAAAACTCAACTCCTGGAAAGCATTTCTCCTAAAACATTTTCTCTTTCAAAAATTCCCGGTCACTTCTCAAAACCCCTCTGCCACTTCTCAAAAATTCTACTGCCAGCCCTCTCATCTCCCAAAAATTTCTCACTGTAAGAAAGCTCAAATCTTGGAAAACATTTCTCCTTCAAAATCCCTCTGCCAAATCCCAAAACCCCACACTCAACCCTACTGGTCTTCTTGAAACTTGTTACTGTCAAACTTCACAAACATTTCTTGTGAAACCCATGCCAATTCCCAAAGAACTTCCTGCCAGCCCTCTCATCTTCTGAAACTTCTCATTGTAAGAAAACTCAACTCCTAGAAAGCATTTCTCCTGAAAACCTTTTCTCTTTCAAAAATTCCCTGTCACTTTCTTGAAACCCCTCTGCAGCTTTTTGAAAACCCTATTGCCAGCCCTCTCATCTTCCGACACTTCTCATTGTTAGAAAACTCAACTCATGGAAAGCATTTCTCTTGAAAACCTTTTCTCTTTCAAAAATTCCTGTCACTTCTTGAAACCCCTTTGCAGCTTCCCGAAAACCCTACTGCCAGCCCTCTCATCTCCCGAAACTTCTCACTGTCAGAAAACTCAACTCTTGGAAAGCATTTCTCCTGAAAACCTTTTCTCTTTAAAAAATTCCCTGTCACTTTCTTGAAACCCCTCTGCAGCTTTTCGAAAACCCTATTGCCAGCCCTCTCATCTTCCGACACTTCTCATTGTTAGAAAACTCAACTCATGGAAAGCATTTCTCTTGAAAACCTTTTCTCTTTCAAAAATTCCTGTCACTTCTTGAAACCCCTTTGCAGCTTCCCGAAAACCCTACTGCCAGCCCTCTCATCTCCCGAAACTTCTCATTGTAAGAAATCAACTCCTCGAAAGCATTTCTCCTTTGAAAAGTCCCTATCACTTTCTTGAAACCCCTCTGCCACTTCCCAAAAACCCTATTGCCAGCCCTCTCATCTTCCGAAACGTCTCACTATAAGAACTCAACTCTTGGAAAGCATTTCTCCTAAAACATTTTCTCTTTTGAAAATTCCTTGTCACTTCTCGAGACCCCTCTGCCACTTCCCAAAATCCCTCTGTAGCTTTTTAAAATACTCTTGATACCCCAATAACATAATAATAGTCCAACGGTTAAGTGACAAGGAAAAATACCCTGAGCTTTTGTAACATTAAAGAAAATCCACCACTCAATTTCCTCCCTCCCTCAACACAAGAGAAAATCCTTGAGCTTACAGGAACACAAAACAACTACCGGTTTCACCATAATATAAACCCTTGAGTTCACTAACATGAAAACTCACACCAAATGGCACCAATACTACGTGTAGATTATTTTCCCGACGAGATCCTATGCAGCCACCGGTCTGCACCAACAAGTCCTGAATGATCTGCCACTTCCCAAAATCCCTCTGTAGCTTTTTAAAATACTCTTGATACCCCAATAACATAATAATAGTCCAACGGTTAAGTGACAAGGAAAAATACCCTGAGCTTCTATAACATTAAAAAAAATCCACCACTCAATTTCCTCCCTCCCTTAACACAAGAGAAAATCCTTGAGCTTACAGGGACACAAAACAACTACCGGTTTCACCATAATATAAACCCTTGAGTTCACTAACATGAAAACTCACACCAAATGGCACCAATACTACGTGTAGATTATTTTCCCGACGACATCCACCCCCACCTATCCTGTGCAGCCACCGGTCTGCACCAACAAGTCCTGAATGATCAATATCAGCTTTCTTCAGTGGCATCTTCTAAATCACGTCCAGAGCTGAAGTCACGATCTCTTTCCTCCTCGCTTTCCAATCGCCTCTTGAAAAGTTTAACCCTTTTCCCCACGTAAGGCAAACAAAGTGTAGCACCATCTAGCTCCCGCACATTGTAGGTGGCATTCTCATGAATTTTGGTAACAAAAAATGGACGGTGAGTCTTGTCAAAGTATACCTTGTTCCTCAGCCACGATTCCTTCACCTTCTTGCATGCCACTTGTATTTTTTGTGGTGTCAGGTTAAAGTGCTCAATTCTGCACAAAATCAATTCCTTGGTAGACATGTTATCCTCCCATTGAATAGTTCTCCAACTAACAATGTACTCCTCCACATGCATAATAGGTAAGTGCCTTGATACTAATTCAGCAGGAGGCATTCCAATCACTGAGCTGCAAGTCAACCAATCAGCCATAAGCACTAAGGGCAGCAAATCAGGCCATTTGTATGTCTCACCTTGGCAAGCCTTCACCAAAGCATTCACTATCGGCGGATGACCTTGTTCACTCTAACCATTGGCTTATGGATTGTAGGCAGTAGTCAGGTTCAGTTTGATGTTGAACTTAGCAAAGAAGTCAGCTGCTTCCCTTGCATCCAACTCTCCTCAATCTGCCCTCATCCGGTAGAAACATCCGTGCATGGCAATGATGTCATCTAAGACAAACCGACACACATGTTGGGTATGTGTAGACGACAATGCTCTCCCTTCCACATAATTAGATAGATCTTCTCTAGCCAATACTAGATATTTAGCTCCTCGGACTCCTAAAGGCATATGAACCAAGTCCAAAACCCATTGAAAATGAAGATTCAGCGGATAAGTAGGCTTCAAACCATCTTTGTGCCTTACCTTGGAGTAGATCTGACAGATTTCATAGGTTTCCACATATTGCTGTACCTCTATATAAATACATGGCCACTAGTACAAACCTCGGATGCGCTCGTATGTACCCTGAACTCCACAATGTCCAACACCATCCGCATCATGCGACTCCCGTAGCACTCTCTGCTTTGTCTCCTCATCTCCCAACACTCTCAGTGGAACTCCAGAGCTGCTCTTGGGCCTTTGCCAGAGATACCCGTCCTTCAACAAAATTTTTCCAGACTTCCTTCTTATCTTCTCAAATTCTTCCCTGGTCCATTCTGAGGTTTTCTCTAGAGTACTAAGATACTTTCCAACAACCAAAAGATCATCCTTGTACAGTCCTTCTCTAAAGGGTAAGTTCAAGTCTAGCTCATGCACATCCACCATACAATCATTTTCAGCTCCTTCATAACATGCTCTAGACAGCATATCAGCTACTGGATTATCCTTCCCAGCTATGTGCCTTAGCTTTGGATTAAACATCCAAATGAACACTATCAAACGCGACATGGCAATGTCTGGAGTGTTGCAGTTGGCAACCATTCCAAGCAGCATTAAGCAATCTATCTCTAGGATGACATAGGTATCAATTAGGCAGTTTCTATCCTGTCTTAGCGCTATCTTGGCACCCCACAATTCCCATTTGATTTGAGGGTACCTTTGTGCCGTTCTGTGAAGATCCTTGCTCCAAACTTGGCTGCAAATCTGCTGCCATTTTTGTTGTCTTGGCCCACAGCCCAACCAACAGCATAGGGACTTGAGTCAACCGGAACTATGATTGGTCGCCCACTGCAATAGTCAAGCGGGTGGAGCACAGGCGGGTTTTGTAATGCTTTCTTCAGTTTTGCCATAGCAACTGTAATACTCCAAGGATAGGAGACCTGAAGAGAAACACACCATGAGAAACACACACTTTCACACTCAAACTCCAATGCCCCAAAGGAGCACCTTCTCTTTATTATATACGCAAAGCAGATCTCCTCCAATGAAGCTCCACCATAGGATTAGGTACATAGATAGGTGACATGTCAGCAAGCTCCACCCTTGGATTACTTACTTGGATGGGTGACATGTTGGTCCTGGTCCTATCTGGTTGGTCAAACAAGCTTTGCTCAAATGCTTGCACCAACACCGGTGCATGTGTCAAATTGGCAGCGGGTTCCCAAGTTGCTTCTTAGAGGAGGTAACCTTTCCACTAGACAAGATAATCCACCCATGGATGATGAGTATCACGCATGTGTCTTTGGAGAATACGCTCCACTTCATATTCCTCGTTGCCATCAACGAGTGTCAGATAAGGTCAAATGTCTTGTGTGGAATGACCCAAGCCTGATTGGGGAGCATATCCGCGTAGTAGGGAAACATGGAACATTGGATGGATCTTCATGTGTGGTGGTAGCTCAAGGTGATAGGCCATAGCGCCGACTCAATGGAGAATTGAGAAAGGCCCAAAAAAATGAGGTCTTAGCTTACGAGGTCCCACTAATGTGAGGTTGGTTGTCGATAGCCACATCTGATCCCCAACATTGAACTCCATGTGCCTAAGATATGCATCAACATATTGCTTCTGGAAATTTTGTGCAATCTGTAATTTGTGCTTAGCGCTCACCACCCCTTGTTGGATTCTAGAAATAAATGTGTTGACTGCATTGACCTTGGTAGTCACCAGATGGATCTTCATCAAGCTGGAAGGTGTGAAGGGATGCTCACCATACATGAGGAAGAATGGAGTGACATGGGTGGATGCATTCACTAAATTGTTGTAAGCAAATTCCACCAATGGGAGTAGGGTGTCCCACCTCTCTTGCTCTTCTAAGGTGAAGCCGTGTAACATGTCTTCAACAGTGCGATTAGCCCACTCTGTTTGTCCATTTTTTGTGGGTGGTAAGCTTTGGACACGACCAACTTGGTTTTGAAGAAACCAAAGAGGGTGCACAAAAAAAACTAGTGAATTGAGTACCCCTATCGGTGATGAGTACTCAAGACAATCTATGGTGAGAGAAGATTGCATCTAAGTATAATCGAGCAAGTTGTGGAGCGGCACCTCCTTGGTCGTAGGGCGTACATGAATCATTTTGCTGAGCCGGTCCACGAAGACCACGATGGAGTCAAATTCTGATATGGTCTTGGGTAATTCATAGATGAGATCCATACACACCTATTCCCAATGTTGTGTAGGAGTGGGGAGAGGTTGCAAGAGCCCTGCAAGAGCTTTATTAGAAGCTTTGTTCCTGTTGACAAAGTAAGCAACTACGCATGTAGTCCATCATATTGTTGCTCATCTTGGGCCAATAGTAATGGCGCTGGACTGCATCCAAGGTCTTGTCCACTCCAACATGACATGCAATGGCCAAATCATGACATTCTGCTAGAATGGTGGTGCGCAATTCTAGGACATTTGGAATCCATAATCTGCCATCACGAAAGGTGAGCCCTTGGGTGCTGGTGACGCCTTTGGATGATTGCACTTCTACAATCCGTGGATCAATTTTTGTAGCCGCCAAAATCTCTAGCTAGAATTTAGGGTTAATTTGAACCTCTACCACCAAGTTTTTTGCCATGGCATGCGGGTGAATGCATCTGCAAGTTGCTTCTTACCTTCAACGTAGGTGATTGTCATGTTGAAGTGTTGTTGCCACTCTGCCCATCAAATCTGGCAACAAGATAGATCCTTCTGCATCTCGAGGTAGAATAGAAGTTTGTGGTCTGTCTCTACCACAAATGCCTTCTCATCCAGATAGTGCTTCCAATGCTTGGTTGCCAGGACAAAGGCCAGCTCTTCTCATTCTATGGTGTGGTAGTTGTGCTCTATTGGTAACAACTTTTGAGAGAAATATGCAATGGGATGCCATCCATCATGCCACTCTTGTTGTCGGACTGCTCCGATTGCTACGCTTGATGCATCTATAGCCAACTTGATTGGATGTTTTGGGTCATACCACTTCAAGATTGGTGCATGTAGCAAGGCGGCTTTCAATTCTTGAAAGGCCAACTCTTGTGCGGTTCTCGATGTCCACTTCTTCCCCTTGCCAAGTAGTGCTATTAAAGGTTGTGCAACCTTGGAGAAGTCCTTGACAAATTGACAATAGAATCCAGTCAAACCCAAGAAGCTCTTGAGTTGAGTCTGATCCTCTGGTGCACTCCATTTTTGAATGACCTCTATTTTATCTATCAATACTTGAATACACTCTGCACTTACTTTATGCCCCAAGTAGTCTACTTCAGACTTGCCAAACTCACTTTGAGATTTTGGCATATAATCGATTCTATCTTAGAATCTAGAGGACTTCTTGTAGATGCTGTTTGTGTTCTGTCATCATGCTATTGTATACTAAGATGTCATCTAGGAAGACAATGATAGAATTATCCAAATATGGATGAAATATGTCATTCATTAGACTCATGAAAGTGGCAAGTGCATTGGTGAGACCAAAAGGCATCACGAGATACTCGAAGTGGCCATACTTGGTTTGAAAGGCAGTCTTGTACACATCCTCCTCTGCAATTTGGATTTGATTGTAACCGCTCTGCAAATCTAGTTTGGTGAAGTGTCTTGCTCCATTGAGTTGATCAAATAGATCATCCATCCGAGGTAATGGGTATTTGTTCTTGATTGTTTGCTGATTGAGACCCCGATAGTCAATGCACATGCGCATTGTACCATCTTTCTTCTTCACAAACAAGACCGGAGCCTCATATGGTGATACATTGGGTTGGATGAACCCTATCTACAGCATATCCTTAATTTGATTCTTGCACTCCTCTAACTCATGAGATGATAGGCGATATGGGGCCTTACCGGGAGGTGTCTTCCCTGGGAATGTCTCAATTTTATGATCTACTCTCCTTTTTGGTGGTAATCTTGAGGGTAGATCATCAAGAAAGACATCTTGAAACTCATTTACAACATCCTTCAATTTTTCAAGAATTTGTCCCTTGATTTGTGCACTCTGGACTTCTCTTATTAGACCCATGAAACACCTATCAGTCTTACAGATAGCTGTTGTCCCTATGACATAGAGAGGCAATTCTTGCCTATGTGATTTTTCTTTAACCCCAATGATCGACCATTGGTGGGTTCTCACTACTTTCTTCCTCCAATCTACCATAGGGTTGTAATGCTCTATCCATGGCATACCTAAGATTGCATCATAACAAGCTAATTGTATCACTCGCTACTCAATTGCTTCTTGATATTTTCCTACAGAGAGTGTTACCCGCTGGGTAATGATTCAATCCTCTTTGTTTGTCCGTTAGGTAACTCTCCTTCTTCACTCTCATCTCTCTCTAGATCCAATCCCAATCTTATTGCAATAGAGCAAGATAGGAAATTTTCTATGGCTCCCGTATCTATTAACACTCTCACTTGATTGCCTTCTAGGACCCCATTTGCTACAATCAATTGCAAGGTTGTCTTTTGGTACCTTTGTGCGCTTGTCTTCTTCCTTCCATTGCTTTTTTGCTTCCTTATTTAGCCAATAAGGCCGCGAGGTACATTTACTAGTGATCTTTGTTTTCCAAAGTGATTTCTACCTCCTCCTCTTCACTATGTCTCTCCATGTTGTTCAAAGATTGCATGTATGAAGGTCAAGAGCCTCTGGGAAGTTGAGCACAACAGTTGGTAGATAATGCCCAATACAATTACAATTGTAACAACGGCGTTGTTCTCCTCGAGTTCCTTCTCCTCGTGGGGCTCCATCTCTCAGTTCTTCTACTTGTCCCCATTCTCCTTGAAGCGGTTGTGCTCCTCGGTCTCGAAACAGAAGGTTGCCTAGTTCCATCGGTACTGTAACACCCATTTGTGCATGTGTGTGGTATTGTGATATTTAGCTTGGTATTACAAGTACTTAAGAGATATTATTTATATAGAGATAAAGGATGGTTCTATATTAGTCATGGTTAGCTAAAGTTAGTCATAGCTAAGATAGATGGGACCTTACTTTAGAGGAAGTAGAAAAGATGAGCACCACTATTTTGGATTTTAGTGTGTTGACTTGGTATTATTCCTAGGTGTTTGGCTTTGGGGAAAGAGTTGAGAACTCTTGGGCCCGCAAGCCTTTTTGTTTTGGATTCTTCTTTAGTCCAAGGATAGCCCATGTGAAGGAATCCTTGCTTTAGTGGTTGGGTCAAGATAAGGGGAATATGCCCATGTGAATGGATATTCCTTTCTACTTTTTGACTTTACTTGACTTTTAGTCTAGTAACTTGAGTTACTACGGTAATTAGTAACTTTGGTACGTAACTATTTCACAAGTATATAAACAAGGAGTGAGGAGGTACTCATCATCCTTTCATTTGCAACTATCTCTCTCTCATTGAGTTCTCTAGTGAGCAATGTCTTGAGTCTTGGAGTGTTAGCCTTGGAGGAGTATGATGGAGTTGGGGTTCCTTGCCTTCTTAGTCCATGGTGCGCTACCATAATAGCCATCAGAGGTTCATCCTGAGTGAGAGACAGGCCGGCTCACATTTTTGGTTCCGTTGCCGGGACCTCTCTAGAAGGCAAGATAATGTTCCGCGTCCAATTCTACATTAGGCAGAAGGAGGCTATGAGAGCTCACTTGGAGAGAACATTAGGAGAGGAGAGGGTTGAACTTATGTTAGAGAACCAAGATCCATTTGTATACCCTGTAGTTCATTATGATGTCTTTGAGGTGATTTTGTACATCTTGTACACATGAGAGGAATTGGAGAGATTGTGTGAGGTGGATTGCAGATTTTGGGGATTAAGGTGATTTTGGGCAAAATCTCAAGTTTGAGATCTGGACTTGAGATTTCTACACATGATAGCTTGGGTTATCTTTCAGTTAGCACACTTGAAATTATTGAGAGAGCTTCTATGCGCACTGGGCTAGAATTTTTGAAAGTTGATAGGGTAAAGTGCTCCCGCAACTGCATGCTCTCTGGAAAATTGTACAGAGTCTGCCATTTCTTCAATTTTTAGTGAATTGTCCTGAAAATTTCCAAGAAAATTCAGTGCATTGTATCCTACCTGGTGCCACAAAAATTAGAGATAGATCATTTTTGCGCAGTGCGTTATGAGTTTCTGAAGTGAGGGGGGTGGTTTTCAGACCAAATCTGAAATATGGGTGCTGAATAGAAAGGTGTCTAGGCCAAATGGCTCAATGAAAAGATCTAAAATTTTGCAGGGAGGGACGCCCTAGAGTTGTGATCAGGTGTGGAAAATTTCAGAGGACTGTGACATATTCGTTGGGAGATTTGAGTGACATTGTGAGGAAGGGTCAATTCTGCAGAGTGGAGATCTCATGCATGAGAAGTTTGAGATCAACAAAAAGCATGTTTGAGTGTTTAGATTCATCTTTGGGAACATGGAGGGTCATCAAGAGTGGAAATTGAGATTATGCAAGGTTCCCCAAGGGTTTGAGGTGATTGTAGGGGTGGATTTGAGGAAAAGAGAGTTTACAATAGAATTTGAAGAGAGTGTTGAGAGGATCCAAAAACCTACACCACTTGGAGGAAAGAGTGAGTCTAAGTGCTTTCTATGTGGAGAGAAGGGACATAAGGCAAGTTCATGTCCATTAACCTTTGAGAGCAAGAGATTGAGGGAAAGGAGAGGCTTACTTGACTTGGGTTTGCATGTTGGACCTTCTTCACCAAGATTGGGAGGGAGAAGATCTAAGACCAAGGAGTTGTGTGAGGTTTGTGGAGTTGAAGGACTTCCAAAAGGACATGAGTGTAGTGGAGTAAAAGCACTTTTGGAAACTTTGGTGAAGGATCTTGGAGAGAGTCTTAGTACAGCTACAGAAATACTACCACCTTCATCAGCTAGTTCTCAAGATTAGTGATGGAGATAATCTTTCAACTTATGGATAAACTATCCATGAGAGTTAGATTAATATGCACTCTAGGATTTGATGTTGCTATAGAAATCTTGGAGCAACCTGAACCTTTTGTGTTCCCTAGAGTGGATTATTCTCAGATGGTGTTAGTCATGTATATACTCTATTAGTAATAGAGTGAGAGAAAAGAAAAGAGAAAAAAAAATTAAGAGAAAAGAAAGATAGTGAGGGGTTAAGATGGGGAAACTTCCGGTTTTCTTTGGCAAGGATGGAGAAGATGTGGAGGCCTTTGTGAGAGACTTCAAGAGAGCTTGCATAGGAAACAATGAGAGGAGGAAGAATGAGTGGGCCTCATTATTACCAGATTTCTTTGAGGATGCAGCACTTACATGGTATGAGTCAGAATACCAAAAGAGAGAGAGGAGAGAGGGGGAAGAGGAGTCTTGGGAGACTTTGACTTCAGCACTCATTGAGAACTTTCTTCCTGATGAGAGTTATGAGAGATTGATGAGTGAGGTTACATTTCTCAAGCAAGGAGATGGAGAGAAAGTGAGGGTCTATGTGGAAAGAGTGGAAAAGTTGGAGTCCAGATTTCGCATAGTGTTGAGGAAGGGTGGGGATGATGTGGAGACTACAATGATTGGCATAGGGGCCATGCTCACCAAGAATTTTGTGGGAGGATTGAGACCACAAATTAGAAGCAAGGTGAGATATGAGAAACCTTCTTCCAAGGTTGAAGCTATCAAGATCGCAATTCGTATGGAGGAGAGTTTGGAAGGGGATGAGAGTGATTTGGTGGTGAAGGAGGTTGTGCATCCTCCTCAAGGCTACAAGTATGGTGGAACTTCTGATACTTTGGTGACAAGGGTTGCACCACAAGTAGTAGTTGCTCCACTTCTTGCACCTCCACCAAAAGATCCACTCCAAACCATCACAGAACAACTTGCGGATCTCAAGATCAATGTGGTGCAACTATGGGAGAAGAGAGAGGTGGATCAGAATGTAGGGAGAGGACCTAGGAGTTATGGAAACTATCCATATAGAGGAGGCCAACCAGCCAACAATTTCAATGATAGAAATTGTTTTGGTTGTGGAGGAAGAGGCCATATCCAAAGGAATTGCCCAAATTCCACTTACCATGGAGGAAGGGGTTATGAGGGAGCCAATAGAGGGAAAGAGGGAGGTAGTGAAACCCAAGTGGCTCCTAATCCCAACAAAGGTAAGGGGATAGCATCCATAGATGTGGTTGAGAGCAAGTATGAGAAGGGAGAGTGCTCAAACTCCAAGGGTCTTAATTTGGAGCTTTTGGCACAAGAGAAGAAGAGAGCTCGTTTTGCAGAGGATGTTCACTCTTCTCAAGGATTTACTTCAAGCAAGGATACTCCTATGTCTACTAGGAGCACTCGCACCTCAACACCATCAACAACAAAGACTCCAAGGAAGAAGTTGGGGATGGAGGACTTCTTGATCTCAAAGCAACAATGGAACTACAATGTGTTGGAGGATGTTGGTAGTCACAAGGCTAACATCACAGTGGGCCAATTAATTGCTTTGAACCCTACCTTGAGAAAGGAGCTTAGAGGTGGTTTGAGTTCTACAAGGAGCAAAAAGAAGAAGAAGGCAAAAGTTCCAGTATCAATGGGGGTGGTGGATGCCAAGCCAGCACCATGGGAGGCTTGTGAATATGCCTCCAAGATTGATGTGAGAGTGAATGGTCACAACATCAAGGATGCATTGGTTGATGGAGGATCAGCAGTGAATGCCATGTCAGAAAGGTTGATGAAGAAGTTGGGTATGATACCCTCAAGACCTTCAACATTTGTGGTGAGCATGGCAAACAAGCAACAAGTTCGACCAGTAGGGGTGATGGATAAGGTGGTAGTTTCAATTATGGGAGTTCAAAATCTCATGACTTTCCAAGTCTTGAAGGATTCAAGCTATGACTTACTTCTTGGGAGGCCATGGTTGAGAGCAGCACGCACAACTGATCGATGGCACAAAGGGTACTTGAGGATTGGGCCATCAAACCATAGAGTCACTGTTCCTGTGACTAACACCACCAACACTTCACATTCAGATACCCCATCTTCTAATTATTGGGAATCAGATTCTGAAGAAGGAGCTTCAGGTGTGGACACAAGCATGGAAGAGGAGACTTCCACGGAGGAAGATGAATCTGAATCTGATTCAGATGTGTATCCCTTGTGTGCTATGGATTTTGCACCTAAGCCAGAGGTTTTGAAGGACCCAGATAAATCACCATTGACACTTGAGGAGGTAGAGAGAAGGTTATCTACCCTCAAGTATGGCCCAAATGTTACCAAGGAGGAGAAGGTGAGATTTGAGGAGATTTTCCGCAAGTTCATCCATGTGTTTGCTTTTAGTTACAAGGATTTGAAGGAAGTCACCTTGGAGGAGCACAAGATAGAGGTGGAGTCACATGCAAGACCAATCCGCCAAAAGCAACGTCGCATTAGCCCACCAATATCTTTGGTTGTGAAGGAGGAGATTGATAAGCTCAAGGAGGCTGGATTTATCTTTGAGGTGGAGAATTCAGAATGGGTGTCTCCAATTGTCATTGTGAAGAAAAAGAATGGCAAGCTTCGGGTATGTGTGGATTACAAGAAGCTCAATGCTGTTACCAAGAAGGACTACTACCCATTGCCATTCATTGATGAGATCTTGGAGGAGGTTGCAGGTCATGAGAGGTACAGTTTTGGAGATGGTTATAGTGGATATAACCAAATCAAGATTGCACCAGAGCATCAACAACTCACCACATTCACCACACCTTGGGGAACTTACGCTTTCAAGGTCATGCCTTTTGGGCTTTGCAATGCTCCAGCCACATTCCAACGGTTCATGAACAAGGTATTTGAACCTTTCATTGGGAAATTTGTGAGAGATTTCATTGATGACTTTTGTGTCTATGGGAGCAAGGAGGAGCACTTTGAGCACCTAATCAAAGTCTTGCAACGCTTGGATGAGGCAAATGCATCACTCAACCCAGAGAAGTGCATTTTTGGATGTGAAGAAGGTCTACTTTTGGGGCACATCATCTCCAAGGATGGAATAGCAGTTGATCCTGAGAAGGTGAGGAAAATCTCAGACCTTCCATTCCCTTCAAGCTTGACAAAGTTACGCCAATTCTTGGGAATGGTTGGGTACTATAGGAGGTTCATCTTCTCATTTTCCAACAAGGCTTATGCATTGACCATCTACATGAAGAAGGGTGTAGATTACATGGTGATTTTGGAAGACAAGGAGGCTCTCAAAGCTTTTGAGGAGCTCAAGCAATCCCTTGTTATAGCTCCAATTCTTGCTAAACCTGATTGGAGTAAGCCTTTCATCCTCTACACTGATGCTTCTAATGTAGCTATAGGATGCACTCTTAGTCAATTAGACCAAGATGGGCATGATCATCCAATAGCTTATGCTAGTAGGCAGATGGTTTCAGCAGAGAAGAACTACTCTGTCACAGAGAGAGAAGGGTTGGCAGTGATCTTTGGTCTCAAGAAGTTTAGACACTACTTGATTGGAGGGAAAGCCACAATTGTCACGGATCACAAGGCTTTGAAGTACATCTTCAACAAGCCTAATGTTGAAGGGAGACTAGCAAGGTGGATGATTCTCTTGTCTGAGTATGACTACACAATTGAGGATAGGCCAGGAAAGAAACATGCAAATGCTGATTTGTTATCTAGAGCCTATGATCATGATGGAGATGAGCCAGTAGATGATTCCTTCCCGGATGAGGAGCTCATGACAATCTCAGTCACTCAAGAGGTTCCAATGAAGTACAAGGAGATTGTGGATTTTGTGACAAGAGGTAACTATGCAGAAGGGATGCATGCTAGGGAGAGGAAGGCCCTTGCAGCAAGATCTAGACCTTACACAATGGTGGATGATATTCTTTTTCACCAAGGAGCAGATGGTCTACTTCGAAGAGCAGTGGGTAAGGAAGAGTCTATCCTACTCATAAAGGAGTTTCATCAAGGTTTAGTATGTGGAGGACACTTTGCAGGAAAGGTGACTGCTTTCAAGATTCTAGATGCAGGTTACCATTGGAGAGGGATTTTTAAGGATTGTCTTGATTATTGCAAAACTTGTCATGTTTGTCAAGCTTTTGCTAGAAAGTCTACATCCACTCCACCACTTAGATCAATTCCATTGCTAGGACCCTTTGAGAAGTGGGGAATTGATTTTGTAGGACCTCTCAATAGAACCCCAAGGAACAATCGGTACATTGTGGTAGTTACTGATTACCTTACCAAGTGGGTTGAGGCTAGACCATTGAGGGACAAGAATGAAGATGAAGTGGGTAGATTTCTTTATGAACGCATTATCACTAGGTTTGGATGCCCTTTGGAGTTGGTTTCTGATAGAGGAGGAGAGTTTACAGGAAGCATTACTACAGCCATGCTACGACATTTCTCTATCACACATAGAGTAACTACATCCTATAAGCCAAATTCCAATGGCTTGGCAGAGAGAACCAATCAGACCTTGTGCATGATGTTGGCCAAAGATGCAGAAATGGAGGGGGCTAAACATCATTGGGACAAGAGGATTCATGCAGTTTTGTGGGAGTATAGGACAACCATGAAGACTTCCACTGGATATTCTCCATTCCAATTGGTGTATGGTATTGAGTCTACCTTACCTATTCACTTTGATCTTCCTACCTTCCAAAGCATTCATAGGAGATTGAAGAAAGCACAAGGAAGTGATGCAGGGAAGTCAAGGAAGGATCAACTCATGGAGTTGGAAGAGGCAAGAGCCGTTGCTATGGTTCAAGTGGAGCAAGCCCAAAGGAAACAAAAGGAGAGCTATGACAAGAGGCAAGGCAAGAAGAAGGTGGAGCCTTTCAAAGAAGGTGATTGGGTAATGTTGTTTGATTCCATTCGATTCAAGAGAGTGCAAAAGAAGTTTTTGCCTAAGTACTTTGGACCTTTCATAGTAGAGAAGGTGTGGGGCAATTACACCTATGATCTCAAGGAGTTGGGAGGAAGACACTTTGATAGGATTAACCATGATAAGTTGAAGATGTACCATAGAAGGTAGAGAGACCTTCACTTTGAGGACAAAGTGAAAACTTAGTCCGGGGGTAAATGTAACACCCATTTGTGCATGTGTGTGGTATTGTGATATTTAGCTTGGTATTACAAGTACTTAAGAGATATTATTTATATAGAGATAAAGGATGGTTCTATATTAGTCATGGTTAGCTAAAGTTAGTCATAGCTAAGATAGATGGGACCTTACTTTAGAGGAAGTAGAAAAGATGAGCACCACTATTTTGGATTTTAGTGTGTTGACTTGGTATTATTCCTAGGTGTTTGGCTTTGGGGAAAGAGTTGAGAACTCTTGGGCCCGCAAGCCTTTTTGTTTTGGATTCTTCTTTAGTCCAAGGATAGCCCATGTGAAGGAATCCTTGCTTTAGTGGTTGGGTCAAGATAAGGGGAATATGCCCATGTGAATGGATATTCCTTTCTACTTTTTGACTTTACTTGACTTTTAGTCTAGTAACTTGAGTTACTACGGTAATTAGTAACTTTGGTACGTAACTATTTCACAAGTATATAAACAAGGAGTGAGGAGGTACTCAACATCCTTTCATTTGCAACTATCTCTCTCTCATTGAGTTCTCTAGTGAGCAATGTCTTGAGTCTTGGAGTGTTAGCCTTGGAGGAGTATGATGGAGTTGGGGTTCCTTGCCTTCTTAGTCCATGGTGCGCTACCATAATAGCCATCAGAGGTTCATCCTGAGTGAGAGATAGGCCGGCTCACAGTACTGGTCCACCCATGGGTGGCATTTCTTCCGGATAATGTTGAGGTGGAACTACTCCTTCACCTCCACCTAATGCTCTTGCTATTCTTTGCGCACAAGCAATGACTTCAAATATTGTGCAAGGATTTTGTACCATGACTTCTTGGCAAATCCGCTCCTTCAACCCTCGTTTGAAATTTTTGACAGCCTTTGCTGGACTCATGTCGGTTATTGCAACTTGTAGGTCCAAAAATGCCTCCACATATTCTTGTATGTTGTTCTTCTATTTCAATCTCCTTAGTTGGATTTGGGCCATCTGCACAGAATCCACTGATTGGAAATTCTTCACCAATCCTTCTTGCATTGCTGTCCATGTGATATCCCTTCTCACGGCCAACATGGATCATTCCGAAGCGTCGTACCATGTGAGGGCTTTATCGGTCAAGTACCTACATGCAAACACACCTGCAACATGCTCAATGATCTCTATTGAGAACAACCAAAAATATCGATTCATTCTCGAGATCTAGTTCTCCACTACTCCCATCATACGCTGCCCCTTGTAAGGCTCGATGTTGCAGGTCTTCTTCATCCAGAGTAGTAATGTGGCTTCATCATTGATAGGGTTTGTAGGCACGGGTGCCTCTCTAATTACTTCAATTGCAGGTATTGGATTTTGAGATGGCTCTTCTTCTTGCATTGCTTGATCATTCTTGAGGGTCTGCACTTGACTTTGTAACGCCTCCATGGTCATCTTAATCTCTCAAAATTTGTTCAACATCCCTTGCATTCCTTGCACCAACTCTTGCAATTGCGGATCCATGGTTCTTGTAACACTCGATTGCTATACTCTAAACTTCAATAGAGAGTTAATATGATTACTCTGGAGGGCGCACAAACTATTGGAACTACCATTGGGACCTCAAAAGCTATCACTTGTTGGTAATATTCCTTACCAAAATTCTTGACCATAAAATCCCTAAACATCACTTTTGGTCTCACTACATAACAAATTTCTACTTGAGTGTTAAAGAGAAAGGATTTGGGACATTCAAATCCATCACAACAAAATGTAAATTATCAAATCCCACTCTCTATCGTAAATCACTACAGGCAAAATCATTGGGTTTGGCAAATTCATTACTGTATCCATGAACTCTACTCCAAAGTGAAAAACCAAATACACTTTCACTTGCTTGTGCTAAATGTACATAATCTTGATGTTGAATGGATTCAAGAATGGAAAGCAAGGCACTGGATATTGTACTCCTAGAGCATCCATTCTATCCTCCTAATCTACCAATTACACCAGAATGTCTCTCCTCAAATTTACTCAATCTTTGTAGCCCATGTTCTTCCAAGAGGGATGATCCGCTCTCTTGGACAACACCTGCTCGGATACCATTGTAATACTCCAAGGATAGGAGACCTGAAGAGAAACAAACCATGAGAAACACACACTTCCACACTCAAACTCTGATGCCCTAAAGGAGCACCTTCTCTTTATTATATAAGCAAAGCGGATCTCCTCCAATGAAGCTCCACCATAGGATTAGGTACATAGATAGGTGACATGTCAGCAAGCTCCACCCTTGGATTACTTACTTGGATTGGTGACATGTCAGTCTTGGTCCAATCTGGTTGGTCAAACAAGCTTTGACCGGAAGGAATCTTTTAAGGAATCTTCTAGTAGGAATCTCAGAATCACGTAGGTGAGGTACCATTGGAAAGCTCTCAACAAGACAAAGCAGGGAGGAGGGAAGGCCAAACTTTCCTTTGTCTAGGGGGGGCACATTTTTTAGGTCTAATTCATCCGTTTAGGCCTCCAAAATTGCCTTCAAAGATTTCAGGCATATTTTGGTTCCAACTCTATTAGTAGAAGTCCCCTTTTGGTGATATCTCTTTCTGATTTATTTAGTTCATCTTGTGTAACATGCTTCTAGATGTTACCAACACAATTCTCACCTTCAAATCATATGTCTAGCTATTGGTTCTAAGGTTTTCAAATCTATTTCGGTTTTCTACCCTATTAGTAGAAGTAACCTTTTGGTAATACTTCTATCTGATCTATTTTGACCATCATGTACAACATCATTCCAGATGTTACCAAACCAAATTTCAAATCTAGATCATATGTCTAGCTCTTGGTATTACAACAACCAAATGTTCCAACCTCCAGATAAATCTAATCCTTTTCTTCAAAAGCTGGTAGAGCGGCTCGGCCACATGACCAAAGTGTGGAATCCAGATCCGGTAGAAAACACATGCCCCTAAGAACCTTCTTACCTCCTGAACCAAGGAACACTCCTTGATCTTCCTGATTATGTCCACCTTCTCCGGATTTGGCTTCCTCCCATACAAGCCAAACAGGTGTCCCACCACAAGGATTTCTCCAAGTCCAAATGCCGACTTCTCTCCAGAGAGAGTCACCCCCGCTTCCATCAACCTTTTCAGTATCGCTTCCATATCCTGAATATGATCCATGACAAAACTCCTAATACCTCCATCCATCAAATTTTCATCCTTCTCACTCTATGTGCAACCCTTGACAGGTATATCATCCAAGAATGGACGAGTCTTCTCAGGGATAAAAGATTGCAGAATTTGATTCATAGCACTTTGCATATGCGCCATAGAGCTAGTAACCCTCATCAGGAGAGTGCACATACGCATCAATCCTAACGGTGTTTGCATCGTGGTTATGTCTCGGCTCCTTTCAGCAAGCTGAAATTGATCATAACCTGAATACAAATCTCCTATAGAGTAAAATGCACTCCCTGCAAACTCCTCAATGAATTCATCCATAGCCAGTCATACACCTGAATTCTGGATTTTTACCTTATTTGGCGGTTGCATATCCTATATGAACCGCAACTTACCGTTCTTCTTCCAAACTGTGAACCAATGATTTGAGTATGGCGCTTTTGATGGTTCTAAAATCTTTGCATGAACTTTCTCCTTTCATAGTTCTGTCAGTTGGGGCAGAAGTGCCTTTGGCAGCGGAATTGGTCTCAGATCCCATGGTACATGTGGAACCGTGAAAATTATCATTGGTGTGACTTGATGCTGGTTCACACACCCAATCTCCTTGATCTTGAAAGCAAAAGCTTTCCCGCACTTACCAATCATTTCCTAAAATGCATGGTGCTCAACCTTTATGAGCAAACCATCCCCTTCGACTGTAAGGTCATCCAAGGTCTCTTTAATAAACGGATGACCAATATCCTTTTCCTGTCTCAGTCTTGGTTCCTCTCTAGTCCTACACAACAATTCAAAAGCATCCAATGGCAATGGGACAACAATAGGACAAACCTTTTTGTCCATTGTTTTGTACTTAGTGTTACATGTCACTTCATGAACCAACTTTGAAAGTGCTTCATGAAGCTCCCTTCCTATTTCAATCACGGGTTCTCCTTTCTCCATTGCCCCAATCACCTTCTGGACTGCCTTGCCTTCTCCCTGATCCTCAAACACTCTAATGATAGTCTCGCTATCATCCATTTCCCTTGCTGTTTTTAGAACTCTCTCTTTCCCTTTCATTCTTTTCTGCAAAATTCCCGAGGTGCTCCCTATGTGTGCAAAGCAAACAGTTCTACCACTCTAGATTCCCACATAGGTCCTATCAAAATAGTCTTCCTTGCTGATCTCTTGCGGTGGGATGTAGCACATGGCGCCTTGTGCTCCCACTTTTCTGACAAGATGCCTAGTGGAAACCCCACCTTCCAGTAGGCTTCTCTAGATCTCTTAACTCTCTCATGTTCCCATCGCTGCCCATCAACACTATGGGAAATTGCACTAATTTGGTCCTGTTTTGACTTCTAACCTTTGCCATGTGAGTCCCATTGTCCAGGACCTTGCTCTCCATTCTAAACTGAGTAATGAAGGGTTGTCCTAAGATCACCGGGTAGGGCAAAGTATCATGCACAAACACATTGATAGGCTCTACCACATTCCCTATCTTGATTCTGACATCTGGACAAGCTCCCCACAATGCATTTCTGGTTCTATTCACTGAGTTTACCTTCCAGTCAATGTCATGGTCCACCTTCCAACGCCCTTCATCGTAGACTGCCTTTGACATGAGGTTGACCTCAGATCTTGAGTCAATCAACGCTTGCACCGGGTGTTTCACCCCTTTCATCTCAATCTTGCACTCGTTGCAACTCCTCGCCCAAAAAGAGTCTTGCATCTCTTCCGACAAGGGCACAAAAGACTTCTTATCCTCCAAAGTAGCATCATAAACACGTGCTTCTTGGGTCTCATCCTCTAGCTTTTCTTGTTCAAGCTCTAGGCCAAAAGTCACCACTTCTCCTTCAGTGTCACTCCTATCCTCATACAAAAAAGACGTGTGCGGTCCTTCCTTGTAGAACTGTTTCTTCTTTGCCTTGACAAGGATAAGGTCCTGCACATCCTTCCTCAAGCTACCAAAGAATTCTTCATTCGTGAAACCTCTCCCCTCTTGTTTCCAAAACTTTTTGGTGATCTCTTGAGGATCAAGTTCCATTTCTATGTCCTGACTCAACAGCCAACCCGGCTCCTTCCTAGGAGATCTCTCTCCCGGCTTTTGGTTCACTGCCCCATCTACGTCCATTTGGGACTCTTCTCCATTGCCCAAATTCTGATCCTTGCTCTTTTGTGCATCGCTTTCCTTCTAACCTACCTCCTCTCTGGTTCCACTCACTGTTGCTTTTCCCTTGCCTGCCCTTCACTCTCTGTCTATTGATCAGATTTTTGTTTCTCTTCCACCATAGCATCCCAATCGGCACCAACTTCTCTAATGATGGGAATTATTACCACCGGCACATCCCATCCTGACTTCCTTTGGACCTGCTCTGCAAGTCTCTTCTTCTCAACTTCTCCTAGGTCTGCACATAGCTTCACTTCACTCATTGCACTATACATACTAGGCTCAAAAGCAGCGACTGCCATACTTACTTCATGTTTGCCCATGTGTCTTTCCAGCAGAGCCTTCATGCCTCCCCTATTACCATTTAGTGGTATTGGCTCTCCAGTATTGTAGAAGACTATCTTCTTCATCCTAGGTTCCCCAACAAACTTCACCCACTATTTGTGTATTGCTTCTGATAGCTATTGGCAATCTCTTTTGGCATGACTCTTACTATCACACCACATGCACCCATAGGGCTGCCTCCTCTCTCCATCCGTCCTTGCAGTGCTACTCCTACTCTGCAACTGGTCAACCTTGGTGGTCAGAATCTTCAACCCCTCCATCAGTTGTGAGATTTCATCCATTGCTCCTTCTTTGGACATCTCACTCACTTGCTATTCCACCTTCTCTCTCACAGACCCAACCACGTTACTTCGAATAGGCGCTTTGGCTATTGCTTCTTCATCCAGCTCTCTCTGCCTCTACTTGCGGCTCACCCAGACAACCGCCTCCTCAATCTTTCCCCACTCTACCGCTCCCAACCAATCAGGTTAGAGCAGATTGAGTGTGTATTCCAACTCATCCCACAAGGGACTATCTGCAGCTCTTAGAAAGTAGTTAGACCTATGTAGTTTAATGGCCTCAGCTTCACATGCCAACAGATGTCCCAACCTCTTATTAAACTCCCTTAGGAGATCTTGAGGCCCCAGGTTTTTACTCCTATCGTTCACCCAGTCCAAGAACATGGCTTGGGTGACCCGATCCGCATCCTGTAGCAAGAATTCCTCCTTCATCATCTGGCAGAACTCCTCCCATGTCTCCGCCCCTCTCACCAAGCCCTCAACCACCCTCCTGATTTTGAGCTCCGCCAACGTAAGAAACCTAGCAATGGCAACATTCTCATCCAGATCATGGAGTTTTACCTCTCTCTAGTAGACCTTTAGGTACTTGGTCACATCCTTACCGTCAAACTCTCCTTGCTGATCTACCATAGTGTCCAAACACCTCGTGACTTGTGAAGACTACGCTTTCACCCTGTCTCTTTCCTCATCTTGATCCTTCATGGCTCTCATGGTTGCCATGACAATCAGTGAGATCTCCTGTTCCCTTGTCATAGCTGCAGATGAAGGCTCTGGCCCCATCTTTACCTTAGCACAACTAACTACTTAGATTAGTCCAATTTGTCCTCGTTCCTTTCCCCAACTCCAACGAGTCCTAACGTCTAAGCACAAGCATCAAGATTCCCTAGCATGGTCGCCACTTATGTTGTGGGGATTGTAAGGTCTTGAGATTGCACCAGGCACCTGGCTGCTTGTGCTTATGCTGGCTTGTTCACCATAAGCTCGACATTGGTTTTGTTTCTAGCTTTGTGACAATAGCCTCTCTTGGCAGACTTTTTGCTGATGTTCCACACCTAATGTTCTTGAGTTGTTGTTCTAAACTATTTCTCACTCTAACCTTCTTAGGAGGGTGTTGGGTTTTGCTATAACGTAAATTCTGGCCATTCTGGCCAGAATTTACCCAGACTCAGGGATTCAAGGACTAGTCCATAGGTCATGCAATTGACTCAACTCCAAAATTTTGCTCCATGTACTTGTTGAATTTTTCAGCCTAGCTGAATACCATGGCATTTATTCCATTCTTATTACTGTTTTTTATTTTTGTACACACACATTCAATAACGGGAAATGTCACTTCCAACTTCACACCAAGTTTCAAATCCATAACTTTTCAGGATGATCAAGCAGACCTGGTTGGATAATGGTTGCATCTAAACACACTGCCTAGTCAAGCATGTATAGAACACAAAGTCAGCCTGGTCCTAACTCCTATCCCTTACAGTCTTTGGCTTTCTACTTGTGCTTGATGTCTCTAAGTCTTCACTGCTTGGCAAAATTCCTTTGGTTTCTCCATCTTGTCACTTTTAGTCCATACCGTCTCCTTCTTGAGTATTTCTCTCCTCACACTCCAATTCCTGACCTCCCTTGACCTTTTCTTTCATCCACACCCACCTTTCTCTCCCTTTTGGTGCTCCAAGACCTTCTTCAATTTCTATTCCTTTCTTCTCTCCTTGATGCTCTTCCCTCTTTGCTCTTCCTTCAATTTCTTCCCAAAAACCCTCACTGTTCCCCTGCAAACAGTTCTCCTCAAAAAAATTTCTCTTTCTAAAGTTCCCTGTCACTTCACAAAACTCCTCTCTAGCTTTACTGATCTCTCGAAAAACTTCCTGCCAAGAACCTCTTTGTAAACCTTCAATTTCTTCCCAAAACCCTCACTGTTCTTTTGAAAACATTTCTCTTGAAAACATTTTCCCTTTCAAAAATTCCCTATCACTTCTTGAAACTCCTCTGCAGCTTTACTGATCTCTCAAAAAACTTCCTGCCAAGAACCTCTTTGTAAAGCTTCAATTTCTTCCCGAAACCCTCACTGTTCTCTTGCAAACATTTCTCTTGAAAACATTTTCTCTTTCAAAAATTCCCTCTCACTTCTCAAAACTCCTCTGCAGCTTTACTGATCTCTCTAAAAACTTCCTGCCAAGAACCTCTCTGTCAACCTTCAACTTCTTCTCGAAACCATCTGTGAATTCCCAAAAACTTCGTGCCAGCCCTATTGTCTTTCTTGAAACTCCTAAGGAAACATTTTCTCTTTGAAAACCCTCTTCCAATTCTTGAAAACTCTCTCTGAGCCCTAGTGCTCTTCTCAAAAATTCTCCTGTCTGAACATCAACTCTTGGGAAAACACTTTTCCTGCTAAACTCTTTTCTCCTTCCCAAAACTCTCCCTCAGCCCTAGTGCTCTTCCCTAAGATTCTCCTATCCAAACATCAACTTCTGGGGAAACATTTTTCTTGCAAAACCCTTTTCTCCTTCCTGAAACCCTCTCTCAGCCTTAGTGCTCTTCTAAAAAATGCTTACTATAAAACTTCACAAACATTTCTCTTGAAACCCCATGTCAATTCCCAAACAACTTCCTGCAAGCCTTCTCATCTTCTGAAACTTCTCACTTTAAGAAACTCAACTCCTGGAAAGCATTTCTCCTGAAAACATTGTCTCTTTTGAAAATTCCCTGTCACTTTCTGGAAACCCCTCTGCCACTTCCCAAAAACCCTACTGCCAGCCCTCTCATCTCCCAAAACTTCTCACTGTAAGAACTCAACTCCTAGAAAGCATTTCTCTTAAAAACGTTTTCTCTTTTGAAAATTCCCTGTCACTTCTTGAAACCCCTCTGCCACTTCCCAAAAACCCTACTGCCAGCCCTGTCATCTCCCAAAACTTTCTCACTATAAGAAAACTCAACTCCTATAAAGCATTTCTTTTGAAAACATTTTCTCTTTCAAAAATTCCCTGTCACTTCTTGGAACCCCCCTGCCACTTCCGGAAAACCCTACTGCCAGCCCTCTCATCTCCCGAAACTTTCTCAATTTAAGAAAACTCAACTCTTGGAAAGCATTTCTCCTTCAAAATCTCTCTGCCAAATCCCAAAACTCCACACTCAACCCTACTGGTCTTCTTGAAAATTCTTACTATAAAACTTCACAAACATTTCTCCTGAAACCCCATGTCAATTCTCAAAGAACTTCCTGCCAGCCCTCTCATCTTCCAAAACTTCTCACTATAAGAAAACTCAACTCCTGGAAAGCATTTCTCTTGAAAACCTTTTCTCTTTCAAAAATTCCCTGTCACTTTCTTGAAACCCCTCTGCAGCTTTCCAAAAACCCTACTGCCAACCCTCTTATCTTCCAAAACTTCTCACTGTCAGAAAACTCAACTCCTGGAAAGCATTTCTCCTGAAAACCTTTTTTCTTTCAAAAATTCACTGTTACTTCTCAAAACCCCTTTGCAACTTCTTGAAAACCCTACTGCCAGCCCTCTCATCTCCCAAAACTTCTTACTGTCAGAAAACTCAACTCTTGGAAAGCATTTCTCCTGAAAACCTTTTCTCTTTTGAAAATTCCCGGTCACTTCTCACAAACCCCCTGCTGCTTTCCAAAAACCCTACTGCCAGCCCTCTCATCTCTCAAAACTTCTCACTGTAAGAACTCAACTCCTTGAAAGCATTTCTCTTGAAAACTTTTTCTCTTTCAAAAATTCCCTGTCACTTCTTGAAACCCCTCTGCCACTTCCCAAAAACCCTATTGCCAGCTCTCTCATCTCCCAAAACTTCTCACTGTAAGAACTCAACTCCTGGAAAGCATTTCTCTTGAAAGCATTTTCTCTTTCAAAACTTCCCTATCACTTCTTGAAACCATTGTGCCACTTCCCAAAACCTCTTTGCAGCTTTCTAAAATACTCTTGAGACCCCAATAACATAATAATACTCTAATGGTTAAGTGACAAGCAAATATACCCTGAGCTTATGTAACATTCAAGAAAATCCACCTCTCAATTTCCTCCCTCTCTTAACACAAGAGAAAATCCTTGAGCTTACAAGAACACAAAACAACTACCGGTTTCACCATACATAAACCCTTGAGTTCACTAATATGAAAACTCACACCAAATGGCACCAATACTACGTGTAGATTATTTTCTCGATGACATCGGAATGGTGTGCCTACAAGAAGTTTTGACACTAATTGTTGGGATAGAAGTTTGTACTCCACATAGAGCATTATGGATTGCAATATTTGGTGAAGAAGGCGGATTTGTCCAGACAAATTGCAAGATGGATCTTGTTGTTGCAAGAATTCATATACTCTATACAAGTAAGGAAGGATGCTTCATATGCAAATTCAGACTTCTTGTCTAGGTTAGAGACTCAAGAACAGGCTATGGAGGTAGAGAACCACTTTCTTGATGAAGAACTTTACCATTTGATGGCAATGCAAAGTACAAGGTATGCAATAAAATATAATCATTTGCATACTTGCCAGTGTCCTAAGGCGCTAGTCCTAGAACAAAGAGCAATCTTTCTCAAGAAAATGGGACTATATCAACTCAAGCATACTATTTTGTTTAAAATGGGTGAAGATAAAGTACTTTGTAGGTGCTTGGAAGCATATGAAGTAGAAGAAGTGATTGAATCCTTACACTTAGAAGCATCTAGAGGACATTATGCCCTAAAGAACACACTAAAGAAAATTCTTGTGGTAGGGTATTGGTGGCCTACAATGTATAAAGATGCTCAAGCCCATATCAAAAGTTGTGATGCTTGTCAAAGTATGGAAAAACCCATAGCTTCTACCCAATGGCCCTTGAGACCAATTTTGCCATTAGCTCCATTTGAGAAATGGGGTATTCATTTTGTGGGTCCAATTCAATAGGGCATCCAATTCACAAGGAAGAATACATTTTAGTATGCATTGAGTATGCTACTAAAATGGTTGAAGCAAAGGTGACTTGGAAAGATGATGTGGAAACTGTAGCTAAATTTTTCTTCCAAAACATCATCTCCTTATATGGATGTGTGCTTTGGAATTAGTCAATGACCAAGGAACCCATATTTAGAACTCACTTGTGGAGGTGTTAACCATGTATTTCCAAATAAAACATTGAAAGATGACTCCTTACAATCCAAAAGCAAATGGGTTGACATAGAAAGACAATGGATTACTTTGTAAAATTTTGAACAAGGTGACTATCAATTATGCCTACAATTGGGACACAAAGCTACCTAAAACTTTGTGGGCATACAAAACTATAGAAAAGATTACCATTAAGCAAACTCCATATCTCTTAATTTATATGTTACAAATTGAATTTGAAGTACTGTCATATCAAGTCCTATGTGAGGAACAATTATTGAAAAAAGAAAGTAAAGATGTTTGGATCCAAAAACTAATGTGGCTTGGAGAGAATAGAGATGATTCAATGAAAACAATGAAAGAAATACAAAGTCAAAGGAAAGTCAAACATGATAAGAGATTATGGCCTATTGCTATTTAGGAGGGTAACTTAGTGTTGTTGTATGACAACCGCCAAATAATATTTCTAGGCAAGTTTCACTTAAGGTGGATGAGGCCATATCAATTGTTTCACATTTATGATAATGGCTCTATTCAACTGGTAGACTTGGAAGGAAATCCTTTTGCCACTCAAGTAAATCGGTAGAGAGTCCAAAAATATTGGACCATGGACACACGGAAATGCAATAAAGAGATGAAGCCAATGTTTGTGGTGATGCTCACATTTAAGGAGGAGTATTTTTATACTCCAAGGACAAGAGAACTCTCCAAGAGAGAACATGCAAGTTTCACACAATACTCCGATGCCCCAAAGGAGCACCTTCTCTTTAATATATAGCAAAGAGGATCCACTCAAAGGAAGCTCCACCCTTGGATAAGATACATGGATTGGTGACTTGTCAATGAGCTCCATCCTTGGATTAGTTGTTTGAATGGGTGACATGTCAATCCTTGTCCTATCTAGTTGGTCAAATGGGTTTGACAAAAGGAATCTTTATGGAATCTTTGTATAAGGAGCTCAAAATTGTGTAAGTGAGGTACCATTGGAAAGCTCTCAATGAGGTGAATCATAGGAGGAGAAGGCAAGCCTCTTTATTACCTTAATAGGGAGTAATCTTTGCATTTTTTTAGGCTTAATTCATCTATTTAGGCCTCCAAAATTGGCTCTAAAGTTTTTTTTGGCTATTTGTGGCTTCTACCCTACTAGTAGAAGTACTCTTTTGGCGACACCTCTGTTTGATCTTCCTAGCCCATTGTACAACATCCTTCTAGATGTTACAAAGCCAAAATTCACCTCTAGATAATATGTCTAGCTACTTGTATTACAGACCTCTCCCCTTTAAGATGCAATGTCCACATTGCAAAGTTGTTGCTCAAAAGATTGAACTAACATTGGTGCATTGGTCAAGTTGGCTATTTGCTCCCATGTTGCCTTATATAGTTGGTACCTTTCCAATGGACCAAATATTCCACATGCGGATGGCAAGTATCATAGATGTGTTTTTGGAGAATACATTTGACCTCATACTGCTCAGCCTCATCAACAAGTGTTGGACAAGGTCAAATTTCTTGGATGGAAGAAAAGTGGGATGGCCTTATGACATGTGAAATCAAATTGTCACCAAACTTTGGTACCCTAACTACAGGTCAAGTTTTTCTCTATTCCACACTTTGCTAAGGTGGATACAAACTTTCACAATGTAAGTTTAGAAGAGTTTAGGATCTAATGAAGCCCTAATATCAAACAAAGCAGGATGACCAGATTTGGAAATTAGTGGTTAATTTCCTGAAATGTAAGAAGGTAAATGGCTCTTCTTCCTTGGAGTACTTGAATACCCCCAAGATCCAACAAAGGATGGTTCATCCACATGTGGAGTTTTCTAAATGAAAAATGTAGTTGCTAGAGAAGGCACAATACAAAGATGGTGAGTTTCATACTCAAAAAGAGACACCTAACCCCACAAATGCTGACCCACTTGCATTGAAAACCATTCTTTTGAGTACTCCACTCCAAGGCTCTACTTCCAAATTCCCAATTGATATTTATAACAAAGAACATAAACTCTTGGAGGAAGAGATCAATAAAAATCAAGACAATTCCACACCCACTGCAAAAATTGAGAAGAAGGCCCACAAATTCATCCTACTTTTATGGGAAATGAGTGCAAAAAAGAAGCTAAATGACAAACTTGTCCCAAATTTGATAGCCTTTGGCTTGAAAGTAGAAATGCAAAGAAGGCCAAAAAGAAGAAGAAGAAGAAGGTTGGTACCATCTTGGGAGTTACTGAATATAATATGATAGCTTACCCAACTTCTTCCACAATGTACATAACTTTTAAGTAACTATGAGAGGATAGCAAGTTTTACAAACAACTACTACTCATGGCACTCCATAGAACCTAAAACCATGAAATGTTAGAGCTACATGTGGTGTATTGAATTGAGCTTGAAGGATTGTGATCTCTTGAGGTGGAAAAAGAGATCAATAGTTACATGATCCAATCCATCCCAACAGATTTAGGATCAGGTGTTAATGTAATGATTGAGGAGATTGTGCTTAAGTTGGGAGCATACCACATTTAAGCCTACTCCATGAATCCTACATTTTGCCAGCCAAACTTGTAAGAGGCCCCAAGGAATGTTATCCAAGTTTTGGACCACCATTGGAGGTGTGGCATTTGCCCTAGATTATATCATTCTCTAACTCTAACTTACCAAGATAAGGTATCTTACACTTATTGGAAGACCTTGGTTATATGGAGCTCAAGTCAATATAGATTGGTACAAGCATACGCTTAGATTCCCAAACTTAAGAGTCTGTAGCCCTATGGTTTGTTGGAAGAAGGTTCCATGCCTAGGAGAGATAATGTTATAAACTAAAGAATACACTAAAAGCATAACAAATGACTTCAATATCACTTAGAAGAAGAGGACACAGTCAACTACTTGGAGTGCTACAAAATTGGGGATGAAGCCAAAGATAACACCTACTCGGGTAAAGAATTGAAAAAACAGCATTTCTTGGGATGAGCCATGTGAGTTATGTGGAAGGGATCATTCATCCTAATGATTGTCAAGAAGTAAGCATGGCTGAGGGAAGAATACCAAAGATATTTAAAAGAGTATCCTTGGAGGAACTCAATTGCTATGCAATCTTATTGTGGAATACCAAAACATCTTTGCTTGGACAATTGAGAAAATGATTGGTATTTTACATTGATTTTGAGAACATTTCACTAGTCTAGGAAACTCTAGTGCCAATGAAGCAATCGTAGTATAGGGTAAACCGAAAGTACTCATTGTTGGTGAAGGAGGAAATCAATAAGTACCTTCAGGTTAGTATGATTTTTCCTGTACTTAGTAGTGAATGAGTCTGTCCAATTATAATTTTACCCAAGAAGAAGACATGGAAGATTTGGTTTTGCTAGGAGTTTTGAATTTTAACACTACTAAAGGAAGAATTATCATCCATTACCATTCATTGATACCATCGTGGACCAAGTTGCAAGACATGTAGTTTCCTAGATGGCTATTTTAGTTATAACCAAGTTTCCATTTGAGAAGAAGATAGGACAAGACTACCTTCACCACCAACTAGAGTACCTACACTTATAGCCAAATGCCATTTAGCTTGCACAATACACCTAACATATTCCAACAAATAATAACCACTAAAGTGCACACTTTTTTGTGTTAATTGTATTTTATTAATCCCAAATTTTTTTTTGAGCAAGTACTTATCTATTCTACCATTAAGGTAGGAAAACATATAGATAGTGCATTTTTCAGATTTGTGCCTCTTGAACCAACAAGCCAAATGACAAAGTCTGGGTTGGAGGAACACTTGAAGGAAGAATGCAAGAAACCAACTTGGGACCAAAGGGTGCTCCAAGGAAAATGGTTTGAGGGAGGACTTTGGCCTTAAGGTCTCCCTATAGGATGAAATTTGGCCTGGTAGTACTTTGCCCAACAATCAAGACTCAGCCAAATGAGTTTGCCAGATTGCATTTCATTTTGGACCCAAAATAAGGCATGCACTATACACCAATTTGAATGTACCGCCAAAAAATACAAGGGTGACCATCCAAAATCAAGAAGGATGGTTTGCATTTTGAGGATGAATGTTGGCATTTGGCCCAATGCTTGCATTGGAACCCAAAACATTGGGGGAGAGTGATAGTTTGCATGTGTGAGCAATACTTGACATTGAATGTGTAACAAGGAACAAGATCAAACCACTTTTTAGTTGAAGAATGAATAAAGAATTTTCCTATAAAACATAAAGTGGAATGGCCATTTCCACTTTTTTTATTGCAAGTGATTGATTAAGTGCAATCAATCCTGAATTTGATCCTTTGCTATTGTAGTTTTTTAGTCTTCAAAGCTGAACCAACCTTTACTTCCATTCATTAGCCTTTGAGAGAATAGTGTTTGCTCAAAAACCCATGAAGAAGGATCCAAAGCCATCCTCCAAAGTGCAATACTGAAGGCTTGGGTGGTGTAATATAGAGGAGAGTTAATTTTGAGCAAGCATATAGGTTTCTTGCTCTAGGGTTGAGATGCAATTGATTTTGAGATCATCCATGAGACAATGAGCCAAAGGAAAGAATAAGTGAAGACCTGAGAGGAAAACCCATGGATTGGATAGAGGAGAATTGTAGGAATGTCCTTGGTTTGGATGTAGGCCCAATAGGAGTGACATGTGACAACCATGCAAGTATCACTTTTGTATCACTATGGTAATTAGTAAGTAACAATTCATTCCCACAAAGATAAGAGTAAAAAAGGTCAAATGTAAAGTAAAACATAACACAATAGTTCTTCTTGAGTTCTTCTTTAGTCTCTAAGGTAGAAATCATACCTAGAAGAGAGTAACATGCACTAGATTGCAGTCTTGTCACAAATCACAACACCCACAAATCACAATTCATCAATCTCTTTCCAATCCAACTTCATTTGTGATGATTTAGTTCTTCCCAAAGAAGGCTACTTCACCACAAAATGACTTCACCTTAGAATTTTGTTCCACTTTTCTATTGAAGGCACAACTTCCTCAATCAAAGTTGCTTTGCACCCAATGTTGCACTCGCCGATGCAGAATACTACCAACACTATAGTTCATAGATTTTTCAAGGCATTGCTTTGATTGCTATCCACTCAGGATCAAACACAAAAAATGGAATCCAAATTGTGGAATCCAACATCCAACAAACTCACTGACTTGCACTATGAATTTCCCCAAACCCTCACAAACACAAAAAATGATTGATATTTGGAATTAAGCTGAAACAAAAAGCATTGAGTTATAGCACTTTGCTTTACTCAACTTCAAAAATATGAATACTGAACTGAACAAAATATAACACTACAAATGCTTCCTTTAAACAAGTAGAGCACTCAATAGTTATCTAAATTACCTAAACTGCTTCCTAAAAATCTCCAGATCCAAATCAACACTCTATTACTTCATATCTACCTCTTTAGATCTAAAATCTGTTACTCTTACTCTGATCCAACTTCTACTTCTACTTCTACTTTGTATTTTACACCCTTTGTAACTACAATTGCCTCCTACACTTTGGATCCATCTACTACTTCTATTTCTCTTTCTATTTCTATCCTATCTTTAGTCTAAATTGAAATTGAAGTCATGGGTATCCTAACTCTATCCTCTTTCATATTTTAACTTCATCATAAACCTTTGGTAATTCACCCAAAGTCACCAGCAGCAATGTCTGACTACCTTGGATTGGGTTACCTTCAACCTGAGGCAAAGTAACTTCTATACCCAAAGTACTCTATGTACCTATTGTACTCAACTACTCCAAAAACTTCAAATGCTTGTAACTTTAGCTATAGACCTCCAAACTTTGTGATTTTTATGACAATAGAAAGCCCTAGAAAAGAAACTTCCAAAAAAATGAAGCATGCAAAATTTGGACATGTGGTCACTGAGACACAAGCCCCATAGTAATCCTCTAACTTTCATTCCAATGCAAAGTATTTTCACTTTGGGTCTATCGTCCTTCCAACCCAATCCAATCCAATCCAAGTCCTTCTTCCTCTAACATGAAGTCGACTTCCTTGGGTTGGCTCAAAATTCATGATTCTTCTCTCCTTTCTTCCTTTTTGGCTTTAATTTGCCTTCAACAATACACTTCTTCTTCAAAACTCAACAAAATAAAAAATTTGGGTACCACATCACAATACCACCAAGGTCAAGAGCTGACCCAAGAGATCAAGGATAGCTTAGAGGAATCTTGCAAAAAAAACAATGGTTGGCAAGTTATTAATGTAAGAACCCAACTCAACAAGGAATTGTAGAAGTTGTTATGAAGTTTTTCTATGATAAATGGACAACTTACTTAACCAATACCCACGCCATCTTCTTTCATATGGTGTACAAAGGCAAGCTTGTGATATGGGCTTGCATGTTCTATTTATAGACCCAAACCCCTCACCATGACTTCTTGGATGAGAAAGGAGCCACTTACCTTGCCTCCTTTGAGATCCATTTTTATATAGGTCTCAATTTATTGAACAAGGAAGAGCACAAGAGATTTCCCAACCATTATCCTAATATAGATTACTTTGCTTTCCAACCCAAGGGGAAGTTGATGATGAAGAAATATTGAGAGGAAAATGCAGAATTTGCCCAAATAGGCAAGTTGTGCATATAAAAGAAGAGTTATGAATACCAAGCCAAATAGAAAAAAGCACCATTGGCTCAAATAGCCGCATCAACAAAGAAGAACCCTCCAGTAATTAATATGGCCTCCAAAACCTAAGAGGAGGAAGAAGTTGGTTTGGATGAAGAAGAAGAAGAAGAATCCTTCACTCTACAATTAGAGGAGGACCATGAATAAGAAGACTAGTTTGAGGATGCCTAGGCTACTCCCAACCTCCCATTACCCAAAGATTATGAAGAAGCAGAGGTGGATGATGAGAAGGAAGATTGAACTTAGGAAGAAATGAATGGAATAGGGCCCAAAGCCCCCAAGCTCCACTCCTTGGTCCCCATTTTTGGAGAAGAAGAACAAGCACTTAGAGGAAGGTGAGAAACTTTGGTCCAAAGTTCCAAATGTCTTTTGACCCAAAGTAAAAGATGTGGTTACATATCATGAAGAAGAAGTAGATATCAAGGCAGAGGAAACTCCAATATAGATTTTTGAGAAAGCAAAGGTCTTGGTCTTGTAGGAGAAAGAGTAAGGATTGAGCCAAACCACAACTAGCTAAGTTTTGGAGGGAACCCACTTTGTTATTCATATGGTGGGGTTGATTTTGCAATTGATAGAACTCATGCTACCATAGTACCAACATGAGTGTCCAAAGATCATGGATCATACCACCTTGGTGCAAAGGATGTACAAGGAGATTTATGCTTGAAAGGCTCAAGAGAGTAAGCTCTATGAGGAAGTGATCCAAAGCCAAGATTGCTACAAGGAGGAAGCTAAGAAGGTAAAATCCTTGGTGCAAGAAGTGTTGAAGGAAAAGAAGAAGAATGAATACCTTGCTTCACACAACAAACCCAAGAGAATGAATTGGGAAGATTACCATTGGGGTTAGGAAACTTGAGAATGGAGAAGAAGGAGAAGGAGCTCAACTACAAGGATCAGCTCCAAGCTCAAGACAAGGAGATGTAGAGCTTATGCCAAGAGCTAAACACCATCAACATTTGGAATGTAACCTTGGATTTGAAGATGCTTGAGTATGAAAAGGAAGGAGAGTGTAGTTGGAAGCCCAAGCTAAGGATTTGGCTTTGGCCATGGAGAAAGATGCCAAAGAAGAGCACTTGCATAAGAAGTTGGATGAAGACTTTTAGGTGAAATGCTTGCACATTGAAATGAAGAAAAAGGAGGAGCTCCAATAGGTGAAGAAAGTTTGGGCACAATTTATGGAGATGCTCCAAGAAGAAGCTAGAGGGAGAGAAACTAATTGCCAAATTCATAAACTGCAGTTTTAAGTCCAAAAATTGAAGAGGAAAACATACAAAGAAGAATTGATAGACCAGCTTGCTTTTTGGCTTTGACAACATGTGGACTGGAAGTTCAACAAAGTGAAGAACTTGTACCTACTTAAGATTTCTGATAACAAGAAGTAGACCAGATAGGTCCTTTGACAACTCAAGGGAAAAGGATGCTCTTTCCAATAGAATGTAGAACCAAAGGAACTCCAAATACCAAAAGGAACCACAATGTTAGATTAGTGTACATTCTTTGATCTTTTTTAGTAATTGTGCATAGATTCTTTTAGTTACTTGCAAGAATTCCCACCCATCCTCTTAGATGTGAAAGTTTTCTTTTGTAAATCAAGAACTAAACCAAAGCCTTTGGCATGGTAGAATTTTTAGGACAAATGAAATCTGGCCAAGTACCCCCTTCTTGGCCAAGTAATCCTTTGGTAGCTTAGGTAGACATTCAATTTCTATAGTACATGGGCTAGAAAAGGACCTTTCCTCATACATTTTTTTGAAGCTTCATTAAGTTGTTAGAGTGGATAAGATAGGAATTAAGACCATAATTGGTAGTGGTGGTGGAGTAGTTAGGTTTGGTGAGGATCTTGGTTAGCCATTTGAGACCCTTCAACACAAAGTGGAGTAGCAATAGGAAATTGTACATAAGGCTTTGGCACAATAATAAACAAGTAAAATTTACCATACCAAAGTCAAGTCTAATCAATCTATATTCACCTAGTGTTTGGCTTCAAATGCCCTTGTCAGTGTAGAGGTAATAATCTTGTTGAAGGATTGCAATTGTTGAATCCAAGAAAAAGGTTGGCAATTGGAGTCTGAATGTGAAGAATGGTATCATGGGCATCATCAATAACACATAATTGAAACTTAGGGATATTTGCTTGGGAGTTAAGCCCCTTTGGTGGTATGCCTTTGAAGAAAGGTAGAACATGTTATCAAGGTTGGAGGCTTTGGGGTGAAGTGAACTTTGGGACAAAATGCACCATCACCTTTAAGGTAACTTTGGTTACAATTAGTTTTGAGAGTGATTTAGGATATTTTCAAGTTTTTGAAGAGCACCATAGTGGGTTTCTCTACCCTCATATTGGGAGTGGTTTCTGCCCAAGGATTAAACAACAAACAATAAACAAATTGCAACTTGTGAAATTATTCCTTCACTTCTAGCTGGTTCCAACCTTTATTCTTGTGAGATCAACTTGCTCTTAGTGTTTTACTATTAGTATGTTGACTTTGGGTTGTTACAACTGCCATCTTTAAGCACTACTTACAAAAGTTCATGGAAATCTTTATCAATGACTTTTGAATCTTCAAACAAAGAACAAATCATCTCCTATTTTTTAAGAAGAAATTTGAAAAGTGTAGAGTGATAGGATTATGAATACACTTAGAGAAATTTTTCTCTACAATGAAAAAATTAATTCTCCTTGATCATTGAGTTTTAGGACAAGAAGTTGAAGTGGATGTTAAGAAGGTCAAGGTGTAGAGGCACCAAAGAGCCTTAGGGAGATTTGATGGGGTATTATAAATGATTCATATCTAATCATACAATCCTTGTCACACCCCTCACCAAACTGCTAAAGAAGGAAAAATTATATGCTTGGATGGAGAAGCAAGAACAAAAATTCTTTGCCCTAAAGACTAGCTTAGTAGAGGCTTTAGTGATTCATGCCTCTCATTGGGACTCAAATTTCCATGTGTATGTAAACACTTCATCCATAGCCATAGGAGTAGTACTTAGTTAGAAAGATCATAAGAAGAAGGACTACCTGATATACTTCACACAAGTGAAGTATATTGGGTAGCTCTCATAGGTAGAGAGGAAGTATACCACTACAAAGAGGGAAGCATTAGGAATGGTTTTGCTCAAAAGAAGTTTTTCCACTACTTGTTGGGTTATGAATTTGTCTTTCACATAGATCACTATGCACTACATCACCTGATGAAGAAGGCAGGTTTATCAAGAAGAATTGCATGATGGATTCTACATTTGTAAGAATTCACCTACACATCATTAGCACTGTGGTATGCATTACATTGGTAGCTATGAAAGAAAGACCTTCAGGGTCAATGACCAACATGACAAACTGAATCATCACCCTTAAGAGCTCATGTAGTGAGATATAATTCATGAATGTGATTTAGTGGTTTTTTTGTTGTTGTAGTGTGCCACAGAAGAGTACTCTACCTTCTTGTGGGAATTTTCGTAACAAAAAAGTTAGCTATATATCAATAGCTGACTTGTGGCAAAGTGATAGTTTCCCTTCACTCCTAGCCAATTTCAAACTATATCTTCTTGGGAATGACCTGTTCTTACCAATTATACTGCAAGTAAATTGAAATTGGCCTATCACATACTTTTGGCACCACTATTGGGGATACACTCTTTGAAGTGGCTAGAAGCAAAGGAAACAGAAGTAGTCATGTCTCCAAGGAAGATAGTACCTTACAATATTCAAACCAATACAAAGATCAACACGGCAAGACAACCAATGTGAAATTATGTAGCCTTCCGCAAATAATCAAAACACTCAAGCCATAGTACCACAACTTGAGAGAGAAACAGACCTGGGTATGGAGCCCATTGGCCAAAGGTTACCCTGGGCTAGTGAAGAAGCTGAACTCAAGAGCTTGACTTAGGACTTGTTTGCTACCTTCCCATGTGTCATGCTTTCCTTGCTAGTTGGTGCCACTAATCAGACTATCAAGGGCAAGGACAAGTGCAATGAAGTATCACAAGGACATTGTCAAGAAAACACCCTTTGACTGACTTCCATCTCCTCTTTGGTGTAAGATCATCAACACCATTAGATCTATTTGTTGACCTAGTTGTTGTTGTGAGCCGGCCTGTCTCTCACTCAGGATGAACCCTTATGGCTATTATGGTAGCACAACATGGACTTAGAAGGCAAGGAACCCCAACTCCATCATACTCCTCCAAGGCTAACCCTCCAAGACTCAAGAAATTGCTCACTAGAGAACTCAATGAGAGAGAGATAGTTGCAAATGAAAAGATGATGAGTACCTCCTCACCCCTTGTTTATATACTTGTGAAATAGTTACGTACCAAAGTTACTAATTACTGGAGTAACTCAAGTTACTAGGCTAAAAGTCAAGTAAACTCAAAAAGTAGAAAGGAATATCCATTCACATGGGCATATTCCCCTAAGCATGTGATCTTATCTTGACCCAACCACTAAGTCAAGGATTCCTTCACATGGGCTATCCTTGGACTAAAGAAGAATCCAAAACCAAAAGGCTTGCGGGCCCAAGAGTTCTCAACTCTTTCCTCAAAGCCAAACACCTAGGAATAATACCAAGTCAACACACTAGAATCCAAAATAGTGGTGCTCATCTTTTCCACTTCCTCTAAAGTAAGGTCCGCTCTATCTTAGCTATGACTAAATTTAGCTTATCATGACTAATGTAGAACCATCCTTTACATCAAATATCACAATACCACACACATGCACAAATGGGTGTTACATTTACCCCCGGACTAAGTTTTCACTTTGTCCTCAAAGTGAAGGTCTCTCTTCCTTCTATAATACATCTTCAACTTATCATCGTTAATCCTATCAAAGTGTCGTCCTCCTAACTCCTTGAAATCATAGGTGTAATTGCCCCATACCTTCTCCACCATGATAGGTCCAAAGTACTTGGGCAAAAACTTCTTTTGCACTCTCTTGAATTGAATAGAATCAAACAACATTACCCAATCACCTTCTTTGAAAGGCTCCACTTTCTTCTTGCCTTGACTCTTGTCATAACTCTCCTTTTGTTTCCTTTGGGCTTGCTCCACTCAAACCATAGCAACTTCTCTTGCCTCTTCCAACTCCATAAGTTCCTTCCTTGACTTCTCTGCATCACCTCCTTGTGCTTTCTTCAATCTCCTATGAATGCTTTGGAATGTAGGAAGATAAAAGTAAATAGGTAGGGTAGACTCAATATCATATACCAATTGAAATGGAGAATATCCGGTGGAAGTCTTCATGGTTGTCCTATACTCCCACAAAACTACATGAATCCTCTTGTCCCAATGATATTTAGCCCCCTCCATTTCTGCATATTTGGCCAACATCATGCACAAGGTCTGATTGGTTCTCTCTGCCAAGCCATTGGAATTTGGCTTATAGGATGTAGTTACTCTATGTGTGATAGAGAAATGTTGTAGCATGGTTGTAGTAATGCTTCCTATAAACTCTCCTCCTCTATCAAGAACTAACTCCAAAGGGCATCCAAATCTAATGATAATATGTTCATAAAGAAATCTACCAACTTCATCTTCATTCTTGTCCCTCAATGGTCTAGCCTCAACCCACTTGGTAAATTAATCAGTAACTACCACAATATACCAATTGCTCCTTGGGGTTCTATTCAGAGGACCTACAAAATCAATTCCCCACTTCTCAAAAGGTCCTAGCAATGGAATTGATCTAAGTGGTGGAGTGGATGTAGACTTTCTAGCACAAGCTTGACAAACATGACAAGTTTTTCAATAATCAAGACAATCCTTGAAAATCCCTCTCCAATGGTAACCTGCATCTAGAATCTTGAAAGTAGTCACCTTTCTTGCAAAGTGTCCTCCATACACTAAACCTTCATGAAACTCCTTTATGAGTGAGAAAGACTCTTCCTTACCCACTGCTCTTCAAAGTAGACCATCTGCACCTTGGTGAAAAAGAATATCCTCCACCATTGTGTAAGGTCTAGATCTTGCTGCAAGGGCCTTCCTCTCCCTAGCATACATCTCTTCTAGATAGTTACCTCTTGTCACAAAATCCACAATCTCCTTGTACTCCATTGGAACCTCTTGAGTGATTGAGATTGTCGTGAGCTCCTCATCCGGGAAGGAATCATCCTCTAGCTCATCTCCATCATGATCATAGGCCTAGATAACAAATCAACATTTGCATGTTTCTTTCTTGGCCTATCCTCAATGGTGTAATTATACTTAGACAAGAGTATCATCCACCTTGCTAGTCTCCCTTCAACATTAGGTTTGTTGAAGATGTACTTCAAAGGCTTGTGATCCGTGACAATGGTGGCTTTCCCTCCAATCAAGTAGTGTCTTAACTTTTTGAGACCAAAGATCACTGCCAACCCTTCTCTCTCCGTGACAGAGTAGTTCTTTTCTGCTGAAACCATTTGCCTACTAGCATTAGCTATTGGATGATCATACCCATCTTGGTCTAATTGACTAAGAGTGCATCCTATAGCTACATTAGAAGCATCAATGTAGAGGATGAAAGGTTTACTCCAATCAAGTTTAGCAAGAATTGGAGCTTCAACAAGGGATTGCTTGAGCTCCTCAAAAGCTTTGAGAGCCTCCTTGTCCTCCAAAATCACCATGTAATCTACACACTTCTTCATGAAGATGGTCAATGCATAAGCCTTGTTGGAAAATGAGAACATGAATCTCCTATAGTATCCAATCATCCCCAAGAATTGGCATGACTTGGTCAACTTTGAAGGGAACAAAAGGTCTGAGATTTTCCTCACATTCTCAAGATCAACTGCTATTCCATCCTTGGAGATGATGTGCCCCAAAAGTAGACCTTCTTCGAATCCAAAAATGCACTTCTCTGGGTTGGGTGATGCATTTGCCTCATACAAGCATTGCAAGACCTTATAAGGTGCTCAAAGTGCTCCTCCTTGCTTCCATAAACACAAAAGTCATCAATGAAGTCTCTCACAAATTTCCCAATGAAAGGTTCAAATACCTTGTTCATGAACCGTTGGAGTGTGGCTGGAGCATTGCAAAGCCCAAAAGGCATGACCTTGAAAGCGTAAGTTCCCCAAGGTGTGATGAATGTGGTGAGTTGTTGATGCCTTGGTGCAATCTTGATTTGGTTATATCCACTATAACCATCTCCAAAACTATACCTCTCATCACATGCAACTTCCTCATCAATGAATGGCAATTGGTAGGAGTCTTTCTTGGTAACAACATTGAGCTTCTTGTAATCCAAACATACCCAAAGCTTGCAATTCTTTTTCTTCACAATGACAATAAAGACACCCATTCTGAATTCTCCTCCTCAAAGATAAATTTGCTTCCTTGAGCTTATCAATCTCCTCCTTCACAACCAAAGATATTGTTAGGTTAATGCGATGTTGCTTTTGGCGGATTGGTCTTGCATGTGACTCCACCTCTATCTTGTGCTCCTCCAAGGTGACTTCCTTCAAATCCTTGTAACTGAAAGCAAAAACATGTTTGAACTTGCGGAAACTGTCCTCAAATCTCACCTTCTCCTCCTTGGTAACATTTGGGCCATACTTGAGTGTAGCTAACCTTCTCTCTACCTCCTCAAGTGTCAATGGTGATTTATCTAGGTCCTTCAAAACCTTTGGCTTAGGTGCCAAATCCGTAGCACACAAAGGATACACATTTGAATCAGATTCAGATTCATCCTCCTCCGTGGAAGTCTCCTCTTCCATCCTTGTGTCCACACCTGAAGCTCCTTCTTCAGAATCTGATTCCCAATAATCAGAAGATGGTGTATCTGAATGTAAAGTGTTGGTGGTGTTAGTCATAGGAACTGTGACTCTATGGTTTGATGGCCCAATCCTCAAGTATCCTTTGTGCCATCGATCAGTTGTGCGTACTGCTCTCAACCATGGCTTCCCAAGAAGTAAGTCATAGCTTGAATCCTTCAAGACTTGGAAAGTCATGAGATTTTGAACTCCCATAATTGAAACTACCACTTTATCCATCCCCCTATTGGTTGAACTTGTTGCTTGTTTGCCATGCTCACCACAAATGTTGAAGGTCTTGAGGGTATCATACCCAACTTCTTCATTAACTTTTCTGATATGGCATTCACTGCTGATCCTCCATCAACAAGTGCATCCTTGATGTTGTGACCATTCACTCTCACATCAATCTTGGAGGCATATTCACAAGCCTCCCATGGTGCTGGCTTGGCATCCACCACCCCCATTGATACTGGAGCTTTTGCCTTCTTCTTCCTCTTTCTCCTTGTAGAACTCAAACCACCTCTAAGCTCCTTTCTCAAGGTAGGGTTCAAAGCAATCAATTGTCCCACTGTGATGCTAGCATTGTGACTACCAACATCCTCCAACACATTGTAGTTCCATTGTTCCTTTGAAATCAAGAAATCCTCCATCCCCAACTTCTTCCTTGGAGTCTTTGTTGTTGATGGTGTTGAGTTGCGAGTGCTCCTAGTAGACATAAGAGTATCCTTGCTTGGAGTAAATCCTTGACAAGAGTGAACATCCTCTGCAAAACAAGCTCTCTTCTTCTCTTGTGCCAAAAGCTCCAAATTAAGACCCTTGGAGTTCGAGCACTCTCCCTTCTCATACTTTCTCTCAACCATATCTATGGATGTTATCTCCTTACCTTTGTTTGGATTAGAAGCCACTTGGGTTTCACTACCTCCTTCTTTCCCTCTATTGGCTCCCTCGTAACCCCTTCCTCCATGGTAAGTAGAATTTGGGCAATTCCTTTGGATATGGCCTCTTTCTCCACAACCAAAACAATTTTTATCATTGAAATTGTTGGCTGGTTGGCCTCCTCTATATGGATAGTTTCCATAAATCCTAGGCCCTCTCCCTAAATTCTGATCCACCTCTCTCTTCTCCCATAGTTGCACCACATTGATCTTGAGATCCGCAAGTTGTTTTGTGATGGTTTGGAGTGGATCTTTTGGTAGAGGTGCAAGAATTGGAGCAACTACTACTTGTGGTGCAACCCTTGCCACCAAAGTATCAGAAGTTCCATCATACTTGTAACCTTGAGGAGGATGCACAACCTCCTTCACCACCAAATCACTCTCATCCCCTTCCAAACTGTCCTCTATACGAATTGCAATCTTGATAGCTTCAACCTTGGAAGAAGGTTTCTCATATCTCACCTTGCTTCTTATTTGTAGTCTCAACCCTCCCACAAAATTCTTGGTGAGCATGGCTCCTATGCCAGTCATAGTAGTCTCTACATCATCCCCACCCTTCCTCAACACTATGCAAAATCTAGACTCTAACTTTTCCACTCTTTCCACATAGACTCTCACTTTCTCTCCATCTCCTTGTTTAAGAAAGGTAACCTCACTCATCAATCTCTCATAACTCTCATCTAGGAGAAAGTTCTCAATGAGTGCTGAAGTCAAACTCTCCCTAGACTCTTCTTTCCCATCTGTCCTCTCTCTCTTTTGGTATTCTGACTCATATCATGTAAGTGTTGCATCCTCAAAAAAATCTGGTAATAATGAGACCGACTCATTCTTCCACCTCTCATTGTTTCCTATGCAAGCTCTCTTGAAGTCTGTGACAACCCGGCAAATATCACTTTTGCGGTAATCGGGTAAGTAAAGTTTGTTCCCGCAGAGATACGAGTCAGAATTGGTCAAATACAAAGTCAAACAGTAACATGTAGTTCTTCTTGGTTGCGTCTTTAATCTTTCATGTAGAAACCACACCTAGAAGAGAGTAACAAGCACTAACTCGCAGTCTTGTCACAAATTAACACTCCATAATCACAACTCCATCAAATCTTTCCAAACAATCTTGATTGTGATGATTCAGGCTCTCCCGAAAATGGCACTTCATTGCAAAACGACTTCACCTCAGAATTGTATTCTACCCATCCACTGAAGGCACAACTTCCTCGATTGAAATTGCTTCACATCAACTTCGCACTACATTCATAAATGCAGAATACTACCAACACTACAATTCCTCACAGATCTGTCAAGGCATTGCTTCAATTGCACTTCACTCAGGATCAAACACACAGAATGAAGATCAAGGCTGTGGAATCCAACATCCAACAAACACTCTGACTTGCACTTCGAATTTCTCCAAACACTCACAAACACAATTGCAAAATTGATACTCGGAATCAAGCTCAAGCGACAAGCACTGCTTCACAGCACTTCGCTTTATCTATTCTCAGAAATAATGAGCACCAAACAACAATTTCCAGCAAATGCCACTCTTAAGTAGTGAGCAATCGACAGTTCTAACAACTATACCGTTCTACAACAACTCTTCTAACCTACAGATCCAAAATGACAATGCAACCTTTCATATCTGCCCCTTCAAATCTTAAATCGGTTACTAATTTGATCCGATGTCTACTTCTTCCTCGGCTTTCAAACCCAAACCCGAAGTAATCTTACTTCCTACTACATTTTCCTCGGGTTTCACATCTTCTACCAGATCCAGCAATTCTCTTTCCTGATCTGAAATTGCACTAGTGGGTAGTCTATCTAACTCCTCATCTTTCGACCCACTCTTCTCTAATGTCTCTGAGGGCAACTCCGAAGACATTTGGATTCCTATGTTATCTACTTCGGGTTTTGCCTTAACATCCTGCCAAAGCTTTTCTAACTCTATTCTCACTAAGTCTATACTCATCGCAATATTGTCTTCTACTTCTAAGATCTTCCTGTCTACACAAGTTCTGAGACTAATCAACAAGGCATTCAAATTTGTATCTTTCGCTTGTCTTCGCCTCGTCTCATGCACCAACAACTTCAACTCGTGCAATCTTGTTTCTTCAATCCGAATGCTGGCTTATGTACTTAACATTGCGTTCACTCTAAGGACTATTTCCTTCAATGGCTCCAATCTTGTCTTTCGTTCTCGTTCCCGGTCTGCAAGCCATTCCTCTCTGTACATTGCCAACTCTTCTTTGAATTCGGCCTTCACTGCTTCCTTCTCTTTCTCCTTCTATATGATTTTCTCTTCCTGATTATGAAGTAATTCTCGTAATCTCTCTTCTTCTCTATACCGCACAGACAACTCTCTTTGCCAGAGTTGCTTCTTCTCCTCCATACTCTCCATCACTCGATCAAGCTCTTGATCCTTTGATGCTACCCTCGCCATAGCATAGATAAGCTCTACTCTTGAATCAGCAAACTGTTGCTTCAAGATTTTGAATTCCGCTACCTATCTCTCCCTTGCGATGTCACTCTTCCTCGCAAGATCCTCCCGATAACTCACTTCTCTCTTCAGGTCTTCAACTACCTGACTTCTTTCTATTGCTTCTGCTCGCAGTACTTCTCTCTCTTCCTCACCTCGGGTTATACTCTTCTTCAACTCCGAGTTTTCTTCTTCTAATCTTGATAAGACCTGCAAAACAGTCTTTACCTCTGGACAAGTAGACTGCATCTCCTTCTTCTTCTTCTCCAACTTCCCCAATTGCGGGCATACTACCTTCTGCAGGTAATCTACTCCATTACTGGCAACTTCTTCCTCCCACGGAGTGGTCTCTCTTCTTTCTTCGTGTTCTCCCGATACTCACCTTCTTCTCTGGAGTCTTTGTATCGGAATTGACGCCTCACTACCCGAGCTTTCTTCTACCTCTTCCTTCACTCTACTCGGCCCCGCTTCACACTTTGCCTTATGTCTCGAGCAAACTCCTCGCTGTACTGTGATCTTCTTCTCCTTGAGCATTGGTACTTCGTCTTCCAGTGCCGCATTATCTTCGGCTTCTACTTCGGCTTGCACTTCTTCTTCGTATTCTTCAGCCGCTGGTGCCGAGGTCATTTCTCCACTCTCTTCACTGTCACTGCTAGTATCTCCACTCTGTAGTGTCAGCTCAGGTTCCTCCTCACGTTCCGAGTCCTCTGTCTTGAGCTCGGCTTCGCCTTCTGAGTCTTCATTATCTGACTCAATCACCACCATTCCTCGCCTCAGGTTTTTTTTCTGCATCTTCCAAGGTTTCTTGTTTTGTTTGGCTTCTGCTTGCCGAGTTCTCTTCTTCGTCGGGGTACTTACAATGACCTCCACGTTTTTCCCTGTCTTTGCATAGTAATCGTCCGTGCTCCGGATTTGGAGAATGTATTGTTGCTCCTCCGCGTCGACTTCTCTTCTCAAGTCAGGATGGAAATGAGACACCATTCTATTGCGCTCCGCCAAATTGAGCAAATTCAACCCGAGGTAGAAATGTGCTGCAAATGGTACGATGTAGTGGGGAGGCGACTTGTCCCGCAGATTCCACACCATCTGCCTTGTTCTCCCGTGAAAGCACCTTGCCCAATTGATCGGTTCTCCTGCAAATAACTTGTGAAAGAACACCGCTTGGTGTTTCATCACATAGGTAGTTCTCTCCGGCTTCAGGATGGCCATTAGTGCACTCACAATTCCTCTCCTCACAGGGTCTTTGTAGCTCTCAACTTTGTACCCATTCTTCGTCCTCTTCGACGAGAAGGCATCTCTCACCTCCTGCGTTTCTTGGGCTATCTCTCCTTTCCCCAAGAACGTGGCTCCCTGCTCCGAACCCGCCTCCTTCTTGAGTACAAGTCTCCAATCCGACTCTGTCCAGCGAGCCGGATTTCCTCTCTTCCTTTCTTCCTCGGGACCATTGAGACATTTACTCTCGATGGTTTCTATCATGAATCCTGGAAAACTTACGTCCAAGTCCATGCCTGAAAAGTGATCCGAAGTCGGCTCAAGACTTTGATCCTCGCCACTATATCTAATCTCCGAATTGCATGATATCTCATTGCAAATTCGGAGTTCTTCTTCCCTCCTCCCATCTCTTCTGCTTTCTTACTATCTCTCGATTTCTCTCTCGCAACTTCTCCCTTGCGCACTAACACGAGTCCAACTCTATTTCCCTTTCCCCGATCACCTGCAAGACGACTCCTCAACGGCGAAGGAAAATTGCTCGACATTTCATCATTGCAATTTCGATTTTTATAGAGTTGCACTTCTTCATCTTCCGTCACTTTGAGTTTCTACTGAGAAATCACACCTCCGGCATGCACCTGTCACTGTCAATCAACCTTTGCGCGTATGAGCCGCCTGTTTTGAAACGGCCCCTTCTTGAATTTCTCGCCCCAACAAAAGGTTGTTAGACTGTCTTTGCCTCGGGTTGAGCTCCCCCCGATCCGAAGACAATTTACTTTGTATTGTATGCTGACACGGCATTTCTGAGTACTTTGCCTTATGACCCGAAGTCACTTTACTTCGGGTTTCATCTCGAAGACAATTTTCTTTGCCTTCTTCGGCCATACAGGCGCAATCCGACTTCTCTATACACTTCTTCTCCTTTATTTTGAAAATAAAATAAAATGTGGGCACCACAAAGTCTTTCACAAAGGCCTCCACATCTTCTCAATCCTTGCCGAAGAAAACTAGAAGTTTCTCCATCCTTGCCAAAGAAAACTGGAAGTTTCCCATCTTAATCTCTCACTATCTTTCTTTTCTCTCAAATTTTTATTCTCTTTTCTTTCTGATTCTATAACTAATAGAGTATGTACATGACTAACACCATTTTCGAGTAATCCACCCAAGGGAAAACAAAAGGTTGAGGTTACTCCAAGATTTATATAGCAACAACAAATCCTAGAGTGCATATTAATCTAATTCTCATGGATAGTTTATCCATAAGTTGAAAGGTTATCTCTATCACTATCCTGAGAACTAGCTGATGAAAGTGGTAGTAGTTCTGTAGCTGGACTAAGAGACTCTCCAAGATCCTTCACCAAAGTCTCCAAGAGTGCTTTTAATCCACTACACTCATGTTCTTTTGGAAGTACTTTCACTCCCGAAACCTCACACAACTCCTTGGTCTTAGATCTTCTCCCTCCCAATCTTCGTGAAGAAGGTACAACATGCAGACTATATATAATTTTCCAGAGAGCATGTAGTTGCAGGAGTAGTTTACCCAATCAACTTTCAAAACTTCTAGCCCAATGTGCATAATAGCTCTCACAATAATTCCAAGTGTGATAACTGAAAGATAACCCAAGCCATCATGTGTAGAAATTTCAACTTCAGATCTCAAACTTGAGATTTTGCCCAAAATCACCTTAATCCCCAAAATCTGCAATCCACCTCACACAATCTATCCAAATCCTCTCCTGTGTACAAGATGTAGAAAATCACTTCAAAGACATCATAATGGACAACAGGGTATACAAATGGATCTTGGTTCTCTTACATAAGTTCATCCCTCTCCTCTCTTAATGTTCTCTCCAAGTGAGCTCTCATAGCTTCCTTCTGCCTAATGTAGAATTGAATGCGGAACATTATCTTGCCTTTTAGAGAGGTCCCGGCAACGGAACCAAAAATGTGAGCTGGCCTGTCTCTCACTCAAGATGAACCTCTGATGGCTATTATGGTAGCACACCATGGACTAAGAAGGCAAGGAACCCCAACTCCATCATACTCCTCCAAGGCTAACCCTCCAAGACTCAAGACATTGCTCACTAGAGAACTCAATGAGAGAGAGATAGTTGCAAATGAAAAGATGATGAGTACCTCCTCACTCCTTGTTTATATACTTGTGAAATAGTTACGTACCAAAGTAACTTATTACTGGAGGAACTCAAGTTACTAGGCTAAAAGTCAAGTAAAGTCAAAAAGTAGAAAGGAATATCCATTCACATGGGCATATTCCCCTAAGCATGTGGTCTTATCTTGACCCAACCACTAAGTCAAGGATTCCTTCACATGGGCTATCCTTGGACTAAAGAAGAATCCAAAACCAAAAGGCTTGTAGGCCCAAGAGTTCTCAACTCTTTCCTCAAAGCCAAACACCTAGGAATAATACCAAGTCAACACACTAGAATCCAAAATAATGGTGCTCATCTTTTCTACTTCCTCTAAAGTAAGTCCCCTCTATCTTAGCTATGACTAAATTTAGCTAATCATGACTAATGTGAAGCCATCCTTTATCTTCATATAAATAATATCTCTCAAGTACTTGTAATACCAAGCTAAATATCACAATACTAGACACATGCACAAATGGGTGTTACAGAGCCCTAGGGTACTTGTGGAGGAAGAGGAAGAACATGACTCTCAAGGCAGTGCACTTTCCTGGGATTTGTGTGATACCTTTCTTAACCATGTAACTATAGAAGTGAACCCATCTTTTAGCATGGGAAATCACACTCTCTTCATGCACTAAAACTTTCAGAAGTTCAAAGGTCAGGATGCTAAAGAAGATCCATAGACTTTTATGCAGGAGTTTGAAGCTATATTGGTAGCCAATAAAGAAGATGATGATGCCATCCAACTTCACACCTTCTTGAGTCTACTATGGAAGAAAGCACATAACTCATTTACCCATGTTAGCCAAGATCAGGTGAACATGCAAGACTAGCCGATGGTTTGAGAATTGTTCCTATATCAGTTTTGTGAATTGGACTATGAGGCCAATGTCTTCTTTACTTTCAATAATCTTGAGCAAAGGAAGAATGATAAACTATGAGATTATATGGAGAGATTTCAAACCTTACTAAGTCAAGTTCCTAAATAGAGAGCTACCTTGGGATACTTGGATGCTCAAGTTGTGGCATGGTTCTTGGGAGGACTACTTACCAAATTCCATTTGTTTGCAAAGGAATGAGGTCATGACATGCTAGACCGAGTCATCTAGTTGGCTGAGTTGTAGAATCTACTTGGATGAATCTTGTTGGGAGGTCACACAAAGTCCATAGCATGAAGAAGACCTCAAAGAAGACAACAAACCAACCACCTTTGGTGACCTTTGACTTGTCTAGCATGATGTCATCCTCTTCAAAATATAAACAAGATCAAAAAAGAGAAATATGGGATGTTTGTCAATCCAATTAGACCACCATCAAAAGAACCCTACTTAGTTGGGATCCAAGTTACAAGAAATTATCAAGGAGTTCATAGACTTCAAAGTGCAAATGGTCAGAGGTAAAGATAGGAGGAAGTTTCCTTCCTATGCTAAGCCTAATGTGTGGTGTACCACTTGCTGGAAGTTGGAACTGTGAGCCGGCCTGTCTCTCACTCAGGATGAACCTCTGATGGCTATTATGGTAGCGCACCATGGACTAAGAAGGCAAGGAACCCAAACTCCATCATACTCCTCCAAGGCTAACACTCCAAGACTCAAGACATTGCTCACTAGAGAACTCAATGAGAGAGAGATAGTTGCAAATGAAAGGATGATGAGTACCTCCTCACTCCTTGTTTATATACTTGTGAAATAATTACGTACCAAAGTTACTAATTACCGTAGTAACTCAAGTTACTAGACTAAAAGTCAAGTAAAGTCAAAAAGTAGAAAGGAATATCCATTCACATGGGCATATTCCCCTTATCTTGACCCAACCACTAAAGCAAGGATTCCTTCACATGGGCTATCCTTGGACTAAAGAAGAATCCAAAACAAAAAGGCTTGCGGGCCCAAGAGTTCTCAACTCTTTCCCCAAAGCCAAACACCTAGGAATAATACCAAGTCAACACACTAAAATCCAAAATAGTGGTGCTCATCTTTTCTACTTCCTCTAAAGTAAGGTCCCATCTATCTTAGCTATGACTAACTTTAGCTAACCATGACTAATATAGAACCATCCTTTATCTCTATATAAATAATATCTCTTAAGTACTTGTAATACCAAGCTAAATATCACAATACCACACACATGCACAAATGGGTGTTACAGAACATGCTAACACTAAGTGTTTCTCTAATTACCCCTCTTTTTGGTGCATCAGATGAAGTGGCTCTAGGAGCGAGAGAAGCAATAGTATTACATAGAGGAAGCTGATCCTATATTTGCAATACAAGATGTACCTCCTATGTTTCTCTAACTACCCTCAACAGCTATATCATAATAAGCTCACATGGAGTATGCTGCTAATGACCTCAATAAAGAGTATTCCCTCCTAAGTAGGCTCCTTAAGCTAGTGTGTAATAATTGTGGAGTAGTGGACCATTGGGCATTGAGTTGTCCAAAACCATAACAACCACCTCCCTACAACTTGTTGTGTGGAAATTGTAAGGCACTAGGTCATACCTATAATTTTTTGAGGACAAAAGAACCCCCAAGAGAAAACCCAAAAGAAGAAACACAAAGTTTCACACTCAAAACTCCGATGCCCCAAAGGAGCACCTTGTCTTTATTGTATAACAAAGAGGTTTCCCTTAAAGGAAACTCCACCCTAGGATCAAATACATGAATTGATGACATGTCAACAAACTCTACCCTTAGATTAGTTACATGCATGGGTGACATGTTGGTTCTAGCCTATCTGGTTGGTCAAACAAACTTTGACAAGAAGGAATCTTAGAGAATCTTCTTGTAAGAAGCTCAAAATTGTATGGATGAGGCACCATTGGAAAGCTCTTGTCAAGACAAATTAGGGCAAAGTGAAAGGTAGCTCAGTAACACCTTGAGAGGATTTTGCACATTTTCAAGGTCTAATTCATCCGTTTAGGCCTCCAAAATTGGCTTTAAAGTTTTTAGGCTCTTTTCAACTCTTGCACTATTGGTAAAAGAACTCTTTTGGTGATACCTCTATCTAATCTACTTAGTCTATCATATATAATATCCTTCTAGATGTTATCAAGCCAATTTTCACCTTTAGATAATATATCTAGCTATTGGTATTACAAATACCATGACAACTTGCTTGCACCCACTTGTGCCTTGATCCTTGGTGAGGTTCAAACCTTACCCACTTCCACGCAAGACGTATGTGATTGTTAACTTCTTGAACCTAGATTAATTAACACCAGAAGATGCTATGTTCATTGACAATGATGGATGGCTTGAGTTGAAGGTGAATTTAGTCACGACTCACTTGACTAAATGCCAAGAGAATATTTTGATGCCTTGACATCATAAGATCCTGTAGAAGCTAAGAAGTGTAACCACCTCAAAAATATTTTGTTTGATAAGGAGGTGAAGTTGTTAACTTGGAAGAAAGAAGAAGGAAGGTCAAACAACCCATTGGAACCAACATGAGTAAAATTGTTGTAGGCAATGGCTTGCAAAGAGGCAGTCTCTTTTGGTCAAATCTCTACTTTGCCCCAATATCTAAAAGGAAGTTCAAGACTTGCTGGAGGAGGAGTTGTAGAAGATAAACTTAGGATATAGACAAATACAAGGCCCTCATAGACTATTGTACCTACGTCTATTTCCAAAACCAACACCAACAAGATCATAGAACCTACACCACCTCCAAATTAATCACAATTAGGTAGTTGCAAGAAGGAGCTAACATCAACAAAGGTGCAAGTGCTAGAAGTGCCCAAGCTTGATGGGATGGGACTGGATATGACAATTTAGAGAAGTGGACCCGAGAGGAAAAGATGGAGGAAAGCTAATTCTCTTCTTGGAGTGTCACAATAAGACAAAGTGGTGGATGTGGGAGCTTTAAAGGCAGACATCACATTCAAGCAACCATTGGAGGACAACAACAAGCTCTATAAGAAACAATTAGCACTTGCACTCCATTACGTATTGAAAAGGAATCAAATGGACCTACTAGTGATTGTAATACCATTAGCTAGACATATTATCTAAAGGTGGAAACTGGCTAGGTAATATCTTGAAGGATGTTGTATATGATGGTCTACATAGATCAAATAAAGGTGCCACCAAAAGAGTACTTCCACTAATAGGGTAGAGGCAAAAAACATCTTGAAAAATTTAAAGCCAATTTCAAAGCCTAAATGGATGAATTAGGCCTCAAAAAGTGAAAAATATCTCCCCTTTTGAAGCCAAAGGTATTGCACTCTCTTCCCTTGTTTGCTTCATTAAGAGCTTTCCAAAGGCACCTTATCCATGATGTTTTGAGCTTCCTACAAGAAGATTTTTTTTGGTCAAACTTGCTTGACCAACCAAATAGGACAAGGATCAACATGTCACCAATCCATGCAACTAATCTAAGGGTGGAGCTTGTTGACATATCACCAATCCAGGTATCTGATCCAAGAATAGAACTCCCTTTGAGTGGATCCTCTTTGCTATATAATAAAGACAATGTGCTCCTTTGGGGCATCAAAATATTAAGGGATAAAGCATTGTATTTCTCTTGTATTTTTTCTTTAGTGTTTATTTTATCCTTGGAATATTACAATGGTATCATAGCAAGTGTTTTAATCTAAGAGAGTGGAGTTCCTCTTTGATGAACATAAGATACTAAGATTGAGTAATTTCAAATGGAGAAAACATAGTGCAATTGATAAATTGGGATTGTTTTAGAGAGACGATGGGATAGATGCTCCTAAAGGACAATTTCTTGCACCTCAATTTTTGCTCTTGAATTTGCTCCACATCAAGATTATAAATCTAATGTGAGCAAGTGAGAATATATCTTGTTTACCATTTTGGAGCAAAGTTTATGGACATAGTAATGATTTTGCCAATTTGATTTTACCTATGATGATATACAACAAAGAGTGGAATTTGATAATTTACATTTTGTTATGATGCAATTGATCAAAATATAGAAATCATCTCCCTCTCAAAACCCAAGTAGAAATCAATTGTGCTGTTAGACCGAAAGGGATGTTTAGAAATTTCATATTCTACAATTTTGATGAGGAATATATCAACAAGTGATAGCCTTTGAGATCCCAAATGGTAGTCCCAATCATCCGTTCTACTTCTTGTGCAATTATATTAACCCTTTATTGAAGTAGGAAGTGGCAATTGAACGTTTTTTGTGTGTACAAATCATGGAGCTAAAGTTTTAGGATCTGATGCAAGGAATGCAAGGGATGTTGAATGGGTTTTGGGTGATCAAGATGACAATGGATAGATTGCAATGTACCTTCAGGAACAATCATGTAATGCAAGAAGGGAAATCATCCCAAAACCTATTAATAGTGGCCAAAGTGCCTAAAGAGTTACTCATAATGATGACACCAACCCTTATCAACAATGAAGCCACATTGTTACTATGGATGAAGAAGACGTGCAACATTGAGCCTTACAAGGGATAACATTTCCATGGGATTAGTGGAAAAGTAGATTTCAAGAATGAATTGATACTTTTGATTATTCACAATTGAGATCACCAATCATTCCATAGGCATGTTTGCATGTGAGTACCTAATTGATAAAGCTCTCACATGATACAATGCTTGGGAACAGTTAGTGTTGGTAGAAGGAAGAGAGATTACTTGGACAACAATACAAGAATGGCTACTGAATAATTTCCAATCCATGGATTCTATGCAAATAGATCAAACCCAACTATGGAGTTTGAAGTAGAAGAACTGTGAGCCGGCCTGTCTCTCACTCAAGATGAACTTCTGATGGCTATTATGGTAGCGCACCATGGACTAAGAAGGCAAGGAACCCAAACTCCATCATACTCCTCCAAGGCTAACACTCCAAGACTCAAGACATTGCTCACTAGAGAACTCAATGAGAGAGAGATAGTTGCAAATGAAAGGATGATGAGTACCTCCTCACCCCTTGTTTATATACTTGTGAAATAGTTACGTACCAAAGTTACTAATTACCATAGTAACTCAAGTTACTAGACTAAAAGTCAAGTAAAGTCAAAAAGTAGAAAGGAATATCCATTCACATGGGCATATTCCCCTAAGCATGTGGTCTTATCTTGACCCAACCACTAAGTCAAGGATTCCTTCACATGGGCTATCCTTGGACTAAAGAAGAATCCAAAACAAAAAGGCTTACGGGCCCAAGAGTTCTCAACTCTTTCCTCAAAGCCAAACACCTAGGAATAATACCAAGTCAACACACTAAAATCCAAAATAGTGGTGCTCATATTTTCTACTTCCTCTAAAGTAAGGTCCATCTATCTTAGGTATGACTAACTTTAGCTAACCATGACTAATATAGGACCATCCTTTATCTCTATATAATAAATAAGATCTCTTAAGTACTTGTAATATCAAGCTAAATATCACAATACCACACACATGCACAAATGGGTGTTACATTTACCCCCGGACTAAGTTTTCACTTTGTCCTCAAAGTGAAGGTCTCTCTACCTTCTATGGTACATCTTCAACTTATCATGGTAAATCCTATCAAAGTGTCTTCCTCCCAACTCCTTGAGCTCATAGGTGTAATTGCCCCACACCTTCTCTACTATGAAAGGTCCAAAGTACTTAGGCAAAAACTTCTTTTGCACTCTCTTGAGTCAAATGGAATCAAACAACATTACCCAATCACCTTCTTTGAAAGGCTCCACCTTCTTCTTGCCTTGCCTCTTGTCATAGCTCTCCTTTTGTTTCCTTTGGGCTTGCTCCACTCGAACCATAGCAATTGCTCTTGCCTCTTCCAACTCCATGAGTTGATCCTTCCTTGACTTCTTTGCATCACTTCCTTGTGCTTTCTTCAATCTCCTATGAATGCTTTGGAAGGTAGGAAGATCAAAGTGAATAGATAAGGTAGACTCAATACCATACACCAATTGGAATGGAGAATATCCGGTGGAAGTCTTCATGGTTGTCCTATACTCCCACAAAACTGCATGAATCCTCTTGTCCCAATGATGTTTAGCCCCCTCCATTTCTGCATCTTTGGCCAACATCATGCACAACGTCTGATTGGTTCTCTCTGCCAAGCCATTGGAATTTGGCTTATAGGATGTAGTTACTCTATGCGTGATAGAGAAATGTCGTAGCATGGCTGTAGTAATGCTTCCTGTAAACTCTCCTCCTCTATCAAAAACCAACTCCAAAGGGCATCCAAACCTAGTGATAATGCGTTCATAAAGAAATCTACCCACTTCATCTTCATTCTTGTCCCTCAATGGTCTAGCCTCAACCCACTTGGTAAGGTAATCAGTGTCTACCACAATGTACCAATTGTTCCTTGGGGTTCTATTGAGAGGTCCTACAAAATCAATTCCCCACTTCTCAAAAGGTCCTAGCAATGGAATTGATCTCTAAGTGGTGGAGTGGATGTAGACTTTCTAGCAAAAGCTTGACAAACATGACAAGTTTTGCAATAATCAAGACAATCCTTGAAAATCCCTCTCCAATGGTAACCTGCATCTAGAATCTTGAAAGTAGTCACCTTTCTTGCAAAGTGTCCTCCACATACTAAACCTTCATGAAACTCCTTTATGAGTAGGATAGACTCTTCCTTACCCACTGCTCTTTGAAGTAGACCATCTGCTCCTTGGTGAAAAAGAATATCCTCCACCATTGTGTAAGGTCCTGATCTTGCTGCAAGGGCCTTCCTCTCCCTAGCATGCATCCCTTCTGGATAGTTACCTCTTGTCACAAAATCCACAATCTCCTTGTACTCCATTGGAATCTCTTGAGTGACTGAGATTGTCATGAGCTCCTCATCCGGGAAGGAATCATCTATTGGCTCATCTCCATCATGATCATAGGCTCTAGATAACAAATCAGCATTTGCATGTTTCTTTCTTGGCCTATCCTCAATTGTGTAGTCATACTCAGACAAGAGTATCATCCACCTTGCTAGTCTCCCTTCAACATTAGGCTTGTTGAAGATGTACTTCAAAGCCTTGTGATCCGTGACAATTGTGGCTTTCCCTCCAATCAAGTAGTGTCTCAACTTCTTGAGACCAAAGATCACTGCCAACCTCTCTCCGTGACAGAGTAGTTCTTCTCTGCTAAAACCATCTGCCTACTAGCATAAGCTATTGGATGATCATGCCCATCTTGGTCTAATTGACTAAGAGTGCATCCTATAGCTACATTAGAAGCATTGGTGTAGAGGATGAAAGGCTTACTCCAATCAAGTTTAGCAAGAATTAGAGCTACAACAAGGGATTGCTTGAGCTCCTCAAAAGCTTTGAGAGCCTCCTTGTCTTCCAAAATCACCATGTAATCTACACCCTTCTTCATGTAGATGGTCAATGCATAAGCCTTGTTGGAAAATGAGAAGATGAACCTCCTATAGAACCCAACCATTCCCAAGAATTGGCATAACTTTGTCAAGCTTGAAGGGAATGGAAGGTTTGAGATTTTCCTCACCTTCTGAGGATCAACTGCTATTCCATCTTTGGAGATGATGTGCCCCAAAAGTAGACCTTCTTTAGATCCAAAAATGCAATTCTCTGGGTTGAGTGATGCATTTGCCTCATCCAAGCGTTGCAAGACTTTGATTAGGTGCTCAAAGTGCTCCTCCTTGCTCCCATAGACACAAAAGTCATCAATGAAATCTCTCACAAATTTCCCAATGAAAGGTTCAAATACCTTGTTCATGAACCATTGGAATGTGGTTGGAGCATTGCAAAGCCCAAAAGGCATGACCTTGAAAGCGTAAGTTCCCCAAGGTGTGGTGAATGTGGTGAGTTGTTGATGCTCTGGTGCAATCTTGATTTGGTTATATCCACTATAACCATCTCCAAAACTGTACCTCTCATGACCTGCAACCTCCTCCAAGATCTCATCAATGAATGGCAATGGGTAGTAGTCCTTCTTAGTAACAGCATTGAGCTTCTTGTAATCCATACATACTCGAAGCTTGCCATTCTTTTTCTTCACAATGACAATTGGAGACACCCATTCTGAATTCTCCACCTCAAAGATAAATCCAGCCTCCTTGAGCTTATCAATCTCCTCCTTCACAACCAAAGATATTGGTGGGCTAATGAGACGTTGCTTTTGGTGGATTGGTCTTGCATGTGACTCCACCTCTATCTTGTGCTCCTCCAAGGTGACTTCCTTCAAATCCTTGTAATTGAAAGCAAACACATGGATGAACTTGCAGAAAATCTCCTCAAATCTCACTTTCTCCTCCTTGGTAACATTTGGACCATACTTGAGGGTAGCTAACCTTCTCTCTACCTCCTCAAGTGTCAATGGTGATTTATCTGGGTCCTTCAAAACCTCTGGCTTAGGTGCAAAATCCATAGCACACAAAGGATACACATCTGAATCAGATTCAGATTCATCCTCCTCCGTGGAAGTCTCCTCTTCCATGCTTGTGTCCACACCTGAAGCTCCTTCTTCAGAATCTGATTCCCAATAATCAGAACATGGGGTATCTGAATGTGAAGTGTTGGTGGTGTTAGTCACAGGAACAGTGACTCTATGGTTTGATGGCCCAATCCTCAAGTACTCTTGGTGCCATCGATCAGTTGTGCATGCTGCTCTCAACCATGGCCTCCCAAGAAGTAAGTCATAGCTTGAATCCTTCAAGACTTGAAAAGTCATGAGATTTTGAACTCCCATAACTGAAACTACCACCTTATCCATCACCCCTACTGGTCGAACTTGTTGCTTGTTTGCCATGCTCACCACAAATGTTGAAGGTCTTGAGGGTATCATACCCAACTTCTTCATCAACCTTTCTGACATGGCATTCACTGCTGATCCTCCATCAACAAGTGCATCCTTGATGTTGTGACCATTCACTCTCACATCAATCTTGGAGGCATATTCACAAGCCTCCCATGGTGCTGGCTTGGCATCCACCACCCCCATTGATACTGGAACTTTTGCCTTTTTCTTCTTCTTGCTCCTTGTAGAACTCAAACCACCTCTAAGCTCCTTTCTCAAGGTAGGGTTCAAAGCAATTAATTGGCCCACTGTGATGTTAGCCTTGTGACTACCAACATCCTCCAACACATTGTAGTTCCATTGTTGCTTTGAGATCAAGAAGTCCTCCATTCCCAACTTCTTCCTTGGAGTCTTTGTTGTTGATGGTGTTGAGGTGCGAGTGCTCCTAGTAGACATAGGAGTATCCTTGCTTGAAGTAAATCCTTGAGAAGAGTGAACATCCTCTGCAAAACGAGCTCTCTTCTTCTCTTGTGCCAAAAGCTCCAAATTAAGACCCTTGGAGTTTGAGCACTGACCCTTCTCATACTTGCTCTCAACCACATCTATGGATGCTATCCCCTTACCTTTGTTGGGATTAGGAGCCACTTGGGTTTCACTACCTCTCTCTTTCCCTCTATTGGCTCCCTCATAACTCCTTCCTCCATGGTAAGTGGAATTTGGGCAATTCCTTTCGATATGGCCTCTTCCTCCACAACCAAAACAATTTCTATCATTGAAATTGTTGGCTGGTTGGCCTCCTCTATATGGATAGTTTCCATAACTCCTAGGCCCTCTCCCTACATTCTGATCCACCTCTCTCTTCTCCCATAGTTGCACCACATTGATCTTGAGATCCGCAAGTTGTTCTGTGATGGTTTGGAGTGGATCTTTTGGTGGAGGTGCAAGAAGTGGAGCAACTACTACTTGTGGTGCAACCCTTGTCACCAAAGTATCAGAAGTTCCACCATACTTGTAGCCTTGAGGAGGATGCACAACCTCCTTCACCACCAAATCACTCTCATCCCCTTCCAAACTCTACTCCATACGAATTGCGATCTTGATAGCTTCAACCTTGGAAGAAGGTTTCTCATATCTCACCTTGCTTCTAATTTGTGGTCTCAACCCTCCCACAAAATTCTTGGTGAGCATGGCTCCTATGCCAATCATTGTAGTCTCCACATCATCCCCACCCTTCCTTAACATTATGCGAAATCTGGACTCTAACTTTTCCACTCTTTCCACATAGACTCTCAGTTTCTATCCATCTCCTTGCTTGAGAAATGTAACCTCACTCATCAATCTCTCATAACTCTCATCAGTAAGAAAGTTCTCAATGAGTGCTGAAGTCAAAGTCTCCCAAGACTCCTCTTTCCCATCTGTCCTCTCTCTCTTTTGGTATTCTGACTCATACCATGTAAGTGCTGCATCCTCAAAGAAATCCGGTAATAATGAGGCCCACTCATTCTTCCTCCTCTCATTGTTTCCTTTGCAAGCTCTCTTGAAGTCTCTCACAAAGGCCTCCACATCTTCTCCATCCTTGCCAAAGAAAACTGGAAGTTTTCCCATCTTAACCCCTCACCATCTTTCTTTTCTCTCAAATTTTTTTTTCCTCTTTTCTTTTCTCTCACTCTATTACTAATAGAGTATATACATGACTAACACCATCTGAGAATAATCCACTCTAGGGAAAACAAAAGGTTCAGGTTGCTCCAAGATTTCTATAGCAACATCATATCCTAGAGTGCATATTAATCTAACTCTCATGGATAGTTTATCCATAAGTTGAAAGATTATCTCCATCACTAATCTTGAGAACTAGCTGATGAAGGTGGTAGTATTTCTGTAGTTGTACTAAGACTCTCTCCAAGATCCTTCACCAAAGTTTCCAAAAGTGCTTTTACTCCACTACACTCATGTCCTTTTGGAAGTCCTTCAACTCCACAAACCTCACATAACTCCTTGGTCTTAGATCTCCCCCCTCCCAATCTTGGTGAAGAAGGTCCAACATGCAAACCCAAGTCAAGTAAGCCTCTCCTTTCCCTCAATCTCTTGCTCTCAAAGGTCAATGGACATGAACTTGCCTTATGTCCCTTCTCTCCACATAGAAAGCACTTAGACTCACTCTTTCCTCCAAGTGGTGTAGGTTTTTGGATCCTCTCAATACTCTCTTCAAATTCTATTGTAAATTCTCTTTTCCTCAAATCAACCCCTACAATCACCTCAAACCCTTGGGGAACCTTGCATAATCTCAATTTCCACTCTTGATGACCCTCCATGTTCCCAAGATGAATCTAAACACTCAAACATGCTTTTTGTTGATCTCAAACTTCTCATGCATGAGATCTCCACTCTGAAGAATTGACCCTTCCTCACAATGTCACTCAAATCTCCTAACCAATATGTCACAGTGCTATGAAATTTTGTACACTTGATAACAACTCCAGGGCGTCCCTCCCTGCAAAATTTCAGATCTTTTCATTGAGCCATTTGGCCTAGACACCTTTCTATTCAGCACCCATATTTCAGATTTGGTCTGAAAACCACCCCCCTCACTTCAAAAACTCATTTCTCTTTGCGCAAAAATAATTTCTCTCTAATTTTTGTGACAGCATGTAGGATACAATGCACTGAATTTTCTTGGAAATTTTCAGGACAATTCACTGAAAATTGAAGAAAAAGCAGACTCTGTACAATTTTCCTGAGAGCATGTAGTTGCGGGAGCACTTTACCCTATCAACTTTCAAAAATTCTAGCCCAGTGCGCATAGAAGCTCTCACAATAATTTCAAGTGTGCTAACTGAAAGATAACCCAAACTATCATGTGTAGAAATCTCAAGTCCAGATCTTAAACTTAAGGTTTTGCCCAAAATCACCTTAATCCCCAAAATCTGCAATCCACCTCACACAATCTCTCCAATTCCTCTCATGTGTACAAGATGTACAAAATCACCTCAAAGACATCATAATGAACTACAAGGTATACAAATGGATCTTGGTTCTCTAACATAAGTTCAGCTCTCTCCTCTCCTAATGTTCTCTCCAAGTGAGCTCTCATAGCCTCCTTCTGCCTAATGTAGAATTGGACGCGGAACATTATCTTGCCTTCTAGAGAGGTCCCGGCAACGGAACCAAAAATGTGAGCCGGCCTGTCTTTCACTCAGGATGAACCTCTGATGGCTTTTATGGTAGCACACCATGGACTAAGAAGGCAAGGAACCCAAACTCCATCATACTCCTCCAAGGCTAATACTCCAAGGCTAACACTCCAAGGCTAACACTCCAAGACTCAAGACATTGCTCACTAGAGAACTCAATGAGAGAGAGATAGTTGCAAATGAAAGGATGATGAGTACCTCCTCACCCTTTGTTTATATACTTGTGAAATAGTTACGTACCAAAGTTACTAATTACCATAGTAACTCAAGTTACTAGACTAAAAGTCAAGTAAAGTCAAAAAGTAGAAAGGAATATCCATTCACATGGGCATATTCCCCTAAGCATGTGGTCTTATCTTGACCCAACCACTAAAGCAAGGATTCCTTCACATGGGCAATCCTTGGACTAAAGAAGAATCCAAAACAAAAAGGCTTGCGGGCCCAAGAGTTCTCAACTCTTTCCTCAAAGCCAAACACCTAGGAATAATACCAAGTCAACACACTAAAATCCAAAATAGTGGTGCTCATATTTTCTACTTCCTCTAAAGTAAGGTCCCATCTATCTTAGCTATGAATAACTTTAGCTAACCATGACTAATATAGAACCATCCTTTATATCTATATAAATAATATCTCTTAAGTACTTATAATATCAAGCTAAATATCACAATACCACACACATGCACAAATGGGTGTTACAAAACAACATACAAGAGTATGTGGAGGCATTTCTTGATTTATAGATTATGATAACCAATATTAGTTCACTAGAAGCTCTTGAAAATTACAAATACGGGTTAAAAGAGCAAATTTGCCAAGAAGTAATGGTACAAAATCCTCACATTATTTTTGAAGCCATTGTGTGTACTTAGAGGATAGTAGGAGCACTTGGAGGAGGTGAAGGATTAGTCTTGACTTAACATCATTAGGTTGAAACACTGCACTTTGGTAGACCAGTTCTTATGGAATTGGGCAACATTCATTTTTGAGACCAAGAAGCATGACCGCTCCAAGGAAAACGGGGACAGATCAAAGATAAGAGAGATGGAGTCCCATGAGGAAAAGGCGCTTGAGCAGAAAAATGACATTGTTAAAATTGTAGCCAAGGTGAGTACATAGCCATTGGGGATAGAGAAAGATTACAAAGGCAAGAATTGCCTCTCTATGTCATAAGGACAACAACTACTGGTAAGAAAGATAGATTTTCATGGATCTAATAAGAGTAGTCTAGAGTTTAGAACATAATGGATAAATTTTTTAGAATTAGAAAGATGGTCAATGAGTTTCAAGATGTCTTTCTTGATGATTACCCTTTGGAACAATATCAAAAAGGAGAGAAGATCATAAAATTGGGATACTTCTTGGGAAGACACCTCATTGTAAGGCCCCATATTGACTATCACCTCATGAGTTGGAGGAGTGCAAGGCTCAAATCAATGATATGGTGTAGAAAGAGTTTATCTAACCCAACATATCACCTTATGGGGCTCTTGTCTTGTTTATGAAGAAGAAGGATGGTACAATGCACATGTGCATTGACCACCATGGCCTAAATCAACAATGAAGAATAAATATCCATTACCTTGCATGGATGACATGTTTGATCAACTCAATAGAACAAAACACTTCACCAAACTTGATCTATGCAACATTCATATTCAAACAAGGATCACAAAGGAATATGTACACAAAACTACCTTCCAAACAAGGTATGGTCACTTTGAGTTCCCAGTGATGCCATTTGGCCTCGCCAATGTACCAACCACTTTCATAAGTTTGATGAATGATATATTTGTCCATACTTGGATAAGTTTATTATCATTTTCCTTGATGACATCTTAGTATACAGTAGGACAATGAAGGAGCACAAGCAACATCTATGAGAAGTCTTCTAGATTCTATGATAGAACCATTTGTATGCTTAAGTCTCAAAATGCAAATTTAGCAAGTCTGAAGTAGATTACTTAAGGCATAAAATAAGTGTATAAGTGTTAATAGATAAAATTAAATCATTCAAAATAGGGTGCTCTAGAAGATCAAACTCAAGTCAAGAGTTTCTTGGGATTCACAAAGTTCTATTATGGATTTGTCAAGGATTTTTCCAAGGTCACATAACCTCTAACAACACTACTAGGCAATAGGAAGAAGTAGATGTAGGAAACCACACAAGAATTGTGTTGTGCATATATACATTGCTACACAACATACATTGCTATCAACATCATACACTATAGACACATAACTCACACAAAAGTTGTACATAAACTCTAAAGTGCCACAATAAAAGTTTGTTTACACCACTCAAATCAACTCAACTTAGGTCAATACTTGATCTGTCACTCTATAAACTGCCAACAACTGGGGACTGATTATAGTCAAGCCACACCCACTCTAGCTAAAAAAATCCAGGTGATGCTTGTTGACCTTTGTCCACCATAGTCAGGAACTCAAAGATCATCAAACATCAAAGAAGTGAGCTCTCTGGAGCTGCACTTTGAAAGTATACCCCTAGACTCAAGCTAGGTCTGAAACCCTAACGGTCTTGCTAACAGCACACCCAATGGTGCAAACAATCAACCCCACCATGAAGTCAATACTCCAAACACAAAATTTGACCATTGGAAAGTAGTCTATGAGTGACTTTTAAAATACCTCAAACTACCATCACTACAACTCCATTGTTTGAGCAATCTAGATGCAACACTACAAATGGCGTGACAATTATCATGTGTATATACATTGCTACACAACATACATCACTATCAACATCATGCACTATAGACACGTAACTCACACATAAGTCATACATAGCACAATCACCTCCCTAGCTGGCGGTTAGGTCACTCTAACTCCAGATAGCCATCTACTCCAAGTATATGGTATACCCTATGATGGGCAAAGATCAAGGGGCCAGGTGCTATTAATCTCCATTGTTAGTCACATGTCCACAATCTATACCATATAAAAGATGAACTAGCTATAGATCAAGTACATCTAGGACAAAACCACTGTCCATGAGGAACCATCGTGAGGGGAAGAGTCAAACATGCCATATGCTATCCTCTTGAACAACTATCATACACTAACATAGTAGCAGCTCCATAAGAAGAGCTGCATAACATACACCACAAGCCTGCACGTACAAGTACCAAGCTTGGGTCCATAGTGCCATTAATGTTTGGGAGGTAGCATGGCTCACAATTGCACACATGATCCTTCCAAACAACTCCATCATATCCTTCCAACACAAGGACTCTAGATGGCAAAACCTCACGTCCTCTCAAGATAGTGTGGCCTATAGAAACATCAAGTGTTGTTGGTGTTGTTTGTTGTAGATATACATAGTCCCTTGGATGAAGTTGACGGATCAAGGAGCTATAACCTCCTCCTCAAATAGTAGCATAGCGTAAGGTATCTCTATGTTGAGTAATTGCCAAGTTCTCAAAGGCCATCAACATCACTCTCCAAAAGATCTCTGCCCATTGAGAACATGTGCTCATCCATACATCTAGATCATCCAAGTCCAAAACTTTAGAAGCATCTTGACAAATGGCTGCAGGTAAATCTGGATCTCGTCCATAAAGTAGAAAGTAAGGAGAGAAGGATGCTAAAGAGCATTGCCGGCTGAACCAATAGCTCATGGCCAACCAAGGTAACTGGAGATCCCAATCTCCCAAGTGGCCTCTCCACAAACCATACTTTTGAAAACCTCTCTTCACTATTTGAACCACTCTCTCTTCTAAGCTATACGCCTTGTGGTGATCTTGGGAGGTAGTACAATGATCAATCAAAGCCTTGTCACGCAAGACTTGAAACTCCTCCAAGAACTTTGTACCGTGATCAATCAAAACCTCAACCGGTGCACCAAAATGACTAAGAACCTGATCTAGGAATGTCCCTTCACTAGACTTGTTAGGAAGTGCCACCAACTCATTCCACTTGGAGAAGGGCTCCACCATCACCAAAACATACCGATGATGTCTCACAGTCAATGGAAAAGGTCCAGTGATGTCCAAACTCCAATGGTAACCCAATCCCATAATAGGTAATGGGTGTAACTATAGCATAGGAGTATTGAATGATGCTCTAACTCGGTCACAAACCACACATATGGCAACAAATTATTGTACCTCACTTTGTGCAACAGTATGGAGTTTAGCGACGTAGCTAGTAAGGCTAACAAATTAGGGAATAAGCCAAATTAGCCTAGAATATTCCAAAATCATCTAGGAAGCTTCTTAGGAAGCTTCCCAACTAGTTAACTTACACTCCAAGCAAGTAGCTTCTAGAAGCGTCTAACTAGCTTAGCTTGCATGCTAAGTAGACGGCTTTTAGAAGGAAGCTTCTTGAAAAACTTCCTAGTTAACTTGGCTTACACTCTAAGAAAGTGGCTCAAGGAAGCTTCTTGAGAAGCTTCCTAAGGGCCTTGTATGCTACCTATAAATACCAAAGCCGAAGTTCATGCTAGGCATTCAGAGTTTTCCCTCATTCAAGTGTCCCAATGTGAATTTCCATTCTCCTATTTCTCTCTTTGGATTCTATCTTTTACATTGGTATCAGAGCAGGAATGGGATGGATGGAATTTATGGACCACTAAATCCACTTTCACCAAACCATTGAGATTTTTGTGTCCAAATACTACCCAAGCATTGTTTCACACAATTCATCACCTTGCACTTTGGACGAGATTTTTTGCATATGATCACCATATCTGAGGAACCCTTGGTGCTTCTGGTTGTAACGGTTGGAGAACGGTGGACGTGTTGTTTCTATGTGTTAATAAATTAGATAGATTGGGAGTGGTGTGATAAAGTAGCAACCATGGTGGCAATACCCGATGTTATCCTTGCTATGCAACAACAAATTGAGCACCTTACTCGATTGTTGGATGAACAAGATCTTTGATGACAAGAGCAGGTGGAGAGAGTACCAATTCAAGAAGGAGAAGATTAGATCAGATTCCCTAAACCCAAGGTATTTGAAGGCAAGAATCTTTTGGGTGTAGTGGAGAATTTTGTGTTTGATTGTGAACGTTATTTTGAAGCTACCAATCTACAAGACGAGCAAAAACAGATTCTCTTGGCTTCTAGCCAATTGGATGGAGTAGCAAAGCTATGGTAGAGATTCCGAGTGGAGCAAGCTGAACAAAAATTTTTTGCACCAATCTTGACATGGGCAGAATTTAAGAGTGCAATAATTAGTAATTTCCAAGCTATAAATGCCACACAAGTTGCACAGGATAAGTTGGCAAAGTTGAAACAGATTGGCTCTATAAGAAGTTACATCACGTAGTTCCAAACACCATCATGCAAATTTCCAATATATTGGAAGGTGAAGCTCTAGATTGATTTTTGAGGGGCTTGAAGGCAAGAACCAAATTAGAGGTAACCATGCAAGAGCCACAACACTTGGAGGAAGCCATGCGGTTGGCCAAACATTTTAATTCCTTGGTGTGAATAACTTGGTCTTGACCTGTGAGCCGGCCTGTCTCTCACTCAAGATGAACCTCTGATGGCTATTATGGTAGCGTACCATGGACTTAGAAGGCAAGGAACCCCAATTCCATCATACTCCTCCAAGGCTAACACTCCAAGACTCAAGACATTGCTCACTAGAGAACTCAATGAGAGAGAGATAGTTGCAAATGAAAGGATGATGAGTCCTCCTCACCCCTTGTTTATAAACTTGTGAAATAGTTACGTACCAAAGTTACTAATTACCGGAGTAACTCAAGTTACTAGACTAAAAGTCAAGTAAAGTCAAAAAGTAGAAAGGAATATCCATTCACATAGGCATATTCCACTAGCATATGATCTTATCTTGACCCAACCACTAAGTCAAGGATTCCTTCACATGGGCTATCCTTGGACTGTAACACCCATTTGTGCATGTGTGTGATATTGTGATATTTAGCTTGGTATTACAATTACTTAAGAGATATTATTTATATAGATATAAAGGATGGTTCTATATTAGTCATGGTTAGCTAAAGTTAGTCATAGCTAAGATAGATGGGACCTTACTTTAGAGGAAGTAGAAAAGATGAGCACCACTATTTTGGATTTTAGTGTGTTGACTTGGTATTATTCCTAGGTGTTTGGCTTTGGGGAAAGAGTTGAGAACTCTTGGGCCCGCAAGCCTTTTTGTTTTGGATTCTTCTTTAGTCCAAGGATAGCCCATGTGAAGGAATCCTTGCTTTAGTGGTTGGGTCAAGATAAGACCACATGCTTAGGGGAATATGCCCATATGAATGGATATTCCTTTCTACTTTTTAACTTTACTTGACTTTTAGTTTAGTAACTTGAGTTACTACGGTAATTAGTAACTTTGGTACGTAACTATTTCACAAGTATATAAACAAGGGGTGAGGAGGTACTCATCATCCTTTCATTTGCAACTATCTCTCTCTCATTGAGTTCTCTAGTGAGCAATGTCTTGAGTCTTGGAGTGTTAGCCTTGGAGGAGTATGATGGAGTTGGGGTTCCTTGCCTTCTTAGTCCATGGTGTGCTACTATAATAGCCATCAAAGGTTCATCCTGAGTGAGAGACAGGGCGGCTCACATTTTTGGTTCCGTTGCCGGGACCTCTCTAGAAGGCAAGATAATGTTCCGCGTCCAATTCTACATTAGGCAGAAGGAGGTTATGAGAGCTCACTTGGAGAGAACATTAGGAGAGGAGAGGGTTGAACTTATGTTAGAGAACCAAGATCCATTTGTATACCCTGTAGTTCATTATGATGTCTTTGAGGTGATTTTGTACATCTTGTACACATGAGAGGAATTGGAGAGATTGTGTGAGGTGGATTGCAGATTTTGGGGATAAAGGTGATTTTTAGGCAAAATCTCAAGTTTGAGATCTGAACTTGAGATTTCTACACATGATAGCTTGGGTTATCTTTCAGTTAGCACACTTGAAATTATTGTGAGAGCTTCTATGCGCACTGGGCTAGAATTTTTGAAAGTTGATAGTGCAAAGTGCTCCCGCAACTGCATGCTCTCTGGAAAATTTACAGAGTCTGCTTTTTCTTCAATTTTCAGTCAATTGTCCTGAAAATTTCCACGAAAATTCAGTGCATTGTATCCTACCTGGTGCCACAAAAATTAGAGAGAGATCATTCTTGCGCAGAGAGAAATGAGTTTTTGAAGTGAGGGGGGTGGTTTTCAGACCAAATCTGAAATATGGGTGCTGAATAGAAAGGTGTCTAGGCCAAATGGCTCAATGAAAAGATCTGAAATTTTGCAGGGAGGGACGCCCTGGAGTTGTTATCAAGTGTGCAAAATTTCATAGGACTGTGACATATTGGTTGGGAGATTTGAGTGACATTGTGAGGAATGGTCACTTCTGCAGAGTGGAGATCTCATGCATGAGAAGTTTGAGATCAACAAAAAGCATGTTTGAGTGTTTAGATTCATCTTGGGAACATGGAGGGCCATCAAGAGTGGAAATTGAGATTTTGCAAGGTTCCCCAAGGGTTTGAGGTGATTGTAGGGGTGGATTTAAGGAAAAGAGAGTTTACAATAGAATTTGAAGAGAGTGTTGAGAGGATCCAAAAACCTACACCACTCGGAGGAAAGAGTGAGTCTAAGTGCTTTCTATGTGGAGAGAAGGGACATAAGGCAAGTTCATGTCCATTGACCTTTGAGAGCAAGAGATTGAGGGAAAGGAGAGGCTTACTTGACTTGGGTTTGCATGTTGGACCTTCTTCACCAAGATTGGGAGGGAGGAGATCTAAGACCAAGGAGTTGTGTGAGGTTTGTGGAGTTGAAGGACTTCCAAAAGGACATGAGTGTAGTGGAGTAAAAGCACTTTTGGAAACTTTGGTGAAGGATCTTAGAGAGAGTCTTAGTACAACTACAGAAATACTACCACCTTCATCAGCTAGTTCTCAAGATTAGTGATGGAGATAATCTTTCAACTTATGGATAAACTATCCATGAGAGTTAGATTAATATGCACTCTAGGATTTGATGTTGCTATAGAAATCTTGGAGCAACCTGAACCTTTTGTGTTCCCTAGAGTGGATTATTCTCAGATGGTGTTAGTCATGTATATACTCTATTAGTAATAGAGTGAGAGAAAAGAAAAGAGGAAAAAAATTTTGAGAGAAAAGAAAGATAGTGAGGGGTTAAGATGGGAAAACTTCCAGTTTTCTTTGGCAAGGATGGAGAAGATGTGGAGGCCTTTGTGACAGACTTCAAGAGAGCTTGCATAGGAAACAATGAGAGGAGGAAGAATGAGTGGGCCTCATTATTACCGGATTTCTTTGAGGATGCAACACTTACATGGTATGAGTCAGAATACCAAAAGAGAGAGAGGAGAGAGGGGGAAGAGGAGTCTTGGGAGACTTTGACTTCAGCACTTATTGAGAACTTTCTTCCTGATGAGAGTTATGAGATATTGATGAGTGAGGTTACATTTCTCAAGCAAGGAGATGGAGAGAAAGTGAGAGTCTATGTGGAAAGAGTGGAAAAGTTAGAGTCCAGATTTTGCATAATGTTGAGGAAGGGTGGGGATGATGTGGAGACTACAATGATTGGCATAGGGGCCATGCTCACCAAGAATTTTTTGGGAGGGTTGAGACCACAAATTAGAAGCAAGGTGAGATATGAGAAACCTTCTTCCAAGGTTGAAGCTATCAAGATCGCAATTCGTATGGAGGAGAGTTTGGAAGGGGATGAGAGTGATTTGGTGGTGAAGGAGGTTGTGCATCCTCCTCAAGGCTACAAGTATGGTGGAACTTCTGATACTTTGGTGACAAGGGTTGCACCACAAGTAGTAGTTGCTCCAGTTCTTGCACCGCCACCAAAAGATCCACTCCAAACCATCACTGAACAACTTGCGGATCTCAAGATCAATGTGGTGCAACTATGGGAGAAGAGAGAGGTGGATCAGAATGTAGGGAGAGGGCCTAGGAGTTATGGAAACTATCCATATAGAGAAGGCCAACCAGCCAACAATTTCAATGATAGAAATTGTTTTGGTTGTGGAGGAAGAAGCCATATCCAAAGGAATGGCCCAAATTCCATTTACCATGGAGGAAGGAGTTATGAGAGAGCCAATAGAGGGAAAGAGGGAGGTAGTGAAACCCAAGTGGCTCCTAATCCCAACAAAGGTAAGGGGATAGCATCCATAGATGTGGTTGAGAGCAAGTATGAGAAGGGAGAGTGCTCAAACTCCAAGGGTCTTAATTTGGAGCTTTTGGCACAAGAGAAGAAGAGAGCTCGTTTTGCAGAGGATGTTCACTCTTCTCAAGGATTTACTTCAAGCAAGGATACTCCTATGTCTACTAGGAGCACTCGCACCTCAACACCATCAACAACAAAGACTCCAAGGAAGAAGTTGGGGATGGAGGACTTCTTGATCTCAAAGCAACAATGGAACTACAATGTGTTGGAGGATGTTGGTAGTCACAAGGCTAACATCACAGTGGGCCAATTAATTGCTTTGAACCCTACCCTGAGAAAGGAGCTTAGAGGTGGTTTGAGTTCTACAAGGAGCAAGAAGAAGAAGAAGGCAAAAGTTCCGGTATCAATGGGGGTGGTGGATGCCAAGCCAACACCATGGGAGGCTTGTGAATATGCCTCCAAGATTGATGTGAGAGTGAATGGTCACAACATCAAGGATGCACTTGTTGATGGAGGATCAGCAGTGAATGCCATGTCAGAAAGGTTGATGAAGAAGTTGGGTATGATACCCTCAAGACCTTCAACATTTGTGGTGAGCATGACAAACAAGCAACAAGTTCGACCAGTAGGGGTGATGGATAAGGTGGTAGTTTCAATTATGGGAGTTCAAAATCTCATGACTTTCCAAGTCTTGAAGGATTCAAGCTATGACTTACTTCTTGGGAGGCCATGGTTGAGAGCAGCACGCACAACTGATCGATGGCACAAAGGGTACTTGAGGATTGGGCCATCAAACCATAGAGTCACTGTTCCTGTGACTAACACCACCAACACTTCACATTCAGATACCCCATGTTCTGATTATTGGGAATCAGATTCTGAAGAAGGAGCTTCAGGTGTGGACACAAGCATGGAAGAGGAGACTTCCACGGAGGAGGATGAATCTGAATCTGATTCAGATGTGTATCCTTTGTGTGCTATGGATTTGGCACCTAAGCCAGAGGTTTTGAAGGACCCAGATAAATCACCATTGACACTTGAGGAGGTAGAGAGAAGGTTATCTACCCTCAAGTATGGCCCAAATGTTACCAAGGAGGAGAAGGTGAGGTTTGAGGAGATTTTCCGCAAGTTCATCCATGTGTTTGCTTTTAGTTACAAGGATTTGAAGGAAGTCACCTTGGAGGAGCACAAGATAGAGGTGGAGTCACATGCAAGACCAGTTTGCCAAAAGCAACGTCGCATTAGCCCACCAATATCTTTGGTTGTGAAGGAGGAGATTGATAAGCTCAAGGAGGTTGGATTTATCTTTGAGGTGGAGAATTCAGAATGCGTGTCTCCAATTGTCATTGTGAAGAAAAAGAATGGCAAGCTTCGGGTATGTGTGGATTACAAGAAGCTCAATCCTGTTACCAAGAAGGACTACTACCCATTGCCATTCATTGATGAGATCTTGGAGGAGGTTGCAGGTCATGAGAGGTACAGTTTTGGAGATGGTTAAAGTGGATACAACCAAATCAAGATTGCACCGGAGCATCACCAACGTTCTCACCAACAACTCACCACGTTCACCACATCTTGGGGAACTTACGCTTTCAAGGTCATGCCTTTTGGGCTTTGCAATGCTCCAGCCACATTCCAACGGTTCATGAACAAGGTATTTGAACCTCTCATTGGGAAATTTGTGAGAGACTTCATTGATGATTTTTGTGTCGATGGGAGCAAGGAGGAGCACTTTGAACACCTAATCAAAGTCTTGCAACGCTTGGATGAGGCAAATGCATCACTCAACCCAGAGAATTGCATTTTTGGATATGAAGAAGGTCTACTTTTGGGGCACATCATCTCCAAGGATGGAATAGCAGTTGATCCTGAGAAGTTGAGGAAAATCTCAGACCTTCCATTCCCTTCAAGCTTGACAAAGTTACGCCAATTCTTGGGGATGGTTGGATATTATAGGAGGTTCATCTTCTCATTTTCCAACAAGTCTTATGCATTGACCATCTACATGAAGAAGGGTGTAGATTACATGGTGATTTTGGAGGACAAGGAGGCTCTCAAAGCTTTTGAGGAGCTCAAGCAATCCCTTGTTGTAGCTCCAATTCTTGCTAAACCTGATTGGAGTAAGCCTTTCATCCTCTACACCAATGCTTCTAATGTAGCTATAGGATGCACTCTTAGTCAATTAGACCAAGATGGGCATGATCATCCAATAGCTTATGCTAGTAGGCAGATGGTTTCAGCAGAGAAGAACTACTCTGTCACGGAGAGAGAAGGGTTGGCAGTGATCTTTGGTCTCAAGAAGTTTAGACACTACTTGATTGGAGGGAAAGCCACAATTGTCATGGATCACAAGGCTTTGAAGTACATTTTCAACAAGCCTAATGTTGAAGGGAGAGTAGCAAGGTGGATGATACTCTTGTCTGAGTATGACTACACAATTGAGGATAGGCCAGGAAAGAAACATGCAAATGCTGATTTGTTATCTAGAGTCTATGATCATGATGGAGATGAGCAAGTAGATGATTCCTTCCCGGATGAGGAGCTCATGACAATCTCAGTCACTCAAGAGATTCCAATGGAGTACAAGGAGATTGTGGATTTTGTGACAAGAGGTAACTATCCAGAAGGGATGCATGCTAGGGAGAAGAAGGCCCTTGCAGCAAGATCTAGACCTTACACAATGGTGGAGGATATTCTTTTTCACCAAGGAGCAGATGGTCTACTTCAAAGAGCAGTGGGTAAGGAAGAGTCTATCCTACTCATAAAGGAGTTTCATGAAGGTTTAGTATGTGGAGGACACTTTGTAGGAAAGGTGACTGCTTTCAAGATTCTAGATGCAGGTTACCATTGGAGAGGGATTTTCAAAGATTGTCTTGATTATTGCAAAACTTGTCATGTTTGTCAAGCTTTTGCTAGAAAGTCTACATCCACTCCACCACTGAGATCAATTCCATTGCTAGGACCTTTTGAGAAGTGGGGAATTAATTTTGTAGGACCTCTCAATAGAATCCCAAGGAACAATCGGTACATTTGTGGTAGTTATTGATTACCTTACCAAGTGGGTTGAGGCTAGACCATTGAGGGACAAGAATGAAGATGAAGTGGGTAGATTTCTTTATGAACGCATTATCACTAGGTTTGGATGCCCTTTGGAGTTGGTTTTTGATAGAGGAGGAGATTTTACAGGAAGCATTACTACAGCCATGCTACGACATTTCTCTATCACACATAGAGTAACTACATCCTATAAGCCAAATTCCAATGGCTTGGCAGAGAGAACCAATCAGACCTTGTGCATGATGTTGGCCAAAGATGCAGAAATGGAGGGGGCTAAACATCAATGGGACAAGAGGATTCATGCAGTTTTGTGGGAGTATAGGACAACCATGAAGACTTCCACCGGATATTCTCCATTCCAATTGGTGTATGGTATTGAGTCTACCTTACCTATTCACTTTGATCTTCCTACCTTCCAAAGCATTCATAGGAGATTGAAGAAAGCACAAGGAAGTGATGCAGAGAAGTCAAGGAAGGATCAACTCATGGAGTTGGAAGAGGCAAGAGCAGTTGCTATGGTTTGAGTAGAGTAAGCCCAAAGGAAACAAAAGGAGAGCTATGACAAGAGGCAAGGCAAGAAGAAGGTGGAGCCTTTCAAAGAAGGTGATTGGGTAATGTTGTTTGATTCCATTCGATTCAAGAGAGTGCAAAAGAAGTTTTTGCCTAAGTACTTTGGACCTTTCATAGTAGAGAAGGTGTGGGTCAATTACACCTATGATCTCAAGGAGTTGGGAGGAAGACACTTTGATAGGATTAACCATGATAAGTTGAAGATGTACCATAGAAGGTAGAGAGACCTTCACTTTGAGGACAAAGTGAAAACTTAGTCCGGGGGTAAATGTAACACCCATTTGTGCATGTGTGTGGTATTGTGATATTTAGCTTGGTATTACAAGTACTTAAGAGATATTATTTATATAGAGATAAAGGATGGTTCTATATTAGTCATGGTTAGCTAAAGTTAGTCATAGCTAAGATAGATGGGACCTTACTTTAGAGGAAGTAGAAAAGATGAGCACCACTATTTTGGATTTTAGTGTGTTGACTTGGTATTATTCCTAGGTGTTTGGCTTTGGGGAAAGAGTTGAGAACTCTTGGGCCCGCAAGCCTTTTTGTTTTGGATTCTTCTTTAGTCCAAGGATAGCCCATGTGAAGGAATCCTTGCTTTAGTGGTTGGGTCAAGATAAGACCACATGCTTAGGGGAATATGCCCATGTGAATGGACATTCCGTTCTACTTTTTAACTTTACTTGACTTTTAGTCTAGTAACTTGAGTTACTACGGTAATTAGTAACTTTGGTACGCAACTATTTCACAAGTATATAAACAATGGATGAGGAGGTACTCATCATCCTTTCATTTGCAACTATCTCTCTCTCATTGAGTTCTCTAGTGAGCAATGTCTTGAGTCTTGGAGTGTTAGCTTTGGAGGAGTATGATGGAGTTGGGGTTCCTTCTCTTCTTAGTCCATGGTGCGCTACCATAATAGCCATCAGAGGTTCATCCTGAGTGAGAGACAGGCCGGCTCACAGGACTATAGAAGAATCCAAAACAAAAAGGCTGGGGCCCAAGAGTTCTCAATTCTTTCCTTAAAGCCAAACACCTAGGAATAATACCAAGTCAACACACTAGAATCCAAAATAGTGGTGCTCATCTTTTTTACTTCCTCTAAATTAAGGTCCCCTCTATCTTAGCTATGACTAACTTTAGCTAATCATGACTAATTTAGAACCATCCTTTATCTCTATATAAATAATAATCTCTATCTTCAAGTACTTGTAATACCAAGCTAAATATCACAATACCTCACACATGCACAAATGGGTGTTACAGACCTTGATCTCCACAAAGGCTACCAATACACTACACACAAGTAGAGGAGCCAGCACCAATGGAGATTGATGCCCTTCAACAAAGACCACTTGGCACGGTAGATAGAGAGAAAGTGCACCAAAATGGTGGTTGTTTTTATTGTTGCCAATTGGGGTATTGCATTGCTGAATGTCCACTCAAGAATGGACTACCTCGACAAGTTGCCTAGGTGGAGGTTGTGGAGCAAAATGACTAGGGAAACAAGAATCCCAATAGGAGATTTCAAGCCACCTACTGGGAGCTTGATTAGTTCCAATGGGATTGAAGGGTAGACCTATGCAAGTTTGCTTCACTTGCATAGGTACAATATCTAATCTGGGTGGTAGGATTTTGGTTGATTTTGGAAGTTCAAAGAATTGCATGTCTATGCAAGTAGTAAAGGAATTGGGTGTTTGTATCAAGCCAGTGATTGGAAGTAGTTTGATGATGGCGGATGGTAGAAAGGGTTCTGCATTTCGGACCTCGCATTCTATTACCTTCAAGATTGGGAAGGATTATTTGGAGTGTATGAGGTTTGTAGTGGCACCTCTACACTATGATATCATTCTGGGTCTACCTTGGCTTGAACATCATAAGGTTCAATTTGATTGAACCCGATGCCAAATTAAAATACAACACCAAGGTAGGAATTTCTGATTAGGTTGTTTGGCACCTCTGAGTAAGGCACCTAAGAATAGTCAGTCCCAAGATGGGAAGTTTGGCAAGAAGGTAGCCATAGCGCAAACCTGGAAGGGAGATGAGTCCCAAGATGGGAAGTTTGCCAAGAATGCAACAAGGGAGCAAGCTTGGAAGAGAGATGAGTTCCTAGAAGGGAAGTTTGTTAGTAAAGCAGCCATAGAGCAAGCTTTGGAGGAAGATAAGTCTATATTTGCGGTGTAGATCAAGCCGATTGCACAAGAACAATCTGTGGAGGGCCAAGAGCCTCATCAAGCAATGGTTGATCAGATAGTTAAGGAGTTTGCAGACTTGTTTGTGGAGGATCTGCCAAAGGGATTACCTTCCGATCGAGGTATGCACTTCAAGATTGGTTATTGCCAAGGAATACTCCAATGAGTAGACCAATCTATCGGCTCTCACCAAAGGAGTTGGAGGAGTTGCAAACAACACTTACAAATTTGTTGGTGAAGGACTTCATACAACATAGTACATCTCCTTGGGAAGCACTGGTTTTATTTGTTCCAAAGAAGGATGAAGGACTTCATATCTGTATTGATTATCGTGGGCTCAATAAGCAAACCGTGAAGAATGCATATCCCTTGCCTCGGAACAATGACTTGCTTGATCAACTAAGTGGAGCATGCTACTTTTCCAAGTTGGATCTTCATAGCGGCTATTGGCAAATTCTTATTGATAGAAAGGATGTGCAAAAGACTACCTCTTGCACAAGGTATGGGCATTTTGAGTGGAGAGTTCTACCTTTCAAACTCACTAATGCTCCAACAATCTTCATGGATCAGATGCATCGGGTGTTGGATAGACTATTGGATTGGTCCGTGGTGGTGTTCTTGGATGATATCTTAATCTATAGCAAGACAAAGGCAGAACACGTGAATCGTGTGCAAGAAGTCCTAAGACGATTACGATAATGGAAAATTTACTGCAAGAAGTCAAAGTGTGCCTTTGGCAGAAGGGGATTACCTTCTTGGGTCATAAGATCTCATTAGAGGGGATCAAGATGGAAGAAGAGAAGATCAAGGCCATTACTAATTGGCCTACCCCAAAGGGCATTCAATGGATTGGCTAGTTTTTTCCGATGATTCATCCACTATTCTACTCATGTGGCTGCACCATTGACTGACCTCTTAGGAAAGAACTTGAGCTTCCAGTGGACCACCAAGCATGAAGAAGTATTCCAGAAGTTAAAGCATATGGTGTCCTCAAACCCATTCTTCAACCATATGATCCTCAACTAACTTGTGTGGCTGATTTTGATGCTTCTAATGTTGCAATTGGGGCTGTGTTGCAACAAGAATTCCCAAAGGGACTACCTCCCATTGCCTTTGTGTCTCGCCGACTAAATACAGCTGAAAGAAATTACTCTACTCTAGATTGGGAGCAACTTGCAATGGTATATGCCACCAAGGTATGGAGGCATTAACTCTTGGGGAAACAAGTGATCATGCAAACTGATCACAAGCCATTGTTGCAGAACCTACACTTAGAGCACATGAAGAGTTGACATCATCAATGGGAAGAGCAACTCCAATTGTTTGACATCAAACTTCAGAACAAACCAGGTCAGTTCCACATCATCCCTAATGCTCTATCACAATGACCTGATTTGAAGGCTCTTGCTCTCATCATGGTGGCAATTACAACGGTGTCAATTGACCCCAAGGTCCATAACGAGTTTCGATCAACTTTACAACAAGATTCCTTCTTCCAAATGGTACAAGGTTGTTTGACAACATGCAACAAGGAGTACAACACCTTCTCCTTCAACGAAGGCCTGCTATTCCATGCGGACCAGATTTATGTTCCAGCCAAAGGTGATCTTCAACTTGTGCGCCCTCAAGAAGCCCATTATTTACCAATAGCTGGTCACATGGGAGTAGACAAGACCTTGGACACCCTCTAACGCCAATGGTGGTGGCTCAACATGACACAAGATGTTTGGGACCTTGTCCAATTATGTGAGAGTTGTCAACATAACAAGGCTAGTAACCACAAGCCAAGTGGACTCCTTCAACCACATCCCATTCCAACTACTCATTGGGAATATGTGAGCTTAGATCTCATCACCTCCTTACCCAAGACACAACAAGGTCACACAACAATTGTGGTGTTTGTAAATAAGCTTATTAAGCAAATCTATTTGGCACCGATAGTTGATATTGTGGATGCTCCAACCTTGGTGCAACTCTACTTTGATAATGTTTTCAAACATCACGGGATGCCACATGTACTCATCTCCGACCGTGATCCTCACTTCACCGAAAAGTTTTGGCAAACACTCTTCTAGCTACTTGGCACCAAGCTTGCTTTGTCCACAACCTATCATCCTCAAACTGATGGACAAATTGAACATGCAAATTGCACCTTGGAAGATATACTTCGTGCCTTTGTCAACATTCACCATACCAATTGAGATCAATGTCTTGTTAGCTACATAGTTTGCATACAATAACTCTAAATAGGCAAGCATAGGATTCTCTCCTTTCTTTCTCAATTTTGGCCAGGATCCACTTGTCCCAGATTCTCTTCTTGCTCCTCCTCCGTCTCAAGTCTCCCATACTTCAACCTTCTTGACCACCATCTCCAAATCTCTCCAACAAGCCAAATCTCACCTCCTTGTTGCTCAGAATCATCAAAAACAATATGTGGACCATCATTGTCGTGATCTCACCTTTGAAGTTGGTGATAAATTTATGTTATCCTCTAGTAATCTACCTCTTCCACTTGATACCCAAGTTTGTAAACTTGCTCCTAATTGGATAGGACCTTTTGATGTCACCCAAATTGTTTCTCATGTTGCTTATCAACTTGCTTTGCCTCGTCATATGCGCATCCTTCCTATCTTTCATGTTTCCAAGTTGAAACCTTTTGTTCATAATCCCTCTTCTTTCTCCTCTTGAGTCCAACCTCCTCCTCCCCCAATCCCTATCAATGATCATGAGGAGTACAAAGTTGATCATATCGTTGCACATCACCCCATCCAACAAGGACGCCACCAACATACGGAGTACAAGATCCTTTGGAAAGGGTATCTCCTTCATGATGCCACATGGGAACCTCTTTCTCACCTCCAAAATGCACAGATTGCCATCCAAGAGTTTGAAGTTTCAATGGCGTCGAGGATGTCACCAACTAGCGGTAGGGGAATATGTAACAGTATGGAGTCTAGCGACATAGCTAGTTGTGAAGCTTCACAACTAGTTAACTTGCACCCCATGCAAGTAGCTTCTAGAAGCTACCTAGCTTGCACGCCAAGTAGGCGGCTTCTAGAAGGAAGCTTCTTGAGAATCTTCCTAGTTAACTTGGCTTGCACTCTAAGAAAGTGGCTCAAGGAAGCTTCTTGAGAAGCTTCCCAAGGGCCTTGTATGCTACCTATAAATACCAAAACCGAAGCTCATGCTAAGCATTTGGAGTTTTCCTTTGTTCAAGTGTTCCAATGTAAATTTCCATCCTCTTATTTCTCCTCTTGGATTTGGTTTTTTACAGTTTGCATATTGTGCCACCAATAATGACTCTGAAGTAAGCTATAGGTACGCTTTACTCCAATATGTCCTAGCTCCTCATGAGCATGATGGACCAATTGTGGTCTCTGAGATGGAAGTGGTACTACTTGCACTCTACCATCCTCCCATACACACAAAAGGTGTTTGCCCTCCAGTCTGAACCGTCTGGCTTGTTGAAGAACACAATCCCTCTCCTTGGCCCCAATTGTGCCATCCACAACACCAATGTAAAGATAGTCTATCACTTAGACATCATCATGAATGTCTCATTGAACTGTACCAATATCTTCAATCTTTGGATCTGTGACATCAATAACTCCTCCTATATGCACTGAGAGAGATACCACCAAAGCCTCAAGAATATACATAGAAAGGCAGATGCATGCCAACTTGGCACCATCTCCTCATTTGAGTCACCATGCCCATGTGCTTTGGTCTGATCTTGCTGGTTGGCGCATGGGTTTCTCCTCAACCCTGATGCATCACGGCATGGCATACCAATCAGCCCTAGTCTATTGGTTTATAGGACAATAATCTCCACACATCTGCCTATATGTGTAGTTGCCATGCATATCTTTCTTGGTTGGCATCATTGTAGTTGATGCATACTCTCCATGTGAAATCTTGACCAAACCAACCTCAAAAAAGTCACTACTCTAACTCTTAATCAATGTCCTCTCTATATCATTATATTGACGTCAAACAATTGGTGTATTGCTAGTCAGCTCAATCCAAATACCAGGTCCCTTAAGAGCACCCAAATACTGAAGGCAAAAAAAATTGTATAGCTCCTCAAGAACCTCCAAACCCTCTCTCTTTCCTCTCCTAAAAGCTTGGGTCCAAGATCAGGCTCCTAAGTATCCTCTATAACTATCATAGGAGTGAAAGACGTACTTACTGGCTGTTATGCTAGGCCCTTGGGAGAAGTAATATCATGCCCCTGACTACTAGAGGTCCCAACCTTGGTGTGAAAACTCCCTCCACTCTGGCTACAAGCTTCTCACTTCCTCTAATAGCACCCCAAGTAGACCAAGGGTGTAATCCAAGTAGCCCACGCTCACCTTGATGGACTCCATGTAGACCACTCTCCCTAGTAGCTAAGGTTGTGTCCCAAGAATGCCATGTCTACTCAGTGCACCACCCCCAACCTATGCCTAAATTCTCTTGATAGGCACATGGCTCACAAGTGTTTGAGTGGTGATGCCTATCAAGCACATCCTACACTTTGGCTCACAATCCAAGTCAAACAATTCATGTCCATAGCTTGACCTAAAACTTGATGCTTGGATACCTCTAACACTATTGGAACAATAGTAATAACAATGCAAAACCCATTGCCCGCTCTCTCTCATTGGCATTGGGCTCCACCAACTGTTGTAACTGTGATTCCCAAACCAATCCAAGACCTCTCTCTCTAAAAGCATGAGGGGCGGGGAAACTCATGAGTGTAGGAAAAGAGGCTCTAGGCTGTCCAACTAGGTTCACTACTTCCATAGGTGACCTATCAACCACTACCATCATCTAAGACTGACGCTCAACATCCAAGATGTCATCAACAATGATGTGGTCTAGTAATTGAATCCCATCATAAGCACATTGTAGAACCTCTCTAGGTAAGAGGTTCATCCACCAAAGACGAAGATGATGAGCCCGTGATCCCACTCTAGCTGCATCTAACAACATAGCAAGTCCTATCCAAGAATGGACTTGATGTGTATTTGCTACCACTTTGGTGCAAGAATCACCCATCAAAGGAATGTTCTCCAAAAACTAAGCTAGAGAAATAGACTGATGGACCTAGAGATGTTGAAGTATATGTAAAATTTCCCAAAACACACTAAAACAAGGATCTTGAAGACCCAAACCTTGGCTGGCACGTGTATATCCCCAACATGGCCATCCAAAAATCACCAAATGAATAGGCCGATATCTCTCTAGATCATGCACCTCCATTAAGGAAATGTCTATTGGTAGGGCTCTCTAGTAACCCTTGATTGCTAACATTGGTAATAACTCAGGATACCAATAGGCCAAGTGTGCCACATGATGGAAAGAGACTTGCCTAGCAGTCTCATCTCTCTCCACATACATGTACCTTTGTACTTGTTTACTTGCTTGTAGTACTGCAACTAGTCTGGTGCTAATCCCACTAAACAACTCCAATAGACATATTCCCTCTACTAGAATATTGCGTAGCAGTGAGTGTTGTATCTAGATGTGTCAAGGTAATCAACTCTGGAGGCTCATCCTCACACTCATCTCTTGGTGATACAAAGGCTCCACTCCAAGCATGCTGCACCAATTAATTTGCATGCTATTGCAATGCACTAGTGGGTGTTGCCAATCTACCCTTGGCAATCAAGCCTAAAGTGATGGAGACATAGTTTGGAGACCAATACTATCTCCATAACTTAATCTCTTCCAAGTAAGCTCTCTTGAAATCATGGTAGTTGTCTATTAGTGGACCCTCCAAGTGTTGAAATAATCCTTTCCATGCCATGAAAGGTGTAAACAAAGTCGGGTTTGGCATCTGCTGCAGATCACACCATTTGTTGAACTCTTGGATGAAGTCATCCAACTCAATGGTACCCACTATACCAGAGTAATGCCTAAGGCCTTTGGAGGCTCCTTAAATTTCATCAGTGCTCCACAACAATGGTGCGGACACACCAAGTGCACTCTCAACTAAATCAGTTCTTATGTCAAACTCCAACTCAGAATCAATCACCTCCCCCACTAGGATCTAAGATATAGGTTGATACCGAGTGCCACTCTAAATAAACCCACTGCGTATTGTAGGGCTATCTCCTCTAAAATCCTTAAAGAACTCCGTTGTGACAAAGTAACCACAAATTGCCAACCACAACCACAAGTACCCCACCAAGAACCAACACCACCAACCGAACAACACCAAGTACCAACACCAACTGAGCACCACCAAGTCCCAATACTAATGTAACTCTAACTAAGACAACTATATTAGGAGAACAAGTGACTTGTAACCTGTTATCACAACACACACTCTCACGATTTGCATGTCATTCCATCCTACTTCATCGGAGAGAAAAAAGGTAGTCTGATTGGTCATCACTCCAACCTCACCATCGAGAGCACACCATAGCACCAATGCTTTAAATTCAATGCACCTCACACAAACGTGGTGCACAAACAAGAAACATAGAATGGAGGGGGTCCAATCACAAGAAATCTAAATAAAATTTCTCCATCTTATAAAGCAACACGGGATTGACTCTATTGCCATTTGGCATTTGACATAATAGGAGTTCCTTTTTACATCCTAAACTACCAGGATCACCAAGAATGGGATCAAATTGCCTCTCCTAGCCAAAGTTACAAGTGTATAGATATTTGTGGAACAGTCACTAGGATAACAAATGAGGGTGGACCAGTTGGCTAGAGCACTAGTCTAGGAACCAAGGATCTAGGGGTCAAACCCTACTATACACAATCTAGTAGAATGGGCAGATTTTGCCAAACAATGACCAAGATCTACTCTAAACTAGCTAGCCTCATGCCAACAAGCTGGCTTTCTAGGCCTTTGTAGCCTCTCATAGCCCACAACCATATGCTTCAAAGCTTCAATATGAGATAAATCCCTAAAGTTGACAGACCACCAAATCTTCTGCTAACTCTTCACTCGAGCCAAATTGAAAATATAGGTTTCTTCAAATCACAAATTCACAAGGGTGGGTTCACAACTCCACTTTCAATTTCACTTTTTGAGCCCAACTTGCAAAAAATTGGTCTTACTTTCACCTCTTGGGCTCAAATTCATAGCTACCACTTGAAAGTTGCTTCTCTTTGCTCAAAATTTGGCCAGTGCTTCCGCACACCATCTACCTCATTGTCAAATTTGCATCGATCAACAAGCTTTTACACACCAGAGTAAAGTTGAACTTTGATTGAGCTACCAACAATCCACTGACCTTGGAGATAGCACCAACACTCACAATTCTTACACTCGATTTCCCCCTGAACTCACTTCTCTAATGTAATCAGTTCATTTACACCACTCAAATCAACTCAACTCAAATCAATACTTGATATGTCACTGTATAAACTGCCAACAACTAGGCATTGATTACAATCAAGCCACACCCACTCAAGCTAAGAGAATCTAGGTGATGCTCATCGGCCTTTGTCCACCATAGCCAAGAACTCGAAGGCTCAACATCAAAGAAGTGAGCTCACTGGAGTTGCACTTTGAAAGTATACCCATGGACTTGAGCTAGGTCTGAAACCCTAATGGTCCCACTAACGGTACACCTAATGGTACGAACGGTGCAAAGTGACAGTGGGCCCCATTATGAAGTTAGTACCCCAAACACAAAATTTGACCGCCAAAAAGTAGTCTATGAGTGACTCTTAAAATACCTCTAACTACCATCACTGCAACTCCAGTGTCCAAGCAATCTAGACACGACACTACAAAATGGTGTGACAATTGGCATTACAAGAATTGAAATATGCATTACTACATTTACCAAAATTGAAATGATATGATCCAAAATGTCCAATCAAGCTGGCTATAGGTGCATCAGATATTGTGATAGGAGAAGCCTTACAACAAGATAAAATGTTGAATGGCACACAATTGTATATTTCTCTCAAAAGTTGTTACCAATAGAGTGCAACTATCACACGATCAAACAAGAATAGTTAGCTATTGTCCTTGCAACCAAGCATTGGAAGAACTATCTTGGTGAGAAATCATTTGTAGTGGAGATAGACCATAAACCTCTAGTATACATCAAGACACAATTTCTTTTATCTTATTGACAAATTCATTGGCCAAAATGGAGACAACAATTCAACATGATAATCAAATATGTGGAAGGCAAGAAGCAATTTGTAGATGCATTCACCCAAATGCCTATGGTAAAAAATATAACGTTAGAGGTCAAGATGAACCTAAATTTTTAGCTAAGGATTCTTTTTGCTACAAAGACTGACCCACCAATTGTAAGAGCTCAATCATCCAAAGGTATAACCAATACCCAAGGACTCATCTTTTGAGATGGAAAGTTGTTGATCCTAGATGCTCCAAATCTAAGAATCACCATCCTAGTAGAATGTCATGATTGATGCTATTGTAGGTCATATTGGAGTGGACAAGACCTTAGATGCAATCAAATGCCATTATTATTGGCCCAAGATGAGTAACAATGTGATACATTAAGTTTGAAGCTACCTCCTCTATCAACATAACAAAGCCTCTAATCAAGCTTCTACATGACTCCATCAACCCCTCCCTGCTCCTACACAACATTGGGAGCAAGTCAGCATGGATCTGGTTTGTGAATTGCCCAATACTACCTCAAGGTTTGACTCCATTGTCATCTTTGTAGACCGTCTCAGAAAAATGATTCATGTGTGTCCTACGACCAAAGATGTGATTGGTCCATAATTAGCTCAATTGGACTTAGTTGTAGTCTTTTCTCACCATGGCTTGTCTAGAGTTCTCATCACTGATTGGGGTACTCAATTCACTAGTTTGTTTTGGAGAACACTATTTGTCATGTCCATAGCATACCATCCAAAAATTGATGGACAAATAGAGCCTACCAATTGCACTATTGAGTACATGCTCTAGGGCTTCACCTTAGAGGAGCAAGAAATGTGGGACACCTTACTTCCATTGGTGGAATTTCCATACAATAATTTAGTGAATGCATCTACATAGGTTAAACCATTCTTCCTCATGTACTGAGAACACCACTTTCACACCTTCAAGCTTAGTAAAGACCTGGTCCGGGTTATAAAAGTTGACACTATCAACACTTTTGTTTTTAAAATCCAACAAGGTGTAGAGAATGCCAAGCACAAGTTATAGATCGCCCAAAATTGATAAACCAAGTATATAGCTGCACATTGTAAGCATATGGAATTAAGCATTGGGGATCAAGTATGGTTGTCTTGTAATACCTATTTGTGCATATATGTACTATTGTGATATTTAGTTTGATATTATAAGCATTTGAGAAATATTATTTATATAAAGATAAATGATGGTTGTACATTAATCATAATTAACTAAAGTTAGCCATAATTAAGATAGAGAAGAAAATGCTGAATATGCTGAGTTTCCTTACCCAAAGACTAACCTGTGCTGGCTAACCCGGCAGGAAACACATTCCGGCTATCAAAAATAAGTTAAGGTATGTTAAAGGTACTGTTAATTATTGCTTGCAGTATTTTCATCAAAGGGACCCAAATCACTTTATGGTTTCAATGACTTTGACTGGGCTGGCCAGGTGGACCAGCTGCACTTAACCTCCGATTTCTGTTTCTTACTTTGTGGTGGAGCAATCAGCTGAGGCAGCACTCGTCAGAATACTACAGCTTTGTCAAGTACTGAAGCTGAATATGTGGCCATGGCTACCACAGGTTCTGAAGCTGTTTGGCTACGTCAATGGCTGGAGAGCGTCAAGTTTATGATGACCTCAACCATTCACGTTTACTGTGAGTGATCAAAGTGCGCTTACTATATTGGACATGACCAAATATCACACTAGAACTAAACACATTGCCATGCGTTGTCATTTTATTAAGCAACTTGTTGTAGATGGCACACTTAGTTTTAGTTGTTGTCATAGCAGCCAAATGTCGCCTGATATCCTTGCCAAGACCTTTATGGGCCAAAGGTCTCCGATCACCTTCCAGTAGTATATCAGGCGTGCTAGGAGGAGATGTGTAGTATATCAGTGGTGATGTCTCACTTAAGGAGGAGTGTCGGAACAGAAATATTATATAAACTGCTAAATTACATGTCACTAGACTGATACTAGCCAGTCACACATCTCTACACCTGTTAAGGTGAACGTCACAACCCCTGTAGGGTTGCAGCCCTGGAGAACTCAGTTTTGACATTATCTAACCTTTCTCTCACTTCACTATAAAGCTGAACAATATTCCTATTGTGGTTTTGATTGTTGATGTAAAAAGTTGTTTAATATGGTTCTATTTTTAAGGAATATCCTTAAGTGGACCTAATATGCGATTTGGAGTTTTATCATGAGAGGATGGGAACATGAAGGATCTATTTTAGCCTAAAGTTTACCCTTTATCTTCCAACTTGCAGAACATCAAAAGCAGAACATGAAACTGGCTCTTCACTGATAATAAAAGAGCACGCTCACAATTTCGAGTAAATGTCATCTGGATCCGTGCAGGATGGTAAGGACAAAATGTGTGCAAACCTCGGGCCTTTGCCCTGCAACCTCCTCCATCATCTACATTTCGAGTCTATCCTTCAGTTCATGTGGTAAGGAGCTCGACGCTATTGTGGTCTAGGCTAGAGCCAGTTGGTTCTATTCTGAAAGTGTAATGTTTAAGGAAATTTAAGGGCTTGCAAAATTTCAAATAAAAGTATTTGGCAATTAATTCGTCTCTTTTGAGCATCTGATATGGCCAAGGACATCCAGAGGGATCATTGGTTAATAGGATGACGGAACTTCAAGTCTAACATCTGGTTTCTGGTATCCATTTCTGTGACCACAAAGACCATGTCATCATCGACCATTGTCCTCTGCCCCATGAAACCTGCGTCCAGAATGCACAATATTCACAGTGGTGGTGTATGTCATGGAAGGTTTCAATCTGGGGTCCCGATGCTTTAAGATACACCTTAGAGTGGAGGAAACAAAATGGTAAAATTGTTTGCCCACCAGTCTCCTGTTAAAGGTTGATGGATTATTCGGGTGTTGGTGTAAACGATACGAGAAGAAACTTTCATGGACCGAAAGTAGCAAAATAAAAAGTGAAGGGACTCAGAAGCAAATTTGTCAGGAGTTGCTACTTGGTTCGAGTAATGTTAGCATTGTTGACCATTGAGTGATATTAGCAGTGCCTTCATTTGAGGCCCCGCACTTGATGGCCGTCATGAAGCATATTGTTGAATGATCTAAATTGGACAGGACGTTAATAGTGGAGAGTTTCGATGCTCCAAATATCAAGCTTTTTAGTCGAGAAAGTCGTCATTCATCGCACGGAGCAATCATGGTGATGAACACATTTGACGAAGAATTCTAAATAAATATTCGCCCGGGCAATTTCCTGTGCATTCGTATATACAGCAAACTACAAATTCCTGCTTCCAAGCGCTTTAATTCCGGCTCCTGTTTCACTCTCTGCTTCTTCCATATTCGCGGGTGCCATACTTCTGTGAATCATCAGACTCGCAAGCATTAACAAGCATCGGACTGGATTATGCCACCTGGATTATCAGGGATCATAGTCTTCGGGGTATATGCAGGCGCTATTGCATCTAGATCTGGACTCGTCTCTTTGTAAACCTGGGCAAACCAACATGCAAGTCCTGTATTAGTCGCCGCTTACGTAGACCTCCAGACCGTGATCTCAGCAATTTTGGGAGTTGTCACTGTCGATGATCTCCTGTGCCTGGGGAGCGTAATTGGGGCTATGTTGATTTTAGTTGGACTGTGTCTGGTGATTTGGGGCCAGTACATGCACATGCCAAGCGCAGATTGCCTTGCACATCCTCTCCAAGATGCAATATTTGAACCTCTCCTTAAACCTACGAATTGATAAGGTATATATGACACTCTTCGATATAGTCTCTGCAGAGGGTAGTGGAAGATACATAGGGTTGTCAGTCTAAGATCCATCAAGATTAATTTCACTTTCGAATCTAGATATTTTATTAACATATAAAGGCAACTCTCCACCATCCAAAACTTGAATCGCATATTTGAACAGATTTGAGTGCGTGAACTAACCCATTTCCGATTGTGGAGAAAGTGAGCGTCATGACAAACTTTCCCAAGGGCCATGTAAAACATGGATTCCCATGGCATAAGAGTTGCATACAAATTTCTTGATACTGGGTACTGTGTAGGAAAGTCATTCTAAACGTGAATGTTAGGCACACGTATCTGCAGAAATTCTTGGCAATTTTCGTGCAATATTTTTTCCAAGATGTTAATGCAAGGCGTGGAGACACGAACCAGATATACAAAAGTCTGACAAACAGGGTCACCCCCCTATATGGGAATTCCGATGCACCTTAACTAAGAATTTTTTGAATGAACAAATTTGAATTACAATAAATCCAAACTATTCCGAAATTGTTCTGTCTAATTTAGATCATTCAAGAAATGCTTCATAAATGCCATTGATTGCGGGCCCTCAAACAAGGGCATATATGAAGCACTGCTATTATCACTCAAGGATTACGAGTGCTAATATTACTCAATGGGTAGTGGACCCATGTAGCAACTTCTGATGAGTCTGCTTCTGAGCCCCTTCAATTTTCGATTTGTTATCTCAAAAGCCTTCGGAACGTGAAAGGTTCTTTTTGAACAGTTCACCCCAACACCCGAATAATCCATCAACGTCTTAGAAAAGATTGGTGGACCGCCCGATTTCACCATTCTGTTTCCTCCTCTCTAAGGTGGATTTCAAAGCATCTGGACCCCAGATTGAAACGTTCCACGACGTACACCACTACTGTGAATATTGTGCATTCTGCACGCGAGTTTCATTGTGAAGAGTACCATTCTCGATGATGACACGGTCTTCGTGGTCCTATCAGGTAGAATATCAAAGAACTGAAAGTTACAATAGAAGTTTCGTCATTGCATTATGATCCCGCCTTCGGCTGTCCTAAGCCAGATCAAATGCTCCGAGAGGGACGATTAAATTACCGAACACTGAACCCTTCCAAGCCCTTCAATGTTTCCTTGTATACGAGAAACTAGTTCTATTCGATACATGACTGTTGAGTATGCATATGATCTCCGTACCTCATGAACTCCTGAATGGACCCCGAATGTAGAGGATGTGGACTGTTGAAATGCAAAGTCCCGAGGTTTGCAGGAACACTTTTTATCCTGGCCACTATCCAAGGGTCTGGATAGAACTTCCGTAAGTTTGCAGGCGTGCTTTTTATCGTTGGGTAAAGAGCCAATTCCATCGCTAAAAGGGTTCTGCAAGTTACCATGGAAGGGACAAAGGTTAAATTAGAACCTTTGTGTTGCATCCTCTCATGATTGAAATCCAGGTCACATCCGGTCCCCCTCTATATTTCCTTAAGAACAGAACAAGATAAAGCAACTCTGAATATTAACAGGTGAGACCACGATAGGAATATCGTTCATAAGCTTCTTACCAAGGGATCCACTGGATCGAGCCAGACTTGATTTGACGAAGGACATGGTTGATCGACATTTCGAGGACCAGGAGATTTGCAGGTGCGCTTTTCATGACCACTCTCCTGAACGCATGTTTCGTTGGGTAAAAAGCTAGCGCTAGTGCTAGTGCTTCGGATTATCTACAAATTAGAGTGAAAGAGGACAAAGGTTAGGATCGAACCTCACGTTGTTATCCCAGAACTTATTTTCCGCAAGATCGATACACACAGAAGATGTGCATGCACAGCTCAACCTCTATTCCTTACAAACAGAAACAGGCAACTCTAGATATCGACAAATGGAGACCACAATATGAACAGTGTCAAGCTCTTTACCAAGGGTACTGGCCGATGGAGCAGAACTTGAAAGTTGGGAGGGAACGGTCGCCCAATATTTAAAGAACTTGAAAGTTTGCAAGCATGCTCCTTATCTCCGCTCGTCTGAACGCGCGTTTCAATGGGTGTAGAGCTAGTTCTACTGCTTATGATTTTCTACAAGTTAGAATGAACAAGGACAATGGTTAGTATAGAAATCCCAGATCCTGTTCCTGAAACACAGAACCAGATTAAGGAACACTTAACACCAACAAGTGAGATCAAGATAGGACAAGTATTAAGCTAACCATTGGAGCTGCTGGAGGGAGCCGAAGTCGAATTACCGACGGAGACGGTTGGGCGATATGTCGAGGGCCCAAGAGACTGCAGGAGTAGCTTTGAAATTGGCTCCAACTCCGTTCGACCACACAGAATTCTGATGGCCTTGTCGTGAATACCGTGGGGATGAGCTTGACAACTTGCTCAGCACCGAAACGGATCCTCTGAACAATATAAATTCGGAATAGAAGGCCCGCAAGTTTGCGGGCGTATTTGTGATATCCAATGCAGCCAAATGAATTCCGCGGCCATTGGACGGAAAACTCAGCCGATGCTGTTGCGATCATCGGCTGGGAGCTCTGCTTTGTGGAAACAGAAGACTCGAAGATCCTCAATGAAAGCAGAACCTTCATCCGAATGATGAAAATTTGTCCCTGCAATAGAATGAAATGTAATAGAATATTCAGTTTGGCTGTGTTGTGCTATAAAAATCTGGCATATTGTAGGCCATTACATGTAAATGTACAAGATAAGACTTCTGGGATTAACCCAACCAAAATTACAATGGTAGCCAACTTGGCGAGATACAATAACTTCAAACAATGTCTTGCTGCTGGACTTAAGTAGTTCGCATACCTTTAAAAAGATGTGCTTGATTTTGGCAAAGAGAACTATGAAGTTAAACCCCCATGCGATATCACAAAGCAGGAGTGGCACCAAATACTTTCGCCAGTACTGGTAATGGTCCAAAAGCAGATCAAACGGCAGAAGAAGATTCTTGTCCACGCTTGGAGTTTCCCATATGCACAAAGATGTACAGATGTACTGTACCAGCTCCTCAGCAACGACGAGAGGAAACCCACTAAAGGCCACCCTTGAACCTCATCAAGAAACGGAGTAGAGAGGATATAGCTTTTCAGCAATAGAAACAGCAAACCAGACAGAGCAAAGACAGCTACTGTTGTGGCCATTGAAAGTTCCTGCAAATATGTCCACATACTAAAAGATCTGAAATCCGTAAGCATCATGAGTAACTTCCGGATGCACTGTGATCATGCGATAGATTTCTGGATGGCTTAATGGGTAATCTCGGAGTAGCCTGAAAGTACGTATCAAACGAGAGTGTACAGAGAACGAGAGAACAGTATCTAGGATTAAGACTGGCCGCGCATAGAGGCCTTGCAGGTAGATATGCCTTCCGCTCTTGCGCGTAAGTAGGCCCCGGCAGGGTAAGGTAAAAGGGTAATCAATTTCGTCCTACCTTTACCTTACCTTACCTTTGTCTTTCTACTTTTACCATTACCCATGCCAATTACCGGGTAAATCAAGGAAAAAACAATATTGGCAGTGTAACCGAAACTCCGTCTCTGTACTGGTCTAAAACAAAATTACAACATGTTTACACCATACTTGTTTGAATCAATACCACCATTGTGTTGCAATATGTTTTTACTTGTTGCGCCAACCTAGAGGAGCTCGGCATCGAAAACCAACTCGTCGATTTGAGTGTTTGCGGACTGTGTGGTGGACTGCGTAGGGGGAATGAAAAGGTAAAGGGTAAACCACCATTGTGTTGCAATATGTTTGGACTTGTTGTGCCGAACCAACACGTGCAACTGAGAGTTTGCGGACTGTGTAAGGGAGCGAAAAGGTTAAGGCTAAACCTTATCATGAGGTATAGGGTAAATCGATTCTCTACCTTTACACTACCGTCACTTTACCCTTTGATTGGAAATTTTACCTTTTACCTTTACTCGTTTACCAGGTAAAAGAGGTAAATTACCTTACCTTGCCGAGACCTACCCGTAAGTCCGCTCCCGACCATCTTGCGGACGTAACCTTTGCCATAAACTACGAACCTTAACAATATTTTGTTTGAGACATTCATTTGCATACCTCATAACCCGTACCATATCTGTTCAATCCTCATTGGATATTACAATTCGTAACGAAAGGTTACGAGTGTGGGAGTGGCATTGTTAATAAACAACAGCGGCACTCATCAGCGTTACAAAACACACAAAAGATATCGCATGTATTAGTGTAAAATCCACTGTAATCCCTCTGCATACAAAATAGTCAATAGTCTCTATTCCTTGTTCACTCACCAAGTTGCCAAGTTCCGGAAGTCTCGATACATAGGATCAGAAAGATATTTCATCATTTCCTTCATATACTTTATATAACAATTGGAGTGCTTTTGGATAGCTCAAGCAGAGAGGCTCTAGACACAAAAGAAACTCACCAAAAATAACAAAGAGAGATATTTGAGAGAAGAGAGTGGTTAGAATGAGAGTCGCATTGAAAACATGCCTTGAAGAATGCGGAGAAGCACATAATGAGACATAAACCTACACAAGGATCACAGGGAATGTGCTGAGCTTTGTTAGATTTAAATAATCTACGTATATCTAGTTTAGTTAGTCTCTTTAGGGTAAAGTGAAACGCAACCACTCTTAGGATTTAATCTAACACTCTTGTTTCAGTTAATGTGTGTACAATTGTGTTTTCAATGCTTGAATGCTTAGTTCTCCTACAAAGATCGTTCCCAACACCTGGCACCTTGTTTCAGGTGTGCTCTATGTTGCTTCGCTTCACTTTATGTTTATACTATGCTCCTAGCTTTCAGGTGTCTTCTATTCTCCGAGAGTGAGCTATTGTATTCTATCTCTCAGAGATACAAGTGATAGTGAGTTCAGTATTGATACATGCAATCAGGAGTGTCTACTGTGGTGATGTTGATAAAGCTGAGTGCTAGGATGTTTGATACATCAGAAGTCAGAATGATAATGATAGACAATAGACCTTTAACCTTATTAAGAGATAATAATGTTTCTCAGGTTATAAACACACAATTGGCACTATCATTGATGGGAGAACGAAGAGAGATAGAGAAATTGGCAAGCACAATTATGTGTCCTGGTCAGATGTGTAATCTATTGTAAAAAATTATGACTGTTTGGATTTTGTATTAGAGATCTATGATACCAACCATGTGGAGTCTAACAAAATGGAGAGACTGAAGTACTTAACAACTAGAAGATTTCTCTTATGAGCTCTACAAAACCAATCAAATAAATAGTAGACAGTAACTCTTGGTCTTGGGAAGTTTGGGAGAAACTCAAGGTTATATTTAGTGTTGAGAGATTGGAGAGTTATTCTTGGTCTTGGCAAATTTGGGAGAAACTCAAGGTTATATTTAGTGTTGAGAGATTGGAGAGGTATGGTTAGAATTTGGTAGAGATGTTGTGGTGCCCAAACTTTTGAAATTTCTTAATTTTTCTTTGTTTTATGACTTTTTGGACTGAAGAAGGTGGGGATTTATCCACTTTAGAGAGGAATTCCTTTGCTTGGACATTACACAAAGAGACTTCATGTTTGGGCCAATGAATGACACCCAATCCAAAGAATTCTACTCCAAAGAATGGTCAATAATCCAAAGAGCTGACGACTCTTTGTATGAAGATATAGCTAAGACCATACTCAATTTGAACTCCATCACCTCCTACTTAAAGAATTGCCACCAAAGACCATTAGGACCTAATATTTAATTTGCATGCAAGGATAGTGACAGATCATCAATTGAATACCATTGAGGAAAGAAGACTCATAATATATTTTCATAGTCTTCTAGACAGATTACACATTGAGTTATCAAGTAATTCCAAGGAAAATCATGTTAGCATTCAAATATTTGCCAAGTAGAATTGTTTTAGCACTTTGTAGTAAACTTTAGGTTGCCAGAATTCCTCCACAAATGATGCACTAGAAGGCAAAGGAGAGGTAAGGATCTTTGGGCTAACCCTTGGGTATGGACACAAGAGTAGTATCAGATGTTCTCGATGCGGATGCAACTAGTTTGGGCAGTATCATATTAGGAACTAAATTTGGAAATGTAGAGGAAAAGATCAACAAACTTAATGTTGACTCCTTAATCAAATCAAAGTCTATAAGTAATAGTTGAAAGATGAACACCTACTAAGATCAAATAAGGAGTGCAATTGTATCTTTGTTGATTCTGTTATTCACCAAACTACCTACCTTACAGCTAACCAAGCCCCTCTTCAAATTTTTCTACCAAGGTGCAAAGGCAAACTAGGCTCTTATGTTCTATTAGTATATGAGGCAAATGGTGAAAAGTTTGGAAGATGACAACAAACCACACTACATCATACCCGTTACCATCCACTTCTAGGTGGGGCCTGACTTGCTAACCAAGATGGAACAACAACAATTCCCATTATACTTTTGATCTAAAAATTACTTTGCAATCAACCAAATGCCAAGCAAAAAATTAGGTCTATTTGGGAGGCAGATGAAGATTATGCCCAAACTAGGGAACTCATAGAAATGGTGAAGGACATTGTCACCAATAAGAAAAGAGGAATATCATCATTTCCTGCAAAGCCAAGGACAAGAGCAAGCAAAACAAAGACCAAAAATATAGAAGCTATTCATATCTTTGTTGGGGGGAAATTTGAACATAAATAGCTTCAAGTGAGCATAACTTCTTTTCTATAGATTCATTTTCTATGATTTCAATTTTATAAGGCATATCTCATATTTACTTGTATTCACAAAGATATAGGTCCCAATGTGAACTATCTTTCTGTTTAATTCTATAAATAGAATCATGTAATGTGAATATCTGTCTTGTACTTACACTATTACACTGCCATAGAAGATCTATCGTGTAATGATCCTTCGGCATTCTTGTGGTATTATCCCATAGAACATTCTAGTAATAATAAGACTCCACACTTAATTTTCTCTTCCTCCAAAGAGGAGGAAAATGATCATGAAGAAGAAGAAAGAGCTTAATCTATGCTCGGAGATAGAGTCAAAGAAGGAAGAATCAGACCAAGGAGAAGCAAAATCAGCATTGCTTCCATCCAAAGAAGAAGAAGAATAGATAGTCAAAGATCCCATGTTGTAGGTCAAAATCCCCAACTAACCAAGGGTAAGTAGGGGAAAAAGTGTTTTGTTGTGGGACATCTTGCAGGCCAAAGAAGAGGTGGAGTGAAATGTGGATTGGGAAGAAGAAGTATATGGAACTACATTTGTGAGGAATAGTGTAGTTTCATTGTTCAATTATTTGCACATCCTTTTGTTTATGTACTAGGATAATTGGCCTCACTAGCATTGCTCTAGGTCAAAAGATGCATGCAAGTGAGTATGCATTAAGGGCCAAGCTTGATATGACAGAGAGTATTATAGAGAAGTTTAGGAGATTGGATATGGACAAAGGGTAGCAAGTGAATGAGTTGATGCAAGAAAACCACAAGATGCATAGAGACTTGGTAATAAGTGCTATGATGGTTAGTTTCCAGAACTACCTACTTCAAAGATCATAGGAAAAACTAAAGGCTCTTTGGGTAAAGAAGGATTACAAAGAAGCCACTCAACAAAGGATGCCAAATTGACATAATTACAATGGGAATTTGACCTTAGATTTCATGTTCAAGGAAAATTACAAGGAAACATGGTGTGTAGCTCAAACCCTAAACCCTAAACAAGCGCTATGGAAATGGTCAGCAGAAAAATGTAAAGAGCTTTTGGGAGAGTTGAAAAACCATGAGGAGAAATATGTGCTAGAGTGGGCCAATGTAATATTCCAATGACAAGAGAACCCTCCAAAACAAGCACAAGAGAGAAAACACAAGCTTCACACTCAATACTCCAATGCACCAAAGGAACACCTTGTCTTTATTGTATAGAAAAGAGGATTCACTCAGAGGAAGTTCAAATAGATTTGACAAAAGGGAATCTTTAAGGAATCTTCTTTTAAGAAGCTCAGAATTGCAAAGATGAGGTACCATTGGAAAGCTCAATGAGATAAATAATGGAGGGAGAAGGCAAGCCATTTCTTCCTCCAAAATTGGTTCTGAAGTTTTTAGTGTTTTTGGCTCCTACCCTATTAGAAGAAGTACTCTTTTGGTGACACCTCTATCTAATCTACTTATTCCATTATATACAATATACTTCTAGATATTACCAAGCCAATTTCCATCTTTAGATAATATGTCTAGCTTTTGGTATTGCAAACCTCTCCCCTTGTAAGATGCAACATCCTCGTTACAAAGCTATTGCTCAAAAGATTGCACCAACACCAATGCATGGATCAAGTTGGCTATTAGCTCCCATGTTGCCTCATGGGTACCCTTTCCAATGTACACGATATTCTACATGCGGATGGAGGGTACCACAGATGTGCTTCTAGAGAATGCTTTTGACTTCATATTCCTTTGTGCCATCAATGAGTGTTGGACAACGTCTAACTTCTTGTATGGAAGGAAAGTGCGGCGGTTGGGGTGCATATCTACATAGTAAGGAAACATGGAACACTAGATGGATCTTCATGTGTGATGGCAGCTTGAGGTGGTAGGCCGTTATGCCAATTTGATGAAAAATGGGAAAGGCCCAATAAAATGACGCTTGAGCTTACAAGGCCAACTAACATTGTTGTACTTTTCTTTTCTCTCTCTGAGAACACAAAGGTGCCTAGCTGTGGAGCCTATAGATTAGAGGTTGGTGGTAAACCAATCCATACTAGTTTGAGCGTGCATAGATCCCAACCAGTAGAACCTTTCACTCTAGGTTTTTGTATTCTTGCTATCGGGTAGAGTTGTAATGGACTACCAAACTTGTCATCATAACACGCACTCTTGGTCTACTGGTCATCACTTCCAACATTACCAAGGAGAAATATACAACTCTCCTAGAAAGAAAGAACCTAAGCACAATGCCTGCACACCAATCCAAACCAATTGGGCATACAAACAAGCATGCAAGCATGGAGAGGATCCAATCACAAAAATCCAACAACAACACTCCGTGCTTTTTGTGAAAATTGAGCTTCAAAGCCCTCTTGCTCTGTCATCAAACCAATTTCAACTTGTACTCCAAGCTTCCTCCAATATGTACTTTAGCCTTCACCCCGTTTGTACTCCAAGTGGAATGATCCTATGTCTTATTGATGAGGAAAATCCTATGCAACTTAGATGTGCATAACTTTCTCTATGTAACTTTTATTGGAGTGTTCTAGAATAAAATGAAAATCCTGGGTAATTTTCTTTCCAATGATACAAAATAAGCCACAATCTGATCACTTCAGCTCCCCAAACAAGCTCTTGAACTTAACCAATGTTTTGTAATTTTTACCCTAATTTCAAAATCCCTAATTTAGGATTTGCTCCTGGTTTTGGGTAACTTTCCCTAGATTTCTGGATCAGAGATGCACCTAATCCTCACAAATACTCTAGCAACCTAAAATCCTCAGTCAAAGATATACAAATAGGAGAATATACACTCAATCATGATAAAATATAGAAATGATCTCCTTAGCTTATGACATATTTTCAATAGAGTTTGTTGCATCAGCTCTCACTCTCCATAGACCCAAGATTTTTGTGCTTTTTGATAGAATCTTTTTGTGCCCTTGTCTTAACCACTTTAAATTTTAGTACCCTAATCCAACCCAAAACCCTATATATGGATCAATTCCTAAGTTGGGCTAACTTGTGAGCTCTACAAACCCAGGTGTGCTTGATCTAATACCTTGAATTTTATATTTGAGGAATTCACATGAAACCTCTCCATAAAAAGGAAAACCTTAACCTTAGCTACCAACAATACTAGAAATTTTTACAAGGTGATTTGGACCAGAACTTCAAGAGTGACCAAATCTTCAAACTTGATCAAAATGTCATCTCCAACTCCTCACTTTCCAAAGCTCCAAGTTCAATTGGACAGATCTGATTTGAGACAGATCAAAATCTAAATTTCTTGAGCTTTTCATTACAAGCTCTCTATCAACTCATCAACCCAATTGAAAGATCATAAACATGTCTCATGAAGCTCTTTGAATAATCTAGTTTTTGCTCTTGGGTATGAATTCTACCCCCCCCCCCCCCCCCCTTGACTCAATCAATTATATCTCCCAAATAATTGCCTCAAATCACTTTATTCTAGCCTCCAAATTATAGCCTATCATCTCTTCTCTCCAACTGTGGTCCTCTCTCTTTGAATGCCTTTCCCAAACTCCCAACTTTTTTCTTGGAATCCGATCTCTTACAATTTTGTCATTTAGCCTCTTCACTTTTTGACAAGTGGACCCCACAACTCCATCTTGAAGCTCATGAAAAAATTGAGTCATTCTTCAACTGCAAGAGCACATAGATTGTCAAGTCCCATACTTGCTTGTAAGTAAGCACCAAAAGGACAATAGGATTTGGGTTTTCTATCATTGACTTTGTGAATACCGCCCCAAAATGTGCCACCATCCAATCCCATAAGCCTGATGAGAAAGGGATTTGGGAGTGGCAAATTGGGATCATAGGACATCTCCTCATCAATTACTCTCTTTGACACCTAGCCTCCATGCTCTACTACAACTCTCATTCTCAACGTCCTCCTCCCGCTCAAGAGACTCCTCCAACTAATACACACCTTCCACCCAACTTTCCACCATCTATTTATATAAGAACCCTCAAAGAAGACAAGACCATAATCCATGTGGCCAATTGTATACATGTACATAGATTGCTCACATGGAGGTAACTCAACCATGGGATCATACAATTTACTCCATCTTTACAAAGATAAACCATATCAGTTTACTTTTTCAAAGGCTGTGCAAACCACAACACAATAACATGAGTTTGGTTGTGGACAATTAGACTTGATACCTAACATTGAACTATGTGCTAGTGATATGCATCTCAATACTAATTTTGTCAATTTTGGGCAATCTCCAACTTGTGCTTAGTGTTCTCCACACTCTATTAGATTCTAGAAACAAAAGTGCTAACAACATCAACCTTGGTAGCCATCAGGTGGATCTTCATTAAGCTTAAAGTTGTGAAAGGATTCTCTCCATACATGAGGAAGAATAGTGTGATCTATGTGGATGCATTCACTAAATTGTTGTAGGTAAATTCCACCAATGGAAGTAAGGTGTTCCACCTCTCTTGCTCATCTAAGGTGAAGCCCTAGAGCATGTCCTCAATAATTTGATTAGCCCACTCTATTTGTCCATCTATTTGTGGATGGTAAGCCATGGACTTGGCCAATTTGGTTTTGAGGATGCCAAAGAGTGTTATCCAAAACAAACTAGTGAATTGAATGCCTCTATTGATGATGAGCATTCAAGATAGGCCATGGTGAGAAAAGATGGTATCTAAGTACAATTGAGCTAATTGTGGAGCAGTCTTGTCCTTGGTGGTAGGATGTATGAATCATTTTGTTGAGCTTATCAATAAAGACTATGATGGAATCAAACCCTAAGGTGGTATTGGACAATTCACAAACCAGAACCATGTTGTTGTTCTTAATGTTGTTTAGCAGTAGGGAGGGGTTAAAGGAGTTTAGATACAATTTGATTATAAGCTTTATTTTATTGATAGAGTAGGTAACTTTAAACATACTCCATCACATTGCTGCTCATCTTGGACCAATAGTAATGTTATTTGACTGCATCTAAGGTCTTGTCCACTCCAATACAACCTACAATGGCGGAATCATAACATTCCACTAGGATTGTGGTTTTTATGTTTGTGGCATATGGGATCTACAACTTGCCTCCATAAAAGGTATTGGTTATGCCCTTAGTCAATTGAGATCCTATAATCTGTAGGTCAATTTTTGTAGTAGCAAGAATCATTGGCTTAAATGGCTAAACTACCATGACTTCTTGCCAAGGATTCTTCTTGACTTCTAGCATCAGATTGTTTGCCATAGGTATCTAGGTGAATGCATCTATAAGTTGCTTCTTACCTTCCACATATGTGATTGTTATGTTGAACCGTCATCTCCACTCTACCCACCAAATGTATAGATAAGATAGATCTCTTTGGGTCTTGGGGTAGACTAGAGGTTTGTGGTCTATCTCAAGATATATGGCTTCTTGCCAAGATAGGGCTTCCAATGCTTAGTTGCAAGGAAAATGTCCAACTCTTCTCTTTTGGTGGTGTGATAGTTTCATTTTACCAATAATAATCTTTGAGAGAAATATACAATTGGGTGCCATCCATCATTCCATTCTTGTTGTAGGACTACTCCTATTGCAATGCTTGATGCATGTATAGCCAACTTGATTGGATATTTTTCATGATATCATTTTAGGATTGGGCATGTAGTAATGCATCTTTCAATTTTTGAAAGGCCAATTCTTGTGTAGTTCCCCACATCCACTTCTCTCTCTTGCTAAGTAGTGCTTTAGAGATTGTGCAACCTTGGAGAAATCCTTGACAAATTGATGATAGAACCCTATCAATCCCAAGAAACTCCTGAGTTGAGTATGATCTTCTAGAGCACTCCATTTCTAAATACCTCTATTTTATCTATTAACACTTGGATACCTTTTTCATTTACTCTATGCTCAGAGTAGTTTACTTTAGATTTGCCAAACTTGCACTTTGAGATTTTGGCAAACAACTAATTTTGTCATAAAATCTACTTCTTGTAGATGTTGCTTGTGCTCCATCATTATCATATTGTAGACTAAGATATCATCAAGGAAACTAATAATAGATTTATCCAATTTTAGACAAAATATATCATTCATCAAACTCATGAAAGTGGCTAGAGCATTGGTGAGGCCAAATGGCATCACTAAGTAATCAAAATGACCATATCTTGTTCAAAAGGCCATTTTGTGTCTTGATTTCCTTTGAAATCCTAATTTGGTGATAACCTCTCCATAATCAAGTTTGGTGAAGTGCTTTGCTCCATTGAGTTGATCAAACAAGTCATCCATGCAAGGTAATGAGTATTTGTTCTTCATTATTTGTTGATTTACTCCCCAAAAGTCAATGCACATGTGCATTGTCATATTGTTCCTCTTCACAAATAACACAAGAGCACCATATGGTGATAAGTTGGGTTGGATAAACCTTTTCTACAACATATCCTTGATTTGAGACTTACATTCCTCCAACTCATAAGGTGATAGTCGATAAGGGGCCTTACAAGGAGGTGTCTTCACATGAAGTACCTTGATTTTATAGTCTATTCTCCTTGCTGGTGGTAATCCTGAGGGTAAATAATCTAGAAAGACATCTTGAAACTCATTGCCACACATCTTTCAATTTCTTCAAAATTTGTCCATTATGTTATGCACTCTAGACTTCTCTTATTAGACCCATGTGCATTTTAACCTTGATTTTCTATGGCCTTTTGGCTTTAGCTCTATTCTTGTAAGGGCAAAGGAAAGAGGCCAAAAATCCATATTTTTTCTGCTTGGTGTTTTCTTGTCCAAAGTTTTTGATTTGCATATGTTGAGTAATACTCGTGTAGTTTTGTTTTGTGCACTCTTGCGGGTAGTGCATGAGTACCTACACAACCCCTAATTATTACAAGCAAAAGGTTAAGGTCTTCGACCATTGGTGTGCATTGCTTTGCGTCATCAACAACAAACCCAATTCTTTTATTTTGGTTGATTATGAAGCATGAAGGAAGTGAGGCCCTTTTTAATGAAGGTTTATAGCATCATTTAGGTGAATACATAGCAAAATTGTGAAAACATAAGCCTAGAGAATGGCAACACCTAATTCTAAACAAGTTAATGCAAATATAATTAAAAAAGAGCAAATTGTGCTAAATACAAAATACTCTCCATGGATAGCATAGTCCAAGCCAACCCGCTTAAAAGCTTGATTAAACTATGACCAGCCATCATATCTGCAAATAAACATATTCCTAAGCTAAATGTGTGAAAATAATAAGAGATTGGCTCAAGAAGTACTAAGAAAGGTGCCAAAGGCAAGGGTACTCCTTGTGGTAATAAGAAACAAAAAAATTGGGGGAACATCTATTTGTACTACCAATATATCCTTGTGACATAGAGAGGCAGTTCTTGCCTTTGTGATCTTTCTTTAAACTCCCAAAGATCTTCCATTGGCTAGTTCTCATTACTTTCTTTCTTTGATAGATTGTGGACTTGTACTACTCCATCCAAGTTACACCTAAGATTGCATCACAACAAGGTAATTATATCACTTGCCACTCAATTGCTTCTAGATACTCTCTTATAGAGAGTGTTACCTTTCTAGGTAATGACTCAATCCTCTTTGGTTGACCATTAGGTAACTCTACTTTGTCATTCTCATCCTTCTCTAGTTTTATCCCCAACCTTATTACAACAAAGGCAGACAAGAAATTCTCTATTGCACAAGGTCTATTAATACTTCCACTAGATTGCTTTTTAGGACTCTATTTACAATAATCAATTGTGCATTTATCTTCCTCCACCTTTGCACACTTGTTATTGTCCTCTTCTTCCTCCCACTTTTACTCTTCTCCACTAAGCAAATAAGGCCACAAGGTACATTTACTTGCAATCTTTGTTTTTGGGTGTGATTTTAGCATCCACCTCTTTGATTCATTTCTCTATGTGATTTAAAGGTCACTTGTATGGAGGCGAAGGGCCTCTTGGATCATGAGTATAACAATTGATGGCTATGTGCACAACTCAGCCACAATTGTAATAATGTTGTTGTTTTGCTTGAGCACCTTCTCCTTGTGGAACTCCATCCCTTATTTCTTTGACCCCTCCCCATTCTCCTTGGAGTGGTTGTGCTCCTAAGTCTCAAAAACCAAATGTTGCCCAATTCTGTAGGAATTGGTCCACCAAAATAGTGTGTCTCAGTACAATAGCTTTGCATCAAGAATACTCCTTCACCTTCTCCAACCGCCCCTTCTATTCTTTGAGTGCAAGCAATGGCTTCAAAAACAATGTGATGATTTTGTAACATTACCTCTTGGCAAATTTGCTCTTTTAATCCCCTTTTGAAATTGTCAAAAGCTTCTACTGGACTCATATCATTTATTGCGACCTATAGATCAAGAAATACCTCCACATACCCTTGTATACTATTCTTCTACTTTGACCTCCCAGAGTCAAGTTGGGCCATTTGCACAAAATCCACAGTTTGGAAATTATTGAGCAGTCCTTCTTGCATGGCCATCCAAGCAATCTCACTTCCTTCTACCAAAAATGATCATTCCCAATCATCATACCATGTGAGGGCTTTATTGGTCAAATATCCACATGCAAACATGCCTATAGAATGATCAGTGATCTCAATTGTGAATAATCAAATGTATCAATTCATTCTTGAAATCTAGTTTTCCATTACTCCCATAGAACATGATTGTGTTGTGGTTTGTGTAGCTCATGAAAAAGAAAAATAGTGTGGTTTATCTTCATAAAGATGAAGTAAGTTGTATGATACATCCCACAGTTGAGTTATTGTCATGTGAAGAATCCATGTGCATTTAAGTGGCTAGCTATGTAGAGGATGATCTTATCCTTTTCAAGGGCTTTGATATAGATAGGTGGCGCTGTGAGCCAGCCTGTCTCTCACTCAGGATGAATCTCTGATAGCTATCATGGTAGCGCACCATGGACTAAGAAGGCAAAGAACCCCAACTCCATCATACTCCTCCAAGGCTAACACTCCAAGACTCAAGACATTGCTCACTAGAGAACTCAATGAGAGAGAAAGTTGCAAATGAAAGGAAGATGAGTAACTCCTCACCTCTTGTTTATATACTTGTGAAATAGTTACGTACCAAAGTTACTAATTACCGTAGTAACTCAAGTTACTAGACTAAAAGTCAAGTAAAGTCAAAAAGTAGAAAAGAATATCCATTCACATGGGCATATTCCACTAGCATGTGATCTTATCTTGACCCAACCACTAAGTCAAGGATTCCTTCACATGGGCTATCCTTGGACTATAGGAGAATCCAAAACAAAAAGGCTTGCGGGCCCAAGTCAACACACTAGAATCCAAAATAGTGGTGCTCATATTTTCCTCTTCCTCTAAAGTAAGTTCCCCTCTATCTTAGCTATGACTAACTTTAGCTAATCATGACTAATGTAGAACCATCCTTTCTCTCTATATAATAATATATCTCAAGTACTTGTAATACCAAGCTCAATATCACAATACCACACACCTGCACAAATGGGTGTTACATTTACCTCCGGACTAAGTTTTCACTTTATCCTCAAAGTGAAGATCTCTCTTCCTTCTATGATATATCTTCAACTTATCATGGTTAATCCTATCAAAGTTTCTTCCTCCCAACTCCTTGAGATCATAGGTGTAATTTCCTCACACCTTCTCCATTATGAAAGGTCCAAAGTACTTAGGCAGAAACTTCTTTTGCACTTTCTTGAATTGAATAGAATCTGTAATACTTCGAGGACAAGAGAAGAGAGAAAACACAGATTTCACACTCAAACATTCGATGCCCCAAGGGAGCACCTTCTCTTTATTATATAGACAAAGAGAATCTCCTCCAAGGAAGCTCCACCATAGGATTAGGGACATAGATAGGTGACATGTCAGCAAGCTCCACCCTTGGATTACTGACTTGGATGGGTGACCTGTCTGGTCTAGGTCCTATCTGGTTGGTCAAACGAGCTTTAACCGGAGGGAATATTTTAGGGAATCTTCTTGTAGGAATCTCAGAATCACATGAGTAAGGTACCGTTGGAAAGCTCTCGACGAGACAAACCAGGGGGAGGGAAGGCCAGCCTTTCCTCTGTTGGGGGGGAATCTGCACATTTTCGAGGCCTAATTCATCCGTTTAAACCTCCGAAATTGCCTTCAAAGATTTCAGGCATATTTCGGTTCCTACTCTATTAGTAGAAGTCCCCTTTTGGTGATACCTCTTTCTGATCTGTTTAGTCCATCATGTGTAACATCCTTCCAGATGTTACCAAACCAATTCCCATCTTTAAATCATATGTCTAGCTATTGGTTCTAAGGTTCTCAAGTCTATTTCGGTTTCTGCCCTATTAGTAGAAGTACTCTTTTGGTGATACTTCTATCTGATCTATTTTGACCATCATGTATAACATCATTCTAGATGTTACCAAACCAAATTTCACATCTAGATCATATGGCTAACCCTTGGTATTACAGACCTCCCTCCTTTTAAGACGCAACGTCCTCGTTGTGCAATTGTTGCTCAAATGCTTGCACCAACACCGGTGCATGTGCCAAATTGGCAGCGGGTTCCCAGGTTGCTTCATAGAGAGGGTAACCTTTCAATTGTACTAGATATTCCACCCGCGGATGGCGAGTACCGCGCATGCGCTTTTGGAGAATCCGCTCTACTTCATATTCCTCTGTGCCATCAATGACTGTCGGACAAGGTCGAATGTCCTGTGTGGATGTACCTTGGCCTGATCGGGGAGCATATCTGCGTAATAGGGAGACATGGAACACTGGATGGATCTTCATGTGTGGTGGTAGCTCAAGGTGATAAGCCACAGCGCCGATGCAACAAAGAATCGAGAAAGGCCCAATAAAACGAGGTCTGAGCTTACGAGATCCAACTAATGTGAGGTTGGTTGTTGATAGCCACACTTGATCCCCAACATTGAACTCCATATGCCTACGGTGTGCATCAGCATACTGCTTTTGTCGATTTTGCGCAATCTGTAACCTGTGCTTGGCGCTCTCCACACCTTGTTGGATTCTAGAAACAAATGTGTTGACTGCATCAACCTTGGTAGTCACTGGACGGATCTTCATCAAGCTAGAAGGTGTGAAGGGATGCTCACCATGCATGAGGAAGAACGGAGTGACCTGGGTGGAGGCATTCACTGAATTGTTGTAAGCAAATTCCACCAACGGTAGTAGGGTGTCCCACCTCTCTTGCTCTTCTAAGGTGAAGCCGCGTAACATGTCTTCAATCGTGCAATTAGCCCGCTCTGTTTGGCCATTTGTTTGTGGGTGGTAAGCTGTAGACATGGCCAACTTGGTTTTGAAGAAACCAAAGAGTGTTCGCCAAAACAAACTGGTGAATTGGGTGCCTCTATCGGTGATGAGTACTCTAGACAAGCCATGGTGAGCAAAGACTGCATCTAAGTATAGTTGAGCTAGTTGTGGAGCGGTCACCTCCTTGGTGGTAGGGCGTACATGAATCATTTTGCTGAGCCGGTCCACAAAGACAACAATGGAGTCAAACCCTGAGGTGGTCTTGGGTAATTCACAGACGAGATCCATACTCACTTGTTCCCAACGTTGGGTAGGAGTGGGAAGAGGTTGAAGGAGCCCTGCAGGAGCTTGATTAGAAGCTTTGTTCTGTTGACAAAGTAGGCAGCTACGCACATAGTCCATCACGTCGTTGCTCATCTTGGGCCAATAGTAATGGCGCTTGACTGCCTCCAAGGTCTTGTCCACTCCGACATGAGCTGCAATGGCCAAATCATGACATTCCGCTAGAATGGTGATGCGTAATTCTGGGACATTTGGGATCCACAATCGACCCTCTCGAAAGGTGAGTCCTTGGGTGCTGGTGACACCTTTGGACGCTTGCGCTTCTACAATCTGTGGGTTAGTTTTTGTAGCAGCTAGAATCTCTTACCAGAATTCAGGGTTAATCTTAACCTCTGTCGCCAAGTTGTTGGCCATTGGCATGCGGGTGAACACATCTGCAAGTTGCTTCTTACCTTCCACGTAGGTGATTGTCATGTTGAAGCGTTGTCGCCACTCTGCCCACCGAATTTGGCGACGAGATAGATCCTTCTGCGTCTCGAGGTAGACTAGAGGTTTGTGGTCTGTCTCTACTACAAATGCCTTCTCGCCCAGGTAGTGCTTCCAATGCTTGGTTACTAGAACAATGGCCAGCTCTTCTTGTTCTGTGGTGTGGTAGTTGCGCTCTGCCGGTAACAACATTCGAGAGAAATATGCAATTGGATGCCATCCGTCATGCCACTCTTGTTGTAGGACTGCCCCTATTGCTACGCCTGATGCATCCGTAGCCAACTTGATTGGACATTTTGGGTCATACCACTTCAAGATTGGTGCATGTAGCAAGGCGGCCTTCAATTCTTGAAATGCCAACTCTTGTGCAGTTCCCCATGTCCACTTCTTCCCCTTGCCAAGTAGTGCCGTTAAAGGCTGTGCAACCTTGGAGAAGTCCTTGACAAATCTACGATAGAATCCCGTCAAGCCCAAGAAGCTCTTAAGTTGAGTCTGATCTTCGGGGGCACTCCATTTTTGAATGACCTCTATTTTATCTGTCAATACTTGAATGCCCTCTGCACTTACTCTGTGCCCTAAGTAGTCTACTTCAGACTTGCCAAACTCACACTTTGAGATTTTGGCGTACAACTGATTTTGTCTTAGAATCTTGAGGACCTCTCGTAGATGTTGTTTGTGTTCTGTCATCGTGCTACTATATACTAAGATATCATCCAAGAAGACGATAACAGACTTATCCAAGTATGGACGAAATATGTCATTCATTAGGCTCATGAAAGTGGCAGGCGCATTGGTGAGGCCAAAAGGCATCACAAGATACTCAAAGTGGCCATACTTGGTTCGAAAGGCAGTTTTGTACACATCCTCCTCTGCAATTCGGATTTGATTGTAACCGCTCCGCAAGTCCAGTTTGGTGAAGTATCGCGCTCCATGGAGTTGATCAAACAGGTCATCCATGCGAGGTAAGGGGTATTTATTCTTCACTGTTTGCTGATTGAGACCCCGATAGTCAATGCACATGCGCATTGTACCATCCTTCTTCTTCACAAACAAGACAGGGGCCCCATATGGTGATACGCTAGGTTGGATGAACCCTTTCTGTAGCATCTCCTCAATTTGAGTCTTACACTCGTCCAACTCCTGAGGTGATAGGCGATATGGGGCCTTACAAGGAGGTGTTTTCCCCGGGAGTGTCTTTATTTTGTGATCTACTCGCCTTTTAGGTGGTAATCCTGAGGGTAGATCATCGGGAAAGACATCTTGAAACTCATCCACCACATCCTTCAATTTCTCAGGAATTTGTCCAGCGAGTTGTGCACTCTGGACTTCTCTTATTAGACCCAGAAAACATCTATCGGTCTTATAGACAGTTGTCGTCCCTATGACATATAGAGGCAGTTTCTGCCTGTGTGATTTTTCTTTAACCCCAATGATTGACCATTGGTGGGTTCTCACTACTTTCTTCCTCCAATCCACCATTGGGTTGTACTGCTCCATCCATGGCATGCCTAAAATTGCATCATAACGGGCTAACTGTATCACTCGCCACTCAATTGCTTCCTGATATTCTCCTACAGAGAGGGTTACCCGTCTAGGTAATGATTCAATCCTCTCTGTTTGCCCATTTGGTAACTCTACTTCTTCACTTCCATCTCTCTCTAGATCCATTCCCAATCTGATTGCAACAGAGCAAGACAAGAAATTCTCTGTTGCTCCCGGATCTATTAATACTCTCACTTGATTACCTTCTAGGATTCCATTCACAACAATCAATTGTGAGGTTGCCTTTCGGGATCTTTGCGCATTATTCTTCTTCCTTCCCTCGCTTCTCTGCTTCCTTATTGAGCCAGTAAGGCCGCGAGGTACATTTACTAGCGATCTTTGTTTTCCGAAGTGGTTTCCACCTCTTCCTCTTCAATGTGCCTCTCCATGTTGTTCAAAGATTGCCTGTACGAAGGCCGAGGGCCTCTAGGGAAACGAGTGCGACAATTGGTAGATATGTGCCCAATACGGCCACAATTGTAACAACAGCGTTGTTCTCCTCGAGTCCCTTCTCCTCGTAGGACTCCATCTCTTCGTTCTTCTACCCGTCCTCGCTCTCCTTGAAGCGGCCGTGCTCCTCGATCCCGGAATCGAAGGTTGCCCAATTCCATCGGTACTGGTCCACCCATGTGTGGCATTTCTACCCGATAATGTTGAGGTGGAACTACTCCTTCACCTCCACCTAATGCTCCGGCTATTCTCTGCGCACAAGCAATGGCTTCAAATACCGTGTGAGGGTTTTGCACCATGACTTCTTGGCGAATCCGCTCTTTCAACCCTCGTTTGAAATTGTCGAGAGCCTCTGCTGGACTCATGTCGGTAATTGCGACTTGTAGATCCAGAAATGCCTCCACATACTCTTGTACGCTATTCTTCTGTCTCAATCCCCATAGTCGGGTTTGAGCCATCTGTACAGAATCCACCGATTGGAAATTCTTGAGCATTCCTTCTTGCATTGCTGTCCATGTGACCTCCTTTCTCTCTGCCAGCATGGATCGTTCCCAAGCATCATACCATGTGAGGGCTTTATCGGTCAAGTACCCACATGCAAACACACCTGCAGCATGCTCTGTGATCTCTGTTGAGAACAATCGAAAATATCGATTCATTCTCGAGATCCAATTCTCCACTACTCCCATCGTACACTGCCCCTTGTAAGGCTCGATGTTGCAGGTCTTCTTCATCCGGAGTAGCAATGTGGCTTCATCGTTGATAGGGTTTGTAGGCACGGGTGCCTCTCCAAGTACTTCAGTCACAGGTACTGGGTTTTGAGACGGCTCTTCTTCTTGCATGGCTTGATCGTTCCTGAGGATCTGCACTTGACTTTGCAATGCCTCCATGGTCATCTTAATCTCTCGAAATTCATTCAACATCCCTTGCATTCCTTGCACTAGCTCTTGCAACTGCGGATCCATGGTGCCTGCAACACCCAATTGCTAACGTCTACTTCAATACAGAGTCAATATAATCACTCTGGAAGGCGCACGAACTATCGGAACTACCATTGGGACCTCAGAAGCTATCACTTGTTGATAATACTCCTCACCAAAATTCCTAACCACAAAATCTCTAAACATCAATTTCGGCCTCACTACATAACGGATTTCTACTTGAGTGTTGAAAGGGAGAGGATTTGGGACATTCATATCCATATTATCATAATAGAATGTAGATCGTCAAATCCCACTCTCTGTCATATATCACCACAGGTAGAATCACCGGGTTTGGTGAGTTCATCACTCTGTCCATGAATTCAGCACCGAAGTGATAAACTAGCGATACTCTCATCTGCTCACGCTGGATGTACATAACCTTGATGTGGAATGGGTTTGAGAATGGAAAGCTAGGTGCGGGAAATTGTCCCCCCGGCGCATCCATCCCATCCGCTCTCTAAAGTCCTTCCTAAGTCTAGCGATTACTCTATGTTCTCCACCTCAAATTACTCAATTTCAGTAGTTCGTGCTATTCCAAGAGGGGTGATCCACTCTCTTGGACTAGAACACTCGCTCTGATACCATTGTAATACTCCGAGGACAAGAGAAGAGAGAAAACACAGATTGCACACTCAAACATTCGATGCCCCAAGGGAGCACCTTCTCTTTATTATATAGACAAAGAGAATCTCCTCCAAGGAAGCTCCACCATAGGATTAGGGACATAGATAGGTGACATGTCAGCAAGCTCCACCCTTGGATTACTGACTTGGATGGGTGACCTGTCTGGTCTAGGTCCTATCTGGTTGGTCAAACGAGTTTGACCGGAGGGAATCTTTTAGGGAATCTTCCTATAGGAATCTCAGAATCACATGAGTAAGGTACCGTTGGAAAGCTCTCGACGAGACAAACCAGGGGGAGGGAAGGCCAACCTTTCCTCTATTGGGGGGGGGGGGAATCTGCACATTTTTGAGGCCTAATTCATCCGTTTAGACCTCCGAAATTGCCTTCAAAGATTTCAGGCATATTTCGGTTCCTACTCTATTAGTAGAAGTCCCCTTTTGGTGATACCTCTTTCTGATCTGTTTAGTCCATCATGTGTAACATCCTTCCAGATGTTACCAAACCAATTCTCACCTTTAAATCATATGTCTAGCTATTGGTTCTAAGGTTCTCAAGTCTATTTCGGTTTCTGCCCTATTAGTAGAAGTACTCTTTTGGTGATACTTCTATCTGATCTATTTTGACCATCATGTATAACATCATTCTAGATGTTACCAAACCAAATTTCACATCTAGATCATATGGCTAACCCTTGGTATTACAGAATCAAACAACATTACCCAATCACCTTCTTTGAAAGGCTTTACCTTCTTCTTGCCTTGCCTCTTGTCATAGCTCTCCTTTTGTTTTCTTTGGGCCTGCTCCACTCAAACCATAGCAACTGCTCTTGCCTCTTCCAACTCCATGAGTTCTTCCTTCCTTCACTTCTCTGCATCACCTCCTTGTGCTTTCTTCAATCTCCTATGAATGCTTTGGAAGGTAGGAAGATCAAAGTGAATAAGTACCAATTGAAATGGAGAATATCCAGTGGAAGTCTTCATGGTTGTCCTATACTCCCACAAAACCGCATGAATCCTCCTGTCCCAATGATGTTTAGCCTCCTCTATTTCTGCATCTTTGGCCAACATCATGCACAAGGTTTGATTGGTTCTCTCTGCCAACCCATTGGAATTTGGCTTATAGGATGTAGTCACTTTATGTGTGATAGAGAAATGTTGTAGCATGGTTGTAGTGATGCTTCCTGTAAACTCTCCTCCTCTATCATAAACTAACTCCAAAGGGCATCCAAACCTAATGATAATACGTTCATAAAGAAATCTCCCAACTTCATCTTCATTCTTGTCCCTCAATGGTCTAGCCTCAACCCACTTGGTAAAATAATCAGTAACTACCACATTATATCAATTGTTCCTTGGGGTTCTATTGAAAAGACCTAAAAAATCAATTCCCCACTTCTCAAAAGGTCCTAGCAATGGAATAGATCTAAGTGGTGGAGTGGAAGTAAACTTTCTAGCAAAAGCTTGAAAAACATGACAAGTTTTGCAATAATCAAGACAATCCTTGAAAATCTCTCTCCAATGGTAACCTACATCTAGAATCTTGAAAGCAATCACCTTTCCTGCAAAGTGTCCTCCACACACTAAACTTTCATGAAACTCCTTTATGAGTAGGATAGACTCTTCCTTACCCACTGCTCTTCAAAGTAGACCATCTGCTCCTTGGTGAAAAATGATATCCTCCACCATTGTGTAAGGTCTAGATCTTGCTGCAAGGGCCTTCCTCTCCCTAGCATGCATCCCTTCTGGATAGTTACCTCTTGTCACAAAATCCACAATCTCCTTGTAATCCATTGGAACCTCTTGAGTGACTGAGATTGTCATGAACTCCTCATCCGGGAAGGAATCATCCACCGGCTCATCTTCATCATGATCATAGGCCCTAGATAACAAATCATCATTTGCATGTTTTGTTCTTGGCCTATCCTCAATGGTGTGGTCATACTCAGACAAGCATATCCTCCATCTTGGTAGTCTCCTTTCAACATTAGGCTTGTTGAAGATGTACTTCAAAGCCTTGTGATCTATGACAATGGTGGCCTTCCCTCTAATCAAGTAGTGTCTAAACTTCTTGAGACCAAAGATTCACTACCAACCCTTCTTTCTTTGTGACAAAGTAGTTCTTGTATGTTGAAACCATTTGCCTACTAGCATAAGCTATTGGATGATCATGCCCATCTTGGTCTAATTGACTAAGAGTGCATCCTATAGCTACATTAGAAGCATCAGTGTAGAGGATGAAAGGCTTACTCCAATCAGGTTTAGCAAGAATTGGGGCTACAACAAGTGATTGTTTGAGCAAAAGCTTTGAGAGCCTCCTTGTCCTCCAAAATCACCATGTAATCTACATTCTTCTTCATGTAGATGGTCAATGCATAAGGCTTGTTGGAAAATGAGAAGATGAACCTCCTATAGTCCCCAACCATCCCCAAGAATTGGCGTAACTTTGTCAAGCTTGAAGGGAAAGGAAGGTCTGAGATTTTCCTCACCTTCTCAAGATCAACTGCTATTACATCCTTGGAGATGATGTGCCCCAAAATTAGACCTTCTTCACATCCAAAAATGCACTTCTTTGGGTTGAGTGATGCATTTGCCTCATCCAAGGGTTGCAAGACCTTGATTAGGTGCTCAAAGTGCTCTTTCTTACTCCCATAGATACAAAAGTCATCAATGAAGTCTCTTACAAATTTCTCAATGAAAGGTTCAAATACCTTGTTCATGAAGCGTCGGAATGTGGCTAGAGCATTGTAAAGCCCAAAAGGCATGACCTTGAAAGTGTAAGTTCCCCAAGGTGTGGTCAATGTGGTGAGTTGTTGATGCTCTAGTGCAATCTTGATTTGGTTATATCCACTATAACCATCTCCAAAACTGTACCTCTCATGACTTGCAACCTCCTCCAAGATCTCATCAATGAATGGCAATGGGTAGTAGTCCTTCTTGGGAACATTGTTGAGCTTCTTGTAATCCACACATACCCAAAGCTTGCCATTCTTTTTCCTCACAATGACAATTGGAGACACCCATTCTAAATTCTCTACCTCAAAGATAAATCCAGCCTCCTTGAGCTTATCAATCTCCTCCTTCACAACCAAAGATATTGGTGGGATAATGCAATATTGCTTTTGGTGGATTGGTCTTGCATGTGACTCCACCTCTATCTTGTGCTCCTCCAAGGTGACTTCCTTCAAATCCTTGTAACTAAAAGCAAACACATGGATGAACTTGCAGAAAATCTCCTCAAATCTCACCTTCTCCTCCTTGGTAACATTTGGGCCATACTCGAGGGTAGCTAACCTTCTCTCTACCTCCTCAAGTATCAATGGTGATTTATCTGAGTCCTTCAAAACCTTTGGCTTAGGTGAAAAATCCATAACACAAAAGGGATACACATCTGAATCCAATTCAGATTCATCCTCCTCCGTGGAAGTCTCCTCCTCCATATTTGTGTCCACACTTGAAGCTCCTTCATCAGAATCTGATTTTCAATAATCAGAAGATGGTGTATCTGAATGTGAAGTGTTGGTGGTGTTAGTCATAGAAAGTGTGGCTCTATGGTTTGATGGCCCAATCCTCAAGTACCCTTTGTGCCATTGATCAATTGTGTGTGTTGCTCTCAACCATGGTCTCCCAAGAAGTAAGTCATAGCTTGAATCCTTGAAGACTTGGAAAGTCATGAGATTTTGAACTCTCATAACTGAAACTATCACCTTGTCCATCACCCCTACTAATTGAACTTGTTATTTGTTTTCCATGCTCACCACAAATGTTGAAGGTCTTGCGGGTATCATACCCAACTTCTTCATCAACCTTTCTAACATAGCATTCACCGTTGATCCTCCATCAACCAATGCATCCTTGATGTTGCAACCATTCACTCTCACATCAATCTTGGAGGCATATTCACAAGCCTCCCATGGTGCTGGTTTGGCATCCACCATCCCCATTGATACTAGAGCTTTTACCTTCTTCTTCTTCTTGCTCTTTGTGAAACTCAAACCACCTCTAAGCTCCTTTCTCAAAGTAATATTCAAAGCAATCAATTGGCCCACTGTGATGTTAACCTTGTGACCACCAACATCCTCCAAGACATTGTAGTTCCATTGTTGCTTTGAGATCAAGAAGTCCTCCATCCCCAACTTCTTCCTTGGAGTCTTTGTTGTTGATGGTGTTGAAGTGCTCGTGCAAGTGCTCCTAGTAGACATAGGAGTATCTTGGCTAGGAGTAAATCTTAGAGAAGAATGCACATCCTCTACAAAACGAGCTCTCTTCTTCTCTTGTGCCAAAAGCTCCAAGTTAAGACTCTTGGAGTTTGAGCACTCTCCCTTCTCATACTTGCTCTCAACCGCATCTATAGATGCTATCCCCTTACCTTTGTTTGGATTAGGAGCCACTTGCATTTCATTACCTCTCTCTTTCCTCTATTGGCTCCCTCATAACCCCTTCCTCCATGGTAAGTGGGATTTGGGCAATTCCTTTGGATGTGATCTCTTCCTCCACAACCAAAACAATTTCTCTCATTAAAATTGTTGGTTGGTTGGACTCCTCTATATGGATAAGTTCCATAGCTCCTAGGCCCTCTCCCCACAATTTGATCCACCTCTCCATTATCCCATAGTTGCACCACATTGATCTTGAGATCTGCAAGTTGTTTTGTGATGGTTTGAAGTGGATCCTTTGGTGGAGGTGCAAGAATTGGAGCAACTACTACTTGTGGTGCAACCCTTACCACCAAAGTATGAAAATTTCCACCATACTTGTAACCTTGAGGAGGATGCACAACCTCATCCCCTTCCAAACTCTCCTCCATACGAATTGCAATCTTGATAGCTTCAACCTTGGAAGAAGGTTTCTCATATCTCACCTTGCTTTTTTTTGTGGTCTCAAACCTCCCATAGAATTCTTGGTGACCATGGCCCCTATGCCAATCATAATAATCTCTATTTCATCCTCACCCTTCCTTAACACTATGCAAAATTTGGACCCTAACTTCTCCACTCTTTCCACATAGACTCACTTTCTCTCCATCTCTTTATTTGAGAAAGGTAACCTCACTCATCTATCTCTCATAACTCTCATCTGGAAGAAAGTTCTCAATGAGTGTTGAAGTCAAACTCTCCCAAGACTCTTCTTCTCCATCCCTCCTCTCTTTGTTTTGGTATTCTAACTCATACCATGTAAGTGCTGCCTCCTCAAAGAAATTTGGTTATTATGAGGCCCACTCATTCTTCCTTCTCTCATTGTTTCCTATGCAAATTCTCTTGAAGTCTCTCACAAAGGCCTCCACATCTTCTCCATCCTTGCCAAAGAAAACCGGAAGTTGCCCTATCTTAACCCCTCACTATTTTTCTTTTCTCTCAATTTTTTTTCTCTTTTCTTTTCTCTCACTCTATAACTAATAGAATATATACATGAATAACAACATCTGAGAATAATCCACCCTAGGGAACACAAAAGGTTCATGTTGCTCCAAGATTTCTATAGCAACATCAAACCCTAGAGTGCATATTAATTGATCTCTCATAGATAGTTTATCCATAAGTTAAAAGATTATCTCCATCACTAATCTTGAGAACTAGTTGATGAAGATTGTAGTATTTCTATAGCTGTACTAAGACTCTATCCAAGATCCTTCACCAAAGTCTCCAAGAGTGCTTTTACTCCAATACACTCATGTTCTTTTGGAAGTCCTTCCACTCCACAAACCTTACGCAACTCCTTGGTCTTAGATCTTCTCCCTCCCAATCTTGGTGAAGAAGGTCCAACATGCAAACCCAAGTCAAGTAAGCCTCTCCTTTCTCTCAATCTCTTGCTCTCAAAATTCAATGGATATGAATTTTTCTTATGTCCCTTCTCTCCACATAAAAAGCACTTAGACTCACTCTTTCCTCCATGTGGTGTAGTTTTTTGGATCCTCTCAACACTCTCTTCAAATTCTATTCTGAACTCTCTTCTCCTCAAATCCACCCCTATAATCACCTCAAACCCTTGGGGAACCTTGTATAGCCTCAATTTCTATTCTTGGTGATCTTTCATGTTCCAAGATGAGTCTAAACACTCAAACATGCTTTTTGTTGCTCTCACACTCCTCATGTATGAAATCTAAACTCTGCAGAATTGACCCTTCCTCACAATGTCAATCAAATCTTGCAAATGGTACATCATAGTCCTTTAAGCAATTTTACACTTGATCACAATCCAAGGCGTCCCTCTCTGCAAAATTTCAGATCTTTTCATTGAGCCATTTGCTCTAGACACCTTTTTATTCAGCACACATATTTCAGATTTGGTCTAAAAACCACCCCCCTCACTTTAAAAACTTATAACTCTTTGGTCAAGAATGATCTCTATCTAATTTTTGTGTCAACAGGTAGGATATAGGGCAATTAATGTTCTTGGAATGTTTCATTACAATCCACTAAAAATTTAATAAATAGCAGACTCTGTACAATTTTCCAGAGAGCATGCAATTGCAAGAGCAGTTTACCCTATCAACTTTCAAAAATTCTAGCCCAGTGCATACAACAGTTCTCACAATAGTTTTAAGTGTGCTAACTGAAAGATAACCCAAGCTATCATGTGTAGAAATTTGAAGTCTAGATCCTAAACTTGAGATTTTGCCCAAAATCACCTTAATCCCCAAAATCTGCAATCCACCTCACACAATCTCTCCAAATCCTCTCAAGTGTACAAGATGTACAAAATCACCTCAAAGACATCATAATGGACTACATGGTATACAAATAGATCTTGGTTCTCTAATATAAGTTCAGCCCTCCTCTCTTAATATTCTTTCCAAGTGAGCTCTCATAGCCTCTTTCCTCCTAATGTAGAATTGAACGTGAAACATTATCTTGCCTTCTAGAGAGGTCCTGGCAACAGAACTAAAAATGTGAGCCGTCTTGTCTCTCCCTCAGGATGAACCTCTTATGGCTATTATGGTAGCGCACCATGGACTAAGAAGGAAAGGAACCCCAACTCCATCATACTCCTTTAAGGCTAACACTCCAAGACTCAAGATATTGCTCACTAGAGAACTCAATGAGAGAGAATAGTGTGTAAAATTCTATCTAGAAGGGATGCATGCTAAGGAGAGGAAGGCATTTGCAGCAAGATCTCAACCTTACGCAATGGTGTAGGATAATCTTTTTCACCAAGGAGTAGATGGTCTACTTCAAAGAGCAATGGGTAAGGAAGAGTCTATCTTACTCATAAAAGAGTTTCATGAAGGTTTAGTGTGTGGAAGACACTTTGTAGGAAAGGTGAGTACTTTAAAAATTCTAGATGCAAGTTACCATTGGAGAGGGATTTTCAAGGATTGTCTTGATTATTGCAAAACTTGTCATGTTTGTCAAGCTTTTACTAGAAAGTCTACCTCCACTCTACCATTTAGATCAATTCCATTGTTAGGACTTTTTGAGAAATGGAGAATAGGTTTTGTAGGTCCTCTGAATAGAACCCAAAGGATTAATTGGTATATTGTGATAGTTATTGATTATTTTACCAAGCGGGTTGAGGCTAGACCATTGAGGGACAAGAATGAAGATGAAGTGGGTAGATTTCTTTATGAATGCATTATCACTAGGTTTGAGTGTGCTTTGGAGTTGACTTTTTATAGAGAAGGAAAATTAAGAGGAAGCATTACTACAGCCATTCTATGACATTTCTCTATCACACATAGAGTAACTACATCCTATAAGCCAAATTCCAATGGCTTGGCAAACAGAACCAATCAGACCTTGTACATGATGTTGGCCAAAGATGCGAAAATAGAGGGGGTTAAACATCATTGGGACAAGAGGATTCATGCAGTTTTGTGAGAGTATAAGATAACCATGAAAATTTCCATTGGGTATTCTCCATTTCAATTCGTATATGGTATTGAGTCTACTTTACTAATTCACTTTGATCTGCCTACCTTCCAAGGTATTCATAAGAGATTGAAGAAAGCACAAGGAGGTGATGCATAGAAGTCAAGGAAGGATCAACTCATGGAATTGGAAGAAGCAATAGCAATTGCTATGGTTTGAGTGGAGCAAGCCCAAAGGAAAAAAAGGAGAGCTATGACAAGAAGCAAGGCAAGAAGAAGGTGGATCCTTCCAAAGAAGGTGATTGGGTAATGTTGTTTGATTCTATTCAATTCAAGAGAGTGCAAAAGAAGTTTTGCCTAAGTACTTTGGACCTTTCAAGTGGAGAAGGTGTAGGGTAATTACACCAATGATCTCAAGGAGTTGGGAGGAAGACACTTTGATAGGATTAACCATGATATGTTGAAGATGTATCATAGAAGGTAGAGAGACCTTCACTTTGAGGACAAAGTGAATTCTTAGTCAAGGGGTAAATGTAACACCCATTTGTGCATGTATGTGCTATTGTGATATTTAGTTTGATATTATAAGTACTTGAAAGATACTATTTATATAGAGATAAAGGATGGTTCTACATTAGTCATGATTAGCTAAAGTTAGTCATAGCTAAGATATAGGGGACCTTACCTTAGAGGAAGTGGAAAAGATGAGCACCATTATTTTGGATTCTTGTGTATTGATTTGGTATTATTCCTAGGTGTTTGGCTTTGAAAAAAGAGTTGAGAACTCTTAGGCCCACAAGCCTTTTTGTTTCAGATTCTTCTATAGTCCAAGGATAGCCCATGTGAAGGAATCCTTGACTTAGTGGTTGGGTCCTATCTCCATGTGAAGGAATCCTACAAACATGACTACCAAACAAAACAAACCACTCCACTACAAGGAAGCCTTGACTTCATAAGATTATGTAGGACAATGAGAGATGCAATGAATTTTAAACAATATAAAACTCCACAAAATTTTTCTATCATTTCAAGCTAACATAAAAAGCTGCATTCCCCTCCAAAGAACCAATGACAATCATTTTGTGCATAAGCTCACGCGTGCAATGGACAATCGTGACCCTTCATCAACCACCATGATGGACAAAGGATGGACCCATCTCATTGGGGCTACAAAAAGACCAACACCACCCTACAAGTCAAATCTTTTTACATTTTCACTTTTTACTTTTTCCTTTTCCAATTCTTGCATTTCTCTCTCCATGACCAAGATCTCTTATGACACTCTTTGTGGAATTTCTAGCTTGTTAAGAACTAAGGAAGTAGAACTATGGGAGCAGATCAAGGAATTGCACTATCAAGAGAATCTGGATATTCAATCATGACATGAAACACTCATGAGAAGTGAATTGAGTTGAGAAGAGGCAAAGTAGTAGAAATCTTGAACAAGCATCTCAAGATTTATGAGTGTAGATTGTACTATTGAACCCACTACATCAAGAAAAGGAAAATGGGCATCTTGTTGAGGGATTGGGGTCTCACAAATATAGCCATATTACAAGATATTTTTGCAAATGCAAAGAACCTAAGTGGAAGTTCATTACAAGGATGCCCTACAATGTGGATAGAGCATCATTGGTAGCGGGTGTTGGGCATAGATTGCTTGCCATTTGAGGAAATTCACATAGATAGCCCCACCGTCCCAACAAATAATTGAAGGGGAGAATTGATGATGAGTTTGTCAAGAAGAAATACTGAAAAAGGTACAAAATCAAAATTATGAAGGAACCTACTAGTCAAACCACCATAAAAACCAATAATGTGGTTTTTCTGTTCAAAACAAAGGAACTACGTGAACCAAAACTAGACTATCTTCCTCCAACTTGTACACAAGTAGAAGCTGGTGAGTTGGGCTATGATGCTTTGTGAGCGGGTCATCAAGTTGCTAGAAGATATGACTGAAGGTTCTGCCACCATTTCGGCTCCCTTCATCATTCATTTCTACACAAGCATGAACCTTTTGACGGATAAAGATAAGAAAAAGTTCTTATCCCACCCACACCATCCGTCTTACTTCAATGGAGATCCAAACTTGCCTAAGAATACCAAATATCACAACATGGACAAAGGGTATGCCCAGATAGGGAAGTTTGTATGTGTGATGGAGATATAAAACTTCATTACAATTTGGAGAAAGATCCTTGTCACCCATGCCAAAGTATAAGCCTTCAAGAAATGAGAATGACCTCAAGACGTAAAATCTTTGTCAAAGGACAATGAGAGTAAAACCAAGATGTACAATCAGCTTGGGAGGAAGGTCCACCACATGTAAAAGAGGTGTCTAACAATAGAGTTGTCACAACTGCCTAGAGCACAAAGTCAAAGAGCAAGGAGTCCTTCACACACATTTTGTTGCCCGTGGTAAACAAAAAAGAAGAAGGACCAAATGACAAGCTCAATCGTCACCCCTGCTTATAGAGGATGAAGTAAAGCCAAAGGACAAGGAGAAGATGCCAACTTCAGAATCCACCCCTTCCAACCATGACTCTAGGCCACAATTTGGTTCCTGTTGAAAGGGAGACCTTGAATTACAAGTTGGAGATCAAAATAGACTTGCCTGATTGTGGACTTTATCAAAGGAACCAATGACATAGAGGCAAGGACATCACACCAAAGTCCAATGAAATTGGCATGGTAACTTGTGTTGTCCCTTGTATGGGAAGGCAGATGAACAAAATGATATTATTGCCCACGTGAAGCTCCCATCAACAACAAGGCACCATGGCCAAGGAAGCAGCTTCCACTCATGGAGTAAGGGACAAAACTGTTTTGGCTCACAATGAGAACCCCACACCCAAAATGAAGAATGCCTTACAAGGACAACTAGGCAAGGACTGCAATTCTCTACCTTTGCTCATGGTGGCCTACACAGTTTATACCATAACCCTAGTGATGGAAGCGTTGGAAGAGATTTTGCCATTGTACTAGAAGTTGGATCCAAAGCTGAATAAACCAGCATTTGCCACTTTCATCACCTAGACCAAAGCAAAACCAACAAAAAGGACAAGAAAAGTGGTGAGTGCCTAAAGGAGTTCCAAAGGGAGGGATTAAAATGGCAAGAGGAATAAAAAATATCTCATCCAGGGGTTGAAGAAGAAGGTTGATGATTATAGCCTATAGGTCTTCCATTAGCAAACTCAACATGAAAAGGAGATCCAAAATCAAGATGACAAACTTGCAGCACTACAAAGCAAGCTAGAAATGGCCCAAGCTGATATGGAGGCAATTGAGACCAGATATGACAATTTGAAATAGCTTACTAACCTTTGCATCTTCTATCTATCTACCAACCTCAAACAACAACAAGAGAAGGTGCTAGAGCAAGAAAAGTGGATTTGAAAGGAGATGACCAACAAACCTAGCACCAAACATGCCAATCTGAAGACCAAACAAGTGGGGTTGCTAATGACTATCAAGCATACAAACACTCACCTTCTTAGCTAGTTGGAGTGCATGGCCATTGAAACTTCTCAACAAACAAAGGCAAAAGATATGTGCACTCAAATTGACATGTTGGAGAGGAAGGCATAGACAAATGAGCAACTCAAGTCATTGTCTATGAAACTCCAAGTCACACCAATGCCAAGTTTGAGGAGGCTCAAACTGGCTTTGAATGAATTGTGGATGGCTATTGAAAGGAGCTCAGATACCTAGTTTACATCTGCAAGGAGGCTGAGAGTTTGTTGCAAGCACCACCTGCCCTCCCACTGAGGAATAAGAACAGGAGCCTAGCCTTATAAAAATAGCCGTAGTCATTTACATTTTTGACAATAGGACATTGCTTCATACATATTGTTAACATTTTTATTGTCATAGACTTAGGAAGTTTGTGGATGCACAAACTATGTGAATAGGTACCTAGGCTAGCACGATAAGTAGTGTTAGTCTATTGGAGGTAAATGACTCCCAACTAAGTTTATAGCCATGGTTACCTACAATTAGGGTTAGGGGTAGGGATAAGATATGATCAAGATTGAGTAGTTTAGATATACTTAGGAAATTTCCATCCATTGTAGCCATTGGATCTTTCCGTGGCCAAGTAGGAAATGTATAAAAGGCTTAGGCCTGATGTTCATTGGCTCCATTTTGTGCAATCTTCTTTTGCAAAAAAATACAAAGTTTATACCATCAAGACTCATGAGTCGATGTATGTGTATGAGTATGCACTCTAAGTGAAAATTTTATGCTCAACAGATCTAGGAGTGACAAATCTTGAGGTACAAACCAAAGCACTAGAGTGTGGCAATGCATTCACATGGAACTAGAGTTTGTCTAGAGTCAGGAATGATATGGTACAGTAATGGGCACTACTTGATGAGGCCTAGCACCTTATCAAGTAGCACCCTGTAGGATTGAATATTGCAGATCATTTCAAACTCTCATAACCTTGTGCCTTTTGTGAAGGATAGAATGTTGTGTTGCTATTGTAGTCCTCAGAGTAACGTAAATTTTGAAACCTTTTACTCCGGTTTAGTTTGCAAAGTTATCAAACCCCATTATGTAGGATGCTAGTAGGTTGCATTTTGTGTGTCTTGTGGCAAGAGTACCATACAAATTGCAGCTGCTAAGAACCACACTTTAATAGTTTGAAACCCGGATGGACAACCACTGAACAAAGAGATTCTAAAACAAAGTGACCTTTGTTATGAGTGAACCCACCCCTTCTTAGGAATCCTCTAGATTTGACCTTTTAGTACATAGGGTAGTAGATTGCTTAGAGTTTCATAGTGTCACTTAGTTGGTGAGTTTACCCTCTTTGGGAATGATGTTGCCCAAGAGGTTAAACACAAAATAATAGATTGTCATCATTGTGACCCATTCATCTCATTAGTCATTTCCACCCATATCCTCAAGGGAACAATCCATTCTTACAGATTATACCACAAGAATGTTGATATTGGACCACCATACTTATGCTTGCATTTTTATAGCTCAGATTGAAGGAAGAGATGTAGGTAAATATCCAATTCATTTCCAAGATGCAATCCCTTGAACGGGTGAAAGCCATGGATGAAGGATTCAAGACATTGAAGTAGAACAACACATGGAGGCTAATAACATTACAAGAAGGGATAAAAGTGGTAAAATGTAAGTGAGTTTATAGAACCAAGCTTGATGCTAAGTGCAACATCTCAAGGCACAATGCTAGACTTGTAGCCAAGGGATATTCCCAGCTTGCAAGAATATACTATGAGGAGACATTTGCTCTGGTAGTCTGATTCTATCTAGATTCAGATTCCAAGTTTGATTTTTATCAGATTTTTTCTTCAATTAGATGCAGTAGAAGACATGGAGATATCTCAATTGAGCATCAAAATAGTTTTTCTTAATGGAGATTTGCATGAGGAAATTTACATAGAGCAATGGCAAGGATATGAAGAAGCTTGAAAGGAGAAGACTGTTTGTAATTGCTAAAGGGCTTGAAGAAAACCTGAAGAAACGGAACCTGAAGTTTGATTACTTCTTAGTGTGGTATGGGTTTCAAACATTACTTTCTGATCCTTGTCTGTATTATGGATTTGGGATAATACCCATTATCTTTGTGGATGATAGATTGATTTGTGTGGAAGACAAATCTCCCATTGCTGCCATGTTAGATCATCTTGGTAAAGAGTTTGAAGTTACACATGGAGAAGCAAAGTGTCATGTAGTACTTCAGATTTTTTCTTGATAGTGTGAATATTAGAATTAGATTGACTTAAGAAAGATAAGTTAAGTCAATTATTAAAAATAATTCAATCTTGGAATACATATCCACTTGCTACTCATGTAGATCCAAATGTTAGATTACAAGTGGAAGAAAGAGAACCAATTTGCGCACCATACCAAGAAGAAGTAGGATGCCTAATGTATGTTATAATAGGTACAAGACCTGACATAGCTTATGCTATTAGTATAGTAGCAAATTTTGTTCTAATCCTTCATCTCAACATTAGGAAGCAATGAAAAAAATTTCAAGTACCTCAAAGGTACTCCCATTATGGATAAAATTTAGTGGAGGTTTTGATGTTACTAATACACTAGCCGGATACTTGGCTGGTCCGCAAAGTCATCACACTTTCAACGAGGATCGTTCTGTAGATTGGGCATGGGGAGCGACTTCAAGAATAGACCTTCTACAAGGTTTAATTAGGTGTTCACCTGTCTAAATCTCCGCCCTTTGGATCCATGTGCTTCAATTCTTACATTTTTTATTAATTATTTTCAAATTCTTTTGGATTCAGTTGAAAGGCCAAACAACTAGAGCTGTCATTAAGGCCGCAACTTAACTCTTCCGGACTGCGATTATACTCTTCCTTGTACACCTCTGGCCTGGCTGAGCTTCAGATTTAGTAAAGATGAATATTTTCGACTCAATTCACTATTAATTTGTCTTTACATAGTAACTTTACAAGCTTTTGTGAATGAGGCAAGCGCTAAGCAGCGATGGTTCAAATTAACTCAAGGCTAATCTTTCTTCGATAAGAGGTGAAGCAAAGTATAAGCATCCTGTTATATATTTTACCCTTCTGAGTATGGACGGTCTAACGATCCCGTTCAATTGCAACGATCTACCCATGAGTTGTTGACAATGTACTTGTGGCGCTTACAGCCTCGTAATTGGAACGTAATTTACCTGCTGAAGGAAGTATTATGTTCTTCAAAAGAATGCTGGACCAGCTTGTTCATATTTTAATAATTATAGACTTGTTCTTACTTGTTGCACCAACTTCATGAGACCGGTACAATTATCAAAGAAATTATGGATGTATTACAGCTATTTCAAGACATAATAATATCCAAAATATGGCATAAGCAGATAAGTACCATGTGGTCTTTAGTGAGGATTGAGTAATGTTATAAAAAACAAGTAGATAAATATATCAAATAAAGTGTACTATGGTATAACATATCTCCAAAAACATTTAATGGTTCTTAGTTAGCTTTTGCATTTCAAAATGCTTTGGTATGCTTATGCTTATATTGTAATACTGTACACTAAGTCATCCAATTGGGCTTCTTACACATGTATGCATGCTGTTACACCTCAAGTCCTTCTTTCTAGAGTTATATATTCAAGATACGCTCAATAGACAGGGATTGGCAAAATCTTAAAGCCAAGATAACTGTAGGAAGTTACAAAGTTACAAAGTTTTCTCCTGGTCTATGTGTCACGAACATAAAAAGTGTTGACATTCTGAAAATGATGAGTTTAGGAAAAAGGCGACCGCGTAGGAAAAATGAAGGATGGGAAGACCCCCATCAAGCCGTACAAGGGAGAGACAAAAAAGGTAACATTTGTTTAGGGTGGGAGGGTTTGCCATTCAGTTCCAGAAGATTCACAGAACAGTAAATGTTCGGCAGATTCGACCTTATCTAGTCTGAATGTCTTAGAAAGCTTACAGAATTTGAACTGCTTGATCTTATGTGGAAGCACATGCATCGCAATTTTCGGAGCAGATTATTGTGCCATCCAGATGGGATCAAATGTCTGCATTGAATGGTGGGCCGCTTTTTAGGACCTGGCCATTGTGTGTGTGATTACAAGAAGACTCGTCGAAGCTCGTTCAGTGCTTTAATTCCATACCTGAGCACCATATGCTGCGCGGCCATATTTACGATACTTAGAAACCGGAACAGAGGAACGGAGTGTGTATATTTCTAGTTTGAAATTATATTTTCTGTGGTTATCTCAACCGTTTTACATCTATAATAAAAGAAATCCAGTGATCTGATCTTGCACGACGCTGTGTGTACTATCACAATTCTTTGAAAGTGATCATGTTCACTAGTTAGTGAAGAGAATCTGATGGAATCAGTAGTTTCGCATTCCTGACGAATGGCTTTAGCATCACCATACCAGCTGCTATTGAATTCTTTATAATCACGCTTCTGGACATTCATCTACGTAAGAAGCATGGGTATAAACGAATTGTCAGGCAAGACCGATTAGTCCTCATGTTCAAGCGTGTAGAACAAGCACATGAGTATAAATGTACCGGGACAAAATTGCCCCAGCCATGTGTAGCTACATTAACATCTATGTACTTAATCAAAATGGCAGTCGGGTGTATGAACGCTGACATAGAGTAAACATCTAGCTAGGAGCCCAAAATCTCACACTCGGTAAACATGTGATCATCCCTGCCTAAGAAAAGCCACTGGCTCCTCACTTGGACGTAAAGCTCAGCATAGCCCACGGGTAAGTGGCCTGAAGTACAACAAGCAATATTGTGTTTTTCATCCTCAACTTGTGGTCTTCCAATATAAGAACGGAGGAGGAGGTGAATATCATCACATTCGAGTCTTTTCTTGGGATTCCAAAAGTAGAACGAATGCGGGCCAGGTAAGGGATGAATGACTAAATCTCCAAGTCTGGGTCTGAACCACTTATTGACTGTTCTAACCACCTGGTGCTGGTCGGCCTGGAGAGGTTTTAAGCACTCATGACCCTCCTCCTCGCCCAAAAATATCCACATGCCACAGCTGCCTAACATGTACATACCAACAATGTCCGAAGCGCACCACCTCCCGCTGGAATCAAACTTACCCAGTCGAACGATTGTGTCTCCTTCTCTTAACCCACACGAAGTTGTACAGGAAAAAAAATCCACCTGACCATCATCATTGCCTGAATACGGACAAGACTTTCTTTGGCTTGCGCGGACAACAATATCCCCGGCCTGGGGACCGAACTGTGTACAATAAGGTTCTGGATCAGGGACATGATGATGGTGGGGTAGATGGTGGTGATGGCGGTGATGATGATGGCATGTACAGTCCCAATGGCAAGGGCTTTCCGAGCAGTGAATGTGGCGATCGATCGTGCTAGTACCACATCCAGGATCTGCACGGTTTGAAACTTATGAATTACTGATGTTGTTAAAGTGGCAATCTATCATAGACCTGGAAGTTATTCCTGACTAGGTTGTTGAGCACAGTTTAATCAAGTTTAAGTTTTTGATCGGATTATTGGTCCTGATTGTAAAAGCGTTGGTTAATAACCTTCGATACTTGATATACTAGTGCTTTGTTAAAGAAATGCAGCAATTTCTCTGAATATAGAAATGAAAAGGGGTACCAGTGTTGATCGACGTGACACTCGATGCACATTCGCTTTGGCAGTGCATTTGGGGACAGTGTGTGCAATTGTTGACCACACCGGAGTTATGATGCCCTCCTCGATGACAGCTAGTCCTCACACAACCACCATCGCAACAGCAGCGTTGGTGGCAGCTGCAGCCATTGCTGACTGGAGGACAAGGAGCGCACGGGGATACAGGGGTAGAAACGATAGATGTGGTTTTTGGAGGAGTTGCCGTTCTAGAGCTACATTTAATCACACGAGGAGTACGGGGAGCTTCGGAAGAACATTCCTCAGTAGATAGGTAATCCCGATGGATAGTAACTTGTGGTCCAGAAGGACAGGCACTACGAATCTCGGTACCTCTTTTCTGCCTACCACTACCGCGAGGGCTTTTGGATCTGGATTTAGGAGTACTGCATCGGCTTCTTGCTGGAGTAGTGGACCGACTCCTACATGGTGTACAGCAGTCACGTCTTTGAGGAGAGCCCGAGGTGCTATGACTGTCAACTGACTCTGATGGGTAATCCCAGTTCACCTTCACACATGGTTTATTCTCATCCGAGCTTTGGATCTCAATACTTCCTTGACTACTACTCCGGCGAGGAGTTTTACACCTGGATGAAGGGCTTCCAGACCTCGATCTAGATGGTGAACGAGATTTCCTCACAGGAGGAGGCGGCCGATTCAATCTTAGAGCTCCCTTTCCACACGGAATGACTATGTTGTCCCAAGGGGGCCGTGGGGTTCTTGGACTCCCGGACCTGGATCTAGACTTTGAAGGTGCCCGATTCCATCGAACATTTACTCGGCGAGGTGTAGAACAAGCATCAGAATTTTCCAAGTCCACGTGCAGGTTGATATCATTTCCTTCCCAATTGAAGACGATATCACCATCGCCGCTGCAGATTTCTATGCTATTCTGACTGCTGCTGCGTCCAGATGTTCGAGACGCGGAGGGCGGGCTTCTTGAGCGACATCGAGGAGTGGGAGTCTGGCTCCGAGTTCGACAAGAGACTACAGGACAAGGGGTGCATAATTGGGGAGGGGTGCATCTATCGGATTCGCCAGAAGAAGTCCGTATATTGACAAAACCATCATTAACCCAATCGACGTTCATACACCCTTCTGCGTTTTCGTTGTGAATCTCTACGCTCCCTAAGCTGCTGCTCCGGCTATGGCACCTATTGTCTTGTCTCATACATGGGCTCGGAGATCTACTTCTGACAATAGGCGAGCAAGCTCGATCCTGGAAGTGGCAGGAAGGGCTTGGAGATGGACTGCGAGATCTAACAGCCGGACAACATAACGAGGCGCAGTCATTGACAACTACCACTCTGGGGGAGTTCGGTAAGCTGAATTTCACCGAACGTGGAGAGTTTGGATCTGACGGAACTATACACCCTCCGTCATTCGAATTCCCATCGTTAACTTCCAAGTCCAAAGTCAAATTTCCATGCTCGGGGGTTCTTTGACGACTGCGAGGCCGACGAGGTTCCGGTGTGCGGTCTCTTCCACCACCAATGCTCACTTCAATGCTGCTACCGGCCTCGGACCCGTCGTTGTACACAAAAAGAGGATCCCGCGACTGGGTGATTCGACACCGTGGCCTTCCTTGTCGAGGAAGAGTGACACGAGATTCTCCTCCTCCTCCATCCTGCTGCTGCTTCTGCTTATTTCGAAGAGCTTGTGCTCTTCTCTTGACAACGATATCAGGTAGCGGTTTATTCGACTCCCAAAACTCTCGTCGAATTGGTGATGGAGATCGAGAGCAGGTTGCCCCAATGCAGGACTCGTATGGTCCTCCAGGGGGAGGGTCGGCCTGTTCCTGGTCCCCGTCGTTGTTATTATTAGTGGTGATGATAATCTGATGTGCACCATGCTCCCCACACCCTCTCATCTTCCTCTCTCTTCCGCCGCCGTGACCTCCTTTCTACATCCATCCTTCCGGCCGGGGCCGCCTAATTGTCATGGCATGGCCGCCTCTCTGTCCATGCAGCAGCGTGCAACAGTTCTCTTCTTTCCTACTTCTTCTGCGCCTGCGCTTCGTAACGCTGCGACCTTTCCCAGGACGGTTAGATTCCGTTTCTCAGACCTGCAGTGTGCCGTCTAATTGGCTGCAAGGTCGTTATTGTACGCTTTCGGCCTCTAGGTGAATCGCACGGGCTGTTTCCCGGAAATAATGTTCTACCCTTCCACGGTCAGAGGCACCTGGACCGATGCTTCCTAAGGTAAAGATCGATGGTCAATGGTGGTTAGACAGAAAGGATTGTCAGCAGTGGAGTACGGTAAGTAAGAAGGGTAACCAAGAAAACTGAAAGACTCGTGATTCTCTAATTGAAACTGAGGTAAGACTAAGGGTTTGATTGGTTTTAAACTTCAAGTTCGTGGCGAGATCATCCACTAACAGAACAAGATATAGAACCGAGGATATCGAGGAGAGTTCAACGTTAGACCTCAACCCAAGCGCGTGGACGTCATAGATTTCACATTCAGTTATATCTGCAGCAACCTCAGCACTCTATACTTGACAATCCGTGTTGAGTTCCGCAGTTCCTACCAGCCCTTCAAAGCCTGAGCAGTATGCGGCCTACGGAGATTTTAACACAGGTAACTCTGATTCTTTCAGCCAAAGAATCTGAATGTTCCCTTACTAGGTTGTGGGATGCAAGTCCATTCAAATAGATCAAAATCTGCATCAAGTTCAGCTGGGAGCTCGGGCCATCCAGGCATCCTCGTCTTACATCCATCAGTTTAGTCAAAGGTGTGAAGGTCAGCCTACAATTCCGAGTGCTACCATGAAACCACATGAACATTACTGCCACGACTACTCAACCGAAGCCCACAAAAGATCACTGAGAGGAGCCGAACTGCTTCTTGATCAATCTAAACCGGAGTACAAAGAATGGGAAATAGAAAATGCGAATTCCTAAGCTTACATCTAGGCAAATCTTGTGAGCTAAGTCAGTCTTAGTCTAGCTTAAACTCAGTTGATAAAGAACCGATCAGATCAAATTTCCAATCAGGACTAAACTTGTACCCGAGAGGCAAAGTATTGCAGCCGAAGGTAAAGAACTACGACGAACTGAAAGATTCGAATAGGATACTATATTACATGAGCCAAGATTACTCATTAATATATACTTACATTCTTGTGTACTTTGAAGTCCTGAAAAACTGAGAGGTGATGACTATATTCTATGAAGCCTACAGCTACTGTTACCACCAGAGAAATACAAAACAGTAGTCCAATCTGGGGGAGACTATCGAATGTTGTCAAAAGCCTGGCCCAGAGTTAAAATGCAGTGAATTCAACCAGAATAATCTGATCCCTCCACGGATGTGGATTTATGGAAGTCCTTGGATGAGCTCAAGGTACCTCGAGCCTACCTGTTGCAACTAGATTTACGTGAGAGATGAGCTGGCTAGAAGGAGCTGAACTGAGCCGGTGCCCACGTTTATCCACTGTGACCTTCAACTGATTCTAGAAACATAAACGAAGATAAAAGGCTTTGCTAGAAAAGCTGTGGAGAAGTTCGATAGATACCATGTTAACTGAATTGTCACTTTTATTTAGTGACACTTTAACTATTCTAACACTTGACCCGTGAACTCCTACAGTTCTTTAGGTGTTCGTAACGTCGGAAATACATGAAATTGCGACAAATTGAAACTACAGTGTTCATTATATGACGCTTCAAGCGTAGTCTCTTGCAATCTCCCATCCATCTCGTCTCCACCCAAGGGCTTGCGATCAAAATTTGGGCCATAGTGTAACTTAATGGTGAGACCTCTTATTGGACATGAAGCACCTCGACCCACCCTCAAGAAGTAGAACTGGTTGCGATGTTCAGAAACGCCAGTTTGTTGACAATCCCCGTAACACCTTCTAAGTACTTTCCAGTACACTTGTAAGGAGCAGTTTACGGACATCTCGTTTTGACTATGTCTTTTCTTTCCTACATATTTATTTATTCACTCGAATCTACATCGAATAGTCTATTTTACATACATCAAGTCCCGTGCTCAGTTACGTAGTTCAGAAACCTCTCCCTCAGTTTATAAAAGATATGCAACTTAATAACGAAAAATTGGAAGTCTCTAGATTGTTAAATTATGGTGCAAAAGCTGAAAATACAGAACCTCTGGATATCTATTGATATGTACATCTCTATCGTGGGAGAAACAATCAATTGAGATCCCAGATAAAGCTACAAAAGTCCTGGATTGCACCAGTTTGCATGTAAATCTTCATGCTGCAAATTCCATACCTTTTTACCGTAAGTAAGAACTTGCCATATCTGTGACAGAGTGTTCGATCATACGGAGGAGGACCTTATATGTCAAGTTCGGATTTTGTGACCACCCAAGAAGGTCCTCCTTGAGCCATGACACCACCTCATAAACAGGCTAAATTAATGCACTTCGATCTATGTCAAGCTGAAGTTCAGTAACGTCTGTGACAACAGCCACAACAGCAATGGCTATGTACAGAACGTTGATGCCGAACCACATTTTGCCAGTCGCAGGCCCCTGCAATAACTCTTCTAGAAAGAGCACGGAAGTGACACCCTTGATGGTGGATGGGTGAGCAATGACAGTGACAGGGCGGCAATTGCTGCATCTCTCTCTGTGGTCTGCTTTCAACAATGGATTTCTCCTCTTTAGGACAGGTTATCGTTACTGTATAATCGGGTGCTCTAGGAGGAGTCGGCTCCCTATATTCAACTTCAACATCCTGCTCTGGGGAACAATTCCATGCTCCATAAGTGTGGCAGTGGCTCATGCTATTCAGATTCTGTGAGGAGCTTCCCTCTGAGTTGCCTTGCCTGCAAATCTTTATCGTAGTAGGAGTAGAGCAATCATCTAGATGTATACACTGTTACATCACTAGATGTATACACTGTTACATGCGGATGCGGAGGCCTTTGTCTAGCAGGAGCTCGTGATCTACTTCTCGTGCTCCTTGGAGTCGCAGATGTAGAACTCGCAGGAGAAAAGTGTATGGGGGCAGGCCTTTTCTTACGAACTGGAGTAGTAGATCCCTCGGAGGGGTTACATCCACTAAAATCTATCGCAGGAGTGGGCTGTCTACTCTTAGCAGGGTAGATCGATCCTGCAAACACAGGAGCCAATTGGCGGAGTGATGGGATGGAAAAAGGGGTGGATCTTCCTGAATTAAATTGTTTTGGACTTGCTTTCCTGGGAATGATGGCTCTGCTGGCAGGCCTTGAACGGCCTGGGGAAGTATCACAAGACCAGTTTCCATATTCGTGTCTGTGCTTATGCGTATTTTTAGGAAGAGTTTCAACCCCGTATCCATACTTTCAAGAAGGATTGCACAGTGGCCGTTCCTTACAAGTTTTAGCAGGCACTAATCTGGGGCTTTACTTATTCTCACGAGACTTACTTTGTGGGGAAAGCGATCTGTCCCGATAATATTTACTGGACCATGACCCAGATCCTCAACATAAGCTAAACCTCGAGCACGGGCACTGGTGGGAGGTGATGGTGACCGACTCCCTGCATGGCGTTTCGTCCATGGACAACCACAGGGTTGAAGATTCGGGTCATGATAAATGTATCTCTTATTTTTTGGCCAATCCTTGTCCCGCCATCGCCCTCTTGCAGATTTTCGTTTGGGAGCATAAATTCTTCCAGGAGGAGAGATGGGGCGGATTTCTGGTGTGCCAAAGGAGAATGTGGACTCATAATACTCTTGTTTGGATGGGGCCTCTGCCAGGGTGCAATAAGAATCTGCACAGCTTTCAGTAACCGACTTTGGTGATGTGATCCGAGGGATTGTCCGTTTGCTTGAACTGCACACTCATGAGCCACTTCTCGTTGTAATTCTTCTGCAAGATCTTTATCTCTCAACGAACTTTCGTATGATTGCCAGTGATGCTCATGATCTGCGCCATGGTCTATCCACTGATAAACGTGATCCGAGGGACCGCGTCCTTTCTTCATCATGTGAGGGAGATCTCGCAGAGTGGGACTCACCGGTTCAGATCGAGATCGGACATTGTGGTGACTGGAGGGTAACGAGGATGGAGGAGGAGTGGACGATTTTGGCGACTTGAGCTTTAGTTTCGCTGGAGGACTATAGGAGGGGTATCGGGACGGGGAGATGCTCTAGAAGATTTAGGGTTAAAGAGGGCTGCATGAGATGAAAATTGAGTTTCTGATGAAGTTGTCGATGGAAACTGAGGTCATGAGCTTGACAATGCTGCGGAGGGCTTTGGGGCCTACCAGATTGATGTGGGGGAGGGGAACTTTGGGGTCCTGCAGCATGATATGGTGGTGGTGGGCGGTTTTCTCGGACACGGTGTGGAGGGGATATTGGAGGGTGAGGAAACACGGCAGCTTGACGAGGTGTGTGAGGGTTTTGATATCGTTGGTCCTGCTTTTGACGGTGATAATTTGGATCCTGCTTCTGGTTAATGCAATCCTGATTCTGCTGGGTGGGGTGACCAAACTCTCGAACTATAGGGGAACCGGAACGATCACGACGACGATCTCTATTGCCCCAACAACAGGAGATTTCATGTAATCCGGAACTTCTTCCTGTTGCCCTTGATTTTGGAATACATGGAAACATACCCGTTACCCGCAATTTCTCCCCTCTTCGTTCCTCGCATCCGTCTTTTCCTCCACCAGCACCTCCTCGTTACTTTTCTCTTCACATTCATTTTCGCAATCGCAGCTCATAGCTCAGCACCTAATGTACAGTTCAACATTTTACCGATGTTTCTCAGGTAAGATTCGAGCTTCGACCTAAACCCTAAGGACCAGCCTTAACAGAACAATCTCCAATCACCGTTGCGTTTTGTGCCCATATTCCTGTCTCAATCCCGCGGGGGAAGGCGACCTTTCCGAACCGTTGCCATAACACGTTAATCATATACGACCTCTTTGTTAGAGCAATCCGAATATAGAGGATTAAGCTGTAACTTGGAATGACCTGGTGGTGTACCCTACAATTCCGGGCACCTTGCCTCCCACCCAAACCATTCGCTAATGATGTGCCCCAATGAGGTCTTGGTGGTTCTCAGGGACCAAGCTGAAATCCAAACATCACCCGCTTTCATTATGAGCGGCGAATACAGACTCGCTGCGTGCCAAATGCTTTCGACATCCATACAAGGACTTGAGAAAAACCAAGAGATCCTAGCGGACCAATCTAAGCTCGTTACAATATACGCTGAAAAGTGTTTGAAAGTAACAGAACGGGGCAGTAATATCCTGCCCGTGTTTCAAAGCTCAGAGCAACCACTAAACATTCTTCATTGCACAACTGAAACCTGGGCTGGTCATATAACAAAGTTGGAGTCCTCCCATTCCGTTGTAAAGGGCTTCTTTATCAGGTCTGTATCCTCATGAAAAGGAATTCATATAAAGTTCTCGCGGGGAGTTTCCTACTAGTCTGCACTTGAACTACACCTTGAGCAACTACCGCAATGAAATGGGCTCAGGAGTCACTCTTCTCACTGTATGTACGTCTACCGTCAATTCACTTCATCCACCCATGCCTTTGGAAGACATAATACTTGAGGCTAACGCCACTTTCTTCATAGGAGTACTGAATGCTAGATTGATGCGATGCCGAGAGTCAGCGAAAACCTCAATAACTTGGGGACACGAGGATCACGAGGTGACAACCCTAATTGAGGGAGCGTTGGTCCCAAACCTACTCGAACTCCCTCCAGTCCCCATTGTATTTTTCAGAAGTCCACTAAAAAGAATTACTCATTTTGGTGCTAGTCATCAACTACAACTGCCTAGATCTAGTGCCTTGCAACTAAGTAGCTAGACCTTGCCTTCAGGCTCGTTGGCATCTTAGACCGATCAACATGGCGGATTAGCTCATGTCAGACAAATCCAGGTATATTTACAAAAGCAGGCCCACACCTGACAGATTTCCAAACCGATCTCTTGCCAAAACTGGTGGTGTGAAAATGAAGTTTCTCAAGATTAGTCCATGTCATCCTCAGTTTCTTCATCATCATCAACATGCTGCTCCCTGCTCCCCATATGTTGTATATTGCCTTCTTCCTCAGTGTTCTCGTTCTCGTCCTCTGTCTCCTCACTGTCTTCAGCAATTTCCTGCCTAATTACCACATTCCTCCCAGAACTCGGGGGCTGGACGTTCAATTTGATGGTGGGTTCAACAGGCCGTTTCCTCTTCGCACTTTTAGGAGCCGCCTTCTCTACAACAGGCAACTTCCCCTTCGATGGTGCTCTAGAACTAGAATTTCCACCCCGTTTTTTTGAAGACGGCTGGCTCACCTTCGGGGGAGGGGGCTCATACTATGTAAGTGCAGGTTCCTCATACTCGCGAAGGTCTTGATCACTTCCTTCTTCAACATCATCGTCGCCTTCACTACCTCTTCCTTGACGAGACCCATCGTCGTATATATCGTGCACCATGTGTGCACTTTTTTTAGGTGCAGGGTTACTTTATACTCATGTATGTATCGTTTCGAGCAGCCCTCAAACGGGCATCCAAAAGGTTTCTCAATCGACCCGGAAGGTAATGCTGCGGGAGGTGGCACAAACTTTGTTGGCACTATGATCTCCCGCTCCGGATCGGTATGTAGAGACGCGACATTCGTCTCAGGTGTATTCTGGAACTCCAGAAGCATAAGGTCACGTTACCACTTCAAGCTAGTACAAGACTTCTAGGAGGGCAATGTCCAAAACAGAAGCAACAGCGTTGATTCTCCTTTAAGAGAAGCTAGATGTACACAAATATACAAGAATCACGCCATATTCCAGTTTGGTTCCAAAAAGATAACCTCCGGCATCTGAACTGAGTAGCAGGTATTGGGCAAACCCTGTCATGGAAAGTCCTCAAATGAGCTTTCAGCTTGTACTCATGTGCATATCGTTTCCCACACTCTTCGAATGGACAGATATGATAATTCTCGCCTGTATGTGTGCGCATGTGCGACCTCAGGTTGAAGTTGAGAGAAAATGCCTGCGCATCGATCCCACATGAGGGGGTCAGCGTTTCTGATTGTTTGTGCAAATGAGGACCACCCTTGTTAATTGAGCAAAAAAAGCCAGTCAAGGACGACGTTCAGGGGGTCTTTAGGAACGACCGCTCATCTGTCAGAACGATGGTGACAAATGCAGATGAACCAGCTAATTTCAAAACAATCACTAAAAGTAATCCCACAGAATTAAGTTACCTTCGCTTCTTTTTGAATATCCTATAAAAGAGCTGCGGTCTACAGAGCTTCACCATGCATCCGTTCCGAGCGAGGGAAAAAGGGAAAACCTTGCCACAGCCTTCGAAGGGGCAGATGAAATGCTTTTCACCGGTGTCGATTAGAAAGTCCCTCTTCAGCTTTGAGCTGACCACAAAACGCTGCACACATGTGACAAAGTCTCTGTCAAGTCTATTACACTCTCCAATTTAAGTTTGGAGCTCCCAATAACTCTATAGAGGCAAAAGTTGCCTGGAAGGTCTTTTCCTTCTGACCTGTCCGTATGCCATACTGCCACTTCAAAAGACAAGTGACCCAGAAGTTACCTTCCCACATCCTTCATCCTTCATGGTGACAGCTAAACTGTTTCTTTCCGTGAACATGTGCATGTTTCCTTAGTCCAGATGCCTCAGGAAAATCTTCCCGCAACCCTCGAACGTGCAAAGATACACAGTTTCATGCTCATCTTCAGGCTCTTGTATCTCTTCCACAGGTTCCCTTGTGGTCAGCACGTTCAAGACATCTTCTGTAAATCACGAAACCAGGAAAGTCACAAAGTTGGCATCAGAAATGAATAGTGACCAGGTTTGCAATTGGCTTTCTGAAGCCTCTTTCATGTTCCAGGTACTGTCAGAAAGTGCAAATGTAATTTAAGCTCCCTGAATGTGTAAGTTCTCCCCAAAAATGCGACGGTGGCAGCGGTGCAGACTTTGAGATTTCAAAAATACAACAGAGGAGCACAAAAGGAAATATGAAAGAAACTTCATAGTTTGGACCATTGTTATCGATCCTTTTATATTTCTGTATTCAAGTTGAGGGTCTTCCTAAAACTCAAGCGTCAACAGCATGAAACTGAAGGTACCAGTGCTCACATCTAGATGATATAACGTTTCAATGAGATGTTAGGAATAACTGACCGGTATCGCACTTCAGCAGAGAGCATTTGCCGCGTCCTAACACGGTATCTTGTGGTACCCTGCAGCAGTCACAGAGCAAACTCCTTGACCTTCCCAAATGTCATAGTCACCGAGAAGGGTACAGAACCATTCAAATTGACCTGGGTTTATCAGCAACTGGGCTCTCCGCAGATTGCTACGGACAAGACTACATGAACTTTGACATGACCTATATACTGTAAGTGAACGTACCAATGCTTTCGCCACCTGCGTTCATTGGTCCTTCCTTGGTCCGTCTGCATCAACATTCCGTCTGTAGGGTAAACCACGGTCTCCGCAACCTCCATTTCTCAAATTATTCCATATTATTTAGAGTGCGCAAACGCCAGCCCTTCTCATCCATCCAGTACTGATGATCGGCCTCATCCAGAAAAGGTCAAGAAGACACAAAATTGGAACGAGGAGAAGGCGGAATTTTGCTAGCTGCATGTACAGCATACACTTCCTCTTTTCTCCAGCAACTGTCAAGACAAGCTTCAGTTAACTCAAAGGTAGAGAGCACAACAACGGAAGCCAAGGGTGCAAACAAAGAAAGACATGAAAATTCAGTCCCATCCATGTATGAAGTAAATGAACAGAATTCAAACCCAGTGCAAAGCATATGAACAGAGCCAAAAACTTTCCTAACCTGAATGTTATGCAATCTTTGTTTGACATGTCTTAACCAAACTCCAAATGACAAATCTCTCTCGGAACATGAATTCTACACAAACTGGCAAAACTGCTACCATCATTGGGGAGGGAAAAATACCAACCACAAAATCAAATTCGAATACCTAAAACAGCTGAGTGAAATCATGCTTCTACTACTACTGCACTCCGGGAAACGAGAACATACAAAGGTCAATCCAACGAAATCTGTATAAACAGGCGAGATTGATGAATATTTCGCAGTGATTAGGGTTGAATTCCATTTTCGAGTCCGGATTTATGGACCAAGAGAAGACCAAACGATGTGCGTAGTGTACCAATCTGTTCCGCTAGCGGTGACTAAGTTAAACTAGTTAAGCTCTTCAACTTGTTCCTCCTATTACGAGAAAAGTCGACCGCGTAGGAAAAATGAAGGATGGGAAGACCCCATCAAGCCGTACAAGGGAGAGAAAAAAAAGGTAACATGGGGCTAAGCCCCAATAGAGTATGTATGAGAAATCTGCCCTACCGCACCTAAGATACCCGAGCTATGCAAGTCGTACGGTCTACACACAACTGGAGCATCCGAAGAAACATCACCTAATGTGATTGCTCTCCTATGGATTGCACCAGCCACTGCACTCTGTAGAGCAATGGACAGACGCTGTCTAAAGTAAGCTACAAAGTATGAGAGTGAGAGTGGTACCCCCTGACGCCTAACATGATAAGCTCTCGTGCACTCCCTGACAAATGTGTCAAATGCCGTGTCCATCGCTCCATATAACTCCAAGGCTAGAGGAACAAAGAGATGACCTCGCTGCATGCCCCTATACTTGGAGACCTTGCGACCTGTTGCTGCACTCGCCGCCCATCCAGGGGGATGGGTAATCACTCCCTCCAAAACTGCATCTCGCGTAGGGGTCCGTGACCACGACATCCGCTACTGTCACCTGATCATCTCGGACCAAGTATAAGTCTACCCTGACACGTGTTGTCTGCAACGCATACGAACGCTCCATCCAAGCCAAGTATCCACTCTCTCGTACCATAGCAAACACTATGTCTCTAATGGCATCATGGGTAGCTATCCTCTATCCTCCAAAAGGACACCGTGTCATGTGGACCGCCGCTGCATCTAGTGTAGAACCACACTCACAAGTGAGTAGTGAAGCTGCAGATGGGTGGACCAAACCTAGGCAAAACCTCATCGCTGTAGAGAAAGTAGCCGGTGCGAGTCGGAAAGCCCTAATGCATGGTCGAGCTAGGATCCACGAGCCTGCACCCTTGCCGAAGCAAGAGCGTAGACGTGCTCTAGTAGCCTAAGGAATGGACGAGTCAACTAAGAGAGAATATAGCGTATGCTTACACTGTCGCTCCATCAAGGAAGACTGTAGACCTCTAGTCCAATCTGACGATAGTGAAGCAAACGGTGGAAAAGCCTCTCGTGCTCGTGGGGATAGACTATCTCTCGTCTGCCACAATAACACCTGGAGAGAAAAGGATCCTCCCTCCACCTCTGTCACATAAGTCTCCAAGACCGGCCTATCAGCAATCACAAAACGAGAGGCAAGTAGGGGTGCCGAGAGAACCCAACTACCTAAAAACGCTATAGGTGCCATCTCCTCCATAGAAAGCAAGCCAACCCCATCACATGAGATCGGTAGAGCCATCTGTCTACGTGCCAAATCCCCTGTCACACACTCAAAAGTCCCTGGTCCAATAATATCACCAAAGACTCCCATAATCCTCCTATCAAATGCTCTCAGACGTAATAGGAAGGACGGTGAGGAGGGAACTATACGGATGAGGTAGGATGGTCGACGAGCAATACTGGAAGAGAGTATACCAAATGCCACCTGCGGATCTCCTAGTAATGGAAGGTCATCCACATGGAGAACATCCTCTGCAAGGGCAGCGTCCAGGAAGCGTGTGACAAAATCCTCCGATCCTACTGGCACTCCAAGAACACGAAGTCCATCTACGGATGTGATACACCCCTCGGGAAGCTCAAGGTGGGGAGGGATACCTAAAGGGGACCATGCCCTACACTTTGACACCTTGACTCTCAAGCCTACTAGATGTAGCTCGGTAGTCAAGTAGTCAAAGGCCTGCCTAATCTGATCTACAGGGCCTACGATGTGTGTATCATCTGCCAAGGAGGGAAATACACAACCTGGCATGGCCAAAGTAGTAGACAGGAGAGCTCTAAAGTGAGCCATGGCAAATAAGTGCCCCCCCAAAGGATCTCCCTGACGTGTACCAACAGTTGACTCCAAGACGGTGACTCCCTCCTATGAACCACCATGCTGGTAGTAAAGGGAAGCAGGAGAGCCATAAAAAGACCGCACAAAAGGAATGAGACTTGCCAAGGATCCACCAGCCTCCCTAAGCTCTCTAAAGATGGATGCACGTGAGACGCTATTAAAAGTGTTCTCAACATCCACCTGTAGGACAACCCACTCCGGATGGATATCTAGGAGTGCTCTAATGCCTAGAGATATAGCCTCACATCCTCCAGGTGTAGCTACTCCAAACTGATGTGGACTAAGGTGTTGTCGAAAGTGAGAATGATGCTGAAGGACAATGGTACGACTGACCAAACGCAAAAGGATCTCTCCAATAGCAATCGGTCTAATGCCTCCCGTGTCCTTCTCGATTGCGAGAAGTCGACTAGCACCTAAGACCCGACTAACAGACATAGGAATGTCTCCTCTCGCTACTGCTGCAGCCACCTGAAACAACTCGGTAAAACCACTAGAAGGATCATCTGCCTTGAAGCAATCTCTAAGGTGCTCATAAACCATCCCTGACAAGCCTCCTGAGGAAAGGCGAGGGGCAGTGCACAATGCTTGTGCAAATAGCGACCTATCAAGACATAAAGGCTGCTCAGGCTGATAATCTAAGATCTCTAGTGGTAGTCCCTCTACTGCTATAGGATGCAATGAGCGTAGGGAAGAGATGGTCTCATCAGTAGGACTCGCTATAGACAAAGGGTGTAGCGCTCGTGCTGCTCTACTAAACTCTCCCGCCTGACCCAATGTCCTACATCGTCGTAATCAAGTGGAATCTGTGGTATCCTGTGGCGATGCCTGTCTCCTAAATCGTGTAGCCCTAACAGACTCCTCTTGAAGGGCTGCCCAATCCCCCGCTTGGAATTGACAAAATCTAGCCGCCACCTCTCTATGCCCCACACGTCCCCCTCTAGCATTACGAAGACACGTAGGAGGAATAGGAACCACGCTAACTTGTCTAAGGGATCATGTGCCAAACGATCCAGTGGTAGGCAAAAAGCCTGTCTAGCCTTATCATGGAGTGTGCGGGGTAGCCTATAGAATAGACGTGGACATGGAAAACTAGTCTCAAATAACCCCAAAATGCAACATGCCTGAGAAGCTAACCACTCCCACGACTCGATCGGTATCCCTGGAACGATCAACGAAGGTATAGAAGAAGCATGCGTAATCCCGAGTGTCATTGTTGTCGATGTGGTCGCTCGTCTCACGTGGGCATCCCAAGTGGTCCAATCATAGTCCTTGTGCATCTTTCACACATGAGTCTTTACCCCTTGCGAGGTAAAGCGTCGGTGACACACCGGGCATGGTGTATCCCGACCCGCTCTAGGCGACCCCACATGGGAAGGTGTAGCCATGGCTAGCACAAGAATAGTGATAGTAACACATGATACTCCTCTCCATATCTCCCCATATCTGCAAAACCACAACCCCTCACATCCCAACTCACATAAGAAAACAATCTCTCCAAACCCTAAAATCTATAAACTCTCATAACTTTCAATTTCCATCTCCAAAATTTTCAAATTAAATTCCCATGGAACTTAATCATGGAAACCCAAAGATTAGAAATGAAAATTCACAACCCATCACTCTCAATGTATAATGATCACTCTCAACCCTAAAAAAGCTAATAAACTTCATAACTTTCTATTCCATTCTCCATAGTCTTCAATCTAGGTGCCAATGGAACCAAAATTGAAAAACAAAGATAATCGACTATTCACTCGAAGGCTTCATGCTAGAGAGCACTCAGAATTTATCAAAATTGTCTCACGTCTCTCCCTCTCCTCTCCCCTCTCCACACTCTCCCACAACTCCTCCTCCACTCTTATGAACCTATTTCTTATGAACTCTTATGAACCTATGTTCCTCCTATTTGAACCTATTATGTAACTATCATGTAAGTGTACTTAATCAAGAAGACTTACTTAATTAAAAAGGGGGCTTAGTCTCATTTTACCTTTTTCATCTCTCCCTTGTACGGCTTGATTGGGTCTTGTCATCCTTCATTTTTTCTAAGCGGTCGTCCTTCTTACTTAATTAAAAAGATGTACAATTAAGGAGTATCTATGTATAATAGACTTCGGATAAGATTTTTCGGTTTGTAAAGACCTTTCAATTTTCTTTATGATTGGTGAAATCCTCATGAAACGAGCTGAAAATTGATTAAGAGTTGGTAAAATGGATGGACATATGTACGAAAACTTGAGCAAACAATTGTTTTGTAACTTTATAATTTAATTTTAAATAATGGTTATAAATTATTTTTTATAGGTGGTAAGTCTCTTCTCTTCCTCCTTTTTCTTTACAGTTTGTCGTTGTTCTTTTAACATAGAACTAACCCATATGGGCCCTAATGATAACGGTTACTTGCGGGATTGAGAAATTTCATTAAAATTCATAGTTTTCAAATTACACTTTCAATACATTTTAAAGTATTTCATACTGTCTTGGATACATACATTTATCTTATTTTCACTCTTTGTCTGTTTTTATTTTTTATTTACATTCGTTTGTTTTTTATTTCTCTTTTCTTCTTGTTTTCTTGTCTTGTTCTTCAATTACTATACAACTAGTCACCATGAACACTTTCACAAAGAATATTACCGATAACAACATTGATGTTACCTTCATGAGTGATATAAATGATTCAATTCATCAGTTTTGAAATTCATACTAAAATTTCAGTTTATTATTTGTGGTAATTGATATTAGAGTGGATAAATATGATTATCTTTCGCACTTTCTGTCATTCTTTGAAGAATGTAGTTCGCTCATGCTATAAACTTGTGTAAACTTTATATTTACTAGCTAAGCTCTTTCCCTCCATCACCTAAAAGGACATATACCCATTGGATAGGATTCAATCATAAATGTAAACCTCGTTTCGTTGTGTACTTTGACGAGAGATGTAATCGCAGACAACGCTTTTATTTTTCAATCCCATTGAAGAATATAAAAATCGAGTAGATGGCTTCCACTTAACGGTACTCCTTACGAAATGGGAGTAAATTCCTCTAGTCTCATATGGGGGAGAAATAACATATACGATCAGCTAAGAGAAACCATCAACTTTACATAAATGTCTGCCTAGTTGGTTAACAACAATAGGGAGTTTTAGAAATGAAATTTACGAGACGTTTACCCCTGTGGTGCATGTGTACCGAAAAACTTTTATGGGATCTCATAAATAAATGATTGTACAAAACTGAAAGTTCTGTAGACTGGCCTATGGACCGGTTCAGATTTGCAACTTTAGGTTGATTTAAACGATTCTAGGTTAAATTAAATGAGATGTTTGATTAATTTTCATTAAGAATAGTTAAATTGAACATAATCCAAATGGCCACACGTCACAAGATTAGAAGAGTACCACATGAATAAAAATTTGAATACCTCCCTTGGAATTCTTGGGACCCCAAAAAAGGCCAATCCTAGAAAGCACAAAGCTATGAAGCTATAAGTGGCATAGTGTGGAATTCATATCAAAAGTGACAAAGCAATTTGAATCCAATGCTGCTTCTCAAATTGCAAATTTATTCAAGAGCTGAACTCATAGAAATTGATGGAGAACAAACTTGGAGACATTCATGGTGTGCCACCTTTGCATTTGATTTCAACACACTTGCAAAGAGCTAGTTGATATAAGATCAAATTTAGTGAGCATGGAGAGCATGCCATATATTGATCCTCTTCCCATCTCCACTCCTCCTCTCATAGAGAGCATTTCTCTTTCCATTCCTTACCATTCTAGTCTTAAGATTACTTCCATTCTTGCACTAAGTAGAGGATTTCAAGAACTCTTGACAAGGTGTATGTTTTATCATCTTCTTTGTTGTTAGCTCTTGCTACCACTATGTCTAGAGCAACATGCAATGTGCCTTCTACTGATATTGTGAGCAAAGCAAAAACCAAAGGCCAATTTGATGAAGATAGGTTTAAGATGATATGGCATTGTTATGGTCAAATCCTTGACCATTTAGATGATCTTGAATAGATGGTAAGGGGTTCCCATGACTATGAATGGAGAGAGATTAAAAAAGAAAATTGCACAATTTTTGAAGTCCAACAAAGATGCTCAGACTTGGAAGCATAAGTCCATGGGTGAGGGTCAGATTGAGAAAGAGATAAAACATTTGATGGAAAACATAGAGGACCAGTTGAAACATCTTTTTCATCAAAAATGTAAAGTGACACTTGAAGTTGAGGACAAAGAAATTTCAAGAGAAGATACTCCTTTGTCGAGAACTTCACAAGCATATCTTATGTGAGAGTAATACCAATTATAATTCCAAGTACACAAGAGGAGGAAGAGAAACTTCAAGGGTTATTCAAGATTAATCCATAGATTAGTCCAATTGAGTATGCCCCAAGTGAATCTTTCAGATTTCTTGAGGAGGAAGATGCTCTGGTTGCCTGAAGAGACCTCAGAGGCAAAGAAGAGATTCAAAGAACTCTACAAGAGATGCTTGCACAAGCACCACCAAGAGATAGAGGAGAAAAAGATGGAGGAGATTCTGGAGAGCAAGAGTGAGAAATCCATAAGATAAGGAAGTCCTCTAAAGGAAATCAAAATATTATCCCTAAAATTATTGCTTTTATACAAGACATGGCTAGCCATACACAATTGAAATCTGATTCCTTAGAAACAATGAAGAGGTGCACAGGCTTTGATTGATGCTCCAAAAACAACAAGATTGAAAAGCTGCATTTTTAAGATAGAAGCCAAAGAGAGATCCAAAGATGAAAACTTGAGATTTAAGGGGAGGATAGCTAAATCCAAGCAACAGTAGTATATTACTCTCAAATTAGTAAGGGTAAGGAAAATTACATAGAAAATTAAGAGCTTTGTTAGCATCCTTAACAGAATAGATGAAACATATGCTCCTCTCATAACGTAAGTAGTTACCATCTCATCCTTGAATGCACTCCTTGAGATTCTAGTGCCCATGGTACCAATTCTCTATTGTAATCTATTTATTTTTAGTAAAAAATGTATATATTTTTTATTGGAAAAGTAATTCTTGCCAAAAACGGATGGGTTGCTCTTTTTTAGGGTGGATTTGCTTGCATGGAAGGTGGGATTCTATGCCATTGAAGGACTTGCTTGTTTAAAATTGGATTTGCTTACTTTTTATGATTAGCTTTGATTGCAAACATAGATTCACTCAGAATCAAGTGGGTTTAGCTAACACCATGAAGGGTTTTCTCATAGTAAAAAGAGTAGGCTTTGGAGCTTCAATGGGTTTGCTTGCATTTGTGTTGTTTTGGGTTCGGGAAATGGGTTTGCTCACCATGCGTTGGGTTTACTCACATGGCAAAGTGGGCTTGCTTGACATTATAGTGGGTTTGATCATGGAGATAGGTAATTGTTGCCCAATGGTGGGTTAGTTGGTGGAGGAATTGGTTATGCTTGAAGGGGTCAATTTTTCTCAGATTCTAATGGAGTTTGGCCTTAAATACATTGACTTTCAAAAAATTCAAAAGTGTTTAAAGTAGTACACTGAAACTCAAAGCTTATTGATAACCATTCACCCACAAAAATTACACTCAAACACATCCATAATATTACACTCAAATTTCTCCATCCTTAAAAGTGTTCATAGAATAGTACAATGCAAAAGTGTTCACATGAATACCTCCATGCAAAAGGTAATACATAAATAACTCACAAAAATAGCTCCGTGTAGAGGTAATACATAAATCACTTGCTGAGATGGAGATATATAAATGGGTGATTTTAGATTCAAAAGGTTAAGTTTTAGGGTACAATGTACAAAGGGTGGCAATACATAAGTAAATGTACATGGGTGGTAGTGGAAACTTTTTGTGAGAGATATAAATAAATTGTGGACAAAGGGTGGATATATGAGACTGAATGTACAAACAAGGTATATAAATGCATGTAAAATGTTGAGAAATTAGGGTTGTTAAAAGAATGAATGCACAAAGGGTGGAGATATAAGAATGAATGTACAAAGGTGGAGAACTATAAATGAATGTATGGAGATATATCAATGCATGTAAAATGCTGAGATATAACGTGTTAGATAAAACAATGAATTTACAAAAGGTTAGATATAAAAATGAACGTACAAAGAACTGAGATATATAAATGAATGTACAAAGGGTGGAGATACATCAATGAATGCAAAGGGGTGGTGTTGAATAAACAAGTGATCATATCAACATATGACCCTTACTAGAGTAGTCATCCAACCGTGTCTACTCTAGCATCTGAACTTTAATGTGCTCTAGTGTATTGTCAAGGCACCTCTGGTAGTGTTGATGGACCCAGATTGGATTATATATCTCACATCAAGTCCCACTCCAACTTGAATATAAGGGAATCATAAAAGGATGTCGCTAAAGTATCATATGAATCTGCCCTATAATCCCTTAGATGTTCTGAAGTCCACTCAAAGGTCATGAAATTAATGGCAAAATGAGTATCAGCTTTGGATCTATATAGTAGAGCTCTCAAGACATCCCTTAATTAGATAACTAAATCTATAGGTTGCGTCCAATAAGGAGTAAATGGTTGAGGATGGATAGCACCAAAGAGGTGGTTCCTACAATGTGGAAAGGATACATTATCAACAATCAAGATAACTCAAAGTGATAAACCTAAGGCAATAAAATGCACAATATGGTCTATGTGTGAAACCTCTCCTAGTATCCCTATACCCATCCTCTCCATCAAGCAAGGCATGAGGTGCACTTCCATCAAAAATCCATATGGTAGGAAGCCTTCATCCCACATGGACCAAAGGAGATGCTCTATGTTAGTCTTCATGTTGTTGATCTAAATGATAACCTCAAACTTGATTAAAAAGAAACTTCACAAACTCTCTAACTTTAGGACGTGGTACATAAGTGAATATACTCCTTCCACTATAATGTGACCACCTTAGCCACTCTACCAAGTCTTTCCACATAGGGTACCAAGGATTAATATACCATATGATATCCACAACCAACATCTTAAACTAGAATCTTCCTCCTCCTTTCATGAGCATAAACTATATGAGGAAGGAATTCTCTAGACAAAGTCATGTTTTGTCTCAACATCATAAGTCTGGGAATCTCACACTCAAATGTCATGCTCCTCTCCTCAAGCCAAAAGATCTCCTCATGAGGATGTGTAAAAGGTGTGGGGGTGTTAGATCATGTGAAAGTTGCAATCTCAAAAACAAATGTCCATCAAGTTGTAATCACACCAAGCTCTCCACTAGGCTCTCCATGTAGGTGGGGCATTTTTTTGTCTCAGCCCCTTGTGTCTTGATATTTGAAGTCTGTGGCTCATGAGTGACAGTCTTTATCTGCTTGGTAATGTCCCATGAGTAGCACTCTCCATATTATCCATTTAAGTTTGCATACAAATGGCTATCTCCATACCTCAAAGTGTGCAAATCTCCTCTATGCCTCTTCCAAACTCTTGCTTGCAATACTCAAATATCTTGTGTAAAAATACTCCATTTTTCTATGCTCCTTAGCATGAACCTCTCTCTCAAACACAAGTCTAACTAAATCTGCAAGTCTACGCATTCTAGTTCTCTTGGCAGCCATGAATTGATCCTCTTGTTCACCTAGATGACACATACTCTCTCTCTCAAATAGAGTAAGCTCTTTGTGCACTAAATCTGCCTCCTTAGCTCTAGCCTCACTCTCTTCTATGGTCCCAAATGTAGGCTCCTTGTCACATAAGCCAAAAGGTAGGGCAATAAGCCAAAAAGTTAGCTAGACAAAGAGTGCTTGTGGTGCCCACTTTTTGTGTTAATTGTATTTTTATTTTATTTTTATTATTAATTTCAACCTTGTTTGTGAGGAAGTACTAGCCTATTCTACAATTTTGGTATGAAAACCTATAGATATAGCATTCTTCAAAGTGGTGCCTCTTGAGCTAACAACCCAAATGACATAGCCTAGGTCGAAGGAACATCTAAAGGAAGGATGTAGAAAACCAACTCAAGACAAAAGGATACTTGAAGGCAAATGGTTCAAGGGAGAAGGACTTTGGCACAAAGAGCCTCATATAGGATGACATGTAGTTTGGATGCACTTTACCCAACAATCAAAACTCAATTGAACGAGTTTGCTCTAAATTGCACCTCTTTTCAGGCCCGACGCATGGCAAGCACTATACACCAATTTAAATGCATTGCCAACCAATTCAAGGACCACTATTCCCATTCAAGAAGGTTGGTTTGCATTTATAGGAGGACTATTGGCATTTAGCATAATGCATGCATTGGAACTATGACCATTGGAAAAAGGAATGGTTCACATTTGTGAGCAATACTTGGCATTGAATGAGTGATAAGGAAGAAAGAAATCCAACCACTTTTTGGTTGCATGATAACTAAAGAATTTGCCTATAAAACAAAGGAGGATAATGACCAATTCCACAAAAGTCAAGAGAGGAATTTGGCAAAATCAAGCTAAAATTGGGAAAGCTGAGAATGGACAAGAAGAAGGAGAAGGAACTCAACTAAGAGGATCAGCTTTGAGCTCAAGACAAGGAAGTAGAGAGCTTGCACCAAGAGTTGAATGACATCATGGTCAAGAATGCAACTTTGGATCTGCAAATGCTTGAGTATCGGAAGGAGGTAGCTATACAATTGAATGCCCAAGCAAATGAGTTGGCTTTGCTATGGAGAAGGAGGCAAAACAAGAGCATCTACACAAGACCGGACAATGACTTTTAGGCAAGATGCCAATAGATTGAAACAAAGAAGAAGGAGGAACTAAAATAAGTGGAAGAAGTCCATACTCAGTTTGTCGAGATGCTCCAAGAAAAAGCCAAAGGAAGAACTACAAATATTGGGATCCATGAATTGAGGTTTAAGGTACATAAGCTAAAAGGGAGGACATATGAGGAGAGGATGGACCAATGTACTCTATGGCTCCAAAGTCATACCGATTGGAAGTTCAACAAAGTGCATAACTCTTATTTATTAAAGATTGTTGACTACCAAGAGTGCACCAAAGAAGTCTTTTGACAACTAAAAGATGAAGGATGTTCTTCTTAGCAAAGCATGGAGCCAAAGACAGCCAAAGACAGCCAAAGATAGCCAAAGACAGCCAAAGTACTAGAAAGGACCATCATACTATATTAGCTTATATTCTTTCATCTTTTCCATCAATTGTACATAGGCTTTGTTAGTTACTTGCAGAATCCACGACCCATCTTCTTAAAAGTAGAAATTATATGTAAGTTTGTTATTTAGGAACAAGACCAAAGGTTTCAGCCTGGTAGAATTTTTGAGGCAAATCTCATTTAGCCAAGTTTCTAGCCAAAGAACCCTTTGGTGTGATAGCTTAGGTAGACATTCATTACTTGCATTGCATATGGTAGGGAAGGATTGACACCTTCTCTATAAAATTTGTTAGAAGCTCAATGAAGTAGTTAGAGTAGGATAATAAAAAATTAAGAGAAATTAAGACTCTAATTGCTGGTGGTGGAGTAGTTGGGTTTGGTGAGGAACCCGTTTAGCCATCCGAGATCCTTTGGGCGAGATGGAGTGGCAATAAGAAACTATACATAAGGCTTTGGCCCAATAATGAACAAGTCCACTTTTCCATACAACTTTATATCACACCAAAGTCTAGTTTGATCAATTTTTACATACCTAATGTGCAGCTTTGAATGCCCTTGCTAGTGTAGAGGTGTGAATTTTGCTGAAGGATTGCAATTCTTGAATCCAAGAAGAAGGGTTGGCAATTGGAGTCTGAATGTGTAGAGTGGCCAAATGATGGATTTGATCAGTCCTAGGCCATCAATAACGTGGAATTAAAACTCAAGTACATTTGCTTGCCAATCAAGCCCCTTTGATGGCATGCCTTTGGGGAAGGGTAGAGCATGCTACCAAGGTAGGTTTCTTTGGGGCAAAGTGAACCATCACCTTTAGAGTAACTTCTATTACAATTATTTTGAGAGTGGATTTGGATATTTTCAGGTTTCTATAGAGTGCCATTTTGTGTTCCTCTACTCTCATATTGGGAGTGGTTTTTGCCCAAGAGGTTAAACAACAAACCATAAATGAACTGCACATTGTGACACTTTCCCTTCACTTCTAGCCGCTTTGATGTATCCTAATGGTATCAACTCATTCTTACCATTTTCTTATTAGAATGTCAACATTTGGTTATTATAGTACCAAATCTTACTCCAAGCTGAAGAAAGCTCAAGGGCAAATGATCTGGATGGAGAACAATGGTAGCACAAAGACGACCATATAGAAGGATCTTCAGCATATAAGCACTTTGGTCAAGACCAAAACTCAGCCAAATGTGTTTGACCTCCTCACAATTTGTTCTAGAGCCAATAGATATCAGAACTATACATACATTTGAATGTGCCACCACCTAGTTCAAGGACGACCATTGTAACTTCAAGAAGAATGGTATGCATTTCAAGAAATATTGGTTGCATTCAGCTTGTTACTTACATTGGCAATAAAGACCATTGAGGAGGATGTTCTGCATGTGTGGGAGGTACCACACATTAATTGCAGGACAAGAACTCAGGGGAGTGGCCAGCCACTTTTGGCTAAAGAATGACTAAAGACTTTGCCTATAAAATAGAGTGGAGATTGATCAATTCCACTTGTTGTAACATTGCCATTGTCTTCAGTTTAGAAGCACAATTAGAATTTTCAATTGAGTGCTTGTTTTCCCAATTTTCCTATCTTTAGGCCAAACCTTATTCATCCTCATTTCCTTTGTAGTGGAGCAAAGATGGTGTTTATTCAAAAAAACCATGAGAAAGGTTCCCAAAGGCATCCTTAGAAGTCCAATAGTGAATCAATGGGTTGTGTGCTATAAGAGAGAAGTAATTTAGAGCAAACACATGGGTTTCTTACTATAAGAGTGTGATTTGATAGATTTCAAGATGATCCATGAGACAATGGTAAGGAAGGAGAAGAATAGTATGGATTTAAGAGAAAACTCCTATGCTTGGACCAAAAATCATTGGAGGAATTTTCTTGGCCTAGATGTGGGCCCATCAAGAGCAATGACAAAGTACTCCAACAAGGAGCTTACACCATAGATCAAGTCTACTTTTGGAGTACCATGCAACATAAACAATGGTTGGTCTCAATGATAAGGACTTCACTTGAAGGATGATAATCAAGGCAATTATGAAGTTATTCTAGCGCAATGGATGACTTATTTAACCAATAGTCAGGCAATTTTACTCCATAAGATGTATGCATAAGAATCTATGAATTGGGCTCACATGTTCATTGAGATTTCTTGGACAAAGGCAGTGCCCCTTACCTAGCCCCATTTGCAATCCATTTTTACATGGGTCTTAATTTATTGAAGGATGAATAATGGAAGAGGTTTCTTGCCCACTACTTCCCATAGATTACTCTGCCTCCCAACCCAAAGGAAAATTGATGATCAAGAAGTATCAAGAAACAGATGCTGAATTTTCTAGGATACTCAAATTTGTGCCTATGGAGGGAGAAGTAGTAGAGCTTCTTCTGGGTCCAAGAAGAAGCATGCTCCTCCCATTTGGACCACTACTCCAACAAAGAAGAGAGTTTCTTCTTTTTATTCTTCAAAAATTGGAGGGTTCTCTGGTTGTGGAAGAAACTTCAAATGAGGAGGAAGAAGCGGCTTTGGAAGAAGACAACAATGTGGAAAAAGAAGATTAAGAGGATGAATATTTTACTTTGCAAGACATAAAAGAAGACGAAGAAGAAGAAGAAGAAGAAGAAGAGTAGGACAATGATGCTCAATCTGCTCTCTATCTAAAACCCTTATCAAATGAAGCAAGCAAAGAAGGAGCCAAAGGAGTACAAGAGGGAACAGCTAGTACCTTACCTGAACCCTTAGTCCTACTCCTCAATCCTCATCATTGGGAAATGAAGTTGCACCAACAAAAGAAGGGCAGGACCTTTGGCCCAAAGATCAAGAAGGCATTTGGCTCGAAGACAAGGAGATTTATATCAAAGCAAAGGATACTCTTGCAATAATTAAAAAAATGTACCAAAAGTCTATTTTAAATATGAGAAGGAAGAAGAAGTTAGCCAATCCACCAACAACCAAGTTTTAGAAGGAGCCAACTTTGTCACTCATTTGGTGGTGGTGGTTTTGCAGCTAATGGAACTCCTTTTGCTACAATACCAAAAGTGGTCTCTAGAGATTATAGACATTACTTTGGTGTGGAGGATACAAAAGGAGATATACACAAAGAAAGTGAAGGAAGACAAGCTTCAAGAAAAGGTTAACTAGGTCTGAGATTGTTTCAAGGATGAAGCCAAGAAGGTGAAATCCTTGATGCAAGAGGCATTTGAGGAGAAGAAGTAAAAGGCCTATCTTTCTATTTCTCACTAGGACCAATAGAAGGAATTGGGGTAAGTATAATGCAAATTAGGAGAGCTACAAATGGAAAAGAAGGAGATGCAACTCAACTATGAATACCAACTATGAGCCAAACATGAGGAGATGTAGCCTACTCTAGGAATGCAACGACACCACAATTTGGAAGGCCACCATGGAACTTCAAATGCTTGAATACAAGAAGGAGGTAGCAATGCAGCTAGAGGCCCAACCAAAGGAACTAGAATTGGTGATGGAGAAGGAAGCACATGAGAGTAATTGCACAAAACCTAGGATGACAAATTTTGGGCAAGATGTTTGCAGATTGAAGATAAGAAGAAGGAAGAACTACAACAAGTAGAGAAGTCCAAAGTCAATTTATAGAGCTACTGCAAGAGGAAGCCAAACGGGGAGTTATGAATGCCAAGATCCATGAATTGAGGTTTTAGGTACAAAAGTTGAAAGGGAAGACAAACAAGGAAGAGAGGGTGGATTAGCTTGCTCTTTGCATCCAAAGCCATACAGATAGGAAATTCAACAAAGCTCATAATTCCTATCTAGTAAAGATTGTTGATTAATAGGAGCACATCAAGGATGGTTTGGAACAACTCAAGGGCTCTTACTAATAGATTGTGGAGCCAAAGGACCTTGAGATACCCAAACAAACCATAGTGTTAGATTAGCTTACATTCTTTCATCTTTTTTGGCAATTGTACATAGGACTTAGCTGTTTCTTGCAAGAACTCTCAACCCATTCTCATAGATGTGGAATTATTTGCAAGGCTCTAATTTAGAAACAAGACCAAAGACTTTGGTTTGATAGTATTTTTAGGGCAAATTAACTTGAACTTGCTTAGCTATTAAACCCTTTGGGATGAAGTGGAGGAGAAATAGGAAAGTTTACATAAGGCTTTGGCCTAATAATGAACAAGTCCACTTGTCATACAACTTTGCATCACACCAAAGTCCACTCGGATCAATATGTATTCACCTAATGTTTGGTTTTGAACGCACTTGCCAATGTAAGAGGTGTGAATCCTGCTATAAGATAACAATTGTTGAGTCTAGGAGGAAGGGTAGGCAATTGCAGTCTAAAGGTGTAGAGTGGCCCAATGATTAATTTGATCAATTCCAAGTGCCATCAATAACACTAAATCAAAATTTAGGGATATTTTCTTGGCATTAAGCCCCTTTGGGGGTGTGCTTTTGCGGAAGGTAGAACATACCATCAAGGTTGAGGGCTTAGGAGCAAAGTATGCCATCACCTTTAAGGTAACTTTGGTTACAAGTAAAATTGAGAGTAATTTAGGTTTTTTTTTTTTTTTTGTAGAGTGCTGCAATGAGTGCCTTTACTCTTGTATTGGGATTTGTACTTGTCTAAGAGAATAAAAAACAAACAATAAATGAACTACAGTTTGTGACACTTTCTCTTCACTTCTAGCTATTTTTGATGTGTATCCTCATGGGATTGACTTGTTCTTACCATTTAATTATTAATGCATTGATATTGGGCTGTTATATCTTTCACAGCTCACCTATGAATCCATTCTCCAAGAATAGAGGTGTGAGGAACTAACCAACAAAGCTCAACTTGAAACATACGCCATTTGGATGCCTAAGCTACTTTTGTAAAAATTACAACTCTGCAACAATTGTAGAAGCATAAGTGGCGTCCAATCATAATACTCCATGCTACACCCTAAAAACTTTGTAGTCACATTGAGTATAGCATGCATGTGAACTATCTTGGCTACCTTGTGGGATGACAAGCAAACTTAGCTTTTGAAAGAATGGTTGCCATGTAGGAAGTATACATTGCTTGGCATCTCAAGTATTTCTAATGGTGAAATCTTGTACCAAGAACCACTCCTCTATCAAACCAAGAAGAGCATATCTCCTTCTCCTAGATGCACCCTCTTATAAGAAAATTCAGCTCAAATACCACTAAGAGTAATAGTCAAAGATCTTCCATGTATAGTCCTTCTGTGTGTGGTCTTGTCCCAAGATCTGGCAAAGTTGGTACATAAGGCAATTTGAACTAAAATGAGCCCAAACAATGCCTTGTTACCACCCACATCCTTAAACTCATACTCTCAACCTTGTCAACATAATCACTGCTTGACACCTCATCACCATTGCATAATCAAACCTTAAGTCAAAAAAGCAATGCCAAGAGACATAGAAATCTTGAATAATCAACACATACACACAAAAACTAAAATGTCAATAAAATGCAAAGGTCAATAGGCAATGGGTTTGCTTGCATAGATAAAAGGTAATAGATGGGTTTGCTTAAAGAGCAAAAGTGGGCTTTTTGGATGAATGGCTTTGCTTGTGGGTGAGAATGGATTTGCTTGTACAAATAAGAATGGGTTTGCTCATATGAGATACTTTTGCTTGCAAAGAAACCCTAAAATTAGAGGAGTTTGGCTCCACTTGCATGGGTATTGGGTTCACTCACAATTATGGAGTTGCTTATGCAAAGGAAGGGGGTGAGGTTTGCTCAAGAAAGATTTAAAACTGCCCAACAATTGGATTTGCCTGCAAGTAGATGGGTTATCTTGGAGCTTATGGGTTTGCTTGGCTTGAGTTCTAACAACAAATGTTTGTGATAGAGAAAAATGTCAAACAAAAAGTTAAAGAATTCAAGAAATTAAACTCAATTACTTATCATTCAATGGAAGAATTGCATAAGAATAGAGTAAGAAAAAAGACTCACATAGGGAGATGTGTATTCTAACCCAAGGAAGACTTTTAAGCCCAATGCATCAAGGTATGGCTCTTAAATCCCTTCAATTGCAGCTTGCACATGTGTCTTGTCAAGCCAACCTCATTTGATTCATGTTAGATTGTCTTCTCTCTTGTGAAATCCTTTCAACCAAGGACCCTTTTTAGTATCTTCCATGCTGGGAGAGTCCCAACACCTCTCATAATAGAGAATATTAGCCATGTTGTCCCTTATCCCTTGTTCCCTACCCTCTTTGTGGTTTCTTATCTTTTCTTGTCTCTCTCCATAATTTGTGACCCAATTTGCAAATCTGGAAATCCTATCATGCCTTTGTAACTTGTCTCCTTCTCCTCTTGCAAAATTTGAAACTTTTCATTCACTACCTTTTACCAATTTCTGAAGTTTGAACTCTCAATCACTCTACACTCTTACCAAATCTTGAAATCTTAGCACTCTCCCAAATTTTGGAACCTAAAATTTGAGATCTTGAAATCTCAACCCTCTCTTGAAATTTTAAATATGACACTCGAACCTCTACCTTTGCACTCTTCCCCTTCTCTCAAAATTATGTTGTCATTTTTCTTCTAAACTCTCCTCCTTCTCCTTGATTATCTCCCCACCTTTTAGAACTCTCTCTGCTTCTACCATCTTCTTGAATTTACCTATTTATCCAATCTCTCTCTCTCCCCAATTTCACATCTATCTCTAACTTTGTCTCTCTCCTTGAGTTTTTCCCCAATTTTTAATAGTCTCTTTGTCTCTCTCCTTGATTTTTTCACCAATCTCTCTTAAGGTCTCTCTTCCCAATTTCAATAGTCTCTATGTTTCTACACTCCTCACAAATGTCATAATCTTTCTCTCTCATCCTCCCCTCTATTTTCAAAATCTGTCCATCCTCTCTTCTCTCTCTCCCATCTATTTTTGAAATTTATTTCTCTTTCTTCCTACAACAATATAAAGTTTATAGATGCGTTAAGCAAGACTAACAAAGTAGTAAATAGATAAAATCAACCAAGAATTGTAAAAATATTCTAGAAGCCTCTAGGAAACTTCTTAGTACCTTCCAAATGTTGGATAACATATATGCCACATAGTGACTTCTACAAGGGAGCTTCTTGGGATGCTTCTCAACTAGTTTAGCTTGCATACAAAGTAGGTGACTTCTTGAAGGAAGCTTCATGTGAAGCTTTCCTACTAGCTTAGCTTGCATGCCAAGTAAGTAGCTTCAAAAAGGAAGTTTATCAAGAAACTTCATTGTTAGCTTAGCTTGCACTCTAAGAAGATAGCTTTGGGAAGCTTCTAAAGAGCCTCGTATGTCCTCAATAAATACCAAAGCCCAAGCTCATGCTAAATAATTGGAGTTTCTCTCATTCAAGAGTCCTAATGTGATCTTTCACTTTGATGTTTTTTTCTCATTGGTCTTTTACATTGGTATCAATGTAGGAATAGGATGGATGGAATTTAAGGACCACCAAATCCATTTCCTCCAAACCATTAGAATTTTCATATCCATATACCCAAACGTCATTTTATGCAACTCATCATCTCATGCTTTGGGTAAATTTTATGCAATCATCTTGTTCAATGAACTCTTCATACTTCCAATTGTAACTTACAAAGAATCTTGGACTTGATGCATCTATGTGTTAACTTAGATAATTGTAGATAGTCTGATAGAGTAGTAGCTATGGTGGAAATACCCAAAGTTAACATTACTATGTAATAATAAATTGAGCACCTTACTCAATTGTTAGGAGAAAGAGACCATAACCAACAAGAGCATATAGAGGGGGTAATATTTTAAGAAGAAGAAGGACAAATCTAATTTCCAAAGTCCAAGGTATTTGTAGATAAGAATCTCTCAAGTACAATGGACAATTTTATATTTGATTATAACCATTATTTTGAAGCTACAAATCTTCAAGATGAATAGAAATAGATTCTCTTGGCTTCAAGCTAATTGGATTGAGTGGCAAAACTATGGTGGTGATTTTGAATAGAGCAAACTAAATGATATTTAGGTATGCTAATCTTGACATGGGAAGAATTCAAGAGTGTAATAATTGGGAGATTCCAAGCCATAAATTTTACATGAGTTGCATGAGATAGGTTAGCAAAATTGAAACAAATTGGTTACAAATTTGTGAGAAGCTACATCATAATGCAAATCCCATATACACTAGAAAGTGAAACTCTGGATCAATTTGTGAGGAGCTTGAAGTTGCACACCAAATTAGAAGTGACCATGTGAGAGTCCAAAAACTTGGAGGAAACCATGTATTTAGCTAAGCGCTTTGATTCCTTGGTTGTGAAAACTTGGTCTTGATCTCAACCTTGATAGAACCTACCAACACACTACACATGGTGGAGGAGCCGGTGTTGCGGGGATTGGTTGGTCTTGGGAGTGCGCCAAGCACATGGCTGCTTGCGCTCAGACTGCTAGGCTTGTCAATTGTTCAAAGCCTTTTGTAATCATACGCTCTCTCTCTATTTGCCCGGCTGGCAGTCCTTCTTGCTAGAGCAGCTTGCTACCGATCTTTCTAAATGTAGGCTCATGGTTAATGGCTTCTTGGATTGGCCTCATTGGCGCAATCGTATTCTTCAAGCTTCATTGCCAATGTTAAAGTTCTGTCCATGTTAAGTTGTGTTCAATGGGCTGTGATGTAATTCCTCTAACGAATCACAGTCCTATGGCCAGGTTCAGATAATCATGATCAAGTCAGTGACAGGTCTTGGAAATGCAGCTCAACTAAGACTGAGAGCTCCAAGACTGGAGTCCTCTCATTTAAACTATTCACGGACTAAAGATTCACATTCATCAAGGAAGTATATATTTATCATAATCCCAAGCCTTGCAGTTATAAATTTTTGAAACCCAAGCAGCTTCAAACAATACAATGACTGACTAAAATCTTCAATGGAAAAGCATGTACACAAAGGAGGAGAAGTGAGCAAGTTCTGCATCCTAATCCTTACAATTTGTAGCCCTCCGTTCTGTCGTGCCTCCATCTGAGATCTTCTTTAAGTCTGTTCTATGGTCAACAGGTTCTCGTTCCACTTCTTCTTTATTCTTACCCTGAACTAATCACTCCCTTCTCTGTCATTCACCCGGAATCTTTGTTATGTCATTCTCCTAAAACATTGCTCACACCTTTCTCAAAACAAGCCACTTCTTTCTCTTTCACTCCCTTCTTTGGCATTCCCCAAAACTCTTTGTTATGTCATTCTTCTGAAACACTCATTGTAAAATCAATTCCTGGAAGAGGCATTTCTCCTTCTTGAAACTCCATGTCAATTCCTGAAGAACTTCTTGCAAGCCCTACAGAATTCCCAAAACTTCTCACTGTGAACTCCTAGAAGACATTTTTCTCAACTCCCAAAAACTTCTCACTGTCAAATCAACGCCTAAAAGAGACATTCCTCATTCTCAAAACCCATGTCAATTCCTGAAGAGCTTCTTGCCAGCCTTACTGAATTCCCAAAAACTTCTCATTGTGAACTCCTGGAAGACATTTTGCTCAACTCCCGAAAACTTCTCACTGCCACTTCTTGGAAGATATTTCTCTCAACTCTTGAAACTTCTCGCTGTCAAATCATCTCCTGGAAGAGGCATTCCTCATTCTCAAAACCCCATGTCAATTCTTGAAAGAGCTTCCTGCCAGCCCTACTGCATTCCCGAAACCTCCTCATTGTGAACTCCTGGAAGACATTTTTCTCAACTCTTGAAAACTTCTCACTACCAACTCTTGGAAGACATTTCTCTCAACTCCTAAAACTTCTCACTGTCAAATCAACTCCTGAAAGACATTTTTCTCAACTCCCAAAACTTCTCACTGTCAAATCAACTCCTGGAAGAGGCATTCCTCATTCTTGAAACCCATGTCAATTCCTGAAGAGCTTCTTGCCAGCCCTATTGAATTCCCAAAACTTCTCAATGTGAACTCCTGGAAGACATTTTTCTCAACTCTTGAAACTTCTCACTGTCAAATCAAGTCCTGGAAGAGGCATTCCTCATTCTCAAAACCCATGTCAATTCCTGAAGAGCTTCCTGCCAGCCCTATTGAATTCCCAAAACTTCTCACTATGAACTCCTAGAAGACATTTTTCTCAAAAACTCTTTGTCACTTCCCGAAATCCCACTGTCAGCCCTCTGTTTCTCCCGAAACTCCTTCTGTCCACCCATCAACTCCTGGAAAACATTGCCCTCAAAAACTCTTTGTCACTTCCCAAAACCCCACTGTCAGCCCTCTGTTTCTCCCAAAACTCCTTCTGTCCACCCATCAACTCCTGGAAAACTTTGCCCTCAAAAACTCTTTGTCACTTCCTGAAACCCCACTGTCAGCCCTCTGTTTCTCCCAAAACTCCTTTTGTCCACCCATCAACTCCTAGAAAACATTGCCCTCAAAAACTCTTTGTCACTTTCCAAAACCCCACTGTTAGCCCTCTGTTTCTCCCTAAACTCCTTCTGTCCACCCATCAACTCCTAGAAAACATTGCCCTTGAAAACTCTTTGTCACTTCTCAAAACCCCATTGTCAGCCCTCTGTTTCTCCCGAAACTCCTTTTGTCCACCCATCAACTCCTGGAAAACTTTGCCCTCAAAAACTCTTTGTCACTTCCCGAAACCTCACTGTCAGCCCTCTGTTTCTCCCAAAACTCCCTCTGTCCACCCTTCAACTCTTGGCAAACATTGCCCTTGAAAACTCTTTGTCACTTCCCGAAACCCCACTGTCAGCCCTCTATTTCTCCCAAAACTCCTTCTGTCCACCCTTCAATTCCTGGCAAACATTGCCCTCAAAAACTCTTTGTCACTTCCGGAAACCCCACTGTCAGCCCTCTATTTCTCCCGAAACTCCTTCTGTCCACCCATCAACTCCTGGAAACATTGCTCCTACCAAAGCCCATTGTCACTTCCTGAAAAACCCTACTGTCAGCCTCTGTTTTCCCAAGACTTCTCCATGTAGGAAATTCAACTCCTGGCCACATTGCTCCTTCAAAAGCCCATTATCCTCCCAAAAACCCCACTGTCCATTCTCAAAGAACTTCCTGCCAGCCCTACTGTCTTTCTCAAAAAAAAACTGCTGTCCCAAAAATCAAATTTTTTTTTTATTCCTGCCAAGTCCTTCGAGACTTCTCTGTCTCTCTCTTCCGTGCAGAAACCCTTCAAGATTTTTCTCCTGACCAAAAACACTTCCCAAATTTTCTGCCTGCCTCATCCTTTTGCTACTGCCCCTCTAAAATACTCTTGAGACCCCCCAATAACATAAACAAACTCCAACGCTTAAGTGACATGCAAATAAACCCCCGAGCTTATGTAACATTAAAGAAAATCCACCACTCAATTTCCTCCTTCCCTTAATACAAGAGAAAATCCTTGAGCTTACAGGAACACAAAACAACTACTAGTTTCACCATAACATAAACCCTTGAGTTCACTAACATGAAAAACTCATACCAAATGACACCAATACTACGTGTAGATTATTTTTCCAAAGACACCAGCAAGAATAGAGATTCATGCCATCCAATAGAGACCACTGGGCACTATAGATAGGGAAAGACCACAACAAAATGGTGGTTATTTTTATTATTGCCAAATTGGACATTACATTGTTGAATGCACACTCAAGAACGGACAAACCCAACAAATCATCCAAATGGGGTTCATGGAGCATGATGACCAAGGACACCAAGAATCCCAATAGAATAGTTTGAGACACCTATTGGGAACTTGATTTGTTCTAATAGGGTTGAAGGCTTGAATTATGCAAGTTTACTTCAATTACAAGGTATGATATTTGATCATGATTATAGGATTTTGGTTGATTTTGCAAGTTCAAAGAATTTCATGTCCATGCAATTAACAAAAGAATTAGGTATTCATATCAAGTCAAGAATTAGAAGTAGATTGATAGTGGCTGATGGTAGAAAGTGTTCTGCATTTTGTACTTCACATCTTGTTATATTCAAGATTGGGAAGGATTATTTGGAATATATGAGATTTAGAGTGGCACTTCTACACTATAATGTCATTCTAGGTTTGCCTTGGCTTGAACATCATAAGGTTCAATTTAATTATATCTAACAACAAATTCAAGTACAACACCAAGGTAAGAATTTTTAGATGTATTTCTAGATGATTTGCCAAAGGGATTACCCTTTTGTCATGGTATGCTCTTCAAGATTAAGTTATTGCCAAGAAGTACTCTAGTGAGTTAACCAATCTATTTGCACTCATCAAATGAGTTGGAAGAGGTTCAAACAACATTGATGGAGTTGATGGAGTTGTTGGAGAAGGATTTCATATGACATAGTACATCTCCTTGGGGAGCATTAGTACTATTTGTCTAAAAGAAGGATGGATGATTTTGCTTTTGTATTGATTATCTGGACTCAATAAACAAATAGTGATTAATTCATATCTTTTGTATCAAACTGATGAATTTCTAGATCAATTGAATGGAGCACAATACTTCTCCAAGTTGGACCTCCAAAGCGGCTATTGGTATATTATTATTGATAGAGAAGATGTGCAAAAGACTATCTTTTGCACAAGGTATGGGCATTTTGAATGGAGAGTTCTACCTTTTGGGTTTACTAATGCTCCAAAAATCTTCATGGATCCGATGCATCAAGTGTTGGATGGGTTATTGGATCAATATATGGTGGTGTTCTTGGATGGTATTTTAATATATAGCAAGATGGAGGTAAAACACATGATCATGTGCAAGAAGTCCCTAAGATGACAATCAAAGTTTTATTACAAGAAGTCAAAGTGTGCCTTTTGGCAAAAGGAAGTTACCTTCTTGGGTCATAAGGTCTCATCAGAGGAGCTCAAGATGGAAGAGGAGAAAATCAAGGCCATTATTGATTGGCTTACGCCAAAGGATGCCATAGAAGTGTGGGCATTGAATGGATTGGCAAGTTTTTACCAATGATTCATCCACTAGTATGCTCATGTGGCCGCACCATTGATGGATATCTTGGCAAAGACCTCAAGCTTTGAATGGACCACCAAGTATGAAGAAGCATTCAAGAAGCTAAAGCATGTGGTACCTTCAAGATCCATCTTCAACCATATGATCTGCAACTACCTTGGGTGATTTATTGTAATGCTTCTAAATCTGTCATTGGAGTTGTGTTGCAATAAGAATCCAAATAGGTTACATTCCATTACCTTTGTGTCTTGCCTTCTAAACACCATAGAAAGATTTACTTTCCTCAAGATCAAAAACAACTAAAAATGGTATATGCTACTTTGGTATGGAGGCATTATCTCTTGGGGAAACAAGTGATCATGCAAACCAATCACAAAGCCTTACATTTGGAGTACATGAAGAATTGGCATCATTGATGAGAGGAAAACTCCAATTGTTTGACATCAAACTTGAGAACAAACCAAGTAGGTTCATTTCATCCTTGATGCACTATCATGATGACTTGATTTCAAGACTCTTCATGAACATCTTGTTGTGGCAACAATTATGACAATATCAATTGATTGAAAAGTCCAAATTGAGTTTAGGACCACTTTACAAGAAGATTTCTTCTTTTAGATGGCACAAGGTTATCTTGCAGCACCAAATAAGGAATATAACACACCTCCTTCAAAGAAGGCCCTCTATTATGTGAGAACTCAATTTATGTTCCAACTAAGGATGATCTATGACTTGTGTGCATTCAAGGAGCCCATGACTTACCAATCATTGGTCACTTTGGTGTGGACAAGACCTTGGGTACCCTAGCATGCCAATGGTGGTGGCCCAACATGGTACAAGAGTTTTGAGAGTTTGTTCGATCTTGTGGGAGCTACCAATGCAACAAGATCAATAACCAAAATCCAAGTGTACTCCTTCAACCACTTTTCCATCCCATCTACTTGACGGGAACATGTCAGCTTATATCCCATCACATCCTTGCCAAAGACAAAGCAAAGTCACATAGCAATTGTGGTGTTTGTTGATAAGCTTAATAAGAAAATCCATGTGGCACCAACCTTTGACACAATGGATGTTCCAACATTGGCCTAGATCTACTTTGACAATGTCTTCAAGCATCATGGGATACCTCATGTATTCACTTCCGACCATGATCCTTGATACATTGGTAAATTTGGCAAGCACTCTTCAAGCTACTCGGCACCAAGCTTATTTTGTCCACATCAACTCATATCATCCTATCATCCTCAAATTGATAAGCAACCTGAATGTGCAAATCACCCTATGGAGAATATACTTCATACCTTTGCCAATGTTCACCATACAAACTAGGATGAATGCCTTACAGCTATTGAGTTTACCTATAATAACTCCAAGCAAGCAAGCACCAAATTCTCTCCTTTCTTCCTTAATTTTGGCCAAGCCCCACTTATTCCAAATTCCCTTCTTGCTCCTCTTCCATCTTACATTCCTCACACTTCTGCCTTCTTGACCATAATATCATACTCCCTATAGTAAGCCAAATCTCATCTTCTTGCTCAAAGTTGTCAAAAGCAATACATAGATCAAAATTGTTGTGATCTCACTTTTCACCTTAGTGATAAGGTCATGTATTCTTCTAGTAACCTACCCCTCACACTTGGTACCCAAGTTCATAAATTTACTCCTAATTGGATATGTCACCTAAATTATTTCTCTTGTTGCCTATGAACTTCCCTTGCCTAGTCATATGCAAATCCACCTTGTCCTTCATATTTCCAAGTTGAAACCCTTTGTTTCTAATCCATTTTCCTTTTCTACTTGTGTACAACCTACTCCTCCTCCTTTGATCTTTATCAACAATCATGAGGAGTACGAAGTTGATTGTATCTTTGCCTGTTGCCACATTCCACATGGCTGCCAACAACATACAAAGTACAAAATCCTTCGGAGAGGGTATCCCCTTCATGATGCCACCTAGGAACCTTTTTCTCATCACCACAATGCACAAATGGCCACCCAATAGTTTGAAGCTTCCATGGTGACAAAGACATAACCAATCAGTGATAGGGAAATATGTATCAATATGGAGTTTTTAGAGGAGTTAGTCAAGATTCACAAAGTAGCAAATATGCCATATTAGCCAAGAATTATAAGAATATTCTAGAAGCATCTAGAAAGCTTCTTGGTAGTCCAAGTATCAAGTGACATGTATACCAAGTGGTGACTTCTAGGAAGAAACTTCTTGGTAAGTTTCTTGGCTAGCTTAGCTTGCACGCCAAGTAGGTGGCTTCTAGAAGGAAGCTTCTGTGGAAGCTTCCTAACTAGCTTAGCTTGCACACCAAGAAGAAGGCTTCTTGAAGGAAGCTTCTCAAGAAGCTTCCCAATTAGCTTAGCTTGCACTCTAAGAAGATTGCTTTTAGGAAGTTTCTTGAGAAGCTTTTGAAGAGCCTTATATGTTCCCTATAAATACCAAAGCCCAAGCTCATGCTAGCCATTCAGAGTTTCACTCATTCAAGAATCATAATGTGATCTTTCATGTTGATCTTCCATTCTTCTATTCTCTCCTCGGTCTTTTACACCTCCTCTTTAATTTTTGGAAAGCTTCAATATTTTCCTTTGCACACTATTTAAAAAATCTGCTCTTCAATCTCCACCTTTCAAATTGCCTTAAACCTTCAAACCATGGTACTTGATTCTCAACTTGTCTTCTAGCCTTGTAACTGAATTGCCTTCTACCTTGGTTTGTAATCTCCTCCTCAATCTTTGAACTCCACTCTTCTTCTTGATAGACCTTGGACTTATAAATTGAAAATTTGAAATTTGAAACAACACTCTTTCTTGTTATAATAACCCAAGAAGCACACAAGATTGGAACTCTTAGAAAACTTTGATACCCCAAAAGAACACCTTGTCTTTATTATTATAATGTTCCAAAGACAAAAGAAACCCAATAGAAACACTAAAGAAGAAACATTAGAGAAATACAAGGCTTCATCCCTTAATACTCTAATGCCCCAAAAGAGCACCTTGATTTTATTATATAGCAAAGAGAATCCACTCAATGGGAGCTTCACCATTGGATCAGTTATATGGATCAATGATATTTCAATGAGCTCTACCATTAGATTAGTTGCATGGATTTGTGACAAGTTGATCTGTAACACCCATTTGTGCATGTGTGTGGTATTGTGATATTTAGCTTGGTATTACAAGTACTTAAGAGATATTATTTATATAGAGATAAAGGATGGTTATATATTAGTCATGGTTAGCTAAAGTTAGTCATAGCTAAGATAGAGTGGAATTTACTTTAGAGGAAGTAGAAAAGATGAGCACCACTATTTTGGATTTTAGTGTGTTGACTTGGTATTATTCCTAGGTGTTTGGCTTTGAGGAAAGAGTTGAGAACTCTTGGGCCCGCAAGCCTTTTTGTTTTGGATTCTTCTTTAGTCCAAGGATAGCCCGTGTGAAGGAATCCTTGACTTAGTGGTTGGGTCAAGATAAGACCACATGCTTAGGGGAATATGCCCATGTGAGTGGATATTCCTTTCTATTTTTTGACTTTACTTGATTTTTAGTCTAGTAACTTGAGTTACTACGGTAATTAGTAAATTTGGTATGTAACTATTTCACAAGTATATAAACAAGGGGTGAGGAGGTACTCATCATCCTTTCATTTGCAACTATCTCTCTCTCATTGAGTTCTCTAGTGAGCAATGTCTTGAGTCTTGGAGTGTTAGCCTTGGAGGAGTATGATGGAGTTGGGGTTCCTTGCCTTCTTAGTCCATGGTGCGCTACCATAATAGCCATCAGAGGTTCATCCTGAGTGAGAGACAGGCCGGCTCACAGATCTTTGTCCTATTTGGTTGGTTAAAAAGTTTGACTAAAGGGAATCTTTAGAGAATCTTTCTATAAGAAGCTCAGAATTGCATGGGTGAGGTACCATTGGAAAGCTCTCAAAAAGACAAGACAAGCTCTTGACAAGACAAGCAAAGAGGAGAAGGCAATGACTTTATTTCCCATGCAAAAAAGTGGTCTAAATTAAGCCTTTATTTCAACACCTAATTCATCCATTTAGGTATTCAAAATTGGCTATCCAGTTTTTAGGGTGTTTTCAATTTTTGCACTACTGGTGAAAATACTGTTTTGGTGATATCTTTATCTGATCTACTTAGATCATCATATATAACATCCCTCAAGATATTACCAAGTCAATTTTCACCTCTGGATACTATATCTAGCTAATAGTATTATAATTATATAGCAAAGATTATCCTCTCAAGAGGAACTACACCCTTAGATTAATTGCATGGATTGGTGACATGTTGATCCTGCGATTGGTCAATCAAGTTTGACAAAAGAGAATCATTGTGGAATATTTTTGTAAGAAGCTCAAAATAACATGGGTGAGGTATTGTTGGAATGATCTCAATGAGACAAAAATGGGAATGGAAGCAACACCTTTTCCCCTCCTCTCTAAGATGGGGAGTAAAATTCCTACTTTTCAAGGCCTAATTCTTTTGTTTAGGCCTATGAAATTGACTCTAAAGTTTTTGGTGTATTTTTTACTTATAATTTTTAGTGGGAGTCTTTTTCTAGTTACTCCTCTATTTGATCTAGTTAGACCATCATGTATAATATCTCTAAAGATATTACCAAGACAATCTTCACATGTGGTAAATTTATCTAGCTATTGGTATTACACTTATGAGGAGACTCCTTATATCAAATTGTTGACTATCCTGCATTGACACTCTTCAATTTGCACATATGGACCTCCTATTTTAAAATGTGGTGTAGCAAGCAAAGCAATCTTTACTTTTTTTTAATATTGTGAAATCAAGATTCTTTGAATTACATTCTTTCCTTGAAAGAATGTAATTTTATAGTACAATGAATTTATTCATTCATACATTTATTACCAAAATTCCTCTCAAATAATACTAAATCATAGCTACAACTACACTTCCAAATTATATTTCTAGCTCATGACTTGCATGGTTGAATTAATTTTGAGCCATTACACAAGCACACTTCATTTACAAATAAGCAAACCCATTTCCAAACAGGAAAACCCATTCTAAAAAAAATGGACCCATTAAAATATAAGCAAACCTAATATACATATAGAGAAAACCCATTCTACAAACAACAAACCCATAGTTCACAAAGTAGACCAATTTATCAGATTACATAATTCAAATTTTGTACAAGCAGACTCATATATCAAATGAGTGGACCCAAATGTCATCATGAGCGGAGCTATTCCCATATGAGAAATCCCATCAGTTTTGCAAGCAAACCCACTCAAAGACCAACCAAACCCATCAATTTCATGAGCAAACCCATTAAAATCCTGAGCAAACCATTATGGCCCATTTAAAAAACATACAATGAAAGGCATTATACATCTATACAATGTAAAACTTCTACATTTTATGTCACAAGTTTTTTACTAGAAAAAAATTCATACATTAAGGGGGTGTTTCATATAAATATCTGCCCAGAGCTCAATTTAATGCCAGGCAGATTTCTACCATTGATTGCCTAGTCTCTTCTCTTACAAGGTGAGCACTCACTCCACTTGGTCTCTTGTTTGAAATCTATCTACTCTATTTGCACTTGCACTTGCTCTTGGTCCTCCCACATATCACATCCATTTATTAAAAATTTATGCAATATAACACAAGCACCAATCCAATTCAAGAGAAAAGAGTCCCTGATTTTGTTGTTTAATTGGGTTCTTAACTCATGCAAAGAATACCACTGTGCTTTTAATATACCACTATAGTGTTCATTACAGACCTTGTTTGAGCAACACAGCAATTGAAGTCCTTCATCTTTTGTATTTATGCTTGTTTATAAGAAGGCACCAAGTTCATGGGCACATATCCAACATTACTTAGTAAATATTGATTGCTCTCAAATGAACCACATGCTCCCCATTGATTAAAATCTGACCAAAGCTCCACATTTCTTATACATTTCATGTCATGATCCAAGCATTCCTGTTCAATAACACCCAGTCATTAGAGACTCACTAATGTATAAAGTATGAAATCCCTAAATTCAATCCAATCCATTACATTGTGCAAAGTTAAAATTTGATAGTCACCTTGGTTAACCACACACTAAAAAATACCAAATGTTCTACCTATATTCAATGTACTGCAATCCACTTACCTCCTACCAAGTGATAATAAAAAACACTGCTAAACCACCCACTCAAGCATAGAAAATGATAGATTGCACTTACCTCCTACACAATGGTAATATCGCACCATCCTCAACCACACACTCAAGCATAGAAAATGCCAACTACAAATTCAATGCAATCCAAGAACTTTCTACAAAGTGTATAATGTCAATGAAATCCAACTACCTCCTACAAAGTGCATAATTTTCTACTTGTCATTGCATATCATTTGCTCATTAATTGAATAGGTGCCTTTTTTGCTGAAATAAACTTCCCCATCAATGGGAGGCCTTTGTGAAAATGGGAATAGAGACCTGTCCACTAAACCCACATAACCCAAGAATCTTTTCCATACAAACAGAATGAAATTCTTGCTCTCTCCTCCAACCCAGGCCATTGCACCTCCTTCCTCAATATGGAGAAGAAAACAATGATTACTCTATTGGTAAAACTGGTAGTGGATTTTGCAGTAATTTTCCATAGGTTCATTTCTCTTGCCACCAACACTCCAATCCCATTATGTCCAAAAAAATCCAGAGCTAATGCCACTTGGAGCCATATAGGTTTTTGTTTTCTTCCTACATCTGTCCTTTTATTAAAGACTTCGTGAACTTTAAGGATATTCACTAAAGCAATAAGAAAAAAGGTCCATATCCATCCTCACTAGTTGTTTGAAAGTGAGAGGATCAAATACAAATAAATATTTAAACAATAAGTCTATACTACTACAGGTTGTTTGAAATATATCCTTCAAATATAAGCCCTTGTGGATAAATTCACACCAGTTGCAAAGCCGTACCCAATTATCTAGTTCCTCTTTGTCACTCCAGTCCTCCAAATCCAAAGACTCCTCTAGGTCCCATGAGCCCCAAGAGAAATAGACAGTATCATCATCATATGTCCATACCTCGATACTAGTATCATCTGCTATTTGGAAACGAGTTAATTCTTGCATTTGGTTTCAAAGAATTGATCAAGTACCAAGGCGAGGCATTCTCTAATTCTTGATTTTGTGCAGAAACAGAGGATTAAAACCCAGGCACTTGATGGATTAAAGCACTCAGAGCTGTTACCACAAGCACCCCGCTAAGCAGAACAGGAATAAGTAAGAATATGGAATCGATTTCGCCACTAAAATAGAAAGATTGGTTGACAAATTGATGAACCAAACTGAACAAGATCATTGATGGAGGATTAGGGAATAACCCCGAACTAATGACTACACAAAGAAAAAAAATGATATTCAAAAAATAACACATATCCGATGTTTCCAAATTCATTTAAAGAGGTAATCATTAAAAGTCACGGACATGTCCCGTAATCCCCTTCCCTCCTGTAAACCTGGAAGAGGCAACCCGGAACCTATTTACGGACTACATGATGTTCTCGATTCCTGAGAATCACTCCCTTCCGCCCCGTAAAATTTTACCGGCAATCCCGTTAAATATCTATGGGACCTTTATGGACCCCAAAATTGAATTTCTGAACCCCCTAATGTAATACAACTGGGTTAATCGAAGGCATCCATCAAATGAATAAAGATTAACCCGTATAGGTCGATTGCGTAGTGTTTAATGAGATCACATGAAGGCATGAATACCTTACTCTGATATACAAAAGAAATCTTTGTCACGTTTTAAACTTGTGAATTAATGAATGTTTTTTATAGGAACTTTTTTCATTTGCTCAGATTATAGGAAAATTTTCTCAGGCACATTGGCCGATAACTTGCGGATTGTTATTTATTCCCACTAGTCGAATTAGAAATATTTCTCAAACGGAATGTAGGAAAGAAATATGGATACTTTTGCAACTGTCAGTCGATAGTTCAACGTGTAATTAAAGTTTTCTTATGATTTATCTTCTTACTTGGTAAAACAAGAAGCATTATTGAAATCAACAATAGATCCGGTCATGGTCATCGAGCTCCTGGTATTCAATTTATATCATGTTTTGATAGTATTGATACATCTGAAATGCTGTTTTATACGGTTCTTATATATATATATATATATGACTCCAATCACTGTGGTATTGAACTTCGCCCACGATGTGATAATCATGGGCCCGTAGGTACAGTACTCACATTCTTGGCCCGACTTCCAAACGAAGGAACATCCGGCGTGGCCATGAATGCGCAATTAACGTGACAGACTCTACAACACGTACTCCATCGGATCGAAAAGATGCTGGTAATCGCGTTGAGAACATGTTGGTGAACTTGGATTCCGGATGCTACTTAATCTGCATCGAGTTACATAAGAACTTTATTTCTTAACTTAATTTTGGAACAACACTACTTATAACACGATATCCAGAGGACACGTACCGAGAATGAATGCGTTTCCACACTCTGAATTTGTGCCGAGATTTCTCACACCCACAAGACACGCTCACAGCGCTTGCATGCAACATTTGATTCCATGATTTTAATATCTGAAGTTTACATAGGCATGAGATGGCGATGTGGGGTGATCCCTTCGTGAAAAGCTAAGGCTCAGCTTTTATCTTGTTTGTTATCTTTTCTGAATCGAGTTGGTAAGACACGAGGGGACTTATTTCTGTACTCTCTTCTATGTTTCTTGTTTGCTGATCATTCGAGTTCGCATTCTTTTTGGTTGATAATTGCATTAAGCAAACTTCCCCGTTATCATAACCTTGTTTGGATGTGATTTAATTAAGGCGAAAATTCAAGAGATTTGTTTTGGGTCATGAAAACAATGCCAACACCCGTATTAATGCGAAATTAATAGAATGACTTATCAACTAATGTTTCATTTCCCTGGAGGATCATAATTATAGTATCGTTTCTCTGAGTGAGGGTTTACTTCCCCTGTTAACTGTGCAACCCACACAATTTATGTTCAGTATGTAAAACTTAAAAGCGGCTAAGTAACAAACCAAATCTTACAAAGCTTGTCGGAACAGAGATATCTTAACATACAAGACGAGAAGACGGGAAGTGATAAAATTTTACAATTTACCTATGACATGTTTCCATATTATTATTGAGAGAGTGGTGAGCTCCTGGTATTTACCTCGAACACATCAAAATTTACATGTACCACCAAAGAATTAAGCATCAATCTAATGTTCCTGTAACTAAACTCTCAGCTTGGCAATCTCCCGTTAAGAGTTGGTTCCTAACTCCACCTTTATGCCCAATGGTGAACCTGGTAATTCAACGAAGGCTTTGAAACTCAATCTTCCCAGATATGCGAACAATGAGTAATATTTTTAATCTATAGAACGTCAAATCCCATGGAAGTTGCAGCTAAATCGAAGACCGGTGTTCAAACAAAACACCTACTAGGCACTCATTATCTAGCTCTGACCATAGATCGCATCTACATTTGACCACCATACTCTTGGTCGGTAAGAATCTCAACCACTCAGCTGTACTTGGCACCTTACTGCCTATCTTCTCAAAAAACTAGTACTACTGTCATCCATTGTGCACTTGACTAGTTCAAAATTCTGCACTAAACTGCTAAAGTTGGACAGTGGAGAGGGAAGAGTGATTTTGGCCTCAGCTTCGAGGAACACGTAGCCTTCTCTCCGACCCAGTACCACCGACCAACTTGGTCCTCCATTCTGCACACAGACATCGAGGGGATTTGGAACCGGCGTGATCATGCAAAAAAATGGTCGAACAAAGACAGTAGCCATTGTACATATTTATTAGGACCTGGTGCTGATTAAAATGTCTAAATAGTCTTGTATGTCTAAGTGATAAATACGGCATGACTAAATGATAAACTAGTTAAGGAGTTCAAAGTACTCTGTCGCAACATGTTTAGTTGGAATTGACCTTCATGAGGCTTTGACTAGAAAAGAAAATCACTTACTTTCAAGGTAGGATCACGTGCGACAAGCGCAAGAATATCTGCACATGTTACAATGTCTGGGCAAGCTTCTTCAAGCGCTGTTCTGATCCTGTCAATTTGCTCAAACCCTCTTAGTGAGTCTTGATTTGAGTTTGGTGATGCATCGGTATCCTTCTCTGATGTTGTAGTAGTTGTGGAGTTTAAGAGTGCTGATGCATCACAACCCTGAAGCAAGGTGGAAACACAGCCAGCTTAGGATCAAATTAAACTTGAATATGGAACTCCGCTATGCGGTCGTTAAAATTGATGATACAAATCATATTGAAAATCTTATGTACCGTAGATCTCCCTGCTTTTGACGAATCAATTTAGAACTGTAATGTCCACCGATGCACTTAGACGTGAACAAAATATCAGCATTATATTCTTAGCGGACTGCAGTGAAAGAATTGCCATGGAAAGGAAGCTAATCTCCCTTTTCTACTGATTGATGTGCAACTCACCCGAACGAAGCAATCGTGAAATTGCAAAACATCCAGACCTCCCGCCAAATTAGGATCGGTGGAAATGAATTTATTGACCAGCTCGCTGACTACGAAAGTAGCCTGGGGGCACGAATGTAAATGAAAGTGCTCAGATACTCCCCCGCCTGCTTCTTCCAACCTTTTGTAGAGCATCTCCGCCGTCGCAGCTCTACTGGGATATCTTATGCTTCTCGCGTAACTGATTGCGCCATATAAGTAGACCCCAATAAATACAAGTACTGCCAACTTCACAGTTGACGCAGCCATTTTCCCAGCTCCTTTCACTGATCCCCATCGCATTGTTGACGAGTCTGCAGTTAGCCCTGCTTTGATTGAGTCCGCTCTCATTAGTGGTGCCGTAGCTGTAGATCCTTGAAATGGACCTCCTCTGGCTTGGGATGAATCCGTCGGAAATGACACCGTTCTAGTCAGTGATGACGCTTTGGGTAAAGGTGCCTTGAATGAGCTCCCTCTGTTGAGTGATGAATCCATTGATGCTCTGGGGGCTCTTTCGATAATCTTCAGTTGTTGACGTTTGCTACACCCACAACTTGTCTTTCACTGAGCAGTGGAAATCAGAGCTGAATGGGATACCACCTTCCGAGAGGGCTGGTCTGCTTGCAGGGACCAAGTCCTTCCTGCAGATGCAACAAGAGCTCATGACTAGCTTCCGGATAGATAGAGGCAAGAGCTAAAGAAACTGCTTTCTCAATTGACCTGATGTTCAGGCGTACGGCCTAATTGTCTCAAGTGTCTCGGATGACACGATAGTCGAGTGTTTTCCACAGATTTATAGTTGCAGCATACGTATACCGCTTATTGAACAGGAGTGAACCTAAGCTTATCAGAGCTCAATGTGCAGAAAGACGCCAGGAAGCAAACATAACAGGGCAACATGCACGTTGATCAGGAATGAATCTACCAGCAAGGTCCGAATTCTTTTGAAAAGAGATATTTTATGCTATAGAACATCCAGTGAGTACAGAGTAAAAAATCCTTCCAAACGTCTGATTCATGCATATGATCTGCAAAACATGGTAGAAGACATCTGCGACTGAGTCTGTATGTATGGAGAAATAGTTCGCCGTACTATGGACATGTACAGGACAATATCATAACAAAGAAGCTAGCTCATCGTAAGAGTGTAGGGTGTAGCAATTATAGCACTAGTTTACTAGTTGAGTTCAACTCGGATCATTTCTGCAATAAAACGATACCGAAGCTGTTGCTAGTAATAGTTGCAATTCGATCTTCTGTTCTGGCGATCCAGCTACCACACATAGTTAACTGCATTGTCTTTACGTAAGGGGCTGCACTGAGGAACTTACTCGAAATGAGGATCCTTCAAGATTGACTGCTGCTCTTGGGAGTAAAATGCTGGTATAGCTTCACTTATGGAACTCGCTTATATAGTACCCTTGCTGCTATGGGCATGTCCGGTACTTGAATCCTAAAAGTGTTTGTCTTAATTTTGACTTCGATAAGGTAAGTGAGGATCTCGTGATTGATCACGCTCTACGTTCACCTTTATTTCCACGAACAAAGAGAAGTCAGCACCAGGAGCGCGTTGAGCTCGGTATGTGAAGGTATCAGACTTGAGATTACAAAGGCTACTGTAACATCAGGTGTCGTGCGGTAGGGACCTTAATTTGCCGACTTCACGTGAATTTTGAGGCACGCGCGCGTTTCACATTGACGTCATTCCTCCCTGCAACATGGGACGATAGATCCTACTAAAGACTAGGTCTTCTGTAAGCATGCCGGATTTTATGTACTTATGATTGAAAACTACTTGCTTTAGAGCCGTTGATGCCAACCTTACTAGCAACGAATGGCGTTTGGTTCCCAGAGCACGAACGGGTGTAAATGGCGGACTGGGATTGCAGCAGAATATTCAGATCCCAAATGTCGTCGAGAGAATGGATCTGAAACCTGTGAGAATGGAATCAAGGACAATGCATTTGTCATCCGTATGTGTCCATGTTACCGTATCATGTAATTTGAAGGAAGCAACTTCAGGAATTCTTTCGGTAAGGCGAAATCGAATGTCTTGAAGCTGCAATCAGCAACGGAACTCTCTTCTATCATGTCCTACAGTGATCTGATGCCCTCAGAGTATTTCCGTCCCGTGATGAAGGAATATTTAGGTTTTCATTTACTGCGAGATTCGCATTCATGACTGTATGATACTATGTATGATATTTGCACTATTTCGCTTTCGAGCTTGGCATGTGACGTATCGGAGATTTGTGCCGATACCATTCCGTCATGCAATTCCAATAGACATATAGATTTGGATACACGTTGAAAAGTTGTAGCATCTATATTAAAAGTCCTGTAGATCCCCAGCTTCCGTGGATGAAGCCTCATATATTATATCACAAATCCTGTGGCCAGTTCTCGCATTCTAGTGGGTGAAACCGGAGCCCGCCGGTTGAACCCACGTTGAGTTATTTCTTCACAAGCTTCTGCCTTTTGCCCGCCACCGATTCGTTGTGAGTCAAAGTGCAGCCCAGTATGGCTAGTGGCTTCATTTACGCGCTTCTGTTTGACCTGATCCAGGTGATGTTTCACGTGAGCAGCCCTCTCATGTCACGTACCTATTGTTTCTGATTTCGTGATATAAGTCACTCTGGATGTAATCCATCTAGATCATGATTTCCAGGTCATGTTGATTACTTGAGTGACATGTTACAGGCTTCGGGGTCCAAGTTGGACTCGCTGTTACATTTTTGAACCTGTTATCCCAGCTGATCAATACCCAATGCACTTTTCTTGCTTCCTAGCCGTATATTTTATCAGCATATGCATAGATCAAGAAGTATCTATGAAGTCTTTGATTAAGCCATACACAAGCTATTATGAGTCATCAGTGTATCTGTACCAGACCTACAAAAATTATGCTTGAAGTTTAGATGGCGTAACAATCTTCTTTGCGTCAAACAAGTCCTGCACTGGTTTGACTTTGAGGAATTTGACAGCTACAAGATTGGTATTCAGATTTACATAAATTATGTTAAATTACTGTGGATTCCACTAGAGCTGCTAGCTAGAAGATATGTCGCTTCATGAATGTTACTGAGGACCGGATAAAGATGAATTGCTCACAAGGAACAGAAAATAACTTCTCTCAATGGATTCCCCAACGTATTGATTTCTTTGTGAACATGGGCTTCAGCTCTAAATGGAGTCCTCGTGCACTTTGAACAATTTCGCATTAGTCCTGTTTAGTACTTACGTCGTGAACGCAGTGAACTTCAGCAAATGAATATTTATAGTCTTCAGCTGTGCTTGCCAAAACAGGCTGCAGTGCCCCAGATGATAGACGATGAAAAATGTGAGATGATTTTGATGGAAGACATTACCAATCCTGGGGGTAAGGGTGACTGGGTAAGAGAGACGTAACACAGACATTGCTGAGGAGATGTACGGGCAAGAGAGTAAGAATATCATCCAATCCCAGCACAGCTTTCCTACAATTACATCTATACGAGAATTTCTAGCTACACCATGACAGAATGTGACAAATATATGCATTTTGATGTCTTGAGGGTGGAGTCACCACTGCATGACGTTTATGTCACGGGTAAAAAGTTCGACGTAAGAAAGAAGTAAGAAGTGAAGTAGAATACCAAGGAAATGCTGTGCTCGAGAATCTGAACCGTAGACATCGATCGTGCATTTCAGGACCGAAAGGTTTGCATGAAGCTGGAGTCCAAATAAAGTCTAGAGTCTACAGTAACTCCCAAATGGTCAGACTTTATTTCCGATCGCGCTATATGTTTATCAGGATATCTTTGATGTGATTGGCTTATTACTGATTTCAGGTGAGTTCTAAGTGTAGAAGTAATTGTAAAAAGTCACGTCGAGAAACTTCATTGCATTTTTCCATTCGGACATTTTGACGAAGAACGGTCCTCCAGGGTAAGTGCAATGCAAATCCTTGATTAACAAGTTCGATGCTGATCGAAATGCTAAGATTCTTTTGCACCGATTATGGAGCACCAATAGGCTGCTCCTGATCAACACAATCGTCAGTACTAAACATTCGACAGCAAATGCAGGATATGAATTCTATCTTATGGATGAATAAGGAATGTGGTGCAACGGCACTCGAGTTTGACTTCCTGTTGGTTAGCTTCTTCTCGAAGAAAACTCCCATGAATCGCGGACATGAGCAATTATTCCTATGTTCAATCGAGTCCAACATCAGAGGCAAAACAAGTTTTTGCCAAAGTATAGCCTCGATCGGCATGCACCGCCGGGAATGGACCTTATTCTGATCCATTTAGACAAGTTGAAGAAGAGAAGAACAAGTAACAAGTATCTTCCTTCAGCTTCCATAAACTAAATTTAGCTAATTTGTCGAGGCCCTGCTAACGTTTCACATCAAATGTAGTGAATGCGAATATTGCTTTCCTGAGCGAACCGATACCTTTTATAGACTATAATTGTTGCTGAAAACAGAATTAATGGAGTATAATTGAACAGTTACATTAAACCAGAAGTCCAAGCTGATCACTGCGGTTGCATAAGTACACGCATATACATAGACTACATAAAGCCTATACTGCCAAGTATAGATTCAAAACATTACATATATGATACAAAGTTTATAATTTTATATTTAACCTTGTCCTTATTATAGTATATGTTATATTCAAAGTTTTATATAATATAAATTCTCTAGATTCAAACTCATTCCACGATCATAATAATTATACATGTGGTATTGTATCAAGAAGTTCTATTACCCGAGAAGCTTTCATAGCTGAATGTAACTTGCGCTATGTGGTATTTGTGATCTACGTTGTTTATGTGGTATCGTGATCGCTTTTATGATAGGCGGTTCCAATTATGATCCGGCTATTTTATGTAGTCTTGTGGATAGGTGTAACGATATAGAATCATTCAAGTTTTTGTGTGAGACTCCGAGTATGAGGGATCTAATCCCTTAATACTTCATATGGTCTTATTGCATCTCCTTACGAGAGATGAGGTGCAATACCTTTCTACCTAAGTTTTGGATAATATTTTTGAAAGTTCCTGTGGCAAAATTTGACCAAGTTGGAACTTTATCCAATCTCTATGGTAAACAACAAATAACGAAAACATTCACTTAAAATAATAGTTTCGAATGTTATAAATTTTGATTAACAGTGGTTGTTTGTATAATTCTGTTATATAAAATCTGCAGCTAGATTTGAAAAGATAAAAAATAGTTATTTATTATTATCCATTCATTTATACTCTAACTACATAGAACTTAAAATTGAATCAGTCGTCTTACCGATAAGCATATTTGGTTCAAAGGTAGAAGACTTAATCCGTTCTGTTACAATTTTCTTGCAAGTTTTTATCCCGTACCATAAGATAAGGGATAAAAATTAACATGAAAATAAATTATAACTGTTTTATGTGATATTAAAATCCTGAATAATAGATAAATACTAGGAAATCAAGGAAACTAGAGCTAAGCAATCATTCAAAAAATTATATCAATGATATTTTTATTTAATATGTACATTTTGGCTCACTTTTCATCTATTTACAAAAATTCAATTTGGTTTTCCAAAAGATATCATATATAAGGGATATTAAGACCCTGATGCTTAATATGAATGGAATTTAATTTAGCAAATATCCATAAAAATACTCGATTTTAAAAGGCTAATTTTTATGCAGATAAATAATCTCATAAAGCATTATTTCTGATTTTTAATCAGATAAAGAGTGAAAGTAATCGTATTTCCTTAGATTTCAATTGGTATTTAAACATCGGATACCTAAATTTGAAATAAATTTAATTAAGTGATGTAAATTTTAAATATTTCTATTTCTATTAAAAGCTAAAAAATATTCGGTAGGGAAATTCATCCGTTCTTGTATAATTGTTAATCTCTACATTCTCGAATCAAGGATGTATGCATTTTCAAGAATCTCGAATAAAACATGCATGGAATTTTATGATTATAAAATCGATAGTTTTAGATTGGAGATTACTTGTAATGCTAAAAGTAACTAAAACCTGAGTAATAATTTATTTTTATTTTTATAAAATGAGTCTCTGTTTAGGAAAACCTATAATATTTTGCTGTAATTTAGATAAATTATAAGGTGTGTTGTTAATCCATTGGTGGATATATCATTTTAACTATCTTGACTTGAATTGCTAGATTGAAAGCATAATTATATACTGTGAAATTATGCTCATTGATAGAGTTCACAGATAACTGTTTGTATTGTATATAGTTGTATTTATCTAATCTTTACTTTCTTTTTTTCATTGTCTTATATATATATATATATATATATATATATATATATATATATATATATAATTTTGATCAAATTTAAAGGTTTGAAGATTACTTCAAATATGAGATATTTATAGGTAGAACTATATATTTAATAATGATATTATTTTAAGCATTGATTACTTTTTTTAGCTTATATAATTCTAAGTCAACAAGTTTTCAACAAACCGAAGGTAAATTTATGACTATATGTACATTAAATATTTTAGATCAAACCATATTTTATGTGGAAAATTAAACTAAAAACTAAATGAGAGAAAATTACTTCTTTATTTATATCATAAATTATATTTTGGAATTGGGAGGACCATTCATACTACAGAATCCCACATAAAATATTTAAAAGTTGCCCACCACAAGCAAGAATCCTTTTATTTTTCTTTATTGTAAAAACAAAAATTCTTTGATGTAGAGGTTTTATTTAAAATTATAAGTAAATTCTTATCTTTTGGAATTAAGAAAAAATAAAAATACCTTCTAAATTTTCTCCCAATTTATATAGGCATCAAAAAAATATTATATTTCTTACTATAAGGTTATCAATCAAAACAAGAAAATCAAGCAAAGGTTGGAGATGTTATGCACATGGCTATCTTCAATACCTCTCCAACCATAAAGAGAACCATAACAATCTTGTAAAATCCTCATTCCAATGATTTAAACACTCCAAATCTTTCCCTTGTAATCCACCATTTGAAGTCTCCTCCAAAAGTTAAGATAAAGTCTTGAACAATTCCACCAGAAAAGCTAAACAAATATAGTTCCAAAGTTCCTTTCTAATACCTATACAATGATACACCTTGACCACTTATAGGAATATTTAATCAATTTTGTGCAATACATGCCTCAAGCAAATTTGGGTAGATTTGACCCATTCAAGGCAGGCTTAGGTAATTTTAATTATATTTGCATGACAACAGAAAAGAAGGAGTTGGATCAAGACTTTGCCTAGACTAACTCCTCGCTTTTTTGGAGGAGAGAGAATGACTAGTCTAGTTATTTCTCCACTTAAAGTTTGACAAAAACTTTGCAAATCTCCTTCATAAGTCGCAGGCAAAGCTTGACAAAAGCCTTGAAAATGTACTCTAAAATCTAGGCAATTTTTGGTATAAGGAAAACGAGGAGGAGCTCGATATCCCTCTTGGTAATCAAAATTAAAGTTAGAGCTTTCATCCTCAAATTTATTTGCTTGCAAAGTAGTTTGTAAAAATTACTTTGCATCAATTTCTAAAAGAAGTCAAGATTAACTTGTAAGTGAAAATAAAAGACTTTAGCTATCAACTGGCCAAATCTGCTACAGTCTCCGATATTACCTCCGGTGACCAACAAGAATGCAGATAGGAATTAAAAACGTGGAACAGATAAGATGCGAAAGTAACCAAATAATCGATGTTCCATTTGTTTGCCGGAGGGCGGGGGACTTGCTTTTGTCAAACAAGGATACTGCTAAAAGTATAGCCTTCTGTTTTAGAGGCCAGGATCTCCATAATGTGCTGATTTGAACCATTCTCTTACATACGGAACGGGGTCTCACAATTGGGACCTATTGTAGTCTCCAGAAACATTTCTTCCAACCCTTTTCTATGTGAAGTCCAGATTGTGAGTGAAAGTAAGTATATTGGTCAAGACTTATGAGTGAAGTTTTTGATGGGCATGTTAATATGTTTGTCTTATATGGCACATCATCAATCCATGTAAGGATGATGTTTGGCACTTAAAGGAGCATTTCAATATATAAAGAAATTGCAAGTGACATTTAAGTGCACCTTTGCCTTTGGAGTTCATTTTGAAAAGTCTTTATGTGCACCCAAGTTCCAATGGCATTAGAGCATGCTTCCTTTTCTATGAGAGTGGATCATCCTTTTTGAAAGAGTGAGGAAATGATATAGCTTGAGTGTTGCAATGGAGGCAATCATGGCCATTGAATTGCAAGTAGAGCAAAGTGGAAGGGGTATAATACAAAGCAGGTGAGCTTTGGGTGAAATTCTAACTTTGGCTTTTGAGTTGAAAGTTTTGGTAGGAGATAAAGGGGGATGAAGTAAAATGAATGATTAAGGAGTGTATAATGTTCCTAAGGTTCTTTTTCCACACATTTTCAATTTGTTGGCAAGCATGTCTTAATATTTTTATATATGTTTCATGAACTTCCGGATTTGAGTGATGGAGTCTCACTTTACTGGTGCTTCTGATAGAAACATTTACATTGATGCATAAGACCATATGAATATTCTATTCCAATCATGGAATACAAATAGAGAGCATATTATAAGTTTCAATACCAAAGTACATATAATTTTTTTATTTGTGTCAAAACTAATGTGGATTGAATTTTTTGAGAGTTTTGTGGAGAGAAGGATAATGAGATTTGCATCAACCTTTGGTAGTGCATATGATTTTATGAAAAGACGTAATTTGGAATTTCCATATTCTATTAATTCCAACTAAAGGAAGAGTAAAGAGACAATCAAACTAAAGATAGCTTGGTCTAACAAACTATGGGGACTTGTGTCCTCTAGACACAATAAAAATAAAACTTTCTATTGGCACACTCAACTTTGTTTGACAATGTGCATGTTTTTGGATTCCTTTACTAGAGAATTTGGTGTAAAACCAACAAATATTATAGTTTGTGTCTAAGAAATACATATTTGTACTCTACTTTACAATGTATGTTGTTGTAGAGGATTTGGATGTAAACTGCATGCCTTCAAAGGAATGGACCACCTCCCTCTGGAATAGGTAGATGAGGGTCTACTGCATAGAAACCCATATTATTTATTTATTTATTTATTTATTTATTTATTTATTTATTTATTTATTTATTTATTTATTTATTTATTTATTTATTTATTTATTTATTTATTTATTTAGTTATTTATTTATTTATTTATTTATTTATTTATTTATTTATTTATTTATTTATTTATTTATTTATTTATTTATTTATTTATTTATTTATTTATTTATTTATTTATTTATAAGAAATGAATGAGCTTTAGAATAAAGAAGAGCTACCACCAAGCATCAAGACTCAAGACTTGTATTGGATAAAATGAGTGACCCTAAACCTTGCTATCATATGCTCAACAAAATAAGAGATGGTCAAAAGGATACATGTGCAAAATCAAGTTGTAGAGGATGCTCAACAAGACTTTTATAAAAGATGATAATGGAAAAAACGTTGAACAATACGAATGAGATGATTGGCTGATGTTTTGAAGGGATTTATCTATTGCCTAGAGATCCATCTGTATTACTCTTGTGCTTTTGAGTATGATACGAGTATGATCATCTGATCATCCTTGTTTTATAATGCCCTAGTATGGCTCCAAGGCTATGAAAAAATTTTGGCTACTCAAGGTCATATTTCATATATTTCATAGAATCTAGTAAAACTAAGGCTGGATTAGCAATTTCAAAATTATTGATGCACTTGAGCTGGCTTATATAAAGTTTGGTTTTTGCTATTTAAAAGTTAGCATCTATAACTAGATTGAAGAAATCTCATAATCTTGACATCTTGAATAGATATGAGTGAATCAAAGGCACTCACTTTGTTCAGGAAGTAAACTACAAAGAATATCAATGTGGGAGGCCATTCCATTAGCCTAAAATAATACAAGACATGTCAACTAGCATTCTTTCATAGCGTTAAATAACTTTTAACACAATCACTAGACCTGACTAAAATATAAAGGAAACATTAAGTTGCATATAAATAAGTCATAGTACCTAGGAAGAATCAATTAACTGTAAATGGTAATAAAAGACCAAGACCAATAGAAACTAGGAGATGCTATAATCATGGAAAATTTGATAATTTAGCATGAAAATGTTTTGTTTGGCTTTACCCATGCTCAATTCATAAACCTCTCAATAACATGCATGAAGGTGAAATATAACATGAAAATTAGATTGCAAAAGATGAATATGTAGATAAGAACAAGTATCACCAATACCTTGGTCTTACATTACTATTAGTCCTATCCAAATGAGGAAAGATAAGGTGGAAGACAAAGATGGGAAAAAGCTAAACAATCAATAGGAAGAAAGTAAAGCTTGTTGACATGGATGAAGACTAGGAACAAAAGTGAGAGTCTAAATTAGGAGCAATTAAGAATCTATTTACAATAAATCAGTCAATAAAGCTAAGACTTGTACTAGAGTAGGATGAAAGTGAGGAGGTAGAATTTCCAAAAGTGCCAACTGAAATACTTAAGACAATGATTGGAAAATTTGAAAACTATGAGAAAGATATATGTTATTGGGATTTGATAAGAGATGTATGTTAGTATTAAGGAAAACATTAAGATCCTTTAACAATTGAGAAATATGATATAGAAATACTTTACACTAATTGGTGTACCATTGCCTAAAAGCAAATAATAAGATTGGGTCATTATAGGAGTACGTCATCTTCCAAAAATTTATATAAGTTGGCACCAATGGCCAAGAAGAATTCAAGGCCCTTGTAGACAAATTACTAAAGAAAGGATTCATCTAATCAAGTGCATCCTTATCTAGAGCCCTAGCCTTGTTTGTGAGAAGAAAGATGAAGGTATTAGAATATGCATTGGTTATCAACATGCAATAAAAAGAAGTCATCAATCCCATGAATATCACTGAATTTTTTTAAATCATCAATCCCTTCATTTGTTTAATAATAAAATCTTAGAATATCAATAAAAACATCTTAAATAAGTCCTTCAAACTATCAAAAACAACAAGCTAGATGGAAAAGCTTCACAATGTGAGTTAGGTTGACTACATACGCTATAAAGTGAATGCAAAAGGCATTCAAGTCATATGTAACATAATAGAAGTGATCAAAAATTGGAGTGCAACTAAATATTAAACTCAGTTAAAGAATTTTTTAAAACTCATAGGATTTTATCATAGATTTTTCAAGTCTTTGCTAGGCTTGCATAAGCCTTAACATCCCTCTTAAGTAAGGGCAAATATTGAAAATGGTGTAACATATATGACTTATCTTCTAACCCTTGAAAGATATATTATTGAATGCACATATCCTTAAGTGCTCTGATTCAAGTAAGCCAATCAGGCTTACTACATATACCTTCTGATCAGCATTTGTTGGAATTCCTAAAGAAGAGTGGGAGTATGCATGGCATCTATTCTTCTCTTCTTTCAAAAGGTACTTCTAGTGGAGCAAAATTACCACACACAAAAGAAAATTTAGCCATTGTATTGACTACCAAGCATTTGAAGCACTACTTGGGAGATATGAGTTTCTCATCGAGATAAATCATAAACTTCTTGAAGATACCAAAAGAGAAATCAAAACATAGAATCCAATAGGCTAAGTAGAGCCCAAAAATTCAATAGAAAGATTGTGTATATGGAGAAAAAAAAAACTAGCAACTTGTAGAACCCTTCACCCTTATATCAAGAGTAAAAACAAAGAGTAAAAATTATTATCAAATAGAAGATCATTTTATCTAACAAGGGACGTAAGCACAAGCAATAAAAGGACTTCAAATTAATTAATTTTGCATTGTATACCAACTAAGCTATCAAAATTCAAAGGTTAATTGTCAAGGTATTAAGATTTTGGATTCCAAAAACTCCAAAGGTTTGCATAATATTATTGAGTTAATATCATAACTTAGCACTCACTAGTCTTAACAATAGAACCACTACAATAGATCTAATTTTGTTCAAACATGGAAGGAAAATAAAGGCCAAGTATGTAATGAATTTTTTGGCATGCCAATAAAATAAAGCTAGAGATCAAAGCTTCAAAATGTTTTAAACCTCTCCTTATCTCTCAACAAGAATGAGGTAAAGTGACTATGTACATAGATTGTCAATAGCCTATATATGGTCTACCCAAAAGCATTCTTGGAGTGCACTCCACAAACTTCTTTCTTGGAGTTCCTTCACACATCTTCTTCTAGAATATTTCTCCCATAATTTCCTCATGATCTACCATCCTAAATATCCTTCTCGCCTATCCTTCTTGAGGATGCATCTCAAAGATGTCATCATCTACATGCATATGGAAGATATGGAAAAACCAACTAAATAATAGCAAGTTGAATGGTTTACACCTAAACCTAAAAAGTTTACTAAGAATGATTAAGGACTTCTATGGTTTACATTTGAAACTATATGGATTGTTGTTCCTTGGATCAAAGTGATTTTTTCATACAATTGGATACACAATAAAGTCTTACATTCAAAGATATTTATTAATTTGATGAGATTTCAATCTTTCATATTGGATGCAAACATCCTCTCCTCTACTTATGGTTATGTCATCTCTTGGTGTTGATAATATATAAGGTTGCTGATTGGATATAAAAAGTAGAAAGTATTCTTGCATTGTTTCCTATCAATTCTACATGCAGTCCTTGGAAAATCTCTCCTATGGCTGCCCCTTGTAGTCCTAGCCAGCCAATTATACTTAAGCACCTTCAGAATGTTATATTGTGGTCTCCACCTTTTGTGAGGATGCTCAAGATAGGTTAGGAGAGAAGAGCTCTTAAAGAAATTCAGAAGGTCAAACACTAGCAAGACCACCCACAATGGCTAGAAATAACTAGCATTTCTCCATGTTGCTATTCAATCACTAGTTGGAAATTTTCAGATTTATCTCAACATATTCAAAGACATGTGTTTGTCAACAAAAATCAATATATGAAAAGGATACATTAATTATATTGCAATGTATACAAGGATTTGCAACTAACTAGTACCACTCTATACAAACTTACATAATTAGGACCAAGTTGGGATTTTTTCCTATAAGAAGCTAGACAAGCATTCATCCTTACAACTACTGTACTTGTATTAAGTCTGAACCTGGTGGAATTCAAAAAGGAAGATGGAAGGTCATAGAGAATTATGCCAATCAATAATCAATAGCTAAAATTTAAACTTCTTTTAGTAAACAAGTCAGATTAATGTGGTTCAAAGGAGACCTCTCAAAGAAAGGTATCAATTGGACAGATCTCCATAAAAAACCAACTTTAGAGAATACTAAAGACGATACACATAGTGGTCATATCAATAGAAAACACTTGACAAGAGATTCCTATGAGGAACCACTACTAACAATGATAGGCAAGAAAATACAATTTTTGTTAGACTTAGCATCTTCTAGCAAAAAAACTCATTATGTAATCTCAAACCCACAAACATATGCAAATTTAAAATGTCTCAAGGATTCTCTTATCAAAACTCAAAGCATGTATTTAGCAAAAATACCAAAAATGTTTCACATCTATCAATAAGATAGAAAAGAGATATGTGTATAAATCATAATGAATTTAGACACATGAAAAAATTTGGATAACATCAACAATCCAAGGCATTTACTCTTAGTGTGCCACAAAGACAACCACATTTGTGAGTATAGGAAGAGGAAAGAAGAACTTGCCTCAATTGATCACCACCTCCACTCCATAAATTTCCATATAGAAGTAAGATACAATAAATTTTTACAAACCTTCTTCACTTTTATCATGAAATAAATTTACTTCCCAAGGAAGAAGCAAGAAAAAAATTGGAAACATCCAAGAAACCTACTCACTCATAAACAAAAGCTTCAATTTAATGGTCCAATATTCCCATCATGGATACTAAGTCATGATTGTAAACAATGATAGCTCATCAATATCTACACAAACAAGCTAAAAAATATAGCATATTTAGAGACAATCACCCCTTCTATTGTAGCCTAAAGGGAATACTCATGCTATCAAGGTCATCCAAGTTACAATTAAGCATGAAGGCAAGAAAAAAAACTAAATACATCTCATCACCTTTCATTTCTTCTCAAGAATATGAACTGTTAGCAACTACCACATTTTGTTAATTAATCACTTATATCCTAAGGAAATTCCAATCTTTATTATAATAAGACAAAATATTTACAAAGGAATTTGAACTTGAAGTCTTGATTTGATAAAAGTGATTAATTAACAAAGATTTGACAAGATCCACTAAGGGATACAAACTAGTATTAGAACATCTTGTGCTCAAGCACCTAACACCAAACATCCTGTGAAATTTTTTTGATAGGTTATTCCATGTAGTAAGCCAAGCAAGTACATATTAACTCTCTCTCTCTCTCTTTTTATCTCTCTTTGTCTCTCTTTGGCTTACTTATTGATTTGGAAAATTCTAAGGAAACTATTTATCTCAAGTAAATCCATGTAACTTCTCTTTAATATGGTCAAGATCAAAATGGTTGTCACATTGCACCTAACATTTCCTTAGGCAAATTTTCTACTTTTTTGTTGTTTTACCCAAATAAGTGCCCCATGTTGAGTAGGATGATGCTTGAAGGAATAAAGTATAGCTCATCCTCAATCACCATGAATTTCCTAAAGAGTCACAAAGGAGAGGGGAGCAAATGTTCAAAGAAAGGTACCACAAACACAAGTGCGGGATTACATATCAAGAGCCTCCATTAGTAGGTAATGCTTCAACTTCTTGTTTAACAAGGAATTGACACATAGGATGAAGAATGAGTTTCAGTCTCCACCAGTCTTGGTGCCTCTTCACACATGCATGGACCACAATGCTTCACCAAAGATGCCTACCAAAATCTCAAATGGATTGATTGAATTGTATAAATGTGGCACCTCATGAGGAGGTAAAGTTCAATTGAATTGTCTTTACGCTCTAACCATTCTTGGAGCATTTTAAATTGTGCAGGTGGGAACCTTTTAGAATTGAGAATAGCTTAGAGCCTTTGAGCAATTCAAGGAATTGCAAGAGCAGGTGATTGGGATTTAGAGCATGAAGTGAAGATTGTACTCAAGTTGTACTATCTATTGTGATGTCTATCCCAAATAAGTCTAGAGCCATAATGCATTTGCCTGAAATAGAGAAGTGTGCACACTGTTGCTATGCCAAGTATCTAAATCTAAATCCACATTTTCACTTTCTCTTGTAGATTTGGGATTTTTCATACCTCCCCATGGTAGTGGAAATCAAGGAGAAGAAGAACCCAAACTTCTCCAACTTGCAAGGAAATGTGCTTGCATGGATAGAGGAGCACTAGTAGAAAGTGCTTGGGTCAGATTCAACATCGAGAGTGATGCACCTCAATCAAGAATGGCCCCAACCATCAAAAGAGACAACACAGAAGTTTGAATCCTTGTTCAAACACAAGAATATGGGAAATGGTTGGAAGATGTATGGATATTACAACCCTATATGGTGCACCATTGTCTCCTTGGTGATGAAGTTATTGATATCTTTGCAAATGACTTATGTGAACAATGGGCAAATGTAATACCAAGAGCTAGCCATATGATCTTGATGTGAAATTTTGTTTGGTAACATCTGGAATAATTTTATACATGATGGTCACAATAGATCAGATAGAAGTATCACCAAAAGAGTACTTCTAATAATAGGGCAGAAACCAAAATAAACTTGAAAACCTTAGAACCAATAGCTAGACATATGATTTAAAGGTGAGAATTGGTTTGGCAACATCTGGAAGGATGTTACCCATGATGGACTCAACAGATCAGAAAGATTCATCACCAAAAGAGGACTTCTACTAATAGAGTAAGAACCAAAATATGCCTGAAATCTTTGAAGGCAATTTTGGAGGCCTAAAAGGATGAATTAGACCTCAAAAATGTGTGAAGCCCTCCCCATTCCCAAAATAGGAAAGGTTGGACTTCCCTCTCCCCTTCTTTGTCTTGTTGAGAGGTTTCCAATGGTACCTCACCCACGTGATTCTGAGATTCCTATAGGAATATTCCCTAAAAGATTCCCTTTGGTCAAAGCTTGTTTGACCAATCAGATAGGACCAGGACCAACATGTCACCCATCCAAGTAAGTAATCCAAGGGTGGAGCTTTTTGACATGTCACCTATCTATGTGCCTAATCCTATGGTGGAGCTTCCTTGGAGGAGATCCTCTTTGTCTATATATAAAGAGAAGGTGCTCCTTTGGGGGCATCGGATGATTGAGTGTGAAATCTGTGTTTCCTCTCTCCTCTTGTCCTCAGAGTATTACAGAAAATGACCTTCTTCTAGTTACTACATGAGGGCAAACGCATAGGTTGGGCAAAGATGTTTTATCATTGCATCTAAGAGCTTACAGAGCAATTGCAAATGATGGGAGGACCTACCTTCCTTTCACTTTTTGTGTTTTGTGTCTACATTGGGATGAAATTACTATGGAAGGAAGAGAGGAATCTCTTCCCATTGCATTATTATCCCTCAAGTCATTACCAAAACCAATCAAGATATGAAGGCAAAATCAAGAAGTATAAAGATGCCTTGATGAAATATCACAAGACGAGTAAGTGTGTGCTTATTGACAAGGCTGTCAAATATAGAACCAACAGAAAAAAGGTAGTTGTGACTTTGCCAAGGATGGAGAAGAGACACCCACCAAACCCTCAAGTAGTGGACTCTTTGGAGGATGAGACTTCCTACGCTCACGACAAATCTTGATCGGGAAGTGATGCAAGGGCTGACCAAGACTCTCAAGGTGGTCCCAATGATGCCATTGTGCTCATAGTACAAGAGGAGGAACCTTTGCCAATTGTGGGAGTAACACTCCTAGAGTGAGAGAACTCTTTTTGAAAGATTGAGGTGTCTTCCAATAAGGCAGAAATAGAAGAAGATGCAGGGGTGGAAGTTCAATCTGCTCTTGCAATAGTGTTAAAGTTAGACATGCCAAACCAAGCTATCTCGGACCATGGAGATGTCATGGTGGATGACAAGCAGGATGTCTTGATATCCTAATTATAGAAGAAGACTCCTCCCCCAACACCCAAACATAAACAAGAGGTGGTAGTCCAGGTTTTGACTGTCTCTCAAGAAGACACTCATTAGGTGGTAAGGCAATGGTCTGTCGTCAAAGTCTCAAGGCAGAGGATTACGCAATTGGACTCCATTTTGAAAACTATCAAGGGTAAATTTGAGCAACAAGTAGAGGGATGAAGAAGAAGCATGTTGAGGAGTTGGATGGTAGGGACAAGGAGGTGATGTCCTAAAAAAGGAATTGGCCAATCTATAGAAGATGAAGGCCACAGAGGAGAAATCTCATGATGTCACCTTGGATGCACGTCAAGGAGTTGTCCATGGTCATGGCAGACCATGAAGATAGGGCCCACATCCATGTGCAAGTCAAACAAGAAGTGGAGATGGAGTTGCAATCTATCCATGATACTCTAGATGAGGAATGAATGCAGGTTCTAACAATTGTGGAAGATACTGCTAATAGGCTGAAGACTAAAATGGAATTGGCTGTTGTGATCCAAGCTCACCAGGCTAAGCTGCAAGAGCTGAAGTCAAAAATACACACCTTAGAAGCTAAAGAACTACTCTACTATACAGTTAACCAAGCGGGCAAAGAAGCTATGCAAGCATGGTGATGCTAAGTTTAAGAGTGTCTCAAGCAACATCCACCATGAACTAGAAGAGTAACAAACATATTGAGGAGCTGATTTGGAGGTGTATGGGAGAAGGAAGGTCAAGGAAGTAGATCATGGTGTACAATATTTGTATAATTGTAGTTTTGGATCATCGTGATGGGACTTCATTGTGATGGGAACACCATCGGGTTGGGAACTTCATTGGGTTGAGGACTTCATCATGATGGGATATCTTTGTGCAATGAAATGTATAGAAATTCTTTGAGCAATTAAGGGTCTATACATTAAATTGATTCTTTTGTAAGTATTTGATTGTCATGACCATTCTCCCAATGTGTAGATAGAGTCATAGTATTGGTAGATTTTACAATAAGTGCTTCTTTGCAAGTGGCACTACCATAGCATTTAATTTGTAACAACCAATTAGGTAGAATAGGGTTTGTCTTAATTCAATAGTTATGGGGTTTGTGGCATTGCAAACCTATGGATGCACCCCATCTAGTTGTAATGGAGAGTATAAGGAGAGTCACCCCAACTTAATATAGGTTTAGTTAGCATAGATTGGACTTCCATCTCATACCTCTTTGCTCAAACTCTTGAATGTGCAATTGCTTTGATTGTGTGTTTGCAAAGTTGACTCTATCATAGAGATAATGCCTGAGGACCTCTTAGATTGTAAGTGTATCAATCTTAGTATGGTATATGTTTCATGATTGTTGAGTTGAGTAGTGATGATAAACTCAAAGTAGGAATGCAAGTGCTGAGGTGCAAGAGAGCAATTAGGCTTGTGAGTTCTAAAGAGTTGGGATGATATATTGTGGCTGATCATTGGCCTAGAAAATTTTTGGCCTAGAATATCATCGGCATGAAAGATCTTTGGCCCAAAACACCTTGGTGCATGATGTGACAACCCAACAAATATCACTTTTGCGGTAATCAGGTAAGTAAATTTTGTTCCCACAAAGATACGATTCAGAATTAGTCAAATTCAAAGTCAAATGTCACAACATAGTCCTTCTTGATTTTATCTTTAATCTCTTAGGTAGCAACTACACCCAAAGAGAGTAACAAGCACTTACCCGCAATCTCGTCACAACATTTTGTCACACTTAATCACAACTCCATCATATCTTTCTAAACAATCTTGATTGTGATGATTCAGGCCCTTCCAAAAACAGCACTTCACTACAAAATTACTTTGCCTTAGAATTGTGTTCCACCTCTCCACTAAGGGCACAACTTCCTCAATCAAAATTGCTTCACATCAACTCTGCACTACACTCACAAATGCAGAATACTACCAACACTACAATTCCTCTCAAATTTGTCAAGGCATTGCTCCAGTTGCACTTCACTCAAGATCAAACACACAAAATGAAGATCAAGGCTGCGGAATCCAACATCCAATACGCACACTAACTTGCACTTCAAAATTCTCCACACACTCACAAACACAATGTTGATACCCGGAATTAAGCTCAAGCGACAAGCACTACTTCACATCACTTTGCTTTATCTATTCTCAGAAATTATGAGCATTGAACAACATATGATTGCAAATGCCACCTTTAAATAGTGAAGCACTTGATAGTTGCTAAAAACTATACCATTTCCCAGCAACTCTTTCTACCTGCAGATCCAAAGTGACAATGCACCTCTTCATATCTGCCTCTTCAAATCTCAAATCTACTACTACTCCAATCCAATGTCTACTTCTTCCTCGGCTTCCAATCCCAAAGTAATCTCACATACTACTCTATCCTTGGGTTTCCCAACTACTAAATCTTCTACAAATTTTACCTTTTCTCCTTCTTGATCTACAATTCCCATCACAAGTAACCTTTCTAAATCTCTATCTCCTGACCTACTCTTCTCTAATATCTCCACTGATAACTCCAAAGATATTTGTACTCCTATGTCATCTACTTCGGGCTTTGCTCTTATATCCTTCCAAATTTTATCTATCTCCAGCTTCACTAAATCTAATCTAATTGTGATATCATCTTCCACTTCTAATATCTTCATATCTACGAGTTTTGAGAGTAATCAGCAAGGCATTCAAGTCCTTATCCCTCACATTTCTCCTCCTTGTCTCCTGCACCAGCAACTTCAACTTGTACAATCTCATTTCTTCAATTCGCACCTTGGCTTATGTACTCAGCATTACGTTCATCTTTGTTACAATCTTCCTTAATGGCTCAAGTCTCATTCTTCTCTCCCATTCTCAATCTGCAAGCCAATCTTCTTGATACATTGCTAGTTCTACCTCAAACTCAGCTTTCATTGTCTCCTTCTCCTTCTCATTCTAAACAATCTTCTCCTCTAGACTACAAAGTAACTCTCTCAATCTTTCTTCCTCTCTATAACTCATGGTCAACTCCCTTTGCCAGAGTTGCTTGTTCTCCTATACACTCTCCATCATCCTATCAAGCTCTTGCTCCTTCTCTGCTACTCTTGCCATAGCATGAATAATCTCTAATCGGGAATCAGCAAACTGTTGTTTCAACATCTCATGTTATGCTATCTGTCTTTCCTTTGCTATGTCATTCTTCTCTATTATTCTCTCTCTACTCCCCACTTCCTTCTTTAATTTTTCAATTACCTGATTCTATACTACTGCATCTACTTGTAGTACTTCCTTCTCCTCCTCACCGCAAATTACGCTTTTCTTCAACTCCGAGTTCTCTTCCTCTAATCTTGCTAACACAGTCTTCACCTTTGTACACTTTGATTGCATTTCCTTCTTCTTGTTCTCCAACTTTACTAACAATGGGCACACAACCTCCCGCAAATACTCTACTCCTTCACTTGGGTTTACCTCGACTTGCGTACTTTTCTCCTTCTTCACCTCTTCTTCACTTGATACTTGTCTCCTCAGCCGCAATCACCTTATGGGAATGGATTCTTTGCTCCCCGAACGTCCACTCTCCACTTTTCTTACTTTACTCAGTCCCGCTTCATACTTCACCTTTTGTCTGGAACGGACTCCTCTTTGAATAGTCACCCTCTTCTCCTCCGGCTTTGGAACTTTGTCCTTGGGTCTTGGGTTACCTTCTTCTTCCGTCTCTATCTTTACTTCTTCCTCCTTGGGTACCGACTGCATCTCCACTCCATCTTCACTGTTGTTGCTCGTGTCACCACTCTACAACATGAATTTGGGTTCTTCCTCCTTCTCCAAGTCTTCTGACTTGCACTCGGCCTTCTCTTCTGACTCTTTGCCCGACAACATGATTACCACCAAGTCTTTCCTTGGGTTTACCTTTCTAGCCTTCCAAGGTCTTGTTGCTGCTACTTCTTCTTCTTCTCCTTGTCAACTCCTCTTCTTTGACTTTGGAGTGTTCACCTTCAACTGCACACTCTGCCCCGTCTATGCGTAGTACTCTTCACTACTCCTTATTTGCAAGATGTACTGCTGCTCCTCCGCATTAGCATCTCTTCTCAAATTGGGGTGGATATGTAACACCATCTTGTGTCTCTCTACCGCATTCAGCAAGTTCAGTCCCAAATAGAAATGGGCTGCAAATGGCATAATCTAGTGTGGAGGCATCTTGTTTCTCAAGTTCCACACCATTTGTCTTGCACGTTGATGAAAACAATTTGCCCAATTGATTGGCTCTCTTGCAAACATCTTGTGGAAGAACACCGCTTGATGTTTCACATAAGTGGTTTGCTCCGGCTTCAAGATAGCCATCATTGCACTTATAATGCCTCTCCTCACAGGATCTTTATAACTCTCCACTTTGTAGCCATTTGAAGAGAAGGTATCTCTCACTTCTTGGGTTTCTTCAGCTACTTCTCCCTTCCCTAAGAACATGGCTTTGTGCTCCACACCCACCTCTCTTCTGATTACTAATCTCCAATCCGACTCTATCCATTGAGTCAGATTTCCTCTCTTCCCTTCTTCCTTGGGGCCATCAATACATCTACTCTCGATGATCTCCGTCATGAAACTTGGAAAGCTAACATTTTAGTTCCATGCCAAGAATGTGATCCAAAGCCTGCTCAGGACTTCAATTCTTGCAATCACATCTAATCTTGGAATCGCATGATTTCTCACTGCAAATTCAGAGTTCTTCTTACCACCTCCCATCTTACTCTCCTCTACTCTAGGTTGATAGCTACTCTTCCAACTGATTTTCGGACTAACTCTCCTGACTTTCTCTCGACACACCATTGCATCTCTTACTACACTTCCCTTTCCACGATCTCCTTCAAGACAACTTCTTAATGGCAATGGAAAACTACTCATCATCCCTTTGTCTCTATCCCAAGTCTTATGATGGCGCGCCTTCTATGTCTTTCTTCACTTCAACTATTGAGAAATCACACCTCTTGCATGCTCTTGTCACTATCAATTTTCCCCCGCTTGTTTGACAGCCATTTTTGTGTGTAGTACCTTCTTGAATGTCCAACCCTGAAGGAAAGTTGTTACACTGTCCTTGCCTTGGGTTGATCACCCTTGAGACAAAGTCTCCTTACTTTGGGTTGTATGCTGACAGGGCAATTCCGAGTACCTCCCCTTCTGACATGAAGTCACTTTACCTTAGGTTACAACCTAAGGACACCTTTCTTTGCCTTCTAATGCCATAGAGGTGCAATACAACTTCTTTTGTACACTTCTTCTCCAAAAATAAGACAAAACCAAAAAATGTTGGTACTACACATGACAAGGTTGATATTTTTGTGGTTATGTGTTCAAATTAAGTGAGCTTTATATTGTATTAGAAGCATTTTTTCATGGCTCAAAACACCTTGACACATGATAATGCTGATATTTCTCTGTTTATGTGTTCAAATTAAGTGAGCATTATATTGTGTTAGAAGCATCCATTCATGAGCTTTCCGTTGCAACCAAAATCATAACATTTGGAGGTCTGTAGCAAAAGCTACAACCATACAAAATTGTGACCATATGGTCTTCATATATGGATCTAATTCCTTGTACTTGATACCTTGTGCTTTGTATCTTGTACCCCATACCTCATATTCATCTTGCATTGCATCTTTGTACTTCATCTCATACCTCATATTTGTACCTCATACTTTGCCTTGTATCTCACCTCATGTTTCATATCTTGTACCTCACCTTGTACTTTGTATCTCATACTTCATACCTCATACTCATATTCTATTATCTCATACTTTGTATCTTGTATTTCATCTTTACCTCATACTTCTTTTTGGTTGGCATTGTTTCTTGCACTTTATGTTCACAAGGATGCTCATGGTCATACTAACTCTAAGTTCCAAGAGACTGATATTATCTTCACACGAGTGGTTACTAGTAACATGAAGAAGCTTGTAGAGCTTATTCAAATCTGCCAAGGTATGTGTAGTTTGTCACAAGTGTCATTAGATTGTCTTGCAAATGAGTGATGACCCGAACTATATTATATGAACCAAGCCACTGCAAACTTTGTAAAGTGTAAGTTAAATACATCTCCTAGTTTGTTTACATCTCATATTTTATTTGCATCTTGTAGTTGTAGCCAAGACACTTTGTACTTGTAAATAGTTCATGGATCCCTATTAAAAAAGATGAAGATACTACAAATCCATTGAGGTGGCAACTCTATGTCAAACATGCTCACTTGGAGATTGGATTAAGATAAGATTAGTAAGAACAAGATGTAATCACAAAGATCTCCAGCACTTTGTAGCTATTGGCTCTCTTTTGCAGCTAAGTGGGAAATATATATAAGGCTTAGACCCTATGTTTATTGCGCTCATTTGGTACATCTTTCCATTTTAGTAAGCAAGGCTTATACTATCAAGACTGTCAAGTAGGTGTATATGTATATGTTTGCTCACTATGTGAGTGTCTACATACTCAATCAATTAGTCATGAGGAATCTTAGTGTAGAGGCATAAGCATCAGAGTGAAGGAATCATTTGCATGGAACTAGAGGGTGAACCTCTTGGTGCTCTACATAGGTTAGGAATGATATCATAATGGACTTTAATAGGCATAGGTATCATTAAGTACCACAAATTGGGAGACTAAGTAGTATGAGCCATTCTAACCTCTTGTAAAGTAATGCCTTTTGGGAAGGGTAGAACACAATATTACAATCATAGATGCCAAAGAGATAGGAATTTTAGGAGATCTAACTCCAATTTAGTTTGCACATTTTATCTTATTACTTGTAACACTCCTTGAGCATAGTTGATCTCTTACAACCCAAAGTTTGTAAAGGTAGTTCAGACGGTAGATCATGGGGTTTTCATGACAATAGTAGGCAAGAATTTGGTTGGGCTAGTTAGAGGATAAGGAAATTCCAAGCTGAAGTGACCCTTGTTATAGATGATCCACCATCTTCAAAGAGTCCCTAGACTACACGTAAAATGAAAGTGATCGATGGTTGTTTATATTATATATTATTCCCATAGAGGTGACACTACCTTCTTTTGGGAATGACATTGCCCAAGAAGTTAAATACAAATCAATAGATTGTCATGATTGTGATACTTTTACCTCATTTTTTAGTGATATCCAACTTGTATCCTCATAGGGTTGACTGGTTCTTATAGTAATATTACAAATTTGAATGACACCCTATCATTATATTTTAGGCACCATTGTAGGTGATACAATCTTTGTATTTACTAGAAAGAGAAACATAATGGAACTATGAATGTCATTGGGGAATCAAGTACCAAGAGACATTCAGACAACTTGCAAGCAGAGGGCAATTGGGTGCAACTAGAAACATGAAGCTGCATGGCACTCTATACAAGACAAAAAAAGCTCAAGCAGGTGTACCACAGCTTGAGAAAAATAGAGAAGAAGAACTCAAGTGGTGTCAACTTGAGTGTTCCTCTAGCTCCGATCTCAAGGAAGAATACTCAATGTTGGTTCCACAAGAACTAAAGCACAAAGTTGAATGGTATGCACCACAAGAAAGAAAAGATCAAGAGGAATGTGAATATCTTGAGAGAGAAAAAAAAGGTTTTAATGTGACATACACCAAATTGCTCCTTTGGTGGCTATCTTTGTGGAAAGGTGAAGAACATCATCAATGAATTGTTTTTGATTCCACCTAACTTTCCTAGTTCTCCCTACTCAAGCAAGGAGAATCAATACATGAAGAACTTGATTATAGAGGAGACTTCTAGGGTACTCACTAAGGAAGAACATGCAGATAATTTCTACCAATCTTCCTCCTCAAGCCAAGTTGGAGGCAAAGTTAACATCATATCCATCATGTTTAATCCTCAATCTTGATGTGAGCATGGACGCTCAAATTTGAGGAGAAGAGTATGTAGCAGCCCATTTTCATACTATGAGTAAATTTTTTTTTCTCTTTTCCAATTTTCATAGAGAAATGAGAGTTCAACAAAGTTGTTAAGGCTAGAATATGAGATTATGCCATTTATCATTGATCTAGAAAGTAACTGCACAAGAGGACAAGAACATGATACAAGAAAAACACCATGGCTCCTCCATACCCATGGATCACGAGGACAACAATCCTCATGGTTGTTATTCTTGTGATTGTGATCTTTGTGATGTTGTGATCATAATTTGATCAATGATCAATGTTGTGATCATAATTTGATCAATGATCAATGTTGTGATCATCATGATCAATGGTGATGAACATAGGGCTAATGTTTGTGAACAAAGACTTCTAGAATGACACCATTGGCTGAGTGGAAGATCATCAACCTAGAACATCACTTGCATGGAAGACCTTTGGCCCAATAAACCAAGGCGCATGACAAGGCTGATATCTTTGTGGTTCCATGTCCAAAGGAAGTGAGCTTTACTTTGTTAAAAGCATCTATTCATGAGCATTCCATTGCAACCAAAATTTTAGTATTGAGGTTTGTAGAAAAATTACAACCTTTGACCATGTGGACTTTATATATGAATCTAATCTCTCATACCTCATACCTTGTATTTCTCTCATATCATATCCTCCTACTTTGTACTTCATATCTCATACTTTGCCTCATACTTCATCTCATATTTCTTATCTTGTACCTCACTTTGTATTTTTTTATTTCATACCTCATCTTATACTTTTATCTCATACTTTGTACTTCATACCTTTTACTAATATCTCATTATCTTGTACTTTATATTTTATACCTTGCACTTTGTATTTGTATCCCATTATCTCATACTTTGTATCTTGTACCTCATCTCTACTTCACACTCAGACCTTGTTTGTTTTAGTTGGCATTGCTTCTTGCACTTTATGTTCATGAGGATGCTCATGGCCATACTAACTCCAAGTTCTAGGAGATGCATATTAGCTTCACACAAGTAGTTGCCGGTTATCGAAAGGAGCTTGTAGAGCTCATTCAAATCTGCAAAGGTGTGGGTAGTTCATCACATGCATTCCCAAATTATCTTGTAGACAAGTGACGACCCCAATGATGTCATACAAACCAAACCACATCAAACTTTGGAAAGAGTGACTTAGATACATCTCCTAGTTTGTTTACATCTCATCTTTTTCACATCTTGTAGTCATAGCCAAGACACTTTGTACTTACAGAAAGTTCATGGACCTTAGTGTAAATATAAATCAAAAGAGGAATCTATACAACAAATAAAAATATGATAAATTCATGGAGGTAGTAGCTCCATATCAGATGCGCCTACTTGGAGATTAGATTAAGATAAGATTAAGATAAGATTAGTGAGGACCGGATGTAACTAGAATATCCCTTGGTCCTTCTAGCCCTTGGTAGCCATTGCATCTCTTTGCCAGCTAAGTAGGAAATGTATATATGGCTTATTTATTGCATTTATTTGGTGCATCTTTCTATTTTATTAAACAAAGCTTATACAATCAAGATTGTCAAGTTGGCGGTTGTGTATGTGTTTGCTCTATATATGATTGTCTACATACTTAGTCAATTATTCATGAGGAATCTTGGCATAGAGGCATAAGCATTGAATTGAAGGGATCATTTATGTGGACTAGAGGATGGTTCTCTAGGTGCTCTACATAAGTCATGAACAATATCATAATGGAATTTTATAGGCCTAAGTATCATAAAGTACCATGAATTGGGAGACTAAGTAGTATGAGCCATTCTAACCTCTTGTAAAGTAGTGCCTTTTGGGAAGGGTGAAACATAATGGTACAATTGTAGATGCCACACAGATAGGACCCTTGGAAGATCTGACTCCAATTTAGTTTGCTTGTTTCATTGTACTACTCATAACATTCCTTGAGCATTGTTGATCTAGAATGACTTAAAGTTAGTAAAAGTAGTGTGGATGGTAGATCATGGGACAATCATGATAATAGTAGGCAAGAATTTGGTTGAGCTAGTTGGAGGATAAGGAAATTCCAAGGCAAAGTGACCATTAATGCAAATGATCCATCATCTTCATCACTTATGTAGATTATACTTACATTGAAAATGATGGGTGAGACTATTCTATTTTGAGAATTACTTTATCCAAGAGTTTAAATACAAAACAATCTATTTTCATCATTGTGACACTTTTACCTTACTTTTTGTCATATCCAACTTGTATCCTTGTGGGATAGACTAGTTCTTACTGCAATATTACAAAATTGAATAACGCCACGTCTTTACATCAACTTTTTTTACAATTTTGAGTTTATATTTTATCTTAATCCATTAATGAAAGAGTGGCTTCCAAAAGTATTTTTCATCTTCATAAAAAATTCAGATAAATTTTCAATCAAGGAATGGTAATTTTGAATCCAAGGTCAACTCTTTTTACAATCTTGAGTGGATTTTATGCAGGAAGTTTCAAAATTTTGACTTCATTTTGGATTTACCCCTGAAAATTTGTATTGAAACTAAGAACAAGTTTCACAGAAAAATTACTTCTTTTTCAATAATAAAAAATAGTGAATTTTGATCCACAACTCATCCTTTTACCAATTTTAAGTAAAATTTTTGTGCTGATTCATAGATAGTCCTTAAGTGAGAATTCCATTTTCTAGTTAGAATCCACCTACAAATTCAAAAAAATAATTTGAAACACATCTTTTCACACAAACTTTAGATCATCGAAGTGTGTAAATTATTTAATATGTTCTAGTTCCATAGAAACTTACAAATATTTCTTTCTTCCTTTAAGTAAAAGGATGAGGACCTGTGAATTGGATGCAAGATCAACCTTCTTTATTTTTGGACAACGATAAATACGTATAGAAGTCGCAAAATAAATCCTACCCAATTTCCAAAAAACTTTTACAACTTGTCATGTATTCAAAAAATCTATCAAGTCTCCAAATATTCTGAATGTATGATTCTTTGCGAAGAATTGCTATCTCGTCTTCAATAAAGCGCCGGTAAGGATGACTCACTCACAAAATAGTAGTTTGCCCATTTAAGGGTACCGCTAGGTCAAAGCATATAAATAAACCTGAAAAAGCAAAGAGGCTACCACGAGAGATACAAAAAATAGGGAAGACCTCTTAAAGCCGTGCAAGGATAATGCATCGGAGGTTAAATGGGCTAAACACAAACAGTTTCGGTATCAGAAATGTGTCCAACTGCAATCTAAGATATCCTTCCTCAGAGATCTTGGAGAAGGATTTGAAAAGAAACTTGAAAAAGGGGTTGTGGGCAGAGACCTTTGGCTGTCAGGGCTTATGAACCATCAACGAAGAACGACATAAGAGGTTAAATGGGGCTAAACCCCAATCGTTTGGTAGTCGAAATCTGTCCAACTGAAATCTGTCCAACTGCACCTAAGGTATATGAAAGAGGACTTGAAACTTGACAAGAAACTTGAAAAAGGAGTTGTGGGCAGAGACCTTTGGCCGTCAGGGGTTCTGAATCACCAAAGCAGAGCAACGGAAGGGACATTCTGGAGTGTCGACTGTTGGTAATACATTGTGAAATCCAAGATGTTCTTATTATGCAGACAATCGCCTCGAGGAGCTGAAAATGCTGCAAGCGCAGATCATCTGGTAAGAAAATCCGTGTTGTCACCAATAAAGCGCAGCGACCATTCGACGTATGTAATTGACACCCTCAAGGTCTCCGACACATGGTAAAGCAATTGTGTTTTACTATCCATCTGAGGACGTCCTCGTCCTCGTCCTCGTCCTTGGCGTTTCCCCTGAATATTACAAGGCCGCTACAGCAAGTCGAAGGGACAACCACCTCACCAGCCTGTTGAAACTGCTAAGACTCCGAGGGCTACCCTCATCAAAGCTGTACCTTACTGACAGCTATTTGGGTGGACACTGGAAGTGCCACCAGAAGTGAGGACCAGCTGGGACAAAAAGTCCGGGAGAGCGCTCTTTAATTACGTTGTCCTATCAAAGTGGCTTTTCACTAGGAACTTGCACTCCCTCGAGATCGGGCAAAAGGTCCAAATTATCCGCGATAGATTGGTTTGATTGCTAGTCTACAGGGATGCAAGTACGATTCGAAACATTTTACAATGCTGTACTACAGTTAAAGTGATGCATTCAATGGGGCATAGGTGCAAGTTATCTAGTGTACGTTCATCATCGCCTTCTCAGTGAGTAGTGAAAGCTACTTGCGTCAATTTCCTGACCTCTCTGTTTATCCAATATCTACTTCGAAACGGCAGGCAGATTCACAGATCGCCTATTGGCCTCAGGCAACTTCACTGTCAACACTCACGTTCTTACACAAACTTTGAACCCCGAAACGACCGGGTATAAGGCAACTCCATAGCCACCTGCCTATGGTTTTTCATCATGAACCACCCTTAAATACCAGTTATTGCCAGCATAATTATCCTGGACATCAACTCAGAAGGAAAACCGATCGGAGAGACGACACTTGGATAAGATTGCTTTGTGAGTAATTTCTTGAACCAATTTTCCCATGGGATACAACTGCATCATTATACTTCTCTACAATACTATGATAAGCTATGCGCTATACTTTGGGCATCATGTTCTCAAAATTCAGCTAAGCCGCTTGACGTGTGAACTAAACTTAATCACTTTTCACAATGCTGACATTCAGCAGATTTTATGTGTATGACAGACTATTTGATAGTCTGAGCATAGCTGCGTTTTCCTACTGCAGGGTGCACTACATGCTGTGATGGCCAGATTACAGCCAGGACAGCCGTTCATAATCGAAATGGTGTGACCCTACCTGCAGGCGACAACAACAGTGCAAAGAATGTTGAACATGTGCGGATCAGAAACTAAGCGACTGATATATATGATTGATGTCTCCATGTCGGCATACATCTTAAGTGTGCAAGAATTGCCGCTCAATAACGGTAGTGAGCTGGTTTGTATGGTCCTTGGACAGGGACGCTGATGTATGCAGCTTGGTCGGCAGTCAGCTTAGTGAGCTTAGCTCCCAACTTCTCCAAATGAAGTGCAGCCACCTTCTCGTCCAAGTGCTTGGGTAGAACGTACACCTTCTTCTCGTACTTGCCTGACTTCCTCTCATTCCACAGCTCGAGTTGGGCAATGACCTGATTCGTGAAAGAGCAAGACATGACGAAGCTAGGGTGTCCAGTGGCACATCCCAAGTTCATCAATCTACCCTCCGCAAGAATGATAATGCCCTTGTTGGTCTCGGGGAACACCCACCTGTCAGTCTGGGGCTTGATGGTGACCTTCTTCACTCCTGGATAAGTCTCAAGACCCTGCATGTCGATCTCATTGTCAAAATGCCCAATGTTGCAGACGATGGCGTTGTTCTTCATTTTCACCATATCGGAGACCATGATGATATCCTTGTTACCGGTGGTGGTGCAGAAAATATCGGCATCGGCGACAACATCCTCCAAAGGAAGTACGGCGAAACCTTCCATACAGGCCTGAAGGGCGCAGATAGGGTCGATTTCGGTAACAGTGACTCTGGCACCGGCGGCTTTCATGGCTGAGGCACAACCCTTTCCGACATCACCGTATCCGAAGATGACCGCAGCCTTTCCAGCGATCATAACATCGGTGGCCCTCATGAGACCATCGGGAAGAGAGTGTCGACAACCATACAAGTTGTCAAACTTGCTCTTAGTAACAGAGTCGTTCACATTGATGGCCGGGAACAGTAGGGTCCCAGTCTCTTGCATCTGGTAGAGCCTCTTCACTCCGGTGGTGGTCTCCTCGGAAACTCCTACGAGTCTCTCTTTCATCCTGTGGTACTTCTTGGGATCATCCTTGAGACCATCACGAAGAATGGTGAGGACGATTTGAAACTCCTGGTTGTTGGTGGAGGAGGGATCGGGTAGAGTGCCATTCTTCTCGTATTCGATCTCGGCCTTGACTCCCTCGTGGATCAACAATGTGGCATCACCTCCATCGTCGACGATAAGATCTGGGCCTCCATCGGGACCCCAGTCCAAAGCCCTTTCGGTACACCACCAGTACTCAGCTAATGTCTCTCCCTTCCATGCGAACACAGCGGCGCTGTCTCGCGCGATGGCGGCAGCGGCGTGATCCTGGGTGGAGAAAATGTTGCACGAACACCATCTCACTTCGGCGCCCAATGCCGTCAAAGTCTCGATCAAGACTGCGGTCTGGATCGTCATGTGCAGGGATCCGGTGATCCTCGCTCCCTTCAATGGCTGCGAAGGCCCGAACTCAGTCCTGCAGGACATCAAACCTGGCATTTCGACTTCAGCAAGATCCAACTCCATGCGTCCGAAATCGGCCTGGGACATATCCTTCACCTTGTACTCCCGTCCTCCGCTCGTCTTCTCCACAGAGAGCTCCATCGTGCTACACCTGCAACACTCACAAACGAGCTACTCTGCACGCGGAAGAAGAACGAAGTGAGGAAGAGCGAGGGAGGAGCTGCGGGCAAGAGAACTTGAGATGTGGGAATCGAGCAGCTGTTGTTATGCACCCTAAAACGGCATACCGTGGGTTTTGTGAAACCCTTCCACATTCACCTCTGCTCTGTTTCCGGTGGTGGAGTTTGTCACGGCTGATGTACCTTTCCTAACCCACTTTCAGCCACTCCCCAACTTGAAATCTCTACATGCCTGTCGGTGTTCACCACATCCATGTCATCACCCCATCTGTACTGCACTACTATATCCCTCCCCAACTGTGGTGACTGTGCCAAAGATCGTGCTCTGCAAAGCCTATCTGCTCGACGACACCCGCTGTAAACTGCCGTGTCGATGCTTACGGGAACTAAGGGACTCAGATATTTCCGCGAGTACACTTCCACTGCAATAGATGTCTTTAGATAGATTTTGTGATTTGTCCTACAGCTTGACGTTTATTGGGATAAATTCGGCCTCTCGAAACAAGGTCTCCAACAGGTTTGGATTGAGCAAAGATATTATAAACAAGTAAAATGAATGGGGTGCTAGGTCGTGCATACACCAAAGGGACATAAAGTCGAGACGATTCTAAATCAGGATGATAGGGATGGATTTTCAATCTGCTACATTAGAGGGAACCCTCTTTATATAGGATGCTTATATAATAGCTTTGTTCCTCTAACCTTGGAGTTATAGAGAGCGATGGACACGGTATTGGACACATTTGTCAAGGAGTGCGCGAGAGCTTATCATGTTAGGCATAAGGGTACCAAGTCTCGCTCTCATACTTTGTAGTATATTTTAGATAACGTGTATCCATTGCTCTAAAGAATGCTGTGGCTGGTGTAATCCATAGGATAGCAATCACATTAGGTGATATTTCTTCGGATGCTCCCGTCGTGTGTAGACCGTACGACTTGCATAGCTCGGTTATCTTAGTTGCGGTAGGACAGACTCTATTGGGGCTTAGCCCCATGTTACCTTTTTTGTCTCTCCCTTGTACGGCTTGATGGGGTCTTCCCATCCTTCGTTTTTCCTAAGCGGTCACCTTTTTACTTTATATAGGATCAAGGAAAGGGAAGGGGGTTTAGTGGTCCAAATGATGTGATGAGTAAGTGGCATAAGATATGTCGTTTCAACGGAGAAGACGATTGTTTAAGGTCTTTATAATGAATATATCAAAACCGAAGTTCATGTTTGAACTTCAGCAGAAAAAAGTTGTAAATTTGCGTTATAGCTTGCTTGAACAAAAGATACTGTGGAAAAGGTAGCAAACGTCAGTAATCGGCTCTGTGGTCTACAGTCCAAGCCAAAGTGAATGTAACACCATGTTTTTATCCACGTGGTTTCCTCTACTGAATAATAAAATTTCCATGACACCTAGTAGTCATAGATGACATCACCCTACAATCTAAATGAATGGATGCGTGCCCATCCAATGCATGGACTATTGTGTCTTATGGATCCGGAAGATTATCCTTATCATTGTTGGAATGAGAATTACTTTTATTTAATGAAATTATATTTAAAGATTATTTTTATTTTATTTTAATCAGAATATATTTTGTAACTTATGTAGTTCGTGGGATCAAGGTTTAATTTCATAAAAATATTGAAATATATTTAATCTAGTGATGAATATTATTTATACCAAAATCCATTAATATTAAAAGTTATATGAAATGGATGACAGAATACTAGAGGATATCATGCTTTGTTCTTTTCCTTTTCTGCTTCTTTAAAAAACAAAAAATGAGTATTTATTTACAAAATTCATATTTTAGTTGAGTAAACATCTATTTTTCATTATAAAAAGTTTCTTATTACACTGATTTCATCCTTTATTTTTATATTTTTATATTTTTTTACGAACCTTAAAGTCATTTTGACTTATATTAAGAAAATTAATTAACTGATAATGTGATTTACAGTCTATTATTTATATCACCTCATTTTTATACATCATGTGAATCCAATAATTATAACTCTCAAAATTCAAAAGATAAAATAAGAATTTTACACATCTAGAGTAAAACATAACTTTGTAACATTAATTAGCAATATAAATTCATTTTGTTTTGTAACTTACAGAGCTTCTACTTCTCAACGCTGTTATATAAATATTCATATCACAATGGACTTCAAATGGTATCAATTTCCAAGTTTCATTATATCATAAAATGATCGTTGAGAGAAATATTATACAAGTCGGTCTATTCTGAGGCATAGGGGACATGCTATTTGGATCCCGATGCCATATATCGGATGTCCATGCTCTGAATTTTTGGAACATAAAATAAGTTCAAACTTGAGTACCATAGACTTATGCTATATATTATGTTTATCTTACCGATTAAATTCGATGTATTCATAGATCTTACCTTTGTCCACTCTATAACTTGAGCTTTTGTGAGCCTCATCTTCCTTTAATAACATAGATTATATATAGTGTCATGAAAATTCATTAAAGGAATACTGTCTCATGGTTCCGACTGGTCTAGTTATACAATCAGAGTTTGCCTTTCTTTTGAAAATGAGAGAGAAACATTCTGGTCAGTTGTTTTTCCAAATTTAAGCATTACTTCACCATGCATATATGTTTGCTGAATAGTACTTGTATCCTTCTGTATTTCTCCCTTTGTAGATAGAGTGTCTACTTCACATGTTAGTGTAGTCAAAATTTTATATTTTACATTAACATCTGATCAATTTTGCAAAGGCGGGCTTGTTATCTCAATGCCGGTGTCGTCAGTTTTCATCAGTTTACTTACTCGATCCTCACCCAACCATTCAAAGAATCCTCACGAAAAGGAGATCCATAATTAATGAGGATCCTTTAAATTATTGAGTAGTGTCATCCACATAATAAAGACCTATAGAAAAGCATTAGAGTATGATTTTTTTATCAGATATTATTTCTAACTCATAACTATATTATTTAAACATGTAAAGAATGATGTTAAGAATATCACATATTTTAATCATTAGGAGTGTATAATGGAACGGAGCGTGACAATCCAGGAGTGCTTGCACACTTGTCTTACTAGCTTTTGCTCCTTAAGAAATACATTCAAGATTTTCTCTTTCTCATAGTTGTGAGATGTTATAAAACTTTTTGGCTTGCATAGGTATCACACTAATTAATCATTGGGCTTAGTTCCATTTTACCTTTTATATTTTATCGTTGTTCGGCTTGATGGTGTCTTCTTATCCTTCTTGTTATCTTACGCCGTCACTTTTTTCCTATTGATCCTTGGACCTATATATATATATATATATTTGATGGGGTCTTCCCATCCTTCATTTTTCCTACGCGATCGCCTTTTTTCTTTATATATATATATATATATATATATATATATATATATATATATACCCACCGTTGTTCGCGAGTCCCGGTGATGACATTTTCACCGCATCTTGAAGTTCTGACCTTCACCTCCTGTGACCTCTTCCAGGTAGGCTGTACAGGTGACCAAACCACGTGAGACTTCCAGGATGTGCGACGAGGCCGGTCCACTTGGTGAATCTCAGATAATTGCAAGTTCTAGGAGCGGCCGAAATTTGACCACAGATTCGGTGACCGCAAACTTCGGGTGGGTTTGAAACAGGCTTTACTAACAGTCCCAATGTCGACACTACTGTTCCACTCCTGAAATCGTTCAGATGAGCATCCGCGGCCACAAACCGGGTAAACAAAGCGAAGGAGGACATGTCGAGAAGAAGGCGACCGCACGTCCCCTTGTGGACTTTAGTTTGGAAAGCAAATGACCGTGTAGGGAGTTGCATGGGCAGCGGTTAGCTTATCGTTTGATTTGGGTACAAAAGTTAGTTTGTCGGAATATGGTAATGCTTCCTCCTCTAACGTGAGACGTGATGGAGATAGAAATATATCTATAGTTTTTGAATACAAGTCGGTCCGAGGAACGATATAACTAATAGCTATGTCTTATAGGTATAATTAGGCTGAAGTAAAAAGTTATACAAAGAACAACTAATCACACCAAAATTACTTGAAGTCAAATTTGAATTACATTTAATCAGATCACAAGGAACAAAAGACCACGCAAAACATAGAGATATATCATCGTTTTTTAAGAAGTATATCCATTGAAAATAGCTTGATTCTAGTAAAAATAAAAATATTAGTTATAAGCTCATTTTTCATTAACATTGTTGAAATTACAATTATAAAAAATTCATCTACAAATTAGTCTTACCTTCAATCCTTTTGATATCCCAAAGTTTCCCATTGGAAGGGGTCTCTCCTTGAACAAAAGCTCGTACCTAGCGAGCGATTACATTATTTAGACTGTTGCATACAATTTTGCATACAAGTTTTCCCAAACTGGAAAACTTGAACGACCGCGGTCCTTTGGGTTCCCCCGCTTTCCCCTTGGAGTTGAAACGAAGAAAGTTCAAGAAGAGCAAGTTCTATAGTAGGAATGGGCAAGATCTTGCCCCCCTTTTACGGCTGTTTCTCGAGTCCTCCCATAGTCAGATGTAACGACCAACATAACGCGCGGTCAAATCGCGCATGTGGCCGAGGGACGACACTTCTTCTTTTCATTACGTATTTTGATATTGAAAGATAGAATCATTAGAGATTTGTTTGTTTAGCCAAACATATAAAAATACATTTGATACGATTTCAAAATTAACTTGCAAAACAGCTCAAAGAACCAGATTAGAGATCCGGTTTCTTTAGACTTCCATTGTACACGAATTATCACCTTTAACTCTCTTCAACCTAGAGTCCAATAGGGAATTTCAAAAAGGCGTTTTCGGCTTCCGTAAATTTATGTTACGGGAGATCCCATAAGCTGCTACGGGGTGTGAAGAAAGGTACTTGAACTTTACGGGAGAAATGCTCGTATGCTATAATATTTTATGGGTTATGAAAACGTGATCCGTAAGTTTGTATGGGATTATAGGATGTTCAATAGGATCTAATTATTGGACAAATGGGCCAAAACTTGCATTTGAAATAGAATTAAACAAAACCTAAAATTTTATGATCTTGTTCATAAATACATCTAATCTGATTTACGTGTTTGATAAATTTACGAGAAACTTAGGGGAATACTTGTAAAGTTCAACTTTGAAACTTTTTGATATTGTCAATTGTAGATTTAATTTTTCCATAACCATTAGTTTCACACAAAATAGAATGTGATAGCAAAGAGATATTATATCTAATATATCGCATGAAATCAAATATTTGTTTATTGATATTTATTATCAACTTAAGTACGCGTGTATTGTAGTTATTGATTTTTGGTCATAATAGATTGACCAAAAGATCATGGTGTGTTAATAACGGTCGTCCTTTCCATTAATAACAATTTACAACAAAAACCGGACACTCCCGTACAGAACTCGAATTATAGTTTGGTTTTTGTCCCGTCTGTTTGATTTCAAAATCTCAATTACTACTTCAAAGGCAAACATGGAAAGAAAGAATATGCATAGTATTATATTGTGTGAACCCCGAGAAAGGCGACCGCGTAGTAAAAACGAAGGAGGGGAAGACCCCATCAAGCGGTACAAGGGAGAGAAAAAAAGTAACATGGGGCTAAGCCCCAATGTTATATGGAAAATATATGGATTATGGAAGAGTCTATATGGAAAATAAATATGCCATATCACATCTAAGATATCCGATCTATGCAAGTGAACCTAGAAATAGCATTTTTTTCTGAACTTTTGCTGAACAGGAATTTCATGTTTCATAAGAATTCAAATTACAATAATAGCTAAAATTATTGAGATAGTCTAGAACTGTAGAATTTCAATCTTTTTAAAGAGATAGATTGCCAAAAATATAGAAGTTGTTCTCAACTTTTATATTTTTGTACTTACACCTCATCTTTGTTTGATATACTTTCAAATTCCTCTTGGATTGTAACACAACAACAGGGGTATTGGACAATGAAGTAAAAAATTAGGTGGTTTCAAAAACTGTTTCTATGGGATATTTATTGGGCAGTTGGGAAACGTAACGAGTTCGAAGATCACTCATAATAATTATTTACCTCAAAAATTAAATGTACATAAAATATTTAATTAAATATATTATTATATTACACTTTATAAAATATATTATCAAAGTTACCGTAAAATACATTACGGTAACTTTGATAATATATGGGTCATTTCATTGTCTCTGTATCTATATCCGATTATGAGGACGAGAGATTAGGCGGTTATTGGCCTGAGACATTGGGCAAGGCATACGAATTTCGAATGAATATGATTAATATCTAATAATAAACATGATTAGACGTCAAGGCCCTGATAAAACATGTGGAAAAGTGAAACTTGGATGCTTACGCAAAAGCGACGTGGGAATATTATTAATATCTAATAATAAACATGATTAGAGGTCAAGGCCCTGATAAAACATGTGGAAAAGTGAAACTTGGATGCTTACGCAAAAGCGACGTGGGAATATTATTAATATCTAATAATAAACATGATTAGAGGTCAAGGCCCTGATAAAACATGTGGAAAAGTGAAACTTGGATGCTTCCCCAAAAGTGACGTGGGAATTGCACGGGTGTTTTGACGGATTTTGAATTTGGAAACTCTACTTTGCGTGTGTCCATTGCTCTACAGAGGGCAGTGGCGGGTGCAATCCATAGGAGAGCAAGCACATTAGGTGATGTTTCTTCGGATGCTCCAGTTGTGTGTAGACCATACGACTTGCATAGCTCGGATATCTTAGGTGCGGTAGGGCAGATTACTCATACATACTCTATTGGGGCTTAGCCCCATGTTACCTTTTTTGTCTCTTCCTTGTCCGGCTTGATGGGGTCTTCCCATCCTTCATTTTTCCTACGCAATCTCCTTTTACTTTGATTGGAAAAGATGTATAATTTAATTACCCAACCCACTCCCTCAAACTCTCACTTGATCAAAACTCCTACCGAAACCCATTGTACAAGCAATTTTATCTTATTCCGCCAAAATCTCACTTTTGCATGCCAAATAGAGATTGATATGGTGTGTGTTTGCTAGTTTTTCATTCTTGGAGATTAGAGGTTTCAATAAAAAAAGTTCAAATTTGGAATTTGGGTAGATTTTGAATTTTGAAACTCTACTTTGAGTGGAAGAGATGTATACTTTAATTGCCCAACCCACTCTCTCAAACTCTTGCTTGGTCAAACACCCACCAAAACCCACTATTACAAGCAATTTTATCTTATTCTCTCCAAAATCTCACTTCTTCAAGCCAAGTAGAGACTGATCTAATGCGTGTTTATTAGTTTTTCATTCTTGGAGATTGGAAGTTTCAATAAAAAAAAGTTAAAATTTTGTTAGTGTGCAACAATGTTTGCAAAGCGCACATTCATGGGTGGGAGTGGAGAAAAGAAGTAATTGCACCGGCCTAGGAAATGAAAATTCAAGATTCAAGATCTACAACTATGGAATGCACTCACCTTCAACTGCTTGATATGGGAGCTCCATTCCCATTAGCAAGTTCCCGTCCTCTTGTTGAATTGCAAGATCTTGCTTTACATGGTATATCTAATATTGAGCATTCTATAATAGTTGCTTCCACTCTTGTAAATTAAAACCTCCACATTCTTCCAAGAAGTCTTTTTATGCCTTGCATCCTCATTTTGCAGATCTAAATCCTCCACATTCTCTCAAGAGGTCTTGCTTTGCCTTGCATTCTCATCCTCTAACATTAAAATTTCAAGCTCCTCTTGCCAATTTTTTCCTTTGGTTCATCATTTGTGCTTTCTTCTAAAGGTATCAAATTGAAAGCTTTTGATATGAAATCCAAAGGAGGTGAAGATGATAGATCTAGAATGATATCTCACCATTATAGTCAAATCTTGGATTATCTAGAAGACCTTGACCATTTCAAGCAAATACACAAAGGGAATAGTAAGAAACTCATACAGAAGAGCACCGCATTTAGTTATATGGCCACTTATTTGGTGAATTGTAGGAGAGGTTTTCTAGAATCTATGATGGGAGATAGATTGCAAAAGAAATGGGCTTGATACATAGCTTCTTATAAGTCTACTTGGACATAGAACGATAACGCATAAGAGAAGGGCTCATTGAGAAAGGAATCAAGCAAGGATGGAAAACCATTGATTATAAACTAAATCATCAATGTCTACATTATTCAAGAATGGAACTTATATTTGGTTCCAAAGGTAACATTTATCCACCCACACTAGTATCCTTATGGGTTGAAAAAAAAATTTGGAGGAGATGGTCATAAAAGAGGATATGGGATCTCACATGACATTTGAATTTCCATATGAGGATTGTGTCAATGAAACAACCACATTTGGGTTCTATGGTCCTAGCACGGGAGAGATTTTTGTTCCTAGCACCCAAGAGTCATTTCCCTATGTACCATTATCTCACAATTTCAAGGAGTATTATGAGTAGGAGCAAGAGGATGAGAGTAGATCAAAGGGGCAAGAGAATGAGATCATATTAAAAGGGCAAGAATACAAGAGTAGATCAAAATTGGATGTTGATTACTTTTCATATCCACCAAATACCTTTGAAGATGAGGAACCACTTACAAGGGAAGCTATTAGAGAGGGAGACCATGATAATGATAGGGAAGGAGAGCAAAAGATAGGTGAAAAAGAGACTAGATCTGTGAAGCAAAGAAAGGTCTCTAGAAGCAAGATGCCTTCCTCCTCCACAAAGACATTATCTGTGTCAACTAGCACAATAACACCTACTTGAAAGATACCTTTGTCATTAATCAACTCTATATTTGCTTAAGATCTTTCCAATATGATGAAGTTAAGGAGCAAGTCTATAGAGTTTAGGGAGAGATGCAAATTGGAAAAAATAGAAGCTCAAAAATTGACAAAGATGGAGAAGTATGACTCAAAAGCAAAATAGAAAAAGAGCTTTATTTTTAGAGGTGGAGAAAAGGAGAATTAAAGAGAGGACTTTATTCTCCAAGTTAGAGAAGAAAGAATTAAAGAAAGATCTTCCAATCCAAAAGGTTTCATTTTATGTTTTTAAAATTGGCAAAGGCGGGGAAGCCACCTAAAGAGATCAAAAGAATTACGAGTATCATGCTTTGTCCAAATACTACACTTGATAAAGATAATAGTCCTTTTGTGGACATAAATAGCAACCATGTCCTTGACAATTCTAGTAACATAGCACAAGTGATATTCTCTAGCAAATGCTCAAGGCTAGAATGCTTGGCCAAAAAAAATTGATTATCATTCTCTATCAATGTCTCTATTTAGTGAGTTTCCATGATTTTTTTGCATTTTCTATTCATATAAAGTACTTCATTTCCACATTTATACACTATATTATTAAGCATTTTATGAGCTAGTCGTATTATGGATCTAGATTTGGTTTATATTCAAGTGATAATCAAAGGGAAGCACTCAAATTAATTGTGTTTTGTGGCAATTTTGCACTATATTAGCACCAAGTTTTAGAAATTCCATAGGTTTCCATTGGGTTCTATGATAAAGCACCTTAATTTACTAGGTTTTGGCCAGTTTGCGATAAAGCACCTTGGCTTCCCAAGTTTCACAAGGATTTCATGAGGAGATTGTGACAAAGACATCAAGTTATCTGATATCACATGGTATTTTGAGGATATTGTGATAAAGAGATCAGGTTTGTCAAGTATCACAAGGGAGGTTTCATGCAGTTTCATTTGGAGGTTTCATGTGGATTCAAAGTATCTATGTGGAGTATCCAAGTGCAAAAGCAAGTTCTATATTAACAACTCATGTAAAGTGGGACAAGAGGTTTATTATGAACTATATGGGTAGGCTTTGGAGACAATTCATAATGGACAAAAGCTTCCATATTAACATCTCATACATTTCACATTTGGACAAGAAATGGACAAAAGGTTTCATATTACCAACACATGTAATGATCCATATCCTAAAATGTCACATGGGAAAGAGATACAAAGAGATGTAAGCCAATATGTATGTATATATATATATATATATATATATATATATATATATATATATATATATATATATATATATATATATATATATATGTGTGTGTGTGTGTGTGTGTGTGTGTGTGTGTGTGTGTGTGTGTAACAAAAGTCATGGTACCTTCATGCACAATAGGACTAGGTGTCAACGGGTATGCTTATGAACACAAGAGATGTCAAGGAAAGGAGGCAATGGTGCTATCAAGAGGACACTAAACATGGGTAGACAAACTAAAACCTCCTCATGATCTATATCCTTGGGGTTGGGTGGGAGGTGTTCTAATCTGATCCGCTCTAATGCCGCATCCCTATGTTAGATGACAAGTCTAGAAATCAAGCAGCTATTGTATCTTCAAAGAAGATCCCACTCCCCATCATGCATAAGAGGGTCCTAGAAGGCCAAGGTTAGACCATCATAGGGATCCAACCTATACTCTAGGAGCCTAACCATGTCCACTCGTGGATGAGAAACCCAATGGCTGATCTTGTATATCCACTATATCTATCTAGAGGAGCTATCAAGTGGTCACATGAAGATAGATGTGAATCCTCTACTCAAGTATAAAAAGGAGTAAACATTGGAAAATGAATAACACTATAGAATATTTCCTACAATATGGTAGGAATGTGCTATCCACTATCATTATATTGCACAACCCTAACCCATAGTTGTAAATGCACTAAAAGGTGTAACAATATAGTCTCTAAATTGGTCTTGATATCCATCCATGTCATCAAACACACCCATGAGGTGAGCATCAATATGTATATTCTAGGGTAAGAAACTATAGCTCCACATGTTTCTCAACAAATGCTCATAGTCTTACCTTGCGTTGTCTATCCAAATGAGTACCTCAAAATGAGTCACATAGAACTCCATAAACTCTCTAATACTAGGAGGGAGGATATAACTAAAATTACTACTTACTCTAAATGGGACCATCCACTCCCCTCCACCAATCTAAACACTAGCCCAAAATATTGCTGCTATCCCACATGATGTCTCCCAAACATCAAATATCCAAAACCAAGATCTTGCTCCATTGGTCATGAGCATAAACCAAGCAAGGAATAGACTCTCCTGGCTTGCTCATCCTCTATCTCAACATAGACAATCTAGAAACCTCACCAATGAGTGTCTTTCTCTTCTCCTCTAACCAATCAATCTCCTAGGAAATATGACTAAAAGGAGGCAAAGAAGCAAGATTCCCCAAAAGTTGAGGTCTCCAAGCTATAATCTCTATAGCAGATATCATCACACATGGCTCTCTCCTATGCACTCCATGCAAGTGAGATTCTATTTCTACCTTTGTAGATCTCATTTGTAATCCATGCTCAAGTTCATCTTTCTGGGTCTCCTCACTAATCAGGTCAAGCCTCTCTATTTGAGTCCCCTCATGCATAGCAAAGTCTCATGGAGATTTTCTCAATGGATACTCTAAAAAAAGGCTCTTGCATCCTTATGAACACCCCTTCAAGGATGTTCTTGCCTTGACCAAATCAACCCAAGATCTCTCCAACTCAACTCGGGTATTCTCTAACTCTCGCATAAAGAGTTGGAGCTCTCAATGATAGTTTTGTATCTGCAACCTATAAGCCTCTACAGCCATTTTTCTCCTAGCCTTGAGCTCCTTGAATGCACTCATTAAATCATCTCTCTCTCCCACATCTCTTACCAAAGTCATGTGAACTCTCTCTTTCTCTCTCTCGGTCTCTCCTCTCCAAGTCTCCCTCCCTCTCCGCCAAATCTCCCAAAGAATGCTCTCTCTCACTGAGTATTCTCTCTCTCTCCTCTAGGACACACCTTCTCTCCACAAGAACAGACTTTCTCTAAGCAAGAGCTCACTCTCTCCTCCAAGTCCCTCTATAAGTCTTGAGCCAATCACTCTCTCTTTCTCTCTCTCACTAGAGTGTGCAACTCTAGTACTAGCATCTACATTCACATCTATATCTCTCTTTCTCCACACTCTAGTGCTACATGTAGGGGTAGTGCTAACTCATATATGGGTAAGAGAAACACTAGAAGAATCCTCTTGATGCACCAAGAATGACTCTCTAGGTGTCAATGGAACATCTTCTATGAGACTCTACCAACATAGGCTCAACATCATGCTCCTTGGATTCCATCTCCCTAGCTCCCCAAATCCTCTCTCCATGTCCCTTGCTCTCTTCTCACTTGAGTACAAACAAGGAAGAAGGAAATGAATAGTGAAGCTCATCCATCTGTACAAGAGAAGGAGGTAAGGTAGAACGCTATTATGAGGGTGATGTAAAAAACCTCTCAGGTCTTCTCACTCTCTATATAACATCATCTGCATATACATTGCTTGATAAGGGTAAAAAATACTTTTATTCATAAACTCAAGACATCATTAAAGTGAATCCAAGACAATACTCCATATATAATATCAATTGTTTGTACGGTACCATGGTACATGAAAAAAGATACATGAGGCAAGATAAAACATGGTACATGGAGAAAGACAAAATGATATGTTTTTAAGAAACATGCCTACTAAATGACTCTCACTCACTATCCTTGTCTTGACTCTTGTCCTTAGCTTCCTCATCATAAAGACATGATCACTCTTGGACTATAGTGTCATAGTCTACCTCTCCCTCATCTAGGAATCCACTCTGCATGAACAAGTGAGTGAAAAATTGACCCACAAATGTCACCTTGTATCTCCAACCATCTGGCCAATGGATCTATTTTTGCAAGAAGGCTATCTTTACCTAATCATAATCCTCTTTTGCTTACTATAAGTGTACCCTAAACCTCTTGACCTCCACTTCACCATAAGAGCAAGATACCCATGCACCACCTTTGGCTAGTATGTAGGGATAAGGAGAGTAACAATCATCTAGAAAAATGACCTCCATGTCAAATAAATGCATTGTTGTGCACAATACCTTCTCATTTTGTGATATTGTACAAGAAACCAGTCTTGCAAAAGCAAGTGAGGGATAGACCATCTCCTTCCACTCCCAAATGGTAATACAAAAGCCACTTGAATCATCTCAAGAGTTAAAGTGAATGGCCTACCACCCACTATACCTGCATGTTTAGTGGCATCCCATGTCTTACAAACTAAGTGCATGAACAAATCTGCATGCAAAACACAAGAGAAACAACAAAGAAATAAAAGGAGACATGTGTATCACAACAAAGAGAAAACAGGTTTTGGCCAGATTTTGCAATGGTTTTGAGAGGGTTTTGTCAAGGTGTCAAGTTTTGCTAGGGTTTTGCAAAAGTATTGTGGGGTTTTCGAGAAGGTAAGGAGTTTTTCTGGGGTTTGACAATAATATAGAGATTATGCTTGGGTTGTGCTAGGGATTTTGGTTCCAATCTGGTTTTTGTGTGGGTTTTGTTAGGGATTCGGCAAGGGTTTTATCAAAATCTAAGGTGTCATTGAGTTTTTTGTGGAAAGGCAAGAGGTTTTTGTGAGGTTTTGTGGAAATTAGGAGGTGTAGGACAGGTTTTGGCATAGGATGGTAGGGTTTTGGGGAGGTGGGATTTAAGCATAACAAAATTTGAAATGTGAATGCAAATTACAAATCAGAGAACTTACACGGAGCATGGATAATGCAATCTGATTGCAACTTTCAAGCCCAATGAATCCAAATCCACTTCTCTAATAGACTCCACTGATTGTTGGATTTTAGTCTGATCCAACCAAGTCCACGTTATAGAAGTCATCTTATCTACCATTGAACCAAGGTTGCTAATCAACCATCCACACTCCTTGAAATCCTCCATGTTTGGCATATCCTGCAATTTTTGATAAATAGCTGTCATATCTATATGGTCAAACAAAGAAAATGTGTTCTTCAAAACCTTAGTGATTCTCCAAAATCTTCCTCCAAAACCTCTCTCCTTCCTCCAAAACCTTTGTCCCCAAAATTCACTTGAAACCAAAATGCTCTCTCCTTCCTCTCCCTTCCTTATTGTTGCTTGTTGCAGTTCTTGCAATGATTCCTCCAAAAACCTCTTGGTTCCTCTCTTCTCCTTTCTCCTTCTGAAATGATGTCTCCTCTTGATTCCTCTCTTCCTCTAAAACCTCTTCTCTTGATTCCTCTCTTCCTCTCTTATCTCATCTCCAAGTCCCTCTTCCTTGAACATGAGTTCTCTCTCTTTTGCCTCTCAAACTAAACTCTTCCTCTCTTCTCCTCCTCTGAAACCCTTCTCTCCCCTCAAAGTCCCTCTTCCTTTAAACTTGAGTTCTCTCACTTTTGCCACTCAAACTAAACTCTCTCTTCCTCTTTTCTCCCCTTCTAAAACCCTTCTCTCCCCTCAAAGTCCCTCTTCCCTTAAACCTGAGTTCTCTCACTCTTGCCTCTCAAACTAGACTCTCTCTCTTCTCACTTCTTAAACCCTTCTCTCCTCTCAAAGTCCCTCTTCCCTTAAATCTGAGTTCTCTCACTCTTGCCTCTCAAACTAAACTCTCTCTTCTCACTTTTGTCTCTCCTCTCCAAGTCCCTCTTCTTTGAAACCTGAGTTCTGTCCTCTATTGCCTCTTGAACTAAACTCTTCCTTGAAACTTGAGTTCTCTCCTTTTTGCCTTTTTTGAGTTCTCTCCTATCATTAAAGGTCAAAGATTTAAATTCTACCCTATCATTTTCTTCTCCTCGTGTTGGCTTTGATGTCCTTGTTTGAAAATTACCATAGTTATTATCTACTCTCTTTGTACTTTTTAAAAAATCAACATGGTTATTGTCGTCTGGTTTATTTGTCTCTCATCTTTCTCCTTACTGTCTTATCTTTTTGGTCTCTCTAACCTTTGTTCAAAAATCATGCTTTAGTTTCTCATTATTGGCTTTATTTATAGGTTCTAGGTATCCATTTCCATTTATATTTCAAGGAAACAACTACATACTCTTTAAATCTTACCAAAAACAAAGTTTTATGACGTTGACATTATAATTCTGTAAAAAAACCTCTCTTGATCTTTGACATTACAATATTCAATGCTTAAAATATTTGACCTTTTGACCATGACTCTTCATTCTTAAATTACCTTAATGCAGACACCTTTCTATCCCATGACACCTTCACATCTTATCTCATCCCAACATCTTTTGAACTTCCATACAGCTCACAAACCAAAAGACATATTTCTATCTCATGCAAACACCCTTTAACTTCTTCCATGTCTAGGACATTAGTAACATCCTTTCATGGAGATAATACAATGTTTTATTAATTGCATGTTACAATTTTCTATTTTTATCCAAGGTTCATAAAACCCATAAGTCTATTAAAAGCTAAACATGTATTTATCACAACTTCTCTTTTCTCATCTCTATTTCAGCTAGCCTGGATAGGGAACTTTGGAATTTCATCTACTTCCATTTCCTCTTCTTGAGCTGATTCCTTTCCTTCCTCCCACATATCTCTTTTATTAATAAGAAAAATATTTAAAATAATACAAGTATTGATCCACCTCAAAAGATATATATTCCTCTTGGGTTTACTTTTCAATTTTATCCTTAGCTCCCATAGTGAAGACCATATGCTCTTTTAATTGCTATACAATGCTCATTGACTACCCTAGTTCTTGCTAAAATTTTATTGAAATCTACTCTTTATTTGGGGTGCGATGCACTTTAAATGATTGTACCAGGTGGCTCATGGGAGTATTACCTAACATGCATTGCTGATGTTAAAATGAGTCATTGGCTCCTTGATGATTCAAATCTCTCTAGAGAGGAGATTTTTTAAGACAGGTCATATCATGACAAGAACTAGGCATTCATGCACACAAACACACACATGAACTCGATCACACAAAAATATACAAAAGTTGAAAAGAATTTACTATTGTTCATCCAATGAAAATATAATAGGGAAACAATGTTCCCAAAGCTATGAAACAATAACTTACCACCCAAGAAGTGTATAATCCATCTCATATCATCACATACCACTTGTCCATTGATAGAATAAGACCCCTTCCTACTAAAGTAAGTTTTTCTATCAATATTAGGTCATTGTGCCAATAGCAAGAATGTCCCATCGACTAGTCTCATATACCCTCAAAATCCTTCCATAGATTTTTTTTTTGAAATTTCTCTCCTCTACATCCATCCATATCACTTCATTGCCCATGTTAGATAAAATTAGATAAAATGGTTGTGATTACTCTCTCCATGAAATTTGTAGTGGATCTTGAATTGATACTCCATAAGTTCATTCCCCTTGCAATACATGCTCTATTCCTATTATGACCAAATCTGTCTAGCACTATTGCAAGTTGAATCAAAATAGTAATTTGTTTCCTCTCCATCTCACTCTCTTGAAACACCTCATGATCTTAGATTAGTTCCAACAATGTATAAAATGAATGTACATCCATCCTCATTAATTTTTTTAATTTCCATGGTTCTAGATATATGAACAACTAGGAGACAAACACATTGTTCTTATTCTTTTCCACCATGGGCTGTCTATCTAACAAATATCTCAAAGAGTATGTGAAATTCCACCTCTTTAATAAGCATTTTCCAACACTCTCAACTAGATCATTTAAATCCCATTCTTTGTTTATCTAGGTTCTTGAGCTCTTCCCACAATCTATCACTGCCCTTATCTAACTCCATGTCACACTCACCTTGGCATTTTGGTTCCATGTATAGTTCACCTTGCCACTCCACCACTTGCAAAAGCATGCATCTCTTTATTTCATTGGTCAACTATAGCCAATAACTAATGCAAGGCATATTCATAATCAAATGGATAATTGACACACTTTTTATTTGATAATGGATATGGCTCTTTTTTCTAGATTTGTGGAGGTTATGTGGAGGTTACTCTCATGTGATAGACTTCCACTCTCTCTATTTATCTTCTCTCTTTCATCCTCCCTAATCTAGGTGCAAAAAATCTAACTTAGGCTCTTACCTGATTTTCTTTCCAAATATCAAAGTTCAAAACATCCAACTAGGACTCTCATTCAAGTATTGTATGTATACCCAAGTTTCTACTTGGAAAATCAATTTGATCCACTTTCCTCTCTTGCCGCCTTCTTATTCCATTATTTTCTCTTTGTTCAAATCCTATTGTCATTGTCTATCTTGAATTTCTCTCTATATTCAAATACATATACAAATACTCACTACCTTCTTATTTCTAATTTCTCTATTTAGCTCCTCTAAATAGAATTTGCATTCTTCCCTCTAATTTCTCTCTTTGCATACTCTCAATAGAATTGGCTAATTTCTCTCTTTGACTACTCTCAATAGAATTTGTAGCCAAGTAACATTTGAGCAAGACTCTACTATTTGAGTGCAACTATTCTTGTTAAAAGCACCTAACACTCAAGGCAAAATTGTTAGTGAAACTAGATTACTCCGCAATACTTGACAAAGCTCAATCTGTAACACCTATTTGTGCATGTGTGTGGTATTATGATATGTAGCTTAGTATTACAAATACTTGCGAGATAATATTTATATAAAGATAAAGGATGGTTCTACATTAGTCATGATTAGCTAAAGTTAGTTATAGCTAAGATAGAGGGGACCTTACTTTAGAGGAAGTGGAAAAGATGAGCACTACTATTTTGGATTCTATTGTGTTGACTTGGTATTTTTCCTAAGTGTTTGGCTTTGAGGAAAGAGTTGAGAACTCTTGGGCCCGCAAGCCTTTTTTATTTTGGATTCTTCTCTAGTCCAAGGATAGCCCATGTGAAGGAATCCTTGACTTAGTTTTTGGGTCAAGATAAGATCACATGCTTAGTGGAATATGCCCATGTGGATGGATATTCGTTTATAATTTTTGACTTTACTTGACTTTTAGCCTAGTTACTTGAGTTATTATGGTAAATAGTAACTTTGGAGCATAACTATTTCACAAGTATATAAACTAAGGGTGAGGAGGTACTCATCATCCTTTCATTTGCAACTATCTCTCTCTCATTGAGTTCTCTAGTGAGCTATGTTTTGAGTCTTGGAGTGTTAGCCTTGGAGGAGTATGATGGAGTTGGGGTTCTTTGCCTTCTTAGTCCATGGTGCATTACCCTAATAGATATTAGAGGTTCATTTTGAGTGAGAGACAAGCCGGATCATAGACCTACTACACTCTCTTGAGCAACACTGTCTGTGAAGCTTGTCATGCATATATACATCACTACACAACATACATCACTGTCAACATCATACACTATAGACACATAACTCATACATAAGTCATGCATAGACTCTAAAGTGCCACATAATCATTTTGTTTACACCACTTGAATCAACTCATCTCAAATCATTACTTGATCTATCACTCTATAAAATGCCAACAATTGGGCAATGATTACAGTCAAGCCACACCCACTCTAGCTAAGAGAATCCAAATGATACTCGCCGTCCTCTGTCTACCATAGCCAAGAACTCAAAGGCTCAACATCAGAGAAGTGAGCTCTCTGGAGTTGTAGTTCAAAAATAACCCCACACTTGAGCTAGGTCTGAAACCCTAATGGTTCCATTGATGGAACACCCAATGGTGCAAAGTGATAGTGTGCCCTACCATGAAGTCAATACCCCAAACACAAAATTTGACTGTTGGAAAGTAGTCTATGGGTAACTGGTAAAATACCTCTAACTACTATCACTTCAACTCCAATGTCTGAGCAATCTAGATGTGACACTACAAATGGCATGAGAGCTATCATGTATATATACATTGCTACATATCATACATTGCTGTCAACATCTTATACTATAGACATATAAATCACACATAAGTCATACATAGACTCTAAAGTGACACAATCACCCCTAGCTAGTGGTTAGGTCCCTCTAACTCCAGATAACCACCTACTCAAAATATACGGTATACCCTATGATGGGCAAAGATCAAGAGGCCGGGTGCTATCGAGCCCCATCGTTAGTCGCCTATTTTCTTTATATATATATATATATATATATATATATATATATATATATAAAAAGGATGAACTAGCTATAGTCAAGTACATCTAGGACATAACCAATGTCCTTGAGGAACCACCATGAGGGGAGGAGTCATACATACCATATGCCTAACTCTTGAACAACTATCACACATTAACATAATGGTAGCTCCACTAGAAGAGCCACATAACATACACCTCAAGCCTGCCTGTACAAGTGCCAAGCTTGGGTCCATAGTACCATCAATGTTTGGGAGGTGGCATGGTGCACAATTGCGTACATGATCGTTCCAAACAATACCATCATGTCCTTCCAACACAAGGACTCTAGATGGCAAAACCTTGTGCACTCTCAAGATAGTGTGGCTTGTCAAAACATCAAGTGTCATTGGTGTTCTTTGCTTTAGATATACAATCACCTGGATGAAATTGACGGATTGAGGTCTATAACCTCTTCCTTGAATAGTAGCATAACGTAAGGTATCCATATGCTAAGCAATTGCTAGGTTCTCAAAGACCATTGGCATCACTCTCCAAAAGATCTTTGCCCGTTGAGAACATGTGCTCACCCATCCATTTGGATCATCCAAGTCCAAGACTACAATAACATCTCAACAAATGGCTACAAGTAAATTTGGATCTCGTCCATAGAGTAGAAAGTAAGAAGAGAAGGATGCTAAAGAGGCTTGCCGGATGAACCAATAGCCCATGGCCAACCAAGGTAATTGGAGATCCCAATCTCCCAAGTGATCTCTCTACAAACCATACTTTCGCAATCCTCTCTTCATTGTCTAATCCACTTTCTCTATTAAGCCATCTACCTTAGGGTGATCTCGGGAGGTAGTATGATCTGACAATCAAAGCCTTGTCACACAAGACCTAAAACTCTCCAAAGAACTCTATACCCTGATCAATCATAACCTCAGTTGGTGCACCAAAATGACTAAGAACCCCATCTAGGAATGAGTAAGCCGTCCCTTCACTGGACTGTTAGGAAGTGTCACCAACTCAATCCACTTGGAGAAGTGCTCTACCATTACCAAAACATACTGATGATGTCTCATAGTCAACAATAATGGTCCTAAAAAGTCTAAACTCCAGCAATAACCCAACCCTATGATAGGTAATGGGTGCAATTGTGGCATAGGAGCATTAAATGATGCTCTAACTTGGTCACAAACCACACATCTAGCAACAAATTACTTACATCAGTTTGCATAATGCGCCACCAATAATGACTAGGGAGTAAGCTATATGTACGCTTTACTCCAAGATGTCCTAGCTCCTCATGAGCATGATGGACCAACTATAGTCTCTAAGATGGAAGTGGTACTACTCTCACTCTACCATCCTCCCATAGGTGTTTTCTCTCCAATCTAAACCATTTGGCTTGCTGAAGAACACGGTCTCTCTCCTTGGTTCCAACTGTACCATCCATAACACCAATGCAAAGATAGTCCATCACTAAGACATCATCATGAATATCTCACTAAACTATACCAATATCTTCACTCTCTAGATCTATGAACTCAATAACTCCTCTTGTATGCGTTGAGAGAAATACCACCAAAGTCTCAAAAAATATACACAAAAAAGCAAATGGATGCCAACTTGGCACCTCCTCATCTGAGTCACCATGCCAACGTGCTCTGGTCTGATCTTGCTAGCTGGGACATGGGTTTCTACTCAACCCATCTGCATCACGGTTCACCACTCCAGGTCGATGAACAACTGTGAAATCATACTCCTATAAAATCAGAGCCCATCATGCAAGCTTTCTCAAAACCTTGTCAGACTCCATCAACCACTTCAATGGTTGATGATCCATGATGAGAGTGAAGGGGTTACTAAACAGAAATGTGCTACTACTCAAATTGGTGCTAAGCACTCTCCCTCATATGAACTATACTTTGCCTCCATTGAATTGTTGGAGTAGCTAGCATAGGCCACCACAAACTCCTTCCCCTCATCATCATGGTGGATGAGCACTACTCCAAGCCCCAACATACTCCAATCAGTGTGAACCTGAAATGGTCATCCTTTGATCAGTCTCCTCAAAATAGAAGTAGATGTCAACTTCTCCTTGAGCTCTATAAAAGCTCTCTCCTGCTCATCTCTCCAAGACCACTCTTATGTAATCTTGGTCAACTTCATCAAGGCCTTGGCAATGGCACTAAATCCTCTAACATAGTGGTGATAGAAATTTTCCAACCTAAGGAATGCTCTCACTTTGCTCACATCCATAGGTTGAGGAATATGTGCAATAGCCTCCACCTTGGTCTGTTGAACACCAAGTCCTCCGGGGTAGCAAGAGCATTGTTTAACTCAAATGGTAAGAACCTCCATTGATATAACACATCCTTGCCATGAGGATCAATAGTCCAAAATGTGGTCTTGGACTTATCTTCCACCTTGACCTGCAACTAATGATATCTTGCTCAAAGATCCAAAGTACTGAAGACCTTTGCATGCCAATTGCATCAAAGATCTCTTCCGGTGTAGGCATGGCATACCGATCAGGCCTAATTTGTCAATTGATAGGATGGTAATCTCCACACATCTGCCTATCTGTGTAGTTGCCATGCATATACTTCTTGACTGGCATCATTGTCACTAATGCATACTCTCCATGTGAAATCTCTACCAAACTAGCCTCAAAAAGGTCTCTACTCCAACTATGATTAATGTCATCTCCATATCACTATATTGATAAGGATGTTGGAAAATTGGTGTATTGCTAGTCAGCTCAATCTGAATACCAGGTCCTTTAGAACATCTAAATCCTTCATGCTAAAGGCAAAACAACATGTGTAGCTCCTCAAGAACCTCCAAACTCTTTGTCTTTCCTCTCTTGTAAGTTTGGCTCCCAAGTATCCTCTATAACTGTAGTAGGAGTGGAAGACATGCTGATTGGCTGCTACACTAGGCCCTTGGGAGCAGTAGTGTCATGCTCCCAAGCACTAGAGGTCCCAACCTCAGTGTGAAAAACTCCCTTTGGTCTGGCTGCAAGCTCTGCATGTCCTCTAGCACTAAGTTGACCAAGGGTGTAATCCAAGTAGCCCATGCTCACCTAGATGGACTCCAAAAAGACCACTCTCCCTAGTAGCTACTGGATGTGTCCCAAGAATACCATGTCCACTTGGTCCATCACTCCCAACATGTGCCTAAATCATCTTGATAGGCACAAGGCTCACAAGTGTCTGAGTGGTGATGCCTATCAAGTGCATCCTACACTGCCATGCCAAGCCAAAGCTCACAATCCAGGTCAAACAGTTCAAGTCCATAGCTTGACCTAACACCTAACACTTGGATGCCTCTGACACTATTGGAATAGCGATAATACTGGTGCAAAAACCAATCACCCGCTCTCTCTCATTGGTGTTGGGCTCCACCAACTACTATAACTATGAGTCCCAAACTAGTCCTATGAGCCGGCCTATCTTTCACTCAGGATGAACCTCTAATAGCTATTATGGTAGCGCACCATGGACTAAGAAGGCAAAGAACCCCAACTCCATCATACTCCTCCAAGGCTAACACTCCAAAACTCAAGATATTGCTCACTAGAGAACTCAATGAGAGAGAGATAGTTGCAAATGAAAGGATGATGAGTACTTCCTCATCCCTTGTTTATATACTTGTGAAATAGTTACGCACTAAAGTTACTATTTACTAAAGTTACTCAAGTTACTAGGCTAAAAGTCAAGTAAAGTCAAAAAGTATAAAGGAATATCCATTCACATGGGCATATTCCACTAAGCATGTGATCTTATCTTGACCTGTAACACCCATTTGTGCATGTGTGTGGTATTGTGATATTTAGCTTGGTATTACAAGTACTTAAGAGATATTATTTATATAGAGATAAAGGATGGTTCTATATTAGTCATGGTTAGCTAAAGTTAGTCATAGCTAAGATAGATAGGACCTTACTTTAGAGGAAGTAGAAAAGATGAGCACCACTATTTTGGATTTTAGTGTGTTGACTTGGTATTATTCCTAGGTGTTTGGCTTTGGGGAAAGAGTTGAGAACTCTTGGGCCCGCAAGCCTTTTTGTTTTGGATTCTTCTTTAGTCCAAGGATAGCCCATGTGAAGGAATCCTTGCTTTAGTGGTTGGGTCAAGATAAGGGGAATATGCCCATGTGAATGGATATTCCTTTCTACTTTTTGACTTTACTTGACTTTTAGTCTAGTAACTTGAGTTACTACGGTAATTAGTAACTTTGGTACGTAACTATTTCACAAGTATATAAACAAGGAGTGAGGAGGTACTCATCATCCTTTCATTTGCAACTATCTCTCTCTCATTGAGTTCTCTAGTGAGCAATGTCTTGAGTCTTGGAGTGTTAGCCTTGGAGGAGTATGATGGAGTTGGGGTTCCTTGCCTTCTTAGTCCATGGTGCGCTACCATAATAGCCATCAGAGGTTCATCCTGAGTGAGAGACAGGCCGGCTCACATTTTTGGTTCCGTTGCCGGGACCTCTCTAGAAGGCAAGATAATGTTCCGCGTCCAATTCTACATTAGGCAGAAGGAGGCTATGAGAGCTCACTTGGAGAGAACAATAGGAGAGGAGAGGGCTGAACTTATGTTAGAGAACCAAGATCCATTTGTATACCCTGTAGTTCATTATGATGTCTTTGAGGTGATTTTGTACATCTTGTACACATGAGAGGAATTGGAGAGATTGTGTGAGGTGGATTGCAGATTTTGGGGATTAAGGTGATTTTGGGCAAAATCTCAAGTTTGAGATCTGGACTTGAGATTTCTACACATGATAGCTTGGGTTATCTTTCAGTTAGCACACTTGAAATTATTGAGAGAGCTTCTATGCGCACTGGGCTAGAATTTTTGAAAGTTGATAGGGTAAAGTGCTCCCGCAACTGCATGCTCTCTGGAAAATTGTATAGAGTCTGCCATTTCTTCAATTTTTAGTGAATTGTCCTGAAAATTTCCAAGAAAATTCAGTGCATTGTATCCTACCTGGTGCCACAAAAATTAGAGAGAAATCATTTTTGCGCAGTGCGTTATGAGTTTTTGAAGTGAGGGGGGTGGTTTTCAGACCAAATCTGAAATATGGGTGCTGAATAGAAAGGTGTCTAGGCCAAATGGCTTGATGAAAAGATCTAAAATTTTGCAGGGAGGGATGCCCTAGAGTTGTGATCAAGTGTGGAAAATTTCAGAGGACTGTGACATATTCGTTGGGAGATTTGAGTGACATTGTGAGGAAGGGTCAATTCTGCAGAGTGGAGATCTCATGCATGAGAAGTTTGAGATCAACAAAAAGCATGTTTGAGTGTTTAGATTCATCTTTGGGAACATGGAGGGTCATCAAGAGTGGAAATTGAGATTATGCAAGGTTCCCCAAGGGTTTGAGGTGATTGTAGGGGTGGATTTGAGGAAAAGAGAGTTTACAATAGAATTTGAAGAGAGTGTTGAGAGGATCCAAAAACCTACACCACTTGGAGGAAAGAGTGAGTCTAAGTGCTTTCTATGTGGAGAGAAGGGACATAAGGCAAGTTCATGTCCATTAACCTTTGAGAGCAAGAGATTGAGGGAAAGGAGAGGCTTACTTGACTTGGGTTTGCATGTTGGACCTTCTTCACCAAGATTGGGAGGGAGAAGATCTAAGACCAAGGAGTTGTGTGAGGTTTGTGGAGTTGAAGGACTTCCAAAAGGACATGAGTGTAGTGGAGTAAAAGCAATTTTGGAAACTTTGGTGAAGGATCTTGGAGAGAGTCTTAGTACAGCTACAGAAATACTACCACCTTCATCAGCTAGTTCTCAAGATTAGTGATGGAGATAATCTTTCAACTTATGGATAAACTATCCATGAGAGTTAGATTAATATGCACTCTAGGATTTGATGTTGCTATAGAAATCTTGGAGCAACCTGAACCTTTTGTGTTCCCTAGAGTGGATTATTCTCAGATGGTGTTAGTCATGTATATACTCTATTAGTAATAGAGTGAGAGAAAAGAAAAGAGAAAAAAAAAAATAAGAGAAAAGAAAGATAGTGAGGGGTTAAGATGGGGAAACTTCCGGTTTTCTTTGGCAAGGATGGAGAAGATGTGGAGGCCTTTGTGAGAGACTTCAAGAGAGCTTGCATAGGAAACAATGAGAGGAGGAAGAATGAGTGGGCCTCATTATTACCAGATTTCTTTGAGGATGCAGCACTTACATGGTATGAGTCAGAATACCAAAAGAGAGAGAGGAGAGAGGGGGAAGAGGAGTCTTGGGAGACTTTGACTTCAGCACTCATTGAGAACTTTCTTCCTGATGAGAGTTATGAGAGATTGATGAGTGAGGTTACATTTCTCAAGCAAGGAGATGGAGAGAAAGTGAGGGTCTATGTGGAAAGAGTGGAAAAGTTGGAGTCCAGATTTCGCATAGTGTTGAGGAAGGGTGGGGATGATGTGGAGACTACAATGATTGGCATAGGGGCCATGCTCACCAAGAATTTTGTGGGAGGATTGAGACCACAAATTAGAAGCAAGGTGAGATATGAGAAACCTTCTTCCAAGGTTGAAGCTATCAAGATCGCAATTCGTATGGAGGAGAGTTTGGAAGGGGATGAGAGTGATTTGGTGGTGAAGGAGGTTGTGCATCCTCCTCAAGGCTACAAGTATGGTGGAACTGCTGATACTTTGGTGACAAGGGTTGCACCACAAGTAGTAGTTGCTCCAATTCTTGCACCTCCACCAAAAGATCCACTCCAAACCATCACAGAACAACTTGCGGATCTCAAGATCAATGTGGTGCAACTATGGGAGAAGAGAGAGGTGGATCAGAATGTAGGGAGAGGACCTAGGAGTTATGGAAACTATCCATATAGAGGAGGCCAACCAGCCAACAATTTCAATGATAGAAATTGTTTTGGTTGTGGAGGAAGAGGCCATATCCAAAGGAATTGCCCAAATTCCACTTACCATGGAGGAAGGGGTTATGAGGGAGCCAATAGAGGGAAAGAGGGAGGTAGTGAAACCCAAGTGGCTCCTAATCCCAACAAAGGTAAGGGGATAGCATCCATAGATGTGGTTGAGAGCAAGTATGAGAAGGGAGAGTGCTCAAACTCCAAGGGTCTTAATTTGGAGCTTTTGGCACAAGAGAAGAAGAGAGCTCGTTTTGCAGAGGATGTTCACTCTTCTCAAGGATTTACTTCAAGCAAGGATACTCCTATGTCTACTAGGAGCACTCGCACCTCAACACCATCAACAACAAAGACTCCAAGGAAGAAGTTGGGGATGGAGGACTTCTTGATCTCAAAGCAACAATGGAACTACAATGTGTTGGAGGATGTTGGTAGTCACAAGGCTAACATCACAGTGGGCCAATTAATTACTTTGAACCCTACCTTGAGAAAGGAGCTTAGAGGTGGTTTGAGTTCTACAAGGAGCAAAAAGAAGAAGAAGGCAAAAGTTCCAGTATCAATGGGGGTGGTGGATGCCAAGCCAGCACCATGGGAGGCTTGTGAATATGCCTCCAAGATTGATGTGAGAGTGAATGGTCACAACATCAAGGATGCATTGGTTGATGGAGGATCAGCAGTGAATGCCATGTCAGAAAGGTTGATGAAGAAGTTGGGTATGATACCCTCAAGACCTTCAACATTTGTGGTGAGCATGGCAAACAAGCAACAAGTTCGACCAGTAGGGGTGATGGATAAGGTGGTAGTTTCAGTTATGGGAGTTCAAAATCTCATGACTTTCCAAGTCTTGAAGGATTCAAGCTATGACTTACTTCTTGGGAGGCCATGGTTGAGAGCAGCACGCACAACTGATCGATGGCACAAAGGGTACTTGAGGATTGGGCCATCAAACCATAGAGTCACTGTTCCTGTGACTAACACCACCAACACTTCACATTCAGATACCCCATCTTCTAATTATTGGGAATCAGATTCTGAAGAAGGAGCTTCAGGTATGGACACAAGCATGGAAGAGGAGACTTCCACGGAGGAGGATGAATCTGAATCTGATTCAGATGTGTATCCCTTGTGTGCTATGGATTTTGCACCTAAGCCAGAGGTTTTGAAGGACCCAGATAAATCACCATTGACACTTGAGGAGGTAGAGAGAAGGTTATCTACCCTCAAGTATGGCCCAAATGTTACCAAGGAGGAGAAGGTGAGATTTGAGGAGATTTTCCGCAAGTTCATCCATGTGTTTGCTTTTAGTTACAAGGATTTGAAGGAAGTCACCTTGGAGGAGCACAAGATAGAGGTGGAGTCACATGCAAGACCAATCCGCCAAAAGCAACGTCGCATTAGCCCACCAATATCTTTGGTTGTGAAGGAGGAGATTGATAAGCTCAAGGAGGCTGGATTTATCTTTGAGGTGGAGAATTCAGAATGGGTGTCTCCAATTGTCATTGTGAAGAAAAAGAATGGCAAGCTTCGGGTATGTGTGGATTACAAGAAGCTTAATGCTATTACCAAGAAGGACTACTACCCATTGCCATTCATTGATGAGATCTTGGAGGAGGTTGCAGGTCATGAGAGGTACAGTTTTGGAGATGGTTATAGTGGATATAACCAAATAAAGATTGCACCAGAGCATCAACAACTCACCACATTCACCACACCTTGGGGAACTTACGCTTTCAAGGTCATGCCTTTTGGGCTTTGCAATGCTCCAGCCACATTCCAACGGTTCATGAACAAGGTATTTGAACCTTTCATTGGGAAATTTGTGAGAGATTTCATTGATGACTTTTGTGTCTATGGGAGCAAGGAGGAGCACTTTGAGCACCTAATCAAAGTCTTGCAACGCTTGGATGAGGCAAATGCATCACTCAACCCAGAGAAGTGCATTTTTGGATGTGAAGAAGGTCTACTTTTGGGGCACATCATCTCCAAGGATGGAATAGCAGTTGATCCTGAGAAGGTGAGGAAAATCTCAGACCTTCCATTCCCTTCAAGCTTGACAAAGTTACGCCAATTCTTGGGAATGGTTGGGTACTATAGGAGGTTCATCTTCTCATTTTCCAACAAGGCTTATGCATTGACCATCTACATGAAGAAGGGTGTAGATTACATGGTGATTTTGGAAGACAAGGAGGCTCTCAAAGCTTTTGAGGAGCTCAAGCAATCCCTTGTTGTAGCTCCAATTCTTGCTAAACCTGATTGGAGTAAGCCTTTCATCCTCTACACTGATGCTTCTAATGTAGCTATAGGATGCACTCTTAGTCAATTAGACCAAGATGGGCATGATCATCCAATAGCTTATGCTAGTAGGCAGATGGTTTCAGCAGAGAAGAACTACTCTGTCACAGAGAGAGAAGGGTTGGCAGTGATCTTTGGTCTCAAGAAGTTTAGACACTACTTGATTGGAGGGAAAGCCACAATTGTCACGGATCACAAGGCTTTGAAGTACATCTTCAACAAGCCTAATGTTGAAGGGAGACTAGCAAGGTGGATGATACTCTTGTCTGAGTATGACTACACAATTGAGGATAGGCCAGGAAAGAAACATGCAAATGCTGATTTGTTATCTAGAGCCTATGATCATGATGGAGATGAGCCAGTAGATGATTCCTTCCCAGATGAGGAGCTCATGACAATCTCAGTCACTCAAGAGATTCCAATGGAGTACAAGGAGATTGTGGATTTTGTGACAAGAGGTAACTATCCAGAAGGGATGCATGCTAGGGAGAGGAAGGCCCTTGCAGCAAGATCTAGACCTTACACAATGGTGGAGGATATTCTTTTTCACCAAGGAGCAGATGGTCTACTTCGAAGAGCAGTGGGTAAGGAAGAGTCTATCCTACTCATAAAGGAGTTTCATGAAGGTTTAGTATGTGGAGGACACTTTGCAGGAAAGGTGACTGCTTTCAAGATTCTAGATGCAGGTTACCATTGGAGAGGGATTTTCAAGGATTGTCTTGATTATTGCAAAACTTGTCATGTTTGTCAAGCTTTTGCTAGAAAGTCTACATCCACTCCACCACTTAGATCAATTCCATTGCTAGGACCTTTTGAGAAGTGGGGAATTGATTTTGTAGGACCTCTCAATAGAACCCCAAGGAACAATCGGTACATTGTGGTAGTTACTTATTACCTTACCAAGTGGGTTGAGGCTAGACCATTGAGGGACAAGAATGAAGATGAAGTGGGTAGATTTCTTTATGAACGCATTATCACTAGGTTTGGATGCCCTTTGGAGTTGGTTTCTGATAGAGGAGGAGAGTTTACAGGAAGCATTACTACAGCCATGCTACGACATTTCTCTATCACACATAGAGTAACTACATCCTATAAGCCAAATTCCAATGGCTTGGCAGAGAGAACCAATCAGACCTTGTGCATGATGTTGGCCAAAGATGCAGAAATGGAGGGGGCTAAACATCATTGGGACAAGAGGATTCATGCAGTTTTGTGGGAGTATAGGACAACCATGAAGACTTCCACTGGATATTCTCCATTCCAATTGGTGTATGGTATTGAGTCTACTTTACCTATTCACTTTGATCTTCCTACCTTCCAAAGCATTCATAGGAGATTGAAGAAAGCACAAGGAAGTGATGCAGGGAAGTCAAGGAAGGATCAACTCATGGAGTTGGAAGAGGCAAGAGCAGTTGCTATGGTTCGAGTGGAGCAAGCCCAAAGGAAACAAAAGGAGAGCTATGACAAGAGGCAAGGCAAGAAGAAGGTGGAGCCTTTCAAAGAAGGTGATTGGGTAATGTTGTTTGATTCCATTCGATTCAAGAGAGTGCAAAAGAAGTTTTTGCCTAAGTACTTTGGACCTTTCATAGTAGAGAAGGTGTGGGGCAATTACACCTATGATCTCAAGGAGTTGGGAGGAAGACACTTTGATAGGATTAACCATGATAAGTTGAAGATGTACCATAGAAGGTAGAGAGACCCTCACTTTGAGGACAAAGTGAAAACTTAGTCCGGGGGTAAATGTAACACCCATTTGTGCATGTGTGTGGTATTGTGATATTTAGCTTGGTATTACAAGTACTTAAGAGATATTATTTATATAGAGATAAAGGATGGTTCTATATTAGTCATGGTTAGCTAAAGTTAGTCATAGCTAAGATAGATGGGACCTTACTTTAGAGGAAGTAGAAAAGATGAGCACCACTATTTTGGATTTTAGTGTGTTGACTTGGTATTATTCCTAGGTGTTTGGCTTTGGGGAAAGAGTTGAGAACTCTTGGGCCCGCAGCCTTTTTGTTTTGGATTCTTCTTTAGTCCAAGGATAGCCCATGTGAAGGAATCCTTGCTTTAGTGGTTGGGTCAAGATAAGGGGAATATGCCCATGTGAATGGATATTCCTTTCTACTTTTTGACTTTACTTGACTTTTAGTCTAGTAACTTGAGTTACTACGGTAATTAGTAACTTTGGTACGTAACTATTTCACAAGTATATAAACAAGGAGTGAGGAGGTACTCATCATCCTTTCATTTGCAACTATCTCTCTCTCATTGAGTTCTCTAGTGAGCAATGTCTTGAGTCTTGGAGTGTTAGCCTTGGAGGAGTATGATGGAGTTGGGGTTCCTTGCCTTCTTAGTCCATGGTGCGCTACCATAATAGCCATCAGAGGTTCATCCTGAGTGAGAGACAGGCAGGCTCACAGACCAAACAAGTAAGTCAAGGATTCCTTCACAAGGGCTATCCTTGGACTAAAGAAGAATCCAAAACAAAAAGGCTTGTTGTGACAACCCGGCAAATATCACTTTTGCGGTAATCGGGTAAGTAAAGTTTGTTCCCGCACAGATATGAGTCAAAATTAGTCAAATACAAAGCAAAGTAACAATTTCAGTTCTTCTTGAGTTCTTCTTTAGTCTCTCAGGTAGAAACCACACCCAGAAGAGAGTAACAAGCACTGATTCGCAGTCTTGTCACAAATTCACACTCCTTAATCACAACTCCATCAAATCTTTCCAAACAATCTTGATTGTGATGATTCAGGCTCTCCCAAAAATGGCACTTCACTGCAAAACAACTTGCCTTGGAATTGTGTTCCACCCCTCCATTGAAGGAACAACTTCCTCAATCAAAATTGCTTCACATCAACTTTGCACTACACTCACAAATGCAGAATACTACCAACACTACAATTCCTCTTAGATCTGTCAAGGCATTGCTTTGATTGCACTTCACTCAGGATCAAACACACAGAATGAAGATCACGATTGTGGAATCCAACATCCAACAAGCACACTAACTTGCACTTTGAATTTCTCCACACACTTACAAACATAAACACAAAGTTGATACTTGGAATCAAGCTCAAGCGACGAGCACTACTTCACAACACTTTGCTTTATCTACTCTCAGAAATTATGAGCACTGAACAACATGATACTACGAATGCCACTCTTAAGTAGTGAAACAATCGACAGTTATCTTCCTAATGTACCTCTTCCTAACAACTCTACAAACCTGCAGATCTGAAATGCCAATGCATCTCTTCATATTTGACTCTTCAAATATCAAATTTGTTACTACTCCAATCCGATGTCTACTTCGTCATCGGCTTTCAAACTCAAAGTAAATTTACTTCCTACTACTCTATCCTCAGATTTCATATTTTCTACTTCATCTACCAAATCCAACAATTCTCTTTCTTGATCTGAAATTCCACTAATAGGTAACTTATCTAACTCCTTATCTCCCGACCCACTCTTCTCTAATGTCTCCAATGGTACTCCAAAGACATTTGTACTCCTATGTTATCTACTTCGGGTTTTGCTCTAACATCCTTCTGAAGCTTTTCTATCTCTATTTTCACTAAGTCTAATCTAATTGAAATGTTGTCTTCTACTTCTAATATCTTCCTGTCTACACGAGTTCTTAACTTAATCAACATGGCATTCAAATCAATGTCTTTTGCCTGTCTTTGCCTTGTCTCCTGCACCAACAATTTCAACTCGTGCAGCCTCGTTTCTTCAATTCAAACGCTGGCCTCTATACTCAACATCGCGTTCATTCTGAGGACAATCTCCTTCAACGGCTCCAATCTCATCTTTCTCTCTCTTTCACGATCTGCAAGCCAGTCCTCCCTATACATCGCCAACTCCTCTTCGAACTTGGCTTTCACCGTCTCCTTCTCCTTCTGTACAACCTTCTCCTCCTGATTACAAAGTAGCTCTCGTAATCGATCTTCTTCTTGGCATCGTGCCGCCAACTCTCTTTTCTAGAGTTGCTTCTTCTCCTCGACACTCTCCATCACTCTATCAAGCTCCTGATCCTTTGCTGCTACTCTCGCCATAGCATGGATTACTTCTACTCTTGAATCAGCAAACTACTGCTTCAAGATTTCATACTCCGCTACTTGTCTCTCCCTTGCTATGTCACTCTTCCTCACAAGATCCTCTCAATAGCTAACTTCTCTCTTCAGGTCTTCAATTACATGACTTCTCTCTACTACATCCGCTCGCAGTACTTCCCTTTCCTCCTCACCTCGGGTTACACTCTTCTTCAACTCCGAGTTTCTTCGCGTTAAGACCCGCAACACAGTCGTCACCTCCGGACATGTTGACGGCATCTCCCTCTTCTTGTGCTCCAACTTCACCAACAATGGACACACAATTTCCTGTAGGTACTCCACTCCATTTCTTGCAACTACTTCTTCCTGCATAGAAATCTCCTTCCTTACCTCTTCTTCACCCGATACTCGCCTTCTCCTATGCAATCTTTGTATCAAAATTGACGCCTCACTGCCTGAGCTTTCTCCTACCTCTTCCTTTGCTTTCTCAGCCCCGCTTCACACTTCACCTTACGTCTTGAGCAAACTCCTCACTGTACTGCGATCTTCTTTTCTTTGGGCATAGTTACTTCATCTTCCAACTGTGTGTTGTCTTTGGCTTCCATCTCGGCTTGCACTTCTTCTTCTTTGTATTTGTTAGCCACTGGTACCGATGTCATTTCTCCCCCTTCATCACTATCGCTGCTCGTATCTCCGCTCTGCAGCGTTAGCTCAGGCTCCTCCTCGTGTTCCGAGTCTTCAGTTTTGAGCTTGGCATCTCCTTCTGAGTCTTCATCCTCTGACTCAATTACCACCATACCTTGCCTCGGGTTGCCTCTCTGCATCTTCCAAGGTTTCTTGATGTCTTCGGCTTCACCTTGCCAACCTCTCTTCTTTGTAGTTGGAGTACTCGCTTCTATCTCCACGCTCTTACCCATCTTCATGTAGTAATCATCCGTGCTTTGGATTTGGAGAATGTACCGCTGTTCCTCCACGTCGACTTCTCTTCTCAAGTCGGGATGGAAGTGAGACACCATTCTGTTTTGCTCCGCCAAATTGAGCAAATCAACCTGAGGTAGAAATGTGCTGCAAACGCACGATGTAGTGTGGAGGCGACTTATCCCACAAATTCCACACCATCTGTCTTGTCCTCCCATGGAAACACCTTGCCCAATTAATAGGTTCTCTTGCAAACAACTTATGGAAGAACACCGCTTGGTGTTTCATCACATAAGTTGTTCTCTCTGGCTTCAAGATTGCCATGAGAGCACTCACGATCCCTCTCTTCACTGGATCCTTGTAACTCTCAACCTTATACCCATTCTTTGTTCTCTTCGAAGAGAAAGCATCTCTCACCTCTTGAGTCTCATGAGCTATTTCTCCCTTCCCCAAGAACATGGCTCCCTGCTCCAAGCCTACCTCCTTCTTGAGTACGAGTCTCCAATCTAACTGTGTCCAGCAAGCCGGATTTCCTCTCTTCCCTTCTTCCTTGGGTCCATCAAGACACTTACTCTTGATGATTTCTGTCATGAATCCTGGAAAGCTTACATTCCAGTTCCATGCCAAAAATGTGATCCGAAGTCGGCTCAAGACTTTGATCCTCGCTATTACGTCTAACCTGCAAGTTGCATGATTTCTCAATGCGAATTTGGAGTTCTTCTTTCCTCCTCCCATCTCTTCTACTTTCTCACTCTCTCTTGATTTCACTCTCACGACTTCTCCCTTGCGTACTAACACAATTCCAACTCTATTTCCCTTTCCCCAATCACCTATAAGACAACTTCTCAACGGCAAAGGAAAATTACTTGACATTTTGTCGTTGCAAGTTTGATTTTTATAGAGTTGCGCTTCTTCATCTTCCGTCACTTTGAGTTCCTACCGAGAAATCACACCTCCGACATGCACTTGTCACTGTCAATCAACCTTTGCGCGTATGAGCTGCCAGTTTTTAAACGGCCCCTTCTTGAGTTTCTCACCCCGACAAAAGGTTGTTAGACTGTCTTTGCCTCGGGTTGAACTCCCCCCAATACAAAGACAACTTACTTTGGGTTGTATGCTGACAAGGCATTTCCAAGTACTTTGCCTTATGACCCAAAGCCACTTTACTTTGGGTTTCATCCCGAAGCCACTTTACTTCGGGTTTCATCCCCAAGACTCTTTTCTTCGCCTTCTTTGGCCATACAAGCGCAATCCGACTTCTCTATACACTTCTTCTCCTTTATTTTAGAAAAAAACAAAAAATGTGGGCACCACATACCCCCTCCCTCAAATGTGAGCGTCCCTGCAAACATAGACCTCGGGTGTTTTAGACACTTCCGCGTCTATGGTCCAATATCTCCAAACTCTCCACCCGTTTACTCGAGTGGCAAAAGGATTAGCTTCCAGGTCTACAAGCTGCATGGACCCATTTTTGTAAAGATGAAGAACTCGATAGAGACCCATCCATCTCAAATGCAACTTGCTTGGAAAAAATATTTGGCAATTGTCATATAACAAAACCAAATCCCCTTCTTGTACAACCACAGGCTTGATTCTCTTATTGTGCCTGACTTTCCTCTGTGCTTGTACTTCTTTTGTGGTTTGCATTGCATTGCATTGTCTCTTTTCTCTTCTAACCACATTAGTTGATGAATCCAAAGATCCTGACTTTCTTCTTCCGACATTCGTTCTTCGCAAAGAACCCGATATGTCAGAACTTCAAATTCAACTGGCAGTATGGGATGCAAGCCATATGTCAAGAAGTATGGAGTTTGTTTGGTTGTAATCTTCTCTGTTGTTTGATATGCCCACAACATGGCTGGTAATTTTGTATCCCAGTCATAGGCATAATTGACAGTCACCTTATTCAAAATTTTACAAAGTAACCCATTCACTTTTTCCGTTAAGCCATTTGCTTTTGGGTTATAAGGAGTTGTCTTCCGATGTTTAATCTGAAAGTACTTGGTTAACGCCTCCATTACAGAGTTCAAAAAATGTGTTCCTCGGTCACTGATCAATTCCAGAGGACACCCATATTGGGAGATGATGTTTTGAAAGAAGAATTCCGCCATAGTTTCAGCATCATCTCTGCGAGTTGCTTCAGCTTCGACCATCTTGGTGGCATAGTCCATGCAAACCAAAATGTATCGCCTTCTTGTTACTCGGGTCACTGGTTGAATGGGACCCACAAAATCAATCCCCCATTTCTCAAATGGGGCCAAAGGCAAAATTGGTCTCAAAGGCCATTGAGAAGTAGCCATTGGCTTCCCCGTTCTTTGACAAGCGTCACAGCTTTGGATATGAGCATGTACATCTTTGTACATTGTAGGCCACCAATACCCTGCCGAAAGAATTTTCTTTATAGTGTTCTTCAGAGCATAGTGTCCTCCCAATGCTTTGGAGTGTAAAGATTCAATCACTCCTCCTACTTTGTATGACTCCAAGCATCGCCAAAGTACTTCATCTTTGCCCATCTTAAATAAAATGATGTGTTTAAGCTGGTACGGCCCCATTTTCCTGAGAAAGACTGCCCGCTGTTTCGGGTCCATCCCCTTAGGACAATGGAGAGTATTTAGATAATTATATTCAGCTGCATACCTCGTACTTCGCATTGCTGATAAGTGATACAACTCTTTGTCACGGAACCGATCGTCAATTTCCCACTCCTGGTCTTGAGTTTCTAACCTGGACAGGAAGTCCGCATTTGAATGCAAAGCTCCCTTCCTTATTTGTACAGTATACGTGAACTCTTGTAACAACAAGATCCATCTTGCAATTTGTCCCAATAAATCTGCCTTCTTGACCAAATGTTGCAATGCGTAATGGTCAACATAGAAGACAAACTCATATCCCAACAAATAATGACAAAATTTCTTGCAGGCATATACCATTCCAAGTGCTTCTCTTTCAGTCGTCGAATAGTTCTTTCCAGAAACTAAGAGTTGTTGGCTGGCATAATATACCGGGTAGTCCTTCTTCTTCTTGTCCTTCTGACTTAAAACAACTCCGATGGCCATGGACGAAGTGTCCACATATACATGAAAAGGGACGTCCCAATTCGGGGCCCTCATAACTGGTGCTTCAACCAGCTTCTTCTTCAACACCTGGAAAGCTTCTTCTTGATTTTCTTCCCACAGATAGTCTTTGGATTTCTTCAGAAGCTTTGTAAGTGGTGCAGCAAGCACTGCATAGTTTGACACAAAGCGTCTGTAATATCCGACATGTCCCAAGAAGGCTCTCAGCTCCCAGATGTTCTTTGGGGATTCCAAAGCTGCAATTATCTTGACCTTCTCAACATTGACTTCAATACCTTGGCTTGACACCCGATGCCCCAGAAGAATTCCCTCCTTCATTGCAAAGAAGCATTTCTTCGGGTGTAATGACAAGCCGGCAAAACGACACCTTTCAAACGTTTGGCAAAGGTAATCTAAATGTACATCTCTTTGTCCAAAACACACAAAAGTCATCAATAAAAACTTCCACAAATTTGCGCAGGAAATCTTTGAAGATTGAATTCATCATCCGCTGGAAAGTAGCGGGAGCATTACACAACCCAAAGGGCATTTGGTTGTAAGCAAAAGTGCCCCAATCAGTCGTGAATGTAGTTTTATCCTTGTCTTCTTCTCGAATGGATACTTGATTGTACCCTGAAAATCCATCAAGAACACTATAACAAGGATGCCCAGCTACCTGATCAAAATTGGTATCGGTAAAAGGCAAGGGATGATGATCTTTCCTTGTGACTGCGTTCAACTTCCGGAAGTCTTGCCACACTCGGATCTTCCTTGTTTTCTTCTTTGGGACAATGACAATGGGGGAAATTCATTCACTGGTTAAGACACGGAAGATGATTCCGGCCCCTAAGTACTTATTGATTTCATCTTTCACCAACAGAGAGTACTTTGGGTTTAGGCAGTATTGTCGCTGCCGAACTGGAACTGCACCTTCAACCAGATCAATTTGGTGTTCTCCGAATTCTCATGGAATACCTGGCATTTGATCAATAGACCAGGCAAATACATCTTGGAATTCTATAAACAGGGCAGTGTATCCTGCCAACTCATCCAAAGCAACTCTCTTCAAAACTTTTAAAATTTTTCCTTCAATTAATAAAACATCTTGACAGTCATCGGGGTTGATGACTCCTTCAACGTGGCTTACTTGGCTTAACCCGAAGCAAGCTGCCATCAAACCCCCTTCCTCCAAGTCAGGTTCACCCGAGGCGAGGTCATAGGGATCTTCGTCTTCAACATCCACCTTGTAGCATTCCAAGTAATTAACTTGGACTTTGTTTTGGATTTGTTTGAGGATGAAGACGATGAGTCTTCGGATTTGTCCTCCTCTTCCGACAAACTTGTTTCCCCTAGATGGGGAACCTTTGTCCAACTCACAGTCACCAGCTTCTGATCTTCGGATGAAATGTCCTTGAATCTTAACTTCTGCTAGTGCCAATCCACCACAACTTGGGCACTGTACAACCAGGGTCTGCCGATCAATAGAGGGTAACCAGCCTTTGTCATTGGTCGCAACACGATGTAATTCAACTTGAAGGGTACCCCTCCAATGATCGTGGTAATGTTTGACAGCATGCCCAATGGCCGTCTCCTGGTTTGGTCTGCAATCTTCAACACTCGGGGTGTTGGTTCAAACGTGTGATACCCAAGTCAATTTGCAGTATCCTCGGTCATGACATTCACACCGGACCCAGAATCAATGGGTATTGATGTGATCATGCACCCTGCAATCTCCATGTCTACCTTGGGAGATCCCAAATCTTCTTGCTCAATACGATAGATAGCAGGCAAGTCCTTCTTGGACATTAACCTCACCTTCTTGAGGGCCAAATTCAGCGGTCTCTTGTATAGCTTGTTATCTTCCCACAATTGCTTGAATGTAACGTTGGCATTTGTGGCTACCAGATCTGCTACAATATTGTATTGGGGAACTCCTCCCAATTTGACTGTCTTCACATTCGGCTTTGGGTCCAAAGTCTCTCCCTGTTCCCTCTTGACTTCGGGACGCTTCAAAATGGTGACGGGTCTGCTGATGGCCTTAACCCGAGGTTCCTTGGGTTGGCCTGCCTCGGCTTGGATCAGACCCTTTACTTCGGATCGGATGTCCGCCGGGAAAATTGGAGACTTCGTCTTCGTCTCCTCTTCCAAACTCAGTTCCCGAGTCCTGAGTAGTGCCTCCTTTAGTTCTTTCTGCAAGGCTTTAGCTTTGGCTTTTGCAAGGATCTTTTCCTCCTTGGCAGAAAGAATTGCCTTTGGGCGCAGTCTCTTTGCCTTTCTGGAAGACGATGAGGTCGTACTCAGTTCTTTGGGATCACGCTTCTTCTTACTGGAGTGTGTCTCAACTTTCAAAATTTCAAGGTCTGGCCATTCTTCTTCTGAGGTCGGACTCCCTTCTTGAGGTCTTTCTTCCTCCAAAGTGATGCAATTTACATTCGTATCCCCCTTTGGCTGAAGTGCTGCACGCTCAATGGGAGTCTATACATATTTTACAAGCGGCTTCGGGTTTGGTGGGTGAGGTCATTGGTTGCCCATATGCCCTGATCCTTTACAATTTCCGCATAGGGGAATGTACCCAATTTGCCTTCTTGGCTCGGGACAGTTTGGAGACCAATGTCCCATCGAGCCACAATTATAACAGGCTCTGAGTGCAACATTATGAGGCCGATTTTGGTTGCTCATTGGTGGTCTTTGTGGGGGGCATTGGAGTTATACTCCTGGGTCCAAACCTCAGACCTTGATACGATGTGCTTGCTTGAGGCTATACTTCCTGCGTTTGGTACACAACCTTTTTGTCCTTGTCTAGGTTCCATCTCGGAACCCAATCAATTTGTTGCACCGGGAATGCATTACGAGTATTGCATTCTGTGTTGGCGTGGCCTGATTTGCCACATGCGGTGCACCATACATTTGATCTTCCAAATGCTGGGGCCTTCCTTCGGTCCTTGGCCCCAATCATCTGGATCTTGAAATCTGAAAACTCCTTGATGAGGACATCCAGCTTGGTATCCGCCTTATTTACACTCTTTGCTAGAAGAGTCACTGGTTTCTTACCTCCACGTCTTCTGACTCGTCTTGGCTTTGATTCTTGTTTGGATTCCGAAGAAGAGCTCAAGACGTGGAGGATTTGTCCAAAGAAGGGGATGTACTGCGCAAAGCTCTCCTTTTGGGCTTCTTGCCTTTCTTCTCCCAATTTCTTTGGTTACCGGTAGAGTGAGAGTGGGCTGCCTTGTAACAAGTGACATGTTTGAGTACTTTGTCTAGGGAAGTTACATTCCTCTCCCTTGCAAAGATGCATATCTTTGGTGAAAGGCCCTCAAGGAACCATGTAATGGCTTGGGCATCGAGGTAACCCACCACTCCTGATTGCTTGGGAACTCGGTTCAATAGTGCCATGAACCGCTCAGAGTAGTCTCTCAACTTCTCCTTCTTGCCTCGGTCCAAATTGTTGAGTGCTGTGAAGACACTCGTATTGTAGTCAACCTCCCGGAATCATTCCAAGAAGTTGTTTCTCAAGTCTACCCAGTCTGCTGGTACGAACCCCTTCTAGGTCACATGAGTGTACCAGCTCCGAGCTTTCTTGCGGAGCAAACTTGGGAAAATTCTCAATCGATCTGCCGAGTCATGCTCCTTATTAGCAAGGGAGATGACTTCAAATTCTTTGATGAATTCATTGGGGTCTTTGTCTTGGTCTGTCCCCTTATACTTCTGATAGGCGTGTTGAGTGACAAGCAGTGAAGTCATTGTTCGATGCACTAGGATCGGCTGAGGTAGTGTTGAACTTGACGGAACTGAAGGATTGGCTGGTATTGACTCCGTGTTGTCAGCCCAGGGATTCCAGTTTGTCAAATTCAAGGTGGGGTCTTCTTTGACAATTTCTGCTATGAGGGTGTCGACTTCAACCCGAGTGGAAGATTCTGGATCAACCCCTTCAATTGGTTCTTCAAAATTCTTTTGTGACAATCGAGGAATCGTTTGAAGAAGATGTTGACACTCGTCTTCAATAAGTGTTCGTGCTGTCTTTTCTTGAACAAAGTTCTTCAAGGACACAACTTCCTTTACAGCTCTAGGGGAAGTTGGTGTACTGGGCCGCAATGCATATGTTTGCCCACTCGATTCTTTCTTCTTCTTGGACGAAGAGGGAGATGCAAAGTAGCCTTGCCAACCGCCTTCACGTTTCTTGTGGTCAAGTTCTTGCAGGGCTTCTTGCACTTCGTGAAGGAGTTGAAAATCCAATGCCTCTTGTTTAGTTTTGTCAATGATGGATGGAACGTTCAGACGCTCGTCTCCTTCACGCTGAAGTGCTCGTCTTTGAGCTCTCTCTTCCCATTGTTCTCTCAATGCAAACATTCATATTGTGTTGATACCCAGTTTTAAATTTGGCTTTGTATTCTTCCACTTCCGAGATTTGTATCCCCGGCAGCGGTGCCAAAAATCATGTGACAACCCGACAAATATCACTTTTGCGGTAATCGGGTAAGTAAATTTCATTCTTGCAGAGATATAAGTCAGAATTGGTCAAATACGAAGCAAAGTAACAATTTCAGTTCTTCTTGAGTTCTTCTTTAGTCTCTCAGGTAGAAACCACACCCAAAAGAGAGTAACAAGCACTAATTTGCAGTCTTGTCACAAATTCACACTCCTTAATCACAACTCAATCAAATCTTTCCAAACAATCTTGATTGTGATGATTTAGGCTCTCCCAAAAATGGCACTTCACTGCAAAACGACTTCACCTCAGAATTGTGTTCCACCCCTCCACTGAAGGCACAACTTCCTCAATCAAAATTGCTTCACATCAACTTCGCACTGCACTCACAAATGTAGAATACTACCAACACTACAATTCCTCTCAGATCTGTCAAGGCATTGCTTTGATTGCACTTCACTCAAGATCAAACACACAGAATGAAGATCACGGCCGTGGAATCCAACATCCAACAAGCACACCGACTTGCACTTCAAATTTCTCCACACACTCACAAACATAGACACAAAATTGATACTCGGAATCAAGCTCAAGCGACGAGCACTGCTTCACAGCACTTTGCTTAATCCAACTTGTATACACTTCTTCTCCTTTATTTTAGAAAAAAACAAAAATGTGGGCACCACACTTGCGGGCCCTAGAGTTCTCAACTCTTTCCTCAAACCCAAACATCTAGGAATAATACCAAGTCAACACACTAGAATCCAAACTAGTGGTGCTCATCTTTTCCACTTTGTCTAAAGTAAGGTCCCCATTATCTTAGCTATGACTAACTTTAGCTCATCATGACTAATATATAACCATCCTTTATCTATATAAATAATATCTCTCAAGTACTTGTTATACTAAGCTAAATATCACAATACCACACACATGCACAATCGGTGTTACATTTTTACTCCTGGACTAAGTTTTCACTTTGTCCTCAAAGTGAAGGTCTCTCTAGCTTCTATGATACATTTTGAACTTATCATGGTTAATCCTATCAAAGTGTCTTCCTCCCAACTCCTTGAGATCATAGGTGTAATTGCCCTACACCTTCTCCATTATGAAAGGTCCAAAGTACTTAGGTAAATACTTCTTTTGCACTCTCTTGAATCGCATGGAATCAAACAACATTACCCAATCATCTTTTTTGAGAGGCTCCACCTTCTTCTTACATTGCCTCTTGTCATAGCTCTCCTTTTTTTCCTTTGGGCCTGCTCTACTCAAACCATAGCAATTGCTCTTGCCTCTCCATTTCTTTTGCACTTCTTGAATCGCAAGGAATCAAACAACATTACCCAATCATCTTTTTTGAGAGGCTCCACCTTCTTCTTACATTACCTCTTGTCATAGCTCTCCTTTTTTTTCCTTTGGGCTTGCTCTACTCAAACCATAGCAATTGCTCTTACGTCCAATTCCATGAGTTGATCCTTCCTTGACTTCTTTGCATCACCTCCTTGTGCTTTCTTCACTCTTATGAATGCTTTAGAAGGCAGGACGATCAAAGTGAATAGGTAACGTAGACTCAATACCATATACCAATTGAAATGGAGAATATCCGGTCAAAGTTTTCATGGTTGTCCTATACTCCCACAAGACTGCATGAATCCTCTTGTCCCATTGATGTTTAGCCTCCTCCATTTTTGCATCTTTAGCCAACATCATGCACAAAGTTTGATTGGTTCTCTCTGCCAAGCCATTGGAATTTGGCTTGTAGGATGTAGTTTCTCTATATGTGATAGAGAAATATCGTAGCATGGCTATAGTGATGCTTCTTGTAAACTCTCCTCCTCTATCAGAAACAACTACAAAAGGCATCAAAACCTAGTTATAATGTGTTCATAAAGAAATCTACCCACTTCATCTTCATTCTTGTCCCTCAATAGTTTAGCCTCAACCCACTTGGTAAGGTAATCAATAACTACTACAATGTACCGATTGTTCCTTGGGGTTTTATTGAGAGACCTACAAAATCAATTCCGCACTTCTCAAAAGGTCCTAGCAATAGAATTGATCTAAGTGGTGTAGTGGATGTAGTCTTCATAGCAAAAGCTTGACAAAATGACAAGTTTTGCAATAATCAAGACAATCCTTGTAAATCTCTCTCCAATAGTAACTTGCATCTAGAATCTTGGAAGTAATCACCTTTCTTGCAAAGGGTCCTCCACAAACTAAATCTTCATGAAACTCCTTTATGAGTAGGATAGACTCTTCCTTACCCACTGCTCTTTGAAGTAGACCATTTGCTCCTTGGTGAACAAAATATCCTCTACCATTGAGTAAGGTCTAGATCTTGCTGCAAGGGCCTTCCTCTCCCTAGTATGCATCCCTTTTGGATAGTTACCTCTTGTCACAAAATCAACAATCTCTTGAGTGACTGAGATTGTCATGAGCTCCTCATCTAAGAAGGAATCATCCATTGGCTCATCTCCATCATGATCATAAGCCCTAGATAACAAATTAGCATTTGCATGTTTCTTTCTTGGCCTATCCTCAATGGTGTAGTCATGCTCAAACAAGAGTATCATCCACTATGGTACCTACAATTTTTGTTTTTTTTTTCTTGAAATGTGGAAGAAGAAGTGTAGAGAGAAGTCAAATTGCACTTATATGGCCAAAGAAGGCAAAGAAAAGTGTCCTCGGGATGAAACCCGAGGTAACATGGCTTTGGGTCATAAGGCAAAGTACTCAGAATTGCCCTGTCAGTATACAACCCCAAAGTAAGGAGTCTTTGTATCGGGGGTGCTCAACCCGAGGCAAGGACAGTGTAACAACTTTCCTTCAAGGTGAGAGATTCAAGAAGGGACCGTTCAAAAACAACAATCATACGCGTGAAGGACACTTGACAGTGACAAGAGCATGCAGGAGGTGTGATTTCTTGGTAGAAACTCAAATTGAAGAAAGACAAAGAAGGTGCGACTTTATAAAAATTGGGCTAAAGACAAAGCAATGACAAGAAATTTTCCCTTGTCGTTATGAAGTTGTCCTTCAGGAGATAGTGGGAAGGGAAGTAGAGTCAAAGACGCATTGGTGTGTAGAGGAGAATTTGTGAGAGCTAATCCGGGAATCAATAGGAAGAATAGTCCTCAGCCCAAAGTGGAAGAGAGAAAGATGGGAGGAGGGAAGAAGAACTCCAAATTTGCAGTGAGAAATCATGCAATTTGGAGGTTAGATGTGATTGCAAGAATTGAAGTCTTGAGCAGAATTCGGATCACATTCTTGGCGTGGAACTAGAATGTAAGCTTTCCAAGGTTCATGACTTAGATCATCGAGAGTAGATGTCTCGATGGCCCCGAGGAAGATGGGAAGAGAGGTAATCCGGCTTGCTGGACGGAGTTGGATTGGAGGTTAGTACTCGGAAGAGAAGTAGGCACGGAGCATGGTACCATGTTCTTGGGGAAGGGAGAAGTATCAGAAGAAACCAAGAGGTGAGAGATGCTTTCTCTTTGAAGCGCACAAAGAATGGTTACAAAGTAGAGAGTTACAAGGATCATGTCAAGCGAGGGATCGTGAGTGCTCTAATGGCAATCTTGAAGACAAAGAGAATGACTTATGTGATGAAGCACCAAGCGGTGTTCTTCCATAAGATGTTTGCAAGAGAGCCAATTAACTGGGCAAAGTGTTTTCATGGGCAAAAAAGACAAATGGTATGGAATTTGCGGGATAAATCACCTCCGCATTACATTGTGCCATTTGCAGCTCATTTCTATCTGGGGCTGAACTTGCTCAATGCAGGAGAGCACAACAGGATGGTGTCGCATTTCCATCCCAACTTAAGAAAGGATGTTGATGTGGTGGAGCAACAATACATTCTTCAGATCAGGAGCAGTGATGAGTACTACGTGTAGACAGAGAAGAGTGTGCAATTGGACGTGAGTACTTTGAAGTCAAAGAAGAAGAGTTGACAAGGAGAAGAAGAAGACATCAAGAAAGTAAGACCTCGGAAGACTAGAAGAGTAAACTTGAGGAAAGGAATGGTGGTAATCGCATCGTTGGAGGAAGAGTCAGAAGGCAAAGCCGAGTGCAAGTCCAAAGACTCGGAAAGAAGTGAAGAACCCAAGCTCACACATAAAAGAACTTCTGTGCTTACCCAACTCTCAAAACTTCTCCAAGCTTATGGCAACACAAAACAACTTCTGACTTTACAATGGCATAAAAAATACTCCAGAGACAAGATAACATGAAATATCTCCCGAGATGCAATATCATTAACAAAATGCTGAAGTTAGTGTAACGTAAGAAAACAAAACTCTCATATAAAATGGCACCAGTGGTTTGCATGGATTAGTTTCCCGACAACAACGGGGAATGGTTGGAAGGTGTAGGGATACTATGACCTTGCTTGGTGCACCATGGTAACCTCAATTATGAAATTGTTCACTTGCAAACAACATAGATGAATAATGGGTAGGCAACTTTCTTCCTATTGCTACACAAAGGAAAACCCATAGAATGGGCAAGGATGTTCCATCATCAAACTTGAGAACTTATGGAGCAATTGCAAATGATGGGAGGAACTACTTACCTCTCACCATTCATGCTGCATTTTTATATTGAGAGGAGACTACTCCAAAAAGCAAAGAGGAAGCTCTTCCCGGTGCATTATTATCCCTCAAGATATTATCATCACCAACCAGGATATGAAAGAGAGGTCAAGAAGTACAAGGATACCTTCATCAAATATAAGAAGATGGGTAAGTGGATACCCATAGACAACGCTGTTGGGGAAGGAACCAAGAAACAAAAGGCGGTCATGACTCCACCAAGGATTAGGAAGAGACACAAACCAAATCCTTAAGTAGTGGACTCTTCATAGGAGGAGGCTTCCTAGGACAATGATGAATCACAATTAGGAAGTGGTGGGAGAGCTAACCAAGATTCACAAGGTGCTCACAATGAAGCCATGGTGCTTGTAGATCAAGAGAGGGAATTTTTGCTGGTTGTGGAATTAGATAGGAGACTCCTTCTCCAAGACAGAGGCATCTTCATATCTTCATATAGGAGGAAGGGAGGATGTGGGAGTGGCATGTGAGAACCCGACAAGTATCATATTTGTAGTAATTGATAGGTAATCATTTGTTCACATAAAGATATTGGTCACAAATGGTCAAATACAAAGTAAAATGTCAAAAATCAGTTCTTCTTGGTTGCATCTTTAGCCTCTTCAGTAGAAACCACACCCAAAAGAGAGTAACAAGTACTAGATCACAATCTTATCACAAACAAATATCACCCATAATTACAATGTGATGATTCATTTTTGATGATTTGTTTCTTCCCAAAGAATGCTACTTCACCACAAAACAACTTTGCCTTGGAATTGTGTTCCACCCTTCCACTAAAGACGCCACTTCCTCAATCAAAGTTGCTTTGCATCAATCAAGTACTATGATCACGAATGTAGAATACTACCAACACTACAATTTCTCATAGATTCATCAAGGCATTGCTTCTATTGCACTTCATTCAAGATCAGACACACAAAATGAACATCAATGCTACATAATCTAACACCTAACACTCACTAATTTGCAATTTGAACTTATCCAAACACTCACAAACACACACACAAGATTGATACTCAAAATTAAGCTAAAATGACACGCATTGAGTTACAACACTTTGCTTTACTCAACTTCAAAATAAAAATTCTGAATAAAATCCTCACCAAAAATGTTTCCTTTAAATAGGCAGAGCACTAAAAAATTATCTAAACAACCTCAATTACTTCAATTGCTACTTTATCAACCTGGAGGTCCAAAATGACATTCCACTTCTTCATATTTGCTTCTTCAAATCTCAAAATTGTTACTAATCTGATCTGATATCTACTTCTACTTCAACTTCTACACCCCAATGTAACTACAATCTTCTCCTTCACTTTGGATCTATCTACTTTTGCTATTTCACCTATCACTTCATTACTCTAAACTGAAATTGAAGTCATTAATCTACTAATTTGTTCTTCCTTCTCTATTCTAACATCCTTAGTGAATTCAAGTAACTCACTCCCAATTTTACTTGCACTTCTACATCAACTACTTCACCTTGGGTGTCAACCTTCAAACTACTAAAAATTTCTTCTAAGTCTGATTTAACTAAATCTAACCTAAGACTAGCATTATCTCCTACTTCTACCATCTTTTTACCTACTCTCTTTCTCAAGTGAATCAACAATTTATTCATGTCAACATCCTTTGTCTCCCTCTTCCTTGTCTACTACACTAACAACTTCAACTCATGCGATCTTGCTTCCTCCAACTTCACTTTTTACTCAACACTCAACACTACCTATACTCTCTTGACTATCCCTCTTATTGTCTCTGATGTCTTCCCCAAAACTACTTCTCTTGCTTCCGCTCTACTTCCAACTCATTTTGATACATCTTCAACTTGTCCTTAAATTTTACTTCTAGTGCTTCTTTCTCCTCCACATATTGGATAAGTTGAGTCTCCTTACTCCTGATCAGTCCTTGCAACCTCTCTTCATCATGACTTGTATCTGTCAACGCATGCTGCCAAGCTCAACCCTTCTCCTTTGCAACCTTTCTCAATCTCTCCAACTCTTGTTCACTCACCACTACAATTGCCTTGGAGTGTATCACTTCTAGTTGCACTTCATTGAATTTTCCCTCCAATTTCTTGAATGCCTCCTTTTGTTCCTTCAATTCTTCTTCCCAATGTTCTAAATTGCTCCCTTGCTTATCAAAACTTGCCTACAAATTCTCAAAACTCTAACTCCAAAGTACCACATCAACCTGAAGTACTTTAGCTTCTTCCTCTCCTTGGGTGAACCTTTGCTTTAACTCAAGAGTTCTTTGCTCAGATACTACACTACATGCAGCTCATTCTTCACCTCCAAATATTCTTTCTTCAAGTCTTCCTTCTTCTTCTTCAACTGGAATAGCAAGGGATAAATAATATTTGATAGATACTCTACTCCATTGCACTCTTCTACATTGTCTTGTCTTACTTTGGCTTTGGTAGGTGCTTCTTTGGTTGGTGCCTTACCCTAAAGTTGCAATCTCCGTAACTTCAAATTGAGTTCCTCCAAATTGTCTTCTTGTCTTTCACTCGACTTGGCCCTATATATGTAGATTGTAGACCTCTCTTTGTTCTCATCCCCCTCAGGAACACCAATCTTAGCTCTTCATCTTGTTCCTCTAGAATGTCTTCTTTAGGCAACTCTAGATACTGGCCATCTCCTCCTTCCATTTATTCAATTTGTGCATGGAACTCTTTCTCCTCATCTTCAGCCCCCTTCAGCCCCCTTCATCCACCAACTGCTAGAATTTGGGCTTGCCATCACTCTCATTGCTTGACTCCTTACTCTTCAATGTGAGCTCTTCTTCTCTTGCTGCTGAGCCATTGCACTTGGTCTCGTCTTCCTCTTCATCACCTAGCATCCAATCACAAGTTTACCACCGCCATTGCTTGCATTGGGTTTAGCCTTCTTATCTTTCATGGCTAGACTAGTGATACTCCTTCTTTGGATCTACCCCGCTTCCTTGGCCTTGGAATACTCACCAGCACTACCTTGTCTTGCCATATCTTGGCAAAGTGTTCATTTCTCTTTGCCTTCACAGTGTTGTCAAGAAAATAATCTACGGGTTGCATTAGTCCTATTTGGTGTAATAGAGAAACCGAGAGAATAGTATGTAGATTTAGTAAAAGTGCTAGTTGTAGACAGTACTTTTGGATTCCAATAGTAAATTTTAGTATTTGCCTAAACTTTCTAGGTAGTAACTTTGATAGTTGCCAAAATAGTGGGGTTTGCTATATGCTGTAGATAGCCCCTTTTGTTGGACTATAACAGGAATTTTGAGGGTTGATAGGAGAGTAGTGGCAGTGGATTTGGAGTGTGAAAAATATTTGAGGCAAGGGCTTTAATGTTCTTGAGTTGGATGAGTAGTGCGGAGTTTTTTTGTGTTACTATAAAGGAGAAGAAGGAAAAAGGTCTCAAGAGTACAAAAGACAAGAAAGAAAAGGAGAAGAAGGAAGGAAGAAAAGAATCAACTAGAGAAAAGTTGACTAAGTGAAAGGAAAGCAAAAAATGACAAACTAGACTTAGCACACACAAAAATGAAGTCTTCAGGAGGTTTGATTAGCACTTGTGATAGGACAAGAAGGCCAGTCAGCTGAAGTCAAAGGAGATTTGGGATCGAGGAGTCTGGACATGAAAGGATTTTTTGGGAAGGAGAAAAGAATTGAGGGAGAAATATCAAGTTTTGGGTTGGACAAGGTGGGAAGTCTCAAGAAAGAGTTGGATAGGGGTTGATCTTTTAAAGACATTTTGAGAGAAAAAAGAGATGGTGAGGCAAGGAAAGAGGCATCAAAGAAGGGAAGAGAGAGGAGAAACAAGGGAAATCAGGAATATCAGAACTTGAGGGCATAGAGGGGGTTTAGGCAAGATTAAATGAAGCAAAAAGTAGGGGCAGAGATAAATTGGAATGACAGAGAAGCTCAGAAGGAATTGGAAGTGACAGTGAAGTGATTGATAGGAAAGAGTGAGAAGGAGAGGAGAAGGATCGAGAGGAGTTTTGGTGAAAGAGTGAAGGACCAAAAAGAGAAGGGAATAGTGAAGGATCGGGAAGGAGAGGAAAAGTCAGGAAAGGATCAAAAGGAGTTTGGCGTTTGGAGTGAAGGGGAAGTATTGAAGGGTTTTAGAGATAGGAATAGAAAGATGAGAGTTTTATGAGGCTGGACAGTGATCTCTGAAAGATTTTAGACAGTGAGTGACTGGCCAAGAAGGGAATTTCTCAAGCACTTGGCAGAGAAAAAACTAGTGAAGAGAAGTCTTGGAGAGCTTGGCTATTACATATAAACAAAGAGATCTCAAAAGTTTTGTGGGATAAAGGGATTTTGGAAAGTTTGGCTAGATAGTGAACTCTTGAAGGAGAGTTTTGGATGGATAGTGAACTCTCAAAGGAGAGTTTTGGAAGGACAGAACATTCTAGACGGGAAGAGAACGTGTAGGATCAAAGGACAAAAGAGAGGTCTTTGGACAGGAAAGAGAGAATAGTGAATCTCAAAGAAGAGGGTTTTGGGATAGGAAGAGAAAGTGCAGGATTGAAGGATAGAAGAGAGGGTTTTGGACAGGAAGGGGATTTGGGGGTAATAGAGAATGATTGAAGGAGAGTGAAGGGAGAACAAAGAATTCTCAAAAGATTTTGTGATAGGAATTGGGACAGTGAGATATCAAAAGGTTTTGTAGGGAAGTAATCTTGAAAGGGTTTGGCAGACCAAAGTAGTGAAAAGACAAAATCAGGAAGGGTCTTTGCAGGAAGAAAGAATTATCAAAGGGTTTTGTAGGGGAAGTAATCTTGAAAGGGTTTTGGCGGGCAAGAGCACTGAAGAGAGGAAATCAAGAAGTGTCTTTGCAGGGAGAAAGAAGTATCGAAGGGTTTTGCAGGGGAATTAATCTCGAGAGGGTTTTGGCAGATCAGAGCAGTGAAGAGGGAAAATCAGGAAGGGTCTTTGTAGGAAGAAAGAAGTATCAAAGGGTTTTGTAGGGGAAGTAATCTTGAAAGGGATTTGGCAGACAAGAGCAGTGAAGAGAGGAAATCAGGAAGGGTCTTTGCAGGGAGAAAGAAGTATCAAAGGGAATAGCAAGAAGGAAGTAATCTAAAAGGGATTTTGGCAAGAAGAGGGAATTATCAAAGGTTTTTGTCAGGAGTGAAATCTCAAAGGAGTCTTGACAGGAAGAGAGAACTCTCAAAGAAAAAGTGACTAGACGGATTAGTGAGGAAGAAGGGTTTAGTAGGACAGATCAGTGAAGGAAGAAATTCTCGAAGGGGGGTTGCAAGATAGGTCAATGAAGGAAGGAATTTTGTAGTGGTTTGCCTTGAAGCTAAAGCTTGAGTAGATTATCGTGCATCAGTCACAATGGCTTGAGGAATATGTCAATACTTCTTATGAGGTAATCAAGTAGTGGGTAGCAACTTGCTTTACCAGCTCCAATTGGTAATTCTATTCTTTTAGGATTAGAAAAGCATTCCCCAATTGGTGGCACTAAACAGTCAGAGTGAGGGAACATTTTACTTGTGATGTTTGGTTATCCTCTTTTGTGTTGACAATATCCATTACATGATCTGGTTTACAATTGTGTGATATGTAACTGTTATCCTATGTAGTAGTATGTTTACGTGATTAGATAATTAGCATTAGCTGATCATGACGGCATAGAAAGAAAAGGAAGGGTGAAAGTGAATGGATGGAGTTCCTCCATTAGTGAAAGGAAGGTGTGTCTTAATGAAGGAAGGGCAACAAAATCTGGATTTGCAGAGTCTTTTTTTTGAGAAAATCAGCAAGGTCAATAGTATAGCGTGACCAACCAAAACAAACTCACAATTTTTTTTAATAAACTGAGCTTTGAGTTCTTGAGAAGGTCTATCAGATAAGAAGAAAAGACTATTGTGCAGGATAAATTGAAGAGGGAAAGAACACATTGGGCTCTACAAGGGTAAAACAAGTCACATATAAATAAAGCCAAGCCCCAATCGTATCAATACCCAAAACAAGGAATTGGCCATAGCTACAAAGGGACCAATAGGGAATTGGTCACTGTGGTGCCCACATTTTTTGTTTTTTTCAAAATAAAGCAGAAGAAGTGTATAGAGAAGTCGGATTGCGCCTGGTTGGCCGAAGAAGACGACGAAAACTGTCTTCGGGGTGAAACCCGAAGTAAAGTGACCTCGGGTCATAAGGTGAAGTACTCTGAAATGCCGTGTCAGCAAACGATACAAAGTAAATTGTCTTCAGATCGGGGAGGGGAGTTCAACCCGAGGCAGAGACAGTCTAACAACCTTTCATCGGGGCAAGAAATTCAAGAAGGGGCGGTTTCAAAATTGGCGGCTCATATGCGTGAAGGTGAGGCGACAATAACGGGTGCATGCAGGAGGTGTGATTTCTCGGTAGAAACTCGAAGTGATGGAAGACGAAGAAGTGCAACTCTATAAAAATCGAAACTACAACGACGAAATGTCAAGCAATTTTCCTTTGCCGTTGAGGAGTCGTCTTGCAGGTGATCGGGGAAAGGGACATAGCGTTGGCCTCGGGTTAGTGCGTAAGGGAGAAGTTGAGAGAGAGAAATCAAGAGACCGAAAGAAAGCAGAAGAGATGGGAGGAGGGAAGAAGAACTCTGAATTTGCAGTGAGAAATCATGCAATTCGGAGATTAGATGTAGTAGCAAGGATCGAAGTCTTGAGCTGACTTCGGATCACCTTTCTGGCATGGAATTGGAACATAAGTTTTCCAGGATTCATGACAGAAATCATCGAGAGTAAATGTCTCGATGGTCTTGAGGAAGAAGGGAAGAGAGGAAATCCGGCTCGCTGGACAGAGTCGGATTAGAGACTCGTACTCGGGAAGGAGGCAGGCTTGGAGCAGGGGGCCACGTTCTTGGGGAAAGGGGAGATAGCCCAAGAAACTCAGGAGGTGAGAGATGCCTTCTCGTCGAAGAGAACGAAGAATGGGTACAAGGTAGAAAGTTACAAAGACCCTGTCAAGAGAGGAATTGTGAGTGCTTTGATGGCAATCCTGAAGCCGGAGAGAACTACCTATGTGATGAAACACCAAGCGGTGTTCTTTCACAAATTGTTTGCAGGAGAACCAATTAATTGGGCGAGGTGTTTTCACGGGAGAACGAGGCAGATGGTGTGGAATCTACGGGATAAGTCCCCTCCACATTATATTGTGCCGTTTGCAGTGCATTTCTATCTTGGGCTCAATTTGCTGAACTCGGCGGAGCGGAATCGGATGGTGTCGCACTTCCATCCGGATGTGCGAAAGGAAGTCGACACGGAGGAGCAGCAATACATTCTCCAAATCCGGAGCGCAGACGATTACTACTCGAAAACAGGGAAGAACGTGGAGGTCGTTGAAAGTACCCCGACGAAGAAGAGAACTCGGCAAGCAGACGCCAAAGAAAACAAGAAACCTCGGAAGATGCAGAAAAATAACCCGAGGCGAGGAATGGTGGTGATTGAGTTGGAAGATGAAGACTCAAAAGGCGAAGCCGAGCTCAAGACGGAGGACTCGGAACATGAGGAGGAACCTGAGCTGACACTGCAGAGTGGAGATACAAGCAGTGATAGTGAAGTCGATGGAGAAATGACCTCGGCACCAACGCCTGAAGAATACGAAGAAGAAATTCAAGCCGAGGTAAAAGCCAAAGACAATGCAGCGCTGGAAGACAAAGTACCGGTGCTCAAGGAGAAGAAGATCGCAGTACAGCGAGGAATTTGCTCGAGACGTAAGGCGAAGGGGGAAGCGGGACCGAGTAGAGTGACAGAAGAAGTAGAAGGAAGCTCGGGCAGTGAAGCATCAATTCCGATACAAAGATTGCAGAGAAGAAGGCAAGTATCGGATGAACACGAAGTACAAAGAGAAGTAGCCACACGAGAAGAAGTAATCCCGAGTGATGGAGTGGAGTACCTACGGGAAGTGGTGTGTCCGTTGTTAGTAAAGTTAGAACATAAGAAGAAGGAGATGCAGTCCACATGTCCGGAGGTAAAGACTGTATTGCAGGTGTTGGCAAGATTAGAAGAAGAAAACTCGGAGTTGAAGAAGAGTATGACCCGAGGTGAGAAGGAGAGAGAAGTACTGCAATTGGAGGCAGTGGAGAGAAGTCAAGTAATCGAAGACCTGAGGAGAGAATTGAGCTATCGAGAGGATCTTGTGAGGAAGAGTGATGTCGTAAGGGAGCAACAAGTAGCTGAATTTGAAATCTTGAAGTAGCAGTTTGCTGATTCAAGAGTAGAGCTCATCCATGCTATGGCTAGAGTAGCATCAAAGGATCAAGAGCTCGATCGAGTGATAGAGAGTATGGAGGAGAAGAAGCAACTTTGGCAGCAAGAGTTGGCTGCGAGATATGGAGAAGAAGAGAGATTACGAGACTTACTTCGTAATCAGGAAGAAAAGGTTGCACAGAAGGAGAAAGAGAAGGACGCGGTGAAGGCCGAATTCGAAGAAGAGTTGGCGATGTACAGAGAGGAATGGCTTGCAGATCGGGAACAAGAAAGGAAGACAAGATTAGAGCCATTGCAAGAGATAGTCTTTAGAGTAAACGCGATGCTAAGTACAGAGGCCAGCATTTGAATTGAAGAAACGCGTCTGCACGAGTTGAAGCTGTTAGTGCAGGAGACGAGGCGAAGGCAAGCGAAAGATACAGATCTGAATGCCTTGTTGATTAAGTTGAGAACTCGTGTAGATAGGAAGATCTTAGAAGTAGAAGACAACATCGCGATTAGATTAGACTTAGTAAGAATAGAGTTAGAAAAGCTTCGGCGGGATGTTAAAGCAAAACCCGACGTAGATAACATTGAGATCCAAATGTCTTCGGAGTTGGCCTCAGGAACAGTAGAGAAGAGTGGGTCGAAAGATGAAGAGTTAGATAGATTACCTGCTAGTGCAATTTCAGATCAAGAAAGAGAATTGCTGGATCTGGTAGAAGATGTAAGAGTTGTGAAACCCGAGGACAGAATAGTAGGAAGTAAGATTACTTCGGGTTCAGGGTTGAAAGCCGAGGAAGAAGTAGACATCGGATCGGTTTAGTAACCAATTTGAGATTTGAAGGGGCAGATATGAAGAGGTGCATTGTCATTGTTGTTTTTTAATTTTATTATTATCAAATTCATGGGAGACTTTTCATATTTAGAATCTTTCTGTGGTGTGCTTTGTTTTTTCTTCTTTTGTAGGCTCCAGGCCGCAGGCCCATATGGCAAAAGGCGCGAAGCGCATAAATATCCCGCTGTCGGAAATCTACGAGCCATTTCCGGCCTTCGGCGCTTCTATTTTGGATCTGCAGGTTAGAACAGTTGATGTAGAAACGGTATAGTTGTTAGAACTACCGATTGCTTCACTATTTAAGAGTGGCAGTCGTAGGAACTTGTTGTTCAGTGCTCATTATTTCTGAGAAAAGATAAAGCGGAGTGCTGTGAAGCAGTGCTCGTCGCTTAAGCTTGATTCCGAGTATCAACTTTGTAATTGTGTTTGTGAGTGTTTGGAGAAATTCGAAGTGCAAGTCAATGTGCTTGTTGGATGTTGGATTCCACAGCCTTGATCTTCATTCTGTGTGTTTGATCCTGAGTGAAGTGCAATCGAAGCAATGCCTTGACAGATCTGAGAGGAATTGTAGTGTTGGTAGTATTCTGCATTTGTGAGTGCAGTGCGAAGTTGATGTGAAGCAATTTCGATCGAGGAAGTTGTGCCTTCAATGGAAGGGTGGAACACAATTTTGAGGCGAAGTCGTTTTGCAGTGAAGTGCCATTTTCGGGAGAGCCTGAATCATCACAATCAAGATTGTTTGGAAATAATTGATGGAGTTGTGATTATGGAGTGTTAATTTGTGACAAGACTGCAAGTCAGTGCTTGTTACTCTCTTCTGGGTGTGGTTTCTACATGAGAGACTAAAGAAGAACTCAAGAAGAACTAAAATTGTTACTTTGCTTCGTATTTGGACATTTCTGACTCGTATCTCTACGAGAACGAACTTTACTTACCCGATTACCGCAAAAGTGATATTTGCCGGGTTGTCACAGTCACAGCTACAAAAGGACCAATAGGGAATTGGCCATATCTCCTTGCAACGTTAAGCACAAAGATGGAGATGATTATGTTGAGGAGGTATTTACAGACGTAGGAAGAACCATAGATTAAAATTAGGACGTAGCAACTAAATGTCTAAGTGTGAGCAGCTAGGTGCTTGGTGCATTCTTGAGACCTTATAAACCCCATGACAATGGATTTTCTTTATATAAGGATGTCTGTCTACATCTACAACTTGACATAGATCAAGGTGAAAGTGTAGCACCATCCTTCCTTTCTCCTCCAAGCTAAGTAGGTTCAATCCCAAATATAAGTGGGTTGTGAAGAACACAAAGTAATACGGTAGAATGTCTATTCTCCAACTCTTAATAATCTGGCCTACTCTTTGGTGAAAGCACTTTGCCCAATTCACCACTTCTCATGCAAATATCTGGTGAAAGAATATATTTTGTTGCTTCATAATATAGGTGGTTTGATCTGGCTTAAACATTGCCATTAGAGCTCCAACTATACCCTTCTTATTGGGTCTTTATAACTATCCACCTTGTACCTATTCTTAGTGTGAGGAGCATTGAAAGAATTCCTCACTTTTACAATCTCCTCCAAAGGATCACACTTTTGATAGAAAGTGACTCCTCCTACTTCTCCTGCTTCTCTCCCCAAGACCAATCTCCAATCCGGTTCAGTCTATTGAGCTAGATTTCCTCTCTTCCCTTCCATCTTAGGACTATCTTTGCAATTGCTGGCAACAATTTCTACCATGAAGCTTGGAAAACTTAAGTTCCAATTCCATGCCAAAAATGTGATCCAAAGTCCACTCAAGACTTTGATCATCACCACTATATCTAATCTTTGAATTGCCAAACTCCTCACCGAGAGTGAAGGACTCTGCTTTTTACTCTTTGCTGGCATTGTGTGCTCTCTAACCCTTAGTCTTTGAAAGATCAAAGCTCACCAAAGCTCACCAAAGCTCAAGATTCTAAGTCCTCCAGGACAACTATTAAGAGGCATAGGGTATCATCTTGACATTGTAAAACTTCCTTAACAAAGTTGTAATTTTATAGTGTTCTATTGCACAATCATTCTTTAGTCAATCTTCAATTGATGTACAAGTTTCACATGTTTTTTTCCTATCACTCAACTTTCATCTCCCCAAAGTAGCCATTTTCTTTAACTATACTTTCTTGATTTTCTAGGCCCAAGGAGAAGTTGTTACAATTTCTTAGGATTGGTTTGATCACTTTGATACAAAATAACCTTACTTTGGATCTACCATCTTGTAAGTCTGACACAAAGTCAACTTCTTTGGGTCTACTCCAAACACACAATTCTGCTCTTTTCTTCTTCATTGGGCTTCAATTTGGCTTCAACAATACACTTCTTCTTTAAAACTCATCAAAAATAAAAAATGTGGGTACCACATGGAGGTTCAATCCACACTTGCAATGGTGTTAAAGTTAGATGTGCCAGACCAAGCTAGCCCTGACCAAAGCAACATTGTGGCGGATGATAGGGAGGAAGTCTTGATATCACAATTGTAGAAAAAGACTCCTCTCCCTACATAGAGTTAAAGATGAGATACTTTAGGTTCCGACTATCCTTCAATGAGAGAATCACCATGTGGTAACTCCACCTCAATAACTTGTGCTCAAGACTGTCCTACCCTCACCATCTTGGTCAAGCAAAAGGAGACTTTTGAGTGAGGAGAAAGGTAAGGGACCAAGGATACATAAGTCCTTGGACCTAGATAGGATTATTTTGGCACTTACATCCCCTCCTAAACTTGACATAACCAATGAGATGATGGTGAGTTAACCTAGACATGCAGACATCTAATTCCTCAAAAGCACTAGGAGTACAAAGTACCCTAATCATCCCCACCCTAACTTGAGATCCTCCACAAGCAATTAGAGCCATGTAGGCCATACCACAAAAAGCACCATGGCCTAAGCTAATTTCATGGATTTACATGAAGGGACCCTTCATGTACCTACTTAACTATCCTGCATTTTTGGCTTGGGTTGTCTTCATGTTGGAGCTAGTATTGAAGACCTTGGAGGAACTACTCCATACCTACCAAGAAATTGAACTTATGGTGATAGACCACAAGAGATTGATCAATTTCTTGCACTTTCATATTTGAATGGTTGTATTAGAAAAGCACAAAATGGAGAGGGAGCTGGTCAAAGCCAACACCTACATTCTGCACTTGGAGACCCAACTCCCAAAAATGAAAGGGTATGATGTGCATGTGCAAAAAACATCATCATCTTAGAGAGCCTTGAGAGATAACACATCTTCAAGAGTGGCTTGCACAAGTAGAAAGGAATCAATATGGTGAACACGGCTATGGAGGCCAAAGAGGGAGTGGAGCACCACAAAGAGAAGAGGACCCAACTTCTATGGAGGCTCAGATTTATCACCTTGAAGCTGATTTGGAAAATCAAGAAGCTTGCTTAAAGACCAAGCAGGGTGGGTTCATTGTACTTTTTGACAACTACAAGACTTGGAAGTGTGATAGTGATATTGTGCTAATAAGGTACATGAAGGGATTATGGAGTATCAAGGTAGACCTTCATGTGATGAAGTTAGGGTCTAACCAACAAAAGAAAGCCTTTGTAGACTACAAGTCCACATAAGAGGAGAGTTTGTGGGATAAGAATTGCGAGATGGCCAGAAGGAAGGAAGAGATAGCAGGCTTGAGGTAATAGATTAGCCAACTGGACTCCAACTTAACAACTATCAAGGTTAGATCCAAGTAGTGAGAAAATGAAATGAAGAAGAAGCATACCAAAGAGTTGGATGCTAGGGACAAGAAGGTAACATCCTTGAGAAAGGAGCTAGATGGTCTTTGGAAGGAGAAGGTCATAGAGAAGCAATCTTGCAATGTTGCCTTGGAGACCACCAAGATGCACATTAAGGAATTTTCCACAATCATGGCCAACCATGAAGACAAGGCACAAATCCTCTAAGTACAAGTCAAACAAGAGTTGGAGATGGAGTTGCAATCCATTTGTGATACTCTGGATGAGGAATGAATTGAGAGTCCTTACAGTCATGGAAAACACTAACTAAAGACCCAAGTGGAGTTAGTTAAAGCTCACTAGGGTAAGCTGGGGGAGTCAGAGATACATGCATTAGAGTCAAGACTTACTCCACTAAAAAATTGACCAAGCTGGTAGAGAAGTTGCTAACGCATGGTGATGCCAAGTTCAAAAGTGTCTTAAGAAGTATCCACCACAAATTGGATGAGTACAAAAACACATTGAGGAGCTGATTCAGAGGTTGTAAAGGTAAAGGAGGATCAAGAAAGTAGATCATGGTGTACAATACTTGTACAATTGTATAGTTTTGCACCATCACAACAAAACCATCAGGTTGCCACTTCATTATGATGGGAACTTCATCATTGTGGAAGTTCTTTGCGCAATGATGTGTATATGAATCTTTTGGGCATTTAAAGCTTTGTATATTAAATTGATTCTTTTGTAATATTTTATCATTGGGACCATTCTCCTAATGTGTAGTTGGGGTCATAGGATTGGTAGAGTGTATAGTATGCATCTTTTTATACATGGTGCCATTGTAACTTTAGTCTATAACAACTAATTAGGTAGAATAGGGTTAGTCCTAATTCATAGTTATGGGGTTGTGGCATCACACAACCGTGGATATGTTCCATCTAATTCAATCTCATACCTATTTGTTCAACTTGTGAATGTGCAATCATTTTGCTTGTGGTTTGTGAATTTGATTCTATTATGGGAATCATTGCCCAAGGATGTCTTAGATTGTGAATGATCAATGTTGATATGGTGTATGTTTTGTGATTATTGAGTTGAGTAGTGGTTAGAAACTCAAAGTAGGAATGCAAGTGTTGAGGTGCGGGAAGCCAATCAAGCTTGGGAGTTTTGAAGGATTGGAATGATGTGTTGAGAGCCATGATAGCTATGAGTGTTGTAAAATATCACATGTAATAAAAAGCTCATGTATTGCAAACTTGCAATATAGTAGTGAGGAGTGTCTAGGAAGGGTTGAATGCTTTCATTGGCATTATGGTGTGCACTGTATAGGATACTGCAAGAGAAAGACCCCTTGGAGCCGATGACCAACATGACAGACTAAATAATCACCTTCAAGAGATTGTGTAGTAAAATATCATTTGTGAACATGCTTTAGTGGTTTTTTTTTTTGCTTTTTTTTTGGCTATAGTGTGCCATAAACATGGACCGTACTCTCTTTTGAGAATTGTCTGGTCCTATAGGTTAAAGATATAACAATATCCAACTTATGACAAAGTGACACTTTCCTTTCACTCATGGCCAATTCCAAACCATATCCTTGTGAGAATGACCTATTCTTACCAATTATACTATAAGTACATTGATACTAGGTTGTCATTCAATTTAAGCAAGGGGGTCAAATTCATATCTAGGTGCACAAAATAGAGGATTTTGAGAGTTCTATTACAATTTTCCTTGATTTGTTAGTGGAATTGGAGATAAGAAAAAATTCTTGTTGTGTTGAGACTAAGATATTTGATGTTTGAGTTCATCTCAAATCTGATCTGATCATTTGAAATTGGAGCAGTGGAATCAAGGTATTGGGGAGGAGATTATGATCAAGTTTTGGTTACTTCTTAAGTTTTGGTTTGAATCGGCCTATGAATATTTCTAGTATTGATGATGATTAGCTCTTATATGGTTTGATATGAAGTTATAGAATAAGAAATTTAGGGTCTTGGATCAAGTATAATTGTATTTATAGAGCTTAAAAGTTAGCAAAATTTGAGAATTGATATCTAGGGATTGGGTTTGGATTCAGCCATAAAATTTTATAGAAATTTAGATAGTAGCAAAACCAACTACTATGTAAAATTTTGGTTAGCTTGAGGTTTAAACATATTGAGATTTTTTGCAACAAATTTTGCTGGAAATATTATCATAAGCTTGTTAGAACAATTCTATATCCAACTACAATTCAGTGTTAAATCTCCAATTTGAAGTTATGATTGAAAAATATAGTTTTATGAAATGTTTCCTTCTTTTAGCATGAGTTCTCAAGCCAAATTTTGGCCAAAATTGTACAAAAATAAAACTTGAGCCTTACTTAGGGTTCAAAATTAGGATGGAATTGCAAAAAAAAACTAGGCTAAGTTTGAGACCATGTCTAAAGAGCTATAGTGGTCAAATTGAGACTTGCTTTATATCATTAGAAGGTATATCTCACAAGGTTTCCATTGAGTCCCTCAACATCTAAATTTAAACTGTAGGAAAAAAATATCCCCATCTAAGTCTCATACAAATTTCCCCATCAAAAGGCATAAAAATCTAACTCTTGGAAGTACCGCTTGGAATAAAGATGAAGAAACATGTCTTGGAAATGCAAGTGCTCTTTGAAGCACACTCTCAACAAAATCATGGAGAGTTTTTGTTAGTTTTAATATGTTTGGATCCTCTTTGTGCTTTGCATGTTTGATTGTATACCTAGTTGGTTTGGATTGGTGTGTGAGCATTGTACTTAGGTTCCATCTTTCTAGGTGTGCTATGTATTTCTCCTTAGTAGCACTAGAAGTGATGACCATTAAACCAAAGTGCATGTTGTGATGATAGGTTAGGTTGCATGTTATTCCCCTACCCAATAGAAAGAACATTAGAAACAAAGCTAGAAGGTTCCGACAGTTGGGAAAACTATAGGTCTCAAACTATTAGTGATAGGTCTAGATACAAGCTCCTATCCAAAAGCTCCATAACCAGGCACCCAATGTATTCCTAAAGAGAGAAAAGCAAAGTACAAGAATGGGAGCCTTCCTCATGGGCTTTTAGACAAATAATATCTTAACTCTTAAAGGAAGTTTGAGAACTTAAGATGATTATGAAAGGCAGAATGCTAGGGATTTCTATGAGGGCTAGAAAGCAAAGATAACCTTTACTTGAATTGCAAAGCTAGTGGTGAATTCCAATCTGAAAAAGTGAAAAGAGACATTGCATATTGAGGTCAAAGAGGAAGTTATCAAGCACTCTTCATCATTCTAGAGTGAATAGTGGTTGACTGGTCCTAATCATGCACTTTCAATGCAACTCGTCTTGCATATGTGAATGACTACACACTAAGTGATCTTTGTCAGACATGCAAGGTCTCCACCAAATTCCATTATTCCTTTTGGAATGCAAACCACCCTTCTTGAATTCAAGAATCTTTGGTGGAAGTTCTTGGACCAAAGAGTGGCATATTCAAATATGTGTATGGTCCTTAGGTGCTACTCCATTATCAGCCAAAGTCTTGCTCCCAAGAAACCATGCATAGGGCCATAATCATTCCTTCTGAAGTCAATGTGTAGGGCCATATCCCTTCTTCTTGAAGTCGAGGTGCAAGGCTGAAGTCCTTCCACACCAAAGTGACTAGATTTGAACTTGCCATTTAGTAATTATTTTGAATTTAACATTCTTTTCTAAGATGTTCTTGACTTTAACCTGCCTTCTATTGCAACTTGTACCCAAGCAAATATAACTCCAAACGATACTGTACTAAGAAACTTCCTTCTTAATACTAAATTAGGTTGTCTTATCATTCAAACAAGAGTAAAATTAATAAAAAGAGAGAAATTGTGAAAATGTTGCACCAAAACCTTATGCATAACTTTACTTCATTCATTTGAATCATTATATGATTCATTTAAGACAAGTGATAAAGAGTTTTCATTTTTTATCCCTAAGTTTGTCATAGTCTTTTTTAGTCTAAACATTAGTTTTGCAAAGGTGATATTTTCCATATAACAATAGTTCATACAAGCATTTATAATATCTTCTAGATACATTCTAATTTACAGATAACCAATGAAAATAAAGTAATATGTGCTTCAACAAAATAAAATAATTATAAATTATTTCTAGTAAAATAAAAATAATTTTAATATTAAAAAATATTTCTAAAATTTCTTGAATTTTTATCTAACATCTTTAAGTTTGATATTAAGTTTGATACTTTGTTTGTTAGGACCATCTTCCATAATTGGTTTGATCTACACTACAAGATTTAATATTTTTTATAGAGTTTTAGTATTATTATGATATTTTTATCTCTAATATATCATTATAGTTAGTGATATCTTAATCATTGTTGCTTAACCTCCTTAATATATGATTTTTCCATATCTAGTTATCTAACTTGGTTGTTTCTCTCATTCAATTTTAGCATAACAATATGTTACCCAAGTAAGAATAAGATCATGTGATAATAAAAGTAAGTGATTATAAATTTCAATTCATATATAATTATGTCAAATTTCAACAGGTCTTAGATTAAGAGTTCACAAACCAAAGTTCTTTTTCATTATCAACTTAGCAACGCAGTGTGACATTTTCTTATTAATATCTATAGAATTTTAGCTTTGTTAAAATTCACTTAAATGAATTAAAATTTGATACTAAATAAAGTCTATGGCACTTAAGAACTTAGCTGCTCTACTTATATCAAAAAAATCTTACTACTTTACTATTATATTATTTGTATATCAATAGAGGCTTAGCTTCTATTTGCTAATTGAATTGCCATATTAACTTAAAAAACCATCCATCAAAGTCTTCCAAGAAGGATTCTAAATTAACCATGAAGATGAAAGCAGTTTTATTTTTTAAACTCCCAAATATATAAAAACTATTTGTGCTCCTTATAAGCTTCTCAACTTATTTTATTATTAAGCATTATCATTTTTCAATTGGATATTGTGTTTTTCTACATAAGTAAAGTTGCAAAGAAACATCAAATAATAACTACTTTGTTGAAATATTACCATAATGAAATTCAATATATTGAAAATTTTGATTTGATTTTCTCTTTGATTTTGCATAGTCATAAATATAGCATAAAAGGTTTCATTTATTCTCAAAAAAAGTTAATCATTTTGATGATACCTGTTATGAGTATTGACTCACTTTAGGTTCTCAATATATAAATTTGCTTGCAAAGTATTGTTAAAGATTGATTTGTCTACTACATCATCTTGCCTAACTACTCTTTTAGCAAGGAGATTGCAAATAAGGTTCAAGAACTTGAGCTTCATCCATGCTATCTATGATTATTTCTTGATACTTAATATCATCTACATCTTCAATCAACATTTCCAAATAGGTAACAATAATTAGTTATTGTTTTGATATTGTGCCATGCATAAAACATTATCCAAAAGAACATACTTATATGTTCAAACCTATTGAGTAAAACTTAAAATATTTTACATAGCTTGCCTAACTAGAATTTCATATAAAACTAAATCTTGTTTGTTAAGGAATATATTCAGGATCACTCATAAGTTGAATAATCTTTTTGTATCATCCACTCTTTTGAAATCCATAGAAATCTAAGGTTTTTTTTATGTGTAACAATCTCTGATTTGTCAAAACTAAGTTTAGGTCTCAGTTAGTTAAGGATATTTGCTTGTGGGATAATTGGTAAAAGTTAGTGAGTTGAAGTGAAGTCTAGATTTCTAAATATAATCAATAGTAGCTTGTAGATGGAGTTAAGTGTAAAATATTATCCTAGTATAATTCAAAATAGGTTTACATATATAAGAAATAGGTCATTCCCACAAAGATACAAGTAAATAATAACTAGACTTGACCAAAAGTGCAACTATTTGCAGTTTTTCCTATTGCCTACCTAACCTCTTGGGTAGGAACCCAAAAGAAGATAATAATAACATGAAGGCACACTATAGTAAAAGAAAAGAAAATATCACGTTCACTAAAGATAAGTTCCAACTAAACTCTGAATGTGATGATCCAATCAACTACAAAGAGGGTCATTACAAAGATTCCTACTCCAAAGATAATTTTATACAGTTCCCTAGAGGCACATCTTTTCCTAGAGGTATTTTGCATCAATAAATATTCTTTGTATTTGTTTCTATTTGTGTATTGTGAACACTTTAGTTAAATTAAGAATCCTCAAGGCATTGCTCCAAAGGAATTACCAAGGATCACATACATTAGCCACAAAAAATAGTAATTACACACACTCAACACTTGGTACTCCTACAATGAAGATTCTTCAATAGTGTGGTACTCACATTTTTTTCTTTTTTAAGTTTTTGTGCTATTTTGAAGAAGAAGTGTACGGATGAATTTGTATTGAACCCAAATGGTATTGGAAGGAGAAGAATTGTGTCTTTGGTTTGTAATCCAAAGTAAAGTGACTTTGTGTCAGATGCAAAGTACTCGGATCAAAGCTGTCAGAGTTCAACCCGATGGAAAGATAGAGTAAGAGATTTCTTTTGGGTTGGAAATTCAAGAATTGTACCGCATACAAAAATAGCCAAGGCACAAGTGGGAGAAATTGACAATGATAGGAGAAGTGCATGCAAAAGGTGTGATTTCTTGGTAGACAAGCATTTGAAGAATGATTGACAAACATCGGACTATAAAGCCAGGTTTTGAATCAAGAACAAGACGGATGACAAGTGAATTTCCTTTGCCTTTGCGGAGTTTTCCTAAGAGAGACCAGGGAAGAGGAGCGGTAGTGAGTAAAGTCAGGAAGAATTCAGAGGAATTGAGAGTTGCAAGTCCAAGGGACGGGAGAATTGTCTTGTAGAAGCACATCACAAAGGAAAGTAGAATGAAGGGAATCAGGAAGTGCCCTACATTAGCATCAAGGAACCCAATGATTAGGAGGTTAAACATGATGGCTTGCATCAAAGTCCTTAGTAGACATTGCATTACTTTCCTTGCTTGGAATTGGAATCTGAGTTTTCCTAATTTCATGGTAGAGATCACGACTAGTAAATGTGTAGATGGGCCAAGAAACATCTAGAAGAGAGGCAATCCGGCTCGATGGATAGAGTCAGATCGGAGACTGGTGTTAGGAAGAGAGAATGGGGAAGAGCATGGAGCCACATTCTTGGGGAAGGGAGAAGTCACAAAAGAAACCCAAGAGATCAAGGATTCCTTCATCTGAAGCGCACAAAGAATGGGTATAAGGTGGAGACGTATTGAGATCCGATGCAGAGAAGTATTGTAGGTGCAATGTTTGCATTGTTGCCATTGTTCAAATCTATGTGCACTACCTACATGATGGAGCATAAAGTAGTGTTCTTCCACAAGATGTTTGCAAGAGAACCAATCAATTGGGCAAAGTGTTTTTATCATTGGACGAGGCAGATGGTGTTGAATTGGAGGACTTTCACACCACCACACTATTTTTTTCCTTTCACATTGCATTTCTACCTTGGGTTGAATTTGTTAAGTAGAAATGAGAAGAAGAAGGTCATCTTGCATTCCCATCTTGATCTACATTGTCACAGGGATTGTAAGGTCTTGAGATTGCACCGGGCACTTGACTGCTTGTGCTTAGGTTGTCTTGTTTGTCAGAGACTCGGTACTTCTTCCATAGTCTAGCACTAGTGTTGTTCTCTGGTTTGGTGACAGTAGCTCTTTCATGGCAACTTGTCTGCCATTATTCCGGGTGCTGACCTTGCTCAATGGATATTTGCATAAGGCTTTAGATTATTTCTGCCCTTCTTGTTCCCTGGGCTATTGTTCCAGATCTGTCATTCCTGACTCTATTTTTGGTTTGTCATTCTTAGGTTTGGTGGGGTTTCTGCTATACTGGTCTGGTCTAATACAAACAGATCTGGTGGGGTTTGTGGATTAGTCCACAGGTTATGTGACCAACTCAACCCCAAGAAACTTGTTCAATGATCTGATTCACCTAAGTAGGCTGGATTGAGTATTCCAAAAATTATGTTCTTTCCTTATCACTATTCACTTATCAAATACACACACATTCACTCACAAGGAATTTCATTTCCATCACCATACAAAGTCTTCCTAGTTATAAATCCTTTCAAAAAGGTCAAATAGCTCCTGACTAAATAGTGTTCACATCAAAGCACTCTAACTAACTAAGTTGTGACAACCCGGCAAATATCACTTTTGTGGTAATTGGGTAAGTAAAGTTCTTTCCTGCTGAGATACGAGTTAGAATTGGTCAAATACAAAGTCAAATAGTAACATGTAGTTCTTCTTGGTTGCTTCTTTAATCTCTCAGGTAGAAACCACACCCAAAAGAGAGTAACAAGCATTGACTCGTAGTCTCGTCACAAATTAACACTTCTTAATCACAACTCCATCAATTCTTTCCAAACAATCTTGATTGTGATGATTTAGGCTCTCCCAAAAATGGCACTTCACTGCAAAACAACTTTGCCTCAGAATTGTGTTCCACCCCTCCACTGAAGGCACAACTTCCTTGATCAAAATTGCTTCACATCAACTTTGCACTACAATCACAAATGTAGAATACTACCAACACTACAATTCCTCTTAGATCTGTCAAGGCATTACTTTGATTGCACTTCACTCAGGATCAAACACACAAAATGAAGATCAAGGTTGTGGAATCCAACCTCCAACAAGCACACTGACTTGCACTTTGAGTTTCTCCAAACACTCACAAACACAAACACAAAGTTGATACTCAGAATCAAGCTTAAGCGATGAGCACTACTTCACAACACTTTACTTTATCTATTCTCAAAATTATGAGCACTGAACAACATTTGATTGTGAATGCCACTCTTAAATAGTGAAACAATTGATAGTTATCTTCCTAATGCATCTCTTCCTAATGACCCTACAAACCTGCAGATCCGAAATGACAATGCACCTCTTCATATCTGCATATTCAAATTTCAAATCTGTTACTAATCCGATCCGATGTTTACTTCTTCTTTGGCTTTCAAACCCGATCCCAAAGTAACTTTACTTCCTACTACTCTGTCCTCGGGTTTCACAACTTCTAATTCCTCTACCAAATCTAGCAATTCTCTTTCTTGATCTGAAATTTCACTAGTGGGTAATCTATCTAACTCTTTATCACCCGACCCACTCTTCTCTAATTTCTCCAATGGTAATTCCGAAGACATCTGCACTCTTACTTCTTCTACTTTAGGTTTGGCTATTATCAATTCCTTTGCTAATTCTACTATATCCTCATCAAGAATTGTAATTGAAAGCATGGGTACACTATCTACACCTTCAATTTGTAACCCACTTTCCCCTAATCACTCATGTAACTGACCCAAAGACACTTATTGTCTGATCCTGCACTTTGGGATTATTAACTACTGCTACTTCTCTTCTAATTCTCTCCTATCTTCAATCAAAATTGAAATTGAAGTCATGGGTATCCTAACTATTTTCTTTCCTTACTCTAACTTCCTCTAATAGCTCTAGCAAGATTCCCGAAGTCACCTTCACTACACTCCGAGGTCCAACTACCTCAAATTTAGTCATCTTTTTCTTGAGGCAAAGTCTCATGACTTGAAGTCCTGTAAACCCGAAGTCTGAAGTCCCATTGACCCAAAGACACCAACCCGAAGAACCTCAACCCAAAGTACATCTACTCCAGAAACTTCAAATACTTTTTACTTCTTGTACAAACGTCCAAACTTTGCAATTTTGGTGGCAATGGAAAGCACTAAACAAGACGCTTCCAACGAGATATAGCATGATTGATTTGAACTTGTTGTCATTGAGATATGGCCCCTGCAAGAATCGGACCTGCAACTTCAATTTCTCCTTTGGGTTTGCCCTCCTCTGACACAAAGTAAGCTTCTTCAGGTTTGATCCAATCCGAGTCCTTCTTCCTCTAACAAAAAGTTGACTCCCTTGAGCTTGATCAAAACACAAGTTTCCACTTATTTCTTCTCCATTTGGTTTCAATTTGGCTTTAGCAAGGCACTTCTTCCTCAAAACTCATCCAAAATGAAAAATGTGGGTACCACACAAGCATATAAAGGAAATAAAGAAATCAGCATGGTCCTAATTCCTATCCCTTACAGCTCTTCATCTCCATGTCTGTAGCATCTCCACTTGACATCCCCTCCAAGTCTCTAGTGCTTAGTAGATTCTCCCTTAAGGTTTCTCCCTTCTATCTTAAAAACACACCAAACTTCTTCTCTCCCTCTGTTTGACACAAATCAGCCACTTTGAAAATTTCTGCCCAGACTTCACACTCTCCTTCCAACATTCTAAAACTAGTCTCTATCCAGCCCCTATCTCTCCTTCTCAGTCCAGACTCTTCATTCATGGAAAAGACCTCTCTTGTCTTGCACTCTCAAGACATACTTCTTGCAAAAGTTCTCTTTGTGTCCAAGCCCTAGCTCTTGCACTTTTATTCTGTCTCTCTCTCTCCCCTCTAGCCCTCACTCTCTCAAGGCATACTTGTAAAAATTCCTCTCAAGCCTGCTCTTGTCCAGACTTCTCCCTCATAAAAAGAACCTCTCCTCTCCTGCACTTTCAAGGCAACACTTCCTACAAAAATCCTCTCCTCTCTCGGCAACATATTCTCTCCTTCCAACACTTTCAGCAAACCCTAGTCTTGTGAAAATTTCTCATGTCTAGTCTTGTGACAACCCAACAAATATCACTTTGCGGTAATCAGGTAAGTAAAGTTCATTTCCGCAGATATACAATTCAGAATTGGTCAAATACAAAGTCAAACAGTAAAATTGTAGTTCTTCTTGGTTGCATCTTTAATCTCTCAGGTAGAAACCACACCTAGAAGAGAGTAACAAGCACTGATTTGTAGTCTTGTCACAAATTAACACTTCTTAATCACAACACCTTCAACTCTTTTCCAAACAATCTTGACTGTGATGATTTAGGCTCTCCCAAAAATGGCACTTCACTACAAAACAACTTTGCCTCAGAATTGTGTTTCATCCCTCCACTGAAGACACAACTTCCTTGATCAAAATTGCTTCACATCATCTTCTCACTGCACTCACAAATGCAGAATACTACCAACACTACAATTCCTCTCAGATTTGTCAAGGCATTACTTTGATTGCACTTCACTCAGGATCAAACACACAGAATGAAGATCAAGGCTACGGAATCCAACATCCAACAAGCACTCTAACTTGCACTTTGAATTTCTCCATACTCACAAACACAATTGCAAAGCTAATACTCAGAATCAAGCTCAAGCAATGAGCACTACTTCACAACACTTTGCTTTATCTATTCTCAAAAATAATGAGCACTAAACAACATAAGACTGTGAATGCTCCCCTTAAATAGTGAAGCAAATGACAGTTATCTTCCTAATGCACCTCTTCCTAACAACTCTACAAACCTACAGATCTGAAATGACAATGCATTTCTTCATATCTGCCTATTCAAATCTCAAATTGGTTATTAATCCGATCTGATATCTACTTCTTCTTTGGATTTCATACTCAAACCCAAAGTAACTTTACTTCCTATTGCTCTGTCCTTGGGTTTCATAATTCCTACATCTTCTACCAGATCTAACAGTTCTTATTCCTGATCTGACATTTCACTAGTGGGTAATCTATCTAACTCCTTATCTTATGACCCACTCTTCTCTAATGCCTCCAATGGTAACTCCAAATACATCTGCACTCCTACTTCATCTACTTTGGGTTTTGCTCTCACATCTTTCTGAAGTCTTCTATCTCCAACTTTACCAAATGTAATCTAATTGTGATATTATCTTCCACTTCTAATATCTTCCTATCAACACGAGTTCTGAGACTAATCAATAATGCATTCAAATCTGTATCCTTTGCATGTCTACTCCTTGTCTCCTACACCAACAACTTCAACTCGTGCAGCCTTGTCTCTTCAATACAAACACTGGTCTTTGTACTTAGCATTGCATTCATCCTGATTACAATCTCCTTCAATGGCTCCAATCTCATCTTCTTTTCGCGCTCGTGATCTGCAAGCCAATCTTCCCGGTACATTGCCAATTTTGCTTCAAACTTAGCTTTCACAGTTTCCTTCTCCTTCTTCTTTTGTACAACCTTCCATTCCTGATTACGAAGTAACTCTCGTAATCTCTCTTCTTCCCTATATCTCACTGTCAACTCTCGTTGCCATAGTTGCTTCTTCTCTTCTACACTCTCCATTACTCTATTGAGCTCTTGCTCCTTCTCTGCTACCCTCGCCATAACATGGATAATTTCTAGTCTTGAATCAGCAAACTGCTGCTTCAAGATTTTGTACTTAGCTACTTGTCTTTCCCTCACTATGTCACTCTACTTTACAAGTTCCTCTTGATACCTTGCTTCTCTCTTCACGTTCTCAATCACTTGATTGTGCACTATTGCATCTACTTGCAGTACTTCCCTTTCCTCCTCACCTCGGATTATACTCTTCTTCAACTCCAAGTTCTTTCTTCCAATCTTGCTAATACCTGCAACACAGTCTTCACCTCCGGACACTTTGACTGCATCTCCCTCTTCTTGTGCTCTAGCTTCACCAACAAAGGACACACAACTTCTCACAGATACTCCACTCCATCACTCGCAACTACTTCAACCTACGGAGTGATCTCCTTCTTTCCTTGTTCTTCTCTTGATACTTGCCTTCTTCTCTATAATCATTGTATCGGAATAGACGCTTCACTTCCTGAATTGGCATTCTCCTCTTCCCTTGCCTTGCTCGGACCCGCTTCACACTTTGCCTTGCGCCTTGACCAAACTCCCCTCTGAATCGTAATCTTCTTCTCCTCCGGCTCGGGCACTTTGTCCTCAAACTTCAAATTACTCTCTTCCTCAAGCTCCAACCGAGCTTCTTCTTCTTCTACTGGCACCAATGTCATCTCTCCACCTTCATCGCTATCACTACTCGTATCCCCACTTTGTAGCATAAGCTCAAGTTCTTCCTGGTGTTCCTAGTCTTCAGACTTGCACTCGGCTTCACCCTCCGAGTCTTCTTCCGACGATGCAATCACCACCATACCTTTCCTCGGGTTTCCTCTCCTGGTCTTTTGAGGTCTTGTCTTCTCTATGTCTTCACCTTCTCCTTGTTAACTTTGCTTCTTTGACTTTGGAGTACTTACTTCTACCTGCGCACTATTCCCCGTCTGCACGTAGTACTCATCACTGCTTTGGATCTGAAGAATATATTGTTGCTCCTCCACGTTGACTTCCTTTCTTAAGTCAAGATGATTGAGACACCATTTCTCTCTGCCGCATTGAGCAAATTCAACCCAAGGTAGAAATGTGCTGTAAACAGCACGATGTAATGTGGAGGTGACTTATCTCGCAAATTCCACACCATCTGCCTCATTCTCCCATGGAAGCACCTCGCCGAGTTGATGGGTTCTCCTGCAAACATCTTATGGAAGAACACCGCTTGGTGTTTCATCACATAAGTCGTTCTCTCCGGCTTCAAGATTGCCATGAGAGCACTCACGATCCCTCTCTTGACCGGATCTTTATAACTCTTTACTTTGTACCCATTCTTCATCCTCTTCAAAGAGAAGGCATCCCTCACTTCTTGGGTTTCTTTGGCTACCTCTCCCTTTCCCAAGAACGTGGCACCCTGCTCCATGCCTGTCTCTCTTTTGAGTACTAATCTCCAATCCGACTCTATCCAGCGAGCCGGATTTCCTCTCTTCTCCTCTTCCTTGGGGCCATCAAGACATTTACTCTTGATTATCTCGGTCATGAATCCTGGAAAACTCACATTCCAATTCCATGCCAAGAATGTGATCCAAAGTTGGCTCAAGACTTCAATTCTTGTGATCACATCTAACTTCCGAGTCGCATGATTTCTCAGTGCAAATTTGGAGTTCTTCTTTCCTCCTCCCATATTTCTTGCTTCCTCACTGTCTCTTGTGTTAACTCTCTTGAATTCTCCTCTACACACTAGAGCGTCTTCAACTCTACTTCCCTTCCCACGATCTCCTGCAAAGGAAAATTGCTTGACATTGCTTTGTCATTAGCCCGATTTTTATAAAGTCGCTCCTTCTTTGTCTCTCTTCAATTCGAGTTTCTACCAAAAAATCACACCTCTTGCATGCGCCTGTCACTATCAAGTGTACTTCACGCGTATGACCACCAGTTTTTGAACGGTCCCTTCTTGAATTTCTCGCCCCAAAGAAAAGTTGTTACACTATCTTCACCTCGGGTTGAGCACCCCCGATACAAAGACTTCTTACTTTGGGTTGTATGCTAACAAGGCAAGTCCGAGTACTTTGCCTTATGACCTGAAGCCACGTTACCTCGGGTTTCATCCTGAAGACTCTTTTCTTTGCCTTCTTCAGCCATACAGGCGCAGTCTGACGTCTCTATACACTTCTTCTTCTCCATTTAAAAAAAAAACAAAAAATGTGGGTACCACAAGCCTTCACACTCTCAAGACAACACTTCTGCAAAAATTCTGTTTCTGTCCAAGCCCCAGCTCTTGCACATATGCCCTCTCTCTCTCTCTCTCTCTCTCTCTCTCTCTCTCTCTCTCTCTCTTCTGGCCTTCACACTCTCAAGGCATACATGCAAAAATTTCTCTCTCAAGGCGGCACACTCCCAACATATACTTGCAAAAAGCACTCTCTTTGTCCAGCTTTCAACCTTTCTCTCAAGCCCTTACATTAAAAAATGCTCTTCTCTATCCAGCCTTCACTGTCAATCAAGCCCTTACATTTGAAAAGAATCTATCTCCTCCTTGTCCCGCACTCTCAAGCCTTCATTCAAAGTTTCATTCTCCATTCTGTTGTAGCAAGCCCTAATCCACTCTCCTTAGAGGATTTACCTTTCTCCCCACTCAACCCTCAGTCCTCTTGAAGCATGACTCTCCCAGCTCAAACCAGATCAGGCCCTTTCTCTTGAAGTATGACTCTCCAAGCTCAGACCAAAATAGGCCTTTTCCTCGAAGTATGACTCTCCCAGCTCAGACCAAAACAGGCTTTCTCTTGGAGCATTACCCTTCATGTCTTGCACATCCCTAATCCCATTTGAATTTCACTTCCTTGTCATTGATTCTCCAGTTCATGCACAACCTTCACATTCTCATATCCTGGCAACCAGCTCCTTCATCTTGAATTTGCCAGCCCTTCACTTTGAATTGCATTCCCTCTTCTATATCCAAGCAGGCCTTTTCTTCTTTAGGAAAAATCCCTTGTCAATTCTTGTCCAAACCCTTTGTTCAAGTGCTGGTCTTCTCTCAAAACATTACCTCTTCCCTATCCAGCCCAACCCTTTTCCTATCCTTTCCAAATTTCTCCTCTCTCCCAATAGCCCCCCTCTCTCAAGAGCTCCTTATTCCTTATTGATCCTTATTCCTTTCCTGCTTAGCACTCTCAAGCCCTTCACAACTAGGTCTCTCTTCTCCAAATTTTCCCTTCTTCTCTATGGTTTTGGTCCCTCTCTGTCCTTCAAAGTCTTTCCCTTCCCTTTCTCTCACTCTCTCCTTGATCCTGTAACACCCATTTGTGCATGTATGTAGTATTGTGATATTTAGTTTGGTATTACTAGTACTTGAGAGATATTATTTATATAGAGATAAATGATGGTTCTATATTAGTCATGATTTGCTTAAGTTAGTCATAGCTACGATAGAAGGGACCTTACTTTGGAGGAAGTGGAAAAGATGAGCACCACTATTTTGGATTCTAGTGTGTTGACTTGGTATTATTCTTAGGTGTTTGGCTTTGAGGAAAGAGTTGAGAACTCTTAGGCCCGCAAGCCTTTTTGTTTTGGATTCTTCTATAGTCCAAGGATTGCCCATGTGAAGGAATCCTTGACTTAATGGTTAGATCAAGATAAGATCACATGCTTAGTGGAACATGCTCATGTGGATGGATATTCCTTTATACTATTTGACTTGACTTGACTTTTAGCCTAGTAACTTGAGTTATTTCAATAAGTAGTAACTTTGGTGTGTAACTATTTTACAAGTATATAAACTAGGGATGAGGAGATACTCATCATCCTTTCATGTGCAACTATCTCTCTTTCATTGAGTTCTCTAGTGAGCAATATCTTGAGTGTTGGAATGTTAGCCTTGGAGTAGTATGATGAAGCTGAGGTTCCTTGCCTTCTTAGTCCATGGTGCGCTACCACAATAGCCATTAGAGGTTCATACTGAGTGAGAGATATGCCGGCTCACATTTTTGGTTCCGTTTGAGAGGATTTGGAGAGATTGTGTGAGGTGGTGTGACAACCCAGCAAATATCACTTTTGCGGTAATCAAGTAAATAACATTTGTTCCCGCAGACATACTAGTCAGAAATGTCTAAATACAAAGTCAAAGTAACAATCGCAGTTCTTCTTGGTTGCGTCTTTAATCTCTCAGGTAGAAACCACACCTAGAAGAGAGTAATAAGCATGGATTCTTATTCTTGTTACAAATTAACACTTCTTAATCACAACTCCATCAATTCTTTCCAAACAATCTTGATTGTGATGATTCAGACTCTCTCAAAAATGGCACTTCACTACAAAATGACTTTGCCTTAGAATTGTGTTCCACCCCTCCACTAAAGGCACAACTTCCTTGATCAAAATTGCTTCACATCAACACTGCGCTGCACTCACAAATGCAAAATACTACCAACACTACAATTCCTCTTAGATCTGTCAAGGCATTGCTTCGATTGCACTTCACTCAGGATCAAAAACATAGAATGAAGATCAAGGCTACGGAATCCAACATCCAACAAGCACACTGACTTGCACTTCGAATTTCTCCAAACACTCACAAACGCAAACACAAAGTTGATACTCGGAATCAAGCTCAAGCAACGAGCACTGCTTCACAACACTTTGCTTTATCTATTCTCAAAAATAATGAGCACTGAACAACATAAGACTGCAAATGCCACTCTTAAATAGTGAAGCAAACAACAATTATCTTCCTAATGTACCACTTCTTAACAACTCTACAAACTTGCAGATCCAAAATGACAATGCACCTCTTCATATTTGCCTCTTCAAATCTTTTTTGTTACTAATCCGATCCAATGTCTACTTCTTCTTTGGCTTTCAAACCCAAACCCAAAATAACTTTACTTCATACTACTCTGTCCTCGGGTTTCACAACTCCTACATCTTCTACCAGATCTGACAGTTCTCTTTCCTGATCTGACATTTCACTAGTGGGTAATCTATCTAACTCCTTATCTGCTGACCCACTCTTCTCTAATGTCTCCAATAGTAACTCCAAAGACATATGCACTCCTACTTCATCTACTTTGGGTTTGGCTCTAACGTCTTTCCAAAGTTTATCTATCTCTATCTTCACTAGATCTAGTCTAATTGTGATATTGTCGTCAACTTCCAATATCTTCCTATCTACCCAAGTTCTGAGACTAATTAACAAAGCATTCAAGTCTGTATCCTTTGCATGTCTCCTCCTTGTCTCCTACACCAACAACTTCAACTCGTGCAGCCTCGTCTTCAATACGAACACTGGCCTCTGTACTCAACATCGCATTCATCCTAATTACAATCTCTTTCAATGGCAACAATCTCATCTTCCTTTCACGATCCCGATCTGCAAGCCAATCTTCCCTGTACATTGCCAACTCTACCTCAAACTCGACTTTCACAGTTTCCTTCTCCTTCTCCTTCTCCTTCTGCACAATCTTCTCCTCTTGATTATGAAGTAACTCTCGTAATCGCTCTTCTTCCCTATATCTCACTGTCAACTCCCATTGCCACAGTTGCTTCTTCTCTTCTACACTCTCCATCACTCTATCGAGCCTTGTTCCTTCTCTACTACCCTCGCCATAACATGGATAATTTCTCGTCTTGAATCAACAAATTGCTGCTTCAAGATTTTGTACTCTGCTACTTGTCTCTCCCTTGCTATGTCACTCTTCTTCACAAGTTCTTCTTGATACCTCGCTTCTCTCTTCAAATTCTCAATAACTTGACACTGCACTACTGCATCCCCTCGTAGTACTTCCCTTTCCTCCTTGCCTTGGATTATACTCTTCTTCAACTTCAAGTTCTCTTCTTCTAGTCTTGCCAAAACCTGCAACATAGTCTTCACCTCCGGACATGTCCACTGCATCTCCTTCTTCTTGTGCTCTAATTGCACTAACAATGGGCACACGGTTTCTTGTAGGTACCCCACTCCATCACTCACACCTACTTCCACATGCGGAGTGATCTCCTTCTTTACCTCTTCTTCACCCGATACTCACCTTCTTCTCTGCAGTCGTTGTATCAAAATAGATGCTTCAATTCCCGAGCTAGCATTCTTCTCTTCCCTTGCCTTGCTCAGACCTGCTTCACACTTTGCCTTGCGTCTTGACCAAACTCCCCTCTGAATTGTAACCTTCTGCTCCTCCGGCTCGGTTACCTTGTCCTCCAACTTCACATTATTTTCTTCCTCGAGCTCCACCCAAACTTCTTCTTCTTCGGCAGTAGGTACTAATGTCATCTCCCTACCTTCATCACTATCGCTACTTGTATCCCCACTTTGTAGCGTGAGCTCCGATTCCTCCTTGTGTTCCGAGTCTTTGGACTTGCACTTGGCTTTGCCTTCCGAGTCTTCCTCTGATGATGCAATCACCACTATGCCTTTCCTCGGGTTTCCTCTCCTAGTCTTCCAAGGTCTTGTCTTCTCTACGTCTTTGCCTTCTCCTTGTTGACTCCACTTCTTCAACTTCAGAGTACTCACTTCTACCTCCGCACTCTTGCCCATCTGCACGTAGTACTCATCAGTGCTTTGGATTTGAAGAATGTATTGTTGCTCCTCCGTGTCGAATTCTCTTCTCAAGTTGGGATGAAAGTGAGACACCATTCTGCTGCACTCTGCCAAATTGAGCAAATTCAACCCGAGGTAGAAATGTGCTGCAAATGGCACGATGTAGTGTGGAGGCACCTTATCCCGCAAATTCCACACCATCTGTCTTGTCCTCCCATGGAAGCACCTTGCCTAGTTGATAGGTTCTCTTGCAAACATCTTATAGAAGAACACCGCTTGGTGTTTCATTACATAAGTTGTTCTCTCCGGCTTCAAGATTACCATGAGAGCACTCACGATCCCTCTCTTCACTAGATCTTTGTAACTCTTGACCATATACCCATTATTCATTCTCTTTGAAGAGAAGGTATCCCTCACTTCTTTGGTTTCTTTGGCTACCTCTCCCTTCTCCAAGAACATAGCACCCTGCTCCGTGCCTGCCTCTCTTCCAAGCACCAATCTCCAATCTGGCTTTGTCCAGCTAGCCGGATTTCCTCTCTTCCTTGGGGCCATCGAGACACTTACTCTTGATTATCTCAATCATGAAACCTGGAAAACTTACGTTCTAGTTCCACGCCAAGAAGATGATCCAAAGTTGGCTCAAGACTTTGATTCTTGCGATCACATCTGACCTCCGAATTGCATGATTTCTCACTACAAATTCAAAGTTCTTCTTTCCTCCTCCCATCTTTCCTGCTTCCTCATTGTCTCTTAGTTTAATTCTCTCAAATTCTCCTCTACACACTAGCACGTCTTCCACTCTACTTCCCTTCCCATGATCTCCTACAGGATGACTCCTCAACAGCAAAGGAAAATTGCTCGACATTACTTCATCATTAGCCCGTTTTTTATAGAGTCGCATCTTCTTCGTCTCTCTTCAATTTGAGTTTCTACCGAGAAATCACACCTCTTGCATGCGCCTATCATAGTGAATTGTACTTCACGTGTATGACTGCCCGTTTTGAACAATCCTTTCTTGAATTTCTTGCCCCACAGAAAGGTTGTTACACTGTCTTTGCCTCGGGTTGAGCTCCCTCCGATACGAAGACTTCTTACTTTGGGTTGTATGTTGACAAGGCAAGTTCGAGTACTTTGCCTTATGACCCAAAGCCATGTTTCCTTGGGTTTCATCCCAAAGACACTTTTCTTTGCCTTCTTTGGCCATACGGGCGCAATCTGACTTCTCTATACACTTCTTCTTCTCCATTTTGAAAAAAACAAAAAATGTGGGTACCATAGGTGGATTGTAGATTTTGGGGATTAAGGTGCTTTTGGGCAAAGTCTCAACTTTTAGATGTAGACTTGAAATTTCTACACATGATAGCTTGGGTTATCCACCAGTAAGCACACTTGAAATTATTGTGAGAGCTACAATGCCCATTGGGCTAAAAGTTTTGAAAGTTGATAGGGTACACTGCTCCTACGACTACATGCTCTTTGGAAAATTGTAGAGACTGCCATTTCTTCAATTTCAGTGGATTGTAATGGAACTTTCCAAGAAAATTCAGTGCATTGTGTCCTACTTGTTGATAAAAAAATTAGAGAGAGATCATTCTTGCACAAAGAGTTATGAGTTTTTAAAGTGAGGGAGGTGGTTTTCAGACCAAATCTGAAATATGTGTGTTAAATAGAAAGGTGTCTATGCCAAATGGCTCCATGAAAAGATCTAAAATTTGGAAAGGAGGGACTCCCTAGAGTTTTAATCAAGTGTGTAACATTTTAAAAGATTGTGATATACAAATTGAGAGATTTGAGTGACATTGTGAGGTAGGGTCAATGCTGTAAAGTTGAGATCTCATGCATGAGGAGTTTGAGAGCAACAAAAAGCATGTTTGAGTGTTTAGATTCATCTGGGAACATGGAGGGTCATCAAGAGTGGAAATTGCAACTATGCAAGGTTCCCTAAGAGTTTGAGGTGATTTTAGGGGTGGATTTGAGGAAAAGAGAGTTTAGAATGGAATTTGAAGAGAGTGTTGAGAGGATTCAAAAATCTACACCACTTGGAGGAAAGAGTGAGTCTAAGTGCTTTCTATGTGGGGAGAAGAGATATTAAGCAAGTTCATGTCTATTGACCTTTGAGAGCAAGAGATTGATGGAAAGGAGTGGATTACATGACTTGGGTTTACATGTTGGACCTTCTCTACCAAGATTGGGAAGGAGAAGATCTAAAACCAAGGAGTTGTACGAGGTTTGTGGAGTTAAAGGATTTCCAAAAGGACATGAGTGTAGTGGAGTAAAAGCACTTTTGGAGACTTTGGTAAAAGATCTTGGAGAGAGTCTTAGTACAACTATAGAAATACTACCACCTTCATCAGCTAGTTCTCAAGATGAGTCATGAAGATAATCTTTCAACTTATGGATAAACTATCTATGAGGGTTTGATTAATATACACTCTAGGATTTGATGTTGCTATAGAAATCTTAGAGCAACCTTGAAAATTTGTGTTCTCTGGGGTAGATTACTCTCAAATGGTGTTAGTCATGTATATACTCTATTAGTTATAGAGCAAGAGAAAAGAAAAGAGAAAAAGAAAAAGTGAGAGGAAAGAAAGATAATGAGGGGTTAAGATAGGGAAACTTCCGGTTTTCTTTGTCAAGGATGGAGAAGATGTGGAGGTCTTTGTGAGAGACTTCAAGAGAGCTTGCGTAAGAAACAATGAGAGGAAGAAGAATGAGTGGGCTTCATTATTACCAGATTTCTTTGGGGATGCAACACTTACATGGTATGAGTCAGAATACCAAAAGAGAGAGAAGAGAGATGGGCAAGAAGAGTCTGGGGAGATTTTGACTTTAGCATCCATTGAGAAATACCTTCTAGATAAGAGTTATGAGATATTGATGAGTGAAGTTACCTTTCTCAAGCAAGGAGATGGAGAGAAAGTGAGAGTCTATGTGGAAAGAGTAGAAAAGTTAGAGTCCAAATTTTGCATAGTGTTGAGGAAGGGTGGAGATGATGTGGAGACTACTATGATTGGCATAGGAGCTATGCTTACCAAGAATTTTGTGGGAGGATTGAGACCACAAATAAGAAGCAAGGTGAGATATGAGAAACCTTCTTCCAAGTTTGAAATTATCAAGATTGCAATTCGTATGGAGGAGATTTTGGATGGAGATGAGAGTGATTTGGTGGTGAAGGAGGTTGTGCATCCTCCTCAAGGTTACAAGTATGGAAGAACTTCTGATATTTTGGTAGCAAGGGTTGCACCACAAGTAGTAGTTGCTCCAATTCTTAGACCACTACCAAAAGATTCACTTCAAACCATCACAAAACAACTTGTAGATCTTAAGATCAATGTGGTACAACTATGGGAGAAGAGAGAGGTGGATCAGAATGTAGGGAGAGGGCCTAGGAGTTATGGAAACTATCCTTATAAAGGAGGCCAACCAGGCAATAATTTCAATGATAGAAATTGTTTTGGTTGTGGAGGAAGAGGCCATATCCAAAGGAATTGCCCAAATTCCACTTACCATGGAAGAAGGGGTTATGAGGGAGCCAATAGAGGGAAAGAAGGAGATAGTGAAATCCAAGTGGTTCCTAATCCAAAAAAGGTAAGGAGATAACATCTATAGATGTGGTTGAGAGCAAGTATGAGAAGGGAGGGTGCTCAAACTCCAAGAGTCTTAATTTGGAGCTTGTGGCACAAGAGAAGAGAGAGCTTGTTTTGTAGAGGATGTGCACTCTTTTCAAGGATTTACTCCTAGCACAAATAATCTTATGTCTACTAGGAGCACTTGCACCTCAACACCATCAACAACAAAGACTCCAAGAAAGAAGTTGAGAATGGAGCATTTCTTGATATCAAAGCAACAATGGAACTACAATGTCTTGGAGGATGTTGGTAGTCACAAAGCTAACATCACAATGGGCCAATTGATTGCTTTGAACCCTACCTTGAGAAAGGAGCTTAGAGGTGGTTTGAGTTCTACAAGGATCAAGAGGAAGAAGAAGACAAAAGCTCTAGTATCAATGGGGGTGGTGGATGCCAAGCCAGCACCATGGGTAGCTTGTGAATATGCTTCCAAGATTGATGTCAGAGTGAATGGTTACAACATCAAGGATGCATTGGTTGATGGAGGATCAACACTAAATGCCATGTCAAAAAGGTTTATGAAGAAGTTGGGTATGATACACTCAAGACCTTCAACATTTGTGGTGAGCAAGGCAAACAAGCAACAAGTTTGATCTGTAGGGGTGATGGATAAAGTGGTAGTTTCAATTATGGAAGTTCAAAATCTCATGACTTTCCAAGTCTTGAAGGATTCAAGCTATGACTTACTTCTTGGGAGGCCATGGTTGAGAGCAGCACACACAACTGATTGATGGCACAAAGGGTACTTGAGGATTGGGCCATCAAACCAAAGAGTCACTGTTCTTGTGACTAACACCACCAACACTTCACATTCAGATACACCATCTTCTGATAATTGGGAATCAGATTTTGAAGAAGGAGCTTCAGGTGTGGACACAAGCATGGAGGAGGAGACTTCCACGGAGGAGGATGAATCTGAATCTGATTCAAATGTGTATCCCTTGTGTGCTATGGATTTTGCACCTAAGCCAGAGGTTTTGAAGGACCCAAATAAATCACCATTGACACTTGAGGAGGTAGAGAGAAGGTTATCTACCCTCAAGTATGGCCCAAATGTTACCAAGGAGGAGAAGGTGAGATTTGAGGATATTGTTTGCAAGTTCATCCATGTGTTTGCTTTTAGTTACAAGGATTTGAAGGAAGTCACCTTGGAGGAGCACAAGATAGAGGTGGAGTCACATGCAAGACCAATCTGCCAAAAACAACATCGCATTAGCCCACCAACATCTTTGGTTGTGAAGGAGGAGTTTGATAAGCTCAAGGAGGCTGGATTTATCTTTGAGGTAGAGAATTCAGAATGGGTGTCTCCAATTGTCATTGTGAAGAAAAAGAATGGCAAGATTTGGGTATGTGTGGATTACAAGAAGCTCAATGCTGTTACCAAGAAGGACTATTACCCATTGCCATTCATTGATGAGATCTTGGAGGAGGTTGCAGGTCATGAGAGGTACAGTTTTAGAGATGGTTATAGTGGATATAACCAAATCAAGATTGCACCTGAGCATCAACAACTCACCACATTCACCACATCTTGGGGAGCTTATGCTTTCAAGGTCATGCCTTTTGGGCTTTGCAATGCTCCAGCCACATTCCAATGGTTCATGAACAAGGTATTTGAACATTTCATTGGGAAGTTTGTGAGAGACTTCATTGATGACTTTTGTGTCTATGGGAGCAAGGAGGAGCACTTTGAACACCTAATCAAAGTCTTGCAATGCTTGGATGAGGCAAATGCATCACTCAACCCAAAGAAGTACATTTTTGGATGTGAAGAAGGTCTACTTTTGGGGCACATCATCTCCATGGATGGAATAACGGTTGATCTTGAGAAGGTGAGGAAAATCTCAGACCTTCCATTCCCTTCAAGCTTGACAAAGTTACGCCAATTATTGGGGATGGCTGGATACTATAGGAGGTTCATCTTCTCATTTTCCAACAAGGCTTATGCATTGACCATCTACATGAAGAAGGATGTAGATTACATGGTGATTTTGGAGGACAAGGAGGCTCTCAAAGCTTTTGAGGAGCTCAAGCAATCCCTTGTTGTAGCTCCAATTCTTGCTAAACCTGATTGGAGTAAGCCTTTCATCCTCTACACTGATGCTTCTAATGTAGCTATAGGATGCAGTCTTAGTCAAGTAGACCAAGATGGGCATGATCATGCAATAGCTTATGCTAGTAGACAGATGGTTTCAGCAGAGAAGAACTACTTTGTCATAGAGAGAGAAGGGTTGGCAGTGATCTTTGGTCTCAAGAAGTCCACACACTACTTGATTGGAGGGAAAGCCACCATTATCACGGATCACAAGGCTTTGAAGTACATCTTCAACAAGCGTAATGTTGAAGGGAGACTAGCAAGGTGGATAATACTCTTGTCTGAGTATGATATGACTACACCATTGAGGATAGGCCAGGAAAGAAACATGCAAATGATGATTTGTTATCTAGAGCCTATGATCATGATGGAGATGAGCCAGTGGATGATTCCTTCCCAGATGAGGAGCTCATGACAATCTCAGTCACTCAAGAGGTTCCAATGGAGTACAAGGAGGTTGTGGATCTTGTGACAGCAAGATCTAGACCTTACACAATGGTGGAGGATATTCTTTTTCACCAAGGAGCAAATGGTCTACTTGAAAGAGCCGTGGGTAAGGAAGAGTCTATCCTACTCATAAAGGAGTTTTATGAAGGTTTAGTATGTGGAGGACACTTTGCAAGAAAGGTGATTACTTTCAAGATTCTAGATGCACCTTACCATTGGAGAAGGATTTTCAAGGATTGTCTTGATTATTGCAAAACTTGTTATGTTTTTTAAGCTTTTGCTAGAAAGTCTACATCCACTCCACCACTTAGATCAATTCTATTGCTAGGACCTTTTGAGAAGTAGGATATTGATTTTGATCGCTACAGTTTCTCGCCCAGAATGAACCTTGCACCTCTTTGGACAAGGGCACAAAAGGCCTTTCCTCCTCAAGAGCAATGTCATAGACATATGCTTCTCTGGTGTCATCTTCTAGTTTTTTCTTGTTCAAGTTCTAGGCCATAAGTGCTGACTTCTTCTTCCGCCCCATTCTCGTCCTCGTATAGCAAAGACATGTGAGGTCCTTCCTTGTAGAACCACTTCTTCTTTGCCTTGACCAAGATAAGATCCCGCACATCTTTTTGCAAACTACCAAAGAACTCCTCATTTGTGAACCCTCTCACCTCTTGTTCCCAGAACTTCTTAGCAATTTCTTGAGGATCAAGTTCCATATCTATATCTCAGCTCAATAGCCAATCCGGTCCTTTCCTAAGAGATCTCTCTCCAAGTTTTTGGTTTGATGCTCCATCTATGTCCATTTGGGACTCCTTTCCACCCCTTGAACTCTAGTCTTTACCCTTCTGAGTGTTGCTAAACTGCACTTCCTTCCTTCTAATCTGCCTTCTCTCCGGTTCCACTCGATGTTGCTTCTCCTTTGCTTGTCCTTCACTCTTTGCCCGCTGATCAGCCTTTCACTTCTCCTCAACCATTGCATCCCAAGTAGCACCAACCTTCAATGTGATAGATGTTATTGCTATTGGTGCATCCCACCCTGATTTTCTCTGGACCTGCTCTGCAAGTCTTCTCTTTTCCACTTTGCCCACATCTGCCCTTCATTTCTTCTTGCTCACTACATTGTACACACCAAGCTCAAAAGCAGCAACTGCCATGCCTACTTTCCATTTACCCATGTGTCTCTCCAGTAGAGCCTTCATGCCCCTCTATTCCTGTTCAATGGTATTATCTCCCCAATATCATAGAAGGCTATCTTCTTCATTCCGGGTTCCCCAACAAACTTCACCCATTGCTTGCACAATGCTTCTAATAGCTCCAGACAATCTCTTTTGGTATGACTCTTGCTGTCACACCACATGCACCCATAGGTCTGCCTCCTCTCTCCACTTGTTTTCATAGTGCTACTTCCACTCTGCAGCTGGTCAACCTTGGTGGTCAAAATCTTCAGTCCTTCCATCAGCCATGAAATCTCATCAATTGCTCCCTCTTTGGTTACCTCATTCACTCACTATTTTGTAACACCCATTTGTGCATGTGCATGATCTTTAGCTTGGTATTACAAGTACTTGAGAGATATTATTTATATAGAGATAAAGGATGGTTCTACATTAGTCATGATTAGCTAAAGTTATTCATAGCTAAGATAGACGGGACCTTACTTTAGAGGAAGTGGGAAAGATAAGCACCACTATTTTGGATTCTAGTGTGTTGACTTGGTATTATTCCTAGGTGTTTGGCTTTGAGGAAAGAGTTGAGAACTCTTAGACCCGCAAGCCTTTTTGTTTTGGATTCTTCTATAGTCCAAGGATAGCCCATGTGAAGGAATCCTTGACTTAGTGGTTGGGTCAAGATAAGATCACATGCTAGTTGAATATGCCCATGTGAATGGATATTCCTTTCTACTTTTTGACTTTACTTGACTTTTAGTCTAGTAACTTGAGTTACTACGGTAATTAGTAACTTTGGTACGTAACTATTTCACAAGTATATAAACAAGGGGTGCTGAGGTACTCATCATCCTTTCATATGCAACTATCTCTCTCTCTCATTGAGTTCTCTAGTGAGCAATGTCTTGAGTCTTGGAGTGTTAGCCTTGGAGGAGTATGATGGAGTTGGGATTCCTTGCTTTCTTAGTCTATGGTGCGCTACCATAATAGCCATCAGAGGTTCATCTTGAGTGAGAGACAGGCCGGCTCACAGTTCCACCTTCTCTCGGCTGGGTCCAACAAGACTGCTCCAAACCGGTGCCTTGGCTATAGCTTCTTCATCTAGTTCTTTCTCCCTCCTCCTATGGCTCTCACCTAAACAATAGCCTCCTCAATCTTCTTTCATTCAACTATTCCTAGGCAGTCAGGTTGAAGCAAGTCAAGCGCATACTCCAACTCATCTTGCAAATGGCTAATTGTAGCTTGTAGGAAATAGTTAGACCACTCTAATTTTATTGCCTCAGCCTTGCAGGTTGACAATTGTCCTAGCTTTTTATTAATCTCCCTCAAGAGATCCTACGGCCCCAAGCTCTTGCTCCTATCATTCACCCAATCCAAGAACATGGCTTGGGTGACCCGATCCACATCTTGCAGCAAAAATTCTTCTTTCATCATATGTGAGAATTCCTCCCATTTTGCAGCCTCTTCCACTAAACTCTCAACCACCTCCTGATTTCAAGCTCCGCCAGGGTAGGGAACCTTGCAATGGCAACCTTCTCAAGGTCATGAAGCTTAACCTCTCTCTAGTAGACTTCAAGTACTTAGTTACATCCTTCTGATCAAACTCTCCTTGTTGGTCCACCACTGTGCACAGACACTTTGTGACTTGGGAAGATATGGTACCCACATTTTTTTTCTTATTTTTGGAAGAAGAAGTGTACAGAAGAAGTCATATTGCACCTATATGACATCAGAAGGTGAAGAATGGTGTCTTCAGGTTGTAACCCGAGGAAAAGTGACTTTGTATCAAAAGATGAAGTACTTGGATTGCCTTGTCAACATTCAACCCGGAGTCAGGAGACTTCGGCGTGGGTGTGCTCAACCTAAAGTAAGGATAGTGTAACAACTTTCCTTTGGGATTGGACATTCAAGAAGGTACCACACACAAAAATGGCTGGCCTATGAGCAAGGGAAAATTGATAGTGACAAGAGCATGAAGGAGGTGTGATTTCTCAATAGAAACTCAAAGTGAAGAAAGACGGAGAAGGTGTGCCACTATAAGACTCAAGATAGAGACTAAAAGATGACAAGTAATTTTACATCGCCATTAAGGAGTAGTCCTGAGGGAGATTGTGGGAAAGGAAGTGTAGTAAGAGACACACTGGTGTGTTGAGAAGAAGTTAGGAGAGTTAGTCTAGGAATCAGTTGGAAGAGTAACCACCAACCCAGAGAAGAGGAGAGTAAGATGGGAGGTGGGAAGAAGAACTTGGAATTTGTAGTGAGAAATCATGCAATTTGGAGATAAGATGTGATTGCCATAATTGAAGTCTTGATCAGGCTTTGGATCACATTCATGGCATGGAACTGGAACATGAGCTCTCTAGGTTTCATGATTGAGATCATTGAGAGTAAATGTCTTGATGGGCCCAAGGGAGAAGATAAGAGAGGAAATCCAACTCGCTGGACAGAGTTAGACTAGAGGTTAGTCCTCAGAAGAGAGGCAGGTGAAGAGCAGGGAGCTACATTCTTGGGGAAAGGAGATGTAGCTGAAGAAACCCAAGAAGTGAGAGATGCCTTCTCTTCAAAGCGCACAAAGAATGGTTACAAAGTTGAGAGCTATAAGGACTATGTAAGGAGAGGCATCATAAGTGCAATGATGGCTATCTTGAAGCCGGAGCAAATTACTTATGTGATGAAACATCAAGTTGTGTTCTTCCATAAGATGTTTGCAAGAGAACCGATCAATTGGGCAAAGTGTTTTCATCAGCGTACAAGGTGTGGAACTTGCAGGACAAGTCACCTCCACACTACATTGTGCCATTTGTAGCACACTTCTACCTGGGGCTGAATTTGCTGAACGCGGCGGAGAGACATAAGATGGTATCGCACTTCCACCTTGATTTGAGAAGAGATGGTGCTGCGGAGGAGCAGCAATACATCTTGCAGATAAGGAGTAGTGATGAGTACTACACGCAGACGGGGTAAAGCATGCAATTGAAAGTGAACACTCTAAAGTCAAAGAAGAGGAGTCAAGGGAAGAAGAAGAAGTTGCGGTGATGAGATCTTGGAAGACCAGGAAGATGAACGTGAGAAAAGACTTGGTGGTAATCACGTCATCAAGAGAAGAATTAGAAGGCAAAGCCAAATACAAGTCAAAAGACTTGGAGAAGGAGGAAGAACATGAATTCACATTAAAAAGTGGTGAAGCAAGCAGCAAGAGTGACGATGGAGTAGAGATGCAATTGGTACCCAAGGAGGAAGAAGGAAAGCTAGAAATGGATGAAGAATGTAACCCGAGACCCAAAGACAAAGTTCTAGAGAAGGACAAGAAGAGGGTGACCATTCAAAGAGGGGTCCATTCCAAAAGGAAAGTGAAGTATGAAGTGGGACTGAGTAAGAGAATGGAAGAGGAAAGTGGAAGTTCAGGGAGCGAAGAATCCATTCCAATAAGGCAATTGTGGCTAAGAAGGTACGTTTCAAGTGAAGAAGAAGCAAAGAAGGAGAAAAGCCTGCAAGTCAAGGTACATCAGAGTGAAGGAGTAGAGTATTTGCGGGAGGTTGTATGCTCATTGTTAACAAAGTTGGAGCAGAAGAAGAAAGAGATGCACTCAAAGTGTCCAAAAGTGAAGATTGTGTTGTAGGTGTTAGCAAGATTAGAGGAGGAGAACTCGGAGTTGAAGAAGAGTATAATCCAAGGTGAGAAGGAGAGGGAAGTACTACGAGTAGATGCAATAATACAAAATCAAGTGGTTGAAAATTTAAAGAAGGATGTTAGAAGTAGAGAGCGAGTAGTAGAGCAGAATGTCATAACAAGGGAAAGATAGATAGCGGAGTATGAAATCTTGAAACAGTAGTTTGCTAATTGACAACTAGAAATTATCCATGCTATGGCAAGAGTAGCAGAGAAGGAGCAAGAGCTTGATAGAGTGATGGAGAGTGTAGAAGAGAAGAAGCAGCTCTGGCAAAGGGAGTTGACAGTGAGATATAGAGAAGAAGAAAGATTTTGGGAGCTATTTTGTAATCTGGAGGAGAAGATTGTTCAGAAGGAGAAGGAGAAGGAGACTATGAAAGCCAAATTCGAGGCTCAACTGGCAATGTATAGGGAAGATTGGCTGGCGGATAGGGAACATGAGAGGAGACTTGAGCCATTGAGGGAGATTGTCACTAAGATGAATGCGATGTTGAGTATAGAAGCTAGTGTAAGAATTGAAGAAATGAGGTTGCACAAGTTGAAGTTGTTGGTATAGGAGACAAAGAGGAGAAATGCAAAGGATAAAGATTTGAACAGTTTGTTGATTAGTCTCTGAACTTGTGTAGATAAGAAGATATTGGAAGTAGAAGACAATATCACGATCAGATTAGATTTAGTAAAGTTGGAGAAAGATAAAACTTTGGAAGGATGTAAGAGCGAAGCCCAAATTAGATGACATAGGAGTATAGATATCTTCAAAGTTATCATTGGAGATATTAGAGAAGAGTGAGTCGGGAGATAGAGAGTTAGGAAGGTTACCTATGAAAGGAATTGTAGATCAGGAAGAAGAAGTAGTATAAATAGTGAAGGATTTAGTAGTTGAAGATAGACCCGAAGATGGAGAAATTCTTGAAGGAACATTGGGTTTGGAAGCCTAGGAAGAGGTAAACATCAGATCGGAGTAGAAATAGTTTTGAGATATGAAGAGGCAGATATGAAGTGGTGCATTGTCATTTTGGATATGTAGGTTTGGAAAGTTGTTGTAGAACGGTATAGTTGTTTGAGGCTTACTTGACTTGGGTTTGCATGTTGGACCCTCTTCACCAAGATTGGGAGGGAGAAGATCTAAGACCAAGGAGTTGTGTGAGGTTTGTGGAGTTGAAAATCTTCCAAAAGAACATGAGTGTAGTGGAGTAAAATCACTTTTGGAGACTTTGGTGAAGGATCTTAGAGAGAGTCTTAGTACAGCTATAGAAATACTTCCACCTTCATCAACTAGTTCTCAGGATTAGTGATGGAGATAATCTTTCAATTTATGGATAAACTATCCATGAGGGTTCAATTAATATGCACTCTAGGATTTGATGTTGCTATAGAAATCTTGGAGCAACCTGAGCCTTTTGTGTTCCCTGGGGTGGATGAATCTCAAATGGTGTTAGTCATGTACATACTCTATTAGTAATGGAGTGAGAAAAGAAAAAAAAAAATTGAGAGAAAGAAAGATAGTGAGAGGTTAAGATGGGGAAACTTCCGGTTTTCTTTGGCAAGGATGGAGAAGATGTGAAGTCCTTTGTGAGAGACTTCAAGAGAGCTTGCATAGGAAACAATGAGAGGAGGAAGAATGAGTGGGCCTCATTATTACCAGATTTCTTTGAGGATGCAACACTTACATGGTATGAATCAGAATACCAAAAGAGAGAGAGGAGAGATATGGAAGAGGAGTCCTATGAGACTTTGACTTCAGCACTCATTGAGAAATTTCTTCTTGATGAGAGTTATGAGAGATTGATGAGTGAGGTTATATTTCTCAAGCAAGGAGATGGAGAGAAAGTGAGAGACTATGTGGAAAGAGTGGAAAAGTTAAAGTCCAGATTTCGCATAGTGTTGAGGAAGGGTGGAGATGATGTGGAGACTACTATGACTGGCATAGGGGCCATGCTCACCAAGAATTTTGTGGGAGGATTGAGACCACAAATTAGAAGCAAGGTGAGATATGAGAAACCTTCTTCCAAGGTTGAGCTATCAAGATCGCAATTCGTATGGAGGAGAGTTTGGAAGGGGATAAGAGTGATTTGGTGGTGAAGGAGGTTGTGCATCCTCCTCAAGGCTACAAGTATGGTGGAATTTCTGGTACTTTAGTGGCAAGGGTTGCACCACAAGTAGGAGTTTCTCCAGTTCTTGCACCTCCACCAAATGATTCACTTCAAACCATCACAAAACAACTTGCGGATCTCAAGACCAATGTGGTGTTTCTATGGGAGAAGAGAGAGGTGGATTAGAACGTAGGGAGAGAGCCTAGGAGTTATCAAAAATATCCATATAGAGGAGGCCAACTAGCCAACAATTTCAATGATAGAAATTGTTTTGGTTGTAGAGGAAGAGGCCATATCCAAAGAAATTGCCCAAATTCCACTTACTATGGAGGAAGGGGTTATGAGGGAGCCAATAGAGGGAAAGAGGGAGGTAGTGAAACCCAAGTGGCTCCTAATCCAAACAAAGGTAAGGAGATAGCATCCATAGATGTGGTTGAGAGCAAGTATGGGAAGGGAGAGTGCTCAAACTCCAAGGGTCTTAATTTGGAGCTTTTGGCACAAGAGAAGAAGAGAGCTTGTTTTGCAGAGGATGTTCACTCTTCTCAAGGATTTACTCCAAGCAAGGATACTCCTATGTCTACTAGGAGCACTCGCACCTCAACACCATCAACAACAAAGACTCCAAGGAAGAAGTTGAGGATGGAGGACTTCTTGATCTCAAAGCAACAATGGAACTACAATGTGTTGGAGGATGTTGGTAGTCACAAGGCTAACATCACAGTGGGCCAATTGATTGCTTTGAACCCTACCTTGAGAAAGGAGCTCAGGGGTGGTTTGAGTTCTACAAGGAACAAGAGGAAGAAGAAGAAAAAAGCTCTAATATCAATGGGAGTGGTGGATGCCAAGCCAGCACCATGGGAGGCTTGTGAGTATGCCTCCAAGATTGATGTGAGAGTGAATGGTCACAACATCAAGGATGCATTGGTTGATGGAGGATCAACAATAAATGCCATGTTAGAAAGGTTGATGAAGAAGTTGGGTATGATACCTTCAAGACCTTCAACATTTGTGGTGAGCATGGCAAACAAGCAACAAGTTTGGTCCGTAGGGGTGATGGATAAAGTGGTAGTTTCAATTATGGGAGTTCAAAATCTCATGACTTTTCAAGTCTTGAAGGATTCAAGCTATGACTTACTTCTTGGGAGGCCATGGTTGAGAGCAGCACACACAACTGATCGATGACACAAAGGGTACTTGAGGATTGGGCCATCAATCCATAGAGTCACAATTCCTGTGACTAACACTACCAACACTTCACATTCAGATACACCATCTTTTGATTATTGGGAATCATATTCTGAAGAAGGAGCTTCAGGTGTGGACACAAGCATGGAAGAGGAGACTTCCATTGAGGATGATGACTCTGAATCTGATTCAGATGTGTATCCCTTGTGTGCTATGGATTTTGCACCTAAGCCAGAGGTTTTGAAGGACCCAAATAAATCACCATTGACTCTTGAGGAGGTAGAGAGAAGGTTAGCTACCCTCAAGTATAGCCCAAATGTTACCAAGGAGGAGAAGGTGAGATTTGAGGATATTGTTTGCAAGTTCATCCATGTGTTTGCTTTTAGTTACAAGGATTTGAAGGAAGTCACCTTGGAGGAGCACAAGATAGAGGTGGAGTCACATGCAAGACCAATCTGCCAAAAACAACATTGCATTAGCCCACCAATATCTTTGGTTGTGAAGGAGGAGATTGATAAGCTCAAGGAGGATGGATTTATTTTTGAGGTAGAGAATTCAGAATGGGTGTCTCCAATTGTCATTGTGAAGAAAAAGAATGGCAAGATTTGGGTATGTGTGGATTACAAGAAGCTCAATGCTATAACCAAGAAGGACTATTACCCATTTCCATTCATTGATGAGATCTTGGAGGAGATTGCAGGTCATGAGAGGTACAGTTTTGGAGATGGTTATAGTGGATATAACCAAATCAAGATTGCACCTGAGCATCAACAACCCACCACATTCACCACACCTTGGGGAACTTACGCTTTCAAGGTCATGCCTTTTGGGCTTTGCAATGCTCCAGCCACATTCCAACGGTTCATGAATAAGGTATTTGAACATTTCATTGGGAAATTTGTGAGAGACTTCATTGATGACTTTTGTGTCTATGGGAGCAAGGAGGAGCACTTTGAGCACCTAATCAAGGTCTTGCAATGCTTGGATGAGGCAAATCCATCATTCAACCCAGAGAGGTGAATTTTTGGATGTGAAGAAGGTCTACTTTTGAGGCACATCATCTCCAAGGATAGAATAGTAGTTGATCTTGAGAAGGTCAAGAAAATCTTAGACCTTCCATTCCCTTCAAGCTTGACATAGTTACACCAAGTCTTGGGGATAGTTGGATACTATAGGAGTGTCATCTTCTCATTTTCCAACAAGGCTTATGCATTGACTATCTACATGAAGAAGGGTGTAGATTACATGGTGATTTTGGAGGACAAGGAGGCTCTCAAAGCTTTTGAGGAGCTCAAGCAATCCCTTGTTGTAGCTCCAATTCTTGCTAAACCTGATTGGAGTAAGCCTTTCATCCTCTACACTAATGCTTTTAATGTAGCTATAGGATGTAGTCTTAGTCAATTAGACCAAGATGGGCATGATCATCCAATAGCTTATGCTAGTAGACAGATGGTTTCAGCAGAGAAGAACTACTCTATCATGGAGAGAGAAGGGTTGGCAGTGATTACTGGTCTCAAGAAGTTTAGACACTACTTGATTGGAGGGAAAGCCACCATTGTCACGGATCACAAGGCTTTGAAGTACATCTTCAACAAGCATAATGTTGAAGGGAGACTAGCAAGATGGATGATACTCTTGTCTGAGTATGACTACACCATTGAGAATAGGCCAAGAAAGAAACATGCAAATGCTGATTTGTTATCTAGAGCCTATGATCATGATGGAGATGAGCCTGTGGATGATTCCATCCCGGATGAGGAGCTCATGACAATCTCAGTCCCTCAAGAGGTTCTAATGGAGTACAAGGAGATGGTGGATTTTGTGACAAGAGGTAACTAACTATCCAGAAAGGATGCATGCTAGGGAGAGGAAGGCCGTTGCAGCAAGATCTAGACCTTACACAATGGTGGAGGATATTCTTTTTCACCAAGGAGCAAATGGTCAACTTCAAAGAGCAGTGGGTAAAGAAGAGTCTATCCTACTCATAAAGGAGTTTCATGAAGGTTTAGGACACTTTGCAAGAAAGGTGACTGCTTTCAAGATTCTAGATGCAGGTTACCATTGGAGAGGGATTTTCAAGGATTGTCTTGATTATTGCAAAACTTGTCATGTTTGTCAAGCTTTTGCTAGAAAGTCTACATCCACTCCACCACTTAGATCAATTCCATTGCTAGGACCTTTTGAGAAGTGGGGAATTGATTTTTGTAGGTCTTCTCAATAGAACCCCAAGGAATAATTGGTACATTGTGGTAGTTACTAATTACCTTACCAAGTGGGTTGAGGCTAGACCATTGAGGGACAAGAATGAAGATGAAGTGGGTAGATTTCTTTATGAACGCATTATCACTAGGTTTTGATGCCCTTTGGAGTTGGTTTTTGATAGAGAAGGAGAGTTTATAGGAAGCATTACTACAGCCATGCTATGACATTTATCTATCACACATAGAGTAACTATATCCTATAAGCCAAATTCCAATGGCTTGGCAGAGAGAACCAATCGAACCTTGTGCATGATGTTGGCCAAAGATGCAGAAATGGAGAGGGCTAAACATCATTGGGGCAAGAGGATTCATGCAGTTTTGTGGGAGTATAGGACAACCATGAAGACTTCCACCAGATATTATCCATTTCAATTGGTATATGGTATTGAGTTTATCTTACCCTATTCACTTTGATCTTCCTACCTTCCAAAGCATTCATAGGAGATTGAAGAAAGCACAAGGAGGTGATGCAAAGAAGTCAAGGAAGAATCAACTCATGGAGTTGGAAGAGGCAAGAGCAATTGCTATGGTTTGAGTGGAGCAACCCCAAAGGAAGCAAAAGGAGAGCTATGATAAGAGGCAAGGCAAGAAGAAGGTAGAGCCTTTCAAAGAAGGTGATTGGGTAATGTTTTTTGATTCCATTCTATTCAAGAGAGTGCAAAAGAAGTTTTTGCCTAAGTACTTTGGACCTTTCATAGTGGAGAAGGCGTGGGGCAATTACACCTATGATCTCAAGGAGTTGAGAGGAAGACACTTTGATAGGATTAACCATGATAAGTTGAAGATGTTCCATAGAAGGTAGAGAGACCTTCACTTTGAGGACAAAGTGAAAACTCAGTCCGGGAGTAAATGTAACACTTATTTGTGCATGTGTGTGGTATTGTGATATTTAGCTTAGTATTACAAGTACTTAAGAGATATTATTTGTATAGAGATAAAGGATGGTTCTACATTACTCATGATTAGCTAAAGTTAGTCATAGCTTAGATAGAGGGACCTTACTTTAGAGGAAGTAGAAAAGATGAGCACCACTATTTTGGATTTTAGTGTGTTGACTTGGTATTATTCCTAGGTGTTTGGCTTGGAGGAAAGAGTTGAGAACTCTTAGACTCACAAGCCTTTTTGTTTTGGATTCTTCTATAGTCCAAGGATAGCCCATGTGAAGGAATCCTTGACTTAGTGGTTGGGTCAAGATAAGATCACATGCTAGGGGATTATGCCCATGTGAATGGATATTTCTTTCTACTTTTTGACTTTACTCAACTTTTAGTCTAGTAACTTGAGTTACTATGGTAATTAGTAACTTTGGTACGTAACTATTTCACAAGTATATAAACAAGGGGTGAGGAGGTACTCGACATCCTTTCATTTGCAACTATCTCTCTCCATTGAGTTCTCTAGTGAGCAATGTCTTGAGTCTTGGAGTGTTAGCCTTGGAGGAGTATGATGGAGTTGGGATTCCTTGCCTTCTTAGTCCATGGTGTGCTACCATAATAGCCATCAGAGGTTCATCCTTAGTGAGAGACAGGCCGGCTCACAGGCCTTGCCCTTATCCTACCTGTTCCAAATTTGTCCTCTCTCCCAGCAATCTCCTTCTCTCAAGAGCTCTTTTTGATCCTTATTCCCTTCCTGCCCAGCACTCTCAAGCCCTTTAGACTCAGGTCTCTCTTCTCCAAATTTTCCCTTCCTCTCTATGGTTTTGCTCCCTCTATGTACTTCAATCTCTTTCCCTTCTCTTTTTGTCACTCTCTCCTCTATCCATGACCTAATTCTGCAAAAATTCTCTTGTCTCCAAACAGACCTTTCTCTCTCAAGCCCTTACCCTCAAAATTATCACTGTCCAAGTTCCAAATCTTGCACATCCACACTCTTCCTTTGAGAAAAACCCCTTTCTGTCTGGCCTTCTCTCTCAAGCCCTTACCCTGAAACTTATCTCTGTATCCATCTCTTGAACCTTCCTTCCCTCTTGCCTCCTGTTTCCTTAAAACTCTTTTGCTTTGCCACTAAAAATGAAAGATACTCCCAAAGCCCCAACAACATAAACAAAATCCTGAGCTCATGTAACATAAATTAAAGCCCCAAGTTAGTGTAACCCAAAGAAACTCCCAAGCTCATGCTTCATTTCAGAACCCTACGAGCTTATGAAACATAAACTATTTTTGGGCTTTACAATAATATAGCAAATATCTCACGTGAGAAGGAAGCATAAAACAACTCCCAAGACATATTGACATAAAATCTGAGTTCATTACAACAGGAAGAAGAGGGAAAAAAATAAAATTTTTACACCAAAAGCATCAAGGGTATGTGTGGGCTATTTTCTCAACGTCAAGAAGCCAACAACAAATAATGACAATACACCCGACAATTGTGGAGCAATGACAATCATTATGCAAGAATGTGACAGGATCAAAAGATGGTTGTGCCCTTGCCAAGCAAGAAGAAGAGAAGTAGATCCATGACGGAGAGCTTGCTAATGCAGCCCCAAAAATTGAGAAGAATTGGGCAGAGAGAAGGAAAGCAAGTCTAGAAGATTGCACCTGAAGAGATCAAATCAGAATGCGAAGCAAAGTCTGCATTGGAGGGATAAGAGGAAAAAGAGGTGGAATTAACCCTACAGAGTGAAGAGTCTTGTGAGGAGAGCAAGTGTGGACCCAAGGTGCAGAAAGATCAAGAGAGGGAGATTCCTTTGCAAGACAAAATTGAGCGGCAAGATGCAGAGAAAGAGATTATGGCAGAGTTAGCAATTGAGGGAGAAGAAGTGTTGGTGACTCAGCCAAAGCAGTACACACCAAAAGGAGAATTTTTGAAAGTGGCCCGGCATATGATCAATCTGGATGATGAAGAAAGTTTGGAGAACGATGTGTCACTAATAGTACAAAGATCCTAACTTTGTAGTACAGCATTGGACTCAAAAGGGATTAACCAAATCACTACAATCCCTAAGGAGAAGGTAGAAGAAGAAGTAGGGTGTGGAGGAGTAGAGTACCTTGGGATGTGGTATGTCCATTGTTGTTGGAGATGGAGAAGAAGAAGAAAGAGATGCAAAGCAGACATCCCAATGTTGTAATACCAAGAGCTAGCCATATGATCTAGATCTGAAATTTGGTTTGGTAACATCTGAAATGATGTTATACATGATAGTAAAAATAGATCAGATAGAAGTATCACCAAAAGAGTACTTCTACTAATAAGGCAAAAACCAAACTAGACTTGAAAACCTTAGAACCAATAACTAGACATATGATTTAAAAGTGAGAATTGGCTTGGTAATATTTGGAAAGATGTTACACATGATGGACTAAATAGATCAGATAGATGTATCACCAAAAGAGGACTTTTACTAATAGAGTAGGAATTGAAATATGCTTGAAATCTTTGAAGGCAATTTTGGAGGCCTAAACGGATGAATTAGGCTTTGAAAATGTGCGAATTTTCCCTTAAATGGAGGAAAGGTTGGCCTTCACTCCACTTTGGTTTGTCTCATTGGGAGCTTTCCAATGGTACCTCATCCACATGATTCTGAGATTCCAACAAGAAGATATCCTAAAAGATTCCCTTTAGTCAAAGCTTGTTTGACCAACCAGATAGGACTAGGACCAACATGTCACCCATCCAAGTAAGTAATCCAAGGGGAGAGGTTTCTGACATGTCACCTATCTGTATGCTTAATCCTATGGTAAAGCTTCATTGGAGGAGATCCTCTTTGTCTACATAATAAATAGAAGGTCCTCCTTTAGGGCATTGGAGGTTTGAGTGTGAAATTGCATGTTTCTCATGGTGTGTTTCTCTTCAGGTCTCCTATCCTTGGAGTATTAAATTCCTCCACAACTAAAACAATTTCTATCATTAAATTGTTGGCTAGTTGGCTTCCTCTATCTAAATAGTTTCCACAACTCCTAGGCTCTCTCCCTACATTCTGATCTACTTCTCTCTTTTCCCATAGTTGCACTACATTGATCTTGAGATCTACAAGTTGTACTATGATGGTTTGAAGTAGATCTTTTGGTGGATGTGCAAGAATTGGAGCAAGTACTACTTGTGGTGCAACCCTTGCCACCAAAGTATCAGAAGTTCCACCATATTTGTAGCATTAAGGAGGATGCAAACCTCCTTCACCACCAAATCACTCTCATCCTCTTCCAAACTCTCCTCCATACAAATTGCAATCTTGATAGCTTCAACCTTAGAAAAAGGTTTTCATATCTCAACTAACTTCTAATTTGTGGTCTCAAACCTCCCTCAAAATTCTTGGTGAACATGGCTCCTATGGAAATCATGGTAGTTTCCACATCATCCCCACCTTTCCTCAACACTATGCGAAATCTGGACTCTAACTTCTCCACTCTTTCTACATAAAATCTCACTTTCTCTCCATCTCCTTGTTTGAGGAAAGTAACCTCACTCATCAATCTCTCATAACTCTCATTTGAAAGAAAGTTCTCAATGAGTACTGAAGTCAAACTCTCCCAAGACTCTTCTTGCCCATCTCTTGTCTCTCTCTTTTAGTATTTTGACTCATCCCATGTAAGTGTTGCATCCTCAAAGAAATCTAGTAATAATGAGGCCCACTCATTCTTCCTCCTCTCATGTGTCCTATGGAAGCTCTCTTGAAGTCTCTCACAAAGGCCTCCACATCTTCTCCATCCTTGCTAAAGAAAATTGGAAGTTTCTCCATCTTAACCCCTCACTATCTTTCTATTCAACACACATATTTCAGATTTGGTTTGAAAACCACCCCAGTCATAAAAAATCATAACTCTTTGTGCAAGAATAATTTCTCTTTAATTTTGGTGCTAAAGGTTGGATACAATGCACTGAATTTTCTTGGAAAGTTTCAAAATAACCCACTAAAAATTGAAGAAATGGCAGACTCTATACAATTTTCCAAAAGAGCATGCAATTATAGGAGCAGTTTACCCTATCAACTTTCAAAAATTATAGCTTAGTGCGCTTTGTAACTCTCATAATAGTTTCAAGTGTGCTAACCAAAGGATAACCCAAGCTATCATATGTAAAAATTTTAAGTCTAGATCTCAAACTTGAGATTTTGCCCAAAATCTACAATCCATCTCAAACAATCTCTCCAAATCTTCTCATGTATACAAGATGTACAAAATCACCTCAAAGACATCATAATGAACTACAGGGTATACAAATGGGTCCAAGTTCTCTAACATAAGTTCAGCCCTCTCCTCCCCTAATGTTCTCTACAAGTGAGCTCTCATAGCCTTCTTTTGTCTAATATAGATTTGTATGTTAAACATTATCTTGCCTTCTAGAGAGATCCCAACAACAAAACCAAAAATGTGAGCAAGCATATCTTTCACTCAAGATGAACCTCTAATGGCAATTATGGTGGCGGACTATGGACTAAGAAGGCAAAGAATCCCAACTCCATCATACTCCTCTAAGGCTAACACTCCAAGATTCAAGCCATTGCTCACTAGAGATCTCAATGAGAGAAAGGTTGTTGCAAATCAAAGGATAATGAGTACCTCCTCACCCCTAGTTTATATACTTGTGAAATAGTTATGCATTGAAGTTACTATTTACCGCAATAATTCAAGTTATTAGTATAAAAGTCAAGTAAAGTCAAAAAAGTATAAAGGAATATCCATCTACATAGGCATATTCCACTAAGATGTGATCTTATCAAGGATCCTTCACATGGGCTATCCTTGGACTATAGAAGAATCCAAAAAAAAAGTTTATTGGTCAAAGAGTTCTCAATTCTTTCCTCAAAGCCAAACACACTAGAATCCAAAATAGTGGTGATCATCTTTTCCACTTCCTCTAAAGTAAGTTCTCCTATATCTTACCTATGACCAACTTTAGCTAATCATGACTAATGTAGAACCATCTTTTATCTTTATATAAGTAATATCTCCCAAGTACTTAGAATATCAAGCTGAATATCACAATACCACACACATGCAAAAATGGGTATTACAAATCTCAATAACCTCTCTTGTATGCATTGACAGAGATACCACCAAAGCCTCAAAAAATATATAAAGAAAGGTAGATGCATGTCAACCTGGCACCATCTCCTCATTAGGCTCACCATGCCAACATGCTCCGATCTGATCTTGTTGGCTAGGACATGGGTTTCTACTCAACCCATCATGGTTCACCGTTCTAGATCTATGAATAACTATGAAATCATACTCTTGTAAAATTAGAGCCCATTGTGCAAGCTTCCTTGAAAACTTGGCTGATGATGAGTGATGAGAGTAAAGGGGTTACCAAATAGGTAGCATAAAATGTACTACTACCCATATTCTTGCCAAGCACTTTCTCTCATATGACCTATACTTCACCTTTGTTGAATTGTTAGAGCAACTAGCATAGGCTACCAAAAACTCCTTCCCCTCATCATCATGTTGGGTGAGCACTATTCTAGGCCCAAACATACTCCAATCAATGTGAACCTGAAATGGTTGTCCTCTGATTGGTCTCCTCAAAATAGGAGCAAATGTCAACCTATTCTTGAGCTTTACAAAAGCTCTCTCCAGCTCATCTCCCCAACACCACTCCTACGTCATCTTGGTCAACTTTGTCAAGACCTTGGCAATGGCACTAAATCCTCTACTAACATCTAACTAACATCTAACTAAATCTAACATAATGACAATCAAAGTTTGCCAAGCCAAGAAATGCTCACACTTTGCTCATATCCATAGGCTGAGGAATATGCACAATAGCCTCCACCTTGGTCTCCTGAACACCAAGTCTTCCAGGGTAGATAATGTGGAAGAAATCTACATTTCCAAAGATGTAATTTGAGTCCATGAGATCTCAATCTCTCAAACACCTCCAACAAATGCCTCTCATGCTCCTCCACAATAGTGCTATAGACTCAAATGTCATCAATATAGGACCAAGCAAAATCTAATCCAACTAAGATCCTATCCATGATCCTTTGGAACTTGGCATGAGCATTCTTTAACCCAAGTGGTAAGAACCTCCACATATATAACACATCCTTGCCATGAGGATCAATAGCAAAAAATGTTATCTTGGACTTATCCTCATCCTTGATTGGCAATTGATGATATCCTACTTGATCCAAAGACTTGAAGACCTTTTCATGCCCAATTACATCAAAGATCTCCTTTGGTGTAGGCATGACATACCAATCAGCCTTAGTCTATTGGTTGATAGAGTGGTAATCTCCACACATCTGCCAATCTATGTCCTTGGCATACATATCCTTCTTGGCTAGCATCACTCTAGCTAATGCATACTCTCCATGTGAAATCTCCACCACACTAGCCTCAAAAAAGTCTTCACTCCAACTCTAAATCAATGCTCTCTCCATGTCATTATATCAATAGGGATGTCAAAAAATTGGTGTATTGCTAGTCAACTCAATCTAAATACCAAGTCCTTTCAAAGCACCCAAATATTTCATACTAAAGGTAAAACAACTCGTGTAATTCCTCAAGAACCTCCAAACTCTTCGTCCTTCACCTCCTATAAGCTTGGGTCCCAAATCTGGCTCCCAAATATCCTTTGTAATTGATGTAGGAGTGGAAGATGTATTGAGTGGCTACTACACATGGCCCTTGGGAGCAGTAATGTCATGCTCTCAACCACTAGAGGTCCTAAACTCCATGTGAAAAACTCTCTCCGTTCTAGCTGAAAGGTCCATAGGTCCTCTAGCTACATCCCAAGTAGACAAAGGGTGTAATCCAAGTAGACCATGCTCACTTAGATGGACTCCAAGTAGACCACACTCCCTTGTCGCCACCAGCTATGTCCTAAGAACACCTTGTCCACTTGGTCCATTGCCACCAACATGTGCCTAAATAGTCTCAATAGGCATAGAGCTCACAAGTGTTCAAGTGGTGATGCCTATCAAGTACATCCTATGTTGCTTTGCTAAGCCAAAGCTCACAATCCATGTCAAATAATTTAGGTCCATAGCTTGACTTGACACCTGACACTTGGATACCTCTATTCCAACAATAATATCAATACAAAAACCCATTGCCTACTCTCTCTCATCAACGTTATGCTCCACCAACTGCTATAAATATGAGTCCCAAAAAAGTCAAGGACCTCCTTCTCAAAAAGCATGGGAGCTCATAAGTGTGGGAAAACAGCTTGAGGCTATCCAACTAGGTTCACTATTGCCATAGGTGACCTATCAGCCACTACCATTGTCTAAGACTGACGCCCAACATCCAAGATGTCATCAATAATGAGGTGGTCAACTTGCCCATCATAAGCATGTTGTAGAACCTCTTTAGGTAAGAGGTTCATCTACCAAAGATGAAGATAATGAACCCATGATCCCACTCTAGCTGCATCCAACAACCCAATAGGTCCCATCCAAGAATGGATTTGATGTGTACTCACCACCACCTGGGTGCAAGAATCACCTATCAAAGGGAGATTCTCTAAAATGTAAGTTTGAGAAATAGATTGATGAACCTAGAGATGTTGTAGTATTTGTAACATCTACCAAAACATACTAGAATGGGGATCCTAAAGACCCAAATCTTAGCTAGCACGTGTATGTTCCTCACATGGCTATCCAAAGATCACCAAATGAATGGAACCATGTTTCTCCAGATCCTCCGCCATCAACAAGGAAATGTCTGTTGGTAGGATCTTTTGATAGCCCTTGATTGCAAAAATTGGTAAAAACTCAAGTACCAATAGGCCAAGTGTCCCACATGATGTAGAGAAACTAACCTAGCAATCTCATCTCTCTCCACATACAAGTATGTTTGTACTTGTATACCCGCTTGTTGTTTTGTAGCTAGTCTAGTGCTAATCCTACCAAACAATCTCAATAGACATACTCCCGTTACTAGATATTGCCAAGCAATGAGTGTGGTACCTAAACATGTCAAGTTAATTGACTCTGGAGGCTCATCCTCACATTGGTCTCTTGATGGTAAAAAGGCTCCACTCCATGCTTGTTGCACCAATTGATTTGCGTGATGCTGCAATGCCTCCTCTGAACTCCATGATGGAACATCCAAGGTAGATAGAATGATCCCACTCATACTCCAAGTTTGAGTGTACTTGTTATTATTATTATTGGTACTCTTATCGTACTAGAGTATACCCTACATGGGCATTCCTCTTTGATAAGTCATGAGGTCACGTAACAAAACCACTGAAAGCTAAAATTGATGCCGCCATGGTCCCAGATTGTAATTAACCAAGACTATCACTATTGAGGCATACTAGTACGCAACATACCCATCCCTCACCTAATTGCCAACTTGGCCTAAATGAGGTTGTCTCCTCCTAATAGTCAATACTAAAAACCATGGGATATAACAATGTTCTCCCAACTAACACATCATATGACTCAACTTTTGTTGCAATGGCTTGAGATCTCACCATAGAGCTATCAGTTAGATGACCAGGCTGAATCCAAACAACAAGCTCTCCAGATGTGATGTACTATGTAGAACCATCCTTAGAGATATCTAGATCTAAAATGGACACCTCTCCACATCGATCTTCCATAACTCTAGACTAACAATTGCAACCTTTCCCAACATAAGGGGTTGTGCACTAGAGTTTAGTAAGACTTTCTATGGTGTATAGACCTTTCTCAAAGGTCCCGCCAAACCAAAAATCCCCCTTTGGTTATCCAATAGGACAACTCCAAGTGTAAACCGTGCTTGCTCAAAGGCCGGTCTAGTTAGTAACTCCTCCAATCTAGCCATTATTGTTTCCCATAAACCATTGGTTGATGAGCGGATCCCATGCTCCTTGACCAAGTCAATTCCACTATCAACCACCTTTGCTTTAGAATAAGTAACCAAATCATCCCTACTATCACGAAGCATGGCAGCCAATCGGAACATTGGAGTTGGGTCAACTCCCAATGTAAACATATCATTGGTTAAGAAAATGGAAAGTGCATAATCAACTGAGCTACCCCCAACATTGAGCTAGACTCCATCGGTGTAGTAGTAGATGGTTGACTAGTAGGTAATTTATTATGCACCCCATCATTGCCTACCACACATGCAATAGGACGTCTAGGAGCCATGGATGTTGTCTTTAGTGCCTTAGAGAGTGTAAAAGATTGGGAAAGTTTGACCTATCTACCAGCCTCTCCTCTCTATGGGTGCAACTCCATTGATGCCTCTCTAGGCTCTAGAGCACATATTGCACTCCTAGTCACTGCGGCAGATGCATCTACCTATGATGCTCTACACATGAAGTCTAATACTTCTCTATCACCAGCATATGAGGTGGAAGCCTCAACACCTAAATTTGGTCTCCGTTGAGCAATGACTTGTAACACTCATTTGTGCATGTGTATGGTATTGTGATATTTAGCTTGGTATTAAAAGTACTTAAGAGATATTATTTATATAGAGATAAAGGATGGTTCTATATTAGTCATGGTTAGCTAAAGTTAGTCATAGCTAAGATAGAGTGGACCTTACTTTAGAGGAAGTAGAAAAGATGAGCACCACTATTTTGGATTTTAGTGTGTTGACTTGGTATTATTCCTAGGTGTTTGGCTTTGAGGAAAGAGTTGAGAACTCTTGGGCCCGCAAGCCTTTTTGTTTTGGATTCTTCTTTAGTCCAAGGATAGCCCATGTGAAGGAATCCTTGACTTAGTGGTTGGGTCAAGATAAGACCACATGCTAAGGGGAATATGCCCATGTGAATGGATATTCCTTTCTACATTTTGACTTTACTTGACTTTTAGTCTAGTAACTTGAGTTACTACGGTAATAAGTAACTTTGGTACATAACTATTTCACAAGTATATAAACAAGTATGAAGAGGTACTCATCATCCTTTCATTTGCAACTATCTCTCTCTCATTGAGTTCTCTAGTGAGTAATGTCTTGAGTCTTGGAGTGTTAGCCTTGGAAGAGTATGATGGAGTTCGGGTTCCTTGCCTTCTTAGTCCATAGTGCGTTACCATAATAGCCATCAGAGGTTCATCTTGAGTGAGGGACAGGGCGGCTCACATTTTTGGTTCCGTTACCGGGACCTCTCTAAAAGGCAAGATAATGTTCCGCGTTCAATTCTACATTAGGCAGAAGGAGGCTATGAGAGCTCACTTGGAGAGAACCTTAGCAGAGGAGAGGGCTGAACTTATGTTAGAGAACCAAGATCCATTTGTATACATTGTAGTTCATTATGATGTCTTTGAGTTGATTTTGTACATCTTGTACACATGAGAGGAATCGGAGAGATTGTGAGAGGTGGAGTGCAAATTTTGGGGATTAAGGTGATTTTGGGCAAAATCTCAAGTTTGAGATCTGAACTTGAAATTTCTACACATGATAGCTTGGATTATTTTTCAGTTAGCACATTTGAAATTATTATCAGAGCTACTATGCGCACTGGGCTAGAATTTTTGAAAATTGATAGGGTAAAGTGCTCCCGCAACTGCATGCTCTCTGGAAAATTGTATAGAGTCTCCCATTTCTTCAATTTTTTTCGTGAATTGTCTTGAAAATTTCCAAAAAAATTTGGTGCGTTGTATCCTACCTGCTGCCACAAAAATTAGAGAGGGATCATTTTTGCACAGAGCGTTATGAGTTTTTGAAAAGAGGGGGTGGTTTTCAAACCAAATCTGAAATTTGTGTACTTAATAGAAAGGTGTCTAGGCCAAATGGCTCAATGAAAAGCTCTGAAATTTCGCAAGGATGGACGCTCTAGAGTTGTGATCAAGTGGGTCAAATTTCAGAGGACTGTGACATACAGGTTGGGAGATTTGAGTGACATTGTGAGGAAGGGTCAATTCTGCAGAGTGGAGATCTCATACATGAGGAGTTTGAGATCAACAAAAAGCATGTTTGAGTATTTAGATTCATCTTGGGAACATGGAGGGTCATCAAGAGTGGAAATTGAGATTATGCAAGGTTCCTCAAGGTTTTGAGGTGATTGTAGGGGTGGATTTGAGGAAAAGAGAGTTTACAATAGAATTGGAAGAGAGTGTTGAGAGGATCCAAAAACCTACACCACTTGGAGGAAAGAGTGAGTCTAAGTGCTTTCTGTGTACAGAGAAGGGACATAAGGCAAGTTCATGTCCATTGACCTTTGAGAGCAAAAGATTGAGGGAAAGGAGAGGCTTACTTGACTTGGGTTTGCATGTTGGACTTTCTTCACCAAGATTGGGAGGGAGAAGATCTAAGACCAAGGAGTTGTGTGAGGTTTGTGGAGTTGAGGGACTTCCAAAAGGACATGAGTGTAGTGGAGTTAAATCACTTTTGGAGACTTTGGTGAAAGATCTTGGAGAGAATCTTAGTATAGCTACATAGATACTACCACCCTCATCAACTAGTTCTCAAGATAAGTGATGGAGATAATCTTTCAACTTATGGATAAATTATCCATGAGAGTTCGATTAATATGCACTCTAGGATTTGATGTTGCTATAGAAATCTTGGAGCAACCTGAACCTTTTGTGTTCCCTAGGGTGGATTACTCTCAGATGGTGTTAGTCATGTATATACTCTATTAGTTATAGAGTGAAAGAAAAGAAAAAAAGAGAACAAGAAAAATTGAGAGGAATGAAAGATAGTGAGAGGTTAAGATAGGGAAACTTCCGGTTTTCTTTGGCAAGGATGGAGAACATGTGGAGGCCTTTGTGAGAGACTTCAAGAGAGCTTGCATGGGGGAGAGGAGTCTTGGGAGACTTTGACTTCGGCAGTCATTGAGAAATTTCTTCTTGATGAGAGTTATGAGAGATTGATGAGGGAGGTTACATTTCTCAAGCAAGGAGATGGAGAGAAAGTGAGAGACTATGTGGAAAGAGTGGAAAAGTTAGAGTCCGGATTGTGCATAGTGTTGAGGAAAGGTGGGGATGATGTGGAGACTACAATGATTGGCATAGGGGCCATGCTCACCAAGAATTTTGTGGGATGGTTGAGACCACAAATTAGAAGCAAGGTGAGATATGAGAAACCTTCTTCCAAGGTTGAAGCTATCAAAATCGCAATTCGTATGGAGGAGAGTTTGGAAGTGGATGAGAGTGATTTGGTGGTGAAGGAGGTTGTGCATCCTCCTCAAGGCTACAAGTATGGTGGAACTTCTGATACTTTGGTGACAAGGGTTGCACCACAAGTAGTAGTTGCTCCAGTTCTTGCACCTCCACCAAAAGATCCACTCCAAACCATCACAGAACAACTTGCGGATCTCAAGATCAATGTGGTGCAACCATGGGAGAAGAGAGAGGTGGATCAGAATGTAGGGAGGGAGCCTAGGAGTTATGGAAACTATCCATATAGAGGAGGCCAACTAGCCAACAATTTCAATGATAGAAATTGTTTTGGTTGTGGAGGAAGAGGCCATATCTAAAGGAATTGCCCAAATTCCACGTACCATGGAGGAAGGGGTTATGAGGGAGCCAATAGAGGGAAAGAGGAAGGTAGTGAAACCCAAGTGGCTCCTAATCCCAACAAAGGTAAGGGGATAACATCCATAGATGTGGTTGAGAGCAAGTATGAGAAGGGAGAGTGCTCAAACTCCAAGGATCTTAATTTGGAGCTTGTGGCACAAGAGAAGAAGAGAGCTCGTTTTGCAGAGGATGTTCACTCTTGGATTTACTTCAAGCAACGATACTCCTATGTCTACTAGGAGCACTCGCACCTCAACACCATCAACAACAAAGACTCCAAGGAAGAAGTTGGGGATGGAGGATTTCTTGATCTCAAAGCAACAATGGAACTACAATGTGTTGGAGGATGTTGGTAGTCACAAGGCTAACATCACAGTGGGCCAATTAATTGCTTTGAACCCTACCTTGAGAAAGGAGCTTAGAGGTGGTTTGAGTTCTACAAGGAGCAAGAGGAAGAAGAAGGCAAAAGTTCCGGTATCAATGGGGGTGGTGGATGTCAAGCCAGCACCATGGGAGGCTTATGAATATGCCTCCAAGATTGATGTGAGAGTGAATAGTCACAACATCAAGGATGCATTGGTTGATGGAGGATCAGTAGTGAATGCCATGTGAATGGATATTTCTTTCTACTTTTTGACTTTACTTGACTTTTAGTCTAGTAACTTGAGCTACTACGGTAATAAGTAACTTTGGTACGTAACTATTTCACAAGTATATAAACAAGGGGTGAGGAGGTACTCATCATCCTTTCATTTGCAACTATCTCTCTCATTGAGTTCTCTAGTGAGCAATGTCTTGAGTCTTGGAGTGTTAGCCTTGGAGGAGTATGATGGAGTTCGGGTTCCTTGCCTTCTTAGTCCATGGTGCGCTACCATAATAGCCTCCAGAGGTTCATCCTGAGTAAGAGACAGGCCGGCTCACATTTTTGGTTCCGTTGTCGGGACCTCTCTAAAAGGCAAGATAATGTTCCGCGTCCAATTCTACATTAGGCAGAAGGAGGCTATGAGAGCTCACTTAGGAGAGAACATTAGGAGAGGAGAGGGCTGAACTTATGTTAGAGAACCAAGATCCATTTGTATACCCTGTAGTTCATTATGATGTCTTTGAGGTGATTTTGTACATCTTGTACACATGAGAGGAATTGGAGAGATTGTGTGAGGTGGATTGCAGATTTTGGAGATTAAGGTGATTTTGGGCAAAATCTCAAGTTTGAGATCTGGACTTAGGATTTATACACATGATAGCTTGGGTTATCTTTCAGTTAGCACACTTGAAATTATTGAGAGAGCTTCTATATGCACTGGGCTAGAATTTTTGAAAGTTGATAGGGTAAAGTGCTCCCGCAACTGCATGCTCTCTGGAAAATTGTATAGAGTCTGCCATTTCTTCAATTTTCAGTGAATTGTACTAAGAATTTCCAAGAAAATTCAGTGCATTGTATCCTACCTGCTGCCACAAACATTACAGAGAGATCGTTCTTGCGCAATGAGTTATGAGTTTTTGAAGTGAGGGGGGTGGTTTTCAGACCAAATCTGAAATATGGGTGCTGAATAGAAAGGTGTCTAGGCCAAATGGCTCCATGCAAAGATCTGAAATTTTGCAGGGAGGGATGCCCTAGAGTTGTGATCAAGTGTGCAAAATTTCAAAGGACTCTGACATATTGGTTGGGAGATTTGAGTGACATTGTGAGGAAGGGTCAATTCTGCAGAGTGGAGATCTCATGCATGAGAAGTTTGAGATCAACAAAAAGCATGTTTGAGTGTTTAGATTCATCTTGGGGAACATGGAGGGTCATCAAGAGTGGAAATTGAGATTATGCAAGGTTCCCCAAGGGTTTGAGGTGATTGTAGGGGTGGATTTGAGGAAAAGAGAGTTTACAATAGAATTTGAAGAGAGTGTTGAGAGGATCCAAAAAACCTACACCACTTGGAGGAAAGAGTGAGTCTAAGTGCTTTCTATGTGGAGAGAAGGGACATAAGGCAAGTTCATGTCCATTGACCTTTGAGAGCAAGAGATTGAGGGAAAGGAGAGGCTTACTTGACTTGGGTTTGCATGTTGGACCTTCTTCACCAAGATTGGGAGGGAGACGATCTAAGACCAAGGAGTTGTGTGAGGTTTGTGGAGTTGAAGGACTTCCAAAAGGACATGAGTGTAGTGGAGTAAAACCACTTTTAGAAACTTCGGTGAAGGATCTTGGAGAGAGTCTTAGTACAGCTACAGAAATAGTACCACCTTCATCAGCTAGTTCTCAGATTAGGGATGGAGATAATCTTTCAACTTATGGATAAACTATCCATGAGAGTTAGATTAATATGCACTCTAGGATTTGATGTTGCTATAGAAATCTTGGAGCAACCTGAACCTTTTGTGTTCCCTAGAGTGGATTATTCTCAGATGGTGTTAGTCATGTATATACTCTATTAGTAATAGAGTGAGAGAATAGAAAAGAGAAAAAAAAATTGAGAGAAAAGAAAGATAGTGAGGGGTTAAGATGGGGAAACTTCCGATTTTCTTTGGCAAGGATGGAGAAGATGTGGAGGCCTTTGTGAGAGACTTCAAGAGAGCTTGCATAGGAAACAATGAGAGGAGGAAGAATGAGTGGGCCTCATTATTACCAGATTTCTTTGAGGATGCAGCACTTACATGGTATGAGTCAGAAAACCAAAAGAAAGAGAGGAGAGAGGTGGAAGATCACAATTCGTTTGGAGGAGAGTTTGGATCACAAGATCACAATTCGTTTGGAGGAGAGTTTGGAAGGAGATGAGATTGATTTGGTGGTAAAGGAGGTTGTGCATCCTCCTCAAGGCTACAAGTATAGTGGAACTTCTGATACTTTGATGACAAGGGTTGCACCACAAGTAGTAGTTGCTCCAGTTCTTGCACCTCCACCAAAAGATCCACTCCAAACCATCACGGAACAACTTGCGGATCTCAAGATCAATGTGGTGCAACCATGGGAGAAGAGAGAGGTGGATCAGAATGTAGGGAGGGAGCCTAGGAGTTATGGAAACTATCCATATAGAGGAGGCTAACCAGCCAACAATTTCAATGATAGAAATTGTTTTGGTTGTGGAGGAAGAGGCCATATCTAAAGGAATTGCCCACATTCCACGTACCATGGAGGAAGGGGTTATGAGGGAGCCAATAGAGGGAAAGAGGGAGGTAGTGAAACCCAAGTGGCTCCTAATCCCAACAAAGGTAAGGGGATAGCATCCATAGATGTGGTTGAGAGCAAGTATGAGAAGGGAGAGTGCTCAAACTCCAAGGGTCTTAATTTGGAGCTTTTGGCACAAGAGAAGAAGAGAGCTCGTTTTGCAGAGGATGTTCACTCTTCTCAAGGATTCACTTCAAGCAAGGATACTCCTATGTCTACTAGGAGCACTCGCACCTCAACACCATCAACAACAAATACTCCAAGGAAGAAGTTGGAGATGGAGGACTTCTTGATCTCAAAGCAACAATGGAACTACAATGTGTTGGAGGATGTTGGTAGTCACAAGGCTAACATCACAGTGGGCCAATTAATTGCTTTGAACCCTACCTTGAGAAAGGAGCTTAGAGGTGGTTTGAGTTCTACAAGGAGCAAGAAGAAGAAGAAGGCAAAAGTTCCGGTATGAATGGGGGTGGTGGATGCCAAGCCAGCACCATGGGAGGCTTGTGAATATGCCTCCAAGATTGATGTGAGAGTGAATGGTCACAATATCAAGGATGCATTGGTTGATGGAGGATCAGCAGTGAATGCCATGTCAGAAAGGTTGATGAAGAAGTTGGGTATGATACCCTCAAGAGCTTCAACATTTGTGGTGAGCATGGCAAACAAGCAACAAGTTCGACCAGTAGGGGTGATGGATAAAGTGGTAGTTTCAGTTATGGGAGTTCAAAATCTCATGACTTTCCAAGTCTTGAAGGATTCAAGCTATGACTTACTTCTTGGGAGGCCATGGTTGAGAGCAGCACGCACAACTGATCAATGGCACAAAGGGTACTTGAGGATTGGGCCATCAAACCATAGAGTCACAGTTCCTGTGACTAACACCACCAACACTTCACATTCAGATACACCATCTTCTGATTATTGGGAATCAGATTGAGAAGAAGGAGCTTCAGGTGTGGACACAAGCATGGAAGATGAGACTTCCACGGAGGAGGATGAATCTGAATCTGATTCAGATGTGTATCCTTTGTGTGCTATGGATTTTGCACCTAAGCCAGAGGTTTTGAAAGACCCAGACAAATCACCATTGACACTTGAGGAGGTAGAGAGAAGGTTAGCTACCCTCAAGTATGGCCCAAATGTTACCAAGGAGGAGAAGGTGAGATTTGAGGAGATTTTCCGCAAGTTCATCCATGTGTTGCTTTTAGTTACAAGGATTTGAAGGAAGTCACCTTGGAGGAGCACAAGATAGAGGTGGAGTCACATGCAAGACCAATCCGCCAAAAGCAACATCGCATTAGCCCACCAATATCTTTGGTTGTGAAGGAGGAGATTGATAAGCTCAAGGAGGATGGATTTATCTTTGAGGTGGAGAATTCAGAATGGGTGTCTCCAATTGTCATTGTGAAGAAAAAGAATGGCAAGCTTCGGGTATGTGTGGATTACAAGAAGCTCAATGCTGTTACCAAGAAGGACTACTACCCATTGTCATTCATTGATGAGATCTTGGAGTAGGTTGCAGGTCATGAGAGGTATAGTTTTGGAGATGGTTATAGTGGATATAACCAAATCAAGATTGCACCAGAGCATCAACAACTCACCACATTCACCACACCTTGGGGAACTTACGCTTTCAAGGTCATGCCCTTTGGGCTTTGCAATTCTCCAGCTACATTCCAACGGTTCATGAACAAGGTATTTGAACCTTTCATTGGGAAATTTGTGAGAGACTTCATTGATGACTTTTGTGTCTATTGGAGCAAGGAGGAGCACTTTGAACACCTAATCAAAGTCTTGCAACGCTTGGATGAGGCAAATGCATCACTCAACCCAGAGAAGTGCATTTTTGGATGTGAAGAAGGTCTACTTTTGGGGCACATCATCTCCAAGGATGGAATAGCAATTGATCCTGAGAAGGTGAGGAAAATCTCAGACCTTCCATTCCCTTCAAGCTTGACAAAGTTACGCCAATACTTGGGGATGGTTGGATACTATAGGAGGTTCATCTTCTCATTTTCCAACAAGGCTTATGCATTGACCATCTACATGAAGAAGGGTGTAGATTACATGGTGATTTTGGAGGACAAGGAGGCTCTCAAAGCTTTTGAGGAACTCAAGCAATCCCTTGTTGTAGCTCCAATTCTTGCTAAACCTGATTGGAGTAAGCCTTTCATCCTCTACACTCATGCTTCTAATGTAGCTATAGGATGCACTCTTAGTCAATTAGACCAAGATGGGCATGATCATCCAATAGCTTATGCTAGTAGGCAGATGGTTTCAACAGAGAAGAACTACTCTGTCACGGAGAGAGAAGGGTTGGCAGTGATCTTTGGTCTCAAGAAATTTAGACACTACTTGATTGGAGGGAAAGCCACCATTGTCACGGATCACAAGGCTTTGAAGTACATCTTCAACAAGCGTAATGTTGAAGGGAGACTAGCAAGGTGGATGATACTCTTGTCTGAGTATGACTACACCATTGAAGATAGGCCAGGAAAGAAACATGCAAATGCTGATTTATTATCTAGAGCCTATGATCATGATGGAGATGAGCCAGTGGATGATTCCTTCCCGGATGAGGAGCTCATGACAATCTCAGTCACTCAAGAGGTTCCAATGGAGTACAAGGAGATTGTGGATTTTGTGACAAGAGATAACTATCCAGAAGGGATGCATGCTAGGGAGAGGAAGGCCTTGCAGCAAGATCTAGACCTTACACAATGGTGGAGGAAATTCTTTTTCACCAAGGAGCAGATGGTCTACTTCGAAGAGTTGTGGGTAAGGAAGAGTCAATCCTACTCATAAAGGAGTTTCATGAAGGTTTAGTATGTGGAGGACACTTTTCAAGAAAGGTGACTACTTTCAAGATTCTAGATGGAGGTTACCATTGGAGAGGGATTTTCAAGGATTGTCTTGATTATTGCAAAACTTGTCATGTTTGTCAAGCTTTTGCTAGAAAGTCTACATCCACTCCACCACTTAGATCAATTCCATTGCTAGGACCTTTTGAGAAGTGGGGAATTGATTTTGTAGGTCCTCTCAATAGAACCCCAAGGAACAATCGGTACATTGTGGTAGTTACTGATTACCTTACCAAGTGGGTTGAGGCTAGACCATTGAGGGACAAGAATGAAGACGAAGTGGGTAGATTTCTTTATGAACGCATTATCACTAGGTTTGGATGCCCTTTGGAGTTGGTTTTTGAAAGAGGAGGAGAGTTTACAGGAAGCATTACTACAGCCATGCTACGACATTTCTCTATCACACATAGAGTAACTACATCCTAGAAGCCAAATTCCAATGGCTTGGCAGAGAGAACCAATCAGACCTTGTGCATGATGTTGGCCAAAGATGCAGAAATGGAGGGGGCTAAACATCATTGGGACAAGAGGATTCATGCAGTTTTGTGGGAGTATAGGACAACCATGAAAACTTCCACCGGATATTCTCCATTTCAATTGGTGTATGGTATTGAGTCTACCTTACCTATTCACTTTGATCTTCTTACCTTCCAAAGCATTCATAGGAGATTGAAGAAAGCACAAGGAGGTGATGCAGAGAAGTCAAGAAAGGATCAACTCATGGAGTTGGAAGAGGCAAGAGCAGTTGCTGTGGTTTGAGTGGAGCAAGCCCAAAGGAAACAAAAGGAGAGCTATGATAAGAGGTAAGGCAAGAAGAAGGTGGAGCCTTTCAAAGAAGGTGATTGGGTAATGTTGTTTGATTCCATTCAATTCAAGAGAGTGCAAAAGAAGTTTTTGCCTAAGTACTATGGACCTTTCATAGTGGAGAAGGTGTGGGGCAATTACACCTATGATCTCAAGGAATTGGGAGGAAGACACTTTGATAGGATTAACCATGATAAGTTGAAGATGTACCATAGAAGGTAGAGAGACCTTCACTTTGAGGACAAAGTGAAAACTTAGTCCGGGGGTAAATGTAACACTCATTTGTGCATGTGTATGGTATTGTGATATTTAGCTTGGTATTAAAAGTACTTAAGAGATATTATTTATATAGAGATAAAGGATGGTTCTATATTAGTCATGGTTAGCTAAATTTAGTCATAGCTAAGATAGAGTGGACCTTACTTGAGAGGAAGTAGAAAAGATGAGCACCACTATTTTGGATTTTAGTGTGTTGACTTGGTATTATTCCTAGGTGTTTGGCTTTGAGGAAAGAGTTGAGAACTCTTGGGCCCGCAAGCCTTTTTGTTTTGGATTCTTCTTTAGTCCAAGGATAGCCCATGTGAAGGAATCCTTGACTTAGTGGTTGGGTCTGTAACACCCATTTGTGCATGTGTGTGGTATTGTGATATTTAGCTTGGTATTACAAGTACTTAAGAGATATTATTTATATAGAGATAAAGGATGGTTCTATATTAGTCATGGTTAGCTAAAGTTAGTCATAGCTAAGATAGATGGGACCTTACTTTAGAGGAAGTAGAAAAGATGAGCACCACTATTTTGGATTTTAGTGTGTTGACTTGGTATTATTCCTAGGTGTTTGGCTTTGGGGAAAGAGTTGAGAACTCTTGGGCCCGCAAGCCTTTTTGTTTTGGATTCTTCTTTAGTCCAAGGATAGCCCATGTGAAGGAATCCTTGCTTTAGTGGTTGGGTCAAGATAAGACCACATGCTTAGGGGAATATGCCCATGTGAATGGATATTCCTTTCTACTTTTTGACTTTACTTGACTTTTAGTCTAGTAACTTGAGTTACTACGGTAATTAGTAACTTTGGTACGTAATTATTTCACAAGTATATAAACAAGGAGTGAGGAGGTACTCATCATCCTTTCATTTGCAACTATCTCTCTCTCATTGAGTTCTCTAGTGAGCAATGACTTGAGTCTTGGAGTGTTAGCCTTGGAGGAGTATGATGGAGTTGGGGTTCCTTGCCTTCTTAGTCCATGGTGCGCTACCATAATAGCCATCAGAGGTTCATCCTGAGTGAGAGACAGGCCGGCTCACATTTTTGGTTCCGTTGCCGGGACCTCTCTAGAAGGCAAGATAATGTTCTGCGTCCAATTCTACATTAGGCAGAAGGAGGCTATGAGAGCTCACTTGGAGAGAACATTAGGAGAGGAGAGGGCTGAACTTATGTTAGAGAACCAAGATCCATTTGTATACCCTGTAGTTCATTATGATGTCTTTGAGGTGATTTTGTACATCTTGTACACATGAGAGGAATTGGAGAGATTGTGTGAGGTGGATTGCAGATTTTGGGGATTAAGGTGATTTTGGGCAAAATCTCAAGTTTGAGATCTGGACTTGAGATTTCTACACATGATAGCTTGGGTTATCTTTCAGTTTGCACACTTGAAATTATTGTGAGAGCTTCTATGCGCACTGGGCTAGAATTTTTGAAAGTTGATAGGGTAAAGTGCTCCCGCAACTGCATGCTCTCTGGAAAATTGTACAGAGTCTGCCATTTCTTCAATATTTAGTGAATTGTCCTGAAAATTTCCAAGAAAATTCAGTGCATTGTATCCTACCTGGTGCCACAAACATTACAGAGAGATCATTTTTGCGCAGTGCGTTATGAGTTTTTGAAGTGAGGGGGGTGGTTTTCAGACCAAATCTGAAATATGGGTGCTGAATAGAAAGGTGTCTAGGCCAAATGGCTCGATGAAAAGATATAAAATTTTGCAGGGAGGGACGCCCTAGAGTTGTGATCAAGTGTGCAAAATTTCAGAGGACTGTGACATATTAGTTGGGAGATTTGAGTGACATTGTGAGGAAGGGTCAATTCTGCAGAGTGGAGATCTCATGCATGAGAAGTTTGAGATCAACAAAAAGCATGTTTGAGTGTTTAGATTCATCTTGGGGAACATGGAGAGTCATCAAGAGTGGAAATTGAGATTATGCAAGGTTCCCCAAGGGTTTGAGGTGATTGTAGGGGTGGATTTGAGGAAAAGAGAGTTTACAATAGAATTTGAAGAGAGTGTTGAGAGGATCCAAAAACCTACACCACTTGGAGGAAAGAGTGAGTCTAAGTGCTTTCTATGTGGAGAGAAGGGACATAAGGCAAGTTCATGTCCATTGACCTTTGAGAGCAAGAGATTGAGGGAAAGGAGAGGCTTACTTGACTTGGGTTTGCATGTTGGACCTTCTTCACCAAGATTGGGAGGGAGAAGATCTAAGACCAAGGAGTTGTGTGAGGTTTGTGGAGTTGAAGGACTTCCAAAAGGACATGAGTGTAGTGGAGTAAAAGCACTTTTGGAAACTTTGGTGAAGGATCTTGGAGAGAGTCTTAGTACAGCTACAGAAATAGTACCACCTTCATCAGCTAGTTCTCAAGATTAGTGATGGAGATAATCTTTCAACTTATGGATAAACTATCCATGAGAGTTAGATTAATATGCACTCTAGGATTTGATGTTGCTATAGAAATCTTGGAGCAACCTGAACCTTTTGTGTTCCCTAGAGTGGATTATTCTCAGATGGTGTTAGTCATGTATATACTCTATTAGTAATAGAGTGAGAGAAAAGAAAAGAGGAAAAAAAAAAAATTGAGAGAAAAGAAAGATAGTGAGGGGTTAAGATGGGGAAACTTCCGGTTTTCTTTGGCAAGGATGGAGAAGATGTGGAGGCCTTTGTGAGAGACTTCAAGAGAGCTTGCATAGGAAACAATGAGAGGAGGAAGAATGAGTGGGCCTCATTATTACCAGATTTCTTTGAGGATGCAGCACTTACATGGTATGAGTCAGAATACCAAAAGAGAGAGAGGAGAGAGGGGGAAGAGGAGTCTTGGGAGACTTTGACTTCAGCACTCATTGAGAACTTTCTTCCTGATGAGAGTTATGAGAGATTGATGAGTGAGGTTACATTTCTCAAGCAAGGAGATGGAGAGAAAGTGAGAGTCTATGTGGAAAGAGTGGAAAAATTGGAGTCCAGATTTCGCATAGTGTTGAGGAAGGGTGGGGATGATGTGGAGACTACAATGATTGGCATAGGGGCCATGCTCACCAAGAATTTTGTGGGAGGATTGAGACCACAAATTAGAAGCAAGGTGAGATATGAGAAACCTTCTTCCAAGGTTGAAGCTATCAAGATTGCAATTCGTATGGAGGAGAGTTTGGAAGGGGATGAGAGTGATTTGGCGGTGAAGGAGGTTGTGCATCCTCCTCAAGGCTACAAGTATGGTGGAACTTCTGATACTTTGGTGACAAGGGTTGCACCACAAGTAGTAGTTGCTCCAGTTCTTGCACCTCCACCAAAAGATCCACTCCAAACCATCACAGAACAACTTGCGGATCTCAAGATCAATGTGGTGCAACTATGGGAGAAGAGAGAGGTGGATCAGAATGTAGGGAGAGGGCCTAGGAGTTATGGAAACTATCCATATAGAGGAGGCCAACCAGCCAACAATTTCAATGATAGAAATTGTTTTGGTTGTGGAGGAAGAGGCCATATCCAAAGGAATTGCCCAAATTCCACTTACCATGGAGGAAGGGGTTATGAGGGAGCCAATAGAGGGAAAGAGGGAGGTAGTGAAACCCAAGTGGCTCCTAATCCCAACAAAGGTAAGGGGATAGCATCCATAGATGTGGTTGAGAGCAAGTATGAGAAGGGAGAGTGCTCAAACTCCAAGGGTCTTAATTTGGAGCTTTTGGCACAAGAGAAGAAGAGAGCTCGTTTTGCAGAGGATGTTCACTCTTCTCAAGGATTTACTTCAAGCAAGGATACTCCTATGTCTACTAGGAGCACTCGCACCTCAACACCATCAACAACAAAGACTCCAAGGAAGAAGTTGGGGATGGAGGACTTCTTGATCTCAAAGCAACAATGGAACTACAATGTGTTGGAGGATGTTGGTAGTCACAAGGCTAACATCACAGTGGGCCAATTAATTGCTTTGAACCCTACCTTGAGAAAGGAGCTTAGAGGTGGTTTGAGTTCTACAAGGAGCAAAAAGAAGAAGAAGGCAAAAGTTCCAGTATCAATGGGGGTGGTGGATGCCAAGCCAGCACCATGGGAGGCTTGTGAATATGCCTCCAAGATTGATGTGAGAGTGAATGGTCACAACATCAAGGATGCATTGGTTGATGGAGGATCAGCAGTGAATGCCATGTCAAAAAGGTTGATGAAGAAGTTGGGTATGATACCCTCAAGACCTTCAACATTTGTGGTGAGCATGGCAAACAAGCAACAAGTTCGACCAGTAGGGGTGATGGATAAGGTGGTAGTTTCAGTTATGGGAGTTCAAAATCTCATGACTTTCCAAGTCTTGAAGGATTCAAGCTATGACTTACTTCTTGGGAGGCCATGGTTGAGAGCAGCACGCACAACTGATCGATGGCACAAAGGGTACTTAAGGATTGGGCCATCAAACCATAGAGTCACTGTTCCTGTGACTAACACCACCAACACTTCACATTCAGATACCCCATCTTCTGATTATTGGGAATCTGATTCTGAAGGAGGAGCTTCAGGTGTGGACACAAGCATGGAAGAGGAGACTTCCACGGAGGAGGATGAATCTGAATCTGATTCAGATGTGTATCCTTTGTGTGCTATGGATTTTGCACCTAAGCCAGAGGTTTTGAAGGACCCAGATAAATCACCATTGACACTTGAGGAGGTAGAGAGAAGGTTATCTACCCTCAAGTATGGCCCAAATGTTACCAAGGAGGAGAAGGTGAGATTTGAGGAGATTTTCCGCAAGTTCATCCATGTGTTTGCTTGTAGTTACAAGGATTTGAAGGAAGTCACCTTGGAGGAGCACAAGATAGAGGTGGAGTCACATGCAAGACCAATCCGCCAAAAGCAATGTCGCATTAGCCCACCAATATCTTTGGTTGTGAAGGAGGAGATTGATAAGCTCAAGGAGGCTGGATTTATCTTTGAGGTGGAGAATTCAGAATGGGTGTCTCCAATTGTCATTGTGAAGAAAAAGAATGGCAAGCTTCGGGTATGTGTGGATTACAAGAAGCTCAATGCTGTTACCAAGAAGGACTACTACCCATTGCCATTCATTGATGAGATCTTGGAGGAGGTTGCAGGTCATGAGAGGTACAGTTTTGGAGATGGTTATAGTGGATATAACCAAATCAAGATTGCACCAGAGCATCAACAACTCACCACATTCACCACACCTTGGGGAACTTACGCTTTCAAGGTCATGCCTTTTGGGCTTTGCAATGCTCCAGCCACATTCCAACGGTTCATGAACAAGGTATTTGAACCTTTCATTGGGAAATTTGTGAGAGATTTCATTGATGACTTTTGTGTCTATGGGAGCAAGGAGGAGCACTTTGAGCACCTAATCAAAGTCTTGCAACGTTTGGATGAGGCAAATGCATCACTCAACCCAGAGAAGTGCATTTTTGGATGTGAAGAAGGTCTACTTTTGGGGCACATCATCTCCAAGGATGGAATAGCAGTTGATCCTGAGAAGGTGAGGAAAATCTCAGACCTTCCATTCCCTTCAAGCTTGACAAAGTTACGCCAATTCTTGGGAATGGTTGGGTACTATAGGAGGTTCATCTTCTCATTTTCCAACAAGGCTTATGCATTGACCATCTACATGAAGAAGGGTGTAGATTACATGGTGATTTTGGAAGACAAGGAGGCTCTCAAAGCTTTTGAGGAGCTCAAGCAATCCCTTGTTGTAGCTCCAATTCTTGCTAAACCTGATTGGAGTAAGCCTTTCATCCTCTACACTGATGCTTCTAATGTAGCTATAGGATGCACTCTTAGTCAATTAGACCAAGATGGGCATGATCATCCAATAGCTTATGCTAGTAGGCAGATGGTTTCAGCAGAGAAGAACTACTCTGTCACAGAGAGAGAAGGGTTGGCAGTGATCTTTGGTCTCAAGAAGTTTAGACACTACTTGATTGGAGGGAAAGCCACAATTGTCACGGATCACAAGGCTTTGAAGTACATCTTCAACAAGCCTAATGTTGAAGGGAGACTAGCAAGGTGGATGATTCTCTTGTCTGAGTATGACTACACAATTGAGGATAGGCCAGGAAAGAAACATGCAAATGCTGATTTGTTATCTAGAGCCTATGATCATGATGGAGATGAGCCAGTAGATGATTCCTTCCCGGATGAGGAGCTCATGACAATCTCAGTCACTCAAGAGGTTCCAATGGAGTACAAGGAGATTGTGGATTTTGTGACAAGAGGTAACTATCCAGAAGGGATGCATGCTAGGGAGAGGAAGGCCCTTGCAGCAAGATCTAGACCTTACACAATGGTGGATGATATTCTTTTTCACCAAGGAGCAGATGGTCTACTTCGAAGAGCAGTGGGTAAGGAAGAGTCTATCCTACTCATAAAGGAGTTTCATGAAGGTTTAGTATGTGGAGGACACTTTGCAGGAAAGGTGACTGCTTTCAAGATTCTAGATGCAGGTTACCATTGGAGAGGGATTTTCAAGGATTGTCTTGATTATTGCAAAACTTGTCATGTTTGTCAAGCTTTTGCTAGAAAGTCTACATCCACTCCACCACTTAGATCAATTCCATTGCTAGGACCCTTTGAGAAGTGGGGAATTGATTTTGTAGGACCTCTCAATAGAACCCCAAGGAACAATCGGTACATTGTGGTAGTTACTGATTACCTTACCAAGTGGGTTGAGGCTAGACCATTGAGGGACAAGAATGAAGATGAAGTGGGTAGATTTCTTTATGAACGCATTATCACTAGGTTTGGATGCCCTTTGGAGTTGGTTTCTGATAGAGGAGGAGAGTTTACAGGAAGCATTACTACAGCCATGCTACGACATTTCTCTATCACACATAGAGTAACTACATCCTATAAGCCAAATTCCAATGGCTTGGCAGAGAGAACCAATCAGACCTTGTGCATGATGTTGGCCAAAGATGCAGAAATGGAGGGGGCTAAACATCATTGGGACAAGAGGATTCATGCAGTTTTGTGGGAGTATAGGACAACCATGAAGACTTCCACTGGATATTCTCCATTCCAATTGGTGTATGGTATTGAGTCTACCTTACCTATTCACTTTGATCTTCCTACCTTCCAAAGCATTCATAGGAGATTGAAGAAAGCACAAGGAAGTGATGCAGAGAAGTCAAGGAAGGATCAACTCATGGAGTTGGAAGAGGCAAGAGCAGTTGCTATGGTTCGAGTGGAGCAAGCCCAAAGGAAACAAAAGGAGAGCTATGACAAGAGGCAAGGCAAGAAGAAGGTGGAGCCTTTCAAAGAAGGTGATTGGGTAATGTTGTTTGATTCCATTCGATTCAAGAGAGTACAAAAGAAGTTTTTGCCTAAGTACTTTGGACCTTTCATAGTAGAGAAGGTGTGGGGAAATTACACTTATGATCTCAAGGAGTTGGGAGGAAGACACTTTGATAGGATTAACCATGATAAGTTGAAGATGTACCATAGAAGGTAGAGAGACCTTCACTTTGAGGACAAAGTGAAAACTTAGTCCGGGGGTAAATGTAACACCCATTTGTGCATGTGTGTGGTATTGTGATATTTAGCTTGGTATTACAAGTACTTAAGAGATATTATTTATATAGAGATAAAGGATGGTTCTATATTAGTCATGGTTAGCTAAAGTTAGTCATAGCTAAGATAGATGGGACCTTACTTTAGAGGAAGTAGAAAAGATGAGCACCACTATTTTGGATTTTAGTGTGTTGACTTGGTATTATTCCTAGGTGTTTGGCTTTGGGGAAAGAGTTGAGAACTCTTGGGCCCGCAAGCCTTTTTGTTTTGGATTCTTCTTTAGTCCAAGGATAGCCCATGTGAAGGAATCCTTGCTTTAGTGGTTGGGTCAAGATAAGACCACATGCTTAGGGGAATATGCCCATGTGAATGGATATTCCTTTCTACTTTTTGACTTTACTTGACTTTTAGTCTAGTAACTTGAGTTACTACGGTAATTAGTAACTTTGGTACGTAATTATTTCACAAGTATATAAACAAGGAGTGAGGAGGTACTCATCATCCTTTCATTTGCAACTATCTCTCTCTCATTGAGTTCTCTAGTGAGCAATGTCTTGAGTCTTGGAGTGTTAGCCTTGGAGGAGTATGATGGAGTTGGGGTTCCTTGCCTTCTTAGTCCATGGTGCGCTACCATAATAGCCATCAGAGGTTCATCCTGAGTGAGAGACAGGCCGGCTCACAGGTCAAGATAAGACCACATGCTTAGGGGAATATGCCCATGTGAATGGATATTCCTTTCTACATTTTGACTTTACTTGACTTTTAGTCTAGTAACTTGAGTTACTACGGTAATTAGTAACTTTGGTACGTAACTATTTCACAAGTATATAAACAAGGGGTGAGGAGGTACTCATCATCCTTTCATTTGCAACTATCTCTCTCTCATTGAGTTCTCTAGTGAGCAATGTCTTGAGTCTTGGAGTGTTAACCTTGGAGGAGTATGATGGAGTTCGGGTTCCTTGCCTTCTTAGTCCATGGTGCACTACCAGAACAACCATCAGAGGTTCATCTTGAGTGAGAGATAGGCTGGCTCACAAACCATGCTAGCCAATCTTTGCTCCAACTGCTCAATCCAAGTAGCCATGACTGTATCAAAAGTAAGAGCAGGTACTACACTACTACCAAGTGAAGATCCTCTACCACCTCATCCTCCATGACATGGAACTACTCTACTACCTATCATAGCAGCCCTCCCACTCATTAGAGAACTCAGCCATTGCTCATTAGTGAACTCAATGAGTGAAAGATAGTTGCAAATGAAAGGATGATGAGTACCTCCTCACACTTAGTTTATATACTTGTGAAATAGTTATGAACCAAAGTTACTAATTACTAGAATAACTCAAGTTATTAGGCTAAAAGTCTAATAAAGTAAAAAAGCTAAAGGAATATCCATAATCATGGGGATATTCTCCTAAGCATATGGTCTTATCTTGACCCAACAACAAAGTCAAGGATTCCTTCACATGGGCTATCCTTGGACAATAGAAGAATCCAAAACAAAAAGGCTTGTGGGCTCAAGAGTTCTCAACTCTTTCTTCAAAGCTAAGCACCTAGGAATAATACCAAGTCAACACTCTAAATTCCAAAATAGTAGTGCTCATTTTTTCACTTCCTCTAAAATAAAGTCCCTTCTACCTTAGCTATGATTAACTTTAGCTAATCATGACTAATGTAGAACCATTCGTTATCTCTATATAGATAATATCTCTCAAGTACTTATAATACCAAACTAAATATCACAATAGCACATACATACACAAATGGGTGTTCCAATCCATTGCTGGACCCTCCAACTACTAAAAAAACCCCTTCCATGCCATGAAGGGTGTGAACAAAGTTGAGTTCCACATCTACTATAGATCACATCAAGTATCAAACTCTTGGATGAAGTCATGCAACTCAATAGTACCAATGTACCAGAGTAATGCTTGGGGTCTTTGGAAACCCCATAAATCTTGTCCATGTCCCACAACAAGTGTGCATACACACCAAGTGCACTCTCAACTAAATCAACTCTTATGTCAAACTCCAACTTAGAGTCAATCTCCTCCCTTATTGGGACTTGAGATCAAAAGTGATACCAAGTGTGACTTTGGGTTAACCCACTACATACTATAGCGCTATCTCTTCCGGAATCCCCAAAGAACTTCATCGTGATAAAGTAAATGTAAACTGCAAACCACAACCATAACCATCACAAGTACCTCCACCAAGAATCACCATCAAGTGCCAACACCACCAACCAAACATTGCCCATTAATGTAGCTCTAACTACAACAACTACATAAGGAGAAAAGGCAACTTGTAACCTACCATCACAACACTCATGGTCTATAGGTCATCATTTTTGGCCTCATTGGAGAGAAACATAGGTAGTCTAATTGTCCATCACTCTAGCCTCACTCTTGAAAGCACACTAAAGCACCAACGCTCTAAAGTCAGGGCACCTCACACAAACATGGTGCACAAACAAGAAGCAAAGAGCGGAGGATGTCTAATCACAAGGAAATTAAACAAAAACCCTCCATCTCATAAATCAACACCAAGCTGACTCTACCACCATTTGGCATTTGATATAATAAGAGTTATCTACTTCCTAAGCTACCAAGATCACCAAGAATGGGATCAAATTGTCTTTCCTAGCCAAAGTTACAAGTGTATAGATATCAATAGAATAGTCACTATGACAACAAGTGAGGGTAGACCAGTTGACTAGAGCACCAGTCTAGGAACCAAAGATTTAGGGTTCAAACCTTGTTGCCCACAATCTAGCAAGGTGGGCAAATTTTTCCAAATAATAACCAAAAACTACTCTAAACTAGCTGGCCCTTCTAGGCCTTGTAGCCTCTCATAGCCCATAACATTATACCTTAAATTCAACCAATTAAGCCTTGTAGCCTCTCATAGCCCATAACACTATACCTTAAATTCAACCAATTAAGGCTTGTGAGCCGGCCTGTCTCTCACTTAGGATAAACCCCTGATGGCTATTGTGGTAGCGTACCATGGACTAAGAGGGCAAGGAACCCCAACTCCATCATACTCCTCCAAGGTTAACACTCCAAGACTCAAGACATTGCTCACTAGAGAACTCAATGAGAGAGAGATAGTTGCAAATGAAAGGATGATCAGTACTTCCTCACCCCTTGTTTATATACTTGTGAAATAGTTACGCACCAAAATTACTAATTACTGGAGTAACTCAAGTAACTATACTAAAAGTCAAGCAAAGTCAAAAATTAGAAAGGAATATCCATTCACATGGGCATAATCCCCTAAGCATGTGGTCTTATCTTGACCCAACCACTAAGTCAAGGATTCCTTCACATGGGCTATCCTTGGACTAAAGAAGAATCCAAAACAAAAAGGCTTGCGGGCCCAAGAGTTCTCAACTCTTTCCTCAAAGCCAAACACCTAGGAATAATACCAAGTCAACACACTAAAATCCAAAATAGTGGTGCTCATCTTTTCTACTTCCTCTAAAGTAAGGTCCTCTCTATCTTAGCTATGACTAAATTTAGCTAACCATGACTAATATAGAACCATCCTTTATCTCTATATAAATAATATCTCTTAAGTACTTGTAATACCAAACAAAATATCACAATACCACACACATGCACAAATGGGTGTAACATTTACCCCCGGGCTAAGTTTTCACTTTGTCCTCAAAGTGAAGGTCTCTCTACCTTCTATGGTACATCTTCAACTTATCATGGTTAATCCTATCAAAGTGTCTTCCTCCCAAATTCTTGAGATCATAGGTGTAATTGCCCCACACCTTCTCCATTGTGAAAGGTCCAAACTACTTAGGCAAAAACTTCTTTTGCACTCTCTTGAATTGAATGGAATCAAACAACATTACCCAATCACCTTCTTTGAAAGGCTCCACCTTCTTCTTGCCTTGCCTCTTGTCATAGCTCTCCTTTTGTTTCCTTTGGGCTTGCTCCACTTGAACCATAGCTATTGCTCTTGCCTCTTCCAACTCCATGAGTTGATCCTTTCTTGACTTCTCTGCATCACCTCCTTGTGCTTTCTTCAATCTCCTATGAATGATTTGGAAGGTAAGAAGATCAAAGTGAATGGGTAAGGTAGACTCAATACCATATACCAATTGAAATGGAGAATATCCGGTAGAAGCTTCATGGTTGTCATATACTCCCACAAAACTGCATGAATCCTGTTGTCCCAATGATGTTTAGCCCCTTCCATTTCTGCATCTTTGGCCAACATCATGCACAAGGTCTGATTGGTTCTCTTTGCCAAGCCATTGGAATTTGGCTTATAAAATGTAGTTACTCTATGTATGATAGAGAAATGTCGTAGCATGCTGTAGTAATGCTTCCTATAAACTGTCCTCCTCTATCAGAAACCAAGTCCAAAGGGCATCCAAATCTAGTGATAATGCGTTCATAAAGAAATCTACCAACTTCATCTTCATTCTTGTCCCTCAATGGTCTAGCCTCAACCCACTTGGTAAGGTAATCAGTAACTACCACAATGTACCAATTGTTTCTCGGGGTCCTATTGAGAGGACCTACAAAATCAATTCTCCACTTCTCAAGAGGTCCCAGCAATGGAATTGATCTAAGTGGTGGAGTGGATGTAGACTTACTTGCAAAAGCTTGACAAACATGACAAGTTTTGCAATAATCAAGACAATCCTTGAAAATCTTTCTCCAATGGTAACCTGCATCTAGAATCTTGAAAGCAGTAACCTTTCTTGCAAACTATCCTCCACACACTAAACCTTCATGAAACTCCTTTATAAGTAGGATAGACTCTTCCTTACCCACTACTCTTTGAAGTAGACCATTTGCTCCTTGGTGAAAAAGAATTTCCTCCACCATTGGTCTAGATCTTGCTACAAGGTCCTTCCTCTCCCTAGCATGCGTCCCTTCTAGATAGTTACCTCTTGTCACAAAATTCACAATCTCCTTGTACTCCATTGGAACCTCTTGAGTGACTGAGATTGTCATGAGCTCCTCATCCGGGAAGGAATCATCCACTGGCTCATCTCCATCATGATCATAGGCTCTAGATAACAAATCAGCATTTGCATGTTTCTTTCTTGGCATATCCTCAATGATGTAGTCATACTCAGACAAGAGTATCATCCACCTTATTAGTCTCCCTTCAACATTATGCTTGTTGAAGATGTACTTCAAAGCCTTGTGATCCGTGACAATGGTGGCTTTCCCTCCAATCAAGTAGTGTCTAAACTTGTTGAGACCAAAGATCACTACCAACCCTTCTCTCTTCATGACAGAGTAGTTCTTCTCTGCTCAAACCATTTGCCTACTAGCATAAGTTATTGGATGATCATGCCCATCTTGGTCTAATTGACTAAGAGTGCATCCTATAGCTACATTAGAAGCATGAGTGTAGAGGATGAAAGGCTTACTCCAATCAGGTTTAGCAAGAATTGGAGCTACAACAAGGGATTGCTTGAGCTCCTCAAAAGCTTTGAGAGCCTCCTTGTCCTCCAAAATCACCATGTAATCTACACCCTTCTTCATGTAGATGGTCAATGCATAAGCTTTGTTGGAAAATGAGAAGATGAACCTCCTATAGTATCCAACCATCCCCAAGAATTGGCGTAACTTTGTCAAGCTTGAAGGGAATGGAAGGTCTGAGATTTTCTTCACCTTCTCAAGATCAATTGCTATTCTATCCTTGGAGATGATGTGCCCCAAAAGTAGACCTTCTTCACATCCAAAAATGCACTTCTCTGGGTTGAGTGATGCATTTGCCTCATCCAAGCATTGCAAGACCTTGATTAGGTGCTCAAATTGCTCGTCCTTGCTCCCATAGACACAAAAGTCATCAATGAAGTCTCTCACAAATTTCCCAATGAAAGGTTCAAATACCTTGTTCATGAACCGTTGGAATGTGGCTGGAGCATTGCAAAGCCCAAAAGGCATGACCTTGAAAGCGTAAGTTCCCAAGGGTGTGATGAATGTGGTTGCTCTGGTGCAATCTTGATTTGGTTATATCCACTATAACCATCTCCAAAACTATACCTCTCATGACCTACAACCTCCTCCAAGATCTCATCAATGAATGGCAATGGGTAGTAGTGCTTCTTGGTAACAACATTGAGCTTCTTGTAATCCACACATGCCCAAAGCTTACCATTCTTTTTCTTCACAATGACAATTGGAGACACCCATTCTGAATTCTTGACTTCAAAGATAAATCCGGCCTCATTGAGCTTATCAATCTCTTCCTTCACAACCAAAGATATTGGTGGGCTAATGCAACATTGTTTTTGGTGGATTGGTCTTGCATGTGACTCCACCTCTATCTTGTACTCCTCCAAGGTGACTTCCTTCAAATCCTTGTAACTGAAAGCAAAAACATGGATGAACTTGCAAACAATCTCCTCAAATCTCACCTTCTCCTCCTTGGTAACAATTCAGCCATACTTGAGGGTTGCTAACCTTCTCTCTACTTCCTCAAGTGTCAATGGTGATTTATCTGGGTCTTTCAAAACCTCAGGCTTAGGTGCAAAATCCATAGCACACAAGGGATACACATCTAAATCCAATTCAGATTCATCCTCCTCCGTGGAAGTCTCATCTTCCATGCTTGTGTCCACACCTGAAGCTCCTTCTTCTCAATCTGATTCTCAATAATCAGAAGATGGTGTATCTGAATGTGAAGTGTTGGTGGTGTTAGTCACAGGAACTGTGACTCTATGGTTTGATGGCCCAATCCTCAAGTACCCTTTGTACCATTGATCAGTTGTGCGTGCTACTCACAACCATGGCCTCCCAAGAAGTAAGTCATAGCTTGAATCCTTCAAGACTTGGAAAGTCATGAGATTTTGAACTCCCATAACTAAAACTACCACTTTATCCATCACCTCTACTGGTCGAACTTGTTGCTTGTTTGCCATGCTCACCACAAATGTTGAAGCTCTTGAGGGTATCATACCCAACTTCTTCATCAACCTTTCTGACATGGCATTTACTACTGATCCTCCATCAACCAATGCATCCTTGATGTTGTGACCATTCACTCTCACATCAATCTTGGAGGCATATTCACAAGCCTCCCTTGGTGCTGGCTTTGCATCCACCACCCCCATTGATACTAGAGCTTTTGCCTTCTTCTTCCTCTTGCTCCTTGTAGAACTCAAACCACCTCTAAGCTCCTTTCTCAAGGTAGGGTTCAAAGCAATCAATTGGCCCACTATGATGTTAGCCTTGTGACTACCAACATCCTCCAACACATTGTAGTTCCAATGTTGCTTTTAGATCAAGAAGTCCTCCATCCCCAACTTCTTCCTTAGAGTCTTTGTTGTTGATGGTGTTGAGGTGCGAGTGCTCCTAGTAGACATAGGAGTATCCTTGCTTGGAGTAAATCCTTGAGAAGAGTGAACATCCTCTGCAAAACAAACTCTCTTCTTCTCTTGTGCCAAAAGTTCCAAATTAAGACCTTGGGAGTTTGAGTACTCTCCCTTCTCATACTTGCTGTCAACCACATCTATGGATGCTATCCCCTTACCTTTGTTTGGATTAGGAGCCACTTGGGTTTCACTACCTCACTCTTTCCCTCTATTGGCTCCCTCATAACCCCTTCCTCCATGGTAAGTAGAATTTGGGCAATTCCTTTGGATATGGCCTCTTCCTCCACAACCAAAACAATTTCTATCATTGAAATTGTTGGCTGGTTGGCCTCCTCTATATGGATAGTTTTCATAACTCCTAGGCCCTCTCCCTACATTCTAATCCACCTCTCTCTTCTCCCATAGTTGCACCACATTGATCTTGAGATCCGCAAGTTGTTCTATGATGGTTTGAAGTGGATCTTTTGGTGGAGGTGCAAGAACAAGAGCAACTACTACTTGTGGTGCAACCCTTGCCACCAAAGTATCAGAAGTTCCACCGTACTTGTAGCCTTGAGGAGGATGCATAACCTCCTTCACCACCAAATCACTCTCATCTCCTTCCAAACTCTCCTCCATACGAATTGCGATCTTGATAGCTCAACCTTGGAAGAAGGTTTCTCATATCTCACCTTGCTTCTAATTTGTGGTCTCAACCCTCCCACAAAATTCTTGGTGAGCATGGCCCCTATGCCAATCATAGTAGTCTCCACATCATCTCTACCCTTCCTCAACACTATATGAAACTTGGACTCTAACTTTTCCACTCTTTCCACATAGACTCTCACTTTCTCTCCATCTCCTTGCTTGAGAAATATAACCTCACTCATCAATCTCTCATAACTCTCATCAAGAAGAATTTTCTCAATGAGTACTGAAGTCAAAGTCTCCCAAGACTCCTCTTCCACATCTCTCCTCTCTCTCTCTTTTGGTATTCTGACTTATACCATGTATGTGTTTCATCCTCAAAGAAATCTGGTAATAATGAGGCCCACTCATTCTTCCTCCTCTCATTGTTTCCTATGCAAGCTCTCTTGAAGTCTCTCACAAAGGACTTCACATCTTCTCCATCCTTGCCAAAGAAAACCAGAAGTTTCCCCATCTTAACCTCTCATTATCTTTCTTTCTCTCAATTTTTTTCTTTTCTTTTCTCTCACTCCATAACTAATAGCATATGGACATGACTAACACCATTTGAGAGTAATCCACCCCAAGGAACACAAAAGGCTCAGGTTGCTCCAAGATTTCTATAGCAACATCAAATCCTAGAGTGCATATTAATTGAACCCTCATGGATAGTTTATCCATAAATTGAAAGATTATCTCCATCCCTTATCTTGAGAACTAGCTGATGAAGGTGGTAGTATTTCTATAGCTATACTAAGACTCTCTCTAAGATCCTTCACCAAAGTCTCCAAAAGTGATTTTACTCCACTACACTCATGTCCTTTTGGAAGATTTTCAACTCCACAAACCTCACACAACTCCTTGGTCTTAGATCTTCTCCCTCCCAATCTTGGTGAAGAGTGTCCAACATGCAAACCCAAGTCAAGTATGCCTCTCCTTTCTCTCAATCTCTTGCTCTCAAAGGTCAATGGACATGAACTTGCCTTATGTCCCTTCTCTCCACATAGAAAGCACTTAGACTCACTCTTTCCTCCAAGTGGTGTAGGTTTTTGAATCCTCTCAACACTCTCTTCCATTTCTATTGTAAACTCTCTTTTCCTCAAACCCTTGGAGAACCTTGCATGGTCTTAATTTTCACTCTTGGTGACCCCCCATGTTCCCAAGATGAATCTAAACACTCAAACATACTTTTTGTTGCTCTCAAACTCCTCATGCATGAGATCTCCACTCTGTAGAATTGACCCTTCCTCACAATTTCACTCAGACCTCTCAACTTGCATGATAGTCCTACAAAATTTTGCACACATGATCACAACTCTAGAGTATCCCTGCAAAATTTCAGATCTTTTCATCTAGCCATTTGGCCTAGACTCCTTTCTATTCAGTACACATATTTGAGATTTGGTCTTAAAACCACCCCCCTCACTTCAAAAACTCATAACTCACGGTGCAAGAATGATCTCTCTCTAATTTTTGTGGCAGCCAGTAGGATACAATGCATTGAATTTTCTTGTAAATTTTAATATAGGAAAATTCACTGAAAATTTAAGAAATGGCAGACTCTATACAATTTTCCAAAGAGCATGCAGTTGCTGGAGCAGTTTACCCTATCAACTTTCAAAAGTTCTAACCCAGTGCGCATAGTAGCTCTCACAATAATTACAAGTGCGCTAACTGAAAGATAACCCAAGCTTTTATGTGTAGAAATTTCAAGTTCAGATCTCAAACTTGAGATTTGCCCAAAATTACCTTAATCCCCAAAATCTGAAACCATCTCACACAATCTCTCCAAATCCTCTCATGTGTACAAGATGTACAAAATCACTTCAAAGACATCATAATGAACTACAGGGATATAAATAGATCTTGGTTCTCTAACATAAGTTTAGCCCTCTCTTCTCCTAATGTTCTCTCTAAGTGAGCTCTCATAGCCTCCTTCTGCCTAATGTAGAATTGAACGCGGAACATTATCTTGCCTTCTAGAGAGGTCCCGATAACGAAACAAAAAATGTGAGCCGGCCTATCTCTCACTCAAGATGAACCTCTAATGGCTATTGTGGTAGCGTACCATGGACTAAGAAGGCAAGGAACCCCAATTCTATCATACTCCTCCAAGGCTAACACTCCAAGACTCAAGACATTGCTCACTAGAGAACTCAATGAGAGAGAGATAGTTGCAAATGAAAGGATGATCAGTACTTCCTCACCCCTTGTTTATATACTTGTGAAACAGTTTCGCACCAAAGTTACTAATTATTGGAGTAACTCAAGTTACTAGACTAAAAGTCAAGTAAAGTCAAAAAGTAGAAAGGAATATCCATTCACATGGGCATAATCCCCTAAGCATGTGGTCTTATCTTGACCCAACCACTAAGTCAAGGATTCCTTCAAATGTGCTATCCTTGGACTAAAAAAGAATCCAAAACAAAAAGACTTTGCGGGCCCAAGAGTTCTCAACTCTTTCCTCAAAGCCAAACACCTAGGAATAATACCAAGTCAACACACTAAAATCCAAAATAGTGGTGCTCATCTTTTCTACTTCCTCTAAAATAAGGTCCCCTCTATCTTAGCTATGACTAACTTTAGCTAACCATGATTAATATAGAACCATCCTTTATCTCTATATAAATAATAACTCTTAAGTAGTTGTAATACCAAACTAAATATCACAATACCACACACATGCACAAATTGGTGTTATAAGCTTTCCTTCTTGCCACTTTGAACCCTCTCTAAATCTGGCAAACCTCCTCTAAATGTGGCCAAGTTTCTCCAACTTGAGCCAAAATCTGACACAAATCTCTAGAGTTGGCTGACCGCTAAATCCTCTACTAAATCTCCACTCAAGCCAAATTGGAAAGACTGGGCTCTCCAAATTACATATTTGAGGGAATAGGTTCCTAACTCCACCTTCAATTTTGCCCTTCAAGCTCAATTTATACCAAATTGGTCTTGCTTTCACCTCTTGATCTCAAAATGAATACCACTACTTGAAATTGACTCTCTTCTTAAGGAAATTTGGCCAGCACTTCCGTGCACTGTATGCCTCACTACCAAATCTACATCAATTTGAAAGAGCTTCTACTCACAATCACTCTAAAGGAAAATCTAAACCATGATCAAGCTACCAACGATCAGCAAGGCTTGGAGATACCACCAACATCCTCAATTCTTGCACCTGATTTCCCCCTGACTTCACTTGTTTGATGTAATCAATTTATTCACAACTTGAATCACACTCAATCAGATCAGTACTTGATCTATACTCAAAAATCTGCCAACAACTAGGCACTAATTATACTCAAGTTGCACCCACTCTAGCTAAGAGACTCCAGGTGATGCTTGCAAATCTCTATCCACTATAGCCAGGAACTCAAAGGCTCAATATTAGAGAAGTGAACTCTTTGGAGCTACACTGCAAAAGTATACTCCTTGATCTTGACCTAGGTCTCCAGCCCTAACAGTCCCGCTGATGGCATATCCAATGGTGAAAATGATGCACGTGACGGTGGGCCCCACCATGTAGTTAATACCATGAACACAAAATCTGACCATCAATAAGTAGTCTATGAATAACTGCCAAAATATTTTTGACTACCAACACTACTACTCTAGAGTTTGAGCAATCTAGGTGCGATGCTACAAATGGCATGACATCTCACATTCCAATCCCAAAGCAAGAAACCCAAATGCTTACTCTACATCATTTCCTTTCTACAATACAATGTCTATTGGTTCACTATAGGGCTGTTAAGAATGGCTTTGAGGGACTTTTATATTGCCTTCTGAACAAACACCATCTTCTCAAAGTGCTAAGGGAATGAAGGAAAATATGGTTTGGTAGGAAATGGTAAAATTGTGAATACTAAGGCTTGGGTAGGCAACTAATTGCAATTCAAGAATAAAGATGTATACGTGTATTGTGAAAATTGGAATGGGCCATTCACCATGTTGTTTTATAGGAAAAACCTTTTGTCATTCATTGGCTAGGAAGTGGTTGGGCACTCCTTTTCCTCCTTGTCACCTATTTAGTGTGGAGTACCATCTATCCATGCAAGAAATCATCATCATTGTCTCAATGACAATACTAATCAGTCAAATGCCTAATGTTTTCCTCTAAATGAAAATCACCATTCGTGAAGATGTAGCGGTCTTTGGCAGTCGTCCTTGAACCAAGAGGCAATACATTTAAACATCCTCAACATCTATTAGATCCAAGACAAAATGGAATTGGGGAGAAGGCATTTTGGCTGATTTTTAGCCCCAACCAAATTTCTTCATGGCCAAAGTTATTCTTTGCTGAAGCCATTCATCTCAAAGCATCATTTGGTATTGTGTTTAATTTGGCATTCTTCCTTAGATTGCCTTTTGGCCTATATTCTATTGCTAAGGCTGTTGGCTTAGTATGCATAACTTTAATGAATGTTACAACTAAGAGTTTTCATTTCTATATAGTGGAGTAAGCTATTAATTCCTACTAAATAAAGTTGAATTAATAAAAAACAAATAATGCAAAAATGTGGGCACCATAATCTTCTTGCAAGCTCTAACTTAAGACCACTCCCCTTTCAATATTTGTCCATCATCACTTCTAGGGTGGTATATAGACCTGCTTGCTCTCTAATTCTTACTTGAGTCAAAGAACCTTTGCACTTTGGTCATACAACTCACCTTCTAACCACTTTTGGCGAACATAACTTGCAATCCAAAGAAAGCTCATCTCTTCTTGCAATCTAACCTCCTTGTCTTGAGCTTTCTTTGCACCCTCTAGCAAAGAAATCTCCCTTTGTTACTCCATCATCCCCTACAACAAGGTTTCTTCTCTCTTGACCTCTTGCATTCCTTGTACAAGTTACAATACTCCTCCATCTTCTACTTCTAATGATCGCCTTTCACTTCATACATACTAATTTGTATGCATTCTCTCTACTAACAAGGTATAGTCTTCTATCTCAAGCTTTTCCTCATTGTATAATGAAAGGATCTCCTACAAGTACTTCAATAAAGGACCAAGAGAGTTTACCACAAAGTTTGCTCCATCAAATGCATAGATTGATGTGACAACTTGGCAAGTATTACTTTTGTGATAATTAGTAAGTAATGTTTGTTCCCATAGACATAAAGTCAAAAATGGTCAAATAAAAATTAAATAATAACAAACAGTCCTCCTTGAGTTCTTCTTTAATCTCTCAGGTAGAAACCACACCAAGAAGAGAGTAACAAGCATTGACTTGCAATCTTGTCACAAATTACACTCCCATCATCACATACTTCCATTCTTTCCAAACAAACTTTGGCTGTGATGATTCAGATTTTCCTAATGAAGGCTACTTCACTACAAAACCACTTTGCCTCAAAATTATTTCCACCCCTCCATTGAAGGCACAACTTCCTTGATTGAAATTGCTTTGCATCAACCTTGTACTACACTCACAATGCAGAATACTACCAACACTAAAATTCATCACAAATCTATCAAGGCATTGCTTTGATTGCTATCTACTTAGGATCAAACACACAGAATGAAATCAAAATTATGGAATCCCAACATCCAACACTCAGACTTGTACTTCAAAATTCTCCAAACACTCACAAACACACATTGAGGATTGATACTTGGATTTTAGTTGAAATGACAAGCACTGAGTCACAACACTTTGCTTTACTCAACTTTCAAAATACAAATACTAAACAACATAACATGCAAATGCCTCCTTTAAATAGGCTGAGTACTTTGACAGTTACCTAACTAATATACCATTCTACAACAATTTTTCCAACCTATAGATCCGAAACTACAAACCACCTCTTCATATCTACCTCTTCAAATCTCAAATCTATTACTACTCCGATCCAATGTCAACCTTGACTTTGGCTTCCAAACCCAATGCTACTACAATCACTTCTCCCTCTCTGGGTCTATCTAATACTACTACTCCATCCACTATTTCTAGGGGCATAGACATAGGTAATCCATCTACTTCTTGATCAACTAACTCACTCTTCTCTAATGTCTCAAACAACTCACCCAAAGACACTTGCACTCCTACTTCTACAACTTTGGACTTTCTTCCTTCACACTACTCCAAATTTCCTCTAATTCCAAGTTTACTAAGTCTCATCTAAGACAAACATTGTCTCTTGTTTCTAGCATTCATATCTACTCTATCTCTTAGACAAATCAACAAACTATTCATATTTACGTCCTTTGCCTTCCTCTTTTGAGTTTCCTGCACAAGCAACTTCAATTTGTATATTCTTGCTTCCTCCAACTTCCCTTCAGCTTCCATGCTTAGCATTGCTCTCATTCTCTTGATGATCTCTCCTACAAATTCCAATGCATAACCTCAAGAACGTTGAGCCTTCAACTCTTCTCTATACATCATCAATTCATCTTTGTACTTAGCTGCCAACATTTTCCTCCCTCTTGCATATTGGGCAATCTGACATTCTGCACTTCTTACCAAACTTTGTAGTTTTTTTCCTCTTGGTGTTTGATTGTCGATTCCCTCTACCATGCTTGGTCTTTCTCTACCGTGCTCTTCTTCAAGCTCTCTAACTCTTGCTCCATCATAGCCCCATCACCTTTGTATATATTACTTCAATACAAGCTTCTCCCACTTCACTTTTCATCTTCTTGACAACTACCTTTTTCTTCTTCAACTCTTTGGCTTGACAATCCAGATCTCTTCCATGCCTCTCAAAACTCTCTTGCAAGTTTTCCATAGTTTTCTTCTTTAAGAATATATCCACGCAAAGTTCTTTGGCTTCTTCTTCCCTTTGGATTAACCTTGCCTTTAGTTCATGCATTTCCTTGAGTAGATACTTCATCACACACAACTTTTTCTTCACCTCCAAATGATCTTCTTGTATCTCCTTCTTCTTCTTTAATTGCAACAACAATGAGCACATGATTGTTGACAAGTACTCCACTCCATCAAAGTATTCTTCTCCTTCTTGGTCTTTGTACTTGACCTCCATTGGCGCTTCTTCAATAGGGGCCTTACCCCAAAGTCATGATCTTTGCACCTTCAATGTTGTCTCTTTTGAGCTCACCTCTTCTTCTTTCACTTTGCTTGGACCTGCAAGTGCAGCACACAATAATCTCTTTGACCTCACTCCATTTTGGAATACCTTCTTTGGCACTTTGTTAATCTCTTCCATAGGTAACTCCAAACAAGGAGCATCTCCTTCTTCCATATGATCAATTGCCACATAGAACTTCTCATCATCTTCTCCCATCCTTGCATTGATTGACTACTAGACTTCATTGCCACTTTCACTCTCACTGCTAGACTCCTCACTTTGCAATGTGAGTTCATCTTGTTTTGAGTCTTCTCTCCTTCAGCCTCAATTCCCAAGGACTAGTCCATCATTGCCTCCTTACCTCATGGCTTTAGTCTTTGTGTCTTTTGTGGTGAAAGGAGTAGTACTACTCCTTTGGGTTAAGCCTACTTCTTTGTCTTTGGACTTCTTCTTTCCATGATCTTCCTCTATCCCGTCTTGGTGAAATGATCATCATTGGATAAAATTTGCAAGATGTATTGTTACTCCTCATCATCCACTTAAGGTCATAGATTGGGATGGAAATGTGAAACCATCTGATGCTTCTCCTCCATTGTCAATAGGTTTAGCCCAAGGTAGAAATGTGCTGCAAACGGTATGGAGTAGTGAGGCAGAAAATTTGTCCTCCAATTAATAATCATCTGCTTCATTCTTTGATGGAAGCACTTTGCCCAATTCATCTTCTTTCATGTAAACATTTGGTGGAAGAAGACCACCTATTGCATGTTTAACATATGTTGTTCACTTTGGCTTGAACATTGCCATCAGCGCACCCATAATGCTTTGCTTAATCAGGTCCCAATAGGACTCCACCTTGTAGCCATTGTTGGTTCACAAAGCAAAGAATGAGTTCTTAATCTCTTTGGTCTTTCTTGAAGCTTTACACTTCCAATAGAAGGTGACTCTGGCTGCATCTCCTGCTTCCTTGCCCAAGACTAACTTCAAATCTGACTTGGTCCATCAAGCCAGATTCCCTCTCTTCCCCATTACTTCTGGGCCTTCCTCACAATTACTGGCAGCTATCTTTGCCATGAAATGTGGAAAACTCACTTTCTAGTTCCAAGCCAGAATGTAATGAAAAGCCTGCTCAAGACTTTGATTCAAGCCACTACATCTCAATGCCAAATTGTGAGACTCCTTGCTGCGAGTGAGTTCTTCTTGCTCTTCCTTGCCATTATCTGCTCACGAGTTCTTCAAAGTTGGAAGACTATCAATAGGGGTATTGACAACCATAATGTAGAATATTTGAAACAAGAGAAATCAGAGATTTCAGAGGAATCAAAGCAGTTTGATTCATAGAGGAATGAAGAACTGCTCCAAAATTATAGAGAAGATGAATGAATTACTTTTCAGAATGAATTGAATTCAATCTGGAGTAAGTTAAATAAAATTTAGTGAAATTGGTTGGGTTTTGGGTAGTAGAATTGAAAAACTTATGCTAAGGCATCAAATTTCAGTAACCAATTGCAGAATTTATCATCCAAATTTTGGAATTTAAGTATGGTAGTGTTATGATACCATGTAAGAATATGTACAAGTAGATAGGATGCTCAATAGACTGAATGTTACATGTGTAATAATGCTTGAATTAGAATTATGTCAAAAGATGTCGTGCCAAAGACTATACCCCTCGGGGGTATAGTCCTTGGCACAATACAAAGGGGTGAGCCAAGGGTGATGAAGTGAAAGGCATGGTCATCATGCCCTTCATACGTCCTTTCATACATCCTTTCGATACTTTGTGAAGATTTAATTCAGTTCTATAGTGTGAACTGTAATTTGAAATATTGAACTACTAAATGTCTTGTTACATATCTAGTTACTTTCACACTTGTCTAACATATAGTACTCTTGTAACAAGGGAACAAGGGAGTGTTTTGTAAAAATATTCAGAGTTATTTTTATACATTTAGTTCTGTACTTTTTATTAACTATTTGATCCAAAAAATTTAGCATTAGTAATTATTTTATATTATTTCAAGTTTGTATCAATTTATTGTTGTATTATTGCCAAATTATACTTTATTGACTTTACAAGAGAACATTTACTATTTAAGGAATTGATCCATTTTGGTATCAATGCGAAAGATTATTGCATTGTAATCTTTTTTCTTTTTTCATTTACTACCAACGCGGTGGTTCATAGGAGAGAGTCACCATCTTGGAGTTAACTATGGATACACGTCAAGGAGATCCTTTAGGGGGACCCTTATTTGCCATGGCTCACTTTAGAGCTCTCCTATCTACTACTTTGGCGATGATAGGTTGTGGATTTCTCTCCTTGGCAGATGATACACACATCGTGGGCCCTATAGATCAAATTAGGCATACCTTTGACCACTTGACTACCAAGCTACATCTAGTAAGCTTGAAAGTCAAGGTGTCAAAGTGCATAGCATGGTCCCCTTTAAATATTCCTCCACACCTTGAGCTTCTAGAGGTGTGTATCACATCTATAGATGGACTATGTGTTCTTGGAGTGCCAATAGGATCGGAGGATTTTGTCACATTGAGAGGTCTATTTTGAGAGGTCGATTTTGGAGACTTATGTGATAAAGGTGGGGGGGATCCTTTTCTCTCCAAATGTTATTGTGGCAGATGAGAGATAGTCTATCTCCACGAGCATGAGAGGACTTTCCATCTTTTTATTCACTATCATCAGATTGGACTAGAGGTTTATAGTCTTCCTTGATGGAGCGATAGTGTGAGCATACGCTACATTCTCTCTTAGTTGACTCGTCCATTCCTTAGGCTACTAGAGCACTTTTTTGCTCTTGCTCCAACAAGGGTGTAGGCTCTTGGATCCTAGCTTGATTGTGCATTAGGGCATTTAGACTTGCACCAGCTACTTTCTCTACAACAATGAGGTTTTGCATAGGTTTGGTCCACCCATCTAGATCTTCAATACTCACTTTTGAGTGTGGTTCTACACTAGATGTAGTTGTGGTCTATATGGCATGGTTTTCTTTTCGGGGACAAAGGATAGCTACCCATGATGCTATTAGGGACATAGTGTTTGCTATGGTATGAGAGAGTGGATACTTGGCTCGGAGTGAGCATTCGTATGCATTGTAGGCAATACATGTCAAGGCAGACTTATACTTGGTCTGAGATGACCAGGTGACAGTAGCGGATGTCATGGTTACAGACCTTATGCAATATACAGTTTTGGAGGGAGTAATTACCCATCCCTTGGATAGGCGGCGAGTGTAGCAACAGGTCGCAAGGTCTCCAAGTATAGGGGCATGCAATGAGATCACCTCTTTGTTCCTCTAGCCTTAAATTTATATGGAGCAATAGATAGACACATTTGTCAAGGAGTGCACAAGAGCTTATCATGTTAGGTACCAAGGGATACCACTGCTACTCTCCTACTTTGTAGCATATTTTAGACAACGTGTCCCCATGGTTCTTCAAAGGGAGTGGCTAGTGCAATCCATAGGAGAACAATCACACTAGGTGATGCTTCTTTAGATGCTCCAACTGTTTGTCTACCACATGACTTGCATAGCTGAGATATCTTTGGTGGAGTAGGGCAGATTTCTCATATAGACTGTGTTGGGGTTTAGCACCATATTACCTTTTTCATCTCTCTCTTGCACGGGCTTGATGGGGTCTTGCCATCTTTCGCTTCTTCTACGTGGTCGCCCTTGTTTTCTTCATTGGATGTGTCTCCTTTGTCTTTCAGTATGCTAGTTTCTCTCCGTGGGTGTGCTTTAAACTCATCACCATTGATAAATCCATAAGGAATAAAAGAGCTGAGTTAGGGGGAAACTCAAAACATCAAGAAAACGAGGGGTGTATTTATGAGCCATTAACAACCCTAACAGTACCTTGAAGTTACCTGTGACATTTGATCGATATAAACGTGATAAGGATGGCACGTAGTGTTTTTTATATCATCGGTATCCCTCAACGTTTATGACCAACACCCGATCACGTGTTTGTGTGGCGCCTGTTTCTCCGCAACTTGTACTACACCGGTTTTGGGCTTCTACGAGCACCCTACACACACACGACTCAACACGGGTGCAAAACTAGCGTTTATTTTCCCTGCTGCTCAGCTTTGGTTTTTCATATGCTCCGGACGATCGATAGAATTTGCTCGTGTATTGACGTTTTCTGATGAACCCCGGCGACACTGATGTCCACTTGCCTCAGGTGACGTGAACTTTCGCGAAGTGCGTACAGTGTGTTGTCCTTTCTGTTTGCTTTGTCGCTCAAAGTTGCCGTGCAGAGCCGACCTGGGTGTCAAGAGTTGCTTCCCTAGAATGGTATGCCCATGGTCGAACTTTTATGTAAGCACGTATTGTGCAGGCAGTCAGTTTTGAGGAAGATTTTCACCCTCTCGCAAGGGGAAGGAGATCATTTAGACTTTCAGTTGATCAGATGGAGGAGAAGTAAAGGCTCCCTGATAAACACCACTACTTTGATGGTCCTGTGCTGGTTTCTGGTAGGTAACGTTTCTAGAATGCAGACCGATTGTTGTATTGTACCGGTTAATTTCATCTTAATCAAGTGTTTATCAGGAATGCTGTTCTTTAGAGAAGAGAAGTAATGTGATAGTAATGGCATTTCTAGATGATTATCATGGCCTTGATATTTTCCCAAGGAAGAGCGTGGTTTACGCAGGTCTGTCGTGTGTTTGTTAAACAGGAAGCAGCTGTATAGAGTATATGGCCACAATTTCCTCGAAACAAGTGAGGCATTATCTTTGCAAAGGAGGGGTCATCAAGAAGTACAAAAAAAAACCAAAGAATATGCTGCCATTCGACAACGACACAGATATTCAGAGGTTGAACTCAAACATGGACATGGAAGAAAGCTTCGACCCTGGATTGAAGATTCGGAAATTCCAACTGTAGATCGGCGTGAAGATATGTAACGATGACAGAAAAGTGAAATTTCAGACGTTTCGTGCGCGTTTTGCAGAACCGTAACGAGGTTTTTGTTTACCTAGTCATGATTATTTGGGGTGTTGATGTTGTTATGCTCTGTATCTCCAGATAGGAAGTACAAAGATGCCATGACGAACGTTGCTTGTGAAGTCCAGGTAGTTTCAATTACGAGCGAAGTTCCTATCAAAGATGTTATAAAGACCTTGGTCCAGGTAAACTAAAGATTGTCTAGTGGTAAAAGATATATAGAGAGTACGGTTTTGAGCGCAATATCTGGACAATCCACGGAGAAGAAGATTGTCATCCAGGTTATTTGACTTTATGACTTTGTATGTGGAGCAGAGAAGCATCTGTCGTTAATGACACTCCTCAGCAATCAAAAATCTTGCATACCTGCTTTTTTAGGACTCTAAGGGATATGTTTGTCAGGAGAGCGAAGTTCAGTTTTATGAGCTAGGAAAATGAAAGACTCAGCGGCCCCATCATGTCAAAGATTAGTAGTTGTCAAAATTCGTAGGCTGGAAATTACGTTGGGAATGAGGAGATTGTATGCTGCTCTCTCAAGAAACTTCTCCATCCTCTACAAATGTTACGAAATGAAAAGTGAGAGTGGAGACTCCAAAGTCCACCAAAGAATGGTCTGCGGGACACAAGTCCTGCACGAATATATACAGGTAGAGAAGAAGATACAGAAGTAGGCCGAGTCACTCTTCACCATAACTCTACAGTGGTAAAGTGGTGATTAACTAGAAATGGTGAGTAAAGAATAAACTCTAACTAAAGATTAACTCTCCCGCTGAGTATTAGCTTGTGATACTTCATCAGCAGGAAAGGGTGCGGTTCACATGTTGCCGATACTAATAGCAACACGGGAAAGGCAGATCGTGATATTGATAAGTTGCACCTGACGAATCTGATAGCCCGAGACACATAGTACAGTAGTCATTTAGAGTTGCAAAGACGCGTAGTCAATCGAAACAAACTGCCTGGATGCTGGAAACGGTGCAACTGGCCGAGTAGCAACGATACGCCAAAACCTGAACAAACATGGATTGCATTGTTCGTAGAGGAAGAGAAGTTCGTGACAGTGGCGACCTTTACTTCATTGGATCCAGTACACCCCGCCAGTATTCGAGGACCTTTACCGCCGGTTGTACACCAATGATGAACCCCAAATTTTTAAGGCCAACTTTACAGTCCATTGCACCTCCTCCCACACCAAACAAGCAATCATTAAAGCCCTACTTCCAGTGGGCCTCAAGGCAGTGCTGCTCGCCTCCGATCATCATCTTTGCGGGTTTAAGATGGTCCCGAAGTAAATGTTGCATCCGGAAAGCGCAATCTTTAGCAATCAGTGAAAATGCTTCCTGCATCCCCTTCAGTTATTCCTGATTCTCAACTATTTAAAGGCTAACTAGATAATATACTCTGAAACTTTGGTAGTTGTTGTGGGGAAATGATCCTTCTTGGAAGGTTCCGTATTTAGCCCTTTTGGCAGGTCCTTTCTCTCCTGTTAGTGCTGCTCTAAAGTACAGGTGAGAAGGTGACGCGAGGGCCACGTAGCACAAGTTCAAACCTCTCTGTATATGTAGGCGTTGGTAATGGTAAGTTTATGGAGGATTGCAGCTATCAAATCCTGGCATACTGTTCACTACACTAGTGAAACTACTAAACTGAGGAAACCGACTGTACTGAAAGATCTGGTTGTGATGATGCATGAGCAGGAATCTTCGGATCGCAGCAGCTCGATGACGGCCACTGAAGTGCATCTCTCACTCTATAGCTCTTCCGTACTATGAACGCGACTTAGCAGGTATATGCAGGTTGGCATCGGCAGAATTTCAGGTTCCTTACCCAGCGTCTGTTTGTAAGCTGTAGTTTGTAAAATAATGTGTCTGCATTAACGAAAGATATACTATCCTATGGAGAAGAGAACTTGGCAGTAAGAAAAGTGAGTGTTTGTCCATCGTTTTTTTTGTTCTTTGATGCAGAGTGCTTCCCGCCGCGCTGCAACGATAATGAAATTCTTTGCAGTGTTTAATTGGCTGCTCGTTATTCTGAAATCTACCTCTTTCGTGTTGTGAGCCCGAATTATGTATGGTGCAACTAACATATCGTACGACACACTGATGCTGAAGCCGAAAACCGGTGGCAGATCAATAAATCTTCATAGTTGGATCATAACCCTACAACAATGCTTGATTGTGTGAGACCACTTTCATCTTGCCTCAACTATTGTCCTCTGTGATTTCCCCGTATAAACCTTGCAAGCGTCGTATGTCGAGTTTTTGTCAGGCAGCGTACTCGGTTCAGATCCCTATTATCGTGGCAACTAGCTAACTGCTCGATGCGCATCTTCCTCGTGTGCTGAGCATTGGTTCTACAAACACGGTGATGTCATAATGTTCACGACGCGTCCCATTACGCGCACAAGTTTGAATATATGTCTTCGAGCTGGAGGTCAAACTTTGGAAAATGAACGCGATCTCCGGTGCCACTCACTCTGTCTATCAGTATTGTCAAAAATAACAATGAAGTGCGTCTAGCTGACAACGAGAGCCGAACGTTTATGAAAGTGGGGGTTGCAAGAATGTTAAATGGCCGGTTGAACGTCCATTGAGCACGAGCCAGAAGTACAGAACGTTGGATCCTCGGCGAAGTTGAGCGTAGCAGTGGCCCAGTAAATGGAATCTGCCGCTTACAAGCTTAGTGCGTGGTGTTGAGCCTTAGGAGGTTGGATGTATGTCAATAATTTCTTTGGAATGCGATTCACCCAAAAGCAGAGGTAGGGCCTCTCTCAGCGACAGGTCTTCTGTGAGATCCATGAGGTCGTGTACGAGAAGGATTCCTGCATAGGTTATAATTCAGCTACGTAGTTCCTTCGACAAAGTTGTATTTGAAATCGTGATTCATTACTTCTTCTGCTCCAGTAGTTCTCTTTCCCGGTCAACCTCGTCTCGTCCCCATGGAGCGCCTCTAAAAGCACAATGACATATGCCTCCTCTGATGCTTCGCGACTGCGACTTTGGCGCATGATGTTGTCAGATCTAAATTTCTTCACTGTTCTCCGTCGTGTCTGCATGCCCTCTGCGATTATTCTGTTCTAGTTCCCCGCTCGAGAAAGCTTAAATTTTGAGCAATCTAATCTGCAGATTCTCTGAGTTCGAGACTCAGTAATTAGCATTTTCTGACCTGTTCGGTGCAGGTAGCGTAAGCACCTGCATGTGACTGATGATGCAAGTCCTGCGGACGACTGACACGAAGACTTTGAAATTGCAGGATGCCGTAACATGCAGACACCAATCTCACCTGTAGTACTACTGTCACCCGATCAGTGATTCAGTGGTAACTTTCTAGGACGTTTTAACCCTTTTAACCCTCTCCCTCATCGAGTCAAGCACTACGTTGTATGCAACCTGGAGACGTGCGCGAAATGAAGAGTTGTTGTACAAATGCTGTACTCAAGGGCCGGCCAAGGCGAGTTCTGTAATTTGCTTGTTCAAGGCGAGTTCATTGTAATATTCATTTGTTAGAATTTAAGATTATACCATTCATTTCTCGAGTTCGCAGTGTTGGTTCTCAACATCAAGTATGAACACAGAAATGACAATTCAGAATGAATTTCAATGTCTGTTTCAGGTTTAAGAGCGTCCTTCAACCAGAATTAGAATGAGCTTGTCCAATTATGCAACGTATACGTATTGAAACTGTTTGCACAACTGAGCTTTGGTGAATTATACCTCGTCTTTCGTGCAATACTAGTTGCTCGTCATTGACTCATGCTGTAAATGGATGGTCGAATCAGTCTCAACACATCAAAACTACTGCCGTCTCATTGTGACTGCATTCATTCCCCTTGTGTGCTGTTTTAGATGAAATCAATCCGGTGGGTGCTTTGATCCTCATGAAACTGGAACCTCCATGTAAAGTTCGGAAGCCTGAAGCTAGAATCCTCACGTTCCTATAGGATCTAAATAACTCAGAATCGAGCTCTCATCAGCAGCCCAAGCTGCAGCAAGCACGGTAGGACCCAATAATAGAGAAACGAATTCTAGTTTCCATAAGATGAACTTCTTGAGATTTGAATCTCACAAGTAAATGGATAGAGGAGGGGAAACGGGAGAGGAGGGAGGAATGAGGAGAGTATTTTCAAGAGTTTTAGAGAGTTCATATGCATACTTCACAACATGAGTTCATAATAAATTTGGTTTATTTTTCAATTTTGGTTACATTGGTATTTAGAGTGAAGGTTACTATGAATTGACTAGTTGAGTAGAAAGTTGTGAGTACTTTTATGATTTTTAAGGTTTAAAGTGACTATCTCACTTTGAGAGCTAAGGTATGGGTAATGAATTTTCATTTTTAATATTTTTGTATTCATATTTCAGTGTTATGGTAATTTTAGCTAAAAGACATTGAAATAAAAATTGAAAATTATGATAATTTATAATTTTAAGCCTATGGAAAGATTATATTTATTTTAGTGAGTTGGGATGTGATGTATTGTAATTTTACAAGTATTGTAAAATATAGAGAGGAGTATCATGGGTTTCTATTTTTATTCTTATGCTAGACATGGCTACATTTCTCCATGTGGGGTTGCTTGGAGCGGCTTAGGATACAGTATGTTCTTTGTATCATTGATTTTTTACCTTGCAAAGGGTAAAGATTTATAAGAGAAGGATACACAAGGATTATGATTGTACTATTTGGGATGTTCATGTTAGGCAAACAACCACATTGATAGCCATTATACTTGGGATTATGCACATTTCCTCTATTCCTTTGTGGAAGTGGTTAGCATCTCAAACGGGTAGTATTTTGGGGTTATTTGATATTAGTTTTCCATGTCCACATTTATTCCAAAGGCTACCCCATACACTCCATGATGAGGCTAGATAGACTTTTCATCTACCACTTGATCGTTTGGCATGTGATCATTGGATGAGTTAGCATGGTTCTTATTCCTCTTACTCTTATGATGATGCCTTTGTTATGTTAGAGGGAGGGGAACGTGCGGGGCATAGGGAGGTGGTTGCTAGATTTTGTCAATTTCAAGCACGAGATTGGGCTACCCTATAGTTGTAGTCGATTAAGGCTACATATATTAGGAGATAGTTTATGCCATAGGATACCATAGAGTCCACTCAATTATGGCAATGTAGTACATTGGGTCAAGCAAGAGAGTTTAGTAGAGCAACACAAGCACTACATCCTTTGTCTATGGTTAGTCCCATTGATGAGACTATCTCATTACATCCTATGGTAGGAGAATGAGTACCATTAGAGGTATTAGATTATCAGGCTGAGTAGCTTTTATATCTTGATAAGTAGATTTTTGCACAAGCATTGTGCACTACCTCGCACTTCTCCTCAAGAAGATTGTTAGAGATGGTATATGAGCATCTTAGAGATTTTTTTCAGGAAAATGATTATTCCAGTCAATTTATCAAGTTATTTCAAGTGGTTGCAATAGTTGCGAGGGGAGATATTCCTACATAAGCTAGCCTTGTGTTAGAGGCTAGTCAACTTCTTGCAATGGAGAAAGGCATGGGGTGCATCAGACCAATTTCCATTGCAAAGATCTTTTTGCACTTGGTTAGCTGCACCATTGTCCTTCAAAATCAATCTCACTTATGAGAGCACCTCCATCCACATTAGTTTGGAGTAGCTATACTTAGAGGTTGCAAGGCTATTTCTTTAGGCATCATGGTACTCCTAGATATCCATCCGGGGTGGGTTGTCCTACATGTGGATGTTGAAAATGCTTTTAATAGTATCTCTCAAGCATCCATCTTTAGAGAGCTTAGGGAGGCCTGTGGATCCTTGGCAAGTCTCATACTCTTTGTGTGGTCATTCCATGGCTCTCTTGCTTCCCTTTACCACCAGCATGGGTGGTCATAGGAGGGAATCATAGTCTTGGCATTAGTTGTCAATACACAATAGGGACATCCTTTAGGAGGACCTTTGTTTGCCATGGCTCACTTCAAAGTTCTCTTAGCTACTACTTTGGCCATGCCAAGTTGCGTATTTCTTTCCTTAGTAGATGATACACACATTGTGGGCCCCATAGATCAGATTAGGCAAGCCTTTGATCACTTGGATACTTGAGAGTCAATGCATCAAAGTACAAAGCAAGCTCCCCTTTAGGTATCCCTCCCCACCTTGAGTTTCTAGAGGGGTGTGTCACATCTACATATGGATTGTATTCTTGGAGTACTAATAGGATCTGGGAATTTTGTCACATGTATCTTAGATGCTACTCTTGTAGAAGATATTCTCTATGTGGATGACTTTCCTCTTCTAGGAGATGTGCATGTAGCATTTGGTATACTCTCCTCTAGTATTATCCATTGATTGACTTATCTTCTTTGCACGGTTCTACTTTCCTTGATTTTCTTATCACATTGTATAACTTTTGATAGGATGATTATGGGAGTCTTTGGTGATATCATCGGACCAAGAACATTTGAGTGTGATGGGAGATTTGGCACATAGACACAATATCTCTGTTGATCTCATGCGGAGAGGTAGGCTTATTATGTATAGAGAAGATGGCACCTATAGCATTCTGGGGTGGTAGTGCTCTCTTTGCACCCCTATTTTCCTCCCATTTTGTAATTGTTGAAAGGCCAATTTTGGAGACTTATGTGACAAAAGTGGAGGAGGGATCTTTTCTCTCTGAGTGTTATTGGGAGATGAGAGATGGTCTATCTCCATGGGCACGGGAGGACCTTCCATCCTTTGCTTCACTATAGTCAGATTAGACTAGAGGTTTGCAGTATTCCTTGATAGAGCAAGAGTGGTCAACATATGTTATATTCTCTCTTAGTTGACTCATCCATTTCTCAGGCCACTAGAGCACATTTTCTCTTGCTTTGACAAGGGTGCTGCAGTCTCTTGGATCATAGTTCAATCATGCATTAGGGCATTCCAATTTGCACCAGCCACTTTCTCTCCATTGATGAGGTTCCACCTAAGTTTGGTCCACCAATTTGCATTTTTGTTACTCACTTGTGAGTGTGGTTCTACACTAGATGCAACAGTGGTCTACATGACATGATGTCCTTATGGAGGACAGAAGATAGCTACCCATGATGTCATATGGTGTATAGTGTTTGCTATGGCATAAGAGAGTGGATACCTTGCTTTGAAGGAGAGTTCATATTTTTTGCATATAACATGTGTTAGAGCATGCTTATACTTGGTCCAAAATGATCAAGTGATAATGTGGATGTTGTGGTTACAGACACTATGCATCATGCAGTTTTGGATGGAGTGATTACTCATCCTCTTGGATGGGGGACGAGTAGAGAAGCAACATGTAAGTTCTCCAAGTATAGATCATGTTGTGAGGTCACTTGTTTTTTCCTCTATCCTTGGAGTTATATGGACCTATGGACATGGCGTTTGACACATTTTTTAGGGAATGCACGAGAGCTTATTGTATTAGACGCAAGAGGGTACCATTCACACTCTCATATTTTGTAGAATACTTTAGATATTGTATGTCCATTGTTCCATATAGAGCATTGGTTGGTACAATCCATAAGGGAGAAATCACTCTAGGTTATGCTTCTTTGGATGTTTCAATAGTGTGTAGACCTTACTACTTGCATAACTCTATTATCTAAATGGGGATAAGGCAGATTTATCATTTCGATAGTATTGGGGCCTAGCCTCGTTCTATCTTTTTTTCCTCTCTCCCTTGTAGGGATTGATGATAAAAGGCGACCGTGTAGGAAAAATGAAGGATGGGAAGACCCCATCAAGCCAAACAAGGGAGAGACAAAAAAAGGTAACATGGGGCTAAGCCCCAATAGAGTCTGTATGAGAAATCTGCCCTACCACACCTAAGATATCCAAGCTATGCAAGTCGTACGGTCTACACACAACTGGAGCATCCAAAGAAACATCACCTAATGTGATTGCTCTCCTATGGATTGCACCATCCACTGCCCTTTGTAGAGCAATGGACACACGCTGTCTAAAATATGCTACAAAGTATGAGAGTGAGAGTGGTACCCCCCAACGCCTAACATGATAAGCTCTCATGCACTCCCTGACAAATGTGTCAAATGCCATGTCCATCGCTCCATATAACTCCAAGGCTAGAGGAACAAAGAGGTGACCTCGCTACATGCCCCTATACTTGGAGACCTTGCGACCTGCTGCTGCACTCGCGGCCCATCCAGGGCAATGTGTAATCACTCCCTCCGAAACTGTATCCCGTGTAGGGTCCATGACTACAACATCCGCTACTGTCACCTGATCATCTCCGACCAAGTATAATTCTACCCTGACACGTGTTGTTTGCAAAGCATACGAACGCTCCATCCAAGCCAAATATCCACTCTCTCGCACCATAGCAAACACTATGTCTCTAATGGCATCATAGGTAGCTATCCTCTGTCCTCCAAAAGGACACCGTGTCATGTGGACCACCGCTGCATCTAGTGTAGAACCACACTCACAAGTGAGTAGTGAAGATGCAAATGGGTGGACCAAACCTAGGCGAAACCTCATCAATGTAGAGAAAGTAGCCGATGCAAGTCGGAAAGCCCTAATGCACGATCGAGCTAGGATCCACGAGCTGTGAGCTAGGATCCACGAGCTAGGATCCACGAGTTGCACCCTTGCCACAGCAAGAGCGTAGATGTGCTTTAGTAGCTTGAGGAATGGACGAGTCAACCAAGAGAGAATGTAGGGTATGCTCACACTGTCGCTCCATCAAGGAAAACTGTAAACCTCTAGTCCAATCTGACGATAGTGAAGCAAACAGTGAAAAACCCTCTTGTGCTCGTGAGGATAGACTATCTCTCGTCTGCCGCAATAACACCTGGAGAGAAAAGGATCCTCCCTCCACCTCTTTCACATAAGTCTCCAAAACTGGCCTATCAGCAACCACAAAATGAGAGACAAGTAGGGGTGCCGAGAGAGCACAACTACCCAAAAATGCTTTAGGTGCCATCTCCTCCATAAAAAGCAAGCCAACCCCACCACATGAGATCGGTAGAGCCGTCTGTCTATGTGCCAAATCCACTGTCATACCCTCAAAGTCCTTGGTCCAATAATATCACCAAAGACTCCCATAATCCTCCTATCAAATGCTCTCATACGTGATAGGAAGGACGGTGAGGGTGGAACTGTATGGATGAGGTAGGATGGTCGACGAGCAATACTGGAAGAGAATATACCAAATGCCACCTGCGGATCTACTAGTAATGGAAAGTCATCCACATGGAGAACATCCTTTGCAAGGGCAGCGTCCAAGAAGCGTGTGACAAAATACTCCGATCCTACTGGCACTCCAAGAACACGAAGTCCATATGTGGATGTGATACACCCCTCTGGATGCTCAAGGTAGGGAGGGATACCTAAAGGGGACTATGCCCTACACTTTGGAGGGATTGATGGGGTCTTCCCATCCTTCTTGTGTTCTTTTGGTTGCCTTTTCTCTATTTGTAGATGTTAACACCCGACATTGATTAGCGGTCAAGCTGCCCACGTCGGATGAAAAGCAGAAATTTGCTACGCATGGAGAGTTATCGAGCAAACATAAGACCGCCACGCTTTTCTCGATGTATCCTTCCAGATGCTTAATTCGATGAACGCGTTAAGTTTGACTCATAATCGCTCACCGCATGGTTTCTTTAACAAGAATTCAAGGTCTGTGGAGCTGTAAAACTTGGCATGATGGAGTTGCAGATTTACCGACTGTTAATGTCAAACATGGCCATACTTGGCCATAATTGACCAGCGAACACCACTCTTTATATAGCCTGAACAACTGGAGACACTTCGATGCCACGGTTGAAGGTCATGGCCCCGTTGACAATGTATAAAGGACTTGAACTAGCAAGCATAAGAACTGTTCATTCGATCGCTGTTGATTGCTACAAAACTCAGCTAAAGGATGTAGTACCGGTGCAGAATTTTGCGCTATTCGTCTTCTGCACGAAGAACTTTTCACAATTTCCATTTTTTATATTTGCTTACCAGATATTCATGTGAAATCAGAGTTCGCAACATACTCCACCTTTGCAAATACTCGAGCTTTATTTTCGAGCAAGCTGTACAGCACTGGACATTGATGAATTTCGACGTAAGTGGTAGACTTTTTCTACTCAAGTCTCCTCGTGGTGTATTCAGACACTGGTTATTTTGTGTTTCTTGCCGCAAAATTTGCAGTGGTCATGTCCCAGCAAAGCTTTTGGACTGCAAACGTCTTCTGTGATACGTCTAATGAGCGTTCACTCCGACAAATGGCTAAGCGCAATAGTCACGCCTCAATATTTGATTGATCGCGATATTCAACTTGGAAAGGTTTGGCTTTTGGATCGGTTGCGTACTTGTTGAGATTGCTCAGTGTTTGTCTTTTGGACTGCCAATAGGTTGAGATCCCGGATTCAAACTCTAAATTCTCTGAATCAGCTGCTAGTATATCCAGCTCAAGAAACCCATTTCAAGTTATGCTTAAGTCATTATGACCCAAGACTAGGTCAATTGCCTGACTTACATCTACCCGGTAAGAGAGGGAATTTTAATCATGGTAACTGGACGTTGTTTTCGCATGTGACTTAACACTTTGCTTGATCACATTCTCAATAAAGATAAGAACTTTGGAGAAATTTTTTTCAATTCAGCTTAAAATTTTGACTTATATTTTTTAACTGGATAAGTGTGTATGGAGGCATTTGCTTACTACTTGTTACCAGGCAAGGATAACTTTTACACTTAAATTACAATGGCCTCTGCGTTATATCTGCACCTAGGACCATTTCTGGTAACGTCTTACATCTTTGTTCTATTAAGATTATCTAGTTTGGATCCCTTTTCTAAAGTATGTTCTAGATCTATATGGTAAAATACTTTTGCCTTACCTTGATATATTTTCAAGATTGAATATAAAATGCACTATAAGATATAAACCACAGTAATTCCCATAAATATGAAAAATCAAGAGGAAGAACTAAATTATACATTGTACAAATCTTCTGTCAGAGAAATAGGTATCTACACATTTAAATTACTCATTATGTCATACTAGTCTGCTAAATGCTTAGTAAACGATGTTTTTCCCCATGGACGAATGCTTATCAATAATAAGTACCACTAAAATATCAATTCAGCTCATTCTTGTTTTGAAACGCAAATGTGTATTGAAACAAGAATGAGCTGAATCCTTAGAGTAAGAAGTTGCGCAAACATAGACCCACAAGAGAAGGTTCATGAATCCGTTTAAAATGTGAAGCACACATCACGCCAGCGACGGTGTTTGGCTACCGTGTTCACATTGTAGTAGCATTGGCATAATTTAAGGATATAAAACTTAAACTCAAATCAAACCCCAAAAACGCTTTCACAGTTTAGTCAAGTTTGCACCAAATATAGCCACTGGACGCGCAGATGCCATAACTCTTAATACAAGGCACGGGCCATGAGCCCTCAACGTAACGTTGGGACGTAATTTTCTAAATAATACCTGGACAGCCTTGAGAGTTTGACATAGGACATTACTTAAAACTCGTCTCGAAACCGAGGGTGGTGGTTGACACACCTTCTCTTTCTTCAACTGAGGGCCGATGAGACTCTTCCATCGATTTTTACCGCGTTCACATTATTGTTGAAGAAAAGATCAACGCATTCTCTTCCTCAATCCTCGTGGTATTTTTATCCTCAGTATTTTTAGGCTATTGCAACGAGGGTATAGAATATCATTAAGGAGCCTTGTCTTTTTGGTGTGGTAAAGTTCTCACTTTAGCTCCATAGGGATGTGGTCCACCACATGGCAGGTAGTTACACTTTGGAATCCCGCATCGAACCTCCCAAGATTTCTAATCAAGCAAATACCCTCTACCAGGGGCTCCACCGTCGGGATCAAGTGGCATTGCAACTCTTCAGATTGTGCGGTTATGAATTCCGTACGTTGACCATGAGGGATTTACATTGAACCTCGAAACCTAATGTTTGCTTTGTATATCTAGCTATGTGCCGATGCCAACATCGTTGAATATGTCAAGGATATGTCAAGGTCCAACCTGATCATGAGTGTGGGTGAACCTGCAAGAGAAAGAGTCTGCTATCAAACCGTTGTTGCATGTCTCGCATGCAAGCAATATGTCTTTATTAGAAAATCGAAATATTCACTTTTGTTTAAAACTCTTGGATCAGTGTCCATGTTGTTGTCCTCTTGTCTTTCTCTCCCAGGAATAATATACTCTCGCTCGAGAGACAAGGCAAAAGAATTGGACCCAAGTTGGGGCGTGGGCGACATAATAGCGGCACAACATGGGTCCAATTTTTTCGCAGATGGGTACATCATTCGACTCATAATATGGTTCGTAAATGCTGGGATTTGGACGACCTGTTGCACACCATCATCACGCAAGAGCCGACAATGTTTAAAGCACGTAGGTCTCGGATCTTTGCGTCTACGTTTCTTCCGTACGCGCGCACATCTACTCGAAGATCTATGAGTATCTACGGTTGACGGTCTTCTTCTGGTGTATGAATTTCGTTAACATTATTGTAATTTGCTTAAGCTCTTAATTTGGGGATCATGATCAGACGCGACATTGGGTCTAAAGCGCTGCAGGGGATGTCACAGATTATACGGATACCCCGAACATCAGTTCCGTGGGCTTTGATTCGAACCTCCAATCTGTGGGCAAAGTGGTTTCGTGATCATCGGTTTCTGTTAAGCCAGAGGCTGCCAATTGAAGAAGTTTGCTGTCATGAGTATTCGTTGAACACAACCAATATAAAATCAAAATTTCGACCATTAATTATTTAAGGTTATTTGGGGGCATGGTGTATGGCATGGCACAAGCCTGTAGCTCTGGTTCGATATCAATTTGAAATGTTCCCGATGAGTTCACATCAAAGCGCAAACAATAGTAATGAACTAGGATCTTACTCGTGAGTGTAGACAGCACGTATCAATACCATATCCATATGATATCAATATTAATATCTATATCAATTCTCAAAACCTCTATCCAGACTTGTCTCAAGCAATTTCAGCATACTTTAGGCCGCCGTACTCGCCAAAATTAGGATCACGGAACTATTTACCGGCAGGTGGACCGGTGCTTGTAGATAATGAACTTATTGATGAGGTCGTGAGATTGTGAATGTCTCGCGATCGTCGGCTTATTCTTTTGAGCGATGGCCTTGCACATAGGTGCAGTTGGTAGAGCCTTCCCCGACCTCGCTGCAGCACTCTCAGTGGTCGCAAGCTATAAACTGGTTTTGGCGGGATTTCTTAAAGAACGACAGTAGGACTCTTGGACGTAACGCGAGCACGAGTGCCAGTGGGTTAATGGGTCCAAATCAGTCGTGCTCGTGGACTGCTCTCTGACAAAGTGAGCTACGTTCTTTGGTTTTCTTCGCGGATTGGTTTTTTGGACATTAATAATCTTCCTTCTGGAAACAAATCCTTTATTACGTTCCTTTCTCAGCAAGAGCGTTTCCTACAAACTTTTCCCGCAGTACAGGGGACTTTCGGATTCTTCTGGACTTGGCCAGGCTTGTCGCGCTTCTTGTCGCCCTCTAGCTTCTGGTGCTGGTCCTCCGGTTCCTATGTCGACATGCGTTGCTGTTGGTTTGTCGTGGATTCTTCTGGATTTGCTTTGGCCATTCGCGGAACTGTGGGCTGGAATCGGAGAGGTTACTACAACCGCAATAGCAAATGCTGTATCGATTCGAATAGCAAATGGTTGGAATCCTCCATGACCACCAAGCCGTTGCGCATGTACAGACCCTGACATATCGTTCTGAACTCAAATCAATAAATTTATGTCATGATCACCCTTTGCAGGCTTTGAACCTTCGTACTGCCTGGAATGCTCAAGATTGAATTCTTAGATGGGCTTCTTTCCAAAATGAGATCAGTGAAGGATTGAGTAACACGTATTCTTCTTTACCAATTGAGATGTGTGCATGATTCAATCGTCACTCGTTCTTGAAGTTATCACAGGATTTTCCGCTCAAACCTTGGAAGATAAATAACCTGTAAACATGCAGAAACATTAAATCCCAGAGTAGGGGCTTAGCCCCATGTTACCTTTTTTGTCTCTCCCTTGTACGGCTTGATGGGGTCTTCCCATCCTTCGTTTTTCCTACGCGGTCGCCTTTCACGAGTAGCATGATCGAGATTTTACTAGGACGCATCTGTACGGGAATTGGCTTTGGCTTCCAGTAAGTCGACAGGGACAAATGGAGGGAAAAATAACTACTGCATGTTCCACCATGTAGAGGTTTGGACTTCTTAATATTTGAGCTCACGGTTTCTAAGATCGAGTCTCAGCTTAAACGCGGGTCTTAAACGCGGGTTATTGACAAAATCGTCTATAAAACCTGTAAAGCTCTTGAAATATAGGACGCCAGGCTGGGAAACAAAGCCGTCTAAAGTTGCTCATCCAAGTCATACAGCGACGGGTGGGTACCCACCCTCGCTAAAGTTCCAGCTTCAAACCACGGTCAGCAGTGGTAATTACTTCGCAATCCCGTAGAAATATCGATGGAGAAACTGGAAGCTCACTAGATCACGGGAAAAGAAGGTGACAGAGTCAGCGCCTTCCTGTTAGTCCTCTTTCAAGGAGTTATGAACTCAACCCACATGTGCACAAACCGAACGTGGGCCAAAGTAGAGGGGACAAAACGTATGAGTCAGCTAAACATCCGATCAGCTCTAACTTCTAATCGACGTTGGTGCGCGCGGCACTCGCGGCCATGCGATTTCCAAGCTCTAGTACACGCCTTAAATAGGACAACGAACACATACGATGTGGTACCTTACCGTACCTCCTAGGAAATGCGACACACATAGGATAACGATCTGGTACCATATCATACATCCTAGTGCCTAGCGAGGTTGACTTTTAGCATCAGAAATTATGCTTACTATGTCTTAATGACTGGGATATGCTAGGGGATTGGCAGAGCCTTCAATACTGAGCAGTTTGAAGAGATGTTACTAGGGATCCCATTCAGGAAGCACTTCAACCGAATATAGAGCGCACAGATTGCGGCCATGGGAGCAACTCGGGCATCTTACCTCGGGCATAACCAAAATAAGCAAGTCTTATCTACGATTGCCACTTTGCGGCAAAGATGGTAGTTACTCCATTTTTTAAGCTCGGTTTGTGGCATCGAATGCCCCGGAAAGTCGACAAACGAGCATCCCGTAGAAATGGGTATAAAATCCAGAGTTCAACACGTAGAGTTGCATCTACGCAGTTCAATCGGAGGTGGAAAGTCTCCCTGGTCTAAAACATGGCGAACAACTTGCAGCTCTTGTTTGTGTGTCTGTTGGCTACTGCAGCTGTAGTCTCAGCAGGATACGAGGCTTCCTGCGGATACGGTGAAGAGTTCAAGCATGGCAAATGCGTGAAGGTGCACCCCAACTGCGGGTACGGGGAGAAGTTGGAAAACGGAAAGTGCGTCAAGATAATCGTCGAGTGTGAGTACGGTTACAAGAACGAGCACGGTAGGTGTGTCAAGATTGAGTGTGAGCACGGTTACAAGTACGAGCACGGTCAGTGTGTCAAGATTGTCATCACCTGTGCATACGATGAGGAGCTCGTCTACGGCAAGTGTGTGAAGAAGGTCCCTACCTGCGGCTACGGCGAGAAGCTCGTCCACAACAAGTGCGTCAAGATCGAATGCGAATACGGATACAAGTTTGATCACGGTAGCTGCGTTCAGATTAAGTGCGACTACGGATACAAATTCGAGCACGGTAAATGCGTTCGGATCAAATGCGAGTACGGCTACAAATATGAGCATGGACAGTGCGTTAAGATCCAATGCGAATACGGCTACAAGTACGAGCACGGACAGTGTGTAAAAATCCAATGCGAGTATGGCTACAAGTACGAGCACGGAAAGTGTGTCAAAATCGTTCCTACATGCGCATACGATGAGAAGCTCGTACACGGAAAGTGCGTGAAGATCGAATGTGAGTATGGCTACAGGTACGAGCATGGACACTGCGTCAAGATCCAATGTGAGCACGGATACCAGTACGAGCATGGACAATGTGTGAAGATCGTCCCAACGTGCGCCCCCTATACCGAGTGGAAGTCCTGCGCTGCATACGTCCAGAAGAACAACTACTACAAGGGTCATGATAAGTGGTCTCCTACCCCCGAGTACAACTCTCACTGCTGCCTACTAGTGAAGAAGGAGTCCACCAGCTGCTTGTGCAAGGCCGTGAGCACCAACTACGCTCATTACGAAATGGACTACGAGCGTGCTGCCCAGCTTCCCAAGTGGTGCAAGAGGTCTATCCCAAAGGGAACTAAGTGCAACGGTAATTCATTACCATCTGTATCAATCTTCGCAGATTGTGAGAATATGTATGACTTGATTTGCATGGCTCATTTGTCGGCATGTTTTTCCGTTTACTTCTCTGATAATTTTACCCACAATCTCTAGAATGGAATCAGAGATAGTGGTTGAATTTTCTCCACATGGACTGACTATGAGTTCTTCTTCCAGGCAAGCCAATGTACGGATACGTCGAGGAGCCCTACCACTAAAAGTTCAATCATTTACCTCTGGAGCAGGAGAGAAGGGAGCTGGCGTTTTCCCACACGACCAGACACTAGAGGGAGAATAATATTTCCATCCGAGATTGTGTGTAGTTAAGGATGCACTAGTTTGTAGTAACAACTCGAGGTCAATCACTGCTCGTGATATGCCTGGTGTCTTACTTGTAGGCCTTTCACATCAAAGGGCCAGCTATTGAGGCACTTAGTTGCAGTGCACTCTAGAATTATACAATATATGTACCGTTTGACGATTTTTAACATGTGGGAAGAAATTGCAGTTTTCAATGTAAAGAGATCCGGTACAAATTGCAGCTATGTCTAGTTGTTTCCTCTTGATGAACTGTTTTTGTCACAGTTAAATTGGCCGAAGGAGATCTAAGTACAAGTCCTGAACGAGCTATGAGTAAAATACTGCTCCGCCTGTGAAAGGTGGCCACGCACCTATTACAGAGCGTGGTCAAGGCGATGACTTTGCCATCTTTGTGTGGTCAGTCTTTCAAATCATGCCTGTGATGCAATTTAGAAACACTAGTCTATTGCTTGTCATCCGGAGATGCAATAGCACTAGATGCTCAAAGTTTAGGAAAGCGGAAAACTTCGAGCCCCAGCCCTAAGAGTCCAGCTTGCACGTTTACATCATCTTAGCGACCTCTGCTATGGTACTTAGTGGCAAAGTCCTGGTTCCCGGATAAGAAGGCAAAAGACTGTACCCGTACAAAATTCAAAACTCTACGTCGTGGATTTTAGCATTCTCCTCAATACATCTGAGACAGCGCTGAGTCAGTCAGCATGATTTGACTTCCCATGGTAGAGATGGATATTGACGGATTTTCTATAACACGCGAAAGTTCATAGCATGGCGAACCCCTCCTCCAATCGATCCACGCAGTGAGAGACATTAAACAATCGAAAACATTCATGCACTGTGACACGTTCACGTCGGCGTCCATGCAGCCGCGCTGGAACAGACTGGGAACTACAATGGTGATGCACGCCGTAAACTCTATCTTGCCTTCCGGGACTGTTATACGGACAGTTCTAAGATACTGGGACTGTTATACGGACAGTACTAAGATACTAGGATGTCTTTTTCGATGCAACACTTAATGACCAAAAATCTGCCAACAATTTAAGGTGTTGACTTTGTACGTATTTTGTCTCCATAGGAGATTGCTTCCTTTATGTTTCAGACGGTAAAGGTCAAAGAACTAGAGTACAGTCATCCTCCAACTTCAGTTTGTCATCCTCCAGCTTTCAAGATTCGGATCTGGGGATCCCTTGACCTGTGACAGCTACGTGAATGGCGCTCAATTAAGTGACAAGTACAATGGGGTCCAAGGCTTGGACCGAATCTTCTTGACTTCTGCTTTCCGAATACTTTAACCGGATTATAGAAACTCAAACGTAACAACATAGATTTTTGGTTATCTTTCAGAAAATTGAGTTCATTCTCTGCCGAAATTTCGCAGAGATTTGATTAACCGCGCAGTTTTAATATCATATAAGAACATTGTTGTTCTCGGCTACCTAGATGACATATTTTACTTCTGAACGAAATGGAGTAATTCAACATTCGTGCAAAAAATTGAACGGAAAAGTAAATCTGAAATGGATTCAACCAATGTGTTGAATTTTTATCTTGGTCCGTATTGACCAAGAAGGGCGTTGCTTCTGTTGCAGACCAGGAGAGCAGATTCTAGACTGTACCGGCTTAAATTCAATAGCTGGGTGCCGACATTGGCCCGACTTATCAAGCTAAGGTTTTGTTTGACTCCATTTCTTTGACTTCCAGTAGATATTGCCCAGCCGCATCTTGGAGTTGAGGCCGATGTTATTAGCACAATTGTGCTTATTGATAGGAAATGAGTATAACGCAATTGTGACTGAAATTTCTTGACATATCATTTTCATCGTAATGGTCAACGAAACAACTCTTCCGACCTAGTTGACTGCATGCTTTATCACAATATGTAGGCAGCCGAGAATTTGTTTCCAACAAGTTTGTGGAGTCAAGTTTGATCAATTTAAGCTGCAAATTTGGACTGATTTGATATGCTAGTGACATAAGGAAATGAACACTCGCTGTGCAGTACTCATGGGGTTATCTAGTCTGCAAAAGTTAGATGTTGACAAATACCTTTGATGATGATAAGATATTCGGACTACAGTGCTAGCTCGTGTAAATTCAAACAGTTTGGTTACATTCATTTACATCCGGTCGACGCTGGATAACATCAACCAGTTATTGACACCTGTGGCGAATTTTCGCGTCGCATCAAGCAATTATTGACGCCTGTGGCGAATTTTCGCGTCGCAATTACACCATAGCTACTTGCATCTGGATAGTACGTGAGCTTCATGCATAGTTGAATCCCTCAGGTACACAAATCATCAAGACCAAGAATCTTAGTATTCTCAAAAGAGGAAAAGTGCCGTTTCTCGTCGGCCAGCAATTCTATGCGGATGCTGACACCTTCCAGTCGATATTCTATCTTATGGCACAGGCATATTCTATCTTCCAGTCGATATTCTATCTTATATATGTCACTTTTTTTGCCTCCCTTGTACGGCTTGATGGGGGTCTTCCCATCCTTCGGTTTTCCTACGCAGTCGCCTATTTCTCTTATGGCACAGTGATATTCCAATTCCGTTTGAGATTTCCGTTGTCCTTATTGTACTTTTTTGTCTTTCCCTTGTACGGCTTGAGAAGGTCTTCCCGTGCTTCGTGTTTTCTGCACGGTCGCCTTTCTCTATTGAATTGTGCAAGTTTACTCGGCCAATTAAAGATCGTCCTTGAAAACACATAGATTCCCGTAAATCTTGGCTGAATGTAGTAAATCCACCTCATATAGATTCTATTGGGGCTTAGCCCTATGTTTTTTCATTTTCTCACCCTTGTACGGCGTGATGTGGTCTTCCCATCCTTCGGTTTTCCTACGCGGTCGCCTTCTTCTCGTAAATGGGTAAAAGGTAAAATGGGTAAAAGGTAAAATGGGACCCATTTTACCTTTTTCGTCTTCCCATCCTACGGGTCACGGGTTCTGTTCTCCACGCGGTTGTCTTTTTCCTTCGTATGTCATTCTCACTCGAGGAGCTTTTCCTAGGTAGCGAAATATGGCAAGGGGACTTTCATTTTGAACTAAAATACAGAAAAAGGTCATCAACGTTCTTGCGCGACGAAAATTAAGTTTCACCGCATGGACAAAATTCCCTCCATTGATTAAAAACATTTTAACAAGATGTCCTAGATATTTTAATCAAAGGTCCATACAGCGAAATCGGTTCATCGGGTGAGTTCTATATAAGTAATTTGAGTTTCCTATATATTCCATCTATGTATTAATCTAGGATATTCCCAAGACCTCTAGGGTCTTCCATCCTCCTTTATCCTTGCATGTTGCTTTCTCTATTAATCTAGGGAACTTTAATTGTTTTATTCATTTATTTATTTACATGTGGATGTAGAGTAACATGACATGGACTCTAAAATCAGTCAAATTTCATTAAAACCCTGAACCCCATTACTTAAACTCTCTATAGAAAACCCAATGTTATAAAGTTAATTGCCTTTACCTTTATAACATTGGGTTTTCCTTCACCATACATATTCCGTCTAGGTATTCATACGTGGAAATACAACCACAAATCCACGTTCAAGTTCGAATAACATTATACACTTGTCCTCAAAGCAAATAGATACCCTTTTTTGATATCTTAAACGATATAGGGAAAATTTTCACCCTATATACAACCCATATAAAGTAGTCAAATAATTAAATTGGTATGTATTGATGGTTAAGATTTCATGCATCAACATTATTGACAGTATAAAAAATGTAAAGACAACTCATTTTTCTGCTTGAAAATATAGATGAAGTCAGCGAATTTTAGGCACATGTTAACTTATAAGTGATTTGTCCAAATAATAAAATTTTGATCCATCAATCATGTGTATAAAGTGGAGAGTAGTGTGAAAAACCCATTTCTCTAGAAAACTTGCATTAAAGTAAGAAAAAATTTTAGCCACAAGTCACCTTGTAAAAGGTGTATATGTATTGATAGAAAACATTGAATCCACCAACCACATAGATGGTGTAAAACATACACAAAAAATCATTTTACTATTTGAGAATATGAATAGAAGTAGGAAAACAATGGCCACATGTCACCTTAAAATTGGTTTGTTGATGACTAAAAATTAATACATCAACCAAGAAGAAAGTGTAGGAGATACAAGAAATATTAATTTTCATATGTGAAAAAATGGGTGAAAGTAGGAAATTATAACCACGTGCCACCTCATCAGTGGTTTTTATTGAGTGCTATGATTTAATCTATCAGCCACCTAGAAGTGGTTGAAAATACAATAAAATTTCATTTCTCTACTTGGAAACACAAAGGAAAATAGACAAATTATGGCTATTGTCACCTTATCACTGGTCTGGGTTGATGGCCAAGATTTAATCCGTCAGCCAATTAAACAAGTCGAAGAATATAGCGAAAACTCATTTTTTCCTACTTGATAACGTAATGAAGAAGTACGAAAACTGCTTTCCCTTCTAGAAAACACAAATCAAAGTGGTGAATTTGAAACCACATGTCAAGCGATGTGTGGTTTGCAGTGATGACTTTCAGATTTAATCCATCAACTGTGTAGAATACGTACGGTAATTATTCCCTACATCAAACGAAGTTGAGTTCTTTACATGAAACTTAAATCACTACATAGTTAAGTTTCCTATATGAAAATTGGATTTTGTACATAGTAGAAATTTGAGCTTCTTACTCTATACTGTGATTCACATATAGAAAAGCCCTTAGTTCCTTGGATGAAACCTAGTTCATTATATAAACAAGTGAGTTTCTTACATGAAATTGAGTTTACTACATAAAGAAAAACTGAGTTCTCACATAGAATTGAATTGAAATGTAGCTCTTACATTATAAAACCCAAGTTCCATACATGGAATAATCTCTTACTTCAAAAATCTGAATTTCGCTCTATGAAACTGAGTTCCTTATGAACTAGAAAGGAAACAACAATCAGATCCATTTCAACGTAGAAGAGGTTTGATGAAACATAAAATGCATTAAATGTCTACAAAGGAAATAGATATAAATAGAAAACAGGTATTTCGTACAAAAAGTGCTTTGAATTGGGCATTGCGCATTTCTAGCATGATCTAGCTATTTAAACTAGAGCTTTTCTTGTGAACTGTTCTCTATCATTATCTATTGCACATAGTGCTAATCATCTCTCTATTTTTGATTCAAATAAAACTTTCTCATTGGTGGCGGATTGAAAGCGAAGATACACATGCCCTATGGGAACATTGAGGAATCAAACTTCTTATGTCTTGTGAAAGGTATTTTCCATATTGCAACTTCCTTTTGACTGAAACTAAAACCATATTTATTCCTTGAATGTAAGAAACTATTTAACAACCAAAATTAGCATCAATATCAAGTTCATGGGATCAGGTAAGCCCTACATTCAATAGTTTGAAATTAACACAAGAAAAAATAAAAAACTACAGTGAAATCAACAAGGAGTGATTATATCAAGTACAATCGATACAATAATGGATGCAATGCACAAATCTAGTACAATCAATAAGAAATGCTAAGAATATTAATGTTAGCTCCTTTTGAGCATTAAGATCCTTGTCTTTTGCTTTTTAAGATTCTTTTTGATGTCAAAAAGTGGCTTGATTTTCATACCTATACTGAAAGTCATTTTAATACTTCCAGACTCAAAACCAAGAAAGATGAGATTTATTGTATGCCTTTCTATTTTTCTTATTAGTAGAATAAAAATAATTTAACAAGAAGATTTTTAATTAAAATTTAAAATGCATAAAAAAATTAAAAAGATCTACACATACAATAAAAAAAGTGATGGGAAGTCTAATCTTTTAAGATTCATAGCTTCAGTGATCATATGATAAAACTAACTTCTATAAGAGGTTTGCATACATGCAATTCAAAAATTGGAGCATTGAATGACAAAAATCACTATATACAATCTTTATATTACAAACTCACGTTTATAATCAAGAGAAATTTTAGTTTATTTCCTTTTAGACAATCAAAAGTGAAAATATGCAAAAGCTCTTAGTGTCAATAACAGCCAAAGTTAGATAACTGCAATCGTCCGACCAAGTGGAAGTACGTATGTAGATCTTTACAAGATTGCACGACTTTCGTATTCTTTGCGAATCTTTAGTCATTAAGAATATGTATCTGTGTGGTATAGAAATATAAATGTTTTGATTTATTCCTACTTTATGGTTATGATATAATATAAAAAGAATGGACTTCAAGAGATTTCTAAAGTTCCTGTATAGTTAAAATTTTAAATAACCTTCAAAATATTCCACTTTAAAAAGAGCATAGTCAGTTATACATGTTACACATTTTTGGAAACTTAAACTGTATGCCTCAAAGTTTCCGGCAAAGTCAACACATCTTCTGTATTGCGATGTCAGAAATATTAAGTAGGTCATATTATATTGGAAAATGTTTTTCATAGCTGAACATTGATGAGGAAATGAAAAGTACATCAATTACAATTGTGGCCTCGATTTACAACCTTTTAGGCAAGTAGAGATAAATTCCTAGAATTTTTGGAAGTTTTAAATACGAGTGATAATTTTCTTCAGAGGAATTTGTGGACAATGTAGCCAGCATAGAATACTTTCTAAGTATTTGAGAATCTCATTCGTATTATTGCGAGGTGGTAGTTTTAAATTGAATTCTACGCTAATTAAAGTTTCTAGAGAGAATTGATCCTTCAACGATTTTTCTTGGTCTCAAGTTGGAAATGGGGAGTATCGGATTCTCTCATTTACTAAAATAACGATTGTAAAGTTCCCCTCTTTGGGTCAACAGTTCGCATATCGCACTGAAGCTGACTTAACTTGTGATTATTAGGCGAAGTAGAGTCACGCGTTAAGACTTCCTCGGGTTCAACTCGGGTTCTGGGTGACTTGGAAGAGTCACTGTGCATATTCCCGATTAGTACTTCCATCTTCTGAGATCTTGATGGAAATGGGACTTGACAGCTGGTCTTGGCGACCAAAGATGTCTAGACGCACACGGCTGATTCAACTCATTGTTTCTGATTTACATAAAATCACATCTCAGAACGCAGACCAAAATTGAATTAGTTAGATTAGTGACACATGCCAAGCTGACATATACGGAGTCTCGATCGCCGTTTACATTAACGGACCGAACATTTAAGCAAGTTCCAAAGATTATCTAAAAGTGATATAGTAATCAGCTGCGTCTTCATTACCAGTTTAAACTGCTACATATCAAAACCGCAGTTTGCGTCACTATGCGCCTGTACAGATTCATGTCTATAATTTGAGGCCGAAACATACGAAAGAGACTGCAGTATTCACCCGCAAGTGGCCGCGGATGTTATGTAATGGTCAACTCTATGTTCTCCAGTCGCTTATCAATTCCAAGTTCTAAGATCAATCTAGTACTACTCTACCGTTATCCTATGCAGATAGTCAGGTGACGGTACGAGTACGCATTGTAGTAGAGATCAAATCCTATTGTGGCCGCTAATACAATTGCGGTAAGTATTCCTGCTCCTGCTAGGGCCGAAGCAAAGCATGATAGGTACTGCATACTAAGAAGCCTACGTTACAAATTATAACCATCGCAAGGGATCTAGGCGGGTTGAACCTCAAATCTGATTCAACAAGGTTTACCTATATCAAACGCATTTAGACACTGTAGTTCACAAGCAGCAATCTGATTTCTTTCATTCCTATCTGACACTAGGCGACCTATTCGAGATCCAACCTGAAACCTGAAACCTTAAGTACATGGAGTATAGCCACAAGGTTCATGAGCGAGTCCTAACCACTGGTATCACGTCCAGAACGCTTGAATCGAATGCAACCTGTAATTATATGCTGTTATTTATCTATGACAAATTCATTCGATCGACGGCTGTAACTGGAATACATGTCACCCACTTACACCACAAATGCTCTCAGAGATCACCAGTACGAAAAGCTTTCCGGGAAAAGAATACTCGATTATTATCGATTTGGTACAATTCTAGGAGCCACTGCACTTAATGTATCAGTTGCTGGCCCTGAAGAGTGAAACTCCTCGAATGACAACAAGCTTGATCACGAACAGTGATGACCGCGTTGTATCACTTCATGCTACTGAATCCTATTCTACGCAGTGCATCCTAAGTACCCAAAAGTTTCTCAGTCGACAGTACCACTTCAGGTCTTCCCACCTCAACCGATGCCATCTTCATTCTCTCTATCTTCAGAGAGACATCTATGCATGATTAGTGGTATGGCTCCTCGACGTACCCGTACATGTCCTTCCCTACAAGAGAAACAAGAGTTAGCACAACTCAAGCATGCATTACAAAACATGCTGACATGTGAGACTTGCGAAATTACAGAAAATGCTGACAACTGAGCATGCAAATCAGGTCATACGTTCTCACAGTCGTGCGAAAATTGAGACAAACGGCAATGCGTTACCATTGCATTTAGTTCCCTTTGGGATGGACCTCTTGCACCACTTGGGAAGCTGGATAGCACGCGCATAATCCATTTCGTAGTGAGCGTACTTGGTGCTAACGGCCTTGCACAAGCAGCTGGTGGACTCTTTCCTTACTAGTTCGCAGCAATGAGAGTTATACTCGGGTGTAGGAGACCACTTAGCGTGGCCCTTGTAGTAGTTGTTCTTTTGGACGTATGAAGCGCAAGACTTCCACTGCCTGTAGTCAGCGCATGATTCCTTGACGTAAGTAGGAATACATTTGCCGTGTACAAGTTTCTCACCATAGGCGCATGTGGGGACGATCTTCACACACTGCCCGTGCTCGTACTTGTATCCATACTCACATTGGATCTTAACGCACTGTCCATGCTCGTACTTGTAGCCGTATTCGCATTCAATCTTCACGCACTTGCCGTACACGAGCTTCTCACCGTAGGCGCATGTGGGGACGATCTTGACACATTGTCCGTGCTCGTATTTGTATCCGTAATCGCATTGGATCTTAACACACTGTCCATGCTCGTATTTGTAACCATATTCGCATTCGATCTTCACGCACTTGCCATATACGAGTTTCTCACCGTAAGCGCATGTCGGGACAATCTTGACGCACTGTCCATGCTCGTATTTGTAGCCGTACTCGCACTGGATCTGAACGCACTTACCGTGCTCAAATTTGTATCCATAGTCGCACTTAATTTGGACGCAGATACCATGCTCGAACTTGTATCCGTACTCGCACTGGATTTGGACGCACTGGCCATGCTCATACTTATACCCGTACTCGCATTCAATCTTGACGCACTTGTTATGGACGAGCTTCTCGCCGTAGCCGCATGTGGGGATCTTCTTTTTACACTTGCCGTAGACGAGCTCCTCATCATAGGCACATGTGGGGACCTTCTTCACACACTTGCCGTAGACGAGCTCCTCGTCGTATGCACAGGTGATGACAATCTTGACACATTGACCGTGCTCGTACTTGTAACCGTATTCGCACTCGATTTTCACACATTGGCCGTGCTCGTACTTGTATCCGTAATCGCACTCGACGATGACCTTCACACACTTTCCATACTTAAACTCTTCACCATACCCGCAGGACCCATCATATCCTGCTGCGGCTACAGCTGCGGTAGCCAACAGGCACACCAACAAGAGCTGCATATTCTTCGCCATCCTCCAAAACCCAGGATCAAGACGTTTTCTGACTGGAGCTCAACTCGAACTCTGGCACTTGCTGTATCATTCTAAGTGCTAAGTGCCTTTTATACCCATTCCTGTGGGATAATCGTTTGTCGACTTGCTGAGGCTACTGCAAACCGAACTTCTAAAACTGGAGTAACTACCATTATTTCCTCAACTCCTGGTGGTCGAATTATGGAATGCTAATTTTGGTTAAGCTCGAGATAGAATGTCAGTTGCTCACATGGCCGGAAACTGCGCACTCTGCATCAAATGAAGTGCTTCCTGAATGGGATCCCCTGTTATATCTCTTCAAACTGCTCAGGATCGAAGGCTCAACGTTTGCATTTCCCAGCAGTTAATACATAATAAGCATAATTTTGTGATGCCAAAAGGTCAACCCCGCTAGGCACTAGGAGATACAATAAAATACCAGATAGTATTTAGTCGTTTTCCAATTTACACCGTGTGGCAGAGCCTGGGAGGTCGCATGGCCGCGAATGCCGGGCACCACCGTCGGTTAGATGTAAGGGCGAAGCGGATGTTGAGCTGATTCATGCTTTTCGTGCATTCTACTTTGGTCGACGTTCCACATAGGGCTTGCGTTTTGAAACTCTTGAAGAAGCCGCTGACTTTGGTACCTTGGTTTCCCCCACATTGACCTGGGTATCACGAGCTTCCGGTTTCCCATCGGGGTTTCTACAAGGTTGCGAAGTTAGCACCATTGCTGGCCGCGGTTTGAAGCTGCATTTTACGCAAGGGTGGGTACCCACCCGTGTATGACTTGGATGAGCACACTCTCGACAACTTTGTCTCCCAGCCTGGCGTTCTATATTTCGAGAACTTTACAGGTTTCATAGACGATTTTGTTAATAGCAATTAAGAGGGCCACAGTTAAGATAAGACTCAATCTTTAGAAACCGTCGATTCAACTCTTAAGGGGTCCAACAAACCTTTATATGGTGGAGTGCTGCAGTAATTAGTTTACCCGTGAGTACCGGAATGCTTTAGCCAAAGTCAACTCGAGTACAAATGTATCGTAGTAAACTCTCACTCATCCTCCTGGAGGTTAATTTTTTGGCGGCAATGTTTACATTCAACTTCCACAAAGTTTGCATTATGGACAAGCCTTAGATAATTTCAAGAATGACTGCTGATTTAATCATCCCCTCATATAAATTTGTAAAGAAAAATGAGTGCTATAAAATTTACTTGTCTCACTCTGGAAGGAAGCTCATCTGAGAATTCAATGTGGAGCATAGCAGGTAGTATGATACTCAGGACTAGCCTGTAAAGGACATGACAAAGTGGTTAAGTTCAGAATTGTCAGGATCTGTATACGTACATGTGCAACGGCTTGGTGAGGATCGTAAACCGTTTCTCAACCAAGATGAATACAGAAGCTTGCCACTTCTGACCCATACTAACTTGCTACCGTTGTTGTCGTAGCCTAATCGTTTCCACCCCAGAGTTCTGAAGGGCACGAGCAAATTCACAAGGATCCAAGGATCCACATGACAAACCTGGCAATGCCCTAATGCATGTCGAAAACCAGCACCAGAAGCTAGAGGACGACAAGGAAGGCAGCCCCAGTCCGCAATACTTTGAAGCGCTACTGCCGTAAAAGCTTGAAAACTATGCACCGCATGAGAAATCGTACAAAAGAACGTAGTCACACCACTGCCGGTGGAGTGTGCAACTCTCGTTAAGTGCAATGGCTATGGGCGGAACGGAACGAAAAAAGAAACAAGGGTAGGTGCAATAAGTTGCACTTCGTATTGGGTTTGAAGGATCGGCAAATAAATTCATTTCAGTCAATTCATTTAAAAATCTAACCATACTGAAAACTATGATTACTGAAGAAATGTATTACTTCTTTATATGGACCCCTCAATGCTGCCTGGAGTTTGGGCCATTTGAGAATTCAACCTTAGAAAGACGTCGTCGTGTGAAAAACATGATCGCCAAAAGTTCAAAGGGTCTAAAACTTGAATATGAAATAAAATAATTAAATAGAAACATTATTTTAAAATATTTTTATAAATTTTAGTACGTGAACAAAGATGAGAACATTAGAATTACGGAACTCTAAACGTAACAAACTAAAAGCGTAACAATTATATTTTTTGACGAGAAATTATAATTCTCATCACGAAGAAGAAATTATATTTTCTAGTCAGAAAATGATATAATTTGACCGAAATAAACAAATCGTCGATGTGTATGCGTTACTCTCAAAATTACTGGAAATTGATGTATATCGAAAATCTTTGGAAAACTCCGATCTAACATACACAACTTTTCCAAACCTCGAAACCCATAGCATATGCGAATTAAAGAAACAGATTAGAGACGATTTATTAATTGTTCCTCGCTATTAAAAGTCAACAGTTGTTTTTTATTTTTCTTATTGGCAAGCATCAATTACAAGACTAAATGTTTTTTTTTCGAGATGGTGTTAGGAAATGGATTTTGTATGCACTTACATTGGAGCCTGAGTGTACTGCATCGCCAAATCTATTAAATTTTCTCTTTTGTGTCTCTCATTCTCATGAAAGCGAAGTGCCAGTGATTGTAATATCATCATTAAGAATCTCCATCCCAACTAGGATGGACTTGCCACATCAAGCGTCCATGGTATTGCTAACCTATATACCAACTTGCAATTGGAATATGGTCAAAACGAAACGCCGGTCTTCAGATTGTCGGTGTGTTGCACTCTATCTCAGTGCGTGTAGAGCTTGCAATCGCTGTGTGCTGCCACGGGGTCGGGAATGGGTCCGCCGATGCATATGACAGCCGTGTGGAAGGCTATCACTGAATTTGATCGACGAGAGCTTCACAATCTGGGGAACTGACCAAGAAGATTACCAACATATATACCCACCAATCAATTTTTTATCCGATGTCCAATCGGAGACATCCGACAAAAAATCCGTGATTGATGTAATTACGACGGAAGGGGAACTTTTGAGAGTTCTGCCACCTTCTGTATGGTTTGAAATATCTCTGTAGTGAGGTTTGGGAACATATATAGAAACGTTCTGTAGACGTTCGCGAGCAAGATAGTAGCTCATATCCATTGTTTGTGCCTTAATCTGACCTCATCCGGAACATTTTCAGTCTACTCCGAAGTAGCAGCTCATGATAGACCGAACCCAGACAAAGGTCAATGTATTTGTTGCAGTTCAAAGGATGCCTCATGATAGCTAGGTCTGCTGGCAGCGCCTTCGGCATATCAAAAGCCAAAGGCACACAATCTTTGAACCAACTCGCCGCACATTGAAGATTGGAATCGAAACCCCCAGGACTGATTTAGGCATATATATATTTCTATATTGTTGTTTCCTTCGTTCTATATATTTTGGCATTCCTTGCAGCGCTTCTGATGCAATGTCGACCCTGATTAGGCGCTTAAGCATATTATCATAGTAACGTTGGGAAACTTCCTACAGTAGATGACGTTCCATTACGGTACTCCTTGAGCAGATGACTCGTAAGGAGAATGTACATGGCAAAGACTCGTAATCTACGCGCGTGCTCAACATTGCCGTCACTATGTACATGCATTCTGTACTGGTAGCCGTCTCCATAGCCTATGCGATAATGATGGTTAGAAAACCGACGTTTTCGATCCGGATGCGGGCTTCCGAGCCATTTGTCCATCTAGGCAACATAATAGCGTGAGTTTGCAAGAATGTGGAGATTAGTTCCGACGCTCCGTTAGCTAGATACATATTGAATGCATGCGGAGACATCCAACTGCTGCAGCCCTTCCTTTTTCTTTTCTTCTAACTCTCAGTTCACCCGTTTTGCGGGCGACCTTGAAAATATCCTTGGGCATATTCCACAGGTGTTGTGGCTGGCATTCAAGAACGATGGATAGAGGAGACACCACGCTTCGATGCAATCCATCATGATCGTGATCGATGAACAGAATGGATAAGCGCAGAATTCTACGAGGATTTGCAGTGATCCATATTATGAAGCACCTCGCAGAGGGCAACTTGTCCTGAATGAATGGCGAGGTCTGAAGCCGGATTCAAAGGTGAAACTACCTTCTCTGTGCTGAACCACATCTATCTTAGGTGAAGGGAGGATAAATTTACCACAAGAAAGACAAGACCACTGAAAGACATTTCCTCACCATATTAGCCTAAAAATACCGAGAAGCGACCGATAGACCCAGCTCCGAAATGCATTGATGTTTTCTTCATGCACTGATGCGGTGACGTCATCATCCACACAAAAGATAAAAGAGTGTCAAACTATTGATTTCTACCGTGAAGAGAATCGTATATCATGATTTATCCTCTCCAAAAGTTGTTTCGTAAATTCGCAGGTGTCTTCCTCAGCTCAGCCAATTGGACAAATAACTTGGAAGTTAAATATAGGGCACTTTGTAGTATACTTTAGTCAATTTATATAGCATATTTTAGAGATACTTTATAAAATATATTATAAAGTAACGTGTGTCATAGTGTTCATTATTCCAGAAAAAATATTGATTGTTCTTATTCATAAGAGAACCATCATTGATGATACTTCTTCTATATTTTATTTTGTAGATCTTACAACTTGCATAGTCTTAGGTGTGGTAAGGCAAATTTCTCGTATCGAGACTATTGGAACCTAGCTCCGTTCTATCTCTTTTGTCTGTCTCTTGTTCTTATTGACGTGGTCTTCCGTCCTCTTGAGTTCTAGATGGGATTCTTTGCGGTCGAAGGCACTCGATTCAACCTTTCAATCTTCGTTCAAATTTTAGAGTACCAAATTAAGACCAATAATGTTTTTCTTTCGGATCCCGATGGGAAGAAAAAGTATGTTTGAAATCTATATATGTTCTATAGATAATGTATGAGATACATATATTAATAAAATTAAAATTTTCGGTAATAAATTTAATATTATAATCATATCATATTATATTATATATTATTAAAAATGTATAATTATACATATAATAAATATGTCAGTAATAAGGATGTGCTGGTTTCACCCAATTCCAACAAGTGATCTATTATCTTACATTGTCCTACGGTACATTAGACACAAAAACATTCAAATCTCATCAATAATGTATTGAAATATTTGAACCAGAGAAATATTCGATTGTTAAACTACTTTGATATTATTTACAATAAAATTTAAATTTAAATTATTTCAACATCAATGAAATTTGTCTTTTTGCTTTAGATAATCTAATTGATGTAAAAACTAATGGAAATCCCTCCATTTTGGCTTACACCATGTTCTTAAGGTATGATGCACTTCCTCGATAGGACTCCAGTGCTTACATATACGGCAAAATTGACTCATCGGAGAATAAATTTATTAGATTGTTAGCTATTTAATACATGCTAAACCTAGGTCTCTATAGGATTGCCTTCAATCACAAAATTTTGAGTTGATTTGTGAGGATTTCACCATTTGTTAAAATGAATAAAGATATTATATTGATCGTTTACATTTTACTTTTTATAATCCCGCTGAAAATGTGTATCTCATTATCTGCACCATATGTAGGGATTCGGAATTCAAACAACTTTGGTAGGTGTTACTTAACAACTGGACTTTGAGAAAAGTGAATGCGATTTTTGATGAGACATTTTTTTATTATTCCTGTCTACACTTCATAAAAGATTTCTAGGTCACTACAATTCTTTAAGCAGTTTTAGTGATTCAAATTTTTTGCCAAAGACGTACAAATTGCTAATATTCCTTTGATAAAAAATTTGTACTTCAAGAGTTTCATAATATTAATCTTATGAAGCACTTATTAGCAACAGAAGACGTATTCCGCAACACAGGAGATATGATTCTAGAATGAAAGACGGTGATTTTATTTGTAAATTTTATCCATGGTTCTTCTAATTAATATTAAGACGTTGAGTTGATGATACAAAAATGTTTCATGTATTTCTTTTCTGATAAAGCTCCACGTCAAGATGCAGTTTTCTACAGAAGTTACTAGACATGTTATACAGATTTGGCTGTAAATCACTTAATTGCTAGCTCAACACCGAAATTGTGGACTATGAGATGCTAGGTAGTAAAAGACACTATAATGTATTACAGACACATAGGAAAAGCAGCGGATGTCGACACAAGATACACACAAATCTAGGCAAAGAGAACCCAGCCCAAAATATCTTCGAACCCGGGGTGGCGACAATATAGTCAGTAGTACTATGCTCTTTGGTAAGAACTACCAGACATCAACAGAAGGTAAGAGATAAGAATAGTTCACTTTATGACCCCTGACATCACTCTTATCCACCTCTAACTCATGAAAGTTAACTCATGTCGACTTTGAAATTCAAAGGCTACTCAATAGTTATTGCGTTTCCTCTAAAGGGCCGGGGGCCGAGTTCATGCAGTCACTCCAAGATATGAGATCCTTGAGCTAGATCAGACAACTGCTGAAAACTCGATGTTCAGTTATCAAGCTGTTGGGAATCCAAAAGTCAAACAATGTAGCAATCCTTAAAGTAGGTGTGCAGCTGGACCAAAAGGTTAACGTTTCCATTGGCAAGTTGAATATCATGATCAATCGAGTCTCGAAGCGTCGCTTTTGGTCATAGGGTTAGTCCTTTGGCAGAGTGAATTGTGATCAGACGTATCAAGAACGAGATTTGATGTCCAAAACCTGTACTGGCAACACGAGCCACTACAACTTCGTGGTAAGGTATCCAAAGTAGCCAATCTCTGAATACACCACGAAGAGGGTTGTCTCCTCGTGTAGACAAAGCCTATCGCTTACGACGAAATTCATCAATGCCAGTGCTGTACAGCAAGGCTCCTGATGTTGCGAACTCTGATCTATCATGAATATCTTGACAGAAATTAAATATCAAGATGGAATTTGTGAGCAGTGCTTTAGGCTTAAGAACGCACAGAGCCAAAATCTGGATTGGTACCACTTAGTGTTAGAAAACACGCCGGATGGTTTTCTCTCGCAATAGCACATCATAAACCCCATTAATTAAATAATCCAAAGACAACCATAACAAAGTGATTCACTTCTTGTCCCTGAAGCTACCTCCACGGCTGAAACAGGTTCACTGCAACTAACTAACTATATATATATATATATATATATATATATATATATATATATATATATATATATATATATATATATATATATATATATATATATAACAGATTGAGATAGTTCCTCCTCACTGTCAATAGGCTAAATATTGACTTGCGGGACTCCTGCCCATTCACTTTAATACTTTCCTATAATAGTGATTGAATATATCTAGATAAGGGTCTGTCCTGCACCTTGCTGTTTCATCATTCACATTTGCTCTTGATTGTCATAGTCTTCAATATCAAGTCACTAATAACAAACCAAATATAACAATCTCCATCTTTTGCTTATATCATTCAATCATTCACATTTGCTCTTGATTGTAGTAGTCTTCAATAATCAGTCGTGTCCCTGATAACAAACCAAACATAACAATCTCCATCTTTTGCTTATATCATCCCAAAGAGCAACATGGAACAATGAGCAAGTTCATGCATAATTTGAATTTCTCAAGCCAAACATAACAATCTCCAAGCAAGTTCATGCATAATTTGAACTTCTCAAGCCAAACATAACAATCTCCAGAGCAAGTTCATGTATAGTTTTCACTTCTCGAGCCAAACATAACAATCTCCACGTTTGCTTATATCATCCCAAAGAGCAACATGGAACAATGAGCAAGTTCATACATAATTTGAACTTCTCAAGCAAAACATAACAATCTCCAGAGCAAGTTCATGCATAGTTTTCACTTCTCTAGCCAAACATAACAATCTCCACGTTTTGCTTATATCATCCCAAAGAGCAACATGGAACAATGAACAAGTTCATGAGCAACATGGAACAATGAACAAGTTCATGCATAATTTGAACTTCTCAAGAAGAATATTTTAGTGAATATATCAGTTGCATTTATCTCGGAGTCAATGTTTTAAAAAGTGATCTTTCAAAAATTGATCTCACAATTTATCACAACTTTCTTGATAAAATGATCGCTCACGTCAATATACTTTGTGCTTGAATGATATATTTGTTCTTGGTCAAGCGAATAGCATTTTGGCTATTACCAAAAAAAAAATCTGGACTTCATGTTAAGGAGTCTTGCATGCTAATCTTTGTAGCCATATTGCTTCTTTGGCGGCCTCAGTTGTTGCCATTCTGCCTCTTGCCCTATATTCTGTCTACGTAATAAAGTAAAAAAAGCAACCGTAAATTGAAAAGTAGACTTACAATGCTTACATTTGCTAGCTCATGATCAAGTTCTATATACATGTTACGTACTAAGTCAAGCAGCCCATGACCTTCAACCTTGGCATCGAACACTCTACAGTTGTTCATGCTAAACAAAGAGAAAGTTGAGAGTTGTTGCTGACCTAGTATGGTCATGAATAGATGAGCAGTAGGTAGCATCTGCAACTCTATCCCCGAAACTTTTTCAATAGCTTCACAAACCTAGTATTTCTGGTCGTAGAGACCACTTCCGTAAGCATTTGCCGAGTCAAAACTGACGTGTCCATTGACATAAGCTACATCAAGAGACCGTGTCTCAATCATAAGCTCAGAATGTATGGCTACGTCAAGACCGGGTCTACCTTCGGTTTCCTCGAAACATCTCCATGTTTCCAAATTCTCTGCCTACCTTCTTGTGCCGGAAGCTTTGAATGCTAATCAAAGTGGATTGCTTACCGAAGTATTATGTTAGCTAATCGGTTTGCCTGTTGAGGTAATTGGTGGGTTTACTTCAGGCGCTGCTTTATGATTGAGCAATCGGTTTATGCTCCACGTACATCCTGAAAGATATGTCTGACCCATCATGAAATGTAGATTGCCTTCAAAATCTGGTCCGGATTGCTTCTTGGGGTCACCTTTGGGCCTGTTGATCCAGCAGGTAGCATGCGTTCGAGACTTTCCCAACTTAATTTTACTTTTCCTACAACTTGGAATTTACAGGCTTATCCTCATCCTCCCTGATCAGTCGAATCATCAGAAACATGGCGCATAAACGTACAACATGGAGAAAGAACAGTTGACGTACATGTGATAATCTCTAAAGATTGTCGGGAGGGGATTACATTGGCGGGCTACACGAATCGCGTAGGAATATCGACAGCTTTGGGGAATAACTATAAAGTGGGAATTACCATAACGTGAGATATCCCCACCGCATGAGGCAAGATCAGGGGTGCGTCCACCTTTGACACTGAAGCAAATTGATCCACTTTGCGATCTCAATCTGTACGTGCTCACAGTTGCAATGACCCTAAGTCGTCGTATTGACTGTTCTGTAACAGCCCTTTTCAGTTGTAATTGTCATGTTTTGGAACAGACTTCTTAGGGTAGATCTAGTGTGCTCGCTCTCACAGCTTTGAGCATTCAGTCGAACCTGTCTCTGAAGGTGATTCCGGTCAATGGGCGACCTGCTATCTTCAACGACGGTCGGAGAGGTCATTTTCCTGTGTATAGCTCCTCCGATAATTGCAAGTTCACGTCTATGAGAACCAATCATCAGTTGATTGACAATTCATCTGCCGAGAAAAGTAATTTTCGATCCTTACTCCACACGTATGCATTTCTACCGAGCGTAGTCAGAAATGCCTGTGCATTGCGAGATTGGAACTGATGATGTGTTTATATTCTAGCTTCAGATTGTGGATGCCGTCATGGAGCTTCTGGAGAGATGTCAAAACCGATGGGGAACATCACATATGTAAAGCACACCCGGATAGAATCCAGTCTTCAGTAAACTGGGACTACTCCAGTGAACATGACTGGAATAATCTACTGCAATTCTTGAGATGTAAAGGATTACAGACTTATGAATTTCGAAATCGTCTTCTCATTTGTGTTCAGAACTTCCTTTAATCACAGGGAAGTTCAATGGCCATTTCCACTTAACAGGTGACACACCGTTGATCACCGAGCATCCGATGGAAAGATGTGTAGCTCCTGGTGCTGCTCACAATCCCATAATTGCTCTAGTTCAGCCTTCTAGAGCAGGAATTGGAGAAAGAAAAGTTTAAAGAGAGTAGAACAGAAGTCTGAAGGTAATCAAGGACAATTTCACGCACCAAAGTCCGAATCGCCAAACGCCAGTGGAGGAAATTCTCCTCGCAACGTACTCCTTGCGACGCTCCGCGTGGAAAATTCGTTCTCATCGCTAGTGAGAACGAATCAGGACGAACCTAATGACGTATCCCACTTCGATTTCCACCAGGTGAGGCAGAATCAAGTGTCTAAGCGAGAATCAATTTCATGAACCTCTTTAAAGCCTTAAGCTCTTTGATTGACAAAAGCCCGGCCTGTCTCTGCTTAACAAGAAATATTGACCAGCAAGAACCTTCTGAGCTCGAAGCCTCGCAGTATGGGCATTGAATTCATAGAGACAGCTCCTACTACCTGTCCCTACTACTTTGCTCATTGTCGCCGGGGATTCATCGCTCGGTCCCGTTGTCTTGTGCTTAGTGTTCCTCCACTGGGGATTTAGTACTTCAACAAAACCCAACTTTACCCGTAGTTCATTCGGTCCATCAATGTTGTCACTAACAGGTCTAAAAGAACGTTGTCGACAATTTCGTCGTCAGGGAGTAATTACTAGAACTGAAGCTCGCCACATGAATACACACCTGTTGCACAATCAGACATATCGCCGAAATGCCAATGCGAATCCGGACATGGTAAATTTGACCACTCCAGCTACAGAGATCTTCTGATCCGCCTCCAGTCTTGATAAGAGAATCAAATGGCAGAACTCCACAAGCGCGAGTAACACTAGAATAATCCAAATCGACGAGTAACCCGGAAAGTTTTGCAGCTTGTCATGCACGACAGTTTCCTTTCGCTGTCTATATTCTACTTTCAAGGATGGACAGAGGTAGTTATTACGAGGACGAAATGCCGACTCCAGCAGAGGAGATTACCCTTTCCATTGAATTTGGAGAAGAAGGTTTAGACCAGAAACCTACAAGATGATGGAAAAGCACCCACTTTACTTGCTGCCCTGTCGACACTCTTTTAGTGATCATTGTCCCTTATCTTACCTTACTGTATGAAAGTAGAGTTGTACAATCCACCTGACAACTTGGCTCATGCCAAGCTGCTCATCTACCAGAGTTTCAGAGCTTATTGAGCGTCAGAGGGTGGACATGGACTTCAGTAGACATGTTTGAGCTTAATTTCGTCATGACTTGAACGCTGGAGCTCTAAGGTTTAGAAGCTCTAAGGTTAGAAATCCTTTAGGAGAGTACCTTCGTTACCTTGAGTATGCTGATAAGGTAATGTCGTTGCCAAGTTCCTAATGTAAATTGCATCTTCTAGTCTTTCTGGAAAAGATAAGAGAAATTAGTAATGACCTTTTGAAATACCTTGCACTAAGTGCAGAGATTGTATTGCACTGGCTGGTAATATTCACTTTGTGATATTCGGCCTCCAAATAATGGCAACAATTAAGTCTTGGACATCATAGTGCAGCCTCTCGACTATTCTAAGTCCTGGTTCAGAAAGCGCAACCTAATGGCGCGCAAACACATTTGGCTCGTATCAAGATCTGCTGCCACTGCACTGACAATCATGCCAACTAAAGTAGTGTAAACCAGGTGTACAAAATGTTACAGTTATAGTATAGTGTTACCCAGGATAGTCGCTGTTTCTGAATCACATGCAGAACAAATTGTTAATGCCATGGAATCAGGTTAACAACCTTCAAGTTTTACTCCTGACTTCTCCACATACCGTTCGAATCCAATCCAAGTAATTTCGCTGCATAGTTGATCCTAGCTAGATCTGAGGATTAGCAACACTGTTAACAGCGTTTCAAATAGAAAAAGAAAGCAACCTGAACATTTATCAAGGTCAAAATGGGCAACAGGTGAAAGTCGTTCTATTTAGTCGAACAGACCATCACGGTGGTCTAAAATATCCCCGACATGACGTCTTGTGTTTCAGCTTCTGTCATCATCATATGTCGAGAAGCCCCTCTGAAGTTGGAAAATTCTAAATCTCACATCTAGGTCACATCTTTTATGGTAGTCAAAAGATTCCTATATTGTCGGTAGTTGATTTCATGCTCGAGATTCTCACCCGTTGTTTGCTAAAAAGCGATTGTGCTTACTTTGCTAATGTGCTTCATGACCACCTTGAACCGCCCACGGACCTGAGGTTTCTGGCCGCGAAAACATGTCACCCTAGGATAAAGGAAATTACAGCGATAATCAGAGATCGTTGCAGTTTTAAATTACAGAAGTGGCTACAGAGGTATTGAAGGTTGATTTAACTCTCGTCAGACCTCTTTCGTCACTGTTTTACTTCCTAAACAACTATCAAAGCCATGATTATATCTACATATAGCACAATAGACCGTCAATTTCCTTCTTACAAGCTCACTTAAGATGGACACTTGAAAAGATATCATTTAACCTCTGTATTTGAACGGTAGCATATCTGTGTGCATACTCACCTGATTACCAAGCAATACATCTAGTGTAGTACAGTTCAACAAGATGACGTTTCGCAGATAATCGAAAGACTTTGCTTCGTCTCCTCTATCTTACCAGCTGACATTATAAATGATCATGAATATCTTTTCTTCTTGTTGGGGAAAAATCTGCAAGAACACCAAAACCCTACCGCAATTAAGCGACGACCAAGAAATTCGACATAACGGCATGCCGAATCAGGGATAACACATTGGGTGCCTGAGTCTGGTCTGCTCGCTAACTTACAGCAACATGGCAAGCAGGATAAAGAATTCAAAGTAAGCAGTTCGCGATAGTCCACCTCACCTGAGGAAACTGAACACTGGTATGGCCGGTACGCAAAAGGAACAACGATCTGCGAGCAAATTCTGTAGATTAAATCCGGGGGAACTGTGATCCAGTCAAATTTTGTACGGGTAGTGGAAAGAATTTGTACGGGTAGAGGGGAAGGGTACATGGAAATTTAACGGGAACGGCTAATCTTGACCGGTAGATTAGATTTTTGCGGGGTTACAGGTGCTCCCCGTAAACATTAATTACGCTTGTGAATCATTTAATTATTATTGCATCGACTGATAATCGCGGAGTGACAGGTGGATGAATTGGCCTGACTCAGTTGAAATGAGAAACAGCGCGAACTCAAGTACACCAAAATCGATGGGGAGTAGGTTGAGGTGATTAACTTTAACTAAACACGGACAGAGGAGTTTGGCCCCACGAGGAGACGAAGAGAATTCCCCGCATGTGTGATTGTGCGGGTAGAAATTTGGAGGCTGATTAGAGCTTAGCCGAAGCTTCACCTCTACTATGCTCGTGGAAGAAGATGTTTGTGTGAAATTTATGTAATTAGTGCACCCAAGCACTTGTGAAAGAGAAAAGTAGAGAGAAATTGCTAAAGGACATAGAAAAGAGAATAGAGGATAGAGAAATTTGCTAAAGGGGTAAAGAATAGAGGATAAGCATAGGGGGAAATTTCATTGGAGAATAATGGGTTGAGAAATTACTATTTGGATGCTTGCCGGAGACTCGTGGCTCAAGAATTCCATGCAATTAGAGAATAATTAGAATATTTGATGTGAAGTCTCGCAGTCTAGTGAGGAGGACGGCATTGGTAATGATAGAAAAATATTGAGTATAGAGTTTTGCATGAACAAGGGTCAGATTTGGAGAGAGAAGAGCTAAGAGTTTTGCATGAATATGATGGGATACACATTTTGAGAGATAAGAGTGGAAAGAAGATAAGGTTGGCTGGTCTATCAATATGCCTCACATCAGTACATACCAAGAGTTGACCAGAAAATTAAGAAATGTATGCACCTGCAAGTCCTGGAGTGGCAAGGTGAATTGTATCTCGGCAAGGAGAAGCGAGGTGAGCTCAACATGGACAGTGATGGATTTTGGGATGAGGAAGAGTTTATAGATGACCCACTAAAAGGGGGGAAATGTCTGTTAAGGTGGTTGGACTTTGCATACTCTTCATGGTATTTGGTATATAGAAATGCAATGGATTGCAATAGTGAATGGTCTTTCAACTATTGATAAGTTTAGATCCATTTGCATTTAAAAAATTGATTTGGATTGCCTGGGTGTGTGTCACTATTGGACGGAACATTGTTTCTTTTAGCACAAAGACCCAAAATTGATGTAGAAACTTACTTTGGCCAAAAGCAGTCTTATTCTATCAATGGACAAGTGGTATATGATATCATGAGACACATTATACATTTCACTAAGCTAGTAAGCTAGTGCTTTTATATATTTCACCTCTTGATTTTATGGATTAAGAGCACATTTCCTATTGTGAGTGGTAAGCTATATATATATATATATATATATATATATATATATATATATATATAAAATCTTTGGATATTTCTATTTATTAGCACAATTTTGTTTATTAGCACAAAAGCACAGAGCAAAGATTAGTTTTGCTAGATTGTAATAACACACCGAGTTTTGTTTTGTGGTGCTTTTGGTGATACGTTTTGATAGTATAGGGTGTACCTTGCATATTTGGAAAGGTTTCTATGTTTCTATGTCTCTATTCACAAGGATGCTCAGTTCTTGTTATGATATGATATGACTTGTCTTGAGATATCTCCATTGTGGAGGAACTTGAACCCAAAACCCAATGAATCATTAGACCACCACCAATATCTTTTAGTCCATTCAGGCTAAACTCCCATTAGTCATTTATTGCCCTCATTTGAAATGCAGCACTCTCAAGATAGAATAGATTTTAATAGATGTGTAACACAAACTCAAGTAGTCAATGAGCATTATATAGGAGTTTTAAAGGGTAATGACATTTGTTATATGAATTAAGTGTACAATTGAAAATTAATCAAACTAGGAATTGATATCTATTAAGGTGGATCAATGCTTGTATTATCTTGCATAATTTTCTTATTAATAGAAGAAACATACATATGGGAGAAAGAAGAGTTGGTAGATGAAGAAGGGGAGACCAAAATATGTCCTTTCACTCTAAAAAAAAGCCAAAGTAAAGAATAAAGAAGATTATAAATGGTTAATTCCTATCTTGAGTTCAATAGACTTGGAGGATTTTTGAACTTTGAATAACAATAACGAATTGTAAGTAGTTATAATAAAATAATAATTTTATATAAGATGATGATGTAGAAGTATGTATGAGAATTATAGGTCATTGGGAATTATGGATCCATGTGTATGAGAGTTATGATGGATCACTATGAATGAGAGGATGTTTTGCAGTGAGCGGAACGATGGTTTGTTGAATACGTATGAGAATTATGGATATTGCTATGTTGTTGCCGTATGAATGAGAAGGTGTTTGGTGGCATTGAATAGAAGAGTGCTTTATTGAATGAGAATGATGTTGCTGCATGAAGGGGTAAAGAATCACAATCAAAATGTGCTTTAGTGATCTTTCTTAATTCCTATTTGTTCAGGTGATTAATTCATAATCAATTATTGGAAACAGAGTTTGTTTTAATGAGAAATCTATAAAAGATACCTTGGGCAATGTGATTTTTGTTTTTGGAAATGGAGTTTGTTTCAATGAGAAATCTATAAAAGATCCTCTAATCACTAGTATTTCTTGTGTAAAATAAAATACTAAAGTAGAGAGAAATTCCAATACTCAGAGTAGAGGGGAATTCCTCTCACAAACCCATGATAGAAAATCAGGAAGAGAAGAAGCATAGAGCTTGGATTTTTTGTGAGATAGAAGTCTAGCTTGACTAAACTTGACATGAATTCTGTTTGGCTTGATAAATCCATACTCACAAATCTGGGGACAAAAGGAGCATATATAAAAAGAGAGATAAGAGATAAGAGATAAGAGATAAGAGAGGGAGAAGGCAAGTTTAAGTCCCACAAAACTGCAAAATAGGAGGAAGGATAAGTAATAGACCATAACCAAAAATTGGGGGTGAGGTGAGTGATAGGCACATACTTCAAATCAAAAATTGGTGGCGAAAGGAGAGCAAAGAGAGGTATCTCTATAGAAATTTGCAAGAGAGAGAAGAGGACGGAGGTACCTGCAGATTTTTGCAAGAGAGAACAAGATGTGCACATGCCAAGAGAGGAGAAGAAGAGAGGGAGAAGAGGGAAGGAGGTGAGGTCCCAAAAGATGAATACAGTTTTTTAGTACAAGAGGGTGTGGGACATGCCCCACATGAAAGATTTCCAAGAGAGCAGATGGCCAATAAGAACCCCAAGTTCATGGCTAGTAACATGACATTCATCAAGTGTGCTTGGTTAGATCAAAATCAGATTTGACAATCAATGTAGACAATTTGGGAGTCAGACTTGGATTCATTAGACAAATTGGACTCTATTACTATTGCACACATGTAGGTATTTGTCAATTTCATTTACTTGAAGATCAAATTGCAAAATTGCAATCAAATTGTCCAATTTTCTATCTTAATTTTACATAAAATCCCTATGACACCTAAACCTTCCATACGCAATACCTTAAATCCTTGTGTCTAAATAGCAAAACACTAGTGAAATCCTAGAAAACCCAAAAATCTAAGAGTTTTGGCTATGAGAGGGTGAAATCATCATAAAACCCTATGTCTTAGAAATTGCCTCATAAGAACCTTGCAAAACCCCAAAGGTGGGGGGCAATTCCTATGAAAAACCCTAAATTCTTGGCAAATGTCTTGCATAGTAGTTCACACAATATCTGAGCAAAACCCATTGTTTAGTGAATGTGACCTTCAACTTGTGAATGTATCGTGTTTGCAAATTTGGTCAGATTTTTAGTTTCAGTTTGTATGTTTTTTGCAGATTTGGTCATGCATGGAGTTAAGGACATGGGATGATATGACACATGCAAGTATTGTTAGTGGCCAGCCTTTCACTCTCACACTTGATATGATTAAAGAGACCTATGCGTTACCACTTGGGAGTGGGAGGAGGAGGTCTATCCCATACTCTTTGGTGCAAGATTGGTTTATTGTGCGTGATCATACAACAAGGAGGTACTTTGGCAAGACAATGCATTTACCCTATATGGAGGCCATTTTTCCAAATGATAGCGGCTCTACTTGTTTGTACACACTGGCTGAAGGTGGTGCATGGGTATTTTGCATTGATGGTGAAGTGGAAGGTGGAGAGGTATAGGGCAGACTTGCAGCAAGCAAGAGAGGATTATGATTGGGCTGAAATCATGTCATAGGCTATTAGTGCAGAGCTTGCTTTTGTGTAGAAGCAACTACATAGGCCCAATAGATGTAGGTACCAGGGGAGTTAGTTCCTCACTCATGTGTTCATGGAAAGTGGATTTATTGGCAATAGAGAGGTAGACTATGACACCATACCTCATGATTGGATATATGTTGAGGATGGAGTTGACAAGAGTCAAGATGAGTGAGAGTTCAATTAATGGACATGCATTTTGAAAACATTATGTTTTATCCATGTACTATGTACCTTAGATGGAATAAATGACATCATGGAGTTGATTGTGTTATAGTATATATTTCAAATAGTTTGATATGAATGTGAATTTAATTGGTGCATCGGTTACCATGTACATGTTTTGGAGGATCTTGTTGTTAACATGAGAGGAAGTAAGGAGTCTTCTACATTACCCAAGGAGTGTTTTGCATTACCCCATCAGATTGTTAGTGCATTGAATGAGCTTCCTTCCTCGTCATTTGTACTTGAGCAAGGCACCAAGCTCGGAGATAACGAGGAGTTAGGAGTAGAGCAAGCTTAGAGCATAGTGGGAGCAAGGGAGAGAGATTTTGGATAGAATGAGATCCATGAGAGGGAGAGAGAACCAAGGTTGAGTAATGCATGTCCTAGAGTGGAGGTATCACACCATTTGTAGCATCACACCTAGATTGCTCAGACTCTAGAGTAGTAGTGATGGTAGTCAGAAGTATTTTGGCATTTACTCATAGACTTCTTGTTGATGGTCAGATTTCATGTTTGGGGTACTGACTACATGGTGGGGCCCACCATCACTTGCATTTTTTGAACCATTGGATGTGCCATCAAATGGGACCGTCAGGGTTGGAGACCAAGGGGTATACTTTCAAAGTGCAGCTCTAGAGAGCTCACTTCTCTGATGTGAGCCTTTGAGTTCCTGGCTGTGGTGGATAGAGGCCAACGAGCATCACTTGGATTCTCTTAGCTAGAGTGTGTGTATCTTGATTGTAATCAATGCCTAATTTTTAGCATATTATTGAGTGACACATCAAGTACTGATCTAATTGAGTGTGATTCGAGTGGTGTGAACAAATTGATTACATTATAGAAGTGAAGTAAAGGGGAATCAAGTGCAAGAACTGAGGGTGTTGGTGGTATCCCTAAGCCTTGTTGATAGTTGGTAGCTTGATTGAGGTTCAAAATTTCTTTGGGAGTGATGGTGTGCAAAAGGTCTTTGAATTGATGCAAATTTGGCAATGAAGCATACGATGTGCAAAAGCACTACCCAAAATTTTGCTGAGAAGATAGTCAATTTTGAGCAATAGTGTTTGTTTTGAGCTTAGGAGGTGAAAGTAGGACCAATTTGGTGCAAGTTGAGTTCAAAAAGTGAAATTGAAGGTAGAGTTGGGAACCCATCCTTGTGAATTTTTGAATTGGAGAACCCCATCTTTTCAATTTGGCTCAAGTGGAGTGTCAACGGAGGATTTGATGGTCAGCTAGCTTTAGGGATTTATGTCAAATTTGGCTCATTTGGCATTTAGAGTCTTTGAGGGCTATGAAAGGCTATGAAGGCCTAGAAGGGCCAGCAAGCCAACGTGAGACTAGCTATTTTAGAGTAGATTTTGATCATTTTTAGCAAAATCTACCCACTTTGCTAGATTATATGCAGTAGGATTTGATCCATAGATCTCTAGTTCTTAGATTGGTGCCCTAACCAACTAGTCCACCCTCACTTTTTATCCTTGTAATTGTTCCATTGTTATCTATACACCTATAGCTTTGGCTAGGAGAGACAGTTTGATCTCATTCTTGCTTAGGAAGTAGTTAATAAGACATAATAGATAACTCCTATTATGTCAACTAGCAAATGGTGGCAGAGTCAATCCAATCTTATTTTATGAGATGAAAGGTTTTTATTTAGATTTCTTGTGATTGGACTCCTCCATTCTCTACTTCCTATTTGTGCACCATGTTTGTGTGAGGTACCTTGACTTTAGAGCATTGGTGCTCTAGTGTGCTCTCGGTAGTGAGGTTGGAGTGATGACCAATTACACTACATATGTTTCTCTCCGGTGAGGTAGGAAGTGATGACCTGCAGACCATGAGAGTGCATGTTGTGATGGCAGGTTATAAGTTGCACTTCCTCCTAGTGTAGTTTTCATCATTAGATCTACATTAATTGGTGATGTTTAGTTGGTGGTGTTGGCAATGGGTGGTGATTTTTGGTGGGGTACTTGTGGTGGTTACAATTATGGGTTGTAGTTTTTGGTTACTTTGTCACAATGGATTCCTTTAGGGATTCCAGAGGAGATAGTGCTACAACATGCAGTGAGTTTAACCCAGAGTTGTGCTTGGTATCAACCTGTATCTTAGATCCCAATGAAGGAGGAGATTGACTTTGAGTTGGAGTTTGACTCAAGAGCTAATTCAGTTGAGAGTGCACTTGGTGTGTTTGCATTGTTTTTGTATGACATGGATGAGATTTAGGGGGCCTTCAAAGGCCCTAGATGTTACTCTAGTACGGTGGGTATCATTGAGTTGGATGACTTCATCCAAGAGTTTGATAATTAGTGTGATTTACAATAGATGCGGAACCGGACTTTGTTCACATCCTTCATGGCATGGAAAGGGTTGTTCAACACTTGGAGTGTCCACCAATGGACAACTACCATGAGTTCAAGAGAGCTCACTTGGAGGAGATTGAGCTATAGAGATAGTATTGGTCTTTGAACTATATCTCCATCACTTTAGGCTTGGTTTCTAGGGGTAGATTGGTAGTACCCATGAGTTCTAGCCCTAGTAGCATTGGTAGATCTCTTTAAAATGGTGCTACTACAAGAGGTGGTATAGTATCGGAGTTTAACCTCATTGTGGAGTTCTTCCAATGTTTGAGGCAAAATACTAGGGAGTGTGGACTGACAAGTTGAGGAGCTTGCGAGAGTTCCAATGGAAGGCTAGAGAGAGCCTATGTGAGGCATACACTTGCATGAGATGGCTGATCAATTTTACTCAAAGAGTTACTGAGGCCCAAGCAGTCCAATTTTGGTCTAGGATATTAGATAGGGAGTTGGGATAAAGAGTATATGATGTTATGTTGTTACAAACTGCTTTACCTACTTTGGCGGTGGTCTTTGGTTTGGCTGAGCATATTGAGCTCAACATGGTAGAGGAGAGAGTGGTGATATCTAGGTTTGGTAAGGGAGAGATCATTCATAGTTGTTACTTCTTCTAGATTGCAGCAAAGTGCACCAAGCCATGATAGTTTCCAAGGACAAGGTGGACAACCTAGATCCTATGGAGCGAGTGGAGAGCCTAGTGTAGCTAGACCCTTACCTTCATTTTTGGGTCAGCAACAGCCAACGAGTGGTGGTGTTGCTTGTTGGACTTGAGGTGGACCTCACCATAGAAGAGAGTGCACTTAGGGCAGCAGACCTAATACCTTTGGTGCATCACAACCAGCACAGAGACAGTGTGAGCATTGCCACAGATTTTGGTCACACCAATGACCAATGCTTTGACATACACCTTGAGTTATGGAGTGGTAGAGCTACTATGGCAAGTGGTAGAGGAGCTCCAAGTCATGGAGGAAGAGGTGGTAAAGGTGGTGGTAGAGGATCCACACCTGGTAGGGTGTAGTACATGCTTTTACTTTTGATACAATCATGGCAACTTGGATTGAGCAATTTGAGCAAAGATTGGCTAGCATGGCCATAGCTCATAGGAGATCAGATGTAGGTGCTAATGCTTCCACCGCATATGCTATTGATAGAGATATTCTGGACTTCATGTGCGGAGCAGCACATGTAGATATGTCTACCGAGTGATTAGGAATGCAATACATGCTCTAGAGCCTAGAGGAGCATTAGTGGAGTTGGACCCATAGAGAGGAGAGATTGGGAGACAAGTCAAACTTCCCTAATCTTTCACCCTCTCTGAGATACTACAAGCAACATTCATGGCTCCTAGATGTCCTTGTGTAGGTGTGGTAGGTGGTGATAGGGTGCATGATAGACTACCTACTAGTCAACCACCTACTACTACACCAATCAAGTCTAGCTTGATATTAGGAGTGACTTAGTTGATTATGCGCTTTCCATTATTCTCAACCAATGACATGTTTATATTGGAAGTTGATCCAACTCCAATGTTCCAATTGGTGAGGGTAGGGATAACGTGGTTCCTACTACTAGAGCAGAGGTTGTTGATAGTGGAGTTGACTTGGTTGAGGAGTATGGGATCTGCTCAACAAACAGTGGTTTATAGTAAGCAACAGTGGCTAGATTGGAGGAGTTACCAACTAGACTGATCTTTGAGTAAGCACGGTTTACACTTGGAGTTGTCTTGTTGGATAACCAGAGGGTGATTTTTTGTTTAGTGGGACCTTTAGGGAAGGTCTATACACCACAAAGGGTCTTATTAGACTTTGGTGTGCAACCTTTTATGTTGGAGAAGGTTGTAGTTTTTGGTCTAGAATTACAAAAGACCAATGTAGAGAGGTGTCCATTTCAAATCTAGATATCTCTAGGGGGTGGTTCTACATAGTACATCACATGTGGAGAGCTCGTTATTTGGATTCAGCTTCATCATTTGATTGATAGCTCTGTGGTGAGAGCTTAGGCTATTGCGACCATGGCTGAGTCATATGATGTGTTAGTTGGAGGAGCAGTGTTATACTCCATGGGTTTCAATGTTGACTATTGGGAGGAGACAACCTCTTATAGACTAGCTTGGCAGTCAGGTGAAAGATAGGTATGTTGCCTACTAATATGCTTCAGTAGTGGCAATCTTGGCTCATCATAGTTGGGGACTATGACAACATCAATTTTAGCTTTTAGTGTTTTTGTTACTTGGCCTAGTGACTTATTGGAGAGGAATGCCCATGCAAAGGATACTCTATGTGACAACCCGGAAAATATCACTTTTGCGGTAATCAGGTAAGTAAAGTTTGTTCTCGTAGAGATACAATTCAAAATTGGTCAAATACAAAGTCAAACAATAACAATCTCAGTTCCTCTTGGTTGCATCTTTCATCTCTCAAGTAGAAACCAAACCTAGAAGAGAGTAACAAGCACTCAATCTCAACAACTTGTCACAAATCTCACACTCATAATCACAACATAGCAAATTCTGTCCAAACAAATCTTGATAGTGATGATTCATATTCTCTCAAAGACGGCACTTCATTGCAAAACAACTTCACCTCAAAATTGTGTTCCACCCCTCCACTAAAGGCACAACTTCCTTGATTGAAATTGCTTCACATCAACACTGCATTGCACTCACAAATACAGAATACTACCAACACTAAAATTCCTTTTAGATCTGTCAAGGCATTGCTCCAATTGCATTTCACTCAGGATCAAACACACAAAATGAATATCAAGCTTGTGGAATCCAACATCCAACAAGCACACTAACTTGCACTTCAAAATTCTCCACACACTTGCAATACAAACACAATGTTGATACTTGGAATCAAGCTCAAGCGACGAGCACTAAAATCAACACTTCATTTTATCTATCTTCAGAAATTTGGAATACTGAACAACATATTATGAATTCCTCCTTTAAATAGTAGAGCAATCAAAAATTACTAACAACTATACCATTCTATAACAACTCTTCCTACCTATAGATCCAAAATGACAATGCACATCTTCATATCTGCCTCTTCAAATCTCCAAACTATTACTACTCCAATCCAATGTCAACCTCGACTTCGGCTTCCAAACCCAATGATCTCTCAAGAATTTCACCATCTTTGGGTCTACTCAATCCTACTCCTAATTCTTCTATTTCTACAATGTCTTCACTCTGAATTACAATTACACTAGTGTGTAATCTATCTAACTCTTTATCTTCCAACCCACTCTTCTTTAATGCCTCAGATAACTTATCCGAAGACATCTGCACTCCTATCTCTTTTACTTTGGGTCTAACTACTATCAATTCCTTTGCTAATTCTACTGTATCCTCATCAAGAATTGTAATTGAAAGCATGGGTATGCTATCTACGGCTTCAATTTGTAACTCACTTTCCCCTAATTGTCATGTAATTGACCCAAAGATACTTTTTGCTTGATTGTGCACTTTGGGTTCATTCACTACTACTATTTCTCTTTCAATTTCTATCTCATCTTCAATCAAAACTTAAATTTAAATCATGGGTATCCTAACTATCTCTATCCTAACTATTTCAGACGCTTCAGATATTTGACTTGAAGACTCCTATTTCATTTGGTGATTTTTGGATAGCCATGTTAAGGACATACATGAAATGGACAAGGGCTAGGTCTTTAGGATCCTCATTCTAGTGTGTTTTGGGAGTTGTAAAAGATATTACAACATCTCTAAGTTCATTAGTCCATTTCTCCAACTTACATTTTGAAAACCATCCCTTTGATGGGTGGTTCTCACACCTAGGTGATGGCAAGTACACATTAGGTCTATTCTTGGATAAGACTTGTCATGTTGTTGGATGTAGCCAGAGTGGGATCATGGGCTCATCATCTTTGTCTTTGGTGGACAAACCTCTTACCTAGAGAGGTTCTACATTGTGCTTATGATGGGATTCAACAACTAGACCACCTCACTGTTGATAACATCTTGGATGTTGGGTGTCAATCTTAGATGGTGGTAGTGGTTGATAGGTTACCTATGGTAGTAGTGAACCTAGTTGGACAACCCCAAGCCGCTTTTCCCACACTTATGAGTTTCCCATGCTCTCATGACTTTTGAGAGGGAAGTCTTGGACTTGTTTGGGACTCACAATTATAGTAGTTGTCAAAGCCCAACGCCAATGAGAGAGAGATCGGGTGATGGGTTTTGCAATGTTATTACCGTTGTTCTAGCTATGTTAGAGCCATCCATACATTAGGTGTTAGGTCAGGCTATGGACCTGAACTATTTGACCTAGATTGTGAGCCTTGGCTTGGTGAAGCAACATGCTTGATAGGCATCACCACTTGGACACTTGTGAGCTACATGCCTATCAAGCACATGTTGGGAGCAATGGACCAAGTAGACAGGTATTCTTGGGACACAACCAATGGCTAATAGAGAGAGTGGTATACTTGGAGTCCATCCATGTGAGCATGGTCTACTTGGATTACACTCTTGGTCTACTTGAGATGCAGGTAGAGGACGGATGGAGCTTGCAGCTAGATTAGAAGGAGTTTTCACATTGAGGTTAGGACCTCTAGTGGTTGGGAGCATGACAATATTGCTCCCAAGGGCCCAATGTACCAGCCAATCAGTACGTCTCCCACTCTTATGACAGTTATAGAAAATACTTGGGAGCCAAATCTTGGACCCAAGCTTATAAGAGGAGAAAGATAGAGGGTTGGAGGTTCTTGAGGAGCTACACGAGTTGTTTTGCCTTCAATATGGTTTTGAAAGGACCTAGTATTTGGATTGAGCTAACTAGTGATACATTAATTTTTTGACGTCCCTATCAATATAGTGACATGGAGAGAGCATTGATTTAGAGCTCAAGTAGAGATCTTTTTGAGGCTGGTTTGGTGGAGATTTCACATAGAGATTATGCATTAGCTATAGTGATGCCAGCCAAGAAGGATATGCATGGAAAATACATAAATAGGTGGTTGTGTGAAGATTATTGTCCTATCAATCAATAGACTAAGGCCAATTGGTATGCCATGCCTACATTGGAGGAGATCTTTGATGTGATTGGGGATACAAAGGTCTTGAGTACTTTGGATCTTTGAGTAGGATATCATCAGTTGCCAATCAAGGAGGAGGATAAGTCCAAGATAGCATTTTAGACTATTGATCCTCACGGTAAAGATGTGTTATATTAGTGGAGGTTCTTACCATTTGGGTTAAAGAATGGGTTAAAGGGTCATGGATAGGATCCTAGATGGATTGGATTTTGCTTGGTGTTATATTGATGACATTTTGTTCCATAGCACTATTATGGAGGAGCATGAGAGACAATTGTTGTAGGTGTTTGAGAGGTTGAGATCTCATGGACTTGGTGTTCATCAGACCAAGGTGGAGGGTATTGCACGTATTCCTTGGCATATGGATGTGAGCAGAGTGCAAGCATTCCTTAGGTTGGTAAACTTATCTCGCTGCTATGTTAGAGGATTGAGTGTCCATTGCCAAGACCTTGACAAAGTTGACCAAGCTTACACATGAGTGGTGTTGGGGAGATAAGGAGGAGAGAGCTTTTGTAGAGCTCAAGGAGAGGTTGACATCTACTCCTATTTTGAGGAGATCAATTAGAGGACCGCCATTTCAAGTTCACACTAATTGGAGTATGTTGGGGCTTGGAGCAGTGCTCACCCAACATGATGATGAAGGGAAGGAGTTTGTGGTAGTTTATGCTGGTCACTCCAACAATTCAGTGGAGGTAAAGTATAGTTCATATGAGGGAAAGTGCTTGGTAGCAATATGAGTAGTAGCATATTTTTTATGCTACCTATTTGGTAACCCTTTACTCTCATCACTAATCATCAACCACTAAAGAATCAAGGATGCTTGCACAATGGGCTCTAATTTTACATGAGTATTCATAGACTTAGATTCATAAACCATGATGTAGATGGGTTGAGTAGAAACCCATGTCCCAACCTAAAGGATCAGAACATTGGCATGGTGAGACAGATGAGAAGATGGTGCTAAGTTGGCATGCATCTACCCTTCTTTGTATATTTTTTGAGGCTTTAATGGTATCTCTCTCAACACATATAGGAGGAGTTATTGAGGTCACAAATCCAAAGAGTAGAGGTAGTGGTACAATTTAGTAAGACATTCATGATGATGTCTTAGTGATGTACTATCTTTGCATTGGTGTTATGAGTAGCATTTGGGGCCAAGGAGAGAGACCATATTCTTCAACAAGCCAGACAGTTCAAATTGGAGGGTAGACACCTACTTTGTGTATGGGAGGATGGTAGAGTGAGAGTAGTACCACTTCCATATTAGAGACCTCAGTTGGTCCGTCATGCTCACGAGGAGCTAGGAGATTTTGGAGTAAAGCATACATATACCTTACTTTAGAGTCATTATGGGTGGTGCGGTATGCAGACCAATGTACAATAGTCTGTTGCCAGAAGTGTGGTTTATGACCAAGTTAGAGCATCATTTAATGCTCCTACCACAATTACACCCATTACCTATCATGGAGTTGGGTGTAATACCAAGAGCTAACCATATGATCTAGATGTGAAACTTGGTTTGGTAGCATCTAGAATGATGTTATACATGATGGTTGAAATAGATCAGATAGAAGTATCACCAAAAGAGTACTTCTACTAATAGAGAAAAAACCAAAATAGACTTGAGAACCTTAGAACCAATAGCTAGACATAGCTAGACATATGATTTAAGGTGAGAATTGGTTTGGTAACATCTGGAAGGATGTTACACATGATGGACTAAACAGATCAGAAAGAGGTATCACCAAAAGGGGACTTCTACTAATAAAGTAGGAACCGAAATATGCTTGAAATCTTTGAAGGTGATTTTGGAGGCCTAAATGAATGAATTAGGCCTTGAAAATGTGCAAACCCCCCCCAATGGAGGAACGGCTGGCCTTCCCTCCCCCCTGCTTTGTCTTGTTGAGAGCTTTCCAATGATACCTTACGTGATTTTGAGATTCCTATAGGAAGATTCCCTAAAAGATTCCCTCCGGTCAAAGCTTGTTTGACCAACCAGATAGGACCTAGACCAGACATGTCACCCATCCAAGTAAGTAATCCAAGGGTGGAGCTTGCTAACATGTCACCTATCTGTGTCCCTAATTCTATGGTGGAGCTTCTTTGGCGGAGATCCTCTTTGTCTATATAATAAAGAGAAGGTGCTCTCTTGGGGCATCGATTGTTTGAGTGTGCAATCTATGTTTTCTCTCTTCTCTTGTCCTCGGAGTATTACAATGGTATCAAAGCAAGTGTTTTAGTCCAAGAGAGTGGATCACCCCTCTTGGAATAGCACAAACTATTGAAACTAAGTAATTTGAGGTGGAGAACATAGAGTAGTTGCTAGACTTAGGAAGGACTTTAGAGAGCGGATGGGATGGATGCGCCGGGAGGCCAATTTCCCGCACCTAGCTTTCCATTCTCAAACCCATTCCACATCAAGGTTATGTATATCCAGCGTGAGCAGATGAGGGTATCGCTAGTTTATCACTTTGGCGTAGAATTCATGGACAGAGTGATGAACTCACCAAACCCGGTGATTCTACCTATGGTGATATATGATAGAGAGTGGGATTTGACAATCTACATTCTATTATGATAAAATGGATATGAATGTCCCAAATCCTCTCTTTTTCAACACTCAAGTAGAAATCCGTTATGTAGTGAGGCCAAAATTGATATTTAGAGATTTTGTGGTTAGGAATTTTGGTGAGGAGTATTATCAACAAGTGATAGCTTCTGAGGTCCCAATGGTAGTTCCGATAGTTTGTGTGCCTTCTAGAGTGATTATATTGACTCTGTATTGAAGTAGACATTAGCAATGGAGTGTTGCAGGAACCATGGATCCGCAATTGCAAGAGTTGGTGCAAGGAATGCAAGGGATGTTGAATGAACATTGAGAGATTAAGATGACCATGGAGACATTACAAAGTCAAGTGCAGATCCTTAGGAATGATCAAGCCATGCAAGAAGAAGAGCCGTCTCAAAACCCAGTACCTACGACTAAAGTACTTGGAGAGGCATCCGTGCCTACGAACCCTATCAACAATGAAGCCACATTGCTACTCCGGATGAAGGAGACCTGCAACATCAAACTTTACAAGGGGCAGCGTTCAATGGGAGTAGTGGAAAATTGGATCTCGAGAATGAATTGATATTTCCGATTGTTCTCAACAAAGATCACAGAGCATGCTATAGGCATGTTTGCATGTGGGTACTTGACCAATAAAGCCCTCACATGGTATGATGCTTGGGAACAATCCATGATGGCAGAGAGAATGGAGGTCTCATGGACAGCAATGCAAGAAGGACTGTTGAAGAATTTCCAATTGGTGGATTTTGTGCAGATGGCTTGAACCCGACTACGTGGATTGAGATAAAAAGAATAGTGTACAAGAGTATGTGGAGGCTTTTCTGGATCTACAAGTCGCAATTACCAACATGAGTCCAGCAGAGGCTCTTGACAATTTCAAACGAGGGTTGAAAGAGCGGATTTGCCAAGAAGTCATGGTGCAAAATCCTCGCACGGTATTTGAAGCCATTGCTTGTGCACAGAGAATAGCAGGAGCATTAGGTGGAGGTGAAGGAGTAGCTCCACCTCAACATTATCGGGCAAAAATGCCACACATGGGTGGACCAGTACCGTTAGAATTGGGCAACCTTCAATTCCGGGATCGAGGAGCACGACCGCTTCAAGGGGAGCGGGGACGAGTAGAAGAACAAAGAGATGGAGTCCCACAAGGAGAAGGGACTCGAGGAGAACAATGCCGTTGTTACAATTGTGGACGTATTGGGCACATATCTACCAACTGTCGCACTCGTTTCCCTAGAGGCCCTCGGCCTTCGTTCTGTGAGCCGGCCTGTCTCTCACTCAGGATGAACCTCTGATGGCTATTATGGTAGCGCACCATAGACTAAGAAGGCAAGGAACCCCAACTCCATCATACTCCTCCAAGGCTAACACTCCAAGACTCAACACATTGCTCACTAGAGAACTCAATGAGAGAGAGATAGTTGCAAATGAAAGGATGATGAGTACCTCTTCACCCCTTGTTTATATACTTGTGAAATAGTTACGTACCAAAGTTACTAATTACCGTAGTAACTCAAGTTACTAGACTAAAAGTCAAGTAAAGTCAAAAAGTAGAAAGGAATATCCATTCACATGGGCATATTCCCTAAGCATATGGTCTTATCTTGACCCAACCACTAAGTCAAGGATTCATTCACATGGGCTATCCTTGGACTAAAGAAGAATCCAAAACAAAAAGGCTTGCGGGCCCAAGAGTTCTCAACTCTTTCCTCAAAGCCAAACACCTAAGAATAATACCAAGTCAACAAACTAAAATCCAAAATAGTGGTGCTCATCTTTTCTACTTCCTCTAAAGTAAGGTCCCCTCTATCTTAGCTATGACTAACTTTAGCTAACCATGACTAATATAGAACCATCCTTTATCTCTATATAAATAATATCTCTTAAGTACTTGTAATACCAAGCTAAATATCACTATACTACACACATGCACAAATGGGTGTTACAATTCAGGCGATCTTTGAACAACATGGAGAGGCACATTGATGAGGAGGAGGTGGAAATCACTTTGGAAAATAGAGATTGCCAGTAAAGGTACCTCGCGGCCTTACTGGCTCAATAAGGAAGCAGAGAAGCAAGGGAAGGAAGAAGAATAATGCGCAACAATCCCAAAAGGCAACCTCACAATTGATTGTCATGAATGGAATCCTAGAAGGTAATCAAGTGAGAGTATTAATAGATCCAGGAGCAACAGAGAATTTCTTGTCTTGCTTTGTTGCAATAAGATTGGGAATGGATCTAGAGAGAGATGGAAGTGAAGAAGTAGAGTTACCAAATGGGCAAACAGAGAGGATTGAATCATTACCTAGACGGGTAACCCTCTCTGTAGGAGAATATCAGGAAGCAATTGAGTGGCGAGTGATACAGTTAGCTTGTTATGATGGAATTTTAGGCATGCCATAGATGGAGCAGTACAATCCTATGGTGGATTGGAGGAAGAAAGTAGTGAGAACTCACCAATGGTCAATCATTGGGGTTAAAGAAAAATCACACAGGCAGAAACTGCCTCTATATGTTGTAGGGACGGCAACTGTCCGTAAGACCGATAGATGTTTTATGGGTCTAATAAGAGAAGTCCAAAGTGCACAACTCGATGGACAAATTCTTGAGAAATTGAAGGATGTGGTGGATGAGTTCCAAGATGTCTTTCTCGATGATCTACCCTCAGGATTACCACCAAAAAGGCGAGTAGATCACAAAATTGAGACACTTCCGGGGAAGACCCCTCCTTGTAAGACCCCATATTGCCTATCACCTCATGAGTTGGAGGAGTGTAAGACTCAAATTGAGGAGATGTTGCAGAAAGGGTTCATCCAACCTAGCGTATCACCATATGGGGCCCTTGTCTTGTTTGTGAAGAAGAAGGATGGTACAATGCACATGTGCATTGACTATCGGGGTCTCAATCAGCAAACAATGAAGAACAAATACCCCTTACCTCGCATGGATGACCTGTTTGATCAACTCCATGGAGCGAGATACTTCACCAAACTGGACTTGCAAAGCGGTTACAATCAAATCCAAATTGTAGAGGAGGATGTGCACAAAACTGCCTTTCAAACCAGGTATGGCCACTTTGAGTATCTTGTGATGCCTTTTGGCCTCACCAATGCACCTACCACTTTCATGAGTCTAATGAATGACATATTTCGTCCATACTTGGATAAGTCTATTATTGTCTTCTTGGATGATATCTTTGTATACAGTAGCACGATGAGAGAACACAAACAACATCTATGAGAGGTCCTCTAGATTCTAAGATAGAATCAATTGTATGCCAAAATCTCAAAGTGTGAGTTTGGCAAGTCTAAAGTAGACTACTTGGGGCATAGAGTAAGTGCTGAGGGCATTCAAGTATTGACAGATAAAATAGAGGTCATTCAAAAATGGAGTGCCCCAAAAGATCAGACTCAACTTAAGAGCTTCTTGGGGTTGATGGGATTCTATCGTAGATTTGTCAAGGACTTCTCTAAGGTTGCACAGCCTTTATGGCACTACTTGGCAAGGGGAAGAAGTAGACATGGGGAACTGCACAAGAGTTGGGCTTTCAAGAATTGAAGGCCGCCTTGCTACATGCACCAATCTTGAAGTGGTATGACCCATAACGTCCAATCAAGTTGGCTATAGATGCATCAAGCGTAGCAATAGGAGCAGTCCTACAACAAGAGTGGCATGACGGATGGCATCCAATTGCATATTTCTCTCGAAAGTTGTTACCAGCAGAGCGCAACTACCACACCATAGAATGAGAAGAGCTGGCAATTGTTCTAGCAACCAAGTAGAGCGCAACAACCACACCACAGAATGAGAAGAGTTGGCAATCTTTCTAGCAACCAAGCATTGGAAGCACTACTTGGGCAAGAAGGCATTTGTAGTAGAGATAGACCACAAACCTCTAGTCTACCTCGAGACACAGAAGGATCTATCTTGTCGCCTAATTTGGTGGGCAGAGTGGTGACAACACTTCAACATGACAATCACTTACGTGGAAGGTAAGAGGCAACTTGCAAATGCATTCACCCGCATGCCAATGGCCAACAACTTGGTGGCAGAGGTTAAGATTAACCCTGAATTCTGGCAAGAGATTCTGGCGGCTACAAAAATTGACCCACAGATTGTAGAAGCACAATCATCCAAAGGTGTCACTAGTACCCAAGGACTCACTTTTCGGGATGGCAGATTATGGATCCCAAATGTCCCAGAATTACGCACTACCATTCTAGCGGAATGTCATGATTCGGCCATTGCAGCTCATGTCAAAGTGGACAAGACCTTGGATGCAGTCAAGCGCCATTACTATTGGCCCAAGATGAGCAACAACGTGATGGAGTATGTGTGTAGCTGCCTACTTTGCCAACAGAACAAAGCTTCTAATCAAGCTCTTGTAGGGCTCTTTCAACCTCTCTCCACTCCTACCCAACATTGGGAACAAGTGAGTATGGATCTCGTCTGTGAATTACCCAAGACCACCTCAGGGTTTGACTCCATTGTGGTCTTTGTGGACCGACTCAGCAAAATGATTCATGTATTCCCTACCACCAAGGAGGTGACCATTCCACAACTAGCTCAATTATACTTAGATGCAGTCTTTGCTCACCATGGCTTGTCTAGAGTACTCATCACTGATAGAGGCACCTAATTCACCAGCTTGTTTTGGCAAACACTCTTTGGTTTCTTCAAAACCAAGTTGGCCATGTCCACAACTTACCACCCCCAAACAGATGGCCAAACAGAGCGGGCTAATCGTACAATTGAAGACATGTTACGCGGCTTCACCTTAGAAGAGCAAGAGAGATGAGACACCCTACTCCCTATTGGTGGAATTTGCTTACAACAATTCAGTGAATGCATCCACCTAGGTCACTCCATTCTTCCTCATGTATGGTGAACATCCCTTCACACCTTCTAGCTTGATGAAGATCCGTCCAGTGGCTACCAAGGTCGATGCAGTCAACACATTTGTTTCTAGAATCCAACAAGGTGTGGAGAGCGCCAAGCACAAATTACAGATTGCACAAAATCAACAAAATCAGTATGCTGATGCACACCGTTGGCACATGGAGTTCAATGTTGGGGATCAAGTGTGGCTATCGACAACCAACCTCACATTAGTTGGACCTCGTAAGCTCAGACCTCGTTTTATTTGGCCTTTCTTGATTCTTCGTTGCATCGGCGCTGTGGTCTATCACCTTGAGCTACCACCACACATGAAGATCCATCCAGTCTTCCATGTCTCCCTACTATGCAAATATGCTCCCTGATCAGGCCAAGGTCATTCCACACCAGACATTCAACCTTGTCCAACACTCATTGATGGCACAGAGGAATATGAAGTGGAGCGGATTCTCCAAAAACACATGCGTGGTACTCGACACCCACGGGTGGACTATCTAGTACAATGGAAAGGTTACCCTCTCTATGAAGCCACCTGGGAGCCCGCTGCCAATTTGGCACATGCACCTGTGTTGGTGCAAGCATTTGAGCAACAATTGCACAACGAGGACGTTGCGTCTTAAAAGGAGGGAGGTCTATAATACCAAGAGCTAGCCATATGATCTAGATGTGAAATTTGGTTTGGTAACATCTAAAATGATGTTATACATGATGGTTGAAATAGATCAAATAGAAGTATCATCAAAAGAGTACTTCTACTAATAAGGCAAAAACCAAAACAGACTTGAGAACCTTAGAACCAATAGCTAGACATATGATTTAAAGGTGAGAATTGGTTTGGTAACATCTGGAAAGATGTTACACATGATGGACTAAATAGATCAGAAAGAGGTATCACCAAAAGGGGACTTCTACTAATAGAGTAGGAACCGAAATATGTCTGAAATCTTTGAAGGCAATTTTGGAGGCCTAAACGAATGAATTAGGCCTCGAAAATGTGCAGACCCCCCCCCCCAATAGAGGATAAGCTGGCCTTCCCTCCTCCCTGCTTTATCTTGTCGAGAGCTTTCCAACGATACCTTACTCACGTGATTCTGAGATTCCTACAGGAAGATTCCCTAAAAGATTCCCTCCGGTCAAAGCTTGTTTGACCAACCAGATAGGACCTAGACCAGACATGTCACCCATCCAAGTAAGTAATCCAAGGGTGGAGCTTGCTAACATGTCACCTATTTGTGTCCCTAATCCTATGGTGGAGCTTCCTTGGCGGAGATCCTCTTTGTCTATATAATAAAGAGAAGGTGCTCCCTTGGGGCATCGATTGTTTGAGTGTGCAATCTATGTTTTCTCTCTTCTCTTGTCGTTGGAGTATCACATTGGGTTACCATTGGAGTTTGGACTTTGTTGGATCTTTACCATTGTGAGACATCATTGGTACATTTTGGTTTTGGTAGAGCACTTCTCCAAGTGGATTGAGTTGGTGGCACTTCCTGACAAGTCTAGTGAAGGGATAGCTTACTCATTCTTGGATTGAGTTTGCAATCACCTTGGTGCACCAATTGAGGTTTTGACTGATCATGGTATAGAGTTCTTGGAGGAGTTTTAGGTCTTGTATGACAAAGCTTTGATTGATCATCATACTACCTCCTAAGATCACCTTAAGTTAGATGGTTTAGCAAAGAGAGTGGTTCAAATAATGAAGAGAGGATTGCGGAAATATGGTTTGCAAAGAGGCCACTTGAGAGATTGGGATCTCCAGTTATCTTGGTTGGCCATGGGCTATCAATTCAACCAGCAAGTCTCCTTAGCATCCTTCTCTCATTACTTTCTACTCTATGGACAAGATCTAGATTTACCTATAGCCATTCATCAAGATGCTACTATAGTTTTGGAATTGGATGATCTAAATTTATGGATGAGTATATGTTCTCAACGGGCAAAGATCTTTAGAGAGTGATACCAATGGCCTTTGAGAACTTGGTAATTGCTCAACATAAGTATACTTTATGCTATGCTACCATTTGAGGAGGAGGTTATAGACACTCAATTTGTCAATTTCATCCAAGTGACTTTGTATATCTACAATAGATAGCAGTGATGACACTTTATGTTTCTACAGGCCGCACTATCTTGTGAATGCATGAGGTTTTACTTCCTAGAGTCCTTGTGTTGGGAGGACATACTGGTGTTGTTTGGAAGGATCATGTGCACAATTGTGGGCCATACTATCTCCCAAACATTGATGGTACTATGGACCCAAGCTTGTCACTTGTAAGTGCAGGCTTGAGGGATGTGTTATGTGGCTCTTCTAGTAGAGTTGTTACTATGTTAGTGTGCAATAGTTAGTCGAGAGGATGGAATATGGCATGTTTGACTCCTTCCCTCACGATGGCTCCTCAAGGACAATATTTATATCCCAATGTACTTGACAATAGTTAGTTCATCCTTTATATGATATAGATTGTAGACAAGCGACTAATAATGGAGCTCAATGGCACCTAGCCTCTTGATCTTTTGCTCACAATAGAGTATACTATAAACTTGGAATAGATGGCTATTTGGAGTTAGAGGGACCTAATTGCCAGCTAAGAGGGCAATTGTGGCACTTAAGAGTCCATGTATGGCTTATGTGTGAGTTGTGCTTCTATAGTGTGTTATGCTGACAACAATATATATAATGCACAACAACTATCATGCCATTTTGTAGTGTCATACCTAGATTGCTTGGAATTTGGAGTAGTAGTGATGGTAGTCAAAAGTATTTTGGCAATTACTCATAGACTACTTATTGACAATTAGATTTCATGTTTGTGATATTGACTACATGGTGGGGCCTACCATCACTTGCACTATTTGCACCGTTGGATATGCCATCAGTGGGACCGTTAGGGTTGGAAACCAAGGGGTATACTTTCAAAGTGTAGCTCCAGAGAGCTCACTTCTTTGATGTGGTGAGCCTTTGAGTTCTTGGCTATGGAGGACAGAGGCTAGTGAGCATCATCTAGATTCTCTTAGCTAGAGTGGGTGTAGTTTGATTGTAATTAGTGCCTAGTTGTTGGCAGATTATTGAGTGGTAGATCAAGTACTAATTTGATTAAGTGTGATTTGAGTTGTGTGAACAAACTGATTATTGAGGCACTTGAGAGTCCATTTATGACTTATGTGTGAGTTGTGCTTCTATAGTGTGTGATGGTGATAGCAATGTATGTTGTGTAGTGATGTATATATGCACAATAGAGGAGTTGGTCTCTACAAAGTTCCATCTATTAGAGAGTGTAGTTTGAGGGCTACCACTACTAGAGTTATTGTAACACCCATTTGGGCATGTATGTGCTATTGTGATATTTAGTTTGGTATTATAAATATTTGAGATATTATTTTTATAAAGGATGGTTTTACATTAGTCATGATGAGTTGAAGTTAATTATAGCTAAGATAGAGAATACCTTACTTTAGAGGAAGTGGAAAAGATGAGCACCACTATTTTGGATACTAGTCTATTGACTTGTGTAATACTTGAGGAACAAGAGAATTTTCCAACAGAGATACAAGAGGGAAAATGCAAGTTTCACACTCAATACTCCAATGCCCTAAAGGAGCACCTTCTCTTTATTATATAGCAAAGAGGATCCCCTTAAAGGAAGCTCCACCCTTGGATTAGATACATGGATTGGTGACCTATCAGCAAGTCTGATCTACTTAGTCCATCATGTATAATATCTTCCTAGATGTTACCAAACCAAATTTCATCTCTAGATCATATGTCTAGCTATTGGTATTACAAACCTCTCTCCTTTTAAGACGCAACGTCCTCATTGTGAAGTTGCTACTCAAAAGATTTTACTAACATTGGTGTGTGGGTCAATTTGGCTGTTGGCTCCCATGTCACCTCATACAATGGGCAACCTTTCCATTGTATGAGATATTCCACGTGGAGGTGACAAGTCCCATGGATGCATTTTTGGAGAATGCATTCAACTTCGTATTCCTCCATGCCATCAATGAGTGTTAGGCAAGGTCAAATGTCTTGTGTGAAGGGACAATGGTTTGATCGGAGCACATATCTACATAGGAAGGAGACATAGAACAATGGATGGATCTTCATGTGTAGTGGTAGCTTGAGGTGATAAGCCACACCACTAATTCAACAAAGAATGGGAAAGGCCCAATACAACGAGGTCTGAGCTTGTGAGGGCCAACTGATGTGAGGTTGGTTGTTGATAGCCAAACTTGATCTCCCACCTGGAACTCCAAGTGGCTACGGTGTGCATTGGCATACTACTTTTGTCGATTTTTGGCAATCTGCAATTAGTTTTTGGCATTCTCCACACCTTGTTGGATTCTCAAAACAAAAGAGTTGACAATATCAACCTTGGTAGTCACTAGATGGATCTTCATCAAGCTCAAAGGTGTGAAAGGATGCTTGCCATACATGAGGAAGAATGGTGTGACTTGGGTGGAGACATTTATTGAATTATTGTAGGCAAATTCCACCAATGGAAGTAAAGTGTCCCACCTCTCTTGCTCATCTAAGGTGAAGCCTCAAAGCATATCTTCAATAGTGCAATTAGCCCGCTTTGTTCGGCCATCAGTTTGTGGATGGTAAACCATGGACATGGCTAATTTGGTTCTGAACACACCAAAAGTGTTCTCCAAAACATACTAGTATTGAGTGCCATTATCAATGAAAGCACTCAAGACAAGCGGATGAGAGAAGACTGCATCTAAGTACAACTAAGCTAGTTGTGGAGCCGTCACCTCCTTGGTGGTAGGGCGTATATGAATCATTTTGCTAAGTTGGTCAAAAAATACTACAATAGAGTCAAACACTGAGGTGGTCTTGGATGATTCACAGACTATATCCATATTCACCTATTCCCAATGTTGCACAAGAGTAAGGAGGAGTTGCAAGAGTCATGTAGGAGTTTGATTAGAGGATTTGTTTTGTTGAAAAAGTAGGCAGCTCGAAACAAATTCCATCACATGGTTGCTCATCTTGGGCCAATAGTAATGGCATTGGACTTCATCCAAGGTCTTGTCTACTCCAACATGACCTGCAATGGCAGAATCATGACATTTTGCTCAGATGGTAGTGCATAATTCTGGGCATTTGGGATCCATAATTTACTATCATGAAAAGTGAGTCCTTGGTTGTTGGTGATGCCTTTGAATGATTGAGCTCCTTTGATTTGGGGATCTATTTCTGTAGCAGCTAGAATCTTTGGCCAAAATTCAAGGTTAGCTTGACCTTTACCACCAAATTTTTTGCCATCAGCATTCTAGTGAATGCATCTACAAGTTGCTTCTTGCCTTCCACATAGATGATTGTCATGTTCAATCATTATCACCACTTTGTCCACCAAATCTTGCAACAAGATAGATCTTTTTGTGTCTCAAGGTAGACTAGAGGTTTATGGTCTTTCTCCATTACAAATGCCTTGCCAATATAGTGCTTCCAATGCTTGGTTGCAAGGACAATGACCAACTCTTCTCCCTCTATGGTATTACAATTACATTCTCCTAATAATACCTTTTGAGAGAAGTACGTAATTGGATGTGACCCATCATGCACTTCTATTGTAAGACTGCCCCTATTGTTATGCCTGATGCATTGGTAGCCAATTTGATTGGACATTTTGGGTCATACCATTTCAAGATTGGTGCATATAGCAAGGTGTCTTTCAATTCTTGAAAGGCTAAGTCTTGTGCGATTCTCCATGTCCATTTCTTCCCCTTACCAAGTAGTGTTGTTAAAGGTTGTGCCACCTTGGAGAAGTCCTTGACAAATAGATGATAGAACCCCGTCAACCCCAAGAAGCTCTTGAGTTGAGTCTGATTTTTTGGAGCGCTCCATTTTTGAATTACCTCTATTTTATTTGTTAATACTTGGATACCCTCTACACTTACTCTATGCCTCAAGTAGTCAACTTCAGACTTGCCAAACTCACACTTTGAGATTTTGGCATACAAATGATTTTGTCTTAGAATTTGGAGGACTTCTTGTAGATGTTGTTTGTGTTCCATCATCCTACTACTATATACTAAGACATCATATAGGAAAATGATAATAGACTTATCCAAATATGTCATTCATCAGACTCATGAAAGTGGCAGGTGCATTGGTGAGGCCAAATGGCATCACAAGGTACTTGAAGTGGCTATACTTGGTTTGATAGGCAGTTTGGTATACATCTTCCTCTGCAATCCAGATTTGATTGTAACTACTCTGCAAGTCCATTTAGGTGAAGATCTTGCTCCATTGAATTCATCAAATAGGTCTTCTATGCAAGGTAAACGATATTTGTTCTTCATTGTTTGTTAATTGAGGCCTTAATAGTCAATGCACATGCGCATTGTACCATCCTTCTTCTTCACAAACAAGATAGGAGCCCTGTATGGTGATACGTTGGGTTTGATAACCCCTTTTTGCAGCATATCCTCAATTTGAGCCTTACACTCCTCTAAATCCTAAGGTGATAGACAATATATGGGACCTTACAAAGAGGTGTCTTCCCCAAAAGTATCTCAATTTTATGATCTACTCTCATTTTTGGTGGTAATCCTAAGGGTAGATCATCTAGGAAGACATCTTGAAACTCATGTACCACATCCTTCAATTTTTTTGGAATTTTTCTATCAAGTTGTGCACTCTAGACTTCTCTTATTAAACCCATGAAATATCTATCTATCTATCTTATAGATAGTTGTTGTTTTGTGAGCCGGCATGTCTCTCACTCAGGATGAACCCCAAATGACTATTATGGTAGCGCACCATGGACTAAGAAGGCAAAGAACCCCAACTCCATCATACTCCTCCAAGGCTAACACTCCAATACTCAATACACTGCTCACTAGAGAACTCAATGAGAGAGAGAGTTGCAAATGAAAGGATCATGAGTACTTTCTCACCCCTTGTTTATATACTTGTGAAAAAGTTATGCACCAAAGTTACTAATTATTGGAGTGACTCAAGTTACTAGGCCAAAAGTCATATAAAGTCAAAAATTATAAATGAATATCCATCCACATGGGCATATTCCACTAAGCATGTGATCTTATCTTGACTTGTGAGCCGGCCTGTCTCTCACTCAAGATGAACCTCTGATGGCTATTATGGTAGCGCACCATGGACTTAGAAGGCAAGGAACCTCAACTCCATCATACTCTTCCAAGGCTAATACTCCAAGACTCAAGACATTACTCACTAGAGAACTCAATGAAAAAGAGATAGTTGCAAATGAAAGGATGATGCGTACCTCTCACTCCTTGTTTATATACTTGTGAAATAGTTACGCACCAAAGTTACTAATTACCATAGTAACTCAAGTTACTAGACTAAAAGTCAAGTAAAGTCAAAAAGTAAAAAGGAATCTCCATTCACATAGGCATATTCCACTAGCATGTGATCTTATCTTGACCCAACCACTAAGTCAATGATTCCTTCACATGTGCTATCCTTGGACTAAAGAAGAATCCAAAACAAAAAGGCTATCGGGCCCAAGAGTTCTCAACTCTTTCCTCAAAGCCAAACACCTTGGAATAATACCAAGTCAACACACTAGAATCCAAAATAGTCATGTTCATCTTTTCTACTTCCTCTAAAATATGGTCCCCTCTATCTTAGCAATGACTAAATTTAGCTAACCATGACTAATGTAGAATCATCCTTTGTCTCTATATAAATAATATATCTTGAGTACTTGTAATACCAAGCTAAATATCACAATACCACACACATGCACAAATGGGTGTTACAGACCCAACCACTAAGTCATGGATTCCTTCACATGGGCTATCCTTAATCTATAGAAGAATCCAAAACAAAAAGGCTTGCGGGCCTAAGTGTTTTCAACTCTTTCCTCAAAGCCAAACACCTTGGAATAATACCAAGTCAACACACTAGAATCCAAAATAGTGGTGCTCATCTTTTCCACTTCCTCTAAAGTAAGGTCCCCTCTATCTTAGCAATGACTAACTTTAGCTAATCATGACTAATGTAGAACCATTCTCTATCTCTATATAAATAATATCTCTCAAGTACTTGTTATACCAAGCTAAATATCACAATACCACACACATGCACAAAGGGGTGTTGTAGTTCTTGTGACATAGAGAGGCAATTTCTGCCTATTTCCTTTTTCTCTAGCCCCAATGATTGTCCATTGGTGGGTGCTCATTGCTTTCTTCCTCCAATCTACCATAGGGTTGTATTGCTCCATCCAAGGCACGCCTAAGATTGCATCATAACGAGCTAATTGTATCACCCGCCATTCAATTGCTTCTTGATATTCTCCTACAAAGAGTGTTACCCTGTTGGATAACTACTCAATCTTCTTTGTTTGCCCATTAGGTAACTCTACTTATTTTCTCTCATCTTTCTCTAGATCCATCCCCAATTTTATTGCAACAAATCGAGATAAGAAATTCTTCGTTGCTCCAGGATCTATGAATTACCTTCTATGACTCTATTTCATGACAATCAATTGTGAGTTTGCCTTTCTAGATCTTTGTGCACCCATCTTCTTCCTCCCCTTGCTTGTCTACTTCCTTGTTGAGCAAATAAGGCTGCAAGGTACCTTTAGTGGCAATCTTTGCTTGTCCACTTCCCTATCAAGCCAATAAGGCCACATGGTACCTTTATTAGCAAGCTTTGTTTTTTGAGGTGATTTCTACCTCCTCTTCCTACGTGCATTGCCCATGTTATTCAAAGATCATTTGTATGGAGGCTGAGGGCCTTTAGGGAGACAAGCATGACATTTGATGGAGATGTGCCCAATATGGTCACAATTGTAGCAACAACGTTGTTCTCCTCGAGTTCCTTCTCCTTGTGGGACTCCATCTCTTTGTTCTTCCACCTGTCCTTGCTCTCCTTGAAGCCGTTGCGCTCCTCTATCTCAAAACCAAAGGTTGCCCAATTCCATAGGTGTTGGTCCACCCATATGTGGCATTTTTGCCCAATAGTGTTGAGATACTACTCCTTCACCTCCTCCAAGTGCCCTTGCTATTCTTTGAGCACAAACAATGGCTTCAAATACAATGTAAGGATTTTGTACCATGACTTCTTGGAAAATCTGATCCTTCAACCCTTGTTTGAAATTCTCTAGAGCCTCAATTGGATTCATGTTGGTTATTACAACTTGTAGATCCAAAAATGCTTCCACATACTCTTGTACACTATTCTTTTGTTTCAATCCCTATAGTCGGATCCGGGTAATCTGCATGGAATCCACATATTAGAAATTCTTCAAAAGTCTTTCTTGCATTGTTCTCCACATGACCTCCCTTCTTTCTACAAACATTGATTGTTCCCAAGCATCATACCATGTGAGGGCTTTATTGGTCAGGTATCCTCATGCAAACACACCCATGGCATGCTCAGTGATCTCTATCAAGAACAATTTGAAGTATCAATTCATTCTCAAGATCCAATTCTCCACTACTCCGATAGCATGCTACCCCTTGTAAGGCTCAATATTGCAGGTCTTCTTCATCCATAGTAACAATGTGGCTTCATCATTGGTTGTGTTTGATGTCATAAACATGGGTGTCTCTCCAAGTACTTCAATTGCAAGTATTGGGCTCTAAGATGGTTCCTCTTCCTGTATTGTTTGATCATTCTTGAGTTTTGTACTTGATTTTTTAATGCCTCTATGCTCATCTTGATTTCTCAAAACTTGTTCAACATCCCATGCATTCCTTGCGCCAAATCCTGCAATTGCGGATCCATGATTCCTACACACAATCAATGTTTGCTTGCTACTTTCTACTTCAATAGAGGGTTAAAATGATCACTCGGGAGGATGCATGAACTATGAGGACTACCATTGAGACCTCATAGGCCATCACTTGTTGATAATATTCCTCACCAAAATTGTGGACTACAAAATCCCTAAACATTGCTTTTGGTCTAACTACATAATGGATTTCTACTTGCATGTTGAAAGGGTGAAGATTTGGTACATTCAGATCCATAACATCATAATAAAATTTAGATTATCAAATCCCACTTTCTTTTGTATACCACTATATGTAAAATCATTGGGTTTGGTGAATATATCACTCTATCCATGAATTCTACTCAAAAGTGATAAACTAGCAATACTCTCATTTGCTCACGCTGGATGTGCATAATCTTGATATGGAATGGATTCAAGAATGGGAAGCTAGGTGTGGGAAATAGTCCTCATGATGCATCCATCCCATCTGCTCTTGAAAGCACTTCCCAAGTCTAACAATTGCACTATGTTCTCCACCTCAAATTACTCAATTTCGGTAACTCTTGCTCTTCAAAGAGGTGCGATCCACTCTCTTGGATTAAAACACTTGCTCTAATACCATTGTAATAGTTTGAGGTCAAGAGAATTCTTCAAGAGAGAAAACACAAATTTCACACTCAATCCTTTGATGCCCCAAAGGAGCACCTTCTCTTTTCTATATAGCCAAGGAAGATCTCCTCCATGGAAGCTCCACCATAATATTATGTACATGGATAGGTGACTTGTCAGCAAGCTCCACGCTTAGGTTACTTTCATGGATGGGTGACATGTCGGTGTTGGTCCTATCTGGTTGGTATAACATGCTTTGACTAGAAGGAATCTTTTAGGAAATCTTCTTGTAGGAATCTTAGAATCACATAGGTGAGGTACTATTGGAAAGCTCTTAGTGAGACAAACTGAGGGAAGGGAAGGGTAGCCTTATTTGTGTTTGGGAGAAGTGACTTTGCACATTTTCAAGGCCTAATTTATCCGTTTAGACCTCCAAGATTGCCTCTAAAATTTTTAGGCTTATTTTGGTTTCTGCTATATTAGTAGTTCTCTTACGGTGATTGCAAGAAAAAGTAGTTGATAATATTATTCAAAAAGATAAGCAAGATACCTCTGTCTGATCTACTTAGTCCCTTATGTATAACATCCTCTCAGATATTACCAAACCAAATTTCATATCTAAATCATGTGTCTAGCTATTGATTCTAAAGTCTTCAAGCATGTTATGGTTTTTGGTCTATTAGTAGAAGTACTCTTTTGGTGAAACCTCTGTCTGATCTACTTAGTCCATCATGTATAACATCCTCTTAGATGTTACCAAACCAAATTTCATCTCTAGATTATGTGTCTAACTATTGGTATTACATCATGTAAGGGCTTTATCAATCAAGTACACACATGCAAACATGCTTGCGGAATGATCAATGATTTCAATGGTGAACAATTGAAAGTATTGATTCATTCTTGAAATCCAATCTCCACTACTCCCATGGACAATTGTCTCTTGTAAGGCTCAATATTGCATGTACTCTTCATTTGTAATAACAATGTGACCTCATTGTTGACGTGAGTCAGTGTCATTGGCATGAGTAGTCTCTATGTACTTTGGCCGTTGGTATTAGTGTGGTACCCACATTTTTTTTCTTATTTCTGAAGAAGAAGTGTATGGAAGAAGTCATATTGTGCCTATATGGCATAAGAGGGTGAAGAAAGGTGTCCTCGGGTTGCAACCCAAGGTAAAGTGACATCGTGTAAGAAGGTGAGGTACTCGGAATTGCCCTATCAACATACAACCCAAAGTAAGGAGACTTTGTCACAAGGATGCTCAACCCAAGGCAAGGACAATGTAACAACTTTCCTTTGGGGTTGGACATTCAAGAAGGTACGGCATACTAAAACGGCTATCATATGAGCGGGGGAAACTTGACAATGACAAAGCCATGCAAGAGGTGTGATTTCTTGGTAGAAACTCAAAGTGAAGAAAGACAGAGAAGGTGTGCCACTATAAGACTTGAGATAGAGATAAAGGGATGACGAGTAATTTTCCACCACCATTAAGAAGTCATCCTGAGGGAGATCACGGAAAAGGACGTGTAGTAAGAGACGTGCTGGTGTGTCAAGAGGAACTCAAGAAAGTTAGTCCAGAAATCAGTCGTAAGAGAAGCCACCAACCCAGAGTAGAGGAGAGTAAGATAGAGTAGAGGTGAGTAAGATAGGAAGTGGGAAGAAGAATTCTAAATTTGTAGTGAGAAATCATGCAATTTGGAGATTAGATGTGATTGCAAGAATCGAAGTCTTGAGCATGCTTTAAATCACATTCCTAGCATGGAATAGGAACATTAGTTTTCCAGGTTTCATGATGGAGATCATCAAGAGTAGATGTCTTGATGGCCCCAAGGAAGAAGGGAAGAGAGGAAATCCGGCTCGATAGACAGAGTCGAATTGGAGATTAGTACTCAAAAGAGAGGCAAGCATGGACCATAGAGCCACATTCTTGGGGAAGGGAGAAGTAGCTCAAGAAACCAAGAAGTGAGAGATGCCTTCTCTTTGAAGCACACAAACTATGGCTACAAAGTGGAGAGTTATAAAGATCCTATGAAGAGAGGCATTGTAAGTGCAATGATGGCTATCTTGAAGCCAGAGAAAACCACTTATGTGATGAAACATCAAGCGATGTTCTTCTACAAGATGTTTGCAGGAGAGCCAATCAATTGGGTGAAGTGTTTTCATCAGCGTGCAAGACAGATAGTGTGGAACTTGCAAGACAAGACGCCTCCACACTACATTGTGCCATTTGCAGCCCATTTCTATTTGGGACTGAACTTGCTGAATGTAGCGGAGAGACACAACATGGCGTCGCACTTCCTCCCCAATTTGAGAAGAGATGCTGATGCAGAGGAGCAGCAATACATCTTGCAAATAAGGAGCAGCAATGAGTACTACGCGCAGATGGGGTAGAGTGTGCAGTTGAAGGTGAACACTCCAAAGTCAAAGAAGAAGAGTCCACAAGGAGAAGAAGAAGAAGTAGCGGTGGAGAGACCTTGGAAGGCCAGAAAGGTGAACCCAAGGAAAGACTTGGTGGTAATCGCGTTGTCAGGCAAAGAAAAGGGGAGGCCGAGTGCAAGTCAGAAGACTTGGAAAAGGAGGAAGAACCCAAATTCACGTTGCAGAGTGGGGAAACAAGCAGCAAAAGTGAAGATGGACTGGAGATGCAGTCAGTACCCAAAGAGGAAGAAGTAAAGATGGAGACAAAAAAAGAAGGTAACCCAAGACCCAAAGATGAAGTTCTAGAGCCGGAGGAGAAGAGGGTGACTATTCAAAGAGGAGTTTGTTCCAAAAGGAGAGCAAAGTATGAAGCAAGACCAAGTAAAGTAACAAAAGGGGAGAGTGGAAGTTTGGGGAGCAAAGAATCCATTCCCATAAGGCGATTGCAGCTAAGAAGACAAGTATCAAGTGAAGAAGAGGTGAAGAAGGAGAAAAGTCCACAAGGTGAGGTAAACCCAAGTGGAGTAGAGAATTTGTAGGAGGTTGTGTGCCCATTGTTAGTAAAGTTGGAGCAAAAGAAGAAGGAAATGCAATCAAAGTGTCTGGAGTTGAAGATTGTGTTGCAAGTGTTAGCACGATTAGAAGAAGAGAACTTGGAGATGAAGAAGAATGTAATCCAAGGTGAGGAGGAGAGGGAAGTACTACGAGTAGATGCAGTAGTACAAAATCAGGTAATTGAAAACTTAAAGAAGGAAGTGGGGAGTAGAGAGAGAATAATAGAGCAGAATGACATAGCAAGAGAGAGACAGATAGCGGAGAGTGAGATCTTGAAATAGCAATTTGCTGATTTGCAATTAGAGATTGTTCATGCTATGGCAAGAGAAGCAAAGAAGGAGCAAGAGCTCAATAGGATGATGGAAAATGTAGAGGAGAAGAAGCGACTCTAGCAAAGAGAGTTCATAGTGAGATATAGAGAGGAAGAAAGACTGAGAGAGTTACTTTGTAGTCCGGAGGAGAAGATTTTTCAAAAGGAGTAGGAGAAGGAGATAGTGAAAGCCGAGTTCCAGGCAGAATTGGCAATGTATCAAGAAGATTGGCTTGCAAATCTAGAACGGGAGAGAAGAATGAGACTTGAGCCATTAAGGGAGATTGTAACAAAGATCAACGTGATGTTGAGTACAGAAGCTAGCATGCGGATTGAAGAAACAAGACTGCATGAGTTGAAGTTGCCGATGTAGGAGATGAGGATGAGAAATGCAAAGGATAAGGACTTGAATGCTTTGCTCATCAGTCTCAAAACTCGTATAAATAGAAAGGTATTAGAAGTGGAAGATAATATCACGATTAGATTAGATTTAGTGAAGTTGGAGATAGATAAACTTTGGAAGGATGTAAGAGCAAAGCCCAAAGTAGATGACATAGGAGTATAGATATCTTTGGAGTTACCAGTGAAGATATTAGAGAAGAGTGTGTCAAGAGATAGAGATTTAGAAAGGTTACCTATAATGGGAATTATAGATCAGAAAGAAGAATTACAAGAATTGGTAGAGGAATAAGTAGTTGTGAAACCCAAGGATAAACTAGTGTGTGAGATTACTTCTGGATCGGGATTGGAAGCAAAGGCAGAAGTAGGTATCGGATCGGAGTAGTAACAGATTTGAGATTTGAAGAGGCAGATATGAAGAGGTGCATTGTTATTTTGGATCTGTAGGTTGTTAGAGTTGTTGTAGAATGGTATTTTTGTTAGTAACTGCTAGAGTGCTTCACTATTTAAATGTGGCATTTGCAGTCATATGTTGTTAAGTGCTCATAATTTCTAAGACTAGATAAAGCAAAGCACTGTGAAGTAGTGCTCACCGCTTGAGCTTGATTCTGAGTATCAACGTTGTATGTGTTTGTGAGTGTGTGGAGAATTTCAAAGTGCAAGTCAGTGTGTTTGTTGGATGTTGGATTCCATAGCCTTGATCTTCATTTTTTGTGTTTGATCCTGAGTGAAGTGCAATTGGAGCAATGCCTTGACAGATCTGAGAGGAATTATAGTGTTGGTAATATTCTGCATTTGTGAGTGCAATGTAGTGTTGATGTGAAGCAATTTTGATGAGGAAGTTGTGCCTTCAATGGAAGAGTGGAACACAATTCTAAGGCAAAGTCGTTTTGCAGTGACGTGCCATTTTCAGGAGAGATTGAATCATCACAATCAAGATTGTTTGGAAAGATTTGATGGAGTTGTGATTAAGTATGACAAACTATTGTGACGAGATAGCGAGTCAGTGCTTGTTACTCTCTTTTGGGTGTAGTTGCTACCTGAGAGATTAAAGACAAAACCAAGAAGAACTACTTGTTATTGTTTGACTTTGTATTTGACCAATTCTGACTAGTATCTCTATAGGAACAAACTTTACTTACTTGATTACCACAAAAGTGATATTTGCTGGGTTGTCATATGATTTTTGGTGCCACTGTTAGGGATACAAATCTCAAAAGTGGAAGAATACGAGGCCAATTTTGAACCTGGGTGTTAAAGCAATATGAATGTCTGCATTGAGAAAACAACGGGAAGAGAGAGTTTGAAGATGCACGTTGCATTGTGAAGAAGAAGAATGCTTGAAGATCCAATCAACTTTTGATGAAACCAAACAAGAGGCATTGGACTTTCAACTTCTTCACAAACTGCAAGAAGCCTTGCGAGAACTTGACCAAAAGAAACACAAAGGCGGTTGGCAAGGCTACTTTGCATCTCCATCTTCCAACAAGACAAAAGACTCAAGCGGGCAGACATATTCATTATGACCCGGTACACCAACTTCCCCTAAAGTTGTAAAGGAAGTCACATTTCCAAAGAACTTTGTTTGAGAAAAGACAGCACAGACACTAATGGAAGAAGAGTGTCAATACCTTCTATGCATGATTCCTTGATTGTCTAAAAGGAATTTTGATGAACACTCTAAAGGTGTTGAGCTTGATTCTTCCACTCAGGTTGAAGTCGACACACTCAAAGAAGAAATTGTTGAGGAAGACCTTTCTTTGAACTTGACTAATTTGAATCCCTAGGCTGTCAACACGGTGTCAATACCAGCAAGCTCCTTGGTTCCATCAAGTTCAAACTTACCACAACCGATCCCACCAAGTCAAACAAAGACTTTGTTACTTGTCACCCGACACGCCTATCAAAAGTACAAGAGGACAGAACAAGACAAAGACCCCAATGAATTCATTGAAGAATTTGAAGTCATATCCTTTGCCAACAAGGAACATGACTCAACGGATCAACTGAGAATTTTTCCAAGTCTCCTCCAAAAGAAAGTTTGGAGCTGGTACACCTATGTAGCCCAGAAGGGGTTTGTACCGGCGGACTGTGCAGACTTGAGAAACAATTTTAAGAGAAGCACTTGGAATGGTGTATGCTTGCAAGAAATTTCATCACTACTTGCTAGGATACGAGTTTGTCTTCTATGTTGACCATTACGCATTGCAACATTTGATCAAGAAGACAGATTTGTTCCGACAAATTGCAAGATGGATCTTGTTGTTACAAAAATTCACATATATTGTACAAGTACAGAATGGAGCTTTGCATTCAAATGTGGACTTCTTGTCCATGTTGGAAACTCAAGACCATGAATGGGAGATCAACAATTGGTTCCCTGCTGAAGAGTTATATCATTTGACAACAATGTGAAGTACAAGGTATGAAACCAAATATCATTATCTACATACTCTCTAGTGTCTTGAAGGGCTAAACTTGGAGCAAAGGGCAGTCTTTCTCAAGAAAATGGGGCCATATCAGCTGAAACACAACATTTTATTCAAGATGGGTGAAGACAAAGTACTTTGGCGATGCTTGGAGTCATACAAAGTTGGAGAAGTAATAGAGTCTTTACATTCTGAAGCATTGGGAGGACACTATGCCCTAAAGAATATTGTAAAGAAGATTCTTTCCTTGGGGTACTGGTTGCCTATGATGTACAAAGACACGCATGCCCATATCCAAAGCTGTGATGCTTGTCAAAGAACGGGGAAGCCGATAGCTACTTCCATGTGGCCTTTGAGACCAATTTTACCAATGGCCCCATTTGAGAAATGGGGAACTGATTTTGTGGGACCAATACAACTGATAATCCGAGTCATGAGAAAACACTACATTTTGGTTTGCACTGACTATGCTACCAAGATGGTCAAAGCTGAAGCAACTTGGAGAGATGATGCAAAAACAATGGTGGAATTTTCCTTTTGAAATATCATCTCTCGATACAAATATCCTCTGGAATTTGTCATTGATAAAGGGACACATTTCTTGAACTCTATGATGGAAGCATTAACTAATTACTTTCAGATTAAACATTGGAAGATGACTCCTTATAATCCAAAAGCAAATGGCTTAACAAAAAAGGCAAATGGGTTACTTTGCAAAATTCTGAATAAAGTGACTGTCAATTATGCCTATGACTAGGATACAAAGTTACGAGCCGTGTTGTGGGCATACCAAATGACAAAAAAGATCACAACCAAAAAAACTCTATACTTCTTGACATACGGCTTGCACCTTATACTACCAATTGAATTTGAAGTCCCAACATATTGGATTCTTTGCAAAGAACGGTTGTTTGAAGAGGATAGTCAAGATCTTTGGATCCGTCAACTGATGTGGCTAGAAGAGAAAAGAGATGATGCAATGCAAACAACAGAAGAAGTAAAAGAACAAAGGAAAGTCAGGCACAATAAGCATATCAAGCATGTGATTGTTCACAAAGGAGATTTGGTTTTGTTATATGATAATCATCAAATATTTTTTCCAGGCAAATTTCATTTGAGATGGATGGGTTCCTTTCCAGTCTTCATCTTTATGACAACAGGTCCATTCAACTTGCAGACTTGGAAGGGCAACCATTTACCACTCAAGTGAAAGGGTGGAGAGTTTGGAGATATTGGACCATAGACTTGGAGGTCTCTAAGATACCCAAGGTCTATGTTCACCGGGATGCTCACATTTGAGGGAGGGAGTATGTGGTACCCACATTTTTTGTTTTTTCTTATTTTTGAAGAAGAAGTGTACAAAAGAAGTTTTATTGTGCCTATATGGCATTAGAAGGCAAAGAAAGGTGTCATTGGGTTGTAACCCGCGTTAAAGTGACATCGTGTCAAAAGGTGAGGTACTCGGAATTGCCCTGCCAGCATACAACCTGAAGTAAGGAGACTTTGTCTCAAGGATGCTCAACCCAAGGTAAGGACAATGTAACAACGTTCCTTCAAGGTTGGACATTCAAGAAGGTATTGCATACAAAAATGGCTATCATATGAGCAAGGGAAAATCAACAATGATAGGAGCATGCAAGAGGTGTGATTTCTTGGTAGAAACTCAAAGTGACGAAAGATGGAGAAGGCGCGCCACTATAAGACTTGAGATAGAGAGAAGGGATGACAAGTAATTTTCCATCGCCATTAAGAAGTTGCCTTGAGTGAGATCATAGAAAGGAAAGTGTAGTAAGAGACGCATTGGTGTGTCGAGAGGAAGTCAAGAGAGTTAGTCTAGGAATCAGTCAAAAGAGTGGCCACCAACCCAGAGTAGAGGAGAGAAAGATGGGAATTAGGAAGAAGAACTCTAAATTTGCAGTGAGAAATCATGCAATTTGGAGATTAGATGTGATTGCAAGAATCAAAGTCTTGAGCAGGCTTTGGATCACATTCTTGGCATGGAATTGGAACATTAGTCTTCAAGGTTTCATGACGGAGATCATCAAGAGTAGATGTCTTGATGGCCTCAAGAAAGAAGGGAAGAGAGGATATCCGGCTCAATGGATAGAGTCGGGTTGGAGATTAGTACTCAAAAGAGAGGCAAGCATGGACCATAGAGCCACGTTCTTGGGGAAGGGAGAAGTAGCTCAAGAAACCCAAGAAGTGAGAGATGCCTTCTCTTTGAAGCACACAAACTATGGCTACAAAGTGGAGAGTTATAAAGATCCTATGAAGAGAGGCATTGTAAGTGCAATGATGGCTATCTTGAAGCTGAAGCAAACCACTTATGTGATGAAACATCAAGTGGTGTTCTTCTACAAGATGTTTGCAGGAGAGCCAATCAATTGGGTGAAGTGTTTTCATCAGCATGCAAGACAGATGGTGTGGAACTTGCGAGACAAGACGCCTCCACACTACATTGTGCCATTTGCAGCCCATTTCTATTTAGGATTGAACTTGCTGAGTGCAGCGGAGAGACACAAGATGGTGTCACACTTCCACCTCGATTTGAGAAGAGATGCTGATGCAAAGGAGCAGCAATACATCTTGCAAATAAGGAGCAGCAATGAGTACTACGCGCAGACGGGGTAGAGTGTGCAGTTGAAGGTGAATACTCCAAAGTCAAAGAAGAGGAGTCAACCAGGAGAAGAAGAAGAAGTAGTAGCAACGGGGAGACCTTGGAAGGCCAGAAAGGTGAATCCAAGGAAAGACTTGGTGGTAATCGTGTTGTTAGGCAAAGAGTCAAAAGGAGAGGCCAAATGCAAGTCAAAAGACTTGGAGAAGGAGGAAGAACCCAAATTCATGTTGCAAAGTGGGGAAACAAGCCACAAAAGTGAAGATGGAGTAGAGATGGAGTCGGTACCCAAAGAGGAAGAAGTAAAGATGGAGACAAAAGAAGAAGGTAACTCAAGACCCAAAGACAAAGTTCCAAAGCTGGAGGAGAAGAGGGTGACTATTCAGAGAGGAATCTGTTCTAGAATGAAAGTGAAGTATGAAGCCGGACCAAGTAAAGTAATAAAAGTGGAGAGTGGAAGTTTAAAGAGCAAAGAATCCATTCCTATAAGGCAATTGCAGCTGAGAAGACAAGTATCAGGTGAAGAAGGAGAAAAGTCTGCAAGTTGAGGTAAACCCAAGTGGAGTGGAGTATTTGCGGGAGGTTGTGTGCTTGTTGTTAGTAAAGTTGGAGCAGAAGAAGAAGGAAATGCAATCAAAGTGTCCGGAGGTGAAGATTGTGTTGCAAGTGTTAGCACAATTAGAAGAAGAGAAGTGGGAGTTGAACAAGAGTGTAATCCGAGGTGAAGAGGAGAGGGAAGTACTATGAGTAGATGTAGTAGTACAAAATCAGGTAATTGAAAACTTAAAGAAGGAAGTGGGAAGTAGAGAGAGAAAAATAGAGCAGAATGACATAGCAAGAGTAGCAGAGAAGGAACAAGTGCTCGATAGGATGATGGAAAATGTAGAGGAGAAGAAGCAACTCTAGCAAAGAGAGTTGATAATGAGATATAAAGAGGAAGAAAGACTGAGAGAGTTACTTTGTAGTCCGGAGGAGAAGTTTGTTTAGAAGGAGAAAGAGAAGGTGACATTGAAAGCTGAGTTCAAGGTAGAACTAGCAATGTATTGAGAAGATTGGCTTGCAGATCAAGAAGGGGAGAGAAGAATGAGACTTGAGCCATTAATGGAGATTGTAACAAAGATCAATGTGATGTTGAGTACAGAAGCCATCATGCGGATTGAAGAAACAAGATTGCATGAGTTGAAGTTGCTAGTGCAGGAGATGAGGAGGAGAAATGCAAAGGATAAGGACTTGAATGCTTTGCTCATCAGTCTCAAAACTCATATAGATAGAAAGATATTAGAAGTGGAAGATAATATCATGATTAGATTAGATTTAGTGAAGTTGGAGATAGATAAACTTCAAAAGGATGTAAGAGCAAAGCCCAAAGTAGATGACATAGGAGTATAGATATCTTCAAAGTTACTAGTGGAGATATTAGAGAAGAGTGGGTTAGGAGATAGAGATTTAGAAAGTTACTAGTGGAGATATTAGAGAAGATAGGGTTAGGAGATAGAGATTTAGAAAGGTTACCTGTAATGGGAATTGTAGATTAGAAAGAAGAATTACAAGAATTGGTAGAGGAATTAGTAGCTATGAAAACCCAAGGATAGAGTAGTGTGTGAGATTACTTCGGAATTGGGATTTGAAGCCAAAGAAGAAGTAGACATCGGATCGGAGTAGTAACAGATTTGAGATTTGAAGAGGCAGATATGAAGAGATGCATTGTCATTTCAGATCTTCATGTTGTTAGAGTTGTTGTAGAACGGTATTTTTGTTAGTAACTGGTGGAGTGCTTCACTATTTAAATGTGGCATTTGCAGTCATATGTTGTTCAGTGCTCATAATTTCTGAGAATAGATAAAGCAAAGTGTTGTGAAGTAGTGCTCGTTGCTTGAGCTTGATTTCGAGTATCAACATTGTGTGTGTTTGTGAGTGTGTGGAGAATTTCAAAGTGCAAGTCAATGTGTTGGATGTTGGATTCCATAGCCTTGTTGAATGTTGGATTCCGTAGCCTTGATCTTCATTTTGTGTGTTTGATCCTGAGTGAAGTGCAATCAGAGCAATGCCTTGATAGATCTGAGAGGAATTGTAGTATTAGTAGTATTCTGCATTTGTGAGTGCATTGCAGTGTTGATGTGAAGCAATTTTGATCAAGGAAGTTGTGCCTTCAATGGAGGGGTGGAACACAATTCTAAGGCAAAGTCATTTTGTAGTGAAGTGTCATTTTTGGGAGAGACTAAATCATCAAAATCAAGATTGTTTGGAAAGATTTGATGGAGTTGTGATTAAGTGTGACAAATTGTTGTGACAAGATTGCAAGTCAGTGCTTGTTACTCTCTTCTAGGTGTAGTTTCTACTTGAGAGATTAAAAACAAAACCAAGAAGAACTACTTGTTACTGTTTGACTTTGTATTTGACCAATTCTGACTTGTATCTCTATAGGAACAAACGTTACGTACCTAATTACCACAAAAGTGATATCTGTTGGGTTGTCACAATTAGGTTTTCGGACAACTCTACTTCATACATTAATTGATCATTCTTGAAGGTATATACTTGACTTTGCAATGCCTCCATGGTCATCTTGATCTCCCAAAACTCATTCAACATCCCTTGCATTCCTTGCATCACTCCTACAATTGCGGATCCATGATTCCTACACACAACAATTGCTCAATCACTACTTCCTAGTTCAATAGAGGATTAATCACTCAAGAGGAAGCATGGACTATTGGGACTACCATTGGAACTTCAAAGGCTATCACTCATTGGTAATATTCTTCACCAAAATTGTGGACTACAAAATCCCTAGACATTATTTTGGTCTCACCATATAATGGATTTCTACTTGAGTGTTAAAAAGAAGAGGATTTTGTACATTTATATCCATCACAATAGAACTAGATTGTCAAGTTATACTCTCTATCTTAGATCACCATAAGCAAAATCATTGGGTTTGGTGAATTCATCACTATATCCATGAACTTTGCTCTAAACTGGAAAACAATATATACTCACTTGCTCACATTGGATGTACATAATTTTGATATGGAACTGATTCAAGAATGGAGATTGAAGTGCTTGATATTGTACTCTTAGAGCTTCCATCCCATCCTCTCTCTAACACACTCTTAATCTATATATTGAACTATGTTTTCTCTCCTCAAAATTACCTAAACTCAATACCCCATGTTCTTCCAAGAGGGGTGACCCACACTCTTGGATTCTTGCTTTGATAACATTGTAATCTTATAAGGATAAGAGACCTTAAGAGAAACATAGGAGAAGAAAAAAAAGCTTCATACTCAATATTTTGATGCCCCAAAGGAGCACCTTGACTTTATTAAACAACAAAGAGGATTCTCTCAAAGGAAACTTCACCTTTGGATTAGATACATGGATAGGCGACCTAGCAGGGAGCTTTACTTAAGATTAGTGTGTGCATGGATGACATGTTGGTTTGGTTGGTCAGACAAGCTTTGACCAAAGGAATCTTTAGGTAATCTTTGGGGAATATTTAGGGAATCTTCTTGTAGGAACCTTAGAATCACATGGGTGAGGTACCATTGGAAAAGTTTCAATGAGACAAACAAACCAATAGTTTCTATCTCTTAATAATGTGCATATATGTTAGCCTTAATCCATCCGTTTAGGCCTCTAAAATTGGCTTTAAAGTTCATACTATTTTTGGCTCTTGCCCTATTAGTAGAAGTACTCTCTTGGTGATACCTCTATCTAATCTACTTAGTCCATTATCTATAACATTGTTCTAGACATTACCAAGCCAATTTTCACCTCTAGACAATATGTCTAGCTATTGGTATTACATATTTAGGTTGTTTTTGACTCTTGCTCTAATAGTAGAAGTGCTCTTTTGGTGACACCCCTATCTAATCTACCAAGCCCACCATACCTAATATCCTTCCAAATGTTACCAAGTCAATTTTCACCTTTAGATAATAGATCTAGCTATTAGTATTACATCTCCATTGTCATCTCTATCCTTGCCAAAAATTGTAGGCTCTTCTAGGTTGAATTAGGTCTGACTCTCCTCTATCTCAACCATGATCTCTTCTTGAATGGCTACCAATCTTAGTTGCATTCTTCCTTTTTTTGCTTGATACTTTCTACAAGCTTCTTTACTTGGATCTTGGCCACTTGTAGCTCCTCTTGATGCTAAACTTCTACTACTATGAGGGCCTCCTTTACCTTTTCCACTTCTCTTTTAAGTGCATCAATTTCTTTTGCTTGAGCCTTCACATTCTGCTCAAGTTGAGCTTGTTGACTTGCTTCTTCTTTTTTGGACTCAAATGCCTTCTACCTCAACATCCTTTCTTCTCAAATTTCCTTCTCTAAGGCCACGCTTTCTACCTTAAGCTTTGCTGCCTCCTACACCAAGTTATTACTTTGCTTCCCTATCTCTAAGTTTTGAGCACAAACTTCCTTTAATCCATCTCATGCCTTCATTTTCTCCAATTCTACTCCTTGCACTAATTGATACAAGTGGGCAATAAGTGTAACATAGTTGGTGATCTTCTCTTGGCACTTTACATACATTAGGAAAAGTTGCTCCATAAGTTCTAGTGTTGGGCCAATCTTGTATACCACTAGCAAGACAATGGTACTGCCACAAATGGTTAGGCCTCCTTCTTGCTTAAACTCTCTTCCCTTACTATTTTAAAAGGACCAAGAGTCCACTCTACTCCTTCTCAATCTTGACGACGATGGTACATTCTCTCTGCTTAGATACCATTTCCATTGTGGTTGGTACCTCTGTCTTGGACCTTTGTCTTGCTTGTATTTTTCTCTGCAAAGTCCACCTTTGGCCTCTGACTCATGATGAACCTCTGATTCTTATTAAGATAGTGCACCATGGACTAAGAAGGCAAGGAATCCCAACTCCATCACACTCCTCCAAGGCTAAAACTCCAAGGTACCTCCAAGACTCAGGACATTGTTCAATAGATAACTCAATGAGAAAAAGATAGTATGCAAATGAAAAGATCAAAGTTCCTCCTCATCTCAAGCTTGTATACTTGTGAAAAATTTACACACCAAAATTACTAATTATTGGAGTAACTCAAATTACTAGGCTAAAAGTCAAATAAAGTCAAAAGTCAAAAGGAATATCCAAGCATATGGGAATAATCCCATGAGTAGGTGGTCTTATCTTCACCTACCAACTAAGTCATGGATTCCTTCAAATGGGCTATCCTTGGACTATAGAAAAATTTTCCCAACAAAGCTTGTGGGCACGAGAGTTCTCAACTCTTTCTTTAAAGCCAAACACCTAGAAATAATACCAAGTCAATACACTAGAATCCAAAATACTGGTTCTCACTCTTTTACTTTTCTTTTAAGTAGAGTCATCTCTCTACCTTGGCTGTGACTAACTTTAGATAATCATGGCTAATGTAAAAGATTCATTTAACTCTATGTAAATAATGACTCCAAACTACTTGCAATACTCTACTAAATATCATAATATAGCATACATGCACCAATAGGTAGTATAAGCTTAATGTCTTTCCTTGTCCTAGCAAGAGCCTGTATCTTTTGCCTTGAACACCTCTTTTTCATCAATGACTTTGTCTTCCCTTAGTTCCACTTCTCCAATGGGTAAGAAATAGAGAGGATTTCATCATTCCCAAACCCTCTATCGTACTCTTCTTAGGACTAGAAGGTCTAACTTCTTCATCATATCTTCCATGGATGGGCATTTATTCTTCCTCTTGAAAATTATTTCTTCTTGGAGGAGTTTGGCTGAGGTAGATTGTACTTCTCCACTTTGGTCTTCAACCGCATCCTTGTTTGACAATATTACAATCCTTATAAATGATTGTTTTTTGATTGATTTTTGGGGTGGGTTGTGGCCCAATGATGCCTTTGTCCTAGACTTCTTCTTCATCTTCCTCCACTTCTTCCTCTGTGAGGATCCTCCTTGTCCTCTTGGTAGCCTTTGCCTTTGGCCTAAAAGGAGTTGCGGGTCATTTCTTGAGTACTAGCTCAACAAAAATCTCTTGTTGCCTTTGCTTCTCAAAGCCCAAAGGATTGTAGGGTTCCTTCATTTCCATGACTTCCCTTAGTGAAAAAATTCCACATCTATGTCCAAATACTTTTGTACCATTAGCACTCATTTTTTTGTTTGTCAAAATACCCTATGGGGAAGAAGTGGTTAAGTACTTCATTTCTTTTGGTCAGCAAATCCATCCCCAAGCAGAAATGGATGAAAAAGAGAGACACAAAAGTCACTCCTCCTTCCTCATTCATTGTTCTTGCAAGCTTTCTTGCCATCATCCAAAACATAGTTGCGCAATTAATATAAGTTTTCCTTAGTATAAGTACTCAACAAAGATTTCATGATTATTATTCAAGTAAGTTTTTTATATAGTTTTCAACAACTTCATGATTGATTTTGTTAGGATATGATAGAGTTGGGGTTGTCTCTCATTGGATGAACCTCTCTCTCACTTAGGATGAACCTCTGATGGCTATTATGGTAGCGCACCATGGATTAAGAAGGCAAAGAACCCCAACTCTATCATACTCCTCCAAGGCTAACACTCCAAGACTCAAACCATTACCCACTAGAGAACTCAATGAGAGAGAGATGGTTGCAAATGAAAGGATGATGAGTACCTCCTCACCCCTTGTTTATATACTTGTGAAATAGTTACGCACCAAAGTTACTAATTATTGGAGTAACTCAAGTTACTAAGCTAAAAGTCAAATAAAGTCAAAAATCTACAAAATATCCATGCTCATGAGAATATTCTCCTAAGCATGTAGTCTTATCTTAACCCAACCACTAAATCAAGGATTCCTTCACATGGGCTATGCTTGGACTATAAAGGAATCCAAAACAAAAAGGCTTATGGGTTCAAGAGTTCTCAACTCTTTCCTCAAAGCCAAACACCCAGGAATAATACCAAGTCAATACACTAGAATCCAAAATAGTGGTGCTCATCTTTTCCACTTCCTCTGAAGTAATACCACCTCTATTTTAGCTATGACTAACTTTAGCTAATCATGACTAATGTAGAACCATACTTATCTCTATATAAATAATATCTCTTAAATATTTATAATATCAAACTAATATCAGAATAGCACATACATGCATAGATGGGTGTTACATATCCTCCTTGGAGGATCTTTGATAGTTAAAATAGACCAACCATTGTTGGTCTTTTTGTCTCTAAATGTGGCCTTGAACTTTGCTTCAATAGTCAAGTCTAAGTAAGTCCAAATGTTATCCAAAGTAATGTGATATGCGGGAAAATTGCTCTCTTAAGTCCATCACTCTCCGCCAATGCTCTTTGGTCAAGGCAAAGAATTTTCCTCTTAGGTTCTCTAGCCTTGGATCACAATTATCCTTGATTTCATGCAACATTGCATGATCAATAAATTCCCAATTCCACATCAAGAACTCTAACTTCTTGCTACAAATTAATTCTTGCTTATAGTGCAATCCCCACTTAAGTATCCTAAGGCCTTGGTTACAAATGCAGGTGCCCTTCTCATCCTCCTTGGCGCACAAGGGGTAGCCACTTTTTTTCCCTTTGTCCTCTCATCATTGCTTCTCACTTCCTAATGCTTCTTGCATAGACACGCTCTCTCAAAATTTTGAATATCTAAGTAAAAACTTCCCACCAAGGGTGAGGAAAGCACAATAGGTCTTGCTTGGGTTTATTCTGCAAAAAGTGAAGAGGATCCAAGCCCCAAGTTCATATTTAAGTGATGGCCCAACTGTTACAAAATTTTGGTAAGTGCATTCTTTGGTGAGCAATTGCTACTTGCACATGTGAGTGGTTGATACAATCAAATGATCATTAGTTGTAGTTCTTGATCTATTGGTGACACATTTATTCATGAAATTTCAAAACAAGGCACTTCTAGGCCAAATGGTTTTTCTGGCCAAAGATCATCCCAAGGGAAAGGTCTCTTTTCATGACAAAGGGTTTCCTCATTGAAGGTTCTCTTGTCTAATAACCTTCTTCCTCAATGAGCAACGCTCCGTGCTCTTTATCTAGATCTATTGCTACTAGTTCTTCCATGACATATCCCTTGTGCATCATCTACCCCTAGGGGTGGAAGGTATTTAATCATGGACCCTCTATCTTCCTTGTTGATCAACTATTTCTATGCTCTTCTTGGTAGTCCCAGAAGTTGAAAGAAAAGGTGCACTTTAGAAAGAAGTGAGGCATCACATAGGTGCACAAAGGGCTTAGTTCCTAAGCATTATGAGTTCAAATTTCTATTTCATGTTCAATTCTATGTTTGCTTGGTCTACGTTGCTTAGTGTGCATGGATTTAATTCCACATCTGGAGTAGATGTCCACGAGACTTCTAAGATCCTCATTGCATCTTGTCAACATTTTATGTGATTTGTGATTGCTTGATCAAGTAGTGGTGAGGAACTCAAAGTAGGAATGAAGGTAAAAAGATGCATTTGTGCCTAATAGAGGTGTTGGATCCTTGAGCTTTTTAAGACTTGGGAGAATACAAGGAAGGGTTAGACAAGGCCCGGAATATTGTGAATTACTATGTACACAAAAAATTCTAGTAGATCACAAACATGCAATGTCAAGAGAGCCACCTTTGGAAGGAAGGGGATTATGATTGTTGTTATGTCATATAATGTTAGTAACTTTGGGAGTGTTATACATTTCAAGGTGGTGTTCTATGTAGTACCTACCCTTGTGATCAAATGACACTCAAAATAGAGTGGACCATTATCTTCAAGATTAATTTAGAAAGAATCTTTTGTGAGGTTATTTTATTTTTCTATTTTCTATAGATTGCCGCTACTGGTGACATTGCACTCTTCTTAGAATGGTTCTTGCCCAAGAGGTTGAATACATAATAATAAACAAACTTTGATATTATGACACATTTTTTTCTTAATCTAGTCATTCCAAACTATTTCCTTATGGGAACAAAATTTTCTTATCATTTTACTATTAGTGTGTCAATATTGAGTTATCACATACTTTTTAGCACCACTATTGAGGATATAATCTTTGAATTGATTAGAAAGAGAAGTAGAGTTAAGCTATGAATGTTGTTGGGGAATTTAGTACCATGAGGCATTTAGATACCTTGCAAGTAGAGAGCAACTAGATGCAACCAAAAGCATAGAGCTACATGGAACTCCACACCATAATGAAAAGCTTAAGTAGGAGTATCTTATCTTGAGAGAAAAATTAGAGAAGGGTATTAAGTTAGCCAATCAATGATCCCTGCTAAATAGAGGAGAAATGGGGTCCAAGAACATTACAGATAAACTATTTTCCTCTGCTCTAGAGTGATTGGTTTCCCATCACTAGTTGCTGTCAACCCAATAATGGAAACAATAGATAAGGTAGTGGAAGCACTACAAGATAGTGAGCATGGTGATACTCTTGGACTAGTTCCCTCTTCTTTTGTAGAGGTAAGAAAATGGTTTCACCCTCAAAATTGATAAAAATCATTTTCATAATCTTTGTGAAGGAACCACACCCTATCACTTCTTTGGAGAGGAAGAGTACCCTACCATATACATATGACACAAGAGAGACTAATGTAAGTTTATCTTTGCAAAGAGAAATAGAAGAAGAAGCATTGTCAAGGTTCACACCAAATTGGGAAGTGTTTGATTCCTCTTCTAGGGACCTTAGTCTTGATAGTACTTGGCTTCTTCCTCTCATGGCAGATCATGCTCCCTTTACAAGACAGAACTATCAAAAGTACAAAGGGAAGAATGAGGAAGAAGATCCCAATACTTTCATGAAGGGGTTTAAGGCAACCTTTGTAGCTGAGCAGATGGTGATGCTGATCAACTTTGCATTTTTCCAAGTTTGCTTAAGAAGAAGGCCAAAAATTGATACATGCATGTTAGTTAGGATCTAGCAAACATGCAATTGGCCCATGGTTAGAGATCAATTTTGGAGCATTTTTGGGAATTGGACTACAAGAAAAATGTTTTTGCTACTCTCTATAGCATGGAGTAGAAACAACATGAGAAGCTAAGGGACTACATAGAGAGGTTTCAAGGCCTCCTAAGTAGACTGCCACAAAAAAGTACTGCCCTTAGCTATTAGGATGCACAAGCTATAGCATGATTTTTGGGTATTTACTAGCAAAACTTTGTGTCCTTACAAATTAACAAATCACAATACTCTTGCCTAGGTAATGAAGGTAGAAAAACTATATGAGTAGACCAAGCTAAACCAATCCTAGAGGTCATTGCATGGCAAAACTACAAAAAGCACCAAGAAGAAAATATGGAGCGGAGACTCTTGCCTAGGTAATGAAGGTAGAAAAACTATATGAGTAGACCAAGCTAAACCAATCCTAGAGATCCATGCATGGCAAAACTACAAAAAGCACCAAGAAGAAAATATGGAGTGGAGATCATCCTCTTCATCTTAGGAATAGGCAACATCATCATTGTTGTTGGAGTCATCTTCTAAAGATGAACAAGAGTGATGAAAGGAAAGAAGAAGAACCCAATGACAAAAAATAATGATTGCTCCAAAAGTCTTGGATCAATTGGGATTGAAGTTAGAAGAACTAATCAAGGGGTTTTTTGACTTCAAAGTACATAAAGTTGGGGTAAAGAAGGCAAAAAATACCTTGCTATACCTAACCAAAATGTGTGGTGTACCAACTATGGCAAGCCAAAGTATAGTAACTTGGAGTGTAGAACCACTCACCTTGCTTCCTTGGTGCACCAAATAGTATAGGCACTTGCGTAAGATGAGCATGAATACTACATGGAAGAGGAAGAACAAGTGTATGTAGTGCAACAAGTACCTACATGTACCTCCTCTATCCCACCAATAAGCATTCCTCATTATGTACCTTTGGAGTACACAATAGATGAGCTCTCTAGACAAAATTTACCACTTTGTGAGAATCTACCCCCAAGCATGTGCTATAATTATGGAGTCTCAAGACATTGGTCAATTAATTTCAAGAGTCTACCAAACACATATGGTATACTCCATTGTGTAGAAATTGCAAAGCACCTAGTCATGTGCAGCTAATTGCTCCCAATTGCCCATTCCCAAACCTTCCATGAGATTGGTATTAAATCAACCATTGGATATATGAGATACAAAGGTTCACTATGTTACTCTGGAGGACCGCCAAAGAAGGAGATCTTGTATTGTCCAACAAAAATGGTTGGCCAGATTTAGAACTAAGTCAAGTAGAGACCTAATCAAGACAAAAGGAAGGGATACTTCATCAAAGACAAGCAGGTTTGCTAATCAAGATAAGAAGCGGGATAAGCCTCAAAATATTCTATCCAAGGAGTTCAAGCTTTTTGCAAAGGCTATACAAAGGAAGAGCATGATGGAGGAGGATGAATCATCTTTGGTAGACAACAAGGAATATTTTGATGTGAAGGTAACCCAGACCTCAAGAAAATTGCCCATGAATCTCTTGTAGACATACAAAGAGAAGTTCAAGATCTCTTGAGGGAAGAGATCCAAAAAGATTAATACAATCAAAACTAATAAGCATACCAAAGTGAAGCTAAAGCCTTTGGTGAGTATACTTCAAAGGGAGTAGAGCACTCTCATGAATGCTAAGGATGACAAGGGCTACACCTTCCTTCATCCTAAGCCTCACTTCTTTGGTATTAGCTATTCTGAAAGGGACACTATCAAGACAAAATGGGATCTGCTTGTCATTGGATACCACACCAAAGGTGATAGTAGTAGGAGAAGCTACTTCATGCAATTCTGCCCTAAAGTTGTTTTTGACTGCAAAGGAGATACCAATAAAGAAACACAAGAGAGAGGGTTCATTTACTAAGTATGAACCAATAAAACATCATTGTATATTTGGGGTCTTCCAAAGCAGATTTTATGTTCAACAATTATGGGAAGATAACAAGCGGTACAAGAGGCAATTGGCCCTGGCTCTCTAACAAGTGAAAAAATAAACAATGCAACCTACTTGCAATTTATAAGAGTTTGAAGTCCTCATGTCTCCAAAAGTAGAGATTAAGATAAATGGTTGCATGATCTAATCAAATTCTATTGATCCCAAATCAAGAATTGATGTTATGACGGAGGAGATTATGCTTAAAATTAAGGTATATGATGTTCAAGCCTACTCTGTGCATACTCCAATTTGCAGACCAAACAAGGAGATAACCTTTAGGAATGTTGAAAAAGATACTCACCGCCATTGGAGGAGTGACCTTCCATCTGGGATATATCATTATGTGCCCTATAACCAAGATTAGTTACCTGGTCCTTTTTTCTCTACATGGTAGTCCTTCTCTTCTATAACTAAGATTGGTTACCTTGTTTTAATAAGATGACCTTGGTTACATGGAGCTATAGTAACAATCAAGTGCCAACACAAGTTAATTTTTTAGAACACCAAGGCCTTAAGCTCCAATTACCATATGTTGGAAGAACATCCCATATTTAGGAGAAACTTCATCCTCAAAAGGAGAATAAGAAATAAATAGAAGAAAGATTGGTTGATGAATCAAAAGATGAAGAAGAGGGATTTGAGAAGGTCTTTGAAACCAAATTGGAAGAAGGTGATGAAGCAAATAATTCTAAAGAAGAAAAAATGGAGGAAATTAAAAAAAACTACATGAGAAACACATGTGCTACAAGCAACAAACAATCTCAAAAGCAACACTTGTGGAATTGCAACCTCTTGGAGCACCACTAGAAGTGCTACAAGTGAAGAATCCAGAAGAAGCAAGACCATAATAGAAGAAGACCAAAGAGTGGGGGATGTTCATCACAGCAATGAAAACACATGCAAGTTCCAACTTGATAGAGATGTGTTTTGACTTGGACAAACTATTGGTCAAGGGTAAATGTGGTTACAACTTTGTGGCACGCTTGTTTTTTCTCCTCATGCCAATTCTTGATGAATACTTACTAATGTACAAATAGAAGAACACAAAGGTCTGAAGTTATGCCTAATTGGTAAAATGTCTATATTTGTGGCTTCATTATCAACTTGCCTTCATGGACACTTACAAGATGAAGGGGTACATCTCAAGAACAAAGAACACCATCATGGAGAGAACAAGTTTATTATTTTAGAAGAAATTGAGGCATTGAAGGGAGAGATACTTACTTGGACCAAGACCAAGGAAGTTGACAAGTCAAATATCAAGGAACTTGATGAGGTGCTCACTACACTAAATGAATCTCTGGCAAGAGATAAGATCAAAGCAAAGGCAAAGCATTACAAACTACAATTAGCAATAAGTGCCCAGATTTTGGAATGTAATCAATTGTAGGAACACAAAGAGATTTACAAATCTTCTTTCTTGGAATACTAAGTAACAACCTATCTTTGCATAAAGGAGCAACAAGTGTGACAACCCAGAAAATATCACTTTTGCGGTAATTTGGTAAGTAAAGTTTGTTCTTGCAAAGATACGAGTCAAAATTGGTCAAATACAAAGTCAAAGGTCACAATGTAGTTTTTCTTGGTTGCGTCTTTAATCTCTCAGGTAGAAACCTCACCCAAAAGAGAGTAACAATCACTGATTCGTAGTCTTGTCACAAATTCACACTCCTTAATCACAACTCCATCAAATCTTTCCAAACAATCTTGATTGTGATGATTCAGGCTCTCCCAAAAATGGCACTTCACTGCAAAACAACTTTGCCTCAGAATTGTGTTCCACCTCTCCAATGAAAGCACAACTTCCTCAATTGAAATTGCTTCACATCAACCTCGCACTATACTCACAAATGCAGAATACTACCAACACTACAATTCCTCTCAGATCTGTCAAGGCACTACTCCCACTCTTCTCTAATGTCTCCAATGGTAACTCTGAAGACATTTGTACTCCTATTTCATCTACTTTGGGTTTTGCTCTAACATCTTTCCAAAGTTTATCTATCTCCAATTTTACTAAGTCTAATCTGATTGTGATATTGTCTTCTACCTCTAATGTCTTCCTATCTACACGAGTTCTGAGACTAATCAACAACACGTTCAAATTGGTATCCTTTGCATGTCTCCTCCTTGTCTCCTGCACCAACAACTTCAACTTGTGCAGCCTTGTCTCCTTGATATGCACACTAGCCTCTATACTCAACATTGCACACTACTTCACAAGTTCCTCTTGATACCTTGCTTCTCTCCTCAAATTTTCTACCACTTGACTCTGCACTACTACCTCCACTCGCAGTACTTCCCTTTCCTCCTCACCTCGGATTATACTCTTCTTCAACTCCAAGTTCTCTTCTTTTAATCGTACTAGCACCTGCAATACCGTCTTCACCTCCGGACACTTTGACTGCATCTCCTTCTTCTTGTGTTCCAATTCCACCAACAGAGGACACACAACTTTGCATAGGTACTCCACTCCGTCACTCTTGACTACTTCAACTTGCGGAGTGATCTCCTTCTTTACCTCTTCTTCTCTTGATACTTGCCTTCTTCACTGTAGTTGTCGTATTGGAATGGATGCTTCATTCCTTGAATTGGCATTCTCCTCTTCCCTTACCTTGCTTGGACCTGCTTCACACTTTGCCTTTCACTTGGACCAAAATCTTCTTTGAATGGTAACCTTCTTCTCCTCTTGCTCTAGCACTTTGTCTTCTAAATTCACATTACCTTCCTCCTTGAGCTCCATCCGGACTTCTTCTTCTGCTATGGGAACCGACAGCATCTCCCCGCTTTCATCACTATCACTACTTGTGTCTCCACTCTGTAGTGTGAGCTCCAGTTCTTCCTTGCATTCCGAGTCTTTGGACTTGCACTCGGCTTTGCCTTCCGAGTCTTCTTCCGATGACATGATTACCACCATACCTTTCCTTGGGATTACTCTTCTGGTCTTCTGAGGTCTTGTCCTCTCAACATCTTCACCTTCTCTTTGTTGACTCCTCTTCTTTGACTTTGGAGTACTTATGTCTACCTGCGCACTCTTCCCCGTCTGCGCGTAGTAATCATTGCTACTTCAGATCTGAAGAATGTACTGCTGCTCCTCTGTGTTGACCTCCTTTCTTAAGTCGGGATGAAAATGTGACATGATTTTGTTGCACTCCGTCGCATTGAGCAGATTCAGCCCGAGGTAGAAATGTGCTGCAAACAGCACAATGTAATGTGGAGGTAATTTATCCCACAAGTTCTATCACATTCGCCCATGGAAGCACCTTGCCTAGTTAATTGGCTCTCCTATAAACATCTTATGGAAGAACACCGCTTGGTGCTTCATCACATAAGTTGTTCTCTCCGGCTTCAGGATTGCCATGAGAGCACTCACGATCCCTCTCTTGACCGGATCCTTGTAACTCTCTACTTTGTACCCATTCTTTGTATGCTTCGAAAAGAATGCATCCTTCATTTCTTGGGTTTCTTAGCTACCTCTCCCTTCCCCAAGAACGTGGCACCCTACTCCGCGCCTGTCTCTCTTCCGAGTACTAATCTCCAATCTGACTCCGTCCAGCAAGCTGGATTTTCTCTCTTCCCTTCTTCCTTGGGGCAATCAAGACATTTACTCTCGATTATCTTGGTCATGAATCCTGGAAAACTCACATTCCAGTTCCATGCCAAGAATGTGATCCAAAGTTGGCTCAAGACTTTGATTCTTGTGATCACATCTAACCTCCAAATTGCATTATTTCTCACTGCAAATTCAGATTTCTTCTTTCTTCCTCCCATCTTTCTTTCTTCCTCACTGTCTCTCGGATTAGCTCGCTCAAATTCTCCCTCTACACACCAGCACGTCTCAAGTCTACTTCCCTTCCCACGATCTCCTATAGGACGACTCCTCAACGGCAAAGGAAAATTGCTTGACATTGCTTTGTCATTTGGCCTGATTTTTATAGAGTTGTGCCTTCTTTGTCGCTCTTCAATTTGAGTTTCTACCAAAAAATCACACCTCTTGCATGCTTGTGTCATTGTCAAGTGTCCTTCACCCGTATGATCGCCGGTTTTTGAACGGTCCCTTCTTCAATTTCTCACCCCAAAAAAAAGTTGTTACACTGTCCTTGCCTCAGGTTGAGCACCCCCTGATACAAAGACTTCTTACTTTGGTTTTTATGCTGATAAGGCAAGTCCGAGTACTTTGCCTTATGACCCGAAGCCACGTTACCTCGGGTTTCATCCCGAAGACTCTTTTCTTTGCCTTCTTCGGCCATACATGCGCAATCTGACTTCTCTATACACTTCTTCTTCTCCATTTCTAAAAAAACCAAAAATGTGGGTACCACATACCCCCTTCTTCAAATGTGAGCATCTCCGCAAACACATACTTTGGATGTCGTAGAAACTTCCGAGTCTATGGTCCAATATCTCCAAACTCTCCACCTATTTACTCGAGTGGCAAAAGGATTTCCTTCCAGGTTGACAAGTTGAATGGACCCATTTTCATAAAGATGAAGAACTTGATAAGGCCTCATCCATCTCAAATGCAACTTGCTTGGAAAAATATTCGGCGATTGTCGTATAACAAAACCAAATCTCCTTTGTGCACAGCCACAAGCTTGATATGCTTATCATGCATGAATTTCCTTTGCGCTTGTACTTCCTTTGTGGTTTGCATTGCATCGTCTCTTTTCTCTTCTAACCACATTAGTTGATGGATCCGAAGATCCTGGCTTTCTTCCTCAGACAGTCGTTCTTTGCAAAGAATCCGATATGTCGGTACTTCAAATTCAACTTGTAGTATGGGATGCAAGCCATATGTCAAGAAGTATGGAGTTTTTTTGGTTGTAATCTTTTTTTTTGTTTGATATGCCCACAACACGACTGGTAATTTTGTATCCTAGTCAAAGGCATAATTGACAGTCACCTTATTCAAAATTTTGCAAAGTAACCCATTTGCCTTTTCCATTAAGCCATTTGCTTTTGGGTTATAAGGAGTTGTCTTCAGATGTTTAATCTGAAAGTACTTTGTTAATGCCTCCATTACAAAGTTCAAAAAATGTGTCCCTCAGTCACTGACTAATTCCAAAGGACACCTATATCGGGAGATGATGTTTCAAAAGAAAAATTCCGCCACGGTTTTGGCATCATCTCTGCGAGTTCCTTCAGCTTTGACCATCTTGGTAGCATAGTCCATGCAAACCAAAATGTATTGCTTCCTTGTGACTCGGGTCACTGGTTGAATGGGACCCACAAAATCAATTCTCCATTTCTCAAATGGGGCCAATGGCAAAATTGGTCTCAAAGGCCATTGAGAAGTAACCGTTGACTTCCCCATTCTTTGACAAGCATCACAACTTTGGATATGAGCATGCTTGTCTTTGTACATTGTAGGCCACCAATACCCGCCAAAAGAATCTTCTTTACAATATTCTTCAGAGCATAGTGTCCTGCCGATGCTTTGGAGTGTAAAGACTCAATCATGCTTCCTACTTTGTATGACTCCAAGCATTGCCGAAGTACTTCGTCTTTGCCCATCTTGAATAGAATGATGTGTTTGAGCTAGTACGGCCCCATTTTCTTGAGAAAGACTGCCCTCTGCTCTGGGTCTATCCCTTCAAGACAATGGAGAGTATGCACATAATGATATTCTGCTGCAAACCTCATACTTTGCATTGTTGTTAATTGATATAACTCTTCATCAGGGAACCGATTTTCAATTTCCCACTCTTGGTCTTGAGTTTCTAACCTGGACAAGAAGTCTGCATTCAAATGCAAAGCTCCCTTCCTTACTTGTACAATATATGGGAATTCTTGTAACAACAAGATCCATCTTGCAATTTGCCCGGACAAATCTGTCTTCTTGACCAAATGTTGCAATGCGTAATAATCAACATAGAAGACAAACTCCTATCCCAGTAGGTAGTGGCAAAATTTCTTGCAGGCATACACCATTCCGAGTGCTTCTCTTTCAGTTGTTGAATAATTCTTCTCAAAAACTGAAAGTTGTTGGCTGGCATAATACACCAGGTAGTTCTTCTTCTTCTCATCCTTCTGACTTACGAGGACACTAATGGCCATGGACAAAGTGTCCACATATATATGAAAAGGGACGTCCTAATTTGGGGCCCTCATAATTGGTGCTTCAACCAGTTTCTTCTTCAACACCTAGAAAGCTTCTTCTTGATTGCTTCCCCAAATAGTCTTTGGATTTCTTCAAAAGCTTTGTAAGGGGTGCAGCAAGCACCGCATAGTTTGACACAAAGCGTCTGTAGTATCTAACATGTCCCAAGAAGGCTCTCAGCTCCCAGATGTTCTTTGGGGATTCCAAAGCTGTGATTTCTTTAAACTTCTTGACATCGACTTCAATACCTCGGCTTGACACCTGATGCCTCAAAAGAATTCCCTCCTTCACTGCAAAGAAGCATTTCTCCTGGTGTAATGACAAGCCGGCAAATGACACCTTTCAAAATTTTGGTGAAGGTAATCCAAATGTACATCTCTTTGCCCAAATACACAAAAATCATCAATGAACACTTCCAAAAATTTGCGCAGGAAATCTTTAAAGATTGCATTCATCATTCGCTAGAAAGTAGCGGGAGCATTACACAACCCAAAGGGCATTTGATTGTAAGCAAAAGTTCCCCAATTGGTCGTGAATGTAGTTTTATCCTTCTCCTCTTCTTGGATGGATACTTGATTGTACCCTGAAAATCCATCAAGAAAGCTATAACAAGGGTGACCACCTACTTGGTCTAGAATTGTATTGGTAAAAGGCAAGGGATGATGATCCTTCCTTGTGACTGCGTTCAACTTACAGAAGTCTTGGCACACTTCGATCTTCCCTGTTTTCTTCTTCATGACAATGACAATGGGGGAGATCCATTCATTGCTTAAGACAAGGAAGATGATTGTGGCCCCTAAGTACTTGTAGATTTCATCTTTCACCAAAAGAGAGTACTTTGGGTTCAGACGGTATTGTCTCTACCAAACCGGAACCGCACCTTCAACCAAATCAATCTAGTGTTCTCTAAATTCTTGTGGAATACCCGGCATTTGATCAATAGACCAGGCAAATACATCCTAGAATTCTATAAACAGTGTAGTGTATCCTGCCAACTCCTCCAAAGTGATTGTCTTCAAAAATTTTAAAATTTTCCCTTCAATCAAAACAACATCTTGACAGTCATCGGGGTTGATGACTCCTTCAACGTGGCTTACTCAGCTTAACCCAAGGCGATCTGCCATCAAACCCCCTTCCTCCAAGTCAGGTTCACCTGAGGCGAGGTCATATGGATCTTAGTCTTTGACTTCCACCTCGTAATATTCCAAGTAATTGACTTGGACTTTGTCTTCGGATTTGTTTGAGGACAAAGACAATGAGTCTTTGGATTTGTCCTCATTTTCTAACGAACTAGTTTCCCCGAGATCGGGAACTTTCATCCAACTCACAGTCACCAACTTCTGATCTTTGGACAAAATGTCCTTGAACTATAACTTCTGCTGATGCCAATCCACCACAACTTGGGCACTATACAACCAAGGTCTTCCGATCAACAGAGGGTAACCAATCTTAGTCATTGGTTGCAACACAATGTAATTCAACTTGAAGGGCACCCCTCCAATGATCGTGGTAATGCTTGACAGCATGCCCAAAGGCCGTCTCCTGGTTTGGTCTGCAAATTTCAAGACTCAGGGTGTTGGCTCAAACGTATGATACCCCAGTCGATTTGCAATATCTTAGCTCATGACATTCACACCCAACCCTGATTGATGGGTATTGATGTGATCATGCACCTTACAATCTCCGTGTTGAACTTGGGAGATCCCATGTAAAAGACCAAAACCGAGGAGAGAAATAGGAGAATGGAAACTCACATTGGGACACTTGAATGAGGGAAAACTCCGAATGCCTAGCATGAGCTTAGGCTTTGGTATTTATAGGTAGCATACAAGACTCATGAAGCTTCTCAAGAAGCTTCCTTGAGCCGCTTTCTTGGAGTACAAGCTAAGCTAGTTAGAAGCTTCTAGAAGCTTCCTTCTAGAAGTTGTGGTAACCACATTTTTTGTTTTTTTGGGTTGGTAGTGTTTAAGAAATGAAGTAAGCACGGAAAAGTCAAATTGCGGACAAAGAATGGATGGAAGTAATTGCAGAGGAAAGCCAAAGAAGCTGACATCGGATCCGATGATGGAGGTACTTGGAAGAGAAGTACGCCGGGAACGGTCCGAAGATCACCGTCTTTGGATTGGAAAACACAGGAAAGACGGAGACCGTTTAACAACCTCTGTACGTGGCAAGAAAGTACATTTCAAGAAACAGCGGGGGCAAAAGAATCATGTCTTGACAGTGACCGGGAGTGCATGCAGAAGAGAGAAAATCACCGACAAAATTGACTGAAGAATGATTGCAATTTGGGGCAATATAAAATTGCAACTGCGTAGGGGGAATTCAAACACTCTCAGTAAATTTCCAATTTTTTTGAGTAGTCATCCTGCAGTAATGCGTGTCCAAAAGCCCGTTGAGAGTGGAATTTTCCAAAACCCTGAGGGAGTTAGAGTGTCTCGTCCAAGAGAGGGTCTGATCTTCCAATAACGTAGAACAAGAGAACAAATCATGGCAAAGAAGGTGGCCAACGCATTGGCAGTGAGAGGTTTTGCAATTTGCAGAGTAGATGTAGTAGCTAGAATCAAAGTCTTGGTTAGACTTCGTATTACCTTTTTAGCATGGAACTGGAATTTCAGTTTCTCAGGAGTGATGGCAGAGATCGCTGCCATTAATTGTAAGGAGGGTCCCGAGGTGGAGGGCAAGAGAGGCAATCCGGCTCGATGGACTTAGTCGGATTGGAAATTAGTATTGGGGAAAGAAGCAGGAGAACCGACAGGGGTCACCTTCTATCGGAAGTGTGATGCTACAGAGGAGACGGCGGAGATCCGTAACTCGTTTTTTGCTCCAAGAACTACAAATGGTTACAAGGTCAAATCCTATTGGGACCCGATCCAAAGAAGTATCATGGGGGCGATGATGGCCATGTTCAAGCCAGAGTGAACGACCTACGTAACCATGCAGCAAGCAGTCTTCTTTCATTAGATGTTTGCAAGAGTACCAGTGAATTAGGCAAAGTGCTTCCATCACCGAACAAGGCAAATGGTGGTGAATTGGAGAAGGGGCTTGCTACCGCATTATTTCGCACCGTTTGCAGCTCACTTCAACTTCAGGCTGAACTTGCTAACCAAAGACGAGTGTCATCGTATGGTGTCACACATGCACCCTGATTTGAGACGGGAAGTAGACAAAGAGGAGCGCCAGTATATGCTTCATCTACGAGCAAATGATAAGTACTTTGCAAGGATGGGACAGTGGAAGATCAAAGATGTTACCAGTCCGAAGACAAAGAAGCCAAGTAAACCCAAAGAAGCCAAGTCGTCGCCCATACAACAAAAGACTCGGAGGGTGATGTTGAAGACCGCTAAAGTTGTAAGAGGGGCATCATCAAGATCGGAGTCTGATGAAGAAACTGAGTCGCAAGAAGAAGACTCGGAAGAAGAAGAGCTCACATTGAAAAGTAAGGAGTCTCTGAGCAAAAGTGAGGGAGAACCAGAAGTCCAGCAATCGGAGGTAATAAGTGAGGCTGGTGAGGCAATGGGAGAGAACATGCCAAGACCTGAAGCAAAGGAGGAGTATCTCGCGGGGCCAAGTTCAAGAGGCAAAGACGAAGACAATGCCAATACAATGAAGATACAAAGATTGCGACTTCGGATGAAGGAGCCAATGACGGAGGAGAAGACTCCAGACAAAGGTGACAAGGAAGAATCGGAACACTTTGGGATATCATATTTGACAAAGGTAGTCACACCATTGCTGGAGTTGCTAAAGGAGAATTGAAGTGTAATTCCACAAGATTGCAGAAAGGGGATGAACAAATTGTAGATGGTGAAGTATCTGTTGAAGGAAGTGCAAGAGCTCCAGGAGCATCAAGTCCAAAGAAATAAAGAAATTGAAGATCTTCGAAGGGGAGAAGACTCGAGGAAGAAAATGCTGAGCCTAATACAAGGAAGCTGCACAAAGAAGGAGAAGGAATTGCAAAAGCAAGCCGGAGAATTGAAGGAGCAGGCGATGTGGCTGAGCAAGATGAAGGAGGAAGTGAGTGATGTGCGCATCAAAAATGTTCATTTGAAGGCGATCACCATCGTGATGGAGCAGGAGTTGGACAGCTTGAAGAAGAGTGCCGCTGCAAAAGATCAAGCATGGCAGAGAGAGTTGACGTCCAGGCACGAAGAAGAAGAACAATTGCAAGAACTTGTCAAGAGCGTGGAACAACAGAATATGCAGTGTTAAGAGGAGAAGAAGATACTAGTTGCAGAATACAAAGACGAGTTGAAGATGTATCGAGTGGAATTAAAGGTAGAATGCTCTTGAGGATATGAGTCGGAATCAGTAGGAGACCTTGCGGGGAAATTAAGAGCAATCTTAAGCATGGAGGCTGAAGGAAGATTGGAAGAAGCTCGCCTACATGAGTTGAAATTACTTGTGCAAGAGACTCGGAAACGAAAAGCCAAGGACGTGGACATGAACACCTTGCTAATTCGGTTGAGAGAGCGTGTAGATAGGAAAATGTTAGAGGTAGAGAATAATGTTAGTCTTAGACTAGATTTAGTCAATTCAGAATTAGAGAAGATTGGGAAGAGTGTGACAGCGGAAATGAAACCCGATGTTGGAGAAGTAGGAACTCAAGTGTCATCGGACTTGCTAATTGAACTTTAGAGAAGAGTGGGTCGAGAAATAAGAGTGTAGAGGGAGTAACCCGGAGCTCAATTGTAGACTGTAGTGTAGAAGTTGTAGAAGTTGTAGAATAAGTGAAGAAATTAGTAGAATCAGTCATACCCTAAGAAGGTGAAATAGTAAGAAGATTATCGGGTTTGGAAGCCCATGATGAGGTCAACATTGGATCGGGATAGAGGTCAATTTTGAGATAGGAAAGGACAGATATGAAATGATAGTTTGTCACTTGGGATCTGTAGGTAGGAAAAGATGTTAGGAAGTGGTGTCTAGGTAGGCAAGTTTGCCGTTTGCTTCAGTATTTAAGTGGAACATTTGCAATACGATGTTATTTTGTATTCATATTTCTGAAGATAGATAAAGCGAAGTGTTGTTCTCAATACTCGTCGCTTAAGCTTAATTCCGATTGTCAATTTTGTGTTTGTGTTTGTGAGTGTGTGGATAATTCCGAAGAGCAAGTCAGTGTGTCTATGGATGTTGGAATCTACAGCCCTGATCTTCATTTTGTGTGTTTGATCTTGAGTGGAGTGCATCGGAGCAATGCCTTGATAGATCTGAGAGGAATTGTAGTGTTGTTAGTATTCTGCATTGGTGAGTGCAGCATGAAGTTGATGTGAAGCAATTTTGATTGAGGAAGTTGTGCCTTCAGTGGAGGGGTGGAACACAATTCTAAGGCAAAATTGGTCTTCATAGTGAAGTGCCGTCTTTGGGAGAATCTGAATCATCACAATCAAGAGTTGTTTGGACAGAATTTACTATGATGTGATTATATGTGTGTATTCGTAACAAGTTGTCAAGATTGTGAGCTTGTTACTCTCTTCTAGGTGTAGTTTCTACCTGAGAGATTAAAGAAGACATCAAGAAGAACTGCAATTGTGACTTTTGACTTTGTATTTGACCAATTCTGGATAGTATCTCTGCGGGAACAAACTTTACTTACCCAGTTACCGCAAAAGTGATATTTTCCGGGTTGTCACATGATTTTTGGCACCGCTGCCGGGGATACAAATCTCGGAAGTGGAAGAGTACAAAGCCAAATTTGAAACTGGGTGTCCGCGCAATATGAATGTCTGCATCGAGAGAACAACGGGAAGAGAGAGCTCAAAGACAAGCAGTGCAGCGTGAAGAAGATGAACGTTTGAAAGCCCCATACACTTCAGACGAAATTGAACAAGAAGAGTTGGACTTTCAACTTCTTCATGAACTGCAAGCAGCACTGCACAAACTTGACCAAAAGAGACACGAAGGAGGTTGGCAAGGCTACTTTTCATCCTCGTCTTCCAAGAACAAGAAAGACTTGAGCGGGCAGACATATGCGCTACGACCCAATACACCGACTTCCCCTAAAGCTGTAAAGGAAGTCAATTTCATTAAGAAGTTCATTCGAGAAAAGACAGCACGAACACTTACGGAAGAAGAGTGTCAGCATCTGGTATGAAAAATTCCTCGGTTATCCTAAAGAAGATTCAAAGATCAGACTGAAGTTGTGGACCCTCTTACTTCTGATCGGGTTGAAGTCGACACAACCAGAGAAGAAGAAATTGTTGAAGAAGACCCCAATTTGAACTTGACAAATTGGAACCCGTGGGCAGACAACACGGCGTCCATACCAAGTAGTTCTGCGGTTCCCGTAAGTTCAAACTTACCACACTTAAATCCGCCGCACCGTACAATGTCTTTGTTACCCGTAACCCGGCATGCTTACCAGAAGTATAAAGGTACCGAGCAAGACAAAGATCCAAACAAATTCATCGAGGAATTTGAAGTCATTTCCTTTGCCAACAAGGAACATGACTATGCAGATCGATTGCGGATTTTTCCAAGTCTGCTCTGAAAGAAGGCTCGGAGCTGGTATACTCATGTAACACAGAAGGGATTTACACCAGCAGACTAGGCAGACTTACAAAAGGGCTTCCTGGAACAATTTCAGGAAGTGGATTATGATACAAGTGTCTTTGCGGCACTTAATGATTTGGATCGAGGAAAAAAGGAAAAATTGAGAGATTACTCTGAGCGGTTCATGGCTTTATTGAACCGAGTCCCGAAACAATCCAGGGTGGTCGGTTATTCCGATGCCCAAGCCATTACCTGGTTTCTCGGCGGGCTTTCACCGGAGATTCAAATCTTTTCTAGGGAGAGAAATGTAACCTTTCTGGACAAAGTCCTCAAACATGTTGCCCGATATGAGGCGGCTCATTCTAACTCATCCATTAATCAAAGAAATTGTGAGAAGAAAGGCAAAAAGCCAAGACAAAGAGCTTCACGAAGTACTTCTTCTTCTTCGGAAGAATCCTCCACTTCTTCTAGTTCTTCTTGGGAATCCAACGAAGAACCCAAGCCAAGAAAAATAGAAAGACGTGGGAGAAAGAAGCCCGTAATACCGCCAGTAAAGAATATATCCAAGGCGGATCAAAAGTTGGAAACTCTGATTAAAGATTTTGCGGATTTTAAAATTCAGATGATTGGGGCTAAGGACCGAAGAAAGCCCCCGTCATTTGGACAACCAAATGTATAGTGCACTACGTGTGGTAAATCCGGCCACGCTAATACGGAGTGTTTAACTTGCACGGCATTTCTAGTGCAACAATTAGATTGGGTACCTGGGTGGGATCAAGATGAAGACAAAGATACAATATACCAAACCCAAGACACACAGCTTTCATCAAGCTCATCGTATCAAGGTCCCCGGTTTGGACCAAGGGAGTAGAATCCTACGGTTCCTCCATGAAGACCTCTGATGGGTGGTCAAAATAGACCTCAAAATGTTGCACTGGGTGCTTGTTACAATTGTGGCTCAATGGGACATTGGTCTCCAAATTGTCCGGAGCCAAGATGACAAATTGGGTACGTACCCCTTTGTGGGAATTGTAAAGGATCGGGGCACACAAGAAACCAGTGCCCACAACCACCCAATCCGAAGCTCCGTGTCAAGTATGTTCAGACTCCTACTGAGCGTGCTGCACTTCAGGCAAAGGAGGACACTAACATCAATTGTATTACCCTTGAGGAAGAGAGGCCTCAAGAAGGAAGTCCGGCTTTAGAAGGAGATTGGCCGGACCTCAAAATTTTGAAGGTAGAAACTTGCATGGAGAGAAAGAATTGAGTTTCCAAAGACACAAGTATGGCGGCGTCTTCCTCCCGGAAAATGAAGAGACTGTGACCAAAAGCTATTCTTTCTGCAAAGGAGGAAAAGGTCCTAGCAAAAGCTAAAGCAAAAGCCTTGCAGAAAGAAATTAAGGAGGCAGTACTACGCATGTGGGAAATAAGTGTGGAGGCAAATGCAAAGATGCAAACCCCCGTATTTCTGGCAGATATCAGGTCTGAAGTAAAAGACTTGATCCAAGCCAAATTTGGTCAACCCGATGATAATCAGGTCAACCACCTATGCACTCCGGTTACCATCCTCCAACATCCCAAAGTTTGCTTTGAACAGGCAAATAATTCAAAACCAAAGTCAAAGACAAAGCATGTGAAATTGGGAGGAGTTCCACAATACAATATTGTGGCAGATATGGCGTCTACAAGCACAAATGTCACATTTAAACAATTATGGGAGGACAATAAGCTGTATAAAAAGCAGCTAAGTTCAGCTCTCAAGAAAGTAAGGGCGATGACATAGAAGGACTTGCCCGCAATTTATCATATTGAACCGGAAGATTTGGGATCTCCTGAGGTAGATGTAGAGATAGCAGGCTGTATGATTACATCCATACCCATTGATTTGGGGTCGGGTGTAAATGTCATGACAAAAGACACTACACATCGACTGAGGTACACAACTTTTGAACCAACACCCCGGGTACTTAAGTTTGCGGATCAAACCAGGCAACGGCCCTTGGGCATGCTGTTGAATATTACCACAATTAACGTAGGGGTGCCTTTCAAATTAAACTACATTGTGTTACGACTCGTAACCAAAACTGGCTACCCTCTCTTGATCGGGAGACCTTGGTTGTACAGTGCCCAGGTTATGGTGGATTGGCACTAGCAAAAATTAAATTTAAAGACATTTTGTCTAAAGAACAAAAGCTGGTGACGGTAAGTTGGACAAAGATTCCTCATCTTGGGGAAACTACTTCGTCCGAAGACGAGGATGAATCCAAAGATTCATTGTCTTCATCTTCTGAGGACTCCGAAGCCGATGTCCAAGTAAATTATTTGGAATGCTACGAGGTAGAGGTCGACAATGAAGACCCATATAACATCACCTTGGGTGAACAAGACTTGGAGGAAGGGGGTTTGATGGCAATATGTCTTGGTTTTAGTCGAGTAAGTCACGTAGAAGGTGTCATTAACCCCGATGATTGTCAAGATGTGGTCTTGACTAAAGAAAATATTTTAAAGACAGTCACTGCCAAGGAGTTGGCATGATACACTGCCCTGTTTATAGAGTTCTAGGATGTAGTTGCCTGGTCTATTGACCAAATGCCGGGAATTCCATGAGAATTTGGCAAGCACCGGATTGATCTGGTCGAAGGTGCAGTTCCGGTTCGGCAAAGACAATACCGCCTGAACCCAAAGTACTCCCTCCTGGTAAAAGATGAAATTGATAAGTACTTAGGGGCCGGAATAATTTTCCCTATTCTGAGTAGTGAGTGGGTTTCACCCATTGTCATTGTTCTAAAGAAGAAGATAGGGAAAATTTGAGTATGCCAAGATTTTCACAAATTGAACACAATCACTAGAAAGGATCATCATCCTTTACCATTTACAGATACAATTCTGGACCAAGTAGCTGGTCATCCATGCTATAGTTTTCTTGATGGATTTTCAGGGTACAATCAAGTATCCATTCGAGAAGAAGACAAGGAAAAAACCACATTTACCATTGATTGGGGCACTTTTGCTTACAATCAAATGCCCTTTGGGTTGTGTAATGCTCTTGCTACTTTCTAGAGGATGATGAACTCAATATTCAAGGATTTTCTACGTAAATTTGTGGAAGTCTTTATTGATGATTTTTGTGTGTTTGGGCAAAGAGATGTACATATAGATTATCTTTGCCAAACTTTCAAAAGGTGTTGTTTTTCCGGTTTGTCATTACACCCGAAGAAATGCTTCTTTGCTATGAAGGAGGGAATTCTTCTGGGGCATCGGGTGTCAAGCCAAGGAATTGAAGTGGATGTCAAGAAGGTTAAAGTAATTGCAACTTTGGAATCCCCGAAGAACCTCCGGGAGCTGAGAGCCTTCTTAGGACATGTTGGATACTACAGACGCTTCGTGTCAAACTATGCAGTGCTTGTTGCACCACTTACAAAGCTTCTGAAGAAATCCAAAGATTATCTGTGGGAAGCAACCCAAGAAGAAGCTTTCCAGGTATTTAAGAAGAAATTGGCTGAAGCACCAGTCATGAGGGCCCCAAATTGGGACGTCCCTTTTCATGTGTATGTGGACACTTTGTCCATGGCCATCAGAGTTGTCTTAAGTTAGAAGGACAAGAAGAAAAAGGACTACTCGGTGTATTATACCAGCCGACAACTTTCAGTTTCTGAAAAGAACTATTCAACAACTAAAAGAGAAGCCCTCGAGATGGTGTATGTGTGCAAGAAATTTCATCACTACTTGTTAGGATACGAATTCGTCTTCTATGTGGACCATTATGCACTACAACACTTGGTCAAGAAGGCGGATTTGTCCGGGCGAATTGCACAATGGATCTTGTTGTTACAAGAATTCACATACACTGTACAAGTAAGGAAAGGAGCTTCGCATTCAAATGCAGACTTCTTATCCAGGTTAGAAACTCAAGACCAAGATTTGGAAATTGATGATCGGTTTCCTTATGAAGAGCTATATCATTTAATGGTAGTGTGAAGTACGCAGTATGCGGCAGATTATCATTATTTGCATACGTGCCATTGTCTTGAGGGGCTGGATCCGGAACAAAGGGCAGTCTTCCTTTGGAAAATGGGACCGTACCAATTGAAACACAACATTTTGTTTAAAATGGGCAAAGATGAAGTACTTCAAAGATGCCTAGAAGCATACAAAGTAGGAGGCGTCATCAAATCCTTGCACTCAAAAGCATCGGGAGGACACTATGCCCTGAAAAATATGGTGAAGAAAATTCTTTCGGTAGGGTATTGGTGGCCTACAATGTATAAAGATACGCATGCCCATATTTGGAGTTGTGATGCCTGTCAAAGAATAGGGAAACCGACGCCGACTTCCTAGTGGCCTTTGAAACCAATTTTGCCTTTGGTCCCATTTGAGAAATGGGGCATTGATTTTGTGGGACCTATTCAACCAATAACCCGTGTCACAAGGAAGAGGTACATCTTAGTATGTACCAATTATGCCACCAAGATGGTGGAAGCAGAGGCAACACGAAGAGATGATGCAAAGACAGTAGCAGAATTTTTATTCCGAAACATCATTTCCTGTTATGGGTGTCCTCTGAAATTGGTCAGTGATCGGGGAGCTCATTTTTTGAACTCAATGGTGGAGGTATTAACCAAATACTTCCAAATTAAGCATCGGAAGACCACGCCTTACAACCCAAAAGCAAATGGACTCACGGAGAAAGCCAATGGATTGTTGTGTAAAATTTTGAATAAGATGATAGTCAATTATGCCTATGACTGGGATACGAAGTTACCTGTAGCATTGTGGGCATATTGAACAACAAAAAAATTACTACCAAGCAAACTCCTTTTTCTGACATACGGATTGCATCCCATATTACCAGTTGAGTTTGAAGTACTGACATATAGAATACTTTGTGAAGAACGTTTGTCGGAGGGAGAAAGTCAAGATCTTCGGATCCATCAACTGATGTGGTTGGAAGAGAAAAGGGACGATGTAATGCAAACTACAAAGGAAATTCAAGAACAACGGAAAGTTTTGCACGATAAAAGAATCAAACCTGTGACTATTCAAGAAGGAGATCAGGTATTATTATATGATAATTGCCGCCTATTTTTTCCAAAAAAATTACATCTGAGGTGGATGGGACCGTATTGTGTGATGCACATTTATGATAATGGTTCTATTCAACTTGCAGACCTGGATGGCAATCCTTTTGCAACTCGCGTCAATGGTTGGAGGGTTAGAAAATATTGGACCCCAAACCCGACTTTGTATAAAAACCCGGTTGTCGGTGTTCGCGGGGACGCTCACATTTAAGGGAGGGGGTATGTGGTAACCACATTTTTTTTCTAGGGTTGGTAGTGTTTAAGAAATGAAGTAAGCACGGAAAAGTCAAATTGCGGACAAAGAATGGATGGAAGTAACTGCAAAGGAAAGCCAAAGAAGTTGCATCGGATTTGATGATGGAAGTACTCAGAACAGGAGTACGCCTAGAACGGTCCAAAGATCAATATCTTTGGATTGGAAAACGCAGGAAAGACAAAGACCATTTAACAACCTCTGTACATGGCAAGAAAGTACATTTCAAGAAACGGTGGGAGCAAAAGAATCATGTCTTGACAGTGACCGGGAGTGCACGCAAAAGAGAGAAAATCACCGACAAAATTGACTAAAGAATGATTGCGATTCGGGGCAATATAAAATTGCGACTGCGCAGGGGGAATTCAAACACTCTCAGTAAATTTCCAATTCCTTTGAGTAGTCATCCTGCAATAATGCGTGTCCGGAAGCCCGTTGAGAGTGAAATTTTCTAAAACCCTGAGGGAGTTAGAGTGTCTCATCCAGGAGAGGGTCTGATCTTCCAACAACGTAGAACAAGAGAACAAATCATAGCGAAGAAGGTGGCCAACACGCTGGCAGTGAGAGGTTTTGCAATTCACAGAGTAGATGTAGTAGCTAGAATCAAAGTCTTGGTTAGACTTCGTATTACCTTTTTAGCATGGAACTGGAATTTCAGTTTCCCAAGAGTGATGGCAAAGATCGATGCTAGTAATTGTGAGGAGGGTCCCGAGGTGGAGGGGAAGAGAGGCAATCCGGCTCGATGGACATAGTCGGATTGGAAATTAGTATTGGGGAGAGAAGCAAGAGAACCGACAGGGATCACCTTCTATCAGAAGTGTGATGCTGTAGAGGAGACGGCGGAGATCCGTAACTTGTTTTTCACTCCGAGAACTACGAATGGTTACAAGGTGGAATCCTATCAGGACCTGATCTGAAGAAGTATCATGGGGGCAATGATGGCCATGTTCAAGCCAGAGCAAACGACCTACGTAACCATGCAGCAGGCAGTCTTCTTTCATCAGATGTTTGCAAGAGTACCAGTGAATTGGGCAAAGTGCTTCCATCACCAAACAAGGCAGATGGTGGTGAATTGGAGAACGGGCTTGCCACCGCATTATTTCTCACCGTTCGCAGCTCACTTCTACTTCGGGCTGAACTTGCTAACCAAAGACGAGCGTCATCATATGGTGTCGCACATGCACCCTGATTTGAGACGAGAAGCAGACGAAGAGGAGAACCAGTATATGCTTCATCTACAAGCAAATGACAAGTACTTTGCAAGGATGGGACAATGGAAGATCAAAGATGTTACCAATCCGAAGATGAAGAAGCCAAGTAAACCCAAAGAAGCCAAGTCGTTGCCCATACAACAAAAGACTCGGAGGGTGATGTTGAAGACCGCTAAAGTTGTAAGAGGGGCATCATCGGGATTGGAGTCTGATGAAGAAACTGAGTCGCAAGAAGAAGACTCAGAAGAAGAAGAGCTCACATTGAAAAGTGAGGAGTCTGGGAGCAAAAGTGAGGGGGAACCAAAAGTCTAGCAATCGGTGGTAATAAGTGAGGCTAGTGAGGCAATGGTGGAGAACAGGCCAAGACGCGAAGCAAAGGAAGAGTATCTCACGGGGCCGAGTTCAAGAGGCAAAGACGAAGACAATGCCGATACGATGAAGATACAAAGATTGCAACTTTGGATGAAGGAGCTGATGATGGAGGAGAAGACTCCAGACAAAGGTGACAAGGAAGAAGTGGAACACTTCGGGATATCATATTTGACAAAGGTAGTCACACCATTGCTGGAGTTGCTAAAGGAGAATCAAAGTGTAATTCCCCAAGATTGCAGAAAAGGGATGAACAAATTGCAGATGGTGAAGTATCTGTTGAAGGAAGTGCAGGAGCTCCAAGAGCATCAAGTCCAAAGAAATAAAGAAATTGAAGATCTTTGGAGGGAGGAAGACTCGAGGAAGAAAATGCTGAGCCTGATACAAGGAAGCTGCACAAAGAAGGAGAAGGAATTGCAAAAGCAAGCTGGAGAATTGAAGGAGCAGGCGATGTGGCTGAGCAAGATGAAGGAGGAAGTGAGTGATGTGCACATCAAAAATGTTCATTTGAAGGCAATGACCATCGTGATGGAGTAGGAGTTGGACAGCTTGAAGAAGAGTGCCGCCGCAAAAGATCAAGCATGGCAGAGAGAGTTGACGTCCAGGCACAAAGAAGAAGAACGATTGCAAGAACTTGTCAAGAGCGTGGAACAACAAAATATGCAGTGTTCAGTGGAAAAGAAGATACTAGCTGCAGAATACAAAGACGAGTTGAAGATGTATTGAGCGGAATTAAAGGTAGAACGCTCTTGAGGATATGAGTTGAAATCAGTAGGAGACCTTGCGGGGAAATTAAGAGCAATCTTAAGCATGGAGGCTGAAGGAAGATTGGAAGAAGCTCGCCTACATGAGTTGAAATTACTTGTGCAAGAGACTCGGAAACAAAACGCCAAGGACGTGGACATGAACACCTTGCTAATTCGGTTGAGAGAGCGTGTAGATAGGAAAATGTTAGAGGTAGAGAATAATGTTAGTCTTAGACTAGATTTAGTCAATTCAGAATTAGAGAAGATATGGAAGAGTGTGACAGCAGAAATGAAACCCGATGTTGGAGAAGTAGGAACTCAAGTGTCATCGGACTTGCTAATTGACACTTTAGAGAAGAGTGGGTCGAGAAATAAGAGTGTAGAGGGAGTAACCCGGAGCTCAATTGTAGACTGTAATGTAGAAGTTGTAGAATTAGTGAAGAAATTAGTAGAATTAGTCATACCTGAAGAAGGTGAAATAGTAAGAAGATCATCGGGTTTGGAAGCCGATGATGAGGTCGACATCAGATCGGGATAGAAGTCAATTTTGAGATAGGAAAGGACAGATATGAAATGATAGTTTGTCACTTGGGATCTGTAGGTAGGAAAAGATGTTAGGAAGTGGTGTCTAGGTAGGCAAGTTTGCCGTTTGCTTTAGTATTTAAGTGGAGCATTTGCAGTACGATGTTATTTTGTATTCATATTTCTGAAGATAGATAAAGCAAAGTGCTATTCTCAATACTTGTCGCTTAAGCTTAATTCTGATTGTCAATTTCGTGTTTGTGTTTGTGAGTGTGTGGAGAATTCCAAAGAGCAAGTCAGTGTGTCTGTGGATGTTGGAATCTACAGCCTTGATCTTCATTCTGTGTGTTTGATCCTGAGTGAAGTGCATCGGAGCAATGCCTTGACAGGTCTGAGAGGAATTGTAGTGTTGTTAGTATTCTGCATTGGTGAGTGCAGCATGAAGTTGATGTGAAGCAATTTTGATTGAGGAAGTTGTGCCTTCAGTGGAGGGGTGGAACACAATTCTGAGGCAAAATTGGTCTTTGCAGTGAAGTGCAGTCTTTGGGAGAATCTGAATCATCACAATCAAGAGTTGTTTGGACAGAATTTACTATGATGTGATTATATGTGTGTATTCGTAACAAGTTGTCAAGATTGTGAGCTTGTTACTCTCTTCTGGGTGTTGTTTCTACCTGAGAGATTAAAGAAGACATCAAGAAGAACTGCAATTGTGACTTTTGACTTTGTATTTGACCAATTCTGGATAGTATCTCTATGGGAACAAACTTTACTTACCTGATTACCGCAAAAGTGATATTTGCCGGGTTGTCACAGAAGCTACCTGCTTAGGGCACAAGTTAACTAGTTAGGAAGCTTCCCAAGAAGCTTCTTAGATACTTCTAGAATATTCTTGGCTATTTTGTCTTATTCTCTACTTCTTAAACCCGACTAACTTCGTTGCTAAACTCCATATTGTTACATATTCCCCCGCCACTAGTTGGTGACGTCCTTGTCGCTAGTGAAGCTTCAAATTCCTTGATGGCCATCTATGCATTTTGGAGGTGGGAAAGAGGTTCCCATGTGGCATCATGAAGGAGATACCCTTTCCAAAGGACCTTGTACTCTGTATGTTGGTGACGGCCTCATTGAATATGACAACGTGCAAGGATACAATCAACTTTGTACTCCTCATGATCATTGATAGGGACAAGTAGAGGAGGAGGTTTGACTCGAGAGGAAAAGGAAGAAGGGTTAGGAACAAAGGGTTTCAACTTGGAAACATGAAAGACAGGATGGATACGCATGTGACAAGGCACTGCAAGTCGATAAGCAACAGGAGAGATAATGTGGGTGATATCAAAGGGTCCTATCCAATTAAGAGCAAGTTTACGAACTTGGGTATCAAGTGGGAGAGGGAGGTTACTAGAGGATAGCATGACTTGATTGCCAACTTCAAAGGTGAGATCACGATGATGGTGGTTTGCATATTGTTTTTGGCAATTCTGAGCAACAAGGAGGTGAGACTTCACTTGTTGGAGAGATTGGGATATAGTGGTCAAGAATGTGGAAGTATGAGGAACCCGAGAGGGAGGGGGAGCAAGAAGTGAATCTGGAACAAGCGGATCTTGGCCAAAATTGAGAAAGAAGGGAGAAAATCTGGTGCTTGCCTGTTTGGAATTGTTGTAGGCAAATTCTGCAACTGCAAGACATTCATCCCAGTTGGTATGGTGGACATTGACAAAGGCCCGCAACATATCCTCCAATGTACGATTTGTGCATTCAATTTGTCCATCAGTTTGAGGATGATATGCTATGGACAAAGCAAGCTTGGTGCCGAGTATCTGGAAGAGTGCTTGCCAAAACCTCCTAGTAAATTGAGGATCACGGTCGGAGATGAGTACACGTGGCATCCCATAATGCTTGAAGACATTGTTGAAGTAGATTTGCGCTAAGGTTGGAGCATCCACGATATCATAGGTTGGTGCCAAGTGGATTTTCTTACTAAGCTTATCCACAAACACCACAATTATAGTGTGTCCTTGTTTTGTCTTTGGCAAGGATGTGATGAGATCCAAGCTCACATGCTCCCAACGAGCGGATGGAATGGCAAGCGGTTGAAGGAGTCTACTCGGCTTCTAATTACTAGCCTTGTTACATTGGCAGCTCTCACACGATCTGAAAAATTCTTGAACATCTCGTGTCATGTTGGGCCACCACCATTGACATTGGAGGGTACCCAAGGTCTTGTCCACACCCATGTGACCAGCAATGGGTAAGTCATGGGCTTCTTGAAGGCGCACAAGTCGAAGATCACCTTTGGCTGGAACATAGATCCAGTCCGCATGGAATAAAAGGCCTTCCTTGAAGGAGAAGGTGTTGTACTCTTTGTCACCTATTGTTAGACGACCATGTACCATTTGGAAGAAGGGATCTTGTTGAAGAGCTAACCGAAACTCATTATGGATCTTGGGGTCAATTGACAGAGGAAGAGACTTCAAATCAGGTTGTTGTGACAGAGCATCAAGGATGACATGGAACCAACCTAGTTTGTACTCAATTTTGATGTCAAACAATTGAAGTTGCTCTTCCCATCGATGATGTCGACTCTTCATGTGCTCTAGGTGTAAGGTTTGCAACAATGGCTTGTGATCAGTTTGCATGATCACTTGTTTCCCCAAGAGATAATGCCTCCATACCTTGGTGGCATATACCATTGCAAGTTGTTCCCGATCTCGAGCAGAGTAATTTCTTTCAGCTATATTTAGTTGGCAAGACACAAAGGCGATGGGATGTAGTCCATCTGGAAATTCTTGTTGCAACACAGCTCCAATTGCAAAGTTAGAAGCATCAAAATCAACCACACAAGGTAGTTGAGGATCATATGGTTGAAGAATGGGTCTTGAAGACACCATATTTTTCAACTTTTGGAATGCTTCTTCATGTTTGGTGTTCCATTGGAAGCTCAAGTTCTTTCCCAAGAGGTCAGTTAATGGTGCAGCCACATGAGCATAATAGTGGATGAATTGACGGTAAAAACTAGCCAATCCATTGAATGCCCGTACTTCTATAGCATCCTTTGGGGTAGGCCAATTAGTAATGGCCTTGATCTTCTCTTCTTCCATCTTGATCCCCTCTGATGAGATCTTATGACCCAAGAAGGTAACCTCCTTCTGCCAAAGAGCACACTTTGACTTCTTACAGTAAAATTTCCATTGTTGTAGTCGTCTTAGGACCTCTCACACATGATTCACATGTTTTGCCTCTGTCTTTCTATAGATTAAGATATCATCCAAGAATATCACCACTGACCGATCCAATAGTCCATCCAACACCCAATGCATCTGATCCATGAAGACTGCTGGAGCATTAGTGAGTCCGAAAGGTAGAACTCTCCACTCAAAATGCTTATACCTTGTGCGAAAGGCAGTCTTTTGCACATCCTCTCTATCAATCGGAATTTGCCAATAGCCGCTACAAAGGTCCAACTTGGAAAAGTAACGTGCTCCACTTAGTTGATCGAGTAAGTCATCAATCCAAGGCAAGGGATATGCATTCTTCACGGTTTGCTTATTGAGCCCACAATAATCAATACAGAATTAAAGTCCTCCATCCTTCTTTGGAAAAAATAGTACCGGTGCCCCCCAAGGAGAGGTACTATGTCGTATGAAGTCCTTCTCCAACAACTCTATAAGTGTTGTTTGCAACTCCTCCAACTCCTTTGGTGAGAGCCAATAGATCGGTCTACTCACTAGAGTACTCCTTGGCAATAACTCAATCTTGAAGTGCATACCTCGATCGGAGGGTAATCCCTTTGGTAGATCATCCGGAAACACATCCGCAAACTCCTTAACTATCCAATCAACCATTACTTGATGAGGCTCTTGGTCCTCCACAGATTGGTCTTGTGTAATCGGCTTGATCCACACCGCAACTACAGACTTATCTTCCTCCAAAGCTTGCTCTATGGCTGCTTTACTAACAAACTTCCCTTCTAGGGACTCATCTCTCTTCCAAGCTTGCTCCATGGTTGCCTTCTTGGCAAACTTCCCATCTTGGGACTCCACTTCCTTCAAGGTTTGCTCTATGGCTACCTTCTCAACAAACCTCCCATCTTGGGCCTGACTATTCTTAGGTGTCTTACTTAGAGGTGCCAAACAACCTAATCGGAAATTCCTACCTTGGTGTTGTACTTGAATTTGGCGTCGGGTCCAATCAAATTGAACCTTATGACATTCAAGCCAAGGTAGACCCAAAATGATATCATAGTGTAGAGGTGCCACTACAAACCTCATACACTCCAAATACTCCTTCCCAATCTTGAAAATAATAGGATGCGAGGTGCGGAACCTTTTCTACCATCCGCCATCATCAAACTACTTCCAATTACTTGCTTGATAGGAATACCCAATTCCTTTGCTACTTGCATAGATATACAATTCTCTGAACTTCCCGAATCAACCCAAATTCTACAACCTCGATTAGATATCATACCTTGCAAGTGAAGCAGACTTGCATAGGTCGAGCCTTCAATCCCAATGGAACTAATCAAGCTCCCAGTAGGTGGTCCAAAATCTCCTACTGGGATTTCTTGTTTCCCTGATCATTCTGCTCCACAACCTCTACTTGGGCAACTTGTCGAGGTTGTCCATTCTTGAGTGGACATTCAGCAATGTGATGCCCCAATTGGCGACAATAAAAACAACCACCATTTTGTTGCAATTTCTCTCTATCCGCTATGCTCAGTGGTCTTTGTTGAATTGCATCAATCTCCATTGGTGCTGGCTCCTCCACTTGTGTGTAGTGTATTGGTAGGCTTTATGGAGGTCGAGGTCGAGACCAAGTTGTTGCCACCAAGGAATCAAAACGTTCGGCCAACCGCATGGCTTCCTCCAAGTGTTGTGGCTCTCGCATAGTTACCTCTAATTTGGTTCTTGCCTTCAAGCCCCTCACAAATCGATCCAGAGCTTCACCTTCCAAAATATCTGGGATCTGCATGATGGTGTTTTGGAACTGCAAGATGTAACTTCTTACAAAGCCAATCTGTTTCAACTCTGGCTACTTATCCCATGCAGCTCGTGTGGCATTTATAGCTTGGAACAGCTGATTATTACCCTCTTGAATTCTGCCCATGTCAAGATCGGTGCAACCATTTGTCATTCGGCTTGCTCCACTTGGAATCTCCACCATAGCTTTGCTACTCCATCCAATTGGCTAGAAGCCAAGAGAATCTGTTTTTGCTCATCTTGTAGATTGGTAGCTTCAAAATAACGTTCACAATCAAACACAAAATTCTCCACTGCACCCGGGAGATTCTTGCCTTCAAATACCTTAGGTTTAGGGAATCAAATGCGATCTTCTCCATCTCGAACTGGCGCTCTATCTATTTGTTCTTGTCGTTGCTAGTCTCGTTCATCCAACAATCAAGTAAGATGCTCAATTTGTTGTTGCATTGCAAGGATAACATCCGGTATTGCCGCTATTGCTTCTACTCTATTCCACTACCCTCAATTTATCTAGTTGATTAACACATAGATACAACATATCCACCGTTCTCTATAAGTTACCATTGGAAGTATCAAGGGTTCCTCTGAGACGGTGATCATATATAGAAAATCCTGCCCAAAGCGTGAGGTGATGAATTGTGTGAAACGATGCTTTAGTAATATTTGGATATGAAAGTCCCAATGGTTTGGTGGAAGTGGATTTGGTGGTCCATAAATTCCATCCATCCTATTCTTGCTCTGATACCAATGTAAAAGACCAAAACCGAGGAGAGAAATAGGAGAATGGAAACTCACATTGGGACACTTGAATGAGGGATAACTCCGAATGCCTAGCATGAGCTTTGGCTTTGGTATTTATAGGTAGCATACAAGACTCATGAAGCTTCTCAAGAAGCTTCCTTGAGCCACTTTCTTGGAGTGCAAGCTAAGCTAGTTAGAAGCTTCTAGAAGCTACCTGCTTAGGGCGTAAGTTAACTAGTTGGGAAGCTTCCCAAGAAGCTTCTTAGATACTTCTAGAATATTCTAGGCTATTTTGTCTTATTATCTACTTCGTAAACCCAACTAACTTTGTCGCTAAACTCCATATTGTTACATCCCAGATCTTCTTGCTCAATACGATATATAGCGGGCAGGTCTTTCTTTGACATCGACCTTACTTTCTTAAGGGCCAAATTCAGCTGCCTCTTGTACAGCTTGTTGTCTTCCCACAATTGCTTAAATGTGACATTGGCATTTGTGGCTGCCAATCCACTACAATGTTGTATTGGGGTACTCCTCCCAATTTGACCGTCTTTGCCTTTGGCTTTGGGTTTGAAGTCTCTCCATGTTTGATTTTGACTTTGAGATGCTTCATAACGTTGACAGGATTGCTAGTGGTCTTGCCCTGAGGTTCCTCAAGTTAGCCCATGGTTCCTCGGGTTGGCCCACCTTGGCTTGGATTAGACATTTTACTTCAGATCGGATGTCCGCCAAAAAAACTGGAGGCTTTGTCTTTGTCTCCTCTTCCAAACTCATTTCCCAAGTTCTGAGTATTGCTTCCTTGAGTTCTTTCTGCAAGGCTTTAGCTTTGGCTTTAGCAAGGATCTTTTCCTCCTTGGTAGAAAGGCTTGCCTTTGGGCGCAGTCTCTTTGCCTTTTTGGAAGATGACGAGGTCGTACTCAGCTCTTTGGGGTCACGCTTCTTCTTACTTACACGTGTCTCAACCTTCAAAATTTCAAGGTCTGGCCATTCTTCTTCCTAGGCCGGACTCCCTTCTTGAGGTCTCTCCTCCTCAAGTGTTATACAATTTACAATGGTATCACCCTTTGCTTGAAGCGCTGCATGCTCAGCATGCTCAGCAGGGGTTTGTACATATTTTACAAGCGGCTTTGGGTTTAGTAGGTGAGGGCATTGGTTGCCCATATGACCCAATCCTTTACAATTTCCGCACAAGGGAACATACCCAATTTGCCTTCTTGGCTCTTGACAGTTTGGAGACCAATGTCCCATTGAGCCACAATTGTAACATGCCCCGGGTGCAACATTATGAGGTCAATTTTGGTTGCTCATTGGTGGTCTTCATGGAGGAGCATTGGGGTTATACTCCCTTGGTCCGTACCTCGTACCTTGATACGATGTGCTTGCTTGAGGCTGTACCTCTTGGGTTTGGTACACCGCCTCTTCTTCCTCTTCTTGGTTCCATCTTGCAACCCAATCAATCTGCTACACCAAGAATGCATTACAAGTATTGCATTCCGTGTTTGCATGCCCTGACTTGCCACATGCGGTGCACCATACGTTGGATCTACCAAATGCTAGGGGCTTCCTTTTGTCCTTAGCCCCAATCATCTGGATCTTAAAATCTAAAAACTCCTTGATAAGGGCGTCCAGCTTAGTATCTGACTTATGTACACTCTTTGTTGGAGGAGTCATTGGTTTCTTACCCCCATGTCTTTGCACTCATCTTTGCTTTGATTCTTCTTTGGATTCCAAAGAAGAGCTTGAAGACATGGAGGATTCCTCCAAAGAAGAGGATGTAATGCAAGAAGTTCTCCTTCTGGGCTTCTTGCCTTTCTTCTCTTGGTTTCTTTGATTGCCGCAGAGTGAGAGTGAGAGTGGGAGTGAGCCACCTCATAGCGGGCAACATGTTTGAGTACCTTGTCAAGGGAAGTTACATTCCTCTCCCTTGCAAAGATCCAAATCTTTGGTGGAAGTCTTCCCAAGAACCAGGTAATAGCTTGGGCATCGGAGTAACCCACCACACCCGATTGCTTTGGAACTTGGTTCAAGAGTGTCATGAACCGCTCAGATTAGTCTCTCAACTTCTCCTTCTTGCCTTGGTCTAAATCATTGAGTGCCGCAAAGACACTCATGTCGTAATCAACTTCCCGGAATCATTCTAGGAAATTGTTTTGCAAGTCTGCCTAGTCCGCCGGTACAAACTCCTTCAGGGTTACATGGGTGTACAAGCTTTGAGCTTTCTTTTGGAGCAAACTTGGGAAAATATGCAGTCGAGCCGCCAAGTCATGCTCCTTGTTAGCAAAGGAGATGACTTCAAATTCTTTGATGAATTCATTGGGGTCTTTGTCTTGTTCAATCCCCTTGTACTTTTGATAGGCATGTTGGATGACAGGCAGCAAAGCCATTGTTTGATTTGATGGGATTGGCTAGGGTAAGTTTGAACTTGATGGAACCAAGGAGCTGGCTAGAATTGACACCGTGTTGACAACCAAGGGTTCCAATTTGTCAAATTCAAGATAGGGTCTTCTTCGACAATTTCTTTGAGGGTGTCGACTTATCAACGTGTGGAAGAATCAAGCTCAACACCTTTGATGTGTCCTTCAAAATTCCTTTGGGACAATCGAGGAATTGTTCGTAGAAGATGTTGACACTATTCTTCTGTCAGAGTTTGTGTTGTCTTTTCTCAAACAAAGTTCTTTAAAGATGCAACTTCCTTTACAGTTGTAGAGGAAGTCGGTGTATTGGGCCGTAATGAATATGTCTGGCTGCTCAAGTCTTCTTCTTCTTGGAAGAGGGGGATGTGAGGTAGCCTTGCCAATTGCCTTCACATTTCTTTTAGTCAAGTTCTTGTAGGGCTTCTTGCACTTTGTGAAGAAGTTGCAAGTCCAACGCCTCTCGTTCGGTTTTGCAAAAGTGGCTTGGATCTTTAGGCGTTTGTCTTCTTCATGATGCAATGCTCGTCTTTGAACTCTCTCTTCCCGTTGTTCTCTTGATGCAGACATTCATATTGCTTTGATACCTAGTTTCAAATTTGGCTTTGTATTCTTCCACTTCCGAGATTTGTATCCCCGGCAGCAGTGCCAAAAATAATGTGACAACCCGGCAAATATCACTTTTGCGGTAATTGGGTAAGTAAAGTTCATTCCCGCATAGATACTAGTCAGAAATGTCCAAATACAAAGTCAAAGGTCACAATGTAGTTCTTCTTGGTTGCGTCTTTAATCTCTTAGGTAGAAACCACACCCATAAGAGAGTAACAAGCACTGACTTGCAGTCTTGTCACAAATTCACACTTCTTAATCACAACTCCATCAATTCTTTCCAAACAATCTTGATTGTGATGATTCAGGCTCTCCCAAAAATGGCACTTCACTGCAAAACAACATTGCCTCAAAATTGTGTTCCACCCCTCCACTAAAGGCACAACTTCCTTGATTGAAATTGCTTCACATCAACTTTGCGCTGCACCCACAAATGCAAAATACTACCAACACTACAATTCCTCTCAGATCTGTCAAGGCATTGCTTTGATTGCACTTCACTCAAGATCAAACACACAAAATGAAGATCAAGGCTATGGAATCCAACATCCAACAAGCACACTGACTTGCATTTTGAATTTCTCCACACACTCACAATTACAGACACAATGTTGATACTCAAAATCAAGCTCAAGCAATGAGCACTACTTCACATCACTTTGCTTTATCTATTCTCAGAAATTATGAGCATTGAACAACATAAGACTGCAAATGCCACTCTTAAATAATGAAACAAACGATAGTTATCTTCCTAATGTACCACTTTCTAACAACTCTACAAACCTGCAGATCCAAAATGACAATGCACCTCTTCATATCTGCCTCTTCAAATCTCAAAATTGTTACTAATCCGATCCGATGTCTACTTCTTCTTCGGCTTTCAAACCCAAACCCGAAATAACTTTACTTCCTACTACTTTGTCCTCAGGTTTCATAACTCCTATGTCCTTTACCAAATCTAATAGTTCTCTTTCTTGATCTAAAATTTCACTAGTAGGTAATCTTTCTAACTCCTTATCTCCTGACCTACTCTTCTCTAATGTCTCCAATGGTAACTCCGAAGACATCTTCACTCCTACTTCATCTACTTTGGGTTTTGCTCTGACATCCTTCCAAAATTTATCTATCTCTAATTTCACTAAGTCTAATCTAATTGTGATAATATCGTCTACTTCCAATATCTTCCTATCTACACGAGTTCTTAAACTGATCAACAAAGCATTCAAGTCTTTGTCCTTTGCATGTCTCCTCCTCATCTCCTGCACCAACAACTTCAACTCAAGCAGCCTCGTCTCTTTGATGCGCACAATGGCCTCTATACTCAGCATCGCATTCATCCTGATTACAATCTCTTTTAATGGCTCCAATCTCATTTTCCTCTCCCGTTCTTGATCTGCAAGCCAATCTTCTTGGTATATTGCCAACTCTGCTTCAAACTTGGCTTTTATAGCCTCCTTCTCTTTCTCCTTTTGCACAATCTTCTCCTCCTGATTGAGAAGTAACTCTCTCAACCTCTCTTCTTCTCTATACCGCACTGTCAACTCTTGTTGCCATAGCTACTTCTTCTCCTCTACACTCTCCATCACCCTATCAAGCTCTTGTTCTTTCTCGGCTACTCTTGCCATAGCATGGATAATTTCTAGTCTTGAATCAGAAAACTACTGCTTCAAGATTTCATATTCAGCAATTTGTCTTTCCCTTGCTATAACACTCTGCTCTATCAGCTCCTCCTGATTCCTTGCTTCTCTTTTCAAGTTCTCAATCACTTGATTCTGTACTATTGCATCTACTCGTAGTACTTCCCTTTCCTCCTCACCTCGGATTATACTCTTCTTCAATTCCGAGTTCTCTCCTTCTAATCGGGCTAATACCTGCAACACAGTCTTCACCTCCGGACACTTTGACTGAATCTCCTTCTTCCTGTGTTCTAACTTCACCAATAAGGGGCACACAACCTCCCGTAGGTACTCTACTCCTTCACTTAGGGTTACCTCGACTTGCAGAGTGATCTCCTTCTTCACCTCTTCTTCTCTCGATACTTGCCTTTTGAGCTGCAGCCGCCGTATAGGAATGGATGCTTTACTTCCTAAACTTGCATTCTCCTCTTCTCTTACCTTACTTGGCCCCACTTCACACTTTGCCTTTTTCCTGGAACAAACTCCTCATTGAATGGTAACTTTTCTCTCTTCTTGCTTTGGCACTTCATCTTCTAACTTTGAGTTACCTTTCTCTTCTATCTCCATCATGGCTTCTTCTTCCTTGGGTACCGATGTCATCTCTCCTGCATTGTCGCTATCACTACTCATGTCTCCACTCTGTAGTGTGAGCTTGGGTTCTTCTTCTCTTTCCGAGTCTTTGGACTTGCACTCGACTTTGCCCTCCGATTCTTCCTCCAACAATGCAATTACCACCATACCTTTCCTCAAGTTTACTCTTCTGGTCTTCCAAGGTCTTATTTTCTTGACGTCTTCTCCTTCTCCTTGTCAACTCCTCTTCTTTGACTTTGGAGTACTCACATCCAACTACACACTCTTCCCTGTCTATGCATAGTACTCATCATTGCTCCTGATTTGAAGAATGTACTACTATTCCTCCGCATCAACATCCTTCCTTAAGTTGGGATGGAAATGCGACACCATTTTGTTGTGCTCCACTGCATTGATCAAGTTCAGCCCCAAATAAAAATGCGCTGCAAATGGCACAATGTAATGCGGAGGTGATTTATCCTACAAATTCTACACCATCTGTCTTGTTTGCCCATGAAAACACTTCGCCTAGTTAATCGGCTCTCCTGCAAACATCTTATGGAAGAACACCGCTTGGTGCTTCATCACATAAGTCATTCTCTCCGGCTTCAAGATTGCCATTAGAGCACTCACAATCTCTTGCTTGATAGGATCCTTGTAACTCTCTACTTTGTATCCATTCTTTGTGTGCTTTGAAAAGAAAGCATCTCTAACCTCTTGGGTTTCTTTTGCTACTTCTCCCTTCCCCAAGAATGTGGCACCTTGCTCCATGCCTGCTTCTCTTCCAAGTACTAACCTCCAATCCGACTCCATCCAACGAGCTAGATTACTTCTCTTCCCCTCTTCCTTGGGGCCATCAAGACATCTACTCTCGATTATCTTAGTCATGAACCTTGGAAAGCTCACATTCCAATTCCATGCCACAAATGTGATCCAAAGTCTGCTCAAGATTTCAATTCTTGCAATCACATTTAACCTCCAAATTGCATGATTTCTCACTTCAAATTTGGAGTTCTTCTTCCCTCCTCCCATCTTTCTCTCTTCCTCTATGGGCTGAGGACTATTCTTCCTATTGATTCCCGGATTAGCTCTATTGAATTCTCCTCTACACACCAATGCATCTTTGACTCTACTTCCCTTCCCACAATCTTTTGCAGAACGACTTCTTAACGGCAAAGGAAAATTGCTTGTCATCACTTTGTCTTTAGCCCAATTTTTATATAGTCACGCCTTCTTTGTCTCTCTTCAATTTGAGTTTCTACAAAGAAATCATACCTCTTGCATGCTCTTTTCATTGTCAAGTGTCCTCCACGAGTATGACTGCCATTTTTGAACGGTCCTTTCTTGAATCTCTTGCCCCAAAGGAAAGTTGTTACATTGTCCTTGCCTTGGGTTGAGCACTCCCAATATGAAGACTCCTTACTTTGGGTTGTATCCTGATAGTGCATTTCCGAGTACTTTGCCTTATGACCCAAAGCCACATTACCTTGGGTTTCATCTCGAAGACTCTTTTCTTCGCCTTCTTTGGCCATACAGGCGCAATCCGACTTCTCTATACACTTCTTCTTCCAAATTTTGAAAAAAAACAAAATGTGGTTACCACAAGGAAGGAAGTCATGTAATATTGATTTTTTGATTTTCTAACATCTTGCCTAAACTTGTATCCTTGCATTGAAGCTAGATGACCCAAAGAGACTGCACTCTAAATAAGAGGGGTAACATGGATCTTTGCAAGGAGATTAGAACACATTCTTTGAAGTAACTATTCTCTTTGAAGTGATAAATCACTTGGAGGGAGATCAGGTAAGATTCTTTGGAGGATCTTTCCAAAGGGAAGGAGATGCTTGACTTGGATTATCATCGTACTTTCAAGACTTTAGAAAGTAATTTTTTGTGATTGTGATTGTGGTGTTGTTGTTTTTCTCTTTTCAACTCTACACTATGCCTTCTTGGTAGCTTTGCTCTCTTTTAGGTGTGGTTTCTACTTAAGAGATTAAAGATGAAATAATGATGTACTAAATTCTATGACATTTTCTTATAATTATAACCATTTTTACTTGTATCCTCATAGGAATAAATTACTACTTACTAAAATGCTTTAATTTGGTGTTTGTTAAGCTTTTAACGCTTACATGTGCCCATTGTGCAGATAGAATGGGAAGTGGTTGAAGTAGTTCACTTAATTTTTGGTTGATGATCTTATTACATTAGCAACTCTTACAAGATTGGATAAACTCTCAAACTTGTTGTACAATGTTTGACCACTACCATTGATGTTGGAGTGTACTCAAGGTTTTTTCCACACCCATGACTTACCAATGATTGGTAAGTCATGGGCCTCTTGAAGCTACATGAGTCATAGATCATTCATAGTTGGAACACAAATCCAATTCTCAAAGAATAAAAGACCACCCTTGAATGAAAAAGTGTTGTATTCTCTATCATGTCTTGCAAGACAACTTTGCACCAATTGAAACAAGGTCCTATTGTAAAGCAATCCCAAACTTGATTTGGACCTTTGAGTCAATCAATACCATGGTAATGGCTATTGTTATGAGAGATTCATGAAGAGTCTTCAAATCAAGTTGTCATGACAAGGCATTGGGAATGATATGGAACTTTCTTGGTTTGTACTCAAGATTGATGTCAAAAAATTGTAATTGTTCCTCCTATCAATGATGTGAACTCTTCATGTGCTATAAATGTAAGGTTTGTAATAAGAGTTTGTGATTAGTTTGCATTATCATTGAGATAATAAGGATAATATCCTAAGAGATAATATCTCCACACTTTTGTTGTATACACCATGGCCAATTGTTCTTGATTTTGATCAAAATAATTCCTTTTTTGGCATTTATTTATCTAGATATAAAGGCTATAGGATGCAATCTATTTGGGAATTCATGTTGCAAACTAACTCCAATTGCAAAGTAAGAAGCATCAAAATAAACAACACAAGGTAGTTGGATCATATGGTTAAAAGATGGGTCATGAAAACACCACAACCTTAAGTTCTTGAATGCTACTTTGCTTGGTAGCCTATTCAAAGCTTGTTGTCTTCTCCAAGAGGTCAATTAACAATTCAGCAACATGAGCATAATAATGGATGAACCATTGGTAAAAAAATTGTCAATCCATTGAATAACCAAATTTCCATGTCATTGTTAGGAGTAGGCTAATATAAAATGGACTTGATTTTCTCCTCTTCCATCTTGATCCCTTTTTTTGAAACCTCATGCCCCAAGAAGGTAACTTTATTTTTGTCAAAAGGTACATTTGGACTTCTTGTACTAGAACCTCCATTGTTGTAGGTGTGTTAAGACTTCTCATATGTGGTTCTTTTGTTTATCCTTTGTCTTATTGTAAATAAAGATTTCATCCAAGAACACTACTACATATCTATCCAATAGCCCTTCTAGTACATGATACATTTGATCCATGAAAATTGCTAGAGCATTAGTGAATCCAAAAAACTAAAACTCTCCACTCAACATGCCCATACCTTGTATGAAAGGTAGTCTTTTACATATCTTCTCCATCAATTAGAGAAGACATATAGAACATTTTTCAATAGTTACTTTGAAGATCTAACTTTGAGAAGCATCATGCTCTACTCAAATCATCAATTTGAGGTAAGAGATGTGCATTCTTTGCTATGTTTTTATTGAACCATGATAATTAATATATAATCAAAGTCCTCCATCCTTATTTGGGACAAATAGTATCGGTGTTCCTTGAGGTGATATACTATGTCATATGAATCCTTCTCCAACAACTTGGTCAATGTTGTTCTGTAACACTTATTTATGCATGTGTGTGGTATTGTGATATTTAGCTTAGTATAATAAGTACTTGAGAGATATTATTTATATAGATAAAGGATGGTTCTACATTAGTCATAGCTAAGATAGAGAGGACCTTACTTTAGAAGAAGTGGAAAAGATGAGCACCACTATTTTGGATTCTAGTGTGTTGATTTGGTATTATTTCTAGGTGTTTGGCATTGAGGAAAGAGTTGAGAACTCTTGGGCCCGCAAGCCTTTTTGTTTTGGATTCTTCTATAGTCCAAGGATAGCCTATGTGAAGGAATCCTTGACTTAGTTGTTGGGTTTGTAGCACCCATTTGTGCATGTGTGTGATATTGTGATATTTAGCTTGGTATTACAAGTACTTAAGAGATATTATTTATATAGAGATAAAGGATGGTTCTATATTAGTTATGGTTAGCTAAAGTTAGTCATAGCTAAAATAGAGAGGACCTTACTTTAGAGGAAGTAGAAAAGATGAGCACCACTATTTTGGATTTTAGTGTGTTGACTTGGTATTATTCCTAGGTGTTTGGCTTTGAGGAAAGAGTTGAGACCTCTTGGGCCCGCAAGCCTTTTTGTTTTGGATTCTTCTTTAGTCCAAGGATAGCCCATGTGAATGAATCCTTGACTTAGTGGTTGGGTCAAGATAAGACCACATGCTTAGGGGAATATGCCCATGTGAATGGATATTCCATTCTACTTTTTGACTTTACCTGACTTTTAGTCTAGTAACTTGAGTTACTACGGTAATTAGTAATTTTAGTATGTAACTATTTCACAAGTATATAAACAAGGGGTGAGGAGGTACTCATCATCCTTTCATTTGCAACTATCTCTCTCTCATTGAGTTCTCTAGTGAGCAATGTCTTGAGTCTTGGAGTGTTAGCCTTGGAGGAGTATGATGGAGTTGGGGTTCCTTGCCTTCTTAGTCCATGGTGCGCTACTATAATAGCCATCAGAGGTTCATCTTGAGTGAGAGACAAGCTGGCTCATAGGTCAAGATAAGATCACATGCTTAGTGGAATATACCCATGTGGATGGATATTCCTTTCTACTTTTTGACTTTACTTGACTTTTAGCCTAGTAACTTGAGTTACTTTGGTAAATAGTAACTTTAGTGCATAACTATTTCACAAATATATAAACATGGGGTGAGGAGATACTCATCATCTATTCATTTGCAACTATCTCTCTCTCATTGAGTTCTTTAGTGAGCAATGTCTTGAGTCTTGGAGTGTTAGTCTTGGAGGAGTATGATGGAGTTGGGGTTCCTTGCCTTCTTAGTCCATGGTGCGCTACTATAATAGCCATCAGAGGTTTATCGTGAGTGAGAGACAAGCTGGCTCACATTTTTTGGTTCCATTGTTGGGACTTCTCTAGAAGGCAAGCTAATATTCCACGTACAATTCTATATTAGACAGAAAGAGGGTATGAGAGCTCACTTGGAGAGAACATTAGGAGAGGAGAGGGCTAAACTTATGTTAGAAAACTTGGACCCATTTGTATTCCCTATAGTTCATTATGATATTTTTGAGGTAATTTTGCATATCTTGTACACATGAGAGGATTTGGAGAGATTGTGTGAGTTGGACTGTAGATTTTGAGGATTAATGTGATTTTGGGAAAAATCTTAAGGTTGAGATCTGGACTTGAAATTTTTACACATGATAGCTTGAGTTATCCTTCAGTTAGCACACTTGAAATTATTGTGAGAGCTACCATGTGCATTGGGTTAGAAGTTTTGAAAGTTGATAGGGTAAATTGCGCTCGTAACTACATGTTCTCTGGAAAATTGTACAGAGTCTGCCCTCTCTTCAATTTTTGGTGGATTGTTTTGAAAATTTCCAAAAACATTCAGTGCATTGTATCCTACCTTCTAACACAAAAAGTAGATAGAGATAATTCTTGCACAAAGAGTTATGAGTTTTAAAGTGATGGGGGTAGTTTTCAAACCAAATCTGAAATATATGTGCTGAATAGAAAGATGCCTAGGCCAAATAGCTAGATGAAAAGATCTACAATTTTGCAAGGAGTGACCCCCTAGAGCTGTGATTAAGTGTGAAAAATTTCAGAGGACTATGATATACTAATTGAGATATTTGAGTCACATTGTGAGGAAGGGTCAATTTTGCAAAGTTGAGATCTCATGCATGAGGAGTTTGAGAGCAACAAAAGCATGTTTGAGTGTTTAGACTCATCTTGGGAACATGGAGGGTCACCAAGAGTGGAAATTGAGGCTATTCAAGGTTCCCTGAGGGTTTGAGGTGATTGTAAGGGTGGATTTGAGGAAAAAAGAGTTTAGAATAGAATTTGAAGAGAGTGTTAAGAGGATCCAAAAACCTACAACACTTGGAGGAAAGGGTGAGTCTAAGTGCTTTCTATGTGGAGAGAAGGGACATAAGGCAATTTTATGTCCATTGACTTTTGAGAGCAATAGATTGAGGGAAAGGAGAGACTTACTTGACTTGGGTTTGCATATTGGACCTTCTTCACCAAGATTGAGAGGGAGAAGATCTAAGACCAAGGAGTTATGTGGGGTTTGTGGAATGGAAGGACTTCCAAAAGGACATGAGTGTAGTGGAGTAAAAGAAATTTTGGAGACTTTGATGAAGGATCTTGGGGAGAGTCTTAGTACAGCTACAAAAATACTACCACCTTCATCGACTAGTTCTCAAGATTAGTAATGGAGATAACTTTTCAACTTATGGATAAACTATCCATGAGAGTTTGATTAATATGCACTCTAGGATTTGATGTTGCTATAGAAATCTTGGAGCAACCTGAACCTTTTATGTTCCTATGGTGGATTACTTTCAAATGGTGTTAGTCATATTTTTACTTTACTAGTTATAGAGTGAGAGAAAAGAAAGATAGTGAGGGATTAAGATGGGAAAACTTTTGGTTTTCTTTGGCAAGGATGGAGAAGATGTGGAGGCCTTTTTGAGAGATTTCAAGAGAGTTTGCATAGGAAAAATGAGAGGAGGAAGAATGAGTGGGCCTCATTATTACCAAATTTCTTTGAGGATGCAGCACTTACATGCTATGAGTTATAATACCAAAAATAAAAGAAGAGAGATGGGAAAGAAGAGTCTTGGGAGAGTTTGACTTCAGCACTCATTGAGAACTTTCTTCCAAATGAGAGTTATGAGAGATTGATGAGTGAAGTGACCTTTCTCAAGCAAGGAGATGGAGAGAAAGTGAGAGTCTATGTGGAAAGAGTGGAAAAGTTAGAGTCCAGATTTTGCATAGTGTTGAGGAAGGGTGGGGATGATGTGTAGACTACTATGATTGGCATAGGAGCTTTGCTCACCAAGAATTTTGTGGGAGGGTTGAGACCACAAATCAGAAGCAAGGTGAGATATGAGAAACCTTCTTCCAAGGTTGAAGCTATCAAGATTGCAATTTGTATGGAGGAGAGTTTAGAAGGAGATGAGAGTGATTTGGTGGTGAAAGAGGTTGTGCATCCTCCTCAAGGCTACAAGTATGGTGGAAATTCTGATACTTTGGTGGCAAGGGTTGCACCACAAGTAAGTAGTTGCTTCAGTTCTTGCACCTCCACCAAAGGATCCACTTCAAACCATCACAGAACAACTTGCAGATCTCAAGATCAATGTGGTGCAACTATGGGAGAAGAGAGTGGTGGATCAGAATGTAGGAAGAGGACCTAAGAGTTATATAATTTATCCATATAGAGGAGACCAACCAACCAACCAACCATTTCAATGAGAGAAATTGTTTTGGTTGTGGAGGAAGAGGTCACATCCAAAGGAATTGCCCAGATTCCACTTACCATGGAGGAAGGGGTTATGAAGGAGCCAATAGAGTGAAAGAGGGAGGTAGTGAAACCCAAGTGGCTCCTAATCCAAAAAAAGCTAAGGGGATAGCATCTATAGATGTGGTTGAGAGCAAGTATGAGAAGAGAGAGTGCTCAAAGTCCAAGGGTCTTAATTTGGATCTTTTGGCACAAGAGAAGAAGAGAGCTCATTTTGCAAAAGATGTACACTCTTATCAAGGATTTACTCCTAGCCAAGATACTCCTATGCCTACTAGGAGCACTTGCACAAGCACTTCAAAACCATCAACAACAAAGACCCCAAGGAAGAAGTTGGAGATGGAGGACTTCTTGATATCAAAGCAACAATGGAACTACAATGTCTTGGAGGATGTTGGTAGTCACAAGGCTAACATCACAGTGGATCAATTGATTGCTTTGAACCCTACTTTGAGAAAGGAGCTTACAGGTGGTTTGAGTTATACAAGGAGCAAGAGGAAGAAGAAGGAAAAAGCTCTAGTATCAATGGGGGTAGTGGATGCCAAACTAGTACCATAGGAGGCTTGTGAATATGCCTCCAAGATTGATGTAAGAGTGAATGGTCACAATATCAAGGATGCATTGGTTGATGGAGAATCAACAATGAATGCCATGTGAGGAAGGTTGATGAAGAAGTTGGGTATGATACCCTCTAAACCTTCAACATTTATGATGAGCATGGCAAACAAGCAACAAGTTTGACCTATAGGTGTGATGGATAAGGTGATAGTTTCAGTTATGGGAGTTCAAAATCTCATGACTTTCCATGTCTTGAAAGATTCAAGCTATGACTTACTTCTTGAGAGGCCATGGTTGAGAGCAGCATGCACAACTGATCGATGGCACAAAGAGTACTTGAGGATTGGGCCATCAAACCATAGAGTCATAGTTCCTGTGATTAACACCACCAACACTTCACATTTAGATACACCATCTTCTGATTATTGGGATCAGATTCTGAAGAAGGAGCTTCAGGTGTGGACACAAGCATGGAAGAGGAGACTTTCACAAAGGAGGATGAATCTGAATTTGATTCAAATGTGTATCCCTTGTGTGCTATGGATTTTTCATCTAAGCTAGAAGCTTTGAAGGACCTAGATAAATCACCATTGACACTTGAGGAGATAGAGAGGAGGTTATCTACCCTCAAGTATGGTCCAAATGTTACCAGGGAGGAGAGGGGGAGATTTGAGGAGTTTTTTGCAAGTTCATCCATGTGTTTGCCTTCAATTACAAGGATCTAAAGGAAGTCACCTTGGAGGAGCACAAGATAGAGGTGGAATCACATGCAAGACCTCTAACACCCATTTGTGCATGTGTGTGGTATTGTGATATTTAGCTTGGTATTACAAGTACTTAAGAGATATTATTTATATAGAGATAAAGGATGGTTCTATATTAGTCATGGTTAGCTAAAGTTAGTCATAGCTAAGATAGATGGAACCTTACTTTAGAGGAAGTAGAAAAGATGAGCACCACTATTTTGGATTTTAGTGTGTTGACTTGGTATTATTCCTAGGTGTTTGGCTTTGGGGAAAGAGTTGAGAACTCTTGGGCCCGCAAGCCTTTTTGTTTTGGATTCCTCTTTAGTCCAAGGATAGCCCATGTGAAGGAATCCTTGCTTTAGTGGTTGGGTCAAGATAAGGGGAATATGCCCATGTGAATGGATATTCCTTTCTACTTTTTGACTTTACTTGACTTTTAGTCTAGTAACTTGAGTTACTACGGTAATTAGTAACTTTGGTACGTAACTATTTCACAAGTATATAAACAAGGAGTGAGGAGGTACTCATCATCCTTTCATTTGCAACTATCTCTCTCTCATTGAGTTCTCTAGTGAGCAATGTCTTGAGTCTTGGAGTGTTAGCCTTGGAGGAGTATGATGGAGTTGGGGTTCCTTGCCTTCTTAGTCCATGGTGCGCTACCATAATAGCCATCAGAGGTTCATCCTGAGTGAGAGACAGGCCGGCTCACATTTTTGGTTCCGTTGCCGGGACCTCTCTAGAAGGCAAGATAATGTTCCGCGTCCAATTCTACATTAGGCAGAAGGAGGCTATGAGAGCTCACTTGGAGAGAACATTAGGAGAGGAGAGGGCTGAACTTATGTTAGAGAACCAAGATCCATTTGTATACCCTGTAGTTCATTATGATGTCTTTGAGGTGATTTTGTACATCTTGTACACATGAGAGGAATTGGAGAGATTGTGTGAGGTGGATTGCAGATTTTGGGGATTAAGGTGATTTTGGGCAAAATCTCAAGTTTGAGATCTGGACTTGAGATTTCTACACATGATAGCTTGGGTTACCTTTCAGTTAGCACACTTGAAATTATTGAGAGAGCTTCTATGCGCACTGGGCTAGAATTTTTGAAAGTTGATAGGGTAAAGTGCTCCCGCAACTGCATGCTCTCTGGAAAATTGTACAGAGTCTGCCATTTCTTCAATTTTCAGTGAATTGTCCTGAAAATTTCCAAAAAAATTCAGTGCATTGTATCCTACCTGGTGCCACAAAAATTAGAGAGAGATAATTTTTGCACAGTGCGTTATGAGTTTTTGAAGTGAGGGGGGGTGGTTTTCAGACCAAATCTGAAATATGGGTGCTGAATAGAAAGGTGTCTAGGCCAAATGGCTCGATGAAAAGATCTACAATTTTGCAGGGAGGGACGCCCTAGAGTTGTGATCAAGTGTGGAAAATTTCAGAGGACTGTGACATATTCGTTGGGAGATTTGAGTGACATTGTGAGGAAGGGTCAATTCTGCAGAGTGGAGATCTCATGCATGAGAAGTTTGAGATCAACAAAAAGCATGTTTGAGTGTTTAGATTCATCTTTGGGAACATGGAGGGTCATCAAGAGTGGAAATTGAGATTATGCAAGGTTCCCCAAGGGTTTGAGGTGATTGTAGGGGTGGATTTGAGGAAAAGAGAGTTTACAATAGAATTTGAAGAGAGTGTTGAGAGGATCCAAAACTACACCACTTGGAGGAAAGAGTGAGTCTAAGTGCTTTCTATGTGGAGAGAAGGGACATAAGGCAAGTTCATGTCCATTGACCTTTGAGAGCAAGAGATTGAGGGAAAGGAGAGGCTTACTTGACTTGGGTTTGCATGTTGGACCTTCTTCACCAAGATTGGGAGGGAGAAGATCTAAGACCAAAGAGTTGTGTGAGGTTTGTGGAGTTGAAGGACTTCCAAAAGGACATGAGTGTAGTGGAGTAAAAGCACTTATGGAAACTTTGGTGAAGGATCTTGGAGAGAGTCTTAGTACAGCTACAAAAATACTACCACCTTCATCAGCTAGTTCTCAAGATTAGTGATGGAGATAATCTTTCAACTTATGGATAAACTATCCATGAGAGTTAGATTAATATGCACTCTAGGATTTGATGTTGCTATAGAAATCTTGGAGCAACCTGAACCTTTTGTGTTCCCTAGAGTGGATTATTCTCAGATGGTGTTAGTCATGTATATACTCTATTAGTAATAGAGTGAGAGAAAAGAAAAGAAGAAAAAAAAAATTTGAGAGAAAAGAAAGATAGTGAGGGGTTAAGATGGGGAAACTTCCGGTTTTCTTTGGCAAGGATGGAGAAGATGTGGAGGCCTTTGTGAGAGACTTCAAGAGAGCTTGCATAGGAAACAATGAGAGGAGGAAGAATGAGTGGGCCTCATTATTACCAGATTTCTTTGAGGATGCAGCACTTACATGGTATGAGTCAGAATACCAAAAGAGAGAGAGGAGAGAGGGGGAAGAGGAGTCTTGGGAGACTTTGACTTCAGCACTCATTGAGAACTTTCTTCCTGATGAGAGTTATGAGAGATTGATGAGTGAGGTTACATTTCTCAAGCAAGGAGATGGAGAGAAAGTGAGAGTCTATGTGGAAAGAGTGGAAAAATTGGAGTCCAGATTTCGCATAGTGTTGAGGAAGGGTGGGGATGATGTGGAGACTACAATGATTGGCATAGGGGCCATGCTCACCAAGAATTTTGTGGGAGGATTGAGACCACAAATTAGAAGCAAGGTGAGATATGAGAAACCTTCTTCCAAGGTTGAAGCTATCAAGATCGCAATTCGTATGGAGGAGAGTTTGGAAGGGGATGAGAGTGATTTGGTGGTGAAGGAGGTTGTGCATCCTCCTCAAGGCTACAAGTATGGTGGAACTTCTGATACTTTGGTGACAAGGGTTGCACCACAAGTAGAAGTTGCTCCAATTCTTGCACCTCCACCAAAAGATCCACTCCAAACCATCACAGAACAACTTGCGGATCTCAAGATCAATGTGGTGCAATTATGGGAGAAGAGAGAGGTGGATCAGAATGTAGGGAGAGGGCCTAGGAGTTATGGAAACCATCCATATAGAGGAGGCCAACCAGCCAACAATTTCAATGATAGAAATTGTTTTGGTTGTGGGGGAAGAGGCCATATCCAAAGGAATTGCCCAAATTCCACTTACCATGGAGGAAGGGGTTATGAGGGAGCCAATAGAGGGAAAGAGGGAGGTAGTGAAACCCAAGTGGCTCCTAATCCCAACAAAGGTAAGGGGATAGCATCCATAGATGTGGTTGAGAGCAAGTATGAGAAGGGAGAGTGCTCAAACTCCAAGGGTCCTAATTTGGAGCTTTTGGCACAAGAGAAGAAGAGAGCTCGTTTTGCAGAGGATGTTCACTCTTCTCAAGGATTTACTTCAAGCAAGGATACTCCTATGTCTACTAGGAGCACTCGCACCTCAACACCATCAACAACAAAGACTCCAAGGAAGAAGTTGGGGATGGAGGACTTCTTGATCTCAAAGCAACAATGGAACTACAATGTGTTGGAGGATGTTGGTAGTCACAAGGCTAACATCACAGTGGGCCAATTAATTGCTTTGAACCCTACCTTGAGAAAGGAGCTTAGAGGTGGTTTGAGTTCTACAAGGAGCAAAAAGAAGAAGAAGGCAAAAGTTCCAGTATCAATGGGGGTGGTGGATGCCAAGCCAGCACCATGGGAGGCTTGTGAATATGCCTCCAAGATTGATGTGAGAGTGAATGGTCACAACATCAAGGATGCATTGGTTGATGGAGGATCAGCAGTGAATGCCATGTCGGAAAGGTTGATGAAGAAGTTGGGTATGATACCCTCAAGACCTTCAACATTTGTGGTGAGCATGGCAAACAAGAAACAAGTTCGACCAGTAGGGGTGATGGATAAGGTGGTAGTTTCAGTTATGGGAGTTCAAAATCTCATGACTTTCCAAGTCTTGAAGGATTCAAGCTATGACTTACTTCTTGGGAGGCCATGGTTGAGAGCAACACGCACAACTGATCGATGGCACAAAGGGTACTTGAGGATTGGGCCATCAAACCATAGAGTCACTGTTCCTGTGACTAACACCACCAACACTTCACATTCAGATACCCCATCTTCTGATTATTGGGAATCTGATTCTGAAGGAGGAGCTTCAGGTGTGGACACAAGCATGGAAGAGGAGACTTCCACGGAGGAGGATGAATCTGAATCTGATTCAGATGTGTATCCTTTGTGTGCTATGGATTTTGCACCTAAGCCAGAGGTTTTGAAGGACCCAGATAAATCACCATTGACACTTGAGGAGGTAGAGAGAAGGTTATCTACCCTCAAGTATGGCCCAAATGTTACCAAGGAGGAGAAGGTGAGATTTGAGGAGATTTTCCGCAAGTTCATCCATGTGTTTGCTTTTAGTTACAAGGATTTGAAGGAAGTCACCTTGGAGGAGCACAAGATAGAGGTGGAGTCACATGCAAGACCAATCCGCCAAAAGCAACGTCGCATTAGCCCACCAATATCTTTGGTTGTGAAGGAGGAGATTGATAAGCTCAAGGAGGCTGGATTTATCTTTGAGGTGGAGAATTCAGAATGGGTGTCTCCAATTGTCATTGTGAAGAAAAAGAATGGCAAGCTTCGGGTATGTGTGGATTACAAGAAGCTTAATGCTGTTACCAAGAAGGACTACTACCCATTGCCATTCATTGATGAGATCTTGGAGGAGGTTGCAGGTCATGAGAGGTACAGTTTTGGAGATGGTTATAGTGGATATAACCAAATAAAGATTGCACCAAAGCATCAACAACTCACCACATTCACCACACCTTGGGGAACTTACGCTTTCAAGGTCATGCCTTTTGGGCTTTGCAATGCTCCAGCCACATTCCAACGGTTCATGAACAAGGTATTTGAACCTTTCATTGGGAAATTTGTGAGAGATTTCATTGATGACTTTTGTGTCTATGGGAGCAAGGAGGAGCACTTTGAGCACCTAATCAAAGTCTTGCAACGCTTGGATGAGGCAAATGCATCACTCAACCCAGAGAAGTGCATTTTTGGATGTGAAGAAGGTCTACTTTTGGGGCACATCATCTCCAAGGATGGAATAGCAGTTGATCCTGAGAAAGTGAGGAAAATCTCAGACCTTCCATTCCCTTCAAGCTTGACAAAGTTACGCCAATTCTTGGGAATGGTTGGGTACTATAGGAGGTTCATCTTCTCATTTTCCAACAAGGCTTATGCATTGACCATCTACATGAAGAAGGGTGTAGATTACATGGTGATTTTGGAAGACAAGGAGGCTCTCAAAGCTTTTGAGGAGCTCAAGCAATCCCTTGTTGTAGCTCCAATTCTTGCTAAACCTGATTGGAGTAAGCCTTTCATCCTCTACACTGATGCTTCTAATGTAGCTATAGGATGCACTCTTAGTCAATTAGACCAAGATGGGCATGATCATCCAATAGCTTATGCTAGTAGGCAGATGGTTTCAGCAGAGAAGAACTACTCTGTCACAGAGAGAGAAGGGTTGGCAGTGATCTTTGGTCTCAAGAAGTTTAGACACTACTTGATTGGAGGGAAAGCCACAATTGTCACGGATCACAAGGCTTTGAAGTACATCTTCAACAAGCCTAATGTTGAAGGGAGACTAGCAAGGTGGATGATACTCTTGTCTGAGTATGACTACACAATTGAGGATAGGCCAGGAAAGAAATATGCAAATGCTGATTTGTTATCTAGAGCCTATGATCATGATGGAGATGAGCCAGTAGATGATTCCTTCCCGGATGAGGAGCTCATGACAATCTCAGTCACTCAAGAGATTCCAATGGAGTACAAGGAGATTGTGGATTTTGTGACAAGAGGTAACTATCCAGAAGGGATGCATGCTAGGGAGAGGAAGGCCCTTGCAGCAAGATCTAGACCTTACACAATGGTGGAGGATATTCTTTTTCACCAAGGAGCAGATGGTCTACTTCGAAGAGCAGTGGGTAAGGAAGAGTCTATCCTACTCATAAAGGAGTTTCATGAAGGTTTAGTATGTGGAGGACACTTTGCAAGAAAGGTGACTGCTTTCAAGATTCTAGATGCAGGTTACCATTGGAGAGGGATTTTCAAGGACTGTCTTGATTATTGCAAAACTTGTCATGTTTGTCAAGCTTTTGCTAGAAAGTCTACATCCACTCCACCACTTAGATCAATTCCATTGCTAGGACCTTTTGAGAAGTGGGGAATTGATTTTGTAGGACCTCTCAATAGAACCCCAAGGAACAATCGGTACATTGTGGTAGTTACTGATTACCTTACCAAGTGGGTTGAGGCTAGACCATTGAGAGACAAGAATGAAGATGAAGTGGGTAGATTTCTTTATGAACGCATTATCACTAGGTTTGGATGCCCTTTGGAGTTGGTTTCTGATAGAGGAGGAGAGTTTACAGGAAGCATTACTATAGCCATGCTACGACATTTCTCTATCACACATAGAGTAACTACATCCTATAAGCCAAATTCCAATGGCTTGGCAGAGAGAACCAATCAGACCTTGTGCATGATGTTGGCCAAAGATGCAGAAATGGAGGGGGCTAAACATCATTGGGACAAGAGGATTCATGCAGTTTTGTGGGAGTATAGGACAACCATGAAGACTTCCACTGGATATTCTCCATTCCAATTGGTGTATGGTATTGAGTCTACCTTACCTATTCACTTTGATCTTCCTACCTTCCAAAGCATTCATAGGAGATTGAAGAAAGCACAAGGAAGTGATGCAGGGAAGTCAAGGAAGGATCAACTCATGGAGTTGGAAGAGGCAAGAGCAGTTGCTATGGTTCGAGTGGAGCAAGCCCAAAGGAAACAAAAGGAGAGCTATGACAAGAGGCAAGGCAAGAAGAAGGTGGAGCCTTTCAAAGAAGGTGATTGGGTAATGTTGTTTGATTCCATTCGATTCAAGAGAGTGCAAAAGAAGTTTTTGCCTAAGTACTTTGGACCTTTCATAGTAGAGAAGGTGTGGGGCAATTACACCTATGATCTCAAGGAGTTGGGAGGAAGACACTTTGATAGGATTAACCATGATAAGTTGAAGATGTACCATAGAAGGTAGAGAGACCTTCACTTTGAGGACAAAGTGAAAACTTAGTCCGGGGGTAAATGTAACACCCATTTGTGCATGTGTGTGGTATTGTGATATTTAGCTTGGTATTACAAGTACTTAAGAGATATTATTTATATAGAGATAAAGGATGGTTCTATATTAGTCATGGTTAGCTAAAGTTAGTCATAGCTAAGATAGATGGAACCTTACTTTAGAGGAAGTAGAAAAGATGAGCACCACTATTTTGGATTTTAGTGTGTTGACTTGGTATTATTCCTAGGTGTTTGGCTTTGGGGAAAGAGTTGAGAACTCTTGGGCCCGCAAGCCTTTTTGTTTTGGATTCTTCTTTAGTCCAAGGATAGCCCATGTGAAGGAATCCTTGCTTTAGTGGTTGGGTCAAGATAAGGGGAATATGCCCATGTGAATGGATATTCCTTTCTACTTTTTGACTTTACTTGACTTTTAGTCTAGTAACTTGAGTTACTACGGTAATTAGTAACTTTGGTACGCAACTATTTCACAAGTATATAAACAAGGAGTGAGGAGGTACTCATCATCCTTTCATTTGCAACTATCTCTCTCTCATTGAGTTCTCTCGTGAGCAATGTCTTGAGTCTTGGAGTGTTAGCCTTGGAGGAGTATGATGGAGTTGGGGTTCCTTGCCTTCTTAGTCCATGGTGCGCTACCATAATAGCCATCAGAGGTTCATCCTGAGTGAGAGACAGGCCGGCTCACAGACCAGTCCACCAAAAGCAATGTCGCATTAGCCCACCAATAGCTTTGGTTGTGAAGGAGGAGATTGATAAGCTCAAGGAGGCCGGATTTATCTTTGAGGTGGAGAATTCAGAATGGGTGTCTCCATTTGTGATTATGAAGAAAAAGAATGGCAAGCTTTGAGTATGTGTGGATTACAAGATTTTCAATGTTGTTACCTTGAAAGACTACAACCCATTACCATTCATTGACAAGATTTTGGAGGAGGTTGCAGGTCATGAGAGGTATAATTTTGGAGATGGTTATAGTGGATATAACCAAATCAAGATTGCATTAGAGCATCAACAACTCACTACATTCACCACACCTTGGAGAACTTACTCTTTCAAGGTCATGCTTTTTAGGCTTTGCAATGCTCCAGCCACATTCCAATGGTTCATGAAAAAGGTATTTGAACCTTTCATTGGGGAATTTGTGAGACTTGATTGATGACTTTTGTGTTTGTGGGAGTGTTTGTGAGCAAGGAGGAGCACTTTGAGCACCTAATCAAGGTCTTGCAATGCTTGGATGAGGCAAATGCATCACTCAACCCAAAGAAGTGCATTTTTGGATGTGAAGAAGGTCTACTTTTAGGGCACATCACTTCCAAGGATGGAATAGCAGTTGATCCTAAGTAGGTGAGGAAAATCTCAGACCTTACATTCTCTTCAAGCTTGACAAAGTTATGCCAATTTTGGGGATGGTTGGGTATTATAGGAGGTTCATCTTCTCATTTTCCAGCAAGGCTTATGCATTGACCATCTATATGAAGAAGGGTGTAGATTACATGGTGATTTTGGAGGACAAGGAGGCTCCCAAAGTTTTTAAGGAGCTCAAGCAATCCCTTGTTGTAGCTCCAATTCTTGCTAAACCTGATTGGAGTAAGCCCTTCATCCCCTTACACTAATGCTTCTAACGCAGCTATAGGATGCACTCTTAGTGAACTAGACCAAGATGGGCATGATAATCCAATAGCTTATGCTAGTAGGCATATGGTTTCAGCAGAAAATAACTACTTTGTCATGGAGAGAGAAGGGTTTGCAATGATCTTTGGTCTCAAGAAATTTAGACACTACTTGATTGGAGGGAAAGCCACCATTGTCACATATCACAAGGCTTTGAAGTACATCTTCAACAAACCTAATGTGGAAGGGAGGCTAGCAAGGTGGATGATACTCTTCTCTGAGTATGATTACACCATTGAAGATAGGCCAAGAAAGAAATATGCAAATGTTGATTTGTTATCTAGGGCCTATGATCATGATGGAGATGAGTCAGTGGATGATTCTTTCTTGGATGAGGAGCTCATGAAAATCTCAATCACTCAAGAGGTTCCAATGGAGTACAAGGAGATTGTGGATTTTATGACAAGAGGAAACTATCCAAAAGGGATGCATGCTAGGGAGAGGAAGGCCTTGTAGCAAGATCTAGAATTGACATAATGGTGGAGGGTATTCTTTTCCACCAAGGAGCAGATGGTCTACTTCGAAGAGCAGTGGGTAAGGAAGAGTCTATCCTACTCATAAAGGAGTTTCATGAAGGTTTACTGTGTAGACACTTTGCAAGAAAGGTGACTGCTTTCAAGATTCTAGATGCAGGTTACCATTGGAGAGGGATTTTCAAGGATTATCTTGATTATTGCAAAACTTGTCATGTTTGTCAAGATTTTGCTAGAAAGTCTACATCCACTCCACCACTTAGATCAATTCCATTGCTAGGACCTTTTGAGAAATGAGGAATTGATTTTGTAGGTCCTCTCAATAGAACCCCAAGGAACAATCAATACATTGTGGTAGTTATTATTTACCATACCAAGTGGGTTGAGGCTAGACCATTGAGGGTTAAGAATGAAGATGAAGTGGGTAGATTTCTTTATGAATGCATTATAATTAGGTTTGGATGCACTTTGGAGTTGGTTTTTGATAGAGGAGGAGAGTTTACATGAAGCATCATTACAGCCATGTTATGACATTTCTCTATCATACATAGAGTAACTACATCCTATAAGCCAAATTCCAATGGCTTGGCAGAGAGAACCAATTAGACCTTGTGCATGATGTTGGCCAAAGATGTAGAAATGAAGGGGCCTAAACATCATTGGGACAAGAGGATTCATGTAGTTTTGTGAGAATATAGGACAAACATGAAGACTTCCATTGGATAGTCCCCATTTCAATTGGTATATGGTATTGAGTATACCTTACCTATCCACTTTGATCTTCCTACCTTCCAAAGCATTCATATAGATTGAAGAAAGCACAAGGAGGTGATGCAGAGAAGTCAAGGAAGGATCAACTCATGGAGTTGGAAGAAGCAAGAGCAGTTGCTATGGTTTGAGTGGAACAAACCCAAAGGAAACAAAAGGAGAGCTATGACAAGAGGCAAATCAAGAAGAAAGTGGAGCCTTTCAAAGAAGGTGATTGGGTAATGTTTTTTGATTCCATTTGGTTCAAGAGAGTGCAAAAGAAGTTTTTGCATAAGTACTTTGGACCTTTCATGTAAAAGACCGAAACCGAGGAGAGAAATAGGAGAATGGAAATTCACATTGGGACACTTGAATGAGGGAAAACTCCGAATGCCTAGCATGAGCTTCGGCCTTGGTATTTATAGGTAGCATACAAGACCCTTGAAGCTTCTCAAGAAGCTTCCTTGAGCCGCTTTCTTGGAGTGCAAGCCAAGTTAACTAGGAAGCTTCTCAAGAAGCTTCCTTCTAGAAGCCACCTACTTGGCGTGCAAGCTAAGCTAGTTAGAAGCTTCTAGAAGCTTCCTTCTAGAAGCTACCTGCTTAGGGCGCAAGTTAACTAGTTGGGAAGCTTCCTAAGAAGCTTCTTAGATGCTTCTAGAATATTCTAGGCTATTTTGTCTTATTCTCTACTTCGTAAGCCCGATTAACTTCGTCACTAAACTCCATATTGTTACATTTCATAATGGAGTATATGTGGGGCAACTACACCTATGATCTCAAGGAGTTGGGAGGAAGACACTTTGATAGGAATGATAAGTTGAAAATGTAAGATAGAAGATAGAGAGATCTTCACTTTGAAGACAAAGTGAAAATGTAGTCCAGGGGTAAATGTAGCACCCATTTGTGCATGTGTGTGGAATTGTGATATTTAGCTTAGTATAACAAGTACTTGAGAGATATTATTTATATAGATAAAGGATGGTTCTACATTAGTCATGATTAGTCATAGCTACAATAGAGAGGACCTTACTTTAGAGGAAGTGGAAAAGATGAGCACCACTATTTTGGATTCTAATGTGTTGACTTGGTATTATTTCTAGGTGTTTGGATTTGAGGAAAGAGTTGAGAACTCTTGGGCCCGCAAGCCTTTTTGTTTTGGATTCTTCTATAGTCCAAGGATAACCCATGTGAAGGAATCCTTGACTAGTTGTTGGGTCAAGATAAGATCACATGCTTAGTGGAATATATCCATGTGGATGGATATTCCTTTCTACTTCTTGACATTACTTGACTTTTAGCCTAGTAACTTGAGTTACCTTGGTAAATAGTAACTTTAGTGCATAACTATTTCACAAGCATATAAACATGGGGTGAGGATGTACTCATCATCCTTTCATTTGCAACTATCTCTCTCATTGAGTTCTCTAGTGAGCAATGTCTTGAGTCTTGGAGTGTTAGCCTTGGAGGAGTATGATAGAGTTGGGGTTCTTTGCCTTCTTAGTCCATGGTGCACTACCATAATAGCCATCAGAGGTTCATTCTGAGTGAGGGATAGGCCGGCTCACAATTCAAAGTTCTTTTAACTCCTTTGGTGAGAATTGATAGATTGGTTTACTCACTAGAGAACTACTTGGCAATAGCTTGATCTTAAAGTGCTTACCTCAATCAAAGGGTAATCCCTTTGAAAAATCATTTGGAAACAAATTTTCAAACTCCTAAACTATTTAATCCACTATTTCCTCTTGAGGCTTCTGATCCTCATTAGATATTTGTTTCACAATAGGATTGATCAATACAACAAAGATAGGAATATCTTCCTCCAAAGCTTGCTCTATAGCTGCTACATTGATAAACTTCATATCTTGAGGTTGACTACTATTGGATGTCTTTCTCAAAGGTACCAAACAACCTAATTGGTATTTCTTACCTTGGTGTTGTACTTGCATTTGTTGTAAGGGCCAATCAAATTAAATCTTATGATATTTGAGCCAAAGAAGATCTAAAATGATATCTTAGTATATAAGAGCTAATATAATCTCATACTCTTTGAATATTTGTTCTTAATCTTGAATGCAACAAGATGTGAGGTGCAGTATGTAGAACTTTTCTACCATTTCCAATCATCAATTTGATACCTCACATTAGCTTGGTAGGAATACCTAATTTGTTTGCTAATTACATAGAGATACAATTCTCAAAACTCTCACAATCAACCAAAATCCTTTAGCCACAATCGGATATTATATCTTGCAAGTGAATCAAACTTGCATAGGTCAAGCCTTCAATCCCAAAATCAAGTTCCTAGTAAAAAGCTCAATATCTTATATTTGGAGCAATCATTTTTTTAATCATTGCATTTTCAAGAACTTTATTTGAGTAATGGGTCAAGGTCATCTATTCTTGCTTGGACATTCAACAATGCAATGCCCAATCTGGAAATAATAAAACAACCACTATTTTGTTGCAACCATTCTGATCTATCATGCCAAGCAGTCATAGTTGGATGGAATCAATTTCCATGGGTGCCAGCTCTCCCACCTATGCTTGGTCTATTTGTAGGTTCTATGGAGGTCTATGTAAAGATCAAATTATGATAGCCAAGGAGTCAAAGCACTCAACCATCTACATAGCTTCCTCTAGATACTTGGGTTTATGCATGGTTACTTCTATTTTGGTGTGTGGTTTCAAGCCACTCACAAACCAATCTAAGGCTTCACCTTCATGTTTTTTTGGAATCAATATCATGTTGATTGGATTGGTGTTTTTGAATTGAGAGATCTAACTCCATACAAAGCCAACCTACCTCAATTCTACCAATCAATCTCTAGTAGCTTTTGCACCATTCATAACTTCAAACCTTCAAATGAGTGCACTCTCAAAGTCCTTCCATGTCAAAATTAGCACAAAAAATTGTTGGTAAGTCTGCTCCATCCAAAATCACCACCATAAAATTTCCCCTCCATTTAATTGACTTTAAGCTAAGAGGATTTTTCTTCAATCATTTTGAAGATTTATGGCTTCAAAGTACCACTCACAATCAAATACAAAGTACTTCATTACACTTGGTAAATTCTTGGTATCAAATGGCTTGGTATCAAAGTTTAGAAAATCATACTTGATCTTCTCCTTCCTTAGAAAGTTTCTCTCCCCATTTGTTATTGTTGTTGCACATTGCAATCTTACTCACCCAACAATTGAGTAAAATGCTTGATTTGTTGCTACATACCAAGGATAACTTTGTGCATGGTCGCCATGATTACTACTATACTAAAATACATTTTTATAACTACTTAAATTAACATGTAGATATAGCATATCCATTGCTTTCCACAAGTTACAACTAGAAGGATCAATGGTTAATTAAACAAGGTGATTATATTCAAAAATTCTACCTAAAACATAAAATGATGAATTGTGTGAAGTGATGTTTTGGTTGTACACAATCACAAAAATCCCAATAATTTAGGGGAGATGGATTGGTGGTCCATAAATTCCATCCATCCTATTCTTGGTTTGTTACCAATGTAAAAGACCAAGGAAAAAACAAGAGAATGGACTATCACATTGAAACTATCAAGTGAGGGAAACTCCAAATGCCTAGCATGAACTTGGGCTTTGGTATTTATAGTGAAAAATTATAAGATTCTTGAGAAGCTTCCTTTTTGAAGCCAGCTTCTTGGAGCGCAAGCTAAGGTAACAAAGAAGCTTCCAAGGGTGTTTCTTTTTAGAAGTGGTCTACTTGGCATACAAGCTAAGCTAGTCATTAACTTGGTGTACAAGTTATCCAATCTTTGGAAGGTACCTAGAAGCTTCATAGATGCTTTTAGAACATTCTTAGAATTTCTAACTATATTTAGTTTATTTTACTAACTCATTAGCCTCTGCTAACTTGTTTGTTAACTCCATATTATTCCATATTACTTGCTAATAATATTTTGGTGGTTTTGAGCTACTTATAACAAGCTAAGACTAGTACTAACTAAGATACATGTATCTTTAGGAAAGTTAGTATGGCTAAATAAGAGGAACATCTAATTTGTAGTGATGGAAATTTTTTAGATCTCCTAGTGAACATTAAATTTGACTATATTATAGTTGAACTATCCAAGAGAATCTTATATTAAAGTGAGACCTTATAAGGAATTTTATAGAAGAGTAGATTGGAGTATAGCCTTCATTTGTATGTTGTATAGTATGATTGACTTGGTATATAGGAGATGTCAAAATCCTATTTGCTTGACCAAGTGAAGTGATTTTTTAGTGGATTTTGGTCAAGTTAGGTCAATTTGACTTGATCTTGGAATATATTATAATTTTTAATTAGGAGAAGTTCCAAGATTCTTGAGGAATATGCTTAGAAACTTCAAAAGAGAGTAGTGTAAAGCCATAAACATATTTGAATACTTATTGATCTAAAGTTCACAACCTAGGGTGATTTAGGTTAAGTGAGGATTTTCAAGTAACCAAAGCATTTATTGTGGTAGCTTTGGTGAGTAGATAAGTAATCATGCCTTAGTGAGCTTAAAGTATTGAGTGAGTACAAGAATGACGTTGTGTGAGTACTACTTATATTTGTTAACTAAAGGGTGAGATTTTTGTGCTTGAGAGTGTAATTATTATGACATTGATCTTAGTGCAACCTTTTACTTGAGATGATCCTTAAATGAAGATGTGAGAAGGACCTTATATAATTCTTTGTTGAATTTTTTCCTTATGTGCTATTTTGGAAGAGTTTTGGCATAAAAGAAGAAATGAGCGAATGAGGAGAGAATGAGAGATTTGTGTAGTATATAAAAGGATTTTTTTTAGTTGTTCTTATTGATGGTACTAGATATTAATTTCTTGCTACTTCTAGCACATGATGGACATAAACACTATGTTTATTAGATTTGTCCCATAGGTAAGAGACAAACTTGGCAAAATTTTATGATGGTAAAATCTCTTAAGAGGACCTTAATTTACCATGGCTCACTTTTTAGCTCTTTAGTCTCATACTTTTGTCATGTTAAGTTGTATCTTTCCCTCCTTGGTGGATGATACATGCATTTTTTTCATAGTAGACCAAATTAGGCAAGCTTTTGACATTCAAATACCAAGCTTCATCTTGTAAGCTTAGGAATCAAGGTGTCAAAATATAGGGTGTGATCCCTTTTAGGTAATCCTCCTCACTTCCAACTTCCAAAGGAATATATTACATCTATAGATGGCTTATGCATTCTTGAAGTCCCATTAAGGTTTGAAGACTTTGTCACATGCTTTTTAAATGCTACATTGTTGAGGATATCCTTCATATAGATGACCTTCCTCTACTAGAGCATGTATATTGCATTTGGTAGTGCTTGTTGACTAATTTATCTACTTTTGTAACACCAATAGCTAGACAAATGATCTAGAGATGAAATTTGGATTGATAACATCTAGAAAGATTTTATACATGATGGACTAAGTAGATCAGATACAGGTATCACCAAAAGAGTACTTCTACTAATAGGCCAAAAACCAAAGCATACTTGGAACCTTTAGAATCAAATAGCTAGGCATATGATCTAGAGGTGAAACTTGGGGTGTTGACATCTAGAAGAATGTTACATATGATGGAGAAAGTATATCAGATAGAGGTATTACCAAAAGAGCATTTCTACTAATAGGGTAGAAGCCAAAGTAGGCCTAAAGATGCAATTTTGGAGGCCTAAACGAATGAATTAGGCCTAAAAAATGTGTAGATTCCCCCCTCCCATACAAAGGAAAGGATGGCCTTCCCTCCCCCATGGATTGTCTCACTAAGAGCTTTCCAATGGTACCTCACCCATGTGATTCTGAAATTCCTACAAGAAGATTCTCTACAAGATTCCTCTGGTCAAAGCCTATTTGACCAACCAGATGGGACCAAGGCTGACATGTCACCCATCCAAGCAAGTAATCTAAGGGTGGAGCTTGCTGACAAGTAACCTATCCATGTACCTAATCCTATGGTGGAGCTTCCTTGGAGGAGGTCCTCTTAGGCTATATAATAAAGAGAAAGTGGTCCTTTGGGGCATCGGAGGATTGAGTGTGAAATCTATGTTTCTCTCTTGGAGAGTTCTCTTGTCCTCAGAGTATTACAACTTCACATGTGTTTTGACCTTCTTATCACATTTGAGAGCATTTGATAAGAGGATTATGAGTCTTTGGCAATATCATTGGATTAGGGACTTTTGAGTGTATGTCAAAGGACTTGGTGTGTAGATACACATATTTGCCAATCTTGCATGGAGAGATATGCCTACTCTATATGGAAGAGACAAAATAGAATGTAATTTTGTTTTGGGTAGTTGGGAATTCAAAGTACCTGTGGTTTCCTCTTATTTGTGTTTGTTGATAGGTAAATCTCAAAACCATATATGATTGAGAAGATATGAGATCCTTTTCTCTCCAAAATTATTGTGGCAAGCAAAAGAAGGTTTGTTCTCTCAAGCATGAGGTGATCTTCAATCCTTACCAATTTGACTTTCAAGTGGACTAGAGTGTTTGCAATCTTCTTAATAGACTCATATTTTCAAAAATCTTTATATTCTCTTCTAGTTGACTCATCATTCCTTGTGCTACTAGTGCACATCTTTGCTCTTGCTTTGGTAAGATTTAGGCTCTTGGATCTTACCTTGATCTTATGTTAGGGCATTTTGACTTGCACCAAATATTGTCCCTATAGTAGCAAGGTTTTTTCTAGGCTTGATCCACCCATTCACATCTTTATAGATGAAAATGGTTGGGTACTACCTTAGATGCAAGTGAGTGTGATACTATCTCAAATGCAATTGGGTCCATTATGACTCATTGCCCTTTTGGAGGATAGAGTATAGCTATCCATAATCTCATAAAATATACATTATTTATGACAATATTGGAGCGTGTGCACTTCAATTGGAAGGAGCATTGGTATGCATTGCACATAGTACAAGTTAGTAGAAACTTGTGTATAGTCCAAGAAAATCAAGTAAAAAAATTGGATGGTATGACTATTGATACCACACTAAATATAATTCAAAGGAAGTTTATACTCTTATACTCAAGAGAGGGGCAATATCCAATGTCACCAAGTATAAAGGTATCCAACAAGGTAATTTATTTATTCCTCTAACCTTGGAGCTATATGGAGCTATGAATATGTCATTTCACAATATGTTTAGGGATTGGAAAAGAGAAAATTGATATTAAACAACAAGAATATCACTTCTCCTTTTCTAGTTTATTTTAGATAATGAGCGTACATTGCTTTGGTTGGTGCAATCCTTATGAAAGAAATCATACTAGGTAATGCTTCTTTGGATATTCCAATGTGCTATACACTATTGGACTTGCATAGCTATGACATCTTAAGTGCTTTAGAAAAAATTTCTCATTTTGATGCTAGTGTGGCTTAGTCCCATTCAACCTCTTAGGTCAATTTATATTTGGTTTGATAATGTCTCTCCATCCTACTTGTTATCCTATGTAGACTGATCTCAACTACCATATATCATATATCATAACTATCACAATTGTTAGCAAATAAATATAAACATAAATAAATAAACATATACATAATATGTATAGATAAATTTTAAAATGTGAGTTGCTATTAAGATTAAAATATTATTATTATTTATAATCAGAATCAATTAATAAAAAATTTAAAATAGTGAAAGGGAATTTTTTGATAAATTAAGCTTGATTAGTTTCAGTAAATAATAAAAAATTGTATTAAATTTATTTTTGATATAAAATAAAAACTAACTAAGTTATAAGATACATCTTTGACCAATAAAAATAAAAATAATAAAAAATAATAAAAAATAAATAAATATATATATATATATAGAGTTTTCTTATAGAATATGTTTTTCAGTAAATCAATAAATGTCTAAGTAATGCCATCCTCAGACAGGTAAGGATAATCTCCATGAATTATAAACACACTAGCCTATGTATTGGGTAGTAAGTATTTGAGTATAGCAACACTTTGCTAAGGTAAGGGGAGATGATTAGAAAATTTATTTTTATAGTAATAAGTAAAAAAATCAAGGATGAGGAAAGGAAGCACAAGGATGATACTTTTCATAACTTTACTCTTCTATTGGTCTTACTTGTCTAATGTAAAAATAATTGATTACAGTAATCACTAATAAAGTTAAAGTATAGCTTATAATAAATACTAGATGGAACTATTAGTCAAGAATTTTGCTTTATTGTATGTAAGGTGTGATCGATCTGACCTAGCAAAGCTCGTAAGGCTACCATTGATTATAAACATGATTACTGCTTAATTGGCACAGGCATCAATAGTTTGTCGGGCGTCACTTCTCACAAATTGTAGGAATAAGAGCTAGAATAAGGAACAAAGGAGAAACTCAACAACATAGAAGAAAAAGGTGACCACCTAGAACACATGTTTAGTATAGTTTAGGTAGGATGTGTCCATTTGCTTTACCGAGTGCAGTGGGTGGTGCAATCCACCGGAGAGCAATCACACTAGGTGATGTTTCTTCGGATGTTCCAGTTGTTTGTAGACCATACTACTTACATAGCTCGGATATCTTAGGTGTAGTAAGGCAGATTTCTCATATAGACTCTATTGGAGCCTAGCTCCATTTTACCTTTTCTGTCTCCCCCTTGTACAGCTTGATGGGGTCTTCCCATCCTTAGTGTTCTCTACGTGGTTGCCTTTTGTTTGATCGCATGAAGAAATGAACCATCATACCAATAGAGGTAGTTGATCGTAAAGAGATGACCCATCAGAATGATGTATGTATTGATGGACTAAACGTCTCATAGAAGCAGCAGCTGGCATATTCATCAATCTACAAGGTTAATATCATTATGGTGTAGAAACTCTAAGCTTCTAACAAATATCTTTCTATGCAGTTTAACAAATTGACAATACATTCAACCTTAGGCTAAAATTTGGACCTTTTAATCATTTAACCTTTTAATGCGGACTTTTCAATCTTATATATATATATATATATATATATATATATATATATATATATATATAGTAAGTACTATTAGCAAAAGGTTAATAATATAAGCTCTAAGATCAATGAATATTGGAGTCATAAAATGTAGGTAACATCCCAAACAATCAATCTCAGAATATAGACATTGTAAATGAAATTCATAATCAAATTTCCAATTAAAGGAATGGACCCAAAATGAATTTAGAAGAGAATGAGTTCAGAAACATAGTTTCCAACTTTAAAGTTTCATTCCTTATTTTTCATTCTTAATATCTACAATTTTTAGTAAAAGTAATAGTCTTCCTTAGAGTTAATATAGTTAAAATTTATAAAATTGAATATAACCTAATAAACCGAGTTAATGACCGGATAGGAAAGTATGATTGAATAATACATTTAATATATATAAATGTATTGAATAATACATTTTCAAACATATCATAAGAAAAACAAACCGGTGGTTAATGTCTCAAGACTCAATCACCCCAGCGCTTATTACGGTCTGCTAAATATCCTGTCTTCTTTCGCCTCGCTCTTTATACACAGATACGCTTCCATATTTCTATGCAATAGCACCATCCACTAAGCTCATGCATTGTTCCCAGCAAATTCATAGTTCATTCCCGCCTTTCGACCTCCAGTGTTCCTGCCCGATTCCAGCCTGCAGTTTAATGTTTATCGTTCATGTACAGTACTGGTTACGGGTTCAATTACAATAATGTTTTATATTTCTTGAATTTGTTTGAATAGTTGGTTACTGGCAATTACACAATGCTTTAGGTGAAATTTCGATCGTATAATTTTTATTGGTTTCAAGTGGTTTACTAGTGCTTTAGATATACGTTCTCGATTTGTTGAATTATGTCTTTGCTTCAAAATATATTCAATGTATTCTACTTGATGGATTTATCACCATTCGAGTATTGTGCATAAATTGGTTATTGATCTTATGCATTTGATGAATTATGGATCACCCGTTCTAGGAACGATTTCTCTTCTCATTTACCTATGTCGTAAGACAAATAAAAGTACTCTTAGATTTATGAGACACTATACATTGGTTCGGGTCTAATGTGGTTTCACAAGTTGCCACGTAGTTTGAATGAATATGCCAAGAAAGTCAGATCGAACGGGGAATTTGAATACATACCAATCATATTGAACACCTGAATGAACATGCATGACTGAGTTTCGTCTCGCTTGGGGTTTTGGTGAACTAATGGCATGTGATATTGGCAGCACGAATGGAAAAAAAAACAAAAAGGTTTAAAATTTATATTTTCTTTGATAGTTAAGGTTAAGAATCAGTAAAATTATGTTATCAGATAAAAAAGACTCTTTGCACATCTAGCACTTATTATCTTTCTTACTAGTACTAGTTTTCAATGAGGCCTGGTGATAAAAAGCTAAAGAGAAACTGATTGTAAATATACAGGGGTGTGTGATTAGTAATATAAAGATGCCCGCAACTTGAGAACATCATGTTTAATAACGCATTTACCTTACCCAAAGAGTTTAGGCAAAAGAAAACTGTTTTCGTGTTTCTACGCGGTCACCCTTTTATTGAATAGTTTAGGCAAAAGAAAGTACCGAAGTTAAGACACATCGGACAGGTCCTACAATTCCCGCCAGATTAGTGAAGCTTAACTGCACAAACGCTTTGAAGATGCCCTCCGCTCCCATCCGAGCAATTTTCGAATGTCGAAGCTGTTTTCATTTAGGAGAAGAAGAGGCGGGAGATCCAGTTCAGTTCGGGAGTTGCACTGGCTATAGCCGGGACAGCGTGGGAACAGCGAGCTTTGTGACCACAATTCTGCATCAATTGCGTTTTGTTGATAGAAATAAGTAACCCGCATCTCCTCGATTGCGGACAGATTTCGATTGACGTGGACAGCATCTCTCCCGTAGTAGACAGATTGTAGAGGAAACAGTCAGGCAGATGGACGGTTAGACAGGCGGTGAGAATCCTGATTGCAGTGTTTATTTTAATTTTGGCGTTCGATGGCCGCTTGAATGTGGGAGCTCAAATTGGCGAGAACTGGAGGAAGAAGTTGGTTTTCTCGGGAATTGGACAGGATTGTTATGGGAAGTGGTAACGGTTGGGAGCGTTTAAACCTTAGGGGTGGGAGGACTTGAGGGGTTTGGTGGTTTTAGGGATATGAATTTACGAGTTTCGTTACTCTCCGGGATGGAATGTCGTCGACTGGACGATGTGTCCTGAGCAGCCTACTTTCGGGCTTCTTCGTCGGCCATTTTCTTCGTGAGAGGAGTGTGGTCTCCATTTTACTCTTTGGCCATCCCTTTCATCTCGTACGTGGAGAATTCCGAAACTCTCGGCCTTCCGTTTGCTCGCATCGTCGTCGTTGTTGTCCTGCGTCCTCGTCTAATTCTCTGACATGTGAAGGTAAGACGGATAAGAATTACAGTCGGAACGGTGCTGAAAGCAATGACCGAGATAATTATTTTGGACGATGATGAATCTCACGAGCAGCCAACACTTACACAACTCACGCTGACTCAGGAGCAGAGGAAGCGAATTGCTAAGCAAAAGGAAGTGGCACTGGCGCGCCGAGTGGCCAAGGCACATGAGCACATGCTCATGAGCAGAAAGTCTCTACTAGAAGGCAGCTCAGCTCCTCCTGCTTACTGTGCCTCTTCCGTAGGGGTGAACAATTGTAAGGGAAATCTTTCGGCATCAACAGAATTTTCATGTGAGCAGCACCTTATGTTCCCTGGTTCCGTACGGGGGAGTAAGAGAGGAAGTAATGGGGTTACAGATGAGATGGTTGAGCAACTAGCCGCAGAGCAGGGATGGGTATCTGTGCGCAAGCGTCCTGTACCTCAGCAAAGTTTTGCCCAGGGGATGAACCATCTTTCAAACCTGAAAGGATGGAACCCGGGTATGGGTTCAGTGGTGGACTCCAGTGGAAGTACAAGGGAAATAAAGGAAGACAGGGGACCGGGTGAAGAGAATGTTGGAGTTCAAGTTGGTGCTTCTAAGTTGAATTGGCAGAAGCCTCAGGCGAAAGTAACGTTGTCGAAACAGCAATTGAAGGTCCTAAGGGCTATATCGCTTGGAGATTCCGTATTTTTGACAGGATCCGCAGGAACAGGAAAGAGTTTCGTGTTGGAGTTTGCCATCAGGGTTTTGAAGGCCAAGCATGGTGCAAGTACTGTGTTTGTTACTGCTTCCACTGGCCTGGCTGCATGCGCGTTGGGCGGCACAACTGTTCATTCGTTTGCAGGAGTGGGGCTAGGAACTGGGAGCAAGGAGTCACTGGCCGATAAAGTGAAGACCCGGAGAGAATGCACGAACCGCTGGCGGGCCGCCACGGCACTTGTAGTGGATGAAATCAGCATGATAGACGGGGAGTTTTTTGATAAGCTTGACTATGTGGGTCGAGTTGTGAGGAAAAATTCACGTCCCTTTGGTGGTATACAACTGGTAGTAACTGGTGACTTCTATCAGTTGCCTCCTGTGAATCCCGAGAACCCTCTTAAGTACTTTGCGTTTGAGGCCGATTGCTGGGATAGGTGCTTTCATTTGCAGGTAGAGCTCCTGCGTGTTTTCCGACAAGCAGACGAGGAGTTTGTTGGGCTCCTCAATGAAATTCGTCGTGGAGGATGTTCCTTTGAACACGAACAAAGACTTCGAGAATGTTCCGGGCCTGTGGATCAATCATCTGGGATCGCCCTCACTCGCCTGTATCCACGCAAAGTTGATGTCAGCAGAGAGAATGAACAGAATCTGCGAGCTCTTAATCAGTCAACTGTGGTATTCGTTGCCAAAGATGAAGCACGGAGCGACTTCGCAAAGAGGCAGCTGGACAACGTAAGAGTTGATGCGAGGATTGAGCTCTCCACTGGTGCTCAGGTAGAGCCCTTTATCAGTTGAGTCAGGTTGCCATCGTTGTGTATATCTCACCATTTTTATGGTGACTCGATGGTGAAACCTATAAGGTCTGACGCACTGCTTCTGGAGAACTTGATCCCCTCGTTTCCTTTCATCATAGAGGCTATTCCCCAGTATAGCCTCCATTATTATCAGTATCGCTGTTTATTTGCCACATCTGCTGTAGGAATATCAAGCGAGTATCTGAATAGAGCCTCAAAGCAGATTTTTAAACACAAGAGTAGAGTAGAGTCTTGTAAGGACAACTGAATTCAATTCGCACAACTGATTTTCTCGGAATTGTTCTTTTCGATGAGTTTTACACTAGGATTTCCTCACTAAGAAACTCATGTTCGCAGGTTATGCTCGCCAAAAATTTGGAAACAAGTGTAGGACTTGTGAACGGAGCAAGAGGGGTCGTAGTTGGGTTCAGTTCACCGGATGATCCTCGCGTTGGCGAAGTAAATAAGGCCCACTTAAGCGTAAGCGCCAACGGAACATGGCCCATTGTACGGTTTGCTTGTGACAACATGGAAAGGTTGATGGTACCCGAAAGTTGGACGATACTCGATGGAGATGTGGAAGTAGCTAAAAGAACACAGGTGCCTTTGTCATTAGCCTGGGCTCTAAGCGTACACAAGTGTCAGGGAATGACATTAGATAGGGTCGAAACAGATCTGTCAAGAGCTTTCGACTATGGCATGGTTTATGTGGCACTTTCTCGAGTAAAGAGCCTTCAAGGGTTGCGACTCACAGGATTTGATCCCTCTAAGATCAAAGTTCATCCCAAGGTGGCCCAGTTCTATGAGAATCTAGAAACAACAAAGGAAACGACGAGGGAGGTTGTGGACCTGGATGACTAACTGCAGTGTAGCCCTCGAAGGAAGCATGGAGTCAAACTGCACGCCTGCTTGCTTATATCAGCACTAGCGGTCTCCGTTTCAGCTATTTCTCTCAAGCGAATCGTCGAAAGAAAGGTAAAATCTAAATGAAGTTCTCCTAGTTGTCACTGTTCTCGCTTTTACAAACTGGGTGGATCGATTAGTATGTAAGCCGAATCTTGATCTTCTCTGCGTAACTGAAATTATCCTGGAGCTTAGACTACCGTTCTCATCCACTTGGGCAATTTCCCGTGGTGTTCCCTGAATACTGAACTCTATTTGGTGTAATCGTTTGCAGCTCGAGTGACTTCTCGACTCATATCATGCGGACTGATCCTTGATGCTTACCATGTGGCATGAACACGGTAAGTTTCTACTTTTGAGACATGCCAACCACCAGTTTGGTGTCACCGAGAGCTAAGGAATCGACTTGCGCTCCTCACCAAGCTCCTCACTTGGGTTGTAACGTTGCCAATGTCGTACATATAAAAAGGACGTATGCACCTTGTCCTGGTACTTTGACGTGTTCTTTTGATCTCATTCATACAGCTTGCCAACCTGCAGCTGTAACACTATGATGGTGATCGAGTGTCCTGATATGGGGCCTGGATCCTCTTTCTGCTTCGTTCTCACTGACATGTATGTTTGAACATGACTGAATTTGCTCTAAAATCTCGAGAGTGGAGATATATCATGGTGCAGAACTATCATCGTGCGGGCTCTTACATCACGTTTCCTATTCCTCGCTATCGGTTGCATCCATGCTCTCTATTTCACGTTCTTTACTAGTCCGTTTGCCATCTGTTATTCTCAATTTGTTTCAATTATGCCTTTGCAGGATGTTACATTCGCTGCATTCTACCTTAAAGATTTAACACTACTCTAACAGTGTGTTTCATGTACATATTACTTTTTTTCGGTCATTTGCATTTCATGAGTTCTGGATAACGCGTTCTGGGAGCGGCTTCTGCACTCATGAGTACAAACTTGGTAGCTCCACTAAAGGGCGGCTCATAAGTAATGGGAATGTCAAAAGTACATAAGAACAGAAATGGAAATGTGGAAGTAAGGGCAAGTAGAAGTGTAGGCACCTAAATAAGCATAGGAGTCTCAGCAGTCACATAATGAATATCAGTCAAGAAGGAAAATATTTCATAAGAGGATGGAAGAAGATATACCTGATGTATCTTTGAAATTATAAACATGCATTGTTAAAAAAAAACGTATGATAAAATAAATAAACAAAGGTGTGAATGATGTAGAGTGTGGAGCAAGAAACACCGATGTCGCGTGAATGATATAGAGTGGGTAGCAAGAAACACCAATGTTGCATGGGAAGGGACTAGTGGTGAACAAGAAACATTAGTGTTCCACAGGAAAGGATTAGGCAAGTCAAGAAGGAGAAACAAAGGTGAATAGAGAAGCAAATGAAAATAATCAAAAAGTTGGGGCACTTCACGAAAGGCAAAGCATGGAGGCAAATTCAGTTTTGAATGAAATGAATGATTAAATGTATTCATGCGTTCATCAATAAATAATCAAAGTTCAAAGAAAACTTAAATAGTGATATATAGTGTATATATATCATTTTAGGAATCAAGATGGTAGGTGGGTAAAGATAAAACTATCTTTGAGAACATCTATTATTTGTGCGATGAACTCATATTCGAGCCTACCAATAGTTTCCTTTAGACTTTGTATACCATCTTGATTCTTAAAGTGATATATACACTGAATATCTATTTGAGTTTTTTTGCCATATGTACTTTGATTGGTTGTTTATGAATACGTGGGTCCACCTGGTCCTTCACTTCATATGAGGTTGAATTTGCCTCCATGCTTTGCCCTTTCGAGAGATTCCCTAACTTTTTTCATTGCTTTTATTTGCTTCTCTGTTCACTTTTGTTTCTCTTGCTTCACTTGCCTCGTACTTTCTTGTGTAACACTGATGTTTCTTGTTCCCCAGTTGTCCCTTCCAATGCAGCTTTGGTGTTTTTTTGCATGGATGTTCCTTGCTCCCCACTTTGAATCATTCATGCACCTTTGTTTGATTATTTCTCTTTGTTGCATCATGTGTTTTTCTCTCTACTAATGCATGTTTGTGGTTTTGGGGATACATCAAGTATGTCTAGTCTTCTTCTCTCCTCTTACTCATGTGGAATCTTTTCTTTCTTGACTGATACTCGTTATGCGTTTGAGACTCTTGCATTTATTTAGGTACCTACACTTCTGTTTGCCCTTTACTTCTACATTTCCTTTTCTAATTTTCTTTACTTTCAACATTCCCACTACTTATGAGCGGCACTCCTTGCCCTTTACTTCTACATCTCCATTTCTATTTTTCTTTACTTTAGACATTCCCACTACCTATGAGCAACATTTTAGGGAAGCAACCGAGTCTGCCTTGGTACTCATGAGTTTTCAAGCAGAAAATCAATGTGAGAGGTATTGACAATTGCTCATCTACTTCCGCACTGGGTGAGGCACTAATGAAGTCAAAGGTGTTTTTGTGGAGGTTCAAAGGCACTATGGCTGCCTTCAGCTTCCCTTAGCTGTTTAGCATCTCAGGACTCCAGCGTCCATAGTGCTTGTTGTGAGATGCTTTATATCATGTCCTATTATGCTCTGCTCTCGTTTCCCTGTTACACGGTGACCTGTTTATGTAGCCACATCATCCCAGAACTCTTGTTCTGTTCCACTCTTCTATTCCTCAACTAATTCTCTCCCTAGTATTTTCCCTTCACTCTTTAAATGCTTCCTGCTCCGACCTCTCGTGCCTACCATGTTCTTACCTCACTAGAGACCACGTTCTTAATCTTTGTGCACGCACTGCTTATTGGCGGGTTCCTTCATCAAGTTTCCTATTTCTCGCTATCGTTTGCATAGATGCACTCGTGTTTTCGAGTTCTTTACTAGTCTATTGGCTATGTTATTCTCAATTTGTTGGAATTATACCTTTGCTACTGATTATATTTTATATATTTTACCCAGATATGTTTAACATTACTCTAGCATTATGATTCATATACATATTACTTGTTCGATCATGTGCACTTTATATGAATTCTGGATAACCCGTTCCCGTAACTACTTTTGTTCTCGTATAGCTATATATCATGGTGCAGAACTAGCTCCAGTAGTTCTTGCTAGTAAACGAATCTTTCCGCATACAGGGATTGTCCTCCTGTTATTTGAAATGACTAGTACGGTAGGGGCAGTTTTCCTCATGTAGCCAAAGAATTGGTTTATCTATTTTACAATTAGTTGAGAGCATTCATGAGGTCGCCGTTTTCAAAACAGGAAAATGCTGAGCAATTCCCCTACTACTGTACAATTCGAGCTGAGGGAGATACGAAATTAACTTTCTGTTACGAGAATGGTGGAGATCGACGGAAATATGGGGAGGGAAGTCTTCTAGCATCTACCGCTGCAACCATTTCCTAGAGCGAGGCACTTCGCTACTGTTTAGGATGTCGTTCCACATGATGGGAATAGATTTCTGGGCCCTTTTGGTGGTTGATTCGTTACAAGCACCACATTTCTGTTATCTAAACCAGCAAACGCAAGACTTCAGAAGGGTCCCGGGCAGATCGTAGCGCCGAAAACCAATGTTCGATTTCTCCAATTAACTGCCTGTACATGAGCAATACCCACCCAGTATGAAATCTATGAAAGGTTGCCTCCGTGGTGACCATGTACTTGCACATGGAAACTCACAATATTGCATGTGGATCTCCTTTAGTTGATTTATTAGCTACAGTCGGATCTCTCTGGTTGTCAGTGTTTGGGAGCAGCCCGACAGATGATAGTGCTCGAGATGAACCCATATAGTAATACTTAGAGAAATTAACATTTAGAAAAATTTAAAAGAACTTATCCTCGAAAATTTATTAACTTTTCGATTGATATATACCGAATAAACTATTAAACTCGGTTAGTTCAATTTGAAAAAGTAATCAGGTAACACATAAAGAAAATAATAATTGAGAAAAGTCGAGAACATACTTTTGTCCGGAACATACTCGTTTTAGATATTTTTCTTTGATTACTCGCGTTTCAGAGTCATAATACTCATCCTATGTGGTTGCAAAAGTTATTCTAGTCACACTTGCGGAATTTTTAATCTTCAAGTACATTATATAAAAAACTTAGTTCATGGCAAATAAATTCAGAATATACAAACGTAAACGAAACTAAGATTCCGAAATCACAAGATGAGTCGACTCTTTTTGAAATTGATGATTTTGAGTAGTTACAATTGAATGAAATTTGTATGAAGGAGTTCACGGCAAATAAATTCAGAATATACAAACGTAAACGAAACTAAGATTCTGAAATCACAAGATGAGTCGACTCTTTTTCAAATTGATGATTTTGAATAAATACAATTCAATGAAATTTGTATGAAGGTAATTTAATCATTGAAGGGTATTCGATCAACTAGAAATCAAGTAAGTTTATGGTGGATTGAATGAAATGTAGATAGGCATTGATACCAAATATATCTTTTGGTCCGAATCTCTCTTGAATATCAAAATCATATAAATAAATAATCTCGTTATACTATAACTTTTGTCCATGTAATAGTTGTAAATACACAATTTCAATTAAGAAAAATTCAGTAGGTCTAATATTAATTCGAGATTATTACATACAAACAAAGAACATCGTTCTCTTTAGGGAATTGTTATTGCCACCCATGACAAAACCAAGACAACATCCCACCACACCTTGCTCGGCTCTAGTATCGTGTTGCCTTTTGCCCTTTGTCCACCTTCGGCTTGACATGGGTGGCAATATTCATTCCCTTCTTTTAACCCTTCGTTAACCCTTCCTTTCTTTAAACCCTTCGTTTTTCCTACGCAGTCGCCTCTTTTCTTTTAACTCCCTTAATATAGTTAAATAATACAATTATTATTGTTGGTTGGATTAGTTTAATTAGAATATAAAATATTCCGTTATACACTTGGGATTACGGAGGTATATTTTATAGGAAATTGTTCAATAGATAGGACTAGCATTTAACAATAAAAATTTTCATGAACATCTTGTTTTTAATAGTTAGATAATTTTATTTATTTGCTTATTAATTTAGTGTTAATAGAAAAATAAAACCCAACTTCCGTATTCTATATACTGGAGAAAATTTCTCAACATCTTGATTTCTAAATTTTGAAGTGAATGGACTACTTATACTCCATAATATAAATAATAATTATTACTATTTAATTTATATTATTTATAAATCATCCTCCAATAGAATTTCCAACTACAAATCATAAAGTCTAAAACAAGAACCTTAAAACTCCTCTAAAGAAGCTTCTTTATTTTAACCGTAAACCTTACACTCTTTTAAAGAAGCTCAAAGTAGAGTAATATTATCATGATCTACTTCTCAATAAGATGATATGAAATATTCAGGTAATACGACAACTTATACTTAGAAATTTTTTTTACCACCAAATAGTTGAAATTCCAAACATATTCAAATAAAGAAATAAATATAAAAATTAGTATAAGTTTAATTAGTTATAAACTTTGACGCATCGCTAATAGGACCTGATATGTAATAATCTCACATGATGTTGAATAGCGCAATATGAACCTAGAATCTTCATCATATGTTAGTATGTCCATCCAGCTACAGTTCCTTTATAAATTTTTATAAAAATACCAGAAATTAAAGTTAAAAAATATCCATAAAAAAATTACAAACACACTTTCCAATCAATATATTCAACTTTCATTTACTTCCACATTATATATTGGTACTGTATATTTTATATTTGTAAAAGCTAAAATAGAATATTTTCTTGGAGGTCCATTCATGATGTGAAAGCATATCAACCTATCAATCTACATATGATACCTTCTTTATCTTAGCATTTAATTCTGTATATACATTTAAATGAACCAACTTATTACTTACTACTACACTTGATTCGTCTAAGAAATATAAAAGTTGCTTGAGACTAGAGGGAGGTAGTCAAAACTTCTTCAACTATAATTATTTACATTTCTTGGCTACGCATTTGATTTGGATTTCTTAAAGATGACCACCAAAATTGATTTATTTGTACCAATTATATATTTAGCATTAGAATTAAAATTTAAAAATTTAAACATATAATTATTTAAATATAACATTTGATTTTGATATCTTAAAGTTGAATACCAAAATTGATTTATTTCTACCAATTATATATTTAGCATCAAAAGGTATTTAAAACCACGTAGATGATAATTAGTTGCTCAAGATTCTTGCAAAGCCTTCTTTTATGATGAACTTCAGTTTATTGCTAAATGTGAGTGGATCTTTTGCACTAAAGGACATGGATGATTAACTAAGAGGTAATACACAAACATTGGTAGAAGAGTGCTCTTATTTTCATATATATGATGTATTTATTTGCCTTTAAAGATCAACATGAACCCTTATTTGGTTCAAAGTTGCTAACTAATTTGAATAAGTATTGGATCAATTAATTATGTATTTCAGGTACAAATAAAATTTTCTTTGATTTTTTTTAGCACATCTATGAGTCCAGGAGAGAGAGACAAGTAGTAAAAAATGATAGAGTTATTGTTCTCTCTTTTTGTTTTGTAGAATTGAAGATACAATACTTGAGTACATTTTCATTCATTCCAAAAATGATCTTTAGAATGATAATGATGGGAAGGTTTTTATAAACTTTAGATTTGTTGGTAACTCAAAAAAATTCTAGGTAGTAACGTATGGTTGAAGATATATTCACCTCTTATATGCAAACTAATTTCATAGTTTTGGCCTACATATGGAGGACGAATGACTATTACAGATGGTACTCTTGGCTTGATCCATACCATATGTCATAATCCCCAATTCCTTGCAATTGGCTGCTTAACACTTTGCACACTTGCATACTTTGCACTTTCTTCCCTTTGTTTCTTATAATGTTATCCAAGTTTTGGATTAGATGTTTGCACAAGAAAATACCACAAATTTGATATCATTAGATGATATCCAATTTGTGTTAAGCAAGCAAAATTTTAAACTTCCTTCCCAAAAATGCGTAACTCAAAGTGATAAAAGTAAGATGCATCTCATATAATAACAAAGTCTAAATTTGAAGACAAGGTAACTTGAAAAAAAATGGTACAACTTTATGAAGAAATGCTAAAACTTTATAATATATTGTAAGTTAGGACAAATTAGAATTTTCAACAACAATAGTTGTACCTAATCAAATTTTAATTCAGCATAATCTTCAGAAATTAAAAATCTCTCTTTACTCTAAACTTTTGATACCTTAAACAAAGTTTGCCAAAAAAGAAAAAGAAAAAAACACAATCTGGCTAAATTAAAAAGCTTTATTGAGATCCTTGATATTTTTATCTACTTTTTAGTGACAAGAAAATTATATTTGGAGTATTTATTTGGTAAATTATATACCTATATGTTTTTCAGTCTCTTACTACGTACTTTGAAAGTACATTGAGCTATTCTCATAAAACTAGGGACAAAATTTAGAGCACTAGTCTAATATAGTATGGTATTGGAAATTCTCAAGGATATCATTTGATTAATATGATCATTTCATACAAAATCAACTTTCATAAAAGCCTTCTTACATACTGGCAAACTTCCATATAAAGTTATTATCCAATTTTGGAAGACCCCATTACAAAAAAAAGGTTTTTAGATTTATTTGGTTGCCATATATTATTCTATAATTAATTTTCAGCTACTTTGCTAGAATACATGATAGAAAATTATATTTGAAATAAAATGTACATCTCAATTTTTGCAAAAAGAAAGGAAAATATGCTAAGATGCCTAGCATGGCTATATGACTGTATTTTCCTAGCATATACATAGTTGAATTTTGATTTATATAAGGTATTTATCTTAGATAGTTAAAAATTTAATGACATCATGACTTCATTTTTAATATCTACAAGTAGTATCCCAACTAAATGTCTCAACATTTGTTGGGAAGTTGAGAATAGTATAAACAAAGAGAATCTTAAGTTACCACAACTTAAGTATAGAGTTTCAGTTATGAGGACTTCTTTTCTTACTTTAGCCTCAACTATGATGATGATTGGTCAAACTATGAAAAAGAGTGGAAGTTGAATTTTGATCACAAGAGTTTGAGGATTTTAAGGACAAAGATACTAAAAGTGATGCTCAATCTCCAATCATCAATATGTTCATCTTCTTAATTTGATACTCTATACCTAAGTAGCAATAATAAATTTATTTTATTCAACATCATCATCAACCTTCTGAACTTATTTTGATATCCTTTCACAAGATATTAATTAGGGAAAAGACAGAATAATCTCCTTAGACCCGTACTTGCATACTTGTATGTACCAAAAGTGATATAAGAGCTAAATCCCTTACACCAAAGTCCTTATTTGAATTTGAGTTCCAAATCTATAGAATCCCACTCTAAAGATCTTAAATTACTTTTTTCTCTTGTTCAACCACCATCAAAATCAATTATTGCTTATTTTTTCATCTCTAATGATCCAACATTCTATAGATTATGTGATATGCAATTAAAAAATTTAGAATGGTCTATTCTAGCAATTATCTTTAATATCATATATTAACTATGTGTCTTTTGACTTGGACCAATGAACAATACTAAGATCAATCTAAGACATAAAATTTTCTATGGTTCTTAACTTGCTTATTGCAAAGCAAACATGGTTTAACTATTGTACTTGGATTTTTTGTGCATAAAACCCTATTTTATGCATATAAAGTCATAAAGAAGAATGCTAAAACACTTTGCTATGAACCATATTTTGTGGTCATGATTGAAAATTTAAAATCTTAAATGGAATTTAATTGCAAAAGTAAAATTTCTCACTTATCCTTTTTATAGTATCATACAAATCACTCAAATTAAAATTTGTGCAACTATAATTATAGGATGCATTGGACTTATATATAGCAATTGTGATATGAAAACTAAAGGGCCTTGGGTTTTTGGGAATTTTCTCATAAGATTTTGATAAAATCCAGAAACTCAAATGATTTCTTACCATACTTTGTAATTTGCAGAATGATAGAGTAATTTGGCCAAATCCCAAGATGTATGTGCTTTGTATCAAATACAGAGGTAATAGAAAACTATATTAATTTGTAGAATAGAAGTATCAATGAAAATTTATACTCTAAAAAATTGGAGTATTAAATATGAATTATAGAACTTAAATCTTGTAACAAACAACAAAAGTTTGAGTTTTTTTATTGGATTAGTTTGTATATTCAAACTGATTTCATGGAAATTACATCAATTTCTGGTAATGTGCCATCTCAATTTTTAGAATTCTACGATATGAAAGAAAAACATTCCAAGATAGTTGTCACGTCATTTGTAGTGTCGCATCTAGATTGCTCGGACACTGGAGTTCCAATGATAGTAGTTAGAGTTATTTCAACAATTCCTCAAAGACTGCTTTCCGACGGTCAGATTTTGTGTTTGGGGTATTGACTTCACGGTGGGGCCCATCGTCCTTTGCACCATTTGCACCGTCGAGTGTGCCATCAGTGGGACCGTTAGGGTTTCAAAGCTAGCTCAAGTCCAGGGAGTATAGTTTTGAAGTGAGCTCTAGAGAGCTCACTTCTCTGATGTTGAGCTTTCGAGTTCTTGGCTATGTTGGACAAAGGCCGGCAAACATCACCTTGAATCTCTATACTTGAGTGGGTGTGGCTTGACTGTAATCAGTGCCCAATTGTTGGCAATTTATAGAGTGACAGATCAAGTATTGTTCTGAGTTGAGTTGAGTTGAGAGTGGTAAGCAATCCGATTACATCAGAGAAGTTAAGTCAAGGGGAAATCGGGTGCAAGAACTTTGAGTGTTGGTGGTATCTCCAAGCTCGGTGGATCGTTGATAGCTCAATTCAAGTTCAGTGTTTCCCTAGTGTGCAGAAGCTCGTTCAATTGATGTAGATTTGGCAGTTAGGCAGACGGTGTGCGGAAGCGCTGGCCAAATTTTGAGCAAAGAAGGAGCAAATTTCGAGTAGTGGTTGCAATTTTGAGTTCAAGAGGTGAAAGCAAGACCAATTTGCTGCGAGTTGGGCTCAAAAAGTCAAATTGAAGGTGGAGTTGGGAAGCTATTCTCATGAATTTGTGATTTGGAGAAACCTATGTTGTCAATTTGGCTCGAGTGGAAAGTTAGCGGGAGATTTGGCAGACAGCCAAATTTAGGGTTTACGTAAGATTTTACATCAGATTTTGGTTGGAATTTACGTCAGATTTTGGCCAGATTTGGAGGAATTTTGCTAGTTTGGAGGACTTTTGCAAGTTTGGAGAAGTTTTGCCAATTTTAGAGGAGGTTCAAAGTGGCAAGAAGAAAGGCCTCATTTGGCTGAATTTTGGTGTTTAGAGGCATAGGGATGTGGGCTATGAGAGGCTATGAAGGGCCAGCAAGCCAGCTTGCTGGCATGAGGCTAGCTAGTTTAGAGTAGATCTTGGTCATTGGTTGGCAAAATCTGCCTTTCCTACTAGATTATGCGCAACAGGGTTTGACCCCTAGATCTCTTGTTCTTAGACTGGTGCCCTAGCCAACTGGTCCACCCTCACTTGTTGTCCTAGTGACTATGCCCCTGTTATCTATACACATGTAGCTTTGGCTAGGAGAGGTAGTTTGATCGCATTCTTGGTGATCTTGGTAGCTTAGGACTTAAATACAAACTTCTCTTATGTCAAATGCCAAATGGTAGCAGAGTCAATCCCGTGTTGTGTTATAAGATGGAGGGTTTTTGTTTAGATTTCTTGTGATTGGACCCCCTCCATTCTCTACTTCCTATTTGTGCATCACGTTTGTGTGAGGTGCCCTGACTTTTGAGCATTGGTGCTCTGGTGTGCTCTCGTTGGTGAGGCTGGAGTGATGACTAGTCAGACTACCTTTGTTTCTCTCCGGTGAGGCAAGAAGTGATGACTTGCAGATCGTGAGAGTGCGTGTTATGATGGCAGGTTACAGGTTGCACTTTCCCCTAATGTAGTTATCTCGGTTAGAGTTATATTAGTGGATGATGCTTAGTTGGTATTGGCACTTGGTGGTGTTGGCACTTGCAGTTGCAATTGGTGGTTTGGGTTTGCTGTTGTGGTTACTTTGTCACGACAGAGTTTTTTGGAGATTCTAGAGGAGTTAGCTTTGTAGTACGCAGTGGGTTTACTTGGAGTGGTGCTCAGCTTGTATCTCAGGTCCCAGTGAGAGAGGAGATTGACTCTGAGTTGGAGTTTGATACAAGAGCTGATTTAGTTGAAAGTGCACTTGGTGTGTCCGCACCGTTTTTGTGGGACATGGATGAGATTTATGGGGCTTCCAAAGGCCCTAGGCGTTACTCTAGTACAGTGGGTACCATTGAGTTGGATGACTTCATCCAAGAGTTTGATAGTTGGTGTGATCTGCAATAGATGCGGAACCCGACTTTGTTCACACCCTTCATGGCATGGAAGAGGTTGTTTTAGCATTTAGAGGGTCCGCCGATGGATGACTACCATGAGTTCAAGAGAGCTCATTTGGAGGAGATTGAGTTATGGAGATAGTATTGGTCTCCACACTATGTCTCCATCACTTCAGGCTCGGTGGCCAAGAGTAGATCAGCTGTACCTACAAGTTCTAGCTCGAGTAGTGTGGGTAGCGCTAGTGGAGGTGCACTAGTTGGAGATAGTGCTACTACGAGTGGAGGTACCATTGTAGGAGGTGGTGTGGTACCGGGGTTTAACTCCATGGTGGAGTTCTTCTTCTGTTTGAGGCAAAACTACCAAGGAGTGCGGATTGACAAGTTGAGGAGCTTGCAGGAGTTCCAATGGAAGGCTGGAGAGAGCCTACGTGAGGCATACACTCGCATGAGGCGGCTAATCAATTTCACTCAGGGAGTTATTGAGGCCCAAGCAATCCAGTTTTGGTATGGGATACTGGACAAGGAGTTGAGACGTAGAGTTTGTGATGCTACATTGTTGTAGGCTACTTCACCCACTTTGGCAGTAGTATTTGGTTTGGCTGAGCATATTGAGCTCAATATGGTGGAGGAGAGAGTGGTGACATCTGGATTTGGTAGGGAGACCTCATCCACGGCTGTGACTTCTTCTAGAGTGCAGCAAAGTGCACCACGCCCTGTTGGTTTTTGAGGATAGGGTGGACAGCCCAAATCCTATGGAGCGAGTGGAAGGCCTAGTGGAGTTAGACCCTTACCCTCATTTTTGAGTCAGCAGCAGCCAATGAGTGGTGGTGTTGCTTGTTGGACTTGTGGTGGACCTCACCATAGGAGAGAGTGTACTTAGGGCAGCGGAACTAATATCTTTGGTGCATCATAGCCACCACAGAGGCAATGTGAGCATTGCCACAGATGTGGTCACACTAGTGACCGGTGTTTTGACCTACACCCGGAGTTACGGAGTGGTAGGGCTGCTATGGAAGGTAGTAGAGGAGCTCTAGTTCATGGAGGACAAGGTAGTAGAGGTGGTGGTAGAGGATCTACACCTAGTAGGGGTGCAATACCTACACTTACTTCTGACACAGCTATGGCTACTCGGATTGAGCAATTGGAGTAGAGATTGGCTAGTATGGCTATTGCTCAAAGGAGATCAGATTCGGGTGCTAAGGCTTCCACCTCATATACTGGTGATAGAGATGCTTTGGACTTCATGTGCGGAGCAGCACAAGTGGATGCATCTACAGCAATGACTAGGAGTGCAGTACGTGCTCCAGAGCCTAGAGGAGCATCAATGGAGTTGGACCCGCAGAGAGGAGAGGTTGGGAGACAAGTCAGACTTCCCCAGTCTTTCACACTATGTGAGGCATTATAGACAACATCCATGGTTCCTAGACGTCCCAATGTAGGTGTGGTAGGTGGTGATGGAGTACATGATGGACTACTTGCTAGTCAGCCACCTACTACTACACAGACTGAGTCTAGCATGATGTTGGGGGCGGCTTAGCTGATTATGCGGCATCCTTTGTTTTTGGCCAATGATATGTTTACATTGGGAGTTGATCCAGCCCCAATATTCTAGTTGGTTGCCACGTTGTGTGAGAGTAGGGATGGTGCAGTTCCTACTACTAGAGCAGAGGTGGTTGGTAGTGGAGCGGACTTGGTTGAGGAGCATGGGATCCGTTTAGCGACCAGTGGTTTATGGCAGGCAATAGCGGCTAGATTGGAGGAGTTGCCAACTAGACTGGCCTTTGAGAGAGCACGGTTCACACTTGGTGTTGTCCTATTGGATAACTAGAGGGGGATTTTTTGTTTGGTGGGACCTTTAGGGAAGGTCTATACACCATAGAGAGTCTTGTTAGATTGGTGCGCAACCCCTTATGTTGGGGAAGGCTGTAGTTGTCGGTCTGGAGTTATGGAAGACCGATGTGGAGAGGTGTCCATTTCAGATCCAAACATCTCTAGGTGGTGGTTTGACACAGTACATCACACGTGGAGAGCTTGTTGTCCAGGTTCAGTCTGGTCATCCGACTGATAGCTCGGTGGTGAGAGCTCAAGCTATTGCGACAATAGCTGAGTCATATGATGTGCTAGTTGGGGGAGTAGTGTTATACCCCATGGGTTTCAGCATTGACTATTGGGAAGAGACAACCTCTTATAGACCTGGTTGGTAGTCTGGTGAGGGACAGGTATGTTGCCTACTAGTACGTTTCAATAATGGCAGTCTTGGCTCACTATAGTCCGAGACCATGGCAACATCAGTTTTAGCTTTTAGTGGTGCAGTTACTTGGCCTGGTGACTTGTTGGTGTGGAACACCCATGCAGAGGATACTCTAGTACTAGAGGAGATCACTCGACTTTGGAGTACGAGTGGGATTGTTCCATCCACCTTGGATGTTCCATTGTGGAGTTCAGAGGAGGCATTGCAGCAGCATGCAAATAAGGTGGTGCAACAAGCTTGGAGTGGAGCCTTTGTACCATCAAGAGATGAGTGTGAGGATGAGCTGCCAGAGTCACTTACCTTGACACCTCTGGATACCACACTCATTGCTTGGCAGTATCCAGTAGAGAGGATATGCCTATTGGAGTCGTTTGGTGGGATCAACATTGGACTAGTTGCGGTATTACAGGTGGGTATATGAGTACAGAGGTACTTGTATGTAGAGAGAGATGAGACTGCTTGGCAAGTCTCTCTACATCATGTGGCATACTTGGCCTATCGATATCCGGAGTTATTACCGATATCAGTAGTTAGAGGTTACCAGAAGGCCCTACCAGGAGACATTTCCTTACTGGGGGCGCATGACCTAAAGAGACATGGGCATATTCACTTGGTGATTTCTGGATGGCCATGTGTAATACTCCGAGGACAAGAGAAGAAAGAAAACACAGATTGCACACTCAAACATTCGATGCCCCAAGGGAACACCTTCTCTTTATTATATAGACAAAGAGGATCTCCTCCGAGGAATCTCCACCATAGGATTAGGGACACAGATAGGTGACATGTCAGCAAGCTCCACCCTTGGATTACTTACTTGGATGGGTGACCTGTCTGGTCTAGGTCCTATCTGGTTGGTCAAACCAGCTTTGACCGGAGGGAATCTTTTAGGGAATCTTCTTGTAGGAATCTCAGAATCACATGAGTAAGGTACCGTTGGAAAGCTCTCAACGAGACCAAGCAGGGGGAGGGGAGGCCAACCTTTCCTCCATTGGGGGGGGGGATCTGCACATTTTCGAGGCCTAATTCATCCGTTTAGGCCTCCGAAATTGCCTTCAAAGATTTCAGACATATTTTGGTTCCTACTCTATTAGTAGAAGTCCCCTTTTGGAGATACTTCTTTCTGATCTATTTAGTCCATCATGTGTAACATCCTTCCAGATGTTACCAAACCAATTTTCACCTTTAAATCATATGTCTAGCTATTGGTTCTAAGGTTCTCAAGTCTATTTTGGTTTCTACCCTATTAGTAGAAGTACTCTTTTGGTGATACTTCTATCTGATCTATTTTGACCATCATGTATAACATCATTCTAGATGTTACCAAACCGAATTTCACATCTAGATCATATGGCTAACCCTTGGTATTACACCATGTCAGGGACATACATGTGCTGGTAGAGGATTGGGTCTTCAGGATCCTTGTTTTGGTGTGTTTTGGGAGATGTTACGGATACTACAACATCTCCAGGTTTATTAGTCTGTTTCTCCAGCTTACCTTTTGGAGACCGTTCCTTTGATGGGTGATTCTTGCACTAGAGTGGTGGCGAGTACACATCAGGTCCATTCTTGGATGGGACTTGTTGTATTGTTAGATGCAGCCAGAGTGGGATCACGGGCTTATTGTCTTTGTCTTTGGTGGACAAACCTCTTACCCAGAGAGGTTCTACAACGTGCTTATGATGGGATTCAGTGACTTGACCACATCCTTGTTGATGATATCTTGGATGTTGGGCGTCATTCTCAAACAATGGTAATGATTGATAGGTCACCTATGGCAGTGGTGAACCTAGTTGGACAGCCTTGAGCTGCATTTCCCACACTCATGAGTTTCCTAGACTCTCATGCTTTTCAAGAGGAAGGACCTAGACTTGTTTGGGACTCACAGTTATAGCAATTGGTGGAGCCCAACGCTGATGAGAGAGAGCGGGCAATGAGTTTTTGGACTAGTATTACCGCTGCTCCAACAATGTCAGAGGCATCTAGGCGTCAGGTGTTAGGTCAGGCTATGGACCTGAACTGTTTGACCTGGATTGTGAGCCTTAGCTTGGCAGAGCAACGTAGGATGCACTTGATAGGCATCACCACTCAGACACTTGTGAACCATGTGCCTATCGAGATGATTCAAACATATGTTGGGGGCGAAGGACCGAGTGGACATGGTATTCTTGGGACACATCTAGTAGCTACTAGGGAGAGTGGTCTACTTGGAGTCCATCCAGGTGAGCGTGTGCTACTTGGATTACACCCTTGGTCCACATGGGATGCAACTAGAGGATGTGTGGAGCTTGCAGCCAAAGTGGAGGGAGTTTTTCATACAGAGGTTGGGATCTTTAGTGGTCGGGAGCATGCCACTATTGCTCCCAAGGGCCCAGTGTAGCAGCCAGTCAGTACGTCTTCCACTCCTACTATAGTTACAGAGGATACTTGGGAGCTAGATCTTGGACCCAAGCTTATTGGAGAGGAAAGACAGAGGGTTTGGAGGTTCTTGAGGAGTCACACGAGTTGTTTTGCCTTTAGTATGAAGGATTTGGATGCTCTAAAGGGACCTGGTATACGGATTGAGCTGACTAGCGACACACTAGTTTTCCCATGTCCTTATCAATATAGTGATATGGAGAGGACATTGATTCAGAGCCGAAGTAGTGACCTTTTTGAGGCTGATTTGGTAGAGATTTCACATGGAGAGTATGCATCAGCGATAGTAATGCCAGCCAAGAAAGATATGCATGGCAACTATACAGATAGGCGGATGTGTGGAGATTACCGTCCTATCAACCAACAGACCAGGGCTGATTGATATGGCATGCCTACACCGGAGGAGATTTTTGATGCGATTGGGCATGCAAAGGTCTTCAGTACTTTGGATCTTTGAGCGGGATATCATCAGTTGCCAATCAGGGCGGAGGATAAGTCCAAGACAAAATTTTGGGCTATTGATTCTCACGGCAAGGATGTGTTATATCAATGGAGGTTCTTACCATTTGGGTTAAAGAATGCTCTTGCTGAGTTCCAGAGGATCATGGATAGGATCCTAGCTGGATTGGATTTTGCTCGGTGTTATATTGATGACATTTTGGTTTATAGCACTACTATGGAGGAGCATGAGAGACAATTGTTGGAGGTGTTTGAGAGGTTGAGATCTCATGGACTCAAATTACTTCTTGGGAAGTGTAGGTTCTTCCATGAGCAGGTTAAGTATTTGGGTCACACTATCTATCCCGGAGGACTTGGTGTTCAACAGACCAAGGTGGAGGCTATTGCACGTATTCCTCAACCTACGGATGTGAGCAGAGTGCGAGCATTCCTTGTGTTGGCAAACTTCTATCGCCGCTATGTTAGAGGATTTAGTGCCATTGCCAAGGCCTTGATGAAGCTGACCAATCTTACACAAGAGTGGTGTTGGGGAGATGAGCAAGAGAGAGCTTTTGTAGAGCTCAAGGAGAGGTTGACATCTGCTCCTATTTTGAGGAGACTGATCAGGGGATGACCATTTCAGGTTCATACTGACTGGAGTATGTTAGGGCTTGGAGCGGTGCTCACCCAACATGATGATGAGGAGAAGGAGTTTGTGGTGGCCTATGCTAGTCGCTCCAACAATTCAGCGGAGGCGAAGTTTAGTTCATATGAGGGAGAGTGCTTAGCAGCAGTTTGGGCAGTAGCACATTTCCGATGTTACCTATTTGGTAACCCCTTCACTTCATCACTGATCATCAGCCACTGAAGTGGTTGATGGAGTCCAACAAGCTTTCAGGGAAGCTTGCACGATGGGCTCTGATTTTACAAGAGTATGATTTCACGGTTGTTCACAGACCTGGAGTGGTGAACCATGATGTAGATAGATTGAGTAGAAACCCATGTCCCAAGTAGCAGGATCAGACCGGAGCACGTTGGCATGGTGAGACAGATGAGGAGATGGTGCCAGGTTGGCATGCATCGGCCTTTCTGTGTATATTTGTAGAGGCTTTGGTGGTATCTCTCTCAACGCATACAGGAGGAGTTATTGAGGTCACAGATCCAAAGAGTGAAGATATTGGTACAGTTCAACGAGATATTCATGATGATGTCTTAGTGATGGACTATCTTGGCACTGGTGTTGTGGGTAGCACAATTTGGGCCAAGGAGAGAGACCATGTTCTTCAGCGAGCCAAATGGTTCAGATTGGAGGGTAGACACCTTTTGCGTGTATGGGAGGATGGTAGAGTGCGAGTAGTACCACTTCCATTTCAGAGACCACAGTTGGTCCGTCATGCTCATGAGGAGCTAGGACATTTTGGAGTAAAGCGTACGTATAGCTTACTCTAGAGTCATTATTGGTGGCACGGTATGCAGACCGAGGTACAATAGTTTGTTGCTAGATGTGTGGTTGGTGACCAAGTTAGAGCATCATTCAATGCTCCTATGCCACAGTTACATCCATTACCTATCATGGGATTGGGTTACCGTTGGAGTTTGGACTTTGCCGGACCTTTACCGTTGACTGTGAGACATCATCGGTATGTTTTGGTGATGGTGGAGCACTTCTCCAAGTGGATTGAGTTGGTGGCACTTCTTGACAAGTCTAGTGAAGGGACAGCTTACTCATTCCTGGATCGAGTTCTTAGTCATTTTGGTGCACCAGTTGAGGTTTTGATTGATCAAGGGACAGAGTTCTTGGAAGAGTTTTAGGTCTTGTGTGACAAGGCTTTGATTGATCATTGTACTACATCCCGAGATCACCATGAGGCAAATGGCTTAGCAGAGAGAGTGGTTCAAACGGTGAAGAGAGGATTGCAAAAGTATGGTTTGCAGAGAGGCCACTTGGGAGATTGGGATCTCCAGTTACCTTGGTTGGCTATGGGCTATCGGTTCAGCCGGCAAGCCTCCTTAGCATCCTTCTCTCCATACTTTCTACTCTACAGACGAGATCCAGATTCACTTGTAGCCATTTGTTGAGATGCTACTATAGTTTTGGACTTGGATGACCCCGATGTATGGATGAGCACATGTTCTCAACGAGCAGAGATCTTTTGGAGAGTGATGCCAATGGCCTTTGAGAACTTGGCAATTGCTCAACATAGAGATAATTTACACTATGCTACCATTTGAGGAGGAGTTTATAGACCCTTGATCTGTTGATTTCATCCAGGAGACTATGTATATCTACAACAGACAACATCAACGACACTTGATGTTTTGACAAGCCACACTATCTTGAAAGTGCGTGAGGTTTTGCCATCTGGAGTCCTTGTGTTAGAAGAACGTGATGGTGTTGTTTGGAAGGATCATGTGCAAAATTGTGCACCATGCCACCTCCCAAACATTGATGGTACTATGGACCCAAGTTTGGCACTTGTACGTGCAGGCTTGAGGTGTATGTTATGTGGCTCTTCGAGTGTAGCTGCTACTATGTTAGTGTGTGATAGCTGTTCGAGAGGATGGCATATGGCATGTATGACTCCTCCACTCACAGTGGTTCCTCAGGGACAGTGGTTATGTCCTAGATGTATTTGACCTATAGCTAGTTCATTCTTTATATGGTATAGATTGCAGAGAGGCGACTAACGATGAGGCTCCATAGCACCCGGCCTCTTGATCTTTGCCCATTATAGGGTATACCATATACTTAGAGTAGATGGCTATCTGGAGTTAGAGGGACCTAACCGCCAGCTAGGGAGGCAATTGTGACACTTTAGAGTCTATGTATGACTTATGTGTGAGTTGTGCTTCTATAGTGTATGATGTTGATAGCGATGTATGTTGTGTAGCGATGTATATACTCACGATAGCTGTCACGTCATTTGTAGTGTTGCATCTAGATTGCTTGGACACTGGAGTTCTAGTGATAGTAGTTAGAGTTATTTCAGCAATTCCTCGGAGACTACTTTCCGACGGTCAGATTTTGTGTTTGGGGTACTGACTTGACGGTGGGGCCCACCGTCACTTTGCACCGCTTGCACCGTTGAGTGTGCCATCAGCGGGACTGTTAGGGTTTCAGAGCTAGCTCAAGTCCAGGGGGTATAGTTTCAAAGTGAGCTCCAGAGAGCTCACTTCTTTGATGTTGAGCCTTCGAGTTCCTGGCTATGGTGGACAGAGGCCGGCGAGCGTCACCTGGATTCTCTATGCTTGAGTGGGTGTGGCTTGACTGTAATCAGTGCCCAATTGTTGGCAGTTTATAGAGTGATTGATCAAGTACTGATCTGAGTTGAGCTGAGTTGAGTTGAGAGTGGTAAGCAATCTAATTATTGTGGCACTTTAGAGTCTATGTATGACTTATGTGTGAGTTGTGCTTCTATAGTATATGATGTTGATAGCAATGTATGTTGTGTAGCAATGTATATATGCACGACATAGTAGTTTTATTTAAACATTTTAAGAAATTTCAAATTTTGAAAGAATATTCCTAATATACATTTGAATGATATATAATGAAAAGTAGCTTCATTTATGCATTACTTTTCTTTATTTCTTTTGTGCTTGTCTTCTCTATGCTAGGCATATAGATTTTAGAATAATCCTTCTTTTGTCTTTTATATTGATGTAATTTCTTGTTTTATTAATGTATCTAGTTTCCACTTTTTTTTGCTAAATTTTTCTTATAAATATTCTTCATTTTGCTTTAAGAGATAGTACCCAAGGAAAAAAAATGTTAGTTCTAATGACATTACAACACTTTAGTTTGAAGCATAATTGTTATTTTTTCACTTGTCTTTGTCTATGAAGAATAGATGATATATAATGGATGTTGTGAGGATTTAAAACATCTATATCATTTGGAGGAAGCTACTTATTAGTCAATGCACTATGTAGAGCGTATTATCATGGAAGAGAACTAGGACAAGGTTGATGTTTCTTCCAATTCAGCATTCATGGTGATTGGAAGAAAAACATCAGTTTTATATTATGTCAAAATGAAGAACATGAACTTGGAATTGCTTCCCTTAAAAATTGCAAATTTAAGTTGCAATAGAAAAGAAGCAAGTAAGATGTAAAGTGTATGTAGACTCAATCTCCCAAATACATTTTATGAATGTATGTGTCCAGTTGTGCTTGAATAAGAATATCCACATCATATAGTTTTTGAAATCAAATCATGTATTTATAGTATCTTTTGGATCTTTCTAATAAATTATGTTATTAGGATTGATTACATTTCAAAGTTATATTTTGGTAGGGCTCTTTTTTCTTGGAAATTTACTTGTTCATTATGCATTTAAATGTAATTCATGGAAAGTTTAATTTTTCTTTTTTTATTATCTATACATTTTATATCAACTTCTCTTAGTCTTGGTGTAACAGCATGGAGTTTAGCGACGTAGTTAGTAAGGCTAACAAAGTAGAGAATAAGCCAAATTATCCTAGAATATTCCAAAAGCATCTAGGAAGCTTCTTGGGAAGCTTCCCAACTACTTAACTTGTGCTCCAAGCAAGTAGCTTCTAGAAGCTTGTAACTAGCTTAACTTGCACGCCAAGTAGACGATTTCTAGAAGGAAGCTTCTTGAGAAGCTTCCTAGTTAACTTGGCTTGCACTCTAAGAAAGCGGCTCAAGGAAGCTTCTTGAGAAGCTTCTCAAGGGCCTTGTGTGCTACCTATAAATACCAAAGCCGAAGCTCATGCTAGACATTCGGAGTTTTTCCTCATTCAAATGTCCCAATTTGAGTTTCCATTCTCCTATTTCTCTCCTCGGTCTTGGTCTTTTACATTGGTATTAGAGCAAGAATGGGATGGATGGAATTTATGGACCACCAAATCCACTTCCGCCAAACCCTTGGGATTTTCATGTCCAGATATTACCCAAGCATTGTTTCACATAATTCATCACCTTGTGCTTTGGGCATGATTTTCTACATATGATCACCGTGTCTGAGGAATCCTTGATACTTCCAGTGGTAACTTATGGAGAACGGTGGACGTACTGCATCTATGTGTTAATCAATTAGATAAAGTGGGAGTAGTGGGATAGAATAGTAGCTATGGCGGCAATACCAAACATTATCCTTACGATGTAGCAACAAATTGAGCACCTTACTCGATTGCTGGATGAACAAGATCCGCAATGATGAGAATATATAGAGAGAGCGCCAATTCGAGATGGAGAAGATCACATTTGATTTCCAAAACCCAAGGTGTTTGAAAGTAAGAATCTTTTGGACACAATGGAGAATTTTGTGTTTGATTGCGAATGTTACTTTGAAGCAACCAATCTTCAAGATGAACGTAAATAGATTCTCTTGGCCTCTACCCAATTAGATGGTGTAGCAAAACTTTGGTGGCAATTTTGGGTAGAGCAAGCTAAACAACATATTGTTGCACTAATTTTGACATGGGCAGAGTTCAAGGATGCAATATTGGGTCGGTTTCAAACTATAAATGCCACTCATGCCGCACAAGATAAACTGGCGGAGTTGAAGCAAGTTGGCTTAGTAAGAAGCTACATCACACAATTTCAGAACATCATCATGCAGATTCCAAATATACAAGAAGGCAAAGTTTTGGATTGATTTGTGTGGGAATTGAAGTCACGAACCAAATTGGAGGTGACCATGCAAGAACCACAAAACGTAGAAGAAGCCATGCAATTGGTTGAGTGCTTTGATTCCTTGGTTGCAACAACTTGGTCTTGACCTCGACCTACACAAGGCCTACTAGTACACTATGCATGGGTGGAAGAACCGGCACCAATGGAGATTGATGCTATCCAATGGAGACCACTTGGTACAATGAATAGAGAAAGATTACAATAAAATGAAGGTTGTTTTTATTGTCGCCAAGTTGGACATCACATTGTTGAATGCCCACTTGAGAAAGGGCGACCTCAACAAGTTGCCCTGATAGAGATTGTGGAATAGAATGATCAAGGAAATGAGGAATCCCAGTAGGAGATTCCGAGCCACCTATTGGGAGCTTGATTAGTTCCAATAGGATTGAAGGCTCAACTAATGCAAGTTTGCTTCACTTGCAAGGTACAATATCTAATCGAGATTGTAGGATTTTGGTTGATTCTAGAAGTTCAGAGAATTGCATGTCTATGCAAGTAGCAAAGGAATTGGGTATTCCTATCAAGCTAGTGTTTGGAAGTAGTTTGATGATGGCGGATGGTAGAAAGGGTTCTGCATTCCGCACCTCACATCCTATTACCTTCAAGTTTGGGAAGGAGTATTTGGAGTGTATGAGGTTTGTATTGGCACCTCTACACTATGATATCATTCTAGGTCTACCTTGGCTTGAACATCAGAAGGTTCAAATTGATTGGACCTGATGACAAATTCAAGTACAACACAAAGGTAGGAATTTCCGATTAGGTTGTCTGGCACCTTTGAGTAAGATACCTAAGAATAGTCAGTCCCAAGATGGGAAGTTTGTTGAGAAGATAGCCATAGAGCAAATCTGGAAGGGAGATGAGTCCCAAGATGGGAAGTTTGCCAAGAAGGCAACCATGGAGCAAGTTTGGAAGAGAGATGAGTCCCTGGAAGAGAAGTTTGTTAGTAAAGCAGCCATAGAGCAAGCTTTGGAGGAAGATAAGTCTATATTTGCGGTGTGATCAAGCCGATTGCACAAGAACAATCTAAGGAGGGCTAAGAGCCTCATCAAGCAATGGTTGAGTGGATAGTTGAAGAGTTTGTGGACATGTTTTTGGATGATCTGCCAAAGGGATCACCCTCCGATTGAGGTATGCCCTTCAAGATAAAATTATTGCCAGGGAGTACTCCAGTGAGTAGACCAATCTATTGGCTCTCACCAAAGGAGTTGCGAACAACACTTATAGAGTTGTTGGAGACGGATTTCATACGATATAGTACCTCTCCTTGGGGAGCACCGGTACTATTTATTCCAAAGAAAGATGGAGGACTTCCTTTTTGTATTGATTACTGTGGGCTCAATAATAAAACCATGAAGACTGCATATCCCTTGCCTCGGATCGATGAACTACTTGATCAACTAAGTGGAGCACACTACTTTTCCAAGCTAGATCTTTGTAGTGGCTATTGGCAAATTCCTATTGAAGGAGAGGACGTGCAAAAGACTACCTTTTGCACAAGGTATGGGTATTTTGCGTTGAGCGTTCTACCTTTTGGACTCACTAATGCTCTAGCGGTCTTCATGGATCAGATGCATTGGGTGTTGGATGGACTATTGGATTGGTCTGTAGTGTTGTTCTTAGATGATATCTTAATCTATAGCAAGACAAAGGCAGAACATGTGAATCTTGTGCAAGAAGTCCTAAGACGGCTACAACAATGGAAATTTTATTGCAAGAAGTTGAAGTGTGCCTTTTGGCAGAAAGAGGTTGCCTTCTTGGGTCATAAGATCTTATCAGAGGGGATCAAGATGGAAAAAGAGAAGATCAAGGCCATTACTGATTGGCCTACCCCAAAGGATGCTACAGAATTACGGGCATTCAATGGATTGGCCAATTTTTACCAATGGTTCATCCATTATGATGCTCATGTAGTTACACCATTGACTGACCTCTTGGGAAAGAACTCGAGTTTCCAATGGACCACCAAGCATGAAGAAGCATTCCAGAAGTTAAAGCATATGGTGTCTTCAAGACCCATTCTTCAACCATATGATCCTCAACTACCTTGCGTGGTTGATTTTGATGCTTCTAACTTTGCAATTGGAGTTGTGTTGCAACAAGAATTCCTAGATGGACTACATCCCATTGCCTTTGTGTCTTGCCGACTAAATACAACTGAAAGAAATTACTCTGTTCAAGATTGAGAACAACTTGCAATGGTATATGCCACCAAGGTATGGAGGCATTACCTCTTGGGGAAACAAGTGGTTATGCAAACTGATCACAAGCCATTGTTGCAGACCTTACACTTGGAACACATGAAGAGTCAACATCATCGATGGGAAGAGCAACTCCAATTGTTTGACATCAAACTTGAGTACAAACCAGGTTGGTTCCATGTCATCCCTGATGCTCTATCACGACGACCTGATTTGAAGTCTCTTCTTCTCATCACGGTGGCAATTATGACGGTGTCAATTGACCCCATGGTCCATAACAAGTTTTGGTCAGCTCTACAACAAGATCCCTTCTTCCAAATGGTACATGGTCGTTTGACAATAGGTGACAAGGAGTACAACATCTTCTCCTTCAAGGAAGGCCTTCTATTCCATGCGGACCGGATCTATGTTCTAGCCAAAGGTGATCTCCAACTTGTGTGCCTTCAAGAAGCCCATGATTTACCAATAGCTGGTCACATTGGGGTGGTCAAGACCTTGGGTACACTCCAACACAAGTGGTGGTGGCCCAACATGACATGAGATGTTTGGGAGTTTGTTTGACCATTTGAGAGTTGTCAATGCAACAAGGCCAATAACCAGAGGCTGAGTGGACTCCCTCAACCACTTCCCATTCCAACTACCAGTTGGGAACATGTGAGCTTAGATCTCATCACCTCCTTGCCCAAGACACAACAAGGTCACACAACAATTGTGGTGTTTGTGGATAAGCTTAGTAAGAAAATCCATTTGGCACCAACGGTTGATATTGTGGATGCTCCTACCTTAGCGCAACTCTACTTCAATAATGTATTCAAATATCATGATATGCCACATGTACTCATCTTTGATCCGTGATCCTTGCTTCATCAGAAAGTTTTGGCAAGCCCTCTTCCAAATACTTGGCACCAAGCTTGCTTTGTCCATATCCTATCATCCTCAAACTGATGGAAAAACTGAGCGTGCAAATCGTACCTTGGAAGATATGCTTTGTGCCTTTGTCAACTTTCACCATACCAATTGGGATGAATGTCTTGCAGCTACGGAGTTTGCATACAACAATTCTTCATAGGTAAGTACCGGATTCTCTCCTTTTTTTCTCAATTTTGGCCAAGATCCGCTTGTCCTAGATTCTCTTCTTGCTCCTCCTCTGTCTCAGGTCCCTCATACTTCAACCTTCTTGACTACCATATCCAAATCTCTCCAACAAGCCAAATCTCACCTCCTTGTTGCTCAAAATCATCAAAAACAATATGTAGACCACCATCATCTTGATCTCACCTTTGAAGTCGGTGATAAAGTTATATTATCCTCTAGTAATCTACCCCTCCCACTTGATACCCAAGTTTGTAAACTTGCCCCTAATTGGATAGGACCTTTTGATGTCACCCAAATTATCTCTCCTGTTGCTTATCAACTTGCCTTGCCTTGCCTTGTCATATGCGCATCCATCCTATCTTTCATGTTTCCAAGTTGAAACCCTTTGTTCCTAACCCCTCTTCTTTCTCCTCTCAAGTCCAACCTCCTCCTCCTCCTCCTATCCCTATCAATGATCATGAGGAGTACAAAGTTGATTGTATCCTTGCACGTTGCCATATCCACCAAGGACGCCGCCAACATATGGAGTACAAGGTCCTTTGGAAAGAGTATCCCCTTCATGATGCCACATGGGAATCTCTTTCTCACCTCCAGAATGCACAGATGGCCATCCAAGAGTTTGAAGCTTCAATGGCAACAAAGACGTCACCAACTAGCGGTGGGGGAATATGTAACAATATGGAGTTTAGCGATGTTGTTAGTAAGGCTAACAAAGTAGAGAATAAGCCAAATTAGCCTAGAATATTCAAAAAGCATCTAGGAAGCTTCTTGACTACTTAACTTGCACATTAATCAAGTAGCTTCTAGAAGCTTCTAACTAGCTTAGCTTGCATGCCAAGTAGGCGGCTTCTAAAAGGAAGCTTCTTGAGAAGCTTCCTAGTTAACTTGGCTTGCACTCTAAGAAAGCGGCTCAAGGAAACTTCTTGAGAAGCTTCTCAAGGGCCTTGTATGCTACCTATGAATACCAAAGCCAAAGCTCATGCTAGGCATTCGGAGTTTTCCCTCATTCAAGTGTCCCAATGTGAGTTTCCATTCTCCTATTTCTCTCCTTGGTCTTGGTCTTTTACACTTTGGATGCTTTAGTAGTTACTCTAACAAAATGCACTTCACATGTGTAATACCATTAGCTAGACATATTATCTAGAGGTGAAAGTTGGCTTGGTAATATTTAGAAGGATGTTATATATGATGGTCTAAGTAGATCAAATAAATGTGTCACCAAAAGAATACTTCCACTAATAGGGTAGGAATTGAAAACACCCAAAAAACATCATAGTCAATTTTGGAAGCCTAAACGGATGAATTAGGCCTAAAATATTGAGTTTCCATTCACTAGGGGGCAATGCACTCTCTATCTATGTTTTTCTTGTCAAGAGCTTTCCAATGGTACCTCATCCATGCTGTTATGAGCATCTTACAAGAAGATTCTCTAAATATTCCCTCTAGTCAAACTTGTTTGATCAACCAAATAGGACAAGGACCAACATGTCACCTATCTATAAAACTAATATAAAGGTGGAGTTTGCTAAGATATCACTAATTTATGTATCTAATCCAAGGGTGGAGCTTCCTTTGAGTGGATCTTGCAAAATAATAAAGACAAGGTGCTCCTTTGGGGCCTAGGAGTATTGAGTATTGAGCATTGAAGCTTTTTGTTTTCTTTCTTGTGTTTCTCTTGGGTGTTCTCTTGTCCTCTGAATATTATAACATGTATATTTCATCTTCACATCTCAAGAAACTTTATCTTTGTTCCACCATAATTCTTTTATTCTTATATTTTCTCTACCTACTGTTTAGCTTCTTGTTTGTTTCTAAAAAGATAAATCTGTGTATGAGCCAGTAATTTATCTTGTCAAGATGGAGATTATAGTGAGGATAATTAAATGATATATAGGTTTATTGATACCTTTTCAGAAGTAGAAAAGTATATATTAGCTATATATTTTTAGAATAAAGGCAACTAGATAGCACTTGGTAAAGGAAGGATGACTTTTCATGACTATCATCTCCCAAAATCCAAAGACTAGTAGTTAAATCCAAAGACTATTAGTTGTGTATGCAACAAGTAGCATGAGTATATAGCAACTTCACAAAATGAATATAAAGGATGTGTGTTCAAAAGATCTAGCAAGAAATGGAAGAAAGTTTTAAAGAATACTCTTTGACAAATATTGAGGTTTATTGGTCAAGTTCTTATGATTTATCTATTAATAGTCTTAAAGGATGTACAACCAAGAAAAATTAATCTACACTGATGGATCCTGCTTCAAGGACATTTATGGCATTGACTAAATTTTGACCCATAGCATTTGGATAAATTTAATAAGAACCAAAAGCAAGAAAGAGATTTCTTGTGAAGGTATAAACCATCACCATCAACATGGATAAATCTCACATCAAATTTCTTAGAAAGGATAATTGGCTACTATTTTAGATCCATCAACTCAATGAGAAGTCTATGATGTTTTGATCAAGTGGACTATGAAGATAAACTCACATTCCCATAACAATTTGTGGTCATTTTTGAAGTCAAATGAGGAAGTTTTCTTTGTGGATGTCAACATGTATAAGTACTATGGTTTTTTTAAGAGAATAGTAAGATCATACAACAATGGCAAAGTTGCATGTTTTGAACAAGTTAAATTTTTTTGATCTCTCCTTGAGATTATGCTAATTCCTTGTGTATGTTGTGTTACAAAATGATGTGCATATTACTAGTATAGATGAAATGCATAATAGCAATTTTATTTACAAGATGTGCCATATTTAAAAGAGTAAATATTGGCACTAGCAAATTTTAAAGGGTGGAGGTAAGAAGATACAAGCCTTTAGGACTGTCTTGGTGACCAAGATCCTAAAGATCAACCAAGATCCATCTCGGAGAAGAAAACCATTTTGAAGGACAAGATAGTCTAGATTGCCTTCAAGATTGTGGACTTGTAGAAAGTGCAACAAAAGTTTTCACTATATAGGAGAAGGGGTTGGCAAAGATATAAAAAACCAAATCAAGTGATCTTGTTAAGCAAGAGGCTAGAAAGTGGTCATATTGGAGGAAGACATTGACAAAGATATAAAAATCAGATCAAGTGATCTTGTCAAGCAAGAGGATATGAAGTGGTCTTAATCGGAAGACCTTGCAAGGGGTTCAAGGTGACGTAGTTCTTTATATTCTTACATGAGTAGCTACCATAGACTTTATCATGGATAAGATGTGCAAAGAGTGTCATTGCCACAAGGTCCTAACACATCATGACAAGGCACTTTTATGAATTAATGCTCGTCAAATTCCTAGAAAGATGTCCAAGATAAGTATCCATTGTGTTGTACAAGAAAGCAGTTCAATGAGCATGTCATCCCTAAAACTTTTTTTATTGAATTCTATAAATTTTTTTTTATCATTCTTATATTTATTTCCACTACCATTCCGTTCTTACATTATCTTGTATCTAATTGGCATGCTCCTTGTAGGAGAAAAAGGATTTAAAAAGAAGTTGCAAAGTAATAAGATATAACCTAGGAATAAAGTATAAGAAGAAAGATTTGGTTGAGGAGGTGGAGATTGCAAATCAAAATTATTACAAAAAGTCAAAGTACTTCATCATGCAGATGTTTACAATTTGACCATTGCTTACATATCCTATGGTTACAATATAAAGGAATATAAGTATGATGAGAATGCTTCATAGAGTAGAACATCTTTGATATGGTCTTGAGTTCCAACTTTTGGATCATACTTGATTTTTACTCATATAGTAGATTAGCATTATAGACAAAATGCTTTACAACCAATGCAAGCTTTGGAGTACATGGTTTGGCAAATTTTCATTTAGCTTAAGCTTTAGTGAGATTATCATAGTTTTGCATGTTAATTATTAATATTTGAAATCTAGTCTAAAGTCTTTATATTTGTTTTAGGGAAATCTAAAGATAAAGCGTGCAAAGGAGATTGATGCTAATACTTCTATGTTTCTAAGACATGCCAAACATGAAGCATGTAGAGGATATACGATAGTATATCATGATCTGATATAGGATAAAGGATCCATAAAAAGCTTCACCCTTGTGTATGATGATTAGAATGTTGAGCAAATTTTCTAGTTTATGGTTTGTTTCTCTGCAGTCAGAAGTTGAAAGATCTGAAAAATATTCAGCTTTTGGGAGATAAATTTACAGATGCAGGAAAAGATGTACAAGAAACCACCAAAATTAATGTATACTTGATCACAATGATAATAGAGATTGAGGACTCGGCTTTTGATAATTTTTACAATGGTGGAATTGGTAATGTTTTTTTCAACTTCATTTGATTGAAAGGTGGAGCTATGGAGCTCGACAAGTATTGCAATAGTTGGATTTGGCAGTGGCAATGGAATCGATATTTGCAATTGAGGTTAAGGAATAGATGCAGATGCAGATGCAGATATAATAGCTTCACATACTACCTTACTATTTAGGAGATCAATTGGTAAGAAATTCTAAAATACCTCCTCTTGATAGCAAGTAGTAGAATGTAGAAGTGGTGGTCCATGATGAAGTTGTTGACACAATTGAGTATTCTATTTTACATTAATTCCTTATATAATTAGCTGCATGCATATGCACAAACTTATTACATATAACGCATAATCCTACTTGAGTTTTTGATGTATGTCAAATTTTGTTTTGAACAATGCATGTCTTTGTGAAAAAAAGTAATATAATATTATGGATAATCATTAGAACCTTCCTGCTAAAATAAAAATCTAATTGTATAGTAGAATTTGTAAGCTCTATATTTAAGATAGGAGAAGATATATTGATTATCACTGATTTATAATCAAAATTTATTGAAAAAGTATTTTTTCCTATGATTGATTGAAAAACTTATATTTATAGGCGATGCTATGTCAATATGAAAACTCATTGCTGGTATCCGTTTCAAAATATTAGCTGTTAATAATTTGAAATAAGAATGAAAAAAGAGGATGCACTATAGAAATTATTATATTTCTATTACCAATAAATATTGGTTTATTGATGTAGATATAAAAAATAATTCTAAAGATTTGAAATACATACTTATTATAGAGAGATGATATTTATCTTCATTCCATATAGTCATCATCAAAAATAAACTAACATGATCATGAACCATCATCGTATGGCATAGAGGAGAATGATGGAAAGTTCGCAGGATAACTTTCAGTAGACGTGGGGAAAAGTAAAGCAACACCAAAATTAGAAATCGAGAAAATCTAAATCTGACAAGAGCCGCTACTCACCGAGTTGAATGCCTTATTCGGTTTTGGATTTATTCGAAAATTATAATTTTGTGAATTTATTAGCTATCTAGGATCGAAACATCTGGGGTGCAATATTCAACTTCCATATGCCAATTTCTTTCAGATTTTTCCTACTTTATTAATCTCTCAACATATTCGGGAGGTGAGAACTGACTTCGGATTACAAAATGTTTTCGGGTGCAAGTAATTTAAATTTACAAATTTTCAGGTTCTGACTTGGACAAGAATAAAATAATAATTTCTAGTATTCTATAATTTAATTTATAATTATTAAATTATGTATTAAATAAATAAACAACACTTGTATAAATTAATTATATATTTTCAACGTTTTCTATTACCTATCATGTTGATTTTATATGTATAGTTTAATTTAATACTTCCGAGGAAGTAAATCGGGTTAGAATAATTGACCAATGAAAATGGAAAATTAAACGGCATTTCCAAATTCATTTTTCCCTACCACAGAAATATAGAAATACATGATAAAGGAAATAGAGCATATTGGCAGAGGTCCTACTCAGTCACACACACATAAAAGAATGATTCTCATGTCGAGATATGGTCGTACGAATGACATCTCAGAGGTACAGATTCCATTCCGACAATAGACACGTAGGCTCGATGACAATAGGCATGACAGGTTTGACGTTCCAAAGCACTATTCCATAGTCATCATCATAATTCAAGCCGGAGAAAATTTGATAAATGCTCTTGTATTTTTTACCTATTTTGAAATATAATACCCCATGATGTTCATATACTTGGAAATACCCTCCTCTTTGTAAGTCGCATTACTAAATAAATCGTTCCAAGAACGATTTATTTGGGGTGCATCTTACGAGGAGTTAACAAGAAGGATTTATTTGAGATATGTCTTACAAGGAGGAGGAGGGTGCATCTTAACAGGAACGATTTATAAGGAAGAGGGTGCGTTTTATAGTAACGAGGGGCATATTTCCAAGTCTACGAACATCCTTCGGTATATTTCAAAATAGTGTTAATAGAAGTGATTTATTTGGGGGGTGCGTCTTACAAAGAGACAAAGAGGAGGAGGGTGCATCTCATAGTGACGAGGGGCATATTTCCAAGTATACGAACATCCTGGGATATATTTCAAAATTATGAAAATTACGAGGGCATTTATCGTTCTTCTATTTTGTAAACAGTAAATCCGATGTTCTGGTTTTGTTTCTCTTCACTCCTAAACTAGGTTTGTAAACCCCTCCACGGGTTTCATTTCGACTCTTTTCCCAGGCTAGTTCTAATTCCAATTCCGGCTCTTTACTCTCGAGAATCATAATTGATGGGTCGAGTAGGTCTAGTTCCGGCTATTTAGTCTCGAGAATCATAAATTGATGGGTAGAGTAAGGACACCCACATATCGTGATTATATATAATCGACTATCGCAAATGTGATCGCATTGATCGAAAGCACGTTGTAATCTAGCGGGTTCCAACACCGGACAAGAGACCAAAAAACGCTATTCATGAGGAATCATAAACCTCGATCCAGAACCTTAACAAATACAGACATTCCTGGCTCAGCTGTGGAACCAAGGGTATATTTGCAATTATTCGAACTTCCTTGGGCGTGTTTCAAGATAGTGAAAACTAGAGGGGTTTTTATCAAATTTGCCCTTCAAGCAATAGGTATCCTTGACGGACCTGATCTAGTTCAACGCATATTTGTGAGTTCCATGTTCTTTTCCATCACGTGTGAAAAGGTGACTCTTCAAATTGCTAGATCTCAAGTCAAAGGCGATCATTCAATGCTACACATAGAATTGCAAATCGCAAGAAGGCGAGAAGCGAGAAGGCGACCGCGTGATAACAAGAAGGATGGGAAGACCCCATCAAGACATGATTCTATGTGAATCAGAAAGCTATGATTCTCGAAATATACATGAGGCCAAAAGCCAAGTTAATTCTTATCTTCAAGCTATCTGTTACCCAATTAGTGGCCATACCGACTCTACATTAAAGTCAATGATCTAACTTTGTGACCGGATTCTGTGAGTTTTGATGAGTTCGAGTTCCTCAGACCACCCTGATTGCACGTTGGCATGATTGAAGCCATCCTACCTATCTTTCTTCTAACCTGATGGTTGGACTGGTAAGTTCATTCAGAGAAGTCAACCATTCTAAAGAGAAGTAAACACTGTTTAGCTAGGATGTTGGACGTAAGTGCTCCATGGCCTGAGATTCTTTGCTTGGCTTGAACATAACTTGTAAGAAATCAATCTCTGGCAATTTCTGGCGTTCAATCTCACACTACACTATACCAGCCTCAATGCAACTACAGTAGCTTCGTCATGGCCACAAACCGATCACCATGTTAGGCAGTACCATGCTGTGAGCGACGACCTGAAATCGCCTTATTTAGTAACAGGATATCATTATTTACCTCGGCTGACCTGAGAACAAAGGTCGTTTCTCGCTTAAAATTTCAGGCGTTGTTCACCACTCGGAGAAGTGGAACTAGATCAACCCCCATCTAATTCATCGAGAATCAATCTGTATGTAATGGACTGCTTAGTTAAGCGAAAACACGCACGGTGTTTGATTGGCTGTGTCAGAAACACCTAACTTAAAGACGTGCTTACAGCCCACGTCCCTAATTCGTTCTAAATTTGTCAACAGAACGTGCCACTCGCTAGTTTACTGCAAGAAGTTCTCTCCTTTCTAGCAGAAATAGGTCAATAAAGAGATGTTTTTGCTTATGCACCTTGCTCATCGGAGATACTGACAACTACATTAGGATATCGACATTCAACCAGCACCTTTCTCTTCTTTTCAAGAATACAGTACATGCTGTATGACTTCAGGAGTGACAATTTTGCATCATCTTTTCTCCCGACGGATGGGTTTGTCCAAGCATCCCCGCAATCTATAGTCAGGATATCCTTCCAGTGTAGCAGAGTTGCACTGAGGATCATGCACGCGACTCTCAGAGGTATGTCTCAGAATTACAGTGGACGGAGGGACAAAAAGGACTCCAGTTCTATCGTACATACAGCTTTTGATGAGGAGAACTAAAATCTACAGAATCTAAAGACTCAAAAGAGAATCATTGATATAAAATCCAGAATTTCTGTAGTTGTGAACTGGCCGATGAGAAATTTTGGACTCTCCTTTGCCTCGTCCACACACACTTCCTACACATGCCAAAATTCTATATGTATATCTACCGAATTGAACATCATCTTTACTTCTCTACATCTCCTCTAGCAGTAGATTAAACCAAAGTTACTAAGACGAACTGAAATAGAGAAGTTGGACTTCCAGGCACCATAGTCATACTGCTGACGTGATTCTCAAAAGCCCACTTGATGGACAAAAACTGGAGTATGCACGTCGACATAAGTTCATTAACATATAAGCTGTGTTTCAATAGCGTGTAACAGACAACGGTGGCTCAAGCAGAGCCATATCAAGCTCAGGCTCGTGAATCAGTTGCATGAGAAGTGGAGATCTTTAGATTCAGCGCATATCTGCTCTCCCTTTCACAGCTCGAAAGAGATAGAGTCTCCAACATCGCAATGAGGAATTCGCCTGGAGTCCGAATCTTTCGTTCTTCTTGGCAAATACTAAGTGCCTTTGTGGTACTAGTTGCCATTCTTGAGACAGTCCCAGTACAATCTAATCTCCATGAATATTATGGAGCTCAAGAATGTCCGCGTGCTATCTTCAATTTTGGAGATTCGCTTACTGATACAGGAGCTGCTCTGAACACGTTCCCATTCTTTAACGACCCAGAAAACCCCCCCTATGGAGAAATGTTCTTCCAGAGACCAGCAAAAAGGTTCACCAATGGACGCAACGTGAATGACTTTTTCTGTAAGTACCATGATATAAAGTCCGGAAGTTTACATAATTTTCTGTGCGAAAATCTAAGCTTGCTGAAAATTGTGGCGGTTCTTGTGCTTATAGATTTGATTATGTTACAGCTCTGGCGTTCGAGAAACCCCTCTTGCAGCCATATCTCCAGGCCGGTGCTTTCGATTATCGATTTGGGGTAAACTTTGCGTTTGGTGGGGCAACTGCCTCTAATGACACTTCAAGATATGGTCCCATCTTTTTGCCTTTCCAGATTGGCCAGTTTATCAGATTTAAGAAGAGTGCAGAATCTCAGAAGCAACAACTCGGTAAGACTTACTTCAACTACTTCATTTTCTGTCACAATTAGAGAAATATTCGTATATACGGGAGAAAAGTCGCCTGAAATCTTGGCATATCGTGGTGTGGGTTATATGAGAGCACAATTCTGTCGTTTCTGGTCCTTTGACTTACGCCGACATCGAATTGTGCCTTGGTCTGCAGCTTGTGCCCAAACAAACTCTCTCCTGCCCTCGAATAGCGCCTATGGTAATGCACTGTACACCATTGAAATCGGGGGAAACGACATCCTGAACGCATTATTTTTCAGAAACTTGACAGTGCCACAAATTCTGAGTGTCGTTATTCCTGCAGCCGTCGCAAACGTTGTGCAAGGAATCAAGGTACAAATTCATCTCAAAGTGTACCTCATTTGGAAGGTCTGAAGGCCGTTTCAAGTTGTCATCTTATTCTGCGAATCACGTGAGGTGGCCACCAATTGCAAGACACTCTTCTCAATTCAACTATTTGTCTGTGCAGGATTTATATAACCAAGGTGGACGAAATTTTCTTGTTTATAATGCTCCTAATGCAGGTTGCTCCACGATTGCTATAACCTTATTGGCGGGCCAGGCAGTCGACTCTTTGGGCTGCATTATTTTCGTCAACCAGTTAAATCAAGCTTACAATTCTGCTCTAGCTACAGCTATTCAAGCACTTCGAAATCAACTGGTAGGGGAGAATATCGCCATATTTGACTACTACAACGCTAACCTGGAAATTCTCACAAATCCTACGAGATACGGTAATTCTACTTCACATTCAAGAATGTTGCTAGCTATGAACCTGACCTACGTTAAAAGCACCAGGCTGAGTTTTAATTGGATTATATTCACCAAGTTGCTCTGGTTTTTTCTTTCAGTTATTTACAAGTGTATGCGTAGTACGCATCATAAAGAGTATATCCTGGTCAAGACCTCATGCAACTATTCATCGCCATCACACACTTTCGAGACATGACTAAATTTGCGAATATTTGGACGAAATGTTTAACAGGTTTCGATCCAGCAAGAATTTTGTTTGCATGCTGCGGGTCCTCAACTGGACCCTTGAACTACAACCCAGCCATTCCCTGTGGTCGACCTGGTTTCAATAAATGCGCGAATCCGGATCAGTACGTGAACTGGGACGGGGTTCACTTCACAGAAGCTTTCTACAGAGTCATTGCTAACTTTGCCCTCAATGGACAATACACGGATTTCCCCTTCAATTACACCAAACGATGTGACCTAGACTTTGACAACTTTCGCAGCTCTGTCACATTCGATCAGGTGTATTCTGGAACATGCAAGGTCACCTTCACCTGATCATACAAAAATTGTTACAGAAGCTTTCGGCTCGGGTTCGTAGAAATAAGAATCAATCAAGGATGATTTGTGGTATTCAAATTGTCCTTACTTGGAGTTGGTTCGCGAACGTAAAGAGCGCTGGAGCAGTTCTCACGTAGTCCGGGTACATCTGTTAGAGATTTTTTCGTGTTTCATCAAATAATGTTGATCAGTTTTGATCATGAAATTTCAATTTGAATCTGAGCTTCGGAATTCATATTCAGTTGGCAGTAGATGGATGAGATGATCCCTCTTTCAAATCCAAACAGAACGGGCCCAAGTGCAAGTTCTCTTCAGGTTAGAGTATCCAGAAGTAGATTTGCAACTAAGGGTTGTTGTTCATATATCCATTGTCCGGGATACCTAACGGACAACCCTTTTCTCATAGAAGCTGGATCTGTAGTTGGAAGGATTGCCATCCAGCAATGATAGAGCAAGGAGTTCTAAGAGTTCTACTGTAACAGAGAAAGTGAGTTATGTGTGTCGGAAATTGCTTTATGTTTTTCATAGTGGTGGAATCTCTGCTCAGATCTAGAGCAGGAGACATTATAAAGAACATATCCTGTGAACAGGTGAAAAAATCAAGACATGTCACAAGTTTAACCAAGGTAGCAGCATTTGCTGACAAATTTGTGCGAGGACGAACCTATCCAGATCATAAAATTCAGCTCCCCAATAGCTCGTATAACTGCAAATTCGAAGTGGATATGGAGCAGAAACCAAATTCTAAATAACATGTCTTAAGTTTATCCTACTCAATAATCGTCTACGGCTTTCTGATGCTGATCCACAGATCGTCGTACCCAAAGTCTTAGTTTATATTTACTTTATAGTCTGTTTAAAAAAATTTCCTACGCGGTCGCCTTTTTTCTTTTTTAAAATTATTATTTACTGCATATATGTGGACAATGAATCATTCGTGTGAGTAGAGACTTTGACACTTGACACGAGTGAGTTCGACAGTTTTAACCAAACTCTGACCTACGGAGGCGGCCACTGACAGCTCGTTGCACCCTAATGCTACGCTCAAGCGTTTAATGTCGCAATTAGTAGCTGAAAAGATGTGCTAACAACGGCCGTCTTAAGTTCCTTGGACAAATCTCAAGTGAGTAATCAAAATAGCCATACAGCTTCTCTGGCTGCCTCGATTGTTGCTATATATTCTGCCTTTGTGATTGAAAGAGCAATTATAGGTTAGAGAGTAGACTTACAACTTACAGGACTGCCAATAAGTGTAAACACAAATCGGGTTGTGTACCTCGTCTTATCTTGATATCTAGCAAAATCAGCATCCTCATACTCTCTAATCAATCCTTCTTGATCCTGCTCCATGTCATAGACAATACCAAAAATCTATTGTGCACTTCAAGTAACCAAGTATTCACTTCAGTACTTCTTAATGTTACTTCCCAAGAATTTGCCATATATTGACTAACTATACTCATTGTATATGAGATATCAGATCTAGTGCAAACAGTTGCATACATTAAACTCCCAACAATACTAGCATAAGGAATGCTAAACATGATTCTTAACTCCTACTCATTTGACGTACATTGCTCCAATGATACTTTGAACTGGTTTGTCATTGGAACACTTACATTTTTGCACTCTCCATACCAAAATGTATACGTAAATTTTCCATATACCTTTGTAGTGACTCAATATTGACCAAAATGTGTTAAAATGGCAAGAAGTAGGTAGTTCCCTTGAGATTACAGACCAGAAATGACTAGGGTTGAAGAAAAGTTGTAACAAAATGTAATTCTTTATTGTTTCTAGTTTAATCTCTTGTGCAGGAATCACTCCTAGAAGAGTGTAGGGTCACCCCTTGTAGTGCACTATGGGAAAGAGAAAACTAAAATCACTTTCACTACAGATTCATTCCAAATTATTCTTGAAGGTTATAGTTCACATCATGCAAAAGGTCTCTTCCATGCCAAAGAGCACTTCATCTCAAAGGTAAATTTCACCCCAAGGTCATTTCCACTCCAAAGGGTCTATAACTTTGGTGACTATGATTCAATGACTACCTACTACCCTTCTTGAAGGTGCAATCCCAGAGGAGTTGAATTGATTATTGGCTTATTGGACTTTTGATTATGTGGTACTTTTAATGCTCTAGGCTACCTAGAACCCTTCAATGCATTGCCTTGAACCCTTCCATACAATGCCTTGCTTTTTCAGAACCCCAAGGATCAAACACTCTTGACAGGTGCAAATATCTCCGTACACTCAAGCACATGTGTTCCTACTCCAAGATCCCTTATCTCTAATAGACCAAACATGCAATCAATTACACAAAAGATAGAAATTCAAGATGCAATTAATTACACAAAACATAGAAATTTAACACCAAGAATTATGGAGGTCCTTGCACTCAAGCTTTGATTATGGATAAAAGGAACAATTTTAAATAAAGGGGTCAAACTTTATATAATTCCTACTTTGTGATAAAGAGGTTCAATGGCTAAGGAGCATTAGAAATATTCTGTTTACACCTACAGCACTAATACTATCTACTTATATTATCCTAATATGTTTAATCCATGTATACCTATGTGTTTGTAGTTAGGTCAAGTACTCAATTTGTTGTTACTCCTTCTTTACAATTAAATTTACAACCCAAAGGTCTTTGTTCTACAAAACTGGTTTACACATGGAAGGTGTTCTACATAGAAGGTGTCCTTAGCTAAAGGCATCTTCCACCCCAAAGGTTGTTCTAGGCTCAAGACTCCTTATACTTAGAAATATTTTTGCTATCTATATTTGGCCAGGTATTCACTTTGTCCTAAGAGCCTATTTTGAGGAATGACCTTCACCCCTATAGATCTTAATTAAAAATTCTACCTTGTTGATATTGAGGTATCCATTGAGTTTTGGAACTTCTGCATGGTGTGTGGCTTCAACTGGTCCACAAGTTGGGCAAACCTTTCATAGGTGTAGATCTTGGTTTCCAAGGCTACCTGCACCTTCAACTCCCATAGTTTAATATGGGGCAGTTTCACTTGGACCACATCCTTTTCAATATTGACCATCTTGTTCCTCACCTCCTTGTGGTAGCCCACTTTACCTCACCTACATATTTCTTTTTAAAATTTTTTTTATTAGGAGGTTGATAGGTTTCGAGGTAAATTAGATGCAATACATAGGGATAGTGGTTTATCCGTTGGATACAGGGAGAACCTAAGACATGTCCCCTTGGAGTTGTCACCTCAGTGGAGTGGGACGACCTCAAGACCATTGGAGTGGTATCTTTGGCTTAGTACACCTACGGCCATGTGTCATAGTTCCACATATATTCAGACTGAAATTAAGTTATCCATGTTGGCAATCACACAAACAAGGTATTACCACCTAGGACAAAGAACTGATTTTGGTAACTATTGGTCCTTGTGGCATTTCACACATGTGTAATCAATGATGGCTCACCATTAATACCTACCAAAATTAGGAAATATTTTGTAACAAGTTATAAATACAAAAATGTGCAAAGAAGTGTGGTTCAATCAAAGATGAAGTTTTATAAGTTCACATCTATGAGAGTACAATGGAGGAATCATGACTAGAACTGGAGCACCCAAAGCTAAGGTGCACAACATGAAGGACAAACAAGCAATTTTGCAAAGGATTGCTCAAGAACATTGGAGTAGAGCATGCTCTTACAAAAACAATGCAACCAAAAAATCATAGTGTATAGTCGGGGAATACCATGTCTCACAAGAAGAAGAAGAAGACTCCAACCAGATTTTCAGTAAATCTCTTGGAGTGGAGAAGTGAGTGCATTACTATTATGTTGAGTACCTTGCAGCAACCCAATGTTGATATACTAATGGTAAAAGGGTAAGAACAAGTTGATCCCACAAGGATATAGGTTGGAACTAGCTAGAAGTGAAGAGAAAGTGTCACAAGTTGCAATTTATTTAGTGTTTGCTATTTAACCTCTTGGGCAAAAACACTCCCAATATGAGGAGCACACTATAGCACTCTACAAAAATCTAAAAATATCCTAAATCACTCTCAAAACTACATGTAACCAAAGTTACCTTGAAGGTGATGGTTCACTTCACACCAAAGTCTTCAGCCTTGATAAAGTGTTCTATCTTTCTCCAAAGGCACACCATTGAAGGGGTTTAACTTCAAGCAAATGTCCATGAGTCTTGATTTGATGTTACTAATAGCACTTAGGGCCGATCAAACCCATTCATCCTCCACATTCAGACTCCAATTGCAAACCATTCCTCCTAGATTCAACAATTGAAGAATTCACTCCTCTACACTAGCAAGTGTATTTGAAGCTGGACACTAGGTGAATATAGATTGATTAGATTTGACTTTGGTGTGATACAAAGTTGTATGGTAAAGTGGACTTGTTCATTATTGTGCCAAAGCCTTATGTGTAGTTTCCTACTACTCCACATTCCAGATGGCTAAGTGGGGTCCTTGCCAAACCTACTTACTCCGCTGCCACCAATTACGGTCTTAATTCCTATCTTATCTTCTCTAACAACTTAATTAAGCTCTTGACAAATGTGTGAGTGAAAGTGCCAGTCTTCCTTGGTGCATGTGCTATGAATAATGATTTTCTACCTTACCTACCACGCCAAAGTGTTCTTCAACCAAAACTCAGCAGAATGCCATTTGTCCTAAAAATTCTACCAGGCCAAGCTTTTGGTTTCATTTCCACTTTACAAATGTATAGAGAACTTCCACATCTGAGAGGATAGGTTGGAAGTTCTGTCAAGTAACTAATAGAGTCTATATGCAGTTAATAGAAAAGATCAAAGAACTTACAATAATCTAACACTATGGTCCCTTTTGATATCTTAGGTTCCTTGTGCATTGCACTATTTTGAGAAGAGTATCCTTTGCCTTTGAGTTGTCAAAGAACTTCTTTAGTTCACTCGTAGTCATCAATCTTTAATAGATGGGATTTCTTTACTTTGTTGAATTTCCTATCTGCATGTGCCTGAAGTCATAAAGCAAGCTGATCCATAAATTCTACTCCTTCAGTTTTTGAGCCTGGAATTGGAATTCATAGACTTGATAGTCTGTTTCTCTCCCTTTGGCTTCTCCTTTGGGCATCTCCATGAACTTTGCTTGAACCTCCTCCACTTGTTGGAGTTCCTCATTCTTCTTTGCTTTGATTTGCAAGCACTTTGCCTAAAAGTCTTCCTCCAACGTCTGTGCAGGCACTCTTTTTTGGTCTCTTTCTCCATAGCCAAAGCCAAGTCCTTTGCTTGGGCCTCCTTTTGATACTCAAGAATTTGGAGATCCAAAGTTGCATTCCTAAATTTGGTATTATTCAGCTCTTGGTGTAGGATACGCACCTCCTCATCTTGAGCTGATCTTTGTAGCTGAGCTCCTTCTCCTTCTTCTCCATTCAAAGCTTCTCCAACTCCAACTTGACCTTGCACAATTCCTTCTCTTGACCTTGGAGCATAAAAGCAAGGGAGACATCTCTTCTTCTTCTATTTTGAATACATCTTGCACCAAGGCATTTACCTTCTTTACTTCCTCCTTGAAGCAATCTTGGCTCCGGGTCACCTCCTCTTGGAGCTTACTTTCTTGGGATTTTCAAGTATAAATCTCCTTGTGCATTCTCCACACCAAGGTAGTATAATCGACTATCTTTAGACACTTGTGCTAGCATTAGGGTAGCTAGAGTTCCATCAACTGCAACACCAATCCCACCAAATGAATAACAAAGTTGACCCCTCCAAAACTTGGCTCAATCCTTCCTTCTAAATTTTTGAGGCAAGGACTTTGGGTTCTTTCATGATCTGAACTAGGATTCCCTCTACTTCACCATCAACCTTCTTCTACTTTGGCCCCTTGCTGGTCTGTTGGCTAAATTTCTACTTGAATTATGGGCCAAATTGGATCTTTGCTTGCTTTTTGTTTTGGCTAGTGGTGCTTGTTTCCTCTTTGGCTTGGTGTTTACCACCTCCTCATCCACTACCACAAATATGCCAGTTTGGCCAAATTCTGCATTTGCATCCTGATATTTCTTAATCATTGATTTCCCCTTGGGCTGGGAAGCAAAGTAATCTTTGGTACGCTAGTGACTTGGGAATCTCCTATGCTCCTCCTTGTTCAGTAAATTAAGCCCCATGTAGAAATGGATTGCAAAGGAGGTTAGTTAAGTTTCTCTTTTCTCATCTAAGAAGTCATGGTGAAGGGTTTGGACCTATAAGTAGAACATGTGAACCCAATTGACAAGCTCACCCTTGTGCATCTTGTGAAAGACAATTTCTTGGGTATTGGTTAAGTAAGTTGTCTATTTTTGGTAGTAAAACTTCACAATTGCTTGCTAAGTTGGGTTCTTACAATTGAGAACTTACCAACCATTTTTGTGGTTACAAGTTTCTCCAAAAGTTTCTTAGGTCAGTTCCAAATCATAGAATTTAGTATCGTTGGGCCTGCATCAAGGCCAAGTAAATTCCTCTAGTTCTCTTTTGTCCAACCCATGGGATTTTTTTCCTCTTTTTTTCCTCTTTTTTTCCTCTTAGCTCCTCACTACTTCTCACCTTTCAACTCATGGTCTCATCAATGATGTCAAAGTTGGTTGCATCCCAATCCCAGAGCAAGAATCCCATATGCTTGCTCCAAATTATCTCTCTCCTACAATATACTACCCAACCATTCACCATTGGGCTTTAGAAGATGGCATCATAGGCCTTCATAATGGGTTTTTGAACATATACAATCTCTTGAGAACTAAGGACATGAAGGGAGTGCTAGTTTGGCTTCAAAGACTAGGAAAAACTATCATAGTGAGTGCTTGAATTTGGAATTGATTATGTTGAATTGCTCTCTTGAAATGCAGAAAGTAGTACAATGGTCTGACTTCCAATGCGGGCATTGAGCCAAATACAAATATTCCTTATTAGAATGAAAATCATCCTTCTTGATTTGGAACAATTGTCCTTGAATGTGTTGGTGGTGCATTCAAATTGATATATGGTGCTTGCCATGTTTCAAGTCTAGAAAGAGCTACATTGTGATGAACTCATTCTGTTGAGTTTCAATAAATGTGCAAGTGCTATTGGACCAAATGAAATTTTATACAGAACTTAAGGCTGAAGCCCTTGCCTTCCTCCAAACCATTTGCTTTTGAGCACTCTTCAGCCCTAAGTTGGTTACCTATATTCTTCCTCCAAGTGTTTCTCCCGTCCTAGATTCTATTATTTGGGTTACTAGCTGTGGAGTCCCAACTCAAAGAATGCACTTATCTATAGGTTCATATCTAATTTTTAGTATAGACAAGTACTTCTTGAATAATAAGGTTGAAATTAATAAAAAAACAAATAACACAAAAAGGCAGGCACCATATACCTCAATGTCAAAAAAATGCAATTTCTGTCATGGATTTGGGATGTCACCTATCTTTCATTAGTATTAGAGACTTGGAAGCAAAAGAGTCCCAATTTCACTGACCAGAGAGGCAATGTGTTGACCTGGACCAAGACACAATGGTAGAAGGCCCTTGGGAATGTAATCTCTACTCTAGGAGCAATGTACCTGGACTAAGAGTGCCCCCAAGCAACAGAAGAGATGACCAAGAAATTTGAGTTTTCATTTAAGCACAAGAAGATAGGGAATGGTTGGAAGGTGCATGGGTACAACAGTACAATGAGGTACATCACAATGACATTGATAATGAAGTTTTTCAAGTCCACAAGAACAATGTATTTCAACAATGTTTAGGCCACATTCTTCAAATTGTTACAAAAAGGCAAGCTATGGATTGGGCCAAGATGTTCTACCACCAACCAAGGAATTGACTAAGCTATTATAAAAGAGGGGGTGAAAACCCTAAGTCTCGTTTTTTGGGATACATTTCTACATGAAGATGAAGATGCTAAAGGAGGACAAGAAGTTACTCCAAACACACCACTACCCACCCACACACTACTAGTCTCAACCAGAGTATGAGTCTAAATTGTAGAGGTATAAAGAAGCCTTATAGACATACCAAAAGATAGAAAAATAGGTCAAGATTTCAAAGCCTGCTAGAGCAAGCTCCAGCAAATGGAAGAACAATGTGGCAACAATCAAGTTGACTGCAAAGCGGCATAAGCCTTACCCTCAAGTAATTGATAACTCTTCAGCAAGGAGCGATTCCCACATGGAGGGAGAATCAAGGTTGGAGCACAAGGACAAATATTATCAAGGATTACAAGTTACTCCCAATACAAGGCATATGCAAATAAAGAAGATGAGGAGGAAAGAGGCAGTCGGAAATCATTAGTACCAAAATGGCAACCCTCAATCTCAACAACATCCCTCTCTAGAAAAGAGTTCTCCTTTGACTAGGAGTATAGGGAGGTAGATTGAGAAGGAGAGGTACAATCAAACCCATTACAAGATTGAAGGTAAGCTAGCAAGAGAACACTCCTGTAGAGAAAGAGAAGTCTATGGAGGACAAGGAGGAAGAAGTTTAGAATTGTGACATTATGCAAGAGTGCAATCCCAATCTATAAGAGTGAAGTAATGAATACCTTGGGCAATATAGGAGTTCCATGTTTGCAAGTAAAGGACTTGCTAGAAGGAGAGTTAAGCAAGGGACCACGACATGCACCAATAATTTTGGGATTAGGAAGGTTGCAAGAAAAGAAGGGACTTACAAGCTTGGAGAAAGGTAAGGAGAAGAGTCAAGACTTACTCATGGCCGTATAATTGCTACTAGCTTTGGTGGAGTGCCCTACCCAAGGTTCATTAGAGGAGGTAGTAGACCAACGAGAAGAAGTAGTGTCAAGCTCCAAAGAGGTGCCAAAAGTGAGGAGCACCCAATGGTTCCCAAGGTAGAAAATTCCACAAACAAAGGGATAGGAATGTAAATGTCACTTAGGAGAAGGAAAACCTATGGGACCATTATAAGAACAAACTCACAAGTTGGCTCATTGTCCTTTACCAATGTTGATGTGGATTGTCCATATGTTGGCGCCTACTTTAAATCTGATAAAATACTTACTCCTTTTCTACCAAAGTATAAAATTGGATGTCAATAGTTACCCAAGATTGGTAGAGTATTCAATAAATTATTCACAAAGCTTATTGGAAGAAGCAAGAGGTGTCAATGGAGACAACAATTGCCTAGGGAGAAATCACAAGGCTCAAGGCGCAACTCTTTGTAGAGACAAGTAAAAATTCCAAGCAAGAACAATGCTTGACTGAGCAAGAAGGCATGATGAATTTATAGGAGATCATATACCTCAAATAGAAACTTGTGGTGGCATAAGGAAAGTATCCAAGCAAGGGTGGGCTTTGGCAAAAAGAGACAAGAAGTAGCCAAAGTAATGCAACAATTGGAAGTAGCTCTGCTAGAAGGTTCACAAACTAGAGAAGAAGCTCGATGACCAACAAAAATCTTTGGCTCTATGCAAGAGCAATAAAAGTATTAGGTGAACATAGGGAACCAATTGAAGAAGGATGAGAATGAACATTAAGAAAAGTATACCATGGAGTTGCGGAGGAGAAAAGCCATAGTTAACATTATGACGGTAGCAATGGAGTAAAAAATCAAGCCTTCATAGATTATAGGCAGGAGCAAGATGATCAGGCATGTGCTTGAGATGAGGAAGTGGCTTCCTTTAAGAAAACCTTAGGATATGCCTATAGTCAATTAGCCAAAGCCAAACTCAGTCACAACACTCACAAAGAGAAGGCCAAGATGTGCATTGAAGAGCTTACTGCAATGGCTAACAAGCAAGAGGAAAAGGAGTAGATCTTCCATGTAAAAGTAAGGTAGGAGGTAGAAATAGAGATTCAAGCCATCAAGGATACCTTGGACAAGGAGCAGATGAGAGTCCTCACAAACAATGAAAGATACTGCAAATTGCACAAAGGGGCAAGTGGAGACATCAGTCATGAGTTCTTGGCCACTTACAAATTAGGGAATTTGGCCAATTTTCCCTTAAATTCCTTAAATAAAGACTTCAGTCTTTCCGTAAATAAACCATCATGGTCTCCATGAGAAAAGTCTAAGATCCATTATTTCATTTGAAAAATTGGAATTGTGAGTCATGCTTGCCACTCTTTGTAAGTCATTTGGACCTCCAACATTTATGTAAAAGAAGAGTAAGCGCTTTGTGAAGTTCTAAGCACGTCATGCCAATGAGTTTGGTCTCAACATCACAACTTGAGATCCTAAAATCATGCTCATATCCTCTTGTGCCTCTCGCTTTTGCATTTCATTTGGCCATGGTGTGAATGTTGGTGTAAAGAGAAAGCCATCGTGTTGTGTGAAGTGTTTTGATTGCTTTGAACCAAAAACTATGTTTAGCATCTAAACCAAAAACACCCTTTGAAGTGGGAAGAGCATTTTTGATTGCAGTTTTGATTGCAGTTTTCATATTGAAAACTGCAATCTCTTGAAGACTATGAAATTTTTTTCACAATTGAAGTGCCTTTTGTCATGCCTCTTGAAGCGCATTTCAAGAATAGAACGGAGATGTTTTTCTTATTGATGAAGTCTATTTTTCACATCATTGGAGGCATTGCTCTTCCATCTTGATGATATGGAAGGTTTCACAAAGGCCCATGTGCTCTCTTTGCTTAACGTGTCAATCAGGATGGCTAAGACAACAACTTTGTCAATAGTGAAGTATAATTTGTGCGAATCAAAACACCAAAGATGTTCTCTCTTTTTGTTGGATGTGTTTCTCTTAGTGCTTTATTTTGCCTTGCTGCCATGATGGTTCAACTCTTTTGTGATGAGAGTAGCCTTGGCGTTTTCTTTGGTTGTACCAACTTCATGACTTCAAACTATACCCACAATGCATATACTATTTGTCTATAGATCTTTTCTGATACTCTCCATACAATTCATGGATATTTTATTTGTTCCATGATACACAAAATATCTTACTTTGATATCATATTTGTTTTATTTCTTTTGGAGTTCTATACAACTTCCACTTGTTGGCAATGCCTCTCTTTGATTTCCATACTACAGAAATAATGTTCAACAAATTGGTGCACTTTATTAATGCATGAGATGCTCCATGGAGGAATACATTGGTTGACATATCTATGAATGGCAATTGTACATTGATTGGACACATTCAAGGAATGGCAAGTCACGTTTAAGAAATTGTGGCACCAAAGCTCATCATTGTTAGTGTGGTATGCATCAACTTGATCTCATAATGCAACATGTGTTCAAAAGAGCACTCAATGAAGAGTTTACTCAAGGCTAATTTGTTTGATTGGCTACCTTTGAAGGGAAAAAAACTTGATTTCTTTGATGACAAAAATGTGTCCAAAATGGCTGACACTAGTTGTGCCTCAATCGGTTCAACTACTACATCATTGACAAACAATCTCATTTCAATGCTTAAGTATCTTGACTCTAAGAAACCTTATTGAGCTCCCTAGAAGTCTTTGTGGACTTTCCTTTTTTCAATTCAAGATTTTGTTCTTCAAGCCATGAAGGTGTTTGTCTTTTGGGAAGGGTTGAGCACATTATTATTGCACAACATGCAAAGCTTTTGTGTCTTGTTGATACTTATTGCAAGATGATTTGCATGACTTGGCCCACACAAAGTTGAGGATTTGGCAAGTGTTGACCATTTGAGTGCTGCACTATATGGAGGTTATATGTTAACACATGCATATGATTGCTCATGTATCCATGGTCTCAACCTTTGGGCAATTGAAACACTGGCAACGCTCAAACAAGACAAAGTCCATAAGATCATTATCAAAGTTGCTATGTTGTTTGTTGAAGCAATCAATGGAATCCATATAACATTGTTGCCAAATGCAATTCTTACAACAATGTTGGAGATGAACTGCTGCCTAATTTTTCCATATCAAGTTGTCAAGATTGATATGTGTGCCTCAAATATCATTATCATTCAAGACAAGCCTTGATGTGAAAAGATAATGTCCTCTATTGAAACTCACAAGATCAGGATCTACTATAGTACCTTGCTCCCATACCTATCAAGAAGAGCCTCCTTTATAGTAGTGATTGATGCATGTTATGAAATTGAGAGTGATTTTGCTGATGGTTGGAATGTTGGTGCTGTTGATAAATGTTTCCCAACATTGCAAGGTTGTATGGAGGCATTGCCTCTACATTTCCCAAATGCCTTGGTCAAATCAGAATTTTTTGTCACTGGATGGGAAAAAGATGACTTTTGCAAATGATTGACTGACTTTTTATTGGAAGGAATCCTCCACTATAAGCAATTTTAAAGACTTAAGTCTCTTTGAGCATTGATTGAACTATAAAGGGATGGTCCCTTAATTCTCTTGAATAAATTGCCTGATTTTTCCTTGCATAGTCTATTTAAGGAAATTTATGAGATTTCCCTTATTTGAAGAGGCATGGTCATGACTCAAGCCCACCAAAAACATGTTAAGGGAATTGAAGTCAGAAATCAACGTATTGAAAGAAAAGGTTTACTCCAATGAGAAATTGACCAAGCTAGTCAATTGATTGAAGAAGCATACCAAATCCAAATTCCAAGAAGTCTTGACCAACATTCAAAAAGAACTTGGAGCATGGCAGCTAGATATATAAGTTGATTCAAATAGGCAAAGACAAAGGACAACTCAACAACCCAACTATGACAACCCAATTTTGTACTAATAATATAATTAGTAAGAACAGGTTGTCCTCTTGAGGATACATGATGGAAATGACAAAAAGTGAAGCCAAAGTATAAAAATGTCAAAGGTTATTTATTCTTTCCCATTTAACCTCTTGGGCAAGAACCACTCCCAAAAGAGGGTAGAGATACCTGCAATGGCACCCTACAAAAAAGAGGAATTAACAACTACACTCAAGAAATATTTACTCTACTAAGCTCTTTATGGTGGTGGGTCACTTCATGCCAAAGTCTCTTCCTCCTAAAGAGCCTCTTTACCCAAAGATTAGTCCTTCATTGTAGGGTATTCCACTTTGAAGGTCATTTTTCAAGCCAGAGGTTCTTTCACCTTGATGCTATTGCTACCTACGTACATTATTTTTCCAAAAAGGTGTAATCCTAACAAATTGACCATCTACTTGGCTTTTTTATTTTGTGACACTTTCAATGCTCCATCGTTCCTAAAACCTTTCCTCATATTGACTTGCCCATTCAGAATGCCAAAGGTAACTTCCTTGGTCAATGCAAATTTCTTGAGTAGGTACTCAAGCACTCATTCTTACTTGATGTCAAGGGTAATTTCCTTGATATAGTGCAAATTTCCTAAGTAGGTACTCAAACACACACTCCTTTTCAAGATTCATCACCTTTACTTGACCAAGCACTTACATCTTGGGTCCCAAGATGTAAGTGGAAGCAATTCAAGACAAAGACTAGAGAAATCCTTGAGCTCAATACTTTGATTAAGAAAGAAATAAACATATCTTCCTTGGATCACAATAAAATTTCCCACTTCTCATTGAAGATAATAAATAGCTAAGGAGTGTTGGGAATCTTCTAATACACCTACATCATTCATTGCTAGTCATACCTACTGATCTTATCCTAAGCACAATTAAGAGGTGACTAGGCGTCCATTGCTAACACAACTACTTGCTTGTCATTTACCTTAGATGTAATGAAAGTCTTGCAATCTTTGGCTAAATATATATCCTAATTCTACAAAGAATTTAAGGCTAAAGGTATTCTAGGATGAAGACCTTTTCAAGGCTGAAGATAGTTCTAGACAAATGTGCATTCTAAACTTAAAATATTTCTTTCTATTTTCCTTTTGGCTAAAATACTTTTGTCCTAAAATCTACTGAAAGGAACTACCTCTGCCCTTATAGACCTTGATCAACAAGTCTATCCTTCCATGACAGTAAGAAATCTTGTCCAACAATGTCTTTGTGGAATTCTTAAATTTCTTGAAGGTATGCTCATGAAGTTGATCAAACAACTACTATAGGCGCTCATCTATATAAACCTTTGCCATTAGAGCATGTGCTTGAGACCTTGAATCTTGAGACTTCAGTTTCTCACGGAAGATGTTGTTGCCTCCTTTGCAATTTGAATTAGTTGGTCCCATGCCATCTTATGGTACCCACGTTTTTTTGTTTTTGATAGAATTGAGAGTAAAATTAGTTATTAGAAGGGGAAAGAATTAGAAAAAGAGTTAGTGTGTAGGCTAAGTCTATATAAGTCTAGGTAGGAATAGTAGAAGAAGGAGTAGGATCTACTATAGAATCTAATCCAACGATGACAACCAATCCAATCCAAGTTACTTTGGTTCGGGGGAGATACAATTTGATCCAAGGATACTTCACTTCAAAATGAAAGTTGGAGGTTAAGATTACTACATGGTGTGTATCTTAGTGACCACATGTCCAAATCACGCGTGCTATATCTTGTTGGAAGTGTGTTTGTTAGGGCTTTCTATTGATACCAAAATCATAGAGTTTGGAAGTATATAGCTGAAGTTAACAAGCATTTGAAGTTTTTGGAGTAAATGTATGAAGTAGTTGAGTACTTTGGGTATAGAAGCTACTCTGCCTTAGGTTGAAAGTGAAACAATCCAAGGTACTCAAACAGTGGATGTAGGTGACTTTGAGTGAATGATCAAAGGCATATGAGGAAGTTAGAATAGAAAAAGAGGACAACATTAGGATACTCATGACTTCAATTTCAGTTCAAACTGAAGATAAGATAGAAATAGAAGAAAAAATATCAATAATAGATGAACCAAAGTGTGGGAGAAGATTGTAGTTACATTAGGTGTAGAAGCTGAAGTAGAAATAGACATTGGACCTGATAAGAATAATTTTGAAAATTGAAGTTGCAGATATGAAGAGTGGAGTGATACTTCAGATCTAGAGATTTGTAAAGTAGCAATTGAAGCGGTTTAGGTAGTTTAGATAACTATTGAGTGCTTTTTCTATTTAAAGGAGACATTTGCAATGAAGATTTTTTGTCAATAATGTAATTCCAAAGTTGAGCAAAGAAAAATATTGTAACTTAGTGCTTGTTATTTCAGCTTAATTCTGAGTATCAATCTTGTGTGTGTGTGTGTTGGTGAGTGTTTGAAGAAGTTTGATTTGGAATCAAGGAATGTTGGATGTTGGATTTTGCATCATTGGTGCTCATTCTATGTGTTTGATCTTGAATGGAGTGCAATCAAGGCAATGCCTTGATGAATCTATGAAGAATTGTAGTGTTGTTAATATTTTGCATTTGTGATCACAATACTAATTGATGCAAAAAAAATTCTATTGAGGAAGTTGTGCCTTTAGTGGAGAGGTGGCAAACAATTCTGAAGAAAATTAGTTTCAAGGTGAAGTAGCCTTCTTTAGGAGAACTGAATCATCACAATCAAGATTGATTTGGAAAGAATTTGAAGAATTGTGATTATGGGTGTTGTTAATTTGTGACAAGATTGCAATTTGAGCACTTGTTACTCTCTTTTGGGTGTGGTTTCTATCCAAGAGGCTGAAGATGCAACCAAGAAGAACTGTTTGTTACTATTTACTTTGTATTTGACCATTTCTAGCCAATATCCTTATGGAAACAAATGATTACTTATTGATTACTGCATATTGTTGGGTTGTCACACATCTCCATCCTTGCCAATATCATGTTCTTCTCCAAATTGAGCTTTGTATAAATATCCTACAACTCAGCCAAGATCTCCTTTAGATGTGCAATTAATCTTGCTTGTGCACTTCTTTCTTCTCCTTAATGTTCTTGGCAAGCTTCCTCACTTGTAAATTTGCCACTTGGAGCTCCTCTTGATGTCTCACTTCCATTGCAATGAGGATAATCTTTGCTTTCTCCACTTCTTTCTTCAACGTGTCAATTTCTTCAGCCTAAGCCTTCAGGTTAGGTTTGGTGGTGTGCTTCTTCTTCTTCCTAACTTCTCTTCTCTTGCACCTTCTTCTCTAAGGCTACTCCTTCTTCCTTAAGCTTGGCTGCCTCTTGCACCAAGTCATTGCTACACTTTCCCATCTCCAAGAATTGGATGCAAACTTCTACCAATTCATCATGCTCCTTTGTTCTTTCTTGTACAACCACTTGTGAAAATTGATGGAGGTTTCATAGAAGAGTAACATAATTAGTAGCATAACATAATTTTGTAATATTCAAAGGATAGTAGAAAAAATAGAAGAGAAAACACAAGTTTTGCACTCAAACTCCGATGCTCCAAAAGAGCACCTTGGCTTTATTATATAGCAATGTAGAGACACTCAATGGGAGCATAACCCTTGGATCAAATACATGGATTTGTGACATGTCATTGATCTCTAACCTTGGATTAGATGCATGCATGTATGACATGGCAGATCTGGTCCTATCTGGTTGGTCAAATAGTGTTGACTAGAGGGAATCTTCATGTAAGAATCTTTGAATTATATGGATGAGGTACTGTTGGAAAGCTCTTGATGAGACAAACAAGGAGGAGCCTTTTTTGCCTTTTGGGAAGAGGGGGGGGGGGGGGGGGGATCTACATATTTTTGATACCTAATTCATCCATTTAGGCTGTCAAATTACCTCAAGATTTCAATCATATTTAAGTATTAGTAGAAGTACACTTTTGGTGATATATATGTCTGATCTATTTAGTCTATCATATATAACATCCTTCCAAATGTTACAAAACCCAATTGTACCTCTAGATCATGTGTCTAGCTATTGATTCTAAGGTTTTCAATTCTATTTTGGTTTTTGCTCTATTAGTAGAAGTACTCTTTTGGTGATACCTCTATCTAATATTTTTAGTTCATTATGTATAACATGCTTCCAGATGTTACCAAAACAAATTTCACCTTTAGATCATATGTGTAGCTATTGGTATTACACCTTCCCATGAAATTCTTTAAATAAGAGAAGATGCTCCATTAATTCTAGTGCATGGTCTTATATGCATACACCTAAGTTAAAGAGTGCATCTTGAAGACTAATAAAGCACTTGTGGTGCTCAAATTTTTTTCAGTACTTTTTAAAATTTATTTCAACTTTGTTTGTAAGGAAGTACTAGTCTTTTTTGACCATTTGGTAGTAAAACTTGTAGATGGTGCATGCTTTGGAATTGTGACTCTTGTGCTAGCAATCCAAATGATAGAGTCTGGGATGGAGAAACATCTAAAGGAAGAATGCAAGAACCAACTTAGGACCAAAGTGTGCTCAAAGGTAAATGGTTTGGGGGAGAAGGACTTTGGTCCAAAGGTCTCTATACAAGGTGACATTTAGCTCGGTAGCACTTTGCCCAACAATAAAAGCTCAGCTAAATGAGTTTGCCTTGTTGCATTTCTTTTTGGACCAAACACCATGGCAAGCACCATACACTAATTTGAATGCACCGCCAATAAACTCAAGGACAACCATTCCAAATCAAGAAGTGTAGTTCATATTCTAAGGAGGACTATTGGTATTTGGCCTAATGCATGCATCAAAACCCATTGGAGGAGAGTTATGTTTTTCATGTGCAAGAAATACTTGGCATTGAACAAGTGACAAGGAATAAGGATGACCCAACTACTTAATGGCTAAAGAATGATTGAAGAATTTGCCTATGAAGCAAAGTGTGGAATGGCCATTTCCACTTTTTGCATTGCAAGTAATGATTAAGCATAATCAATCTCAAACTTGATCCTTTGCTATTGTAGTTTTCTAGTCTTCACATTTAATCAACCTTCATTTTTTTTATACAGTCTTTGAGAGAATGGTGTTTGTTCAGAAACCCATGACGAAGGCTCCCAAAGCCTAACAATGGTGTATTGTAGGAGAGAGTTAATTTAGAGAAAGCATATGAGGTCTTCTAGGATTGAGATGCAACCAATTTTGAGATCATCCATGAGACAATGAGCCAAGAGAGGGAACCCCATGGGCAAGATAGAGGGAAATTGGAGGAATGTCCTTGATCCAGATGCAAGTCCAATAGGAGCAATAATGGTCAACACCAAGTTCTATGATTAATAGCTAACTCAAGAGATCAAGGACACCTTTTGGAAACCTTGCAACCACAACAATGGTTAGTGAGTAATCAAATGTAAGGGTCTAGCTCAATGGGTGATTGTAGAAGCAATTATGAAGTTGTTCAATCACAAACGGACAACTTCCTTAATGAATACCTAAGCCATATTCTTTCAAAAGATATGCAAGGCCAAGCTTGTGAAGTGGGTTTGCATATTCTACTTACAGACCCAAACCCTTCACCAAGATTTCTTGGATGAGAGAGGAGCCACTTACTTAGCCTCATTTGCAATCCATTCCTACATGGCTCTCAATTTGTTGAATGAGGAGGAGCGTTAGAGATTTCCAAGCCACTATCCTATTGTGGATTACATTGCTTCCCCATCCAAGGTAAAGTTGATGATCAAGAAATATTAGGAGATGGATGTAGAATTTGCCCAAACAAGCAAGTTTGTGCTTGTGGAAGAAGAAGTGGTAAGTACCAAGCATCACCAGACCAAGCATCCACACCAACAAAGAAGTAGCAAAGAAGAACCCTCCGGTCATTGAAGTGACCTCCCATACCAAAGAAGAAGAAGTGTAATTCACTCTACAGTCCAAGGAAGAGGACCACAAAGAAGAATAATATTTCAAGGATGCTTAGTCTACCCCCAAACTGCAAATAACAAAAGAACACAAAGAAGCAAAAGATGATGGTGATCAAGTAGACGAAGTGCAAAAGGAAGTAACCCAACTAGAGCCCTAACCTTTGAGCTCTACTCCTTGATCCCCATCTTTAGAAAACAAGAAATACTTCAAAGAATTAGAGGAATTTTGGCCCAAAGTTCAAAATGTCATTTTTCCCAAAGATAATTTAATCTTTTGAGGATAGGAGAACTTAAGAGAAACATAAGAGAAAACACAAAGCTTTGTACTCAATCTTTGATGCACCAAAGAAGCACCTAGATTGCATTTTATAGCAAGGAGGACTCTCCCAAAAGAAACACCACCCTTGGATTAGATACATGTATAGGTGACATGTCAACAAGCTCTACCTTTAGATTAGTTTCATGCATGGATGACATGTCAATTTTGATCCTATCTAGTTGGTCAAACCATCTTTGATTGGAGGGAATCTTTTGGGAATCTTCATATAAGAATCTATGAATTATGTGGTGAGGTACTATTGGAAAGCTCTTGATGAGACAAGCTTGGGAGACAGAAGGCCAACCTTTTCATGATTTTTGGGGGGGAGGGAGGTGGGGCAGCAAGTCAGTAACTTCTAGGTTATTTTCAACTCTTTTATTATTAGTAAAAGTTCTCTTTTGGTGACACCTCTATCTAATTTACCTAGCCTATCATACATAGCATCCTTCTAGATGTTACCAAGCCAATTTTCACCTCTCTATAATATGTTTAGCTTTTGGTATTACAAATTTAGGCTATTTTTGGCTCATGCTCTATTAGTAGAAGTACTCTTCTGGTGACCACTCTATCTGATCTACCTAGCCCATTATACATAACATCCTTCCAAATGTTACCAAGCTAAATTTCACCTCTAGATGAAATTAGACCTCTAGTCCTTGGTATTACAAACCTCCCCTCTTTTAAGATGCATTGTCCTTGTTATGAAGTTGTTGCACAAAAGATTTCACTAACACCAATGCATTGGTCAAGTTGGTTGCTGGCTTCTATGTTGCCTCACATAGTGGGTACCCTTTCTAATTTACAAGATATTCCACATGCGGATGGCAAGTACCCTAGATGCATTTGTAGAGAATGTGTTTGACTTCATATTCCTCCGTGTCATCAATAAGTGTTGGACAAGGTCAAATTTCCTATATGGAAGGAAAGTGGCATGGTTGGGATGCATATATATATATATATATATATATATATATATATATATATATATATATATATATATATATATATATATGAAGTAAGGAAACATGGAATACTAGATCAATCTTCATGTATGGCGGTAGCTCAAGGTGGTAGGCCACTGCATCGATTTGATGAAGGATGGGAAAATCTAATAAGTGTTGGACAAGGTCAAATTTCCTATATGGAAGGAAAGTGGCATGGTTGGGATGCATATATATATATATATATATATATATATATATATATATATATATATATATATATATGAAGCAAGGAAACATGGAATACTAGATCAATCTTCATGTATGGCGGTAGCTCAAGGTGGTAGGCCACTGCATAGATTTGATGAAGGATGGGAAAATGCCCAATAAAATAAGGTCTGAGCTTGTGAGGACCGACTAATGTGAGTTTGGTTGTTGATAACCAGATTTGATCTCCAACATTGAACTCCATGTGCTAATGATATGTGTTGAAATATTTTTTCTGCAATTTTGGGTGGTCTGCAACCTTTTTTTGGTGCTCTCAACTCCTTATTGGATTCTTGAAAAAAAAGTGTTGACAACATCCACCTTGGTATCCATCGGGTGGATCTTCATCAAGCTCAAAGTTGTGAAAGAATGCTCTCTATACATGAGGAAGAATGGTGTGATCTGTGTGGATGCATTCACTGAATTGTTGTACATAAATTTCACCAATGGATGTAAGGTGTCCCACCTTTCTTGCTCTGTTAGGGTGAAGCCTTGGAGCATGTTCTCAATAATGAAATTAGCCCACTCTATTTATCCATCAATCTATAGATGGTGGGCTATAGATATAACCAATTTGGTTTTGAAGAAACCAAAGAGTGTTCTCCAAAATTTTTTGGTGAATTGAGTGCTTCTATTCATGGTGAGCACTCAAGACATACCATGGTGAGAGAAGACTACATCTAAGTAGAATTGAGCTAATTGTGGAGCAATCACATCCTTGGTGGTAGGATGTACATGAATCACTTTGCTGAGTTGGTCAAAAAAGACTATGATGGAGTCAAACCATGAGGTGATCTTGGGCAATTTTCAAACTAGATCCATGCTTTCCTATTCCTAATGTCGTGTAGGAGTAGGAAGAGGTTGAAGGAGTTCTAAAAGAGTTTGATTAGAAGCTTTGTTTTGTTGATGTGCAGCTTTGAAAATACTCCATCACATTGTTGCTCATCTTGGGTTAGTAGTAATGGTGTTTGGTTGCATCCAAGGTCTTGTCCACTCCAACATGAATTGCAATGGAAAAATCATAATATCTTGCTAGGATGGTGGTTCTTATATTAGTGTCATCTAGGATTTATAACCTACAATCACCAAAATTGAGTTCTTGGGTATTGGTGACACCTTTGGATGATTGAGCTACTATCATTAGTGGGTCAATTTTTGTAGTAGCAAGCAGCCTTGGCTAGAATTCAAGATTCATCTTGATCTCTACCACCAAATTGTTTGTCATAGGCACTTGGGTGAATGCATCTTCAAGTTGCTTCTTGGATTCCACATATGTGATTGTCATGTTAAACCTTTGTATCCACTTTGCCCACCAAATCTCTTGATGAGATAGATCTTTTTGTGTCTTGAGGTAGACTAGAGGTTTGTGGTCGATCTCCACTACAAATGCCTTCTTGCCAAGATAGTGCTTCCAATGCTTGGTTGCAAGGACAATGGTCAAATCTTCTCGTTCAGTCATGTGCTACTTGCATTCTACTAGTAATAACTTCTGAGAAAAATATGCCATCTGTCATGCCACTCTTGTTGTAGGATTGCTCCAATTGCCATGTTTCATGCATCTATAGCCAACTGATTGGACATTTTGGATCATACTATTTCAAGATTGGTGCATATAATAATGAGCCTTTCAATTCTTGAAAGGCCAATTCTTGTGCATTTCACCACATCCAATTTTTTCCTTGCCAAGTAGTGTAGTTAGAGGTTATGTAACCTTGGAAAAGTCATTGACAAATCAATGATAGAACCCCATCAATCCCAACAAACTCTTTAGTTGAGTTTGATATTCCAAAGCACTCCATTTTTGAATGATCTCTATTTTATATGTTAACACTTGGATACCTTTTTGCACTTATTTTAAGCCCCAAGTAGTCTATTTTAGACTTGCTAAACTCACACTTTGAGATTTTGGAGTACAATTGATTTTATCTTAGAATCTCAGAGGACTTCTCACAGATGTTACTTGTGTTCTATCATCGTCATATTATAGACAAGGATGTCATCTAGAACAAGATAATAGATTTATCCAAATATAGATAAAATATATCATTTATCAAACTCATGAAAGTGGCTGGTGCATTGGTGAGGCTCAATGGTACCACCAAGTCCTCAAAGTATCCATACCTTATTCAAAGGGAAATTTTATGGATGTCTTCCTCCACAATCTGGATTTGGTTGTAACTACTTTGCAGATCAAGTTTAGTGAAGTTTTTTGACCCATTGAGTTGATTGAATAGGTCATCCATGCAAGGTAGGGGGTATTTTTTCTTCATCATTTGTTGATTTAGGCACTAATAGTCAATGCACATGTGCATTGTACCATCCTTTTTCTTCACAAACAAGACAAGAGCTCCATATGGTGATATTTTGGGTTGGATAACCCTTTTTGTAGCATATTCTTGATTTGAACCTTACACTCCTCCAACTCATGAGGTGATAGACAATATGGGGCCTTACAAGAAGGTATCTTCCCAAGAATTATCTTGATTTTATGGTCTACTCTCCTTTTTGGTGGTAATCTTGAGGGTAGGTCATCTAGGAAGACATCTTAAAACTCAGTCACCACATCTTTTAATTTCCCAAGAACTTGTCCATCAAGTTGTGCACTCTAGATTTATCTTATTTGACCCATGAAACATCTATCTATCTTACATATAGTTGTTGTTCTTTTGACATAAAGAGGTCAATCTTACAAGTGTGCTATATCTTTATACCAAATGATCTTCTATTGGCAAGTTCTCACTACTTTCTTCCTCCAATTGACCATGGGATTGTAGTGCTTCATCCATAACATGCTTAAGATTGCATCATAATGAGCTAACTATATTAATCACCACTCAATTGCTTCCTGATACTCTCCTACAGAGAGTGCTACCTTTCTAGGTAATCCTCTTTTTTTGCCCATTAGGTAATTCTACTTCTTCATTCTCATCCTTCTCTAGATCCATCCCCAACATTATTGCAACAGAGCAAGATAAAAAATTATATGTTACTCTAGGGTCTATCAATACTCTCTCCTGATTTACTTTTAAGACTCCATTTACAAAAATCAATTGTGAATTTGTCTTCCTCAATCTTTGCACACTTGTTTTCTTCATTTTCTTGCTTTTTTGCTTCTCCATTGAGCCAGTAAGGCCACAAGGTGCATTTATTGGTGATCTTCATTTTCTGATGTGATTTTTGCATCCTCCTCTTCAATCTGTCTCTCCATGTTGTTCAAAGATTGCTTGTATGGAGGCCAAGGGCCTCTTAGAAAATGAGTATGACATAGAGGCACTCAGCCTCCATATAAGCAATCTCTACTTCAATCCACATAGTTGGGTTTCGACCATCTGCACAAAAAGCATGGATTGGAAATTCTTCAACAACCCTTCTTGCATAGCTGTCCAAGTGACCTCTCTTCCTTTTGACAATTTTAATTGTTCCCAAGCATCATACTATGTGAGGGCCTTATTGGTCAAGTACCTACATGCAAATACACCAATAGAATGATTGGTGATTTTAGTTATGAACAATCAAAAGTATCAATTCATTCTTGAAATCCAATTCTCCACTACTATGGAACGTTATCACTTGTAAGGCTTGATATTGCGTGTCTTCTTCATCTGTAGTAACAATGTGGCTTCATTGTTGGTCGGGATTGATGTTCTTGGCATGAGTAACTCTCCAATTACTTAGGCTGCTGTTACTAGATTTTGAGATGATTTTCCTTCTTGCATTGCTTAATCATTCCTGAAGGTATGTACTTGACTTTGCAATACCCTTGTGGTCATCTTGATCTCCCAAAACTTGTTCAACATTCCTTGCATTCCTTGCATCAAATCCTACTATTGTGGATCCATGATTCCTACATACAACAAGTGATCAATTGCTACTTCCTACTTCAATAGAAGATTAATATCATCACTCAAGAGGGGACATAGAATATTGGGACTACCATTGGGACTTCATAGTATATCACTTGTTGATAATATTCCTCACCAAATTGCGAACTGCAAAATCTCTAAACATTACTTTTGGTCTACCCACATAACGGATTTCTACTTGAATGTTGAAAAGGAGAGGAGTTGGCATATTTAGATCCATCATAACAGAATGTAGATCATCAAATCCTACTCTCTATGGTATATCACCATAGGAAAAATCACCAAGTTAGGTGAATTCATCACTTTATCCATGAACTCTACTTTGAAATGGGAAATGAGATATAGTCTCACTTGCTCATGCTTGATGTACATAATCTTGATGTGGAATGGATTCAAGAATAGAAAGTGGGATGTAGGACATTGTCCTCCTAGAGCCTCCATCCCATCCCATCTCTAACACACTCCTAATTGATTGATTGTACAACAATTTCTCTCCTCAAAATCACTTGGTCTTAGTAACCCATGTTCCTCCAAGAGAAGTGATCCACTCTCTTGGATTGAAACACTTTCTTTGATATCATTTTAATTTTATGAGGATAGGAGACCTTAAGAGAAACATATGAGAAAACACAAAGCTTTGCACTCAATCTATGATGCCCCAATGGAGCACCTAGATTGTATTCTACAACAAGGGGAGCTTCCATGAAAGAGCTCCACCCTTGGATCAGATATATGGATAGGTGACATGTCAACAAGCTCTACCCTTAGATTAGTTGCATGCATGGATGACATGTTTTTTCTTATTCTGTCTAGTTGGTTAAACCATCTTTGATTGGAGGGAATCTTTAGGGAATCTTCATGTAGGAATCTCTGAATTGCATGGGTGAGGTACCATTGGAAAGCTCTCAATTAGAGAAACCTAGTGGGAGGGAAGGCTAACCTTCTACTAATAGGGCTCATTCACTATTAGTAGAAGTACTCTTTTGGTGACTCTTCTATCTGATCTACCTAGCCCATCATACATAACATCCTTCCAAACATTACCAAACCAATTTGTACCTCTAGATGACATGTCTAGTTTTTGGTATTATAGATAAGGATGAAACCAAACTCATAGAAGAAATAGATATCAAGGAAGAAGAGACTCCAACTTAGATCACAAAGGAAGCAAAAGTCCCAATCTTGCAAGAGAAGGAGGAAGGATCAAGCCAAACCACTACCAGCTAAGTTTTGGAGTGGGCTTACTTTTTCATTAATTTGGTGGTGGTGGTGGTTTTACAATTGATAGAACTCTTGCCATGACAATACCAACATGAATGCCCTGAGACCATGGATTATACTACCTTGTTACAGAGGATACACAAGGAAATTTATATGAGGAAGGCCCAAAAGAATAAGCTCTAGGAAGAAGTGATCTAGAGCCAATATTGCAACAAGGATGAAGTAAAGAAGGTCAACTCCTTGGTGCAAGATGTGTTCAAGGAAAAGACAAAGAATGCTTCCCTTGCTTCCACACCATAAAAATAGAGAAGGAATTGGGTAAAGTACAGTTGGAGTTAGAAAAGTTGAGGATGGAGAAGAAGGAGAAGGAACTTAACTACTAGGATCAACATAGCTCAAGGCAAGGAGGTGTAGAGCTTGTGTTAAGAGCTAAACAATCTCAAGGTTAAGCAAACACCATTAGATTTAAAAATTTTCAAGTACAAAAGGATTTAGTAGCACACCTAGAGGTCCAAGCTAAGGAGTTGGCTTTGACCTTGGAGAAGGAATCCAAACAAGAGTGCATGCACAAGAAACAAGATGATGATTTTTAAGCAAAGTCCCTGCATATTTTGTAGAGATGCCCCAAGAAGAAGCCAAAGAGAGAGCTACATACTGCTAGACTCAGAAATTGTGGTTTTAGGCATAGAAGCTGAAAGGGAAAACTTACAAAGAAGAACCAATAGACTAGCTTACTCTTTGGCTTTGAGGATATGTGGATAAAAAATTCATCAAAGTGAAGAAGTCCTATCTACTGAAGATTTCTCATTATAGTGAACATACCAAGGAGGTTTTGCAATGAATCAAGGGCAAAGGATGTTCTTCTCAATAGATCACAATGCAAAAGGAACTTGAGATACAAGAAGGAACCATAGTATTGGATTAATATATGTTTGTTGATCTTTTCTTGCAATTGTACATAGATTCTATTAGTTACTTGCAAGAATTCCCAAACCATCCTCTTGGATGTGGAAGTTCTTGTACATTTATAATTTAGGAGCTAGACCAAAGCCTTTGGCTTGGTAGAACTTTTGGTACAAATGACATTCAGCCATGTTTTGGAAAAAGAACACTTTGGTGTGATAACTTAGGAGGAGCATTCATTACTTGCAATGCATACTTAGGAGAAGAATTGATAGCTTTCTTTGCACTTGAACAAAGTCTCATTAAGCAATTAAGAGTAGGATAAGAGAGAAATTAAGACCATAATTGGTGGTGGCAGAGTAGTTAAGTTTGGCAGGAACCCGCTAAGCTATACAACACCCTTTAAGGCAAAGTGGAGTAGCAATAGGAAATGTTACATAAGGCTTCAGCCCAATAATAAATATATCCACTTTACCATACAACTTTGTATCACATCAAAGTCCAATCTGATCAATCTGTATTCACCTAATGTTTGGCTTTGAATGCACTTGTCACTTTAGAGATGTGAATCTTGCTAAATGAGTCTAGTTGAATCCAGGAGGAAGGGTTGGCAATTGGAGTCTAAATGTGAAGGGTGGTTTGATGGTAAATTTGATCAGTCCAAAGTGCCATCAATAACATATAATCAAAACTCAGGGACATTTTCTTGCCAATTAAGCCCCTTTGGTGGTGTGCCTTCATGGAAGGGTAGAACATTCTATCAAGGTTGGAGGCTTTGGGGCAAAGTGAACTTTGTGGTGAAGTGCACCATCATCTTCAGGGTAAATTTGATTATAATTAGTTTTGAGAGTGATTTAGGATATTTTACGATTCTTGTAGATTTCTGCAATGGGTTCCTCTACCCTTGTATTGGGAGTGACTTCTGCCCAAGAGGTTAAATATCAAAAAGAAAAAAATTGCAACTTGTAACACTTTCTCTTTGCTTTTAGCTATTTTTGACCCATGTCTTGGTAAGATCAACTAGTTCTTACCATTTTACTACTAGTATATTGACATTAGGTCATTCCATATCTCTCCTACTCAAGCTAGCCTCCTTTACCATCCTAATTGAGGACAAAGGTCCACTTTCCTCCTACTTAATCTTGACAAAGAGCATAGGTCTTATGACTCATGTTCTATTCTTGTTGATGCACGGGCTTTGGTCTTGGATGATGCCTTGACCTGAATACCATCTTCAACTAAAGTCCTCCCTCCAACTGAAGTTCTCCCTTGGCTTGGTGGGAGCTTGCATCTTTTGCCAATTCTTCCATGCCAAGCACTTCTTCCTCCTTGACTACTCCGTCTTGCAGCTCTACTTCTTGTATGAGTGGAAATAAGGGGAATCTTGTTATCCTTGGGCACTTGGCTACATTGTTTTTGGGGCTTGAAGCCCAACTTCTCCATCATATCTTCCCAAGACAATCATTTTTTCTTCTGCTTGGAGATTTTTCTTAGTCTTTGAAGGAGTTTGGGCCAAGGTTGATTGTACTTCTCCACCTTGGTCCTCAACCACCTCCTTTTCCAATGAAATCATAATTTGGGTGAATGATTGCTTGTTGGTGGTGGGTGCGTGCTCTAGTTGTGGTCTAGCTCCACCATTGTCTTCCATGAGGCTCCTCCTTGTCCTTTTCATGGCCACCATATTTGACCTAGAAGGTGTTTTAGGTCTCTTCCTTCCCTACCAAGGGTTATACTCCTAATTCCTATTGCCTCTTCTTCTCAAAACCTAGCATGTTGTAGGCTTCATGTATTATGAAATATTTCCTTATAAAGGCAAATTCTGAATGCCCTTCTACATACTTCCTACCCATCATTGCTTTCTTGTGAGGCTCTTTGAAATGTCCTAGGGGGAAGAAGTCATTAGGATATTTCTCCTTCTTGATTGGGGTTAACAAACCCATCCTCAAGTAAAAATGAACAACAAAGGAGAATACAAGAGCCACTCCAACTTTTTTGTTCATGTTTACTGCAAGCCCCCTTGCCCTTGTGTAGAACATCACTGCCCAATTCACAAGCCTTCCTTGGTATAGGTACTCAAAGAAGATTTCCTGACTAGTATTCAAGTACGTTGTTCATTTGGATTTGAACAACTTCAATATTACTAAGACCCTTTTGGTAGGATCTTTGATTCCAAGGATAGACCAACCATTTAAGTCCTGTCATCCTTGAAAATTTCTTTGAATTTGCCTAAAAAATTAAGATAAGGATGAGTCCAAGTGCTATCTAAGGTTATGGCATCTAAGGGAGAATTTTTGAGCTCCAACAATCTTAGACAATATTCCTCTGTCCAAGCAAATAGATTCCTTCTCAAGGTTTCAATCCCAAATCCCAGTTATCCCTTATCTCATACAACATTTCATGGTTTCTTAACTCCCAATTCCACAATAAGAATTCCTTCTTCTTGCTATAGACCAACTCTTGTCTACAACCACTCTTAACCAACCCTCGGGCCTTGATATGAAATCAAGCAGTCTTCTCATGCACTTAGGCACTTGAAGGGTTGCTACTTCTTTTCCTTTTATTCTTCCTAAACCTTCTCACACCTCTCAACCCTCCCAATCCTCCTCACAGAGCCGTACTTGCTCCAATTCAAATTCCAAGTCCTAAAACTTCTTATCGAGTGTAAGGAAATCCTAACTAGCCATGCTTTGGTAAACTCTACAAAAAGTGGAAAAGATCTAACCTCAATATAAGTAATTAAGGTGATGGCCTAGCCATTATGGTAGATGTGGCTTTTGATGAGCAATTGCTCCTCATACATGTGAGTGGTAGTACAATTGAATGATTATCAATTGTAGTTCTTGATCTGTTTGCATCACATATAAATTCTTAGGATTCTTGCAAACTCAATGACTTTCAAAACAAGGGGCTTCCAAGCTAAATGTTCTTATGGCCAAAGGTATCTTTCTAGGACAAAGGTCTCCTGAGGCAAAGGGTTTCCTTGCCAAAGGTTTCCTTGATTGAAAGCTTTCTTTGTAGAAGCCAATGTCTGTGCTCTTCATTCCTAATTCATTGCTACTAGTCTTCCCATGGCACATTCTTTCCATCATCTTTCCCTTGAAGGGCACAGTTTTCCTCAAGGTGAAAAAAAAGAATAAGCCTCCCTTCTTCCTTGCTGACCAGCTATTTCTTCATCTTCATGAGTAAACTAGGTAATTTGAAAGAAAAAGGTGTACTTTGGAAAGAAGTGAGGTGTTACATCAACCCCAATGATGACACGTGTGTGCTATGCATATGTATATAAAGAACATCGGAGTTGTGACACCATTGGAGTCACTCATCATTGTGGTAGGAGACCATTGGAGTCATGATATGATCGGAGTCAAGTATCATCATGGTGGGAGGTCATTGGATTCTGGCATCATCTTGGTGGTACACTATCATCAAAGTGGGATGCCATGTACTTGATCTATTATATAAGCTTATAGGTGTAGTGATACTTGTGTAAAATAGGATAATTTTGACAATGACATATCATCAAGACCATTCTCCTGATGTTGAGTTAGAGTAAACAACAAGCAAAGTGTATGCTAGGAGCACCACCATGCAAGCTGTGCAATCATAGCCTTTAATTAAGGTGATAAGGCAAGTACATTATGGTTAAACACTGATTGGAGTAGAACTAATTAGGAGGTTTTGATAGCACATGACCATTGAATTTGCCCCATCATTATGTAGTAGGAAGTATGAAAGGATTAGCCCCAAAGCAATTCAGGTTCAGACCTTAATCTTTTCATCCAATTTCATGTATGCTCAGTCTATGTGTCTATGTGTCCATGAATTTAGTTTTATCATTGAGGCAGATGCATGAGGACTTTCACAATTATTAGAGTGTAAATATCAATGCTATGTATGTTTTGTGATGGCTTGATTGAGTAGTATTGAGGAACTCAAAGTAGGAGCATAGGTGTTGGAGTACAAAAGGTGTATTTGGGCCTAACCAAGGAGTTGGCTTCCTGAAGTTCCAAAGTCTTTGGGTGGTATGTTGAAGGATCAAAGAGTATTGGGAGTATTATGAAGTACCACATATAGCAAAAATTCTATCGGGTCACAAATTTGCAATGTCATTAGGAGTGGCACCTTCAAGGAAAGGTAGAACATTATCCCAAGGATTTTAGTATGTAAATCATAGGTCACTATGAGGAAAAGACCTTGGGGCAATTTGACCTTCAATATAGACTGAATCATCACCTGCAAGAGTGGCATTTGGAATGGACCTTTTGTGAGAGTGAGTTAAATTTTTATTTTCTATAGTGCACCACAGTGGGTGGCACTATCCTCTTTTGGGGTGGTTCATGCTCAAGAGGTTAAGTATGTGAAAATAAACAAACTGCAAGATTGTGACACTTTTTCTTTAGTTCTAGTCATTTCTAACCTGTATCCTCAAGGGAACAACCTGTTCTTATCATTTAGACTATGAGTGCAGCAACACCAAATTTTCACACTGCTCCATTTGCATGATCTTTGTCTTCTTTGCCTCAAAGCTAGCCCAAATAAGTTGCAATTTGGCCATTAAATCTTCTTGGATTTCAACTCAATCAGCCATCTTCTCCTCTTTCTTTTTCTTCAGCTCATCTTGTAGGTCCTTGAACTCCATGACTACCTTGGTGCATTAATTAACCATAGTGATTGCACTTACATGGGCTGCATCAAATTCACTTTGGATGTTGGCCAACTCCTCATCCCGCACTTGTAGCTACTCTTCAAACTTGCACTGCCTCTGACTCAGGTTGAGAAGAACATTCTTCTTCTGTTCAATTTTGGAGAGATGTTTGTACTTCTTCTTGGCAAGTTCTCCTTTTTCCTTTAGGCGGGAGGCCACTTGCACTAGTTCATTGCTTTGCTTCCCTTGGTGATGTATAAGGTGTTGACTCTAGTCAGCTCCTCTTGAATCTTCACCTTCTTCTTGTGAAAGCCATGCATTGTCCTATGGAGGTGCCCAATAAGCATCAAATAATCAGTGATCCATCCATGTAATTTGTCATAAAGCAAGAGAATCTACTCCACCATCTCCAGCACAGATCCCATGGTATGGATAAAAAGCCTAGAGATGGGTACCCTCTTGATTTGCCGCACCTCTTCCCTAATTGGTGTGTCTTTCTCTTCCTATCCTTGTTGTGTCAAAGGTTTGCTCTTGTCCTTCTTGATCATAATGAAGAGTGTTGGTTCTTTGTCCTCCTGCACTCGCTTTGGTCATCCACCAAGTCCTTGGTCTTGGACATCTCTTTGTCTTGGTCCTTCTCTTCATCTTGGACAGACCCTTTGGCCCAATCATTTCTTTGACATCAATCACATCTTTGGCCTTGAGTATTCCTTATGCTTTGAGTTTCCCTTCCCATTTGTTCTTTAAACTGGAAGGTCTTGCTTTGTCTTTGTGATCTCCTTCTTCTATGGTGCAAGATTGCCTTGCTTCACTATCATGTTCTCCTTGGGCAAGTTTTCTGCCTTTTGCCTACGGATTCTCCTTGTCTTTCTCTGTTACTTGGGCCATTGCTCCTAGGGTTGATTGAACATCTACTCCTTTATCATTCTTCTTCTACTCGTCCAAAGATATAATAGTTTGAGAGAAGGACTCCTTGCTGGTGGTGCCAAAGTTCTTATCATGGTCCTCAACATCCTCCTTCTTGGTAGAATCTTCAATGACTTGGGTCTTCTTTGTATTCTTGGCCTTCACCTTTGGCATGACACTTGCTATATTCCTCTTCTTCTTGTAGCCCAAAGTACTGTGGGCCTCCTCTACTGAGACAATCTCCCCAAGTTGGTGAATTTAGTATCAATAAGCTTGTACTTCTTGTAAATCACCATTGCACCCTAATGGTTGGAGAAGTACCCATTGTGGAATTAATGTGTTGGGAACTTCTTCTCTGCTCCAAATTTAGTAAATTCATTCCTATGTAGAAATGTATGACAAAGGGAGCTAAGTAAGTTACTCCTCCATCCTTGTTCATGTACACACATAATTTTGTGATGCATCTATAGAAGATATACACCCAATTTATTGGCCTTTCTTTGTATGGATACTCCAAGTAAATGGCCTGACTATCATCGAGGTCTGTAGTTCACTTTGACTTGAACATTTTCATGATTGCTTCCATGATGGCTCTTTAGGTAGGATCCTTGTAGCCTCACACCTGCCATCTGATGTTTGTCTTCATGTCCTTGAATGAGGCCTTCAATCTTGCCTCCATACTCTCATCTAGGTGAGTAGGTGTCTAGGGTCATTGGCTATGGGGTTGAACTGTCAAGAACAAGAACATCTTGCTTATTCTCCTCTCTCCCAAGTGTCTAGCTTCTTTAGCATTCCTCCCTCTTGATAGTGTACTCCATGCAGTTGGAGAACTTACTGTGACTCTTTGGGACTTCTTGATTGGAGTAGATTGAACTTCTTCTCCCCCTTTATCCTCCTTGTCTCCTTGCAAAGAGATGATTATTCTGGTGAAGGACCCCTCACTAGCTGTAGGGATGATAGCTTCTTGATGTCCAGTGTTATCCTCCTCTTTTTCCGTCTTTTCTTTGGGGGTGGGCTCATCTTTGTCTTTGGTTTACTCCTTGATCACTGGAGACTTTTGTGCCTTCTTCTTGGCCTTGCCCTTTAGCTTAGCAAGAAAAATCTTACTCTTTTTCTACCACCCAGATAAATTTCCAATTCTTTGCAAATGCTTTGTCTACAAGTTGGTATTTTTTCTACATCACCTTGAAATACTTTTGAGGTTCAAGGTAACCTGCAAGGAAGTAATGATCAAAATATTTTTCCTTCTCCTCTAGCATTAAAATCTCCATCCCTAGGTAAAAGTGAGCTGCAAAAGAGGAGAGATAATTTTTTCATCTTTCTTTGTTCATGTCCTTGCATATCTCTTGCTTTCTTCTCCAAAACATCTCTGCTCAATTAACATGCCTTCCTTTGTACACATATTTGAAGAAAATTAATTGACTATTAATGATATAGATAGTCCTCTTAGACTTGAAAAGCTTCATCACTGTTTCCTCAAGGGCTCGTAAAGCAGTATCATTGTAGGATTGGACTATCACTATTTGTTTTCGGTCTATCAAAGGAAGCCTCAAGTCTGGCTTCCATATCCTGATTGTGCCTACTCCACTAAGTATCAAGAGTTGGCATCTTGGGGTGAATTCTCATCTATCTAGGCAACGATATTTCCCCTCAAACTTTCAATTCTTGAATCTAAATTATCTTTGATCTCATACAACATGTTGTGGTCTTTTCTTACTTCAAAGCAATTCTACTCTGAAATACAATTGCCGCTTAACATGCCCAAGAGACTTGAGAATAATCTATGGCATCCTCCTATGACGCTTAGGCGCTAAGGCCATAACTTTCCCCTTCGTCTCTAATATGGGAATTCACTCACAGAACGTGCTCTCTCTATAAGTCTAACTTCTCGCTACTTTTAGAAGGTGGGTAGAGGTCTCACTTGGCCAGGGATCTGACTTGTCTAATTTGGAAAAGTAAAAAATGGCTAATCTGAACTAGGTCTTATAGTGTTGGCTGAACCCCGTTACATATCTGTCTAGGTCTAGGTGCACTCCGGGTGAACTGTCATGACGCACACATGTGAATGCCTTGATACATGAAATGGTTATTAACTCCACTTCTTGATCTGCGTGCACCACATCCATGTCATCGGGATCCATTTGAAATGACTGAATTTCATCCCGTGTCTAATGGGTCTCTGGCCGGTGGTCTTTGAAGGCCAAAGGTCCCCTTCGCTGAAAGTCTGTCTGGCCGAGAACCTTAGTCCTCAAAATCTCTCAATGACAACTCTTTTACTTGTATGATCACTCCTGCCTCTTCATGTTGTTTTTCTCCTTATTCCTCTTCTCTTCCTTGGTGTGATTTCTTCCTTGACCGACGGTAACAGGTATAAAACCTTCAACCATCCTTGTTGCTAACTCCTATATTTTTACGAAAACTACCAAAAATTAAATTGTGGACTAAACTGCTAACTCTTACTTTTCTACGGAAACTACTAAAAATTAAATTAAATCGTGGACTATACAAAAAGGTGAACCTTCACATTCCTACTGAGCCACGCACACATAGAATAATGATTTCCTTGTCTAGATGATGGTTATTGCATATGAGAGATACCGGTTCCATTTCAACAGTGCGCTCGAAGACAATACGCATGACGGATTCGACGTTCCAAAGCACTACTCCATCCTCATCATAATCCAAGCAGTAGGTAATCCTTGGCGGACGTGATCTGGTTCAAAGCATATTTGTGAGTTCCATGTTGTTGACCATCAGGTGTCAAAATATGTTAGATCACAGGTCATAGGCGATCATCTTCAATGCTACACGTAGAATCGCAAATCGCAATCAGAAAGCTGTGATTCTCGAAATATGCATGAGGCCAACAGCAAATTAATTCTTAGACTTCAAGCTATCTCTTATCCATTTAGTGGCCAAACCGACTCTAGATTAAAGTCTAGGACCTACCTTTGTCATCGGATTCTGTGAGTTTGGATGAGTTCGAGTTCCTTGAGACCACCCTGATTGCACGTTGGCATGATTCAAGCCATCCTCCTTATCCTTCTTCTAACCTGATGATTTGGACTGCTAAATTCATTCAGAGAAGTCAACCATCCGGAAGAGAAGTAAACACTGTTTAGCTAGGATGTTGGACGTAAATCCTCCATGGCCTCAGATTCTCTGCTTGATTTGAACATAACTTGTAAGAAATCAATCTCTGGCAATTTCTGGCGTTCAATCTCACACTGCACTATACCAGCCTCAATGTAACCACAAGTAGCTTCGTCATGGGCAGAACCGATCACCATGTTAGGGAGTCACATGCTGTGAGCAAGGAACTGAAATCGCACAATTTAGGAATAAGGATTATCACTATTTACCTCAGCTGACCTAAGATCGTAACTAGCATCAAATTTCATGCATGCAGATTGTTGTTCACTACTTGGAGAAGTGAAACTAGATCAACCCCATCTGATTCATCGAGAATCAATCTGCCTGTAATGGGCTGCTTATTTAAGCGAAAATACCCACGGTGTTTGATTGGCCGAGTCAGAAACATCTCACTGAAGACGTGCTTACAGCCCACGTCTCTAATTCGTTCTGAATTTCTCAACAGAACGTGCCACTCGCTAGTTTACTGCAAGAAGTTCTCTCCCTTTTAGCAGAAATGGGTCAATAAAGAGATAAATACTGACAACTACATTAGGATATCGAGATTCAACCCGCACCTTTCTCTCCTTTTTCAAGAATAGAATACATGCTGTATGACTTTACGAGTGAAATTTTGCATCATCTTTTCTCCCGACGGATGGGTTTGTCCAACCATCCTCGCAATCTACAGTCAGGATATTCTTCCAGTGTAGCAGAGTTGCACTGAGGCCCGTACACGCGACTCTCAGAGGACATCGTTGGGAGTGTCTCAGAACGGATGTCTCAGAATGTCTCAGTGGACGGATGGACAAAAAGGACTCCAGTTTTATTGTACATACAGCTTTTGATTAGGAGAACTAAAATCTATAGAATCTTAAGAATAGAAATAGAGAATCATTGATGTAAAATCCACATTTTCTGGAGTTGTGAACTGGCCGCTGAGAAATGTTGCCTCGTCCACACGCACTTCCTACATGCCAAAATTCTCTACATATATCTACCGAATTGAACATCATGCTTATTTCTCTACATCTCCTTTAGCATCACATTAAACCACATAAATATATCTGCAACCGTAAAGTACAGATTACTGGTAAGTTAGTCTGGTCACTGGCTGAGCTAGGGCATCAGGGTAACCGAGGATTTCAACGGCAAAGTGAAACTGACTTGATAATTTAAGCTGAGAGGAAACGTTGGAAGTTATAATATCTCTCAGTGAAAAGATTTCACCAGCCTCATGAGCTCCTACTCTGTGGAAGGTTCAGTGATTGTCTCTACTTGGAAGGGAGATTCTCCCTTCCCCGTACGCAAGGCCGAGCTATTGAGTGAATACTACCCTTACTTCCTGGAAGTAAGATTGAAAATCACTCTATAGCTCGGCATTGCCTTGTAGAATCTATATATACAACTCGACAAGTTACTCTGATTTGCAACGCACAAATACACGTGTGATTACAAGCCAGTACTCGGATTTCACTGTTTGTTTGGCCTCCAGCTTTCACACTTTTCCCTGGCACTTTATGGCATCGTATTTACACTCTGAGGTACTCAAACCCTTCTCATCTTACAGGGTCGTATTTATAAGATATTACCAAATAATCTGCATGCGGAAAATTCCCATTTATCCATTCACTTGCCCTCATTTTACAGATTAGCCAACCTCACAACATTCTTCCTGATCTGGTCTGAAGAATCCGGATATATCGGTCTCTTAAGGTTAAACGCGTAAACTTTTGGATTGCAGTCTGATTTGAGTTGATTGGCTTACAATAGACCTCTTTGTTCATGCTGGAAGCCAATCATAGATAGATGGACCTGGCCATTATTCATTCATGCATGATGCTTGCACGCCAAGCATTATCTCTATCTCTATTATCAGATTCGGTGCTTTTCAAAAAGTTACTAGGACGAACTGAAACAAAGAAGTTGGACTTCCAGGCACCATAGTCATACTGCTGACTTGATTCTCAAAAGCCCACTTGATGCACAAAAACTGGAGTATGCACGTCGACATAAGTTCATTAATATATAAGCTGTGTTTGAATCGCGTATAATAGACAACAGTGGCTCAAGCAGAGCCATATCAAGCTCAGGCTCGTGAATCAGTTGTATGAGAAGTGGAGATCTTGAGATTTGTGCACATCTGCTCTCACTTTGACCGGTCGAAAGAGATAGAGTCGCCAACATTGCAATGAGGAATTCGTCTGAAGTTCGAATCTTTCGTTCTTCTTGGCATATGCTAAGTGCTTGTGTGGTACTAGTTGCCATTCTTGAGACAGTCCCAGTACTATCTAATGTCCCTGAATATTCTGGAGCTCAAGAATGTCCGAGTGCTATCTTCAATTTTGGAGATTCGCTTACTGATACAGGAGCTGCTCTGAACACGTTCCCATTCTTTAACGACCCAGAAAACCTCCCCTATGGAGAAAGGTTCTTCCAGAGACCAGCAAAAAGGTTCACCAATGGACGCAACGTGAATGACTTTTTCTGTGAGTACCAAGATATTAAGTCCGGAAGTTTACATAATTTTCTGTGCGAAAATCTAAGCTTGCTGAAAATTATGGCGGTTCTTGTGCTTATAGATTTGATTATGTTACAGCTCTGGCGTTCGAGAAACCCCTCTTGCAGCCATATCTCCAGGCCGGTGCTTTCGATTATCGATTTGGGGTAAACTTTGCGTTTGGTGGGGCAACTGCCTCTAATGACACTTCAAGATACGGTCCCATCTTTTTGCCTTTCCAGATTGGCCAGTTTATCAGATTTAAAAAGAGTGCAGAATCTCAGAAGCAACAACTCGGTACGACTTACTTCAACTACTTCATTTTCTGTCACAATTAGAGAAATATTCGTATATACGGGAGAAAAGTGGCCTAAAATCTTGGCATATCATGGTGTGGGTTATACGAGAGCACAATTCTGTCGTTTCTAGTCCTTTGACTTACGCCGACATCGAATTATGCCTTGGTCTGCAGCTTGTGCCCAAACAAACTCTCTCCTGCCCTCGAATAGCGCCTACGGTAATGCACTGTACACCATTGAAATCGGGGGAAACGACATCCTGAACGCATTATTTTTCAGAAACTTGACAGTGCCACAAATTCTGAGTGTCGTTATTCCTGCAGCCGTCGCAAACGTTGTGCAAGGAATCAAGGTACAAATTCATCTCAAAGTGTACCTCATTTGGAAGGTCTGAAGGCCGTTTCAAGTTGTCATCTTCTTCTGCAAATCACGTGAGGTGGCCACCAATTGCAAGACACTCTTCTCAATTCAAATATTTGTCTGTGCAGGATTTATATAACCAAGGTGGACGAAATTTTCTTGTTTATAATGCTCCTAATGCAGGTTGCTCCACGATAGCTATAACCTTATTGGCGGGCCAGGCAGTCGACTCTTTGGGCTGCATTATTTTCGTCAACCAGTTAAATCAAGCTTACAATTCTGCTCTAGCTACAGCTATTCAAGCACTTCGAAATCAACTGGTAGGGGAGAATATCGCCATATTTGACTACTATAACGCTAACCTGGAAATTCTCACAAATCCTACGAGATACGGTAATTCTACTTCAGATTCAAGAATGTTGCTAGCTATGAACCTGAACTACGTGAAAAGCACCAGGCTGAGTTTTCATTGGATTATATTCACCAAGTTGCTCTGGTTTTCTCTTTCAGTTATTTACAAGTGTATGCGTAGTACGCATTATAAAGAGTATATCCTGGTCAAGACCTCATGCAACTATTCATCGCCATCCCACACTTTCGAGACATGACTAAATTTGCGAATATTTGGACAAAATGTATAACAGGTTTCGATCCAGCAAGAATTTTGTTTGCATGCTGCGGGTCCTCAACTGGACCCTTGAACTACAGCCCAGCCATTCCCTGTGGTCGACCTGGTTTCAATAAATGCGCGAATCCGGATCAGTACGTGAACTGGGACGGGGTTCACTTCACAGAAGCTTTCTACAGAGTCATTGCTAACTTTGCCCTCAATGGACAATTCACGGATTTCCCCTTCAATTACACCAAACGATGTGACCTAGAATTTGACAACTTTCGCAGCTCTGTCACATTCGATCAGGTGTATTCTGGAACATGCAAGGTCACCTTCACCTGATCATAAAAAAATTGTTACAGAAGCTTTCGGCTCGGGTTCGTAAAAATAAGAATCAATCAAGGATGATTTGTGATATTCAAATTGTCCTTACTTGGAGTTGGTTCGCGAACGTAAAGAGCGCTGGAGCAGTTCTCACGTAGTCCGGGTACATCTGCTAGAGACTTTTTTGTGTTTCATCAAATAATGTTGATCAGTTTTGATCATGAAATTTCAATTTGAATCTGAGCTTCGGAATTCATATTCAGTTGGCAGTAGATGGATGAGATGATCCCTCGTTCAAATCCAAACAGAACGGGCCCAATTGCAAGTTCTCTTCAGGTTACAGTATCCAGAAGTAGCTTTTGCATCTAAAGGGTTGTTGTTCATATATCCATTGTCCGGGATACCTAAAATGGACAACCCTTTTCTCATAGAAGCTGGATCTGTAGTTGGAAGGATTGCCATCCAGCAATGATAGAACAAGGAGTTCTAAGAGTTCTACTGTAACAGAGAAAGTGAGTTATGTGTCTCGGAAATTGCTTTATGTTTTTCATAGTGGTGGAATCTCTGCTCAGATCTAGAGCAGGAGACACTATAAAGAACATATCCTGTGAACCGGTGAAAAAGTCAAGGTAGTAGACATGTCACAAGTTTAACCAAGGTAGTAGTAGCATTTGCTGACAAATTTGGCCACTGACAGCTCGTTGCACCCTAATACTACGCTCAAGCGTTTAATGTCGCAATTAGTAGCTTAAAAGATGTGTTACTCAAGCGTTTGACTAGTTGCTTTTGTTAGAATATGTTATCATATGAGATATCGACACTCAAGCAAAGAATAAATTCATCGAAGAAAACTCAAGATAGGAGTGGTACACTTCCTATCTTGGAAGCTACGTCCACAGCGGCCGAACACTGTCACAAATTTTTTTTTTTTGAAATACTACACACTATACAATTCTTGATCATCTCTCATCAATCATGTCCTCCATAATACTCTCGACACTGAGTTGGTTGTGCTAGGGTCCCTTCATAGATCTTTTATTTCTCTTACTAGAGATTTCCCGCCTAGACTCAAGGCCTATCAATCCCTAACCGCCTAAGCTCCCTTAGGCATCTACTAGAAAAGAAGTCTACCAGTAGATCATAAAAGGTCATCTATTTATCTATAAACTATTTGTCCCTAGATAAAATAATAGGACACATTTAACAATCTCCATCTTGCTTGTATTCTATCTAGCCAATAAAATTTCTAAAATGGTCAGCTAGATAATCTCAAACATAGACATGGTACATTGAGATAGTTGAAACAAAACTTGAACTTCTCAAATGGCACAAGTTTTGTCAACGTATAAGATATGTTCACCACTGTGCCTATCTTTTGTAGATTGATCTTTCCACTTGTCACAACTTATTTGATGAATTGGTGTTCCACATCTATGTGCTTTGTTTAAGAATAATACACTTGATTCTTGGCCAAGTGAATTGCACGTTGACTATCATGATGAAGCTTGAACTTCAATTTAAGAAGTCCTGCATCCTTGGCTAATCAAAATAGCCATACAGATTTGTTAGCTGCCTCTGTTGTTGCTATATATTTTGCCTATGTGGTTGAAAGAGCAATTGTAGGTTAGAGAGTAGACTTCAAACTTATAGGACTGCCAACAAGTGTAAACACAAATAGGGTTGTGAACCTCTTCTTATCTTGATATCTAGCAAAATCAGCATCCACATACACTCTATTCAATCCTTCTTGATCCTGCTCCAAGTCATAAACAAAACCAAGATCTATTGTGCACTCCAAGTAACAAAGTATTCACTTCAATACTTCTCAATGTTGCTTCCCAAGATTTGCCATATATTGACTAACTATACTCATTGTATATGAGATATCAGATCTAGTGCAAACCGTTGCATACATTAAAATTCAAACAAAATTAGCAGAAGGAATGCTGGACATGAATCTTAACTCCTCCTCATTTGATGGACATTGGTCCAATGATACCTTGAAATTGTTTGCCATTGGAACACTCACATGTTTTGCACTCTCCATACCAAAACATGTTCACCACCTCCTCATCCACTACCACAAATTTTCCAGTTTGGGCGAATTTTGCATCTGCCTCCTGATATTTCTTAACCATTGATTTCCCCTTGGGCTGGGAAGCAAAGTAATCTTTGGTAGAATAGTGACTTTGGAATCTCCTATGCTCCTCCTTGTTCAGTAAATTAAGCCCCATGTAGAAATGGGTGCTATCAAGCATGTTATGCCAATGATTTTGGTCTCAACATCCCATCTTGAGATCCTAAAACCATGCTCGTATCCTCATGTGCCTATTGCTTTTGCATTTCATTTGACCATGACGTGAATGTTGTGTAAAGAGAAAGCTAGCATGTTGTCTCAAGTATTTTGATTGCTTCAAACCAACAACTATGTTAAGCTTTTGAAGTAGAAACACCCTTTGAAGTGTGAAGAATATTGAAAACTGCAATCTTTTGAAGAATGTGAATTTTTTTTCACAATTAAAGTGCCTTTTGTCAAGTCTCTTGAAGAGCATTTCAATAAAGCAGGGGATATGTTTTTCTTATTGAACAAGTCTATTTTTCACATCATTGGAGACATTGCTCGTCCATCCGGATGAGATGGAAGGTTTCACAAAGGCCCACGTGCTCTCTCTGTTTGGCTTGTCAATCAACATGACTAAGACATCAACTTTGTCAATAGTGAAGAATACTCTATGCATATCAAAACACCAAAGAGGTTCTATCCTCTTGTTGGATGTGTTTCTCTAAGTGCATTTTTTGCCTTGCTGCCATGATGGTTCAACTCTTTTGTGATGAGAGTGGCCTTGGTGTTTACTTTGGTTGTACCAACTTCATGGCCTCAAACTATACCAACATTGCATATGTTTTTTGTCTATAGGTCTTATCTGATACTCTCCATACAATTCATAGATATTCTATTTGTTCCATGCTACACATAATATCTTACCTTGACATCCATATTTGTTTCAATTTTTTGGGAGTTCTATACAACTTTCACTTGTTTGCAATGCATTTCTTTGATTGCCATACTGCAGAAATAATGTTTAACAAATTGGTGCACTTTATGAATGCATGATATGCTGCATGGAGGAATACATTGGTTGGAATATCTACAAATAGCAATTGTACAAGATCAAACTCATTCAAGGAATAGCAACTCACCTTTAAGAAATTGTGGTACCAAAGCTCATCCTTGTTTAGTGCGGTATGCATGAACTTGATCTTGTAATGCAACATGTGTTCAAGAGAGCACTCAATGGAGAGTTATATTCAAGATTAATTGGCTCAATTGGCTACCTTTGAAGGCAAAAACACTTGATTTCTTTGATGAGAAAAATGTGTCCAAAAGTGGCCAACACTAGTTGGGTCTCAATGGATTCAGTTGCTATGTGATTGATAACTCATCTCAATACTTGAGTATCTTGACTCTTAGAAACCTTATTGAGCTCCCTAGAAGTATTGGTGGACCACATTTTTATTGCAACAACATGCAAAGCTTTTGCACGATGATTGGCATAACTTGTCCCACATAAAGTTGAGGATTTAGCAACTATTGACCATTTGAGTGCTAAACTATGTGGAGGTTTTGTTTTAACACATGGATATGCATGCTTATGTATCCATGGTCTCAACCTTTGGGCAATTGAAACATTGGCAACGCTCAAACAAGACAAAGTCCATAAGACCATTATCAATGTTTCTAGGCTGATTGTTGAAGCAATCAATGGAATCCATAACATTTTTGCCAAATGTAATTCTTCCAACAATGTTGGAGATGAACTACTACCTATTTTTCCATATCAAGTTGTCAAGATTGATGTGCCTCAAGTATCATTATCATTCAACACAAGCCTTGATGTGGAAAGACAATGCACTCTTTGTGCAAGCAAAGAGGTTCTATGATCAGGCCTATCTCTCACTCAGGATGAACCTATGATTGGATATTATGGTAGTGCACCATGGACTAAGAAGGCAAGGAACCAACTCCATCATACTCCTCCAAGGTGTAATACCAAGGGCTAGACATATGATTTAAAGGTGAGAATTGGTTTGGTAACATCTAGAAGGATGTTACACATGATGGACTAAAAAGATCAAAAATAGGTATCAACAAAAGGGGACTTCTACTAATAGAGTAGGAACCAAAATATGCCTAAAATCTTTGAAGGCAATTTTGGAGGCCTAAACGGATAAATAAGACCTAAAAAATGTGCAGATACCCCCCCCCCCTCCCAACAAAGAGAAGGCTGACCTTCCCTCTCCCCTGGTTTGTCTTGTTGAGAACTTTCCAATGGTAGCTTACTCACGTGATTCTGAGACTCCTACAAGAAGATTCCCTAAAAGATTCCCTTTGGTCAAAGCTTGTTTGACCAACCAAATAGGACCTAGATCGACATGTCACCCATCCAAGTAAGTAATCCAAGGGTGGAGCTTGATGAAATGTCACCTATCTGTGTGCCTAATCCTATGGTGGAGCTTCCTTGGAGGAGATCCTCTTTGTCTATATAACAAAGAGAAGGTGCTCCTTTCGAGCACCAAATGTTGAGTGTATAATCTGTGTTTTCTCTTTTTTCTTGTCCTTGAAGTATTACAATGGTATTAGAGAGAGTGTCTTAGTCCAAGAGAGTAGAGCACTCCTTTTGGAAGAGCACGAACTACTGAAACTGAGTAATTTGAGGTGGAGAACATAGAGTTATTGCTAAACTTAGGAAGGACTTTAGAGAGCGGATGGGATGGATGCACTAGGAGGAAAATTTCCCACACCTAGCTTTCTATTCCCAAATCCATTCCACATCAAGGTTATGTATATTCAACATGAGCAAATGAGGGTATTACTAGTTTATCACTTTGGTGCAGAATTCATGGATAGTGTGATGAACTTACCAAACCCGGTGATTCTACCTGTGGTGATATATGACAGAGAGTGGGATTTGACAATCTACATTCTATTATGATAATATGGATGTGAATATCCCAAATCCTCTCCCTTTCAACACTCAAGTAGAAATCCGTTATGTAGTGAGACCAAAAGTGATGTTTAGAGATTTTATGGTTAGGAATTTTGGCAAGGAATATTATCAACGAGTGATAGCTTCTGAGGTCCCAATGGTAGTTCCGATAGTTTGTGTGCCTTCCAAAGTGATCATATTGACTCAATATTGAAGTAGACATTAGCAATTGAGTGTTGCAGGAACCATGGATTCGCAATTGCAAGAGCTGGTGTGAGGAATACAAGGGATGTTGAATGAATTTTGAGAGATTAAGATGACCATGGAGACATTGCAAAGTCAAGTTCAAATCCTCAGGAATGATCAAGCCATGCAAGAAGAAGAGCTGTCTCAAAAACCCAATAGTTACAACTAAAGTACTTGGAGAGGCACCTGTGTCTATGAACCCTATCAACAATGAAGCCACATTGCTACTTCGGATGAAGAAGACTTGCAACATCAAGCCTTACAAGGAGTAGCGTATGATGGGAGTAGTGTAAAATTGGGTCTTGAGACTGAATCGATATTTCCGATTGTTCTCAACAAAGATCATGGAGCATGCTGCAGGCATGTTTGCATGTGGGTACTTGACCAATAAAGCCCTCACATGGTATGATGCTTGGGAACAATCCATGTTGGCAGAGAGAAGGGAGGTCATGTGGACAACAATGCAAGAAGGATTGCTGAAGAATTTCCAATTGGTGGATTCTCTACAGATGGCTCAAACCCGACTATGGGGATTGATATAGAAGAATAGTGAACGAGAGTATGTGGAGGAATTTCTAGATCTATAAGTCACAATAACCGGCATGAGTCCAACAGAGGCTCTCGACAATTTCAAACAAAGGTTAAAGGAGCGGATTCGCCAAGAAGTCATGGTGCAAAATCCTTGCACGGTATTTGAAGCCATTGCTTGTGCAAAGAGAATAGCAAGAGCATTGGGTGGAGGTAAAGGAGTAGTTCCACCTCAACATTATCGGGCAGAAATGCCACACATGGGTAGACTAGTACCAATGGAATTGTGCAACCTTCAATTTCAAGATCAAGGAGCACGACCGCTTCAAGGGGAGCATGGACAGATAGAAGAACAAAGAGATGAAGTCCCATGAGGAGAAGGAATTTGAGGAGAACAACGCCATTGTTACAATTGTGGCCATATTGGGCACATATCTACCAACTAGTGCACTCATTTCCCTAGAGGCCCTCGGCCTTTGTACAGGTGATCTTTGAACAACATGGAGAGGCGCATTGAAGAGGAGGAGATGGAAATTTCTTTAGAGAACAAAGATCGCTAGTAAATGTACCTTGCGGCCTTACTGGCTCAATAAGGAAGAAGAGAAGAGAGGGAAGGAAGAAGACTAATGCGCAAAGATCCAGAAGGCAAACCCACAATTGATTGTTGTGAATGGAGTCCTAGAAGGAAATCAAGTGAGAGTATTAATTGATCCAAGAGCTATAGAGAATTTCTTATCTCACCTTGTTGCAATAAAATTGGGAATGGATCTAGAGAGAGATAGGAGTGAAGAAGTAGAGTTGCCTAACGGGCAAATAGAGAGGACTGAATCATTACCTAGATGGGTAACACTCTCTGTAGAGGAATATCAGGAAGTAATTGAGTGGCGAGTGATACAATTAGCTCGTTATGATGCAATCTTAGGTATGCCATGGATGGAGCATTACAACCCTATGGTAGATTGGAGGAAGAAAAAAGTGAGAGCCCACCAATGGTCAATCATGAGGGTTAAAGAAAAATCACCCAGGTAGGATCTGCCTCTATATGTCATAGGGACGGCAACTGTCTATAAGACTGATAGATGTTTCATGGGTCTAATAAGAGAAGTCTAGAGTGCACAACTCAATGAACAAGTTCTTGAGAAATTGAAGGCTGTGGTGGAAAATTTCACGATGTCTTTCCGGATGATCTACCCTCAAGATTACCACCAAAAAGGAGAGTAGATCATAAAATTAAGACACTCTCAGGGAAGACACCTCCTTGTAAGGCCCCATATTGCCTATCACCTCATGAGTTGGAGGAGTGTAAGACTCAAATTGAGGAGATGCTGCGGAAGGGGTTCATCCAACTTAGCGTATCACCATAAGGGGCTCCTATCTTGTTTGTGAAGAAGAAGGATGGTACAATGCGCATGTGCATTGACTATCAAGGTCTCAATCAGCAATTAGTGAATAACAAATACCCCTTACCTTCCATGGATGATCTCTTTGATCAACTCCATGGAGCTAAATACTTCACCAAATTGGACTTGAGGAGCGGTTACAATCAAATCCGAATTGCAAAAGAGGATGTGTACAAAACTGCCTTTTGAACCAAGTATGGCCACTTTGAGTATCTTGTGATGCCTTTTGGCCTTACCAATGCACCTGCCATTTTCATGAGTCTAATGAATGACATATTTTGTTCATACTTGGATAAGTCTATTATCATCTTCTTGGACAATATCTTAGTTTACAGTAGCACAATGACAAAACACAAACAACATCTACAAGAGGTCTTCTAGATTCTACAACAGAATTGATTGTATGCCAAAATCTCAAAGTGCAAGTTTGGCAAGTCTAAAGTAGACTACTTGGGGCATAGAGTAAGTGAAGAAGGCATTCAAGTATTAACAGATAAAATAGAGGTCATTCAAAAATGGCATGCCCCAAAAGATCAGACTCAACTCAAGAGCTTCTTGGGGTTAACAAGATTCTATCGCAGATTTGTCAAGGACTTCTCCAAGGTTGCATAGCCTTTAACAACACTACTTGGCAAGGGGAAGAAGTGGACATGGGGAACCGCATAAGAGATGGCATTTTAAGAAATGAAAGCCGCCTTGCTACATGCACCAATCTTGAAGTGGTATGACCCAAAACGACCAATCAAGTTGGCTAAAGATACATCAAGTGTAGCAATAAGAGCAGTCCTACAACAAGAGTGGCATGACGGATGGCATCCAATTGCATATTTCTCTCAAAAGTTGTTATTTGCAGAGCGCAACTACCACACCACAGAACAAGAAGAGCTAGCCATTGTTCTGGCAACCAAGCATTGGAAGCACTATTTGGGCGGAAGGCATTTGTAGTAGAGACAAACCACAAACCTCTAGTCTACCTTGAGACGCAAAAGGATCTATCTCATTGCCATATTTGGTGGGCAGAGTGGCAAAAACACTTCAACATGTCAATCACCTATGTGGAAGATAAGAAACAACTTGCAAATGCATTCACCGCATGCCAATGGCAAACAACTTGGTGGTAGAGGTTAAGATTAACCCTGAATTTTGGCCAGAAATTTTGGCTACTACAAAAACTGATCCGCAGATTGTAGAAGTGCAATCATCCAAAGGCATCACCAACACCCAAGGACTCACCTTCTGTGATGGCAGATTATGGATCCCAAATGTCCCAGAATTACATAGCATCATTCTAGCGGAATGTCATGATTCGACCATTGCAGGTCATTTTGGATTAGACAAGACCTTGTGTAACAATATGGAGTTTAGAGACAAAGTTAGTCGGGCTTATGAAGTAAAGAATAAGACAAAATAGCCTAGAATATTCTAGAAGCATCTAAGAATCTTCTTTGGAAGCTTCCCAACTAGTTAACTTGTGCCCTAAGCAGGTAGCTTCTAGAAGCTTCTAACTAGCTTAGCTTGCACGCCAAGTAGGCGGCTTCTAGAAGGAAGCTTCTTGAGAAGCTTCCTAGTTAACTTGGCTTGCACTCCAAGAAAGCGGCTCAAGGAAGCTTCTTGAGAAGCTTCAAGAGTCTTGTATGCTACTTATAAATACCAAGGCCAAAGCTCATGCTAGGCATTTGGAGTTTTCCCTCATTCAAGTGTCCCAATATGAGTTTCCATTCTCCTATTTCTCTCCTTGGTTTCGGTCTTTTACATTAGTTTCAGAGCAGGAATGGGATGGATGGAATTTATGGACCACCAAATCCACTTCCGCCAAACCATTGGGACTTTCATGTCCAGATATTACCAAAGCATCGTTTCACACAATTCATCACCTCATGCTTTGGGCAGGATTTTCTACATATGATCACCGTGTCGGAGGAACCCTTGATACTTCCAGTTGTAACATATGGAGAACGGTGGACGTGTTGTATCTATGTGTTAATCAACTAGATAAATTGAGGGTAGTGGAATAGAGTAGTAGCGATGGCGGCAATACCGGATGTTATCCTTGCAATGCAACAACAAATCAAGCATCTTACTCGATTGTTGGATGAACGAGACCAGCAACGACGAGAACAGATAGATAGAGCGCCAATTTGAGATAGAGAAGATTGCATTTGATTTTTGAAACCCAAGGTGTTTGAAGGAAAGAATCTTCCAGGCACAATGGAGAATTTTGTGTTTGACTGTGAATGTTACTTTGAAGCCACCAATCTTCAAGACGAGCGAAAACAAATTCTCTTGGCTTCTAGCCAATTGGATGGCGTGGCAAAACTTTGGTGGCGATTCCAAGTAGAAAGAGCTGAACGACAAATTGTTACACCAATTTTGACATGGGCAGAATTCAAGGATGCAATACTTGGTCAATTTCAGACTATAAATGCCACCCGAGCTGCACGAGATAAATTGGCAGAGTTGAGGCAGATTGGCTCAGTGAGAAGCTACATCACACAATTTCAGAATATCATCATGCAAATTCCAGATATCAAAGAAGGTGAAGTCCTGGATTGATTTGTGCGAGGATTGCAGTCACGAACCAGATTGGAGGTGACCATGCGAGAGCCACAGAACGTAGAAGAAGCCATGCAATTGGTTGAGCATTTTGATTCCTTAGTTGCGACAACTTTGGTCTCGACCTCGACCTACACAAAACCTATCATTACCACGAGTGGAAGAATCGGTACCAATGGAGATTGATGCTATCCAACAAAGACCACTTGGCATAGCAGATAGAGAAAGATTACAACAAAATAGAGGTTGCTTTTATTGTCGCCAAGTTGGACATCGCATTGTTGAATGTCCACTTAGGAATGGGCTGTGAGCCGGCCTGTCTCTCACTCAGGATGAACCTCTAATGGCTATTATGGTAGCGCACCATGGACTAAGAAGGCAAGGAACCCCAACTCCATCATACTCCTCCAAGGCTAACACTCCAAGACTCAAGACATTGCTCACTAGAGAACTCAATGAGAGAGAGATAGTTGCAAATGAAAGAATGATGAGTACCTCCTCACCCCTTGCTTATATACTTGTGAAATAATTACGTACCAAAGTTACTAATTACCGTAGTAACTCAAGTTACTAGACTAAAAGTCAAGTAAAGTCAAAAAGTAGAAAGGAATATCCATTCACATGGGCATATTCCCCTAAGCATGTGGTCTTATCTTGACCCAACCACTAAGTCAAGGATTCCTTCACATGGGCTATCCTTGGACTAAAGAAGAATCCAAAACAAAAAGGCTTGCGGGCCCAAGAGTTCTCAACTCTTTCCTCAAAGCCAAACACCTAGGAATAATACCAAGTCAACACACTAAAATCCAAAATAGTGGTGCTCATCTTTTCTACTTCCTCTAAAGTAAGGTCCCCTCTATCTTAGCTATGACTAACTTTAGCTAACCATGACTAATATAGAACCATCCTTTATCTCTATATAAATAATATCTCTGAAGTACTTGTAATACCAAGATAAATATCACAATACCACACACATGCACATATGGGTGTTATAGGGCAACCTCGACAAGTCGCCCAGATGGAGTTTGTGGAACAGAATGATTAGGGAAACAAAGAATCCATGAAGGAGATTTTGAGCCGCCTACTAGGAGCTTGATTAGTTCCAATGGGATTGAAGGCTCGACCTTTGCAAGTTTGCTTCACTTGCAAGGTACGGTATCTAATCGGGGTTGTAGGATTTTGGTTGATTCTGGAAGTTCAGAGAATTGTATATCTATACAAGTAGCAAAGGAATTGGGTATTCCTATCAAGCTAGTGATTGGAAGTAGTTTGATGATGGCGGATGGTAGAAAAGGTTCTGCATTCCGCACCTCGCATCCTGTTACCTTCAAGATTAGGAAGGAGTATTTGGAGTGTATGAGGTTTGTAGTGGCACCTCTACACTATGATATCATTTTGGGTCTACCTTGGCTTGAACGTCATAAGGTTCAATTTGATTGGACCCGACGTCAAATTCAAGTACAACACCAAGGTAGGAATTTCCGATTAGGTTGTCTGGCACCTCTGAGTAAGACACCTAAGAATAGTCAATCCCAAGATGGGAAGTTTGTTGAGAAGGTAGCCATAGAGCAAATCTGGAAGGGAGATGAGTCCCAAGATGGGAAGTTTGCCAAGAAGGCAACCATGGAACAAGCTTGGAAGAGAGATGAGTCCCTAGAAGGGAAGTTTGTTAATGAAGCAGCCATAGAGCAAGCTTTGGAGGAAGATAAGTCTATATTTGCGGTGTGGATCAAGCCGATTGCACAAGAACAATATGAGGAGGGCCAGGTGCCGCATCAAGCAATGGTTGATCGGATAGTTCAGGAGTTTGCAGATGTGTTTCCAGATGATTTGCCAAAGGGATTACCCTCTGATCGAGGTATGCCCTTCAAGATTGAGTTATTGCCAAGGAGTACTCCAGTGAGTAGACCAATCTATCGGCTCTCATCAAAGGAGTTGGAGGAGTTGCGAACAACACTTACAAAGTTGTTGGAGAAGGATTTCATATGACAAAGTACCTCTCCGTAGGGAGCACCGGTACTATTTGTTCCAAAGAAGGATTGAGGACTTCATTTCTGTATTGATTACTGTGGGCTTAATAAGCAAACCGTGAAGAATGCATATCCCTTGCCTCGGATCAACGACCTGCTTGACCAATTAAGTGGAGCACGCTACTTTTCCAAGCTGGATCTTTGTAGCGGCTATTGGCAAATTCCTACTGAAGGAGAGGACGTGCAAAAGACTACCTTTCGCACAAGGTATGGACATTTTGAGTGGAGAGTTCTACCATTCGGATTCACTAATGCTCCAGCAGTCTTCATGAATCAGATGCATCGGATGTTGGAGGGACTATTGGATCAGTCCATGGTAGTGTTCTTAGATGATATCTTAATCTATAGTAGGACAGAGGCAGAACACAAGAATCATGTGCGAGAAGTCCTAAGACAACTATGATAGCGGAAATTTTACTATAAGAAGTCAAAGTGTGCTTTTTGGCAGAAGGAGGTTACCTTCTGGGTCATAAGATCTCATCAAAGGGGATCAAGATGGAAGAAGAGAAGATCAAGGCCACTACTGATTGGCCTACCCTGAAGGATGCTACAGAAGTACGAGCATTCAATGGATTGGCCAGTTTTTACCGACGGTTCATCCACTATTATACTCACGTGGCTGCACCATTGACTGGCCTCTTGGGAAAGAACTCGAGCTTCCAGTGGACCACCAAGCATGAAGAAGCATTCCAGATTTTAAAGCATATGGTGTCTTCAAGACCTATTCTTCAACCATATGATCCTCAACTACCTTGTGTGGTTGATTTTGATGCTTCTAACTTTGCAATTGGAGTTGTGTTGCAACAAGAATTTCCAGATGGACTACATCCTATTGCCTTTGTGTCTCGCCGACTAAATACAGCTGAAAGAAATTACTCTACTCAAGATTGGGAACAACTTGCAATGGTATATGCCACCAAGGTATGGAGGCATTATCTCTTGGGGAAACAAGTGATCATGCGAACTGATCACAAACCATTGTTGCAGACCTTACACTTGGAGCACATGAAGAGTCGGCATCATTGATGGGAAGAGCAACTCCAATTGTTTGATATCAAACTTGAGTACAAACTAGGTCAGCTCCATGTCATCCCCGATGCTCTATCACGACAACCTGATTTGAAGGATCTTCCTCTCATCACGACGGCAATTACAACGGTGTCCATTGACCCTAAGGTCCATAATGAGTTTCAATCAGCTCTACAACAAGATCCCTTCTTCCAAATGGTACACGGTCGTCTGGCAGCACGCGACAAGGAGTACAACACCTTCTCTTTCAAGGAAGGCCTTTTATTTCATGCAGACCAGATCTATGTTCCAGCCAAAGGTGATCTTTGACTCGTGCGCCTTCAAGAAGCCCATGATTTACCAATAGCTGGTCACATGGGAGTAGACAAGACCTTGGGCACCCTCCAACGCCAATGGTGGTGGCCCAACATGACACAAGAAATCAAGACTTTGTTCAATCATGTGAAAGTTGCCAACAGAACAAGGCCAACAACCAAAAGCCGAGTGGACTCCTTCAACCACTTGCCATTCCATCCGCTCGTTGGGAGCATGTGAGGTTGGATCTCATCACATCCTTGCCAAAGACAAAAAAAGGACACACCGCAATTGTGGTGTTTGTGGATAAGCTTAGTAAGCAAATCCACTTGGCACCAACCTATGATACCGTGGATACTCCAACCTTAGCGCAAATCTACTTTGACAATATCTTCAAGCATCATGGGATGCCACGTGTACTCATCTCCAACCAAGATCCTTGATTTACCGGGAAGTTTTGGCAAGCACTCTTCCAGATACTCGGCACCAAGCGTGCTTTATCCATGGCCTATCATCCTCAAACTGATTGACAAACCAAACGTGCCAATCGTACATTGGAGGATATGTTGCGGGCCTTTGTCAATGTCAACCATACCAACTGGGATGAATGTCTTGTAGCTGTAGAATTTGCCTACAACAATTCCAAACAGGCAAGCACCGGATTTTGTCCCTTCTTTCTCAATTTTGGCCAAGATCTGCTTGTTCCAGATTCTTTTCTTGCTTCCCCTTCCTCTCAGGTTCCTCATACTTCTACATTCTTGACCACTATATCCCAATCTCTCCAACAAGCCAAATCTCACCTCCTTGTTGCTCAGAATCGCCAAAAACAATATGCGGACCATCATTGTTGTGATCTCACTTTTGAAGTTGGTGATAAAGTCATGCTATCCTCTAGTAACCTCCCTCTTCCACTTGATACCCAAGTTTGTAAACTTGCTCCTAATTGGATAGGACCCTTTGATATCACCCACATTATCTCTCATGTTGCTTATTGACTTGCCTTACCTTGTCACATGCGTATCCATCATGTCTTTCCTGTTTCCAAGTTAAAACCCTTTGTTCCTAACCCTTCTTCCCTTTCCTCTCGAGTCCAACCTCCTCCTCTTCCTATCCCTATCAATGATCATGAGGAGTACAAAGTTGATCGTATTCTTGCCCGTCGCCATATTCAACGAGGCCGTCGCCAACATACGGAATACAAGGTCCTTTGGAAAGGGTATCCACTTCATGATACCACATGGGAACCTCTTTCTCACCTCCAGAATGCATAGATGGCCATCAAGGACTTCAAAGCTTTACTGGCAACAAGGACGTCACCAACTAGCGGCCAAGGAATATGTAACAATATGGAGTTTAGAGATGAAGTTAGTCGGGCTTATGAAGTAGAGAATAAGACAAAATAGCCTAGAATATTCTAGAAGCATCTAAGAATCTTCTTGGGAAGCTTCCCAACTAGTTAACTTGCGCCCTAAGCAGGTAGCTTCTAGAAGGAAGCTTCTAGAAGCTTCTAACGAGCTTAGCTTGCACGCCAAGTAGGCGGCTTCTAGAAGGAAGCTTCTTGAGAAGCTTCCTAGTTAACTTGGCTTGCACTCCAAGAAAGCGGCTCAAGGAAGCTTCTTGAGAAGCTTCAAGAGTCTTGTATGCTACCTATAAATACCAAGGCCAAAGCTCATGCTAGGCATTCGGAGTTTTCCCTCATTCAAGTGTCCCAATGTGAGTTTCCATTCTCCCATTTCTCTCCTCGGTTTTGGTCTTTTACACCTTGGATGCAATCCAATGCCATTACAATGTAATATTGGCTCAAGATGAGCAATGACATGATGGACTACGTGCACAACTACCTACTTTGTCAATAGAACAAAGCTTCTAATCAAGCTCCTACATGGCTCCTTCAACCTCTCCCCACGCCTACCCAACGTTCGGAACAAGTGAGTATGGATCTAGTCTGTGAATTACCCAAGACCACCTCAAGGTTTGACTCCATTGTGGTCTTTGTGGACCGGCTTCACACCTTCAAATTTGATGAAGGTCCGTCTAGTAGCTACTAAGGTCAATGCAATCAACACATTTGTTTCTAAAATTCAACACGGTGTGGAGAGCACCAAGCATAGATTACAGATTGCACAAAATCGACAGAAGTAGTATGTTGATGCACACCGTAGGCACATGGAGTTCAATGTTGGGAATCAAGTGTGGCTATTGACAACCAACCTCACATTAGTTGGACCTTGTAAGCTCAAACCTTGTTTTATTGGTCCTTTCTTGATTCTTTGTTGCGTCGACGATGTGGCCTATCACCTTGAGCTACCACCACACATGAAGATCCATCCAGTGTTCCATGTTTCCCTACTACATAGATATGCTCCCCAATCAGGCTAGGGTCATTCCACACAAGATATTTGACCTTGTTCGACACTCATTGATGGCACAAAGGAATATGAAGTGGAGCGTATTCTCCAAAAATGCATGCATGGTACTTACCATCCGCGGGTGGAATATCTAGTACAATGGAAAGGTTACCTCCTCTATGAAGCAACATGGGAGCCCGCTGCCAATTTGACACATGCACTAGTGTTGGTGCAAGCATTTGAGCAATAATTGCACAACGAGGATGTTGCGTCTTAAAAGGAGAGAGGTCTATAATACCAAGAGCTAGACATCTGATTTAAAGGTGAAAATTGGTTTGGTAACATCTAGAAGGATGTTACACATGATGTACTAAACAGATCAAAAAGAGGTATCACCAAAAGGGGACTTCTACTAATAGAGTAGAAATCAAAATATGCTTGAAATCTTTGAAGGCAATTTTGGAAGTCTAAACGGATGAATTAGGCCTCAAAAATGTGCATACTCCCCCCTCCCAAAATGGAGGAAAAGTTGGCCTTCCCTCACCCCTGGTTTGTCTCATTGAGAGCTTTCTAATGGTACCTTACTCACGTGATTATGAGACTCCTACAAGAAGATTCTCTAAATGATTCTCTCTAGTCAAAGCTTATTTGACCAACCAGATAGGACCTAGGCCAACATGTCACCCATCCAAGTAATTAATCCAAGGGTGGAGCTTGATGACATGTCAACTATCTGTGTGCCTAATCTTATGGTGGAGCTTCCTTGGAGGAGATCCTCTTTGTCTATATAATAAAGAGAAGGTGCTCCTTTGGGGCACTAAATGTTGAGTGTGTAATTTGTGTTTTCTCTCTTCTCTTATCCTTGGAGTATTACAAAGGCCAACACTCCAAGACTCAAACCATTGTTCATTAGAGAACTCAATGAGAGAGATAGTTGCAAATGAAAGGAGAATGAATACCTCCTCAACTCTAGTCTATATACTTATGAAATAGTTACACACCAAAGTTACTAATTACTAAAGTAACTCAAGTTACTATAGCTAAAAGTCAAATAAAATCAAAAGTCTCAAAGAATATCCATATTCATATGAATATTACCCTAAGAATGTGGTATTATCTTGACCCAACCACTAAGTCAAGGATTCCTTCACATGGGCTATCCTTGGACTATAGAAGAATCCAAAAAAAGGCTAGTGGGTCCAAGAGTTCTCTATTCTTTCCTCAAAGCTAAATATCTAGGAATAATACCAAGTAAATACATTAGAATCCAAAATAATAGTACTCATCTTTTCCACTTTCTCTAAAGTAAAGTATCCTCTATTTTAGCTATGACTAACTTTAGCTAATCATGATTAATGTAGAACCATCCTTTATCTTTACATAGATAATATCTCTCAAGTACATCAAAATGAATAGATAAGATAGACTCTATACCATATACCAAATGAAATGGAGAATATATGGTGGAAGTCTTCATGGTTGTCCTAGACTCCCACAAAACTGCATGAATTCTCTTGTCCTAATGATGTTTAGCCCCCTCCATTTTTGCATCTTTGGCCAACATCATGCAAAAGGTCTGATTGGTTCTCTCTACCATGCCATCAAAGTTTGGCTTATATGGTATAATTACTCTATGTGTAATAGAGAAATGTCGTAGCATGACTATAGTGATGCTTTTTATAAACTCTCCTTCTCTATAGAAACTAATTACAAAGGGCATTCAAACCTAGGGATAATGTGTTCATAAAGAAATTTACCAACTTCATCGTTATTCTTGTCCCTCAATGGTCTAGCCTCCCACTTGGTAAGTTAATCAATAACTACCACAATGTACTGGTTGTCCTTTGGGTTCTATTGAGAGGACCTACAAAGTCAATTCACCATTTCTCAAAAAGTCCTAGCAATGAAATTGATATAAGAGAGAGAGTGGAAGTAGACTTTATGTAATACTCCAAGGACAAGAGAACTTTCTAGGAGAGATTACAAGAGAAAAAACAGAGTTTCACACTCAATACTCTAATGCCCCAAAGGAATATCTTCTCTTTATTATATAGCAAAGAGGATCTCCTCAAAGGAGGCTCCATCCTTGGATCAAATACATGGATTGGTGACCTATCAGCAAGCTCCATCCTTGGGTTAGTTGTTTGGATGGGTGACAATCAATCCTTGTCCAAAAGGAATCTTTAGGAATCTCTTGTACGGAGCTCAAAATCATGTGGATGAGGTACCATTGGAAAGCTCTCAACAAGACAAATTATAAGAGAAGAGAAGGACATTTTTTTCCTTGAGGGGGATCTTTTTTTCCATTTATAGGGCCTAATTCATCCATTTAGGCCTCCAAAATTGGCTCTAAAGTTTTCAGACCATTGTCGGCTTTTGCCCTATTAGTAGAAGCACTCTTTTGATGACACTTCTATATGATCTTCCTAGCCTATTGAACACAACATTCTTCTAGATGTTACCAAGCCAATTTTTACCTCAAGATAATATATCTTACTACTTGTATTACACTTTTTAGCAAAAGCTTGACAAACATGACAAGGTTTGCAATAATCAAGATAATCTTTGAAAATCATTCTCCAAAGATAACCTGCATCTAGAATCTTGAAAGCATTCTCCTTTCTGGCAAAGTGTCTGCCACACACTAAAACTCAATGAAACTCCTTTATGAGTAGATTGACTCCTCCTTGCTCCCATAGACATAAAATTCATCAATGAAGTCTCACAAATTTTTGAATGAAAGGTTCAAACACCTTGTTCATGAGCCATTGGAATGTGGCTAGAGCATTGCAAAGCCCAAAAGGCATGACCTTGAAAGCATAAGTCCCCCAAGGTGTGGTGAATGTGGTGAGTTGTTGATGCTCTGATGCAATCTTGATTTGGTTACACCCACTATGACCATCTCCAAAACTATAGTTCTCATGACCAACAACCTCTTCCAAGATCTTAGCAATGAATAGTAAAGGTTACTAGTCCTTCTTAGTAAAAACATTGAGCTTCTTGTAATCCATACATACCTAAAGCTTGCCATTCTTTTTCTTAATAATCACATTTGGAGACATCCATTCTGAATTCTCCACCTCAAATATAAATCCAGCCGCCTTGAGCTTATCAATCTCTTCCTTCACAACCAAAGCTATTGGTTCATTAATGCAATGTTGCTTTTGGTGGACTGGTCTTGCATGTGACTTTATCTCTATATTGTGCTCCTCCAAGGTGACTTCCTTTATATCCTTGTATCTGAAAGCAAACATATGGATGAATTTATGGAAAATATCCTCAAATCTTATCTTCTCCTCCTTGTTAATATTTGGACCATACTTGCACCTCCTCTTTATCCCCTTAATTGTCAAGGGTAGATAACCTCCCCTTTATCTAGGTCCTTCAAGACCTCTAGCTTAGGTGCAAAATCCATAGCACACAAGGATATACATCTTTATCCAATTCAGATTCATCCTCCTCCATGGAAGTCTCTTCTATGCTTTGTGTCCACACCTAAAGCTCCTTCTTCTAAATCTGATTCTCGATAATCAGAAGATGGTGTATTTGAATATGAAGTGTTGGTGTTGTTAGTGATAAAAATTGTAACTCTATGGTTTGATAGCCTAATCCTCAAGTATTCTTTGTGCCATGAATCAATTGTGCGTGTTGCTCTCAACCATAGTTTCCCAAGAAGCAAATCATAGCTCAATTCCTTAGAGACTTAGAAAGTCATGAGATTTTGAACTCCCATAACAAATATCCATCACCCCTACTAGTCAAAGTTGTTGCTTGTTTGCCATACTCACCACAATGTTGAAGGTCTAAATGGTATCATACCCAAATTCTTCATCAACCTCTCCAACATGGCATTCACTACAAATCCTCCATCCACAAGTGCATCCTTGATGTTATGACTATTCACTCTCATATCAATCTTGGAAGCATATTCACAAGCCTCACATGGTGCTAGTTTGGCATCCACCACCCCCATTGATATTGGAGCTTTTTCTTTCTTCTTCCTCTTGCTCCTTGTAGAACTCAAACCACCTCTAAACTCCTTTTCAAGGTAGGATTCAAAGTGATCAATTGACCCACTATGATGTTAGCCTTGTGACTACCAACATCCTCCAATATATTGTAGTTCCATTATTGCTTTGAGTCAAGAAGTCTTCCATCCCCAACTTCTTTCTTGAAGTCTTTATTATTGATGGTGTTGAGGTGCTAGTGCGAGTGCACCTAGTAGACATATGAGTACATCCTTAAGAAGAATGTACATCCTCTACAAACAAGCTTTCTTTTTCTCTTATGCCAAAAGCTCCAAATTTAAGACCTTTGGACTTTGAGCACTCCCCCTTCTCATACTTGCACTTGATCAAATCTATGGATGCTATTTTCTTACCTTTGTTTGAATAAAGAGCCACTTTGGTTTCACTACCTCACTCTTTCCCTCCATGGGTTTCCTCATACTCCTTCCTCTATCCTAAGTGGAATTTGGGCAATTCCTTTGGATGTGACCTCTTACTCCACAACCAAAACAATTTCTACCATTGAAATTGTCACTTTGTTGAACTCCTCTATATGGATAGCTTCTATATTCAATGGGCGTTACGCGCACCGATGCCCTTGCACTTGCTCTAACAGCTTTTGTGTCTCACTGCGGGGTTGGAGCCAGGCCCCAGACTTTGTTTTGTTGGACACCACAAAACCAAAATACCTTGCGATAAAATAAAGGGAAAAAGCCTACTCCTAATTCCTCTCCCCACATTCTGATCCACCTCTCTCTTCTCCCATAGTTGCACTACATTGAACTTGAGATCTGCAAGTTATTCTATGATGGTTTGAAGTGAATCCTTTGGTAGAGATGTAAGAACTAGAGTAACTACTACTTGTGATGTAATCCTTGCTACCAAAGTTTCAAAAGTTCCACCATACTTGTAGCCTTGAGGAGGATGCACAACCTTCTTCACCACCAAATCACTCTCATCCACTTCCAAGCTCTCCATCCTACAAATTGCAATCTTGATAACTTCAACCTTGGAAGAAGGTTTCTCATGTCTCACTTTACTTCTAATTTGTGATCTAAATTTTCCCATAAAATCCTTGGTAAACATAGCTCCTATGCCAATCATACTAGTCATCACATCATCTCTACTCGTCCTCAACACTATGCAAAATTTGGACTCTAACTTCTCCACTCTTTCTATATAGATTCTCACTTTCTCTCCATCTCCTTTTTTGAGGAAGGTAACCTCACTCATCAATCTCTCATAACTCTCATCTAGAAGAAAGTTCTCAATGAGTGTTGAAGTCAAATTATTCCAAGACTCTTCTTGCACGTCTTTCCTCTCTCTTTTGGTATTCTAACTCATACCATGTAAGGGCTATATCCTCAAAGAAATTTAGTAATAATGAATCCCACTCATTCTTCCTTCTCTCATTTTTTCTTACACAAAATCTATTGAAAGCTCTCACAAAAATCTCCATATCTTCTCCATCCTTGCCAAAGAAAACCAGAAGTTTAATTATCTCTCTTTTATCTCAATTTTTTTCTTTTCCCTCAATTTTATCACTCTATAACTAAGAGAGTATATACATGACTAACACTCTTTTAAAATAATCCATTGTAGGAACAAAAAAGGTTCAGGTTGCTCTAAGATTCCTATAGCAAGATCAAATCCTAGATTGCATATTAATCAAACCCTCATAGATAATTTATCCATAAGTTGAAAGATTATCTCCATCACTAATCTTGAGAACTAGTTGATGAAGGTGATAGTCTCTTTGTAGTTGTATTAAGACTTTCTCCAAGATCTTTCACCAAAGTGTTGTTACTCCACTACACTCGTGTCCTTTTGGAAGTCCTTCCACTCCACAAACTTCACACACCTCCTTAGTCTTAGATCTCCTTCCTCCCAATCTTGGTGAAAAAGGTCCAACATGCAATCCCAAGTCAAGTAAGCTTCTTCTTTCTCTCCTTTCTCTTTCTTTCAAAGGTCAATGGACATGAAATTGCCTTATGTCCCTTCTCTCTACATAAAAAGTATTTAGAATAACTCTTTCCTCTAAGTATTGTATGTTTTTGGGTCCTCTCAATACTTTCTGCAAATTTTAAACTCTCTTTTCCTTAAATCCACCCCTAATCACCCCAAACCTTTGGGAACCTTGGAAGGCTCAACTTTAACTCTTGGTGACCTTCCACATTCCCAAGATAAGTCTAAACACTCAAACATGCTTTTGGTTGCTCCCACACTCCTTGTGCATGGGTCTCAACTTTCTAGAATTGACCCCTCATGACAATGTCACTAAGTTCTCTCAATTGGTATGTAAGAGTCCTTTGAAATGATTTCCACTTGATCATTACCCTAAGGTGTCCTCTCTTACAACATTTCATATCTTTCCATTGAGCCATTTGCCCCAAGCATGTTTCTATTATGTAATACCAAGAGCTAGCCATATGATGTAGATGTAAAATTCGGTTTGGTAACATCAAGAATGATGTTATACATGATGGTCAAAATAGATAAGATAGAAGTATCACAAAAAGAGTACTTTTACTAATAGTGCAGAAACCAAAATAGACTTGAGAACCTTAGAACCAATAGCTAGACATATGATTTAAAGGTGAGAATTGGTTTTGTAACATCTAGAAGGATGTTACACATGATGGACTAAAAAGATCAGAAAGAGGTATCACCAAAAGGGGACTTCTACTAATAGAGTAGGAACCGAAATATGCCTAAACTCTTTGAAGGCAATTTTGGAGGCCTAAACAGATGAATTAGACCTCAAAAATGTGCCAACCCTCCCCTCAACAAAGAAAAGGCTGGTCTTCCCTCTCCCCCTACTTTTTCTCGTTGAGAGCTTTCCAACGGTACCTTACTCATGTGATTCTGAGATTCCTACAGGAAGATTCCCTAAAAGATTCCCTTTGGTCAAAGCTTGTTTGACCAACCAGATAGGACCTAGACCAGACATGTCACCCATCCAAGTAAGTAATCCAAGGGTGGAACTTTCTGACATGTCACCTATTTGTGTCCCTAATCCTATGGTGGAACTTCCTTGGAGGAGATCCTCTTTGTCTATATAATAAAGAGAAGGTGCTCATTTGGAGCATCGAATGTTTGAGTGTGAAATCTTTGTTTTCTCTCTTCTCTTATCCTTGGAGTATTACATATTAGCACACATATTTCAGATTTGGTCAGAAATCCCCACTCACTTTAACAACTTTTAACTTCATTTGCAAGAATGATCGCTCCCTAATTCCTAGGCCAAAAGGTAGTATAGCATGCAATTAATTTTCTTAGAAAGTTTTAAAATAATCTAATGAAAATTGAAGAGATAGTAAATTCTCTACAAAATTTTAGAGAGCATGCAATTTGTAGAGAAATTTACCCTACCACCTTCCAAAAATTCTAGTTGACTGCAAGTAGCATCCTTTGCAATAATTTCAAGTGTCCCACCTAGAAGATAATCCAAGTTATCTACTATAAAAATTTCAAATCTAGATCTCAAAATTGAGATTTTACCCAAACTAATCGGAATCTCCAAAATTTGCAATCCAGCTCACACAATCTCTCCAAATTCTCTCGTGTATAGTATGTACAATATCACCTCAAAAACATCATAATAAACTACAAGGTATAAAAATTGGCCAAATTCTCTAACATAAATTTAGCCATCTCTTCTCCTAATGTTTATTCCAAGTTAGCTCTCATAGCCTCTTTCTATTTAATATAGAACTGTATGTAAAATATTATCTTGCCTTCTAAATAATAGTGACAATAGAACCAAAATTATGAGCAAGCCTATCTCTCACTCAGACTGAACCTCAGATGGCTATTATGGTAATACACCATGGACTAAGAAGGCAAGGAACCCCAACTTCATCATACTTCTCCAAGGCTAACACTCCAAGATTTAAACTATTGCTCACTAAAGAGCTCAAGGAAAGAGAGATTGTAAATAAAAGGATTATTAATACTTCCTCACCCTAGTTTATATATTTGTGAAATAATTATGCACCAAAATTATTAATTATTAGAACAACTAAATTTACTAGGCTAAAAGTCAAATAAAATGAAAAGTCTAAAGGAACATCCATAGTCATGGGAATATTCCTTTAAGCATGTGGTCTTATCTTGATCCAACCACTAAGTCAAGGATTCCTTCATATAGGCCATCTTTGGACTATAAAAAGAATTCAAAACAAAACAATTTATGGGTCCAAGAGTTCTCAATTCTTTCCTTAAAGCTAAATATCTAAGAATAATACCAAATCATACACTAGAATTCAAAATAGTGGTGCTCATCTTTTCCACTTCCTCCAAAGTAAAATCCATTTTATCTTAGTTATGACTAACTTTAGCTACTCATGATTAATATGGAATCATCTTTTACCTCTATATAAACAATATCTCTTAAATACTTGTAATACCAAACTAAATATCACAATAATACATACATGCACAAATGGGTGTTAGGGCTCCTTCTCAAGGTCTCAATCTCCAAATCCTAGTTATCCCTTATCTCATACAACATTGCATGGTCACTTAAGTCCCAATTCCACAATAAAAATTCCTTCTTCTTGCTATGGACCAACTCTTGTCTACAACCCCTCTTAACCAACCCTCGGGTCCTTATTATGAAATCAAGCACTCTTCTCATGCACTTAGGCACTTGAGGGGTTATCACTTCTTTCCTTTTCATTCCTCTCATTCTTCCTAAGCCTTCTAAAATCTCTCAATCCTCCCAATCCTCCTCACACAACCGTACTTGCTCCAATTCAAATTTCCAAGTCTTAAAACTTTTTATCAAGGGTAAGAAAATCCTAACTAGCCTTGCTTTGGTAAGCTCTACAAAAAAAGGAAAGGATCAATTTGGGTATTTAAGGTGATAGCCCAACCATTATGAGTGTTTGGTAGGTATGCCTTTTGGTGAGCAATTGCTCCTCATACATGTGTGGTTAGTACAATTGAATGATTATCAATTGCAGTCTCTTGATCTATTGGTGCCACATATAAATTCTTAGGATTATTACAAAATGAGTGATTTTCAAACCAAAGGGCTTCCAAGCCAAATGGTCTTATGGCCAAAGGTTGTCTTAGGCCTATAACACCAATATGTGCAAGCGTGTGGCATTGTGATATTTAGTTTGGGTTACATGTACTTGAGAGATATTGTTTATATAAAGATAAAAGATAGTTCTACCTTAGTTATAATTAGCTAAATTTAGTCATAACAAAGATAAAAAAGATTTTACTTTAGAGAAATTGGAAAGATGAGCACCATTATTTTGGATTTTAGTGTATTGACTTGGTATTATTCCTAGGTGTTTGGCTTTGAGGAAAGAGTTGAGAACTCTTGGATTTATAAGCACTTTTGCTTTATATTCTTCTATAGTCCAAGAATAGCCCATGTGAAGGAATCCTTGACTTAATGTTTGGGTCAAGATAAGACTACATGCTTAGCGGACTATTCCCATAAGTTGTAATACCAATAGCTAGATAGATGATCTAGAAATGAAATTTGGTTAGGTAACATCTGGAAAAATGTTATACATGATGGACTAAGTAGATAAGATAGAAGTATCACCAAAAGAGTACTTCTATTAAGAGGCTAGAAACCAAAACATGCTTGGAAACTTTAGAATCAATAGTTAGGCATTTGATCTAGAGGTGAAAACTTGGGGTGGTGACATTTGGAAGGATGTTACACAATGATGGAGAACATAGATTGGATAGAGGTATCACCAAAAGAGCACTTCTACTAATAAGGTAGAAGCCAAAATAGACTTGAAAACTTTAGAGGCAATTTTGGAGGTCTAAATGGATGAATTAGGCCTCAAAAATGTTCACATAGAACCTCTCCCCCAAAAGAGGAAGGGCTGTCCATCCCTCACCCTTGTTTTGTCTCATTGAGAGCTTTCCAAAGGTACCTCACCCACGTGATTTTGAGATTCCTATAAGAAAATTCCTTGAAAGATTCTCTGTGGTCAAAGCCTATTTGACCAACCAAATGACCAAGACCAACATGTCACCCAACCAAGCAATTAATTTAAGGGTGGAGCTTGTTGATAGGTCACCTATCCATGTACCTAATCCTATGGTAGAGCTTCATTGGAGTAGATCTGCCTTGGCTATATAATAAAGAGAAGGTGCTCCTTTGGGGCATTGGAGGATTGAGTGCAAAATCAATGTTTTCTCTCTTGTATCTCTCTTGAAGAGTTCTCTTGTCCTTGGAGTATTATATAAGTATCAATATTCCTTTAGAATTTTTATTTTATTTGACTTGTAGCCTAGTAACGTGAGTTACTCAAGTAATTAATAACTTTGATGCATAACTATTTCACAAGTATCTAAACTAGGGGTGAAGAGGTACTCATCCTTTCATTTGCAACCAGCTCTCTCTCATTGAGCTCTCTAGTGAACAATGGTTTGAGTCTTGGAGTGTTGGCCTTGGAGGAGTATGATAAAGTTGTGATTTCTTAAATTTTTAGTCCATGGTGGGTGACCATAATAGCCATTAGAGGTTCATCTTGAATGAGAGAGAGACTGGTTGACATTTTTGGTTCTGTTATTAGGATCTCTATAGAAGGCAAGAAAATATTTTGTGTACAATTCTGTATTAGACAGAAGGAGGTTATGAGAGTTCACTTGGAGAGAACATTATGAGAGGAGAGGGTTGAACTTATGTTAGAGAACTTGGATTCATTTTTATAATTTATATTTCATTAGGATTTTTTTGAGGTGATATTGTACATACTATACACATGAGAAGATTTGGAAAAATTGTGTGATGTGGATTGTAGATTTTGGGGATTATGGTGATTTTGGGCAAAATCTCAAGTTAGAGATCTGCACTCAAAATTTTCACAAAGTATAGCTTGGATTATTTATAAGATGTGTCACTTAAAATTTTTTAAGGGCTATTATAGGCATAGAGCTAGAATTTTAGGAAGATGGTAGGGCAAAGTGTTTCCATAAATGGTATGCTCTCTAGAATTTTGTATAGAGTTCTCTATTTCTTCAATTTTCATTGGATAATTTTGAAACTTTCCAAGAAAATTCAGTGCATATTATACTATCCTTTTGCCTGAGAATTACAGAGAGATCATTCTTGCGCATGAAGTTATGAGTTTTTAAAGGTAAGTGGTTTTTAGACCAAATTTGAATGTGTTCTGAATAGAAAGGTTCTTAAGCCAAATGGCTCAAAGGAAAGATCTAAAATTTTGCAAGGGAAGACTCTTTACGGTTGTTATCAAATGTGAATTTTTTTTATAAGAATGTGACATACCAATTGAGAAAATTTAGTGACAATGTGAAGAGGAGTCAATTTAGGAGAGTTAAGATCTAATGCATGAGGAGTGTGAGAGTAACCCAAAGCATGTTCAAGTGTTTACAGTTATCTTGGGAGCTAAAAGAGTCACCAAGAGAGGAAGTTGAGGTGATGAAAGGTTTCCCAGTCTGAGGTGATTGTAGGGGTTGATTTGAAGAAAAGAGAGTTTAGAATAGAACTTGAAGAGAATGTTGAGAAGATCCAAAACCATTACTTGGAGGAAAGAATGATTCTAAGTGCTTTTTATGAGAAGAGAAGAGCATAAGGCAAGTTCATGTCCATTGACCGTTAATAGCAAGAAATTGAAGGAAAGGAGAGGTTTACTTGAATTTACGATTGCATGTTGTACCTTCTTCACCAAGATTAGGGGGAAAGAGATCTAATACCAAAGAGTTGTGTGAGGTTTGTGGGGTGGAAGGATTTCCAAAAGGACATGAGTGTAGTAGAGTAACAACACATTTGGAGACTTTGGTGAAAGATCTTGGAGAGAGTCTTAGTACAACTATAGAGAAATTACCACCTTCATCAACTAGTTCTCAAGATTAGTGATTGAGATAATCTTTCAACTCATGGATAAACTATCCATGAGGGTTCAATTAATATGCACTTTAGGATTTGATGTTGCTATAGAAATATTGGAGCAACCTAAATATTTTGTGTTCCCTAGGGTGGATTACTCTCAAATGGTGTTAGTCATGCACATACTATGTTAGATATAGAGTGAGAAAAAAAACCAAGAGAAAAGAGAAAGATAGTGAGGGGCAAAGATAGGAAAAATTTTGGTTTTCTTTGGCAAGGATGTAGAAGATACACAGGCTTTTTTGAGAGACTTCAAGAGAGCTTGCATTGAAAATAATGAAAGAAGGAAAAATGAGTAGGCCTCATATTTCAAGATTTCTTTGAGGATGCAGCACTCACATGGTCTGGGTCAAAATACCAAAAGAAAGAGAGGAGAGATGGACAAAAAGAGTATTGGGAGAGTTTGTTTTAAGCACTCATTGGGAAATTTCTTCCAAATGAGAGTCGTGAGAGATTCATGAGTGAGATTACCTATCTCAAACAAGGAGATGGAGAGAAAATGAGAGTCTATGTAGAAAGAGTGGAGAAGTTACAGTCTAGGTTTTGCATATTGTTGAGGAAGAATGGGGATGATGTGGAGGCTAGTATGATTGACATAGAAGCTATGCTCACCAAGACTTTTGCAAAAGGGTTGAGACCTTAGATTAGAAGTAAGGTGAGATACGAGAAACCTTCTTCCAAGGTTGAAGCTATCAAGATTGCAATATGCATGGAGGAGAGTTTGGAAGGAAATGAGAGTGGTTTGATGGTGAAGGAGGCTGTGCATCCTCCTCAAGGCTAAAAGTATGGTGGGACTTCTAATACTCTGGTAGTAAGGGTTGCACCACAAGTAGTAGTTTCTCCGGTTCTTGCATCCATCAAAAAATCCGCTTCAAATTATCACAAAACAACTTGCAAATCTCCAAATCAATGTAGTGCAACTATGGGAAAAGAGGAAGGTGGATCAAATTGTAGAGAAAGGGCATAGGAGTTATGGAAACTATTCACATAGAGGAGGCCAACCAATTAACAATTTATATGATAAAAAAATATTTTGGTTGTGGAGGAAGAGGTCTCATCCAAAGGAATTGCCCAAATTCCACTTACCATGGAAGAAGTGGTTGTGAGGGAGCCAATAGAGGAAAAGAGGAGGAAGTGAAACCCAAGTGGCTCCTAATGCAAACAAAGGTAAGAAGATAGCATCCATAGATGTGGTTGAGACCAAATATGAAAAAGGAAGGTGCTCAAACTGCAAAGGTCTTAATTTGGATGTTTTGGCACAAGAAAAGAAGAGAGCTCTTTTTGCAAAGTATGTACACTCTTCTCAAGGATTTATTCCTAGCAAGGATTCTCCTATGTCTGCTAGGAGCACTTGCACTAGATCCTCAACACCATCAATAAAGATTCCAAAGAAGAAGTTGGAGATAGAGTATTTCTTGATCTCAAAGCAACAATGGAACTACAATATTATGGAGGATGTTAGTAGTCACAAAGCTAACATCATCGTGGGTCAACTGATTGCTTTAAATTCTACTTTGAGAAATGAAACTTAGAGTTGGTTTAAGTTCTAAAAGGAGCAAGAGGAAGAAGAAGGCAAAAGCTTTAGTATCAATGAGGGTGATGGATGCCAAACCAGCACCATGGGAGCCTTGTGAATATACCTCCAAGATTGATGTGAGAGTGAATGGTCACAACATCAAGGATGCACTTGTGGATAGAGGATCTATAGTGAATGCCATGTTTGAGAGGTTGATGAAGAAGTTGGGTATGATACCCTCTAGAACTTCAACATTTGTGATGAGCATAGCAAACAAGCAACAAGTTTAACCAATAAGTGTGATGAATAAGGTGGTAGTTTCAATTATAAGGGTTCAAAATCTCATGATTTTCCAAGTTTGGGAGTGTTCAAGCTACAATTTGCTTCTTGGGAGGCCACAACTGATCAATGGCACAAAGAGTACTTGAGGATTGGGCCATCAAACCATAGAGTTACAATTTCTGTGACTAACACCACCAACACTTCCCATCCAGATACACCATCTTTTGATCATTGGGAATCAGATTTAGAAGAAGGAGCTTCAAGTGTGGATAGAGCATGGAGGAAGAGACTTCCACATAAGAGTTTGAATCTAAGTCTGATTTAGATGTATATCTTTTGTGTGTTATGGATTTTGCACCTAAACCAAAGATTTTAAAGGACCCAAATAAATCACCATTAACACTTGAGGAGATAGAGAAGAGTTTATCTATACTCAAGTATGGTCCAAATGTTACCAAGGAGTAGAAGGTGAGATTTGAGTAGATTTTCCACAAGTTCATCCATGCATTTGCTTTTAGTTACAAGGATCTAAAGGAAGTCACCTTGGAGAAGTACAAGACAGAGGTGGAGTCAAATGCAAGACCAGTCCACCAAAAGCAATGTTGCATTAGCCCACCAATAAATTTGGTTGTGAAGGAGGAGATTGATAAACTCAAGGAGGCTGGATTTATCTTTGAGATGGAGAATCCAAAATGGGTGTATCCAATTGTGATTATGAAGAAAAAAAATGGTAAGCTATGTGTGGATTACAAGAAGCTCAATGTTGATACTAAGAAGGACTATTACCCTTTTCTATTTATTGATGAGATCTTGGAGGAGGTTGCAAGTCATGAGAGGTAAAATTTTAGAGATGTTTATGATGGATATAACCAAATCAAGATTTTCCAAAGCATCAAAAACTCACCATATTCACCACACCTTGGAAGACTTATTCTTTCAAGATCATTCCTTTTGGGCTTTGCATGCTCAGCCACATTCCAATTGTTAATGAACAAGGTGTTTGAAGCTTTCATTGGGAAATTTGTGAGAGACTTCATTGATGACTTTTGTGTCTATGGGAGCAAGGAGGAAAACTTTGAGCATCTAATGAAGATCTTGCAATGTTTGGATGAAGCAAATGCATCACCCAACCACCCAAAGAAGTGCATTTTTGGTATGAAGAAGGTTTACCTTTGGGGCACACCATTTCCAAGGATGGAATAGCAAGTTGATCCTAAGAAGGTGAGGAAAATCTTAGACCTTCTATTTCTTTCAAGCTAGAAAGTAATGCCAATTCTTGGGGATAGTTAGGTACTATAGGAGGTTCATCTTCTCATTTCCCAAAAAGGCTTATGAATTGACCATCTACATGAAGAAGGGTGTAGAATACATGGTGATTTTGGAGGACAAGGAGGCTCTCAAAGCTTTTGAGGAGCTCAATCAATCCTTGTTGTGGCTCCAATTCTTGCTAAACTTGATTTGAGTAAGCCTCTCATCCTCTATATTAATGCTTCCAATGTATATGTAGGATGCACTCTTAGTCAATTAGACCAAGACGGTCATGATCATCCAATAGCTTATGGGTGTAGACAGATGGTTTCAACAAAAAAGAGCTACTCAATCATAGAGAGAAGGATTGGTAGTGATCTTTGGTCTTAAGAAGTTTAGACACTACTTGATTAGAGTGAAAACTACCATTATCAAGGATCACAAGGCTTTGAAGTACATTTCAACAAGCCTAATGTGGAAGGAAGGCTAGATGCAGATGATACTCTTTTCTGAGTATGATTGCATCATTGAAGATAGGCTAGGGAAGAAACATACAAATGTTTATTTGTTATCTAGGGCCTATGATCATAATAGCGTTGAACCAATGGATGATTCCTTTCCAGATGAGGAGCTCATGATAATCTCAATCACTCAAGGAGTTCAAATGGAGTACAAGGAGATTGTGGACTTTGTTACAAGAGGTAACTATCCTAAAAGGATGCATGTTAAGGAGAAGGCACTTGCAACAAGATTTAGACCTTACATGATAGTGGAGGATATTCTTTTTTACCAAGGAGAAGATGGTCTACTTCAAAGAGAAATGGGTAAGGACAAGTCTATATTATTCATATAGGAGTTCTATGAAGGTTTAGTATGTGGAAGGATACTTTGCAAGAAAGGTGACTACTTTCAAGATTCTAAATTCAAGTTAGTATTGGAGGGGGGTTTTCAAGGATTGTCTTGATTATTACAAAACTTATAATGTTTTTCAAGCTTTTGCTGGGGAGTCTTCTTCCACTCCCTTCTCTTAGATCAATCCCATTACTATGACCTTTCGAGAAGTGGAGTATTTACTTTGTAGGTCCTCTCAATAGAACCCCATTGGTGCATTGTGGTAGTGATTGATTACCTTATCAAGTGGGTTGAGGCTAGAACATTGAGGGACAAGAATGAAGATGAAGGTGTCAGATTTCTTTATGAATGCATTATCACTAGGTCTTGGTGCCCTTTGAAGTTTATTTTTGATAGAGGAGGAGAGTTTACAAAGAGCATCACTACAACCATACTACAACATTTCTTTATCAAACATAGAGTAACTACATTTTATAAGCCAAACTCCAACGGCTTGGTAGAGAGAACCAATCAGACCTTGTGCATGATGTTGGCCAAAGATGCAAAAGTAGAGGAGGCTAAACATCATTGGGACAAGTGGATTCATAAGGTTTTGTGGGAGTATAGGGCAACCATGAAGACTTCCACCAACTATTCTCTATTTCATTTGGTATATGGTATTGAGTCTACCTTACCTATTCACTTTGATTTTCTTGCCTTCCAAAGCATTCATAGGAGATTGAAGAAAGCAAAAGGAGATGATGCAAAGAAGACAAAGAAGAATCAACTCATGGAATTGGAGGAGGCAAGAGCAATTGCTATGGTTTGAGTGGAGCAAGCTCAAAGGAAAAAAAGGAGAGCCATGACAAGAGGTAAGGTAAAAAGAAGGTGGAGCACTTCAAAGAAGGTGATTTGGTAATGTTGTTTGATTACATTTGATTCAAGAGAATGCACAAATAGTTCATGCCCAAGTAATTTGGACCTCCCATAGTGGAGAAGGTGTGAGGCAATTCCACTTATAATCTCAAGGAGTTGGGAAGAAGACACTTTGATAAGATTAACCATGATAAGTTGAAGATGTATCATAGAAGGTAGAGAGAACTTCACTTTGAGGACAACGTGAAATCTTAATGGGAGGGAGGGAAGGAGCAAGGGGTAAATGTAACACCCATTTGTGCATATGTGTGGTATTGTGATGTTTAGTTTGGTATCACAAGTACTTGAGAGATATTATTTATATGTAGATAAAGGATGGTTCTACATTTGTCATGATCAGCTAAAGTTAGTCATAACTAAGATAGAGGGAGATATTACTTTAGAAGAACTAGAAAATATGATAAATTCTATTTTGGATTCTAGTGTATTGACTTGATATTATTCTTAGGTGTTTGGCTTTGAGGAAAGAGTTGGGAACTCTCGGATACACAAGCCTTTTTGCTTTAGATTCTTCTCTAGTCCAAGGATAGCACATGTAAAGGAATCTTTGACTTAATGGTTGGATCAAGATAAGACCATATGCTAAGAGGAATATTCTCATGAGTATGGATATTGCTTTAGACTTTTGATTTTATTTTGACTTTTAGCCCAATAACTTGAGTTATGCGAGTAATCAAAAACTTTGGTGCGTAACTATTTTACAAGTATATAAACTAGGGATGAGGAGGCACTCATCATCCTTTCATTTGCAACTATCTCTCTTTCATTGAATTTTCTAGTGAGCAATGGTTTAAGTCTAGCATTGTTAGCCTTGGAGGAGTATGATGGAGTTGGTTTCTTACCTTCTTAGTCCATGGTGCACTACTGTAATAGCCATCAAAGGTTCATCCTAAGTGAGAAATAGGTAGACTCACATGCCAAAGGTCTCTTTTCAAGACAAAGGTCTCCATAGTCTTCCTTGCCTGCTTAGTCCATGGTGCACTACCATATAGCCATCAAAGGTTCATCCTAAGTGAGAGATAGGCAGACTCACAGGCCAAAGGTCTCTTTTCAAGACAAAGGTCTCCCTAGGCAAAAGGTTTCCTTGATTGAAAGCTTTTTTTGTAGAAGAGTTGATTCCTAATTTTTTGCTACTAGTCTTCCCATGGCATATTCCTTCCACATCATCTTTCCCTTGAAGGATGCAGTTTCCCTCAAGGTGGAAAACAAACAAGAATAAACCTTCCTTCTTCTTTGTTGATAAGCTATTTCTTCATCTTCATGAGTAAACTAAGTAATTTGAAAGAAAAGGTGTACTCTGGAAAGAAGTAGGGTGTCACATCAATAAGGACATGGGTGTGCTATGTATATGTTTATAAAGACTATTGGAGTTGTGATACCATTGGAGTCACGCATCATCATGGTAGGAGATCATCCTAGTCAAGCATCATTGTGATGGAAGACTATCCAAGTTTTGATACAATCATAGTCAAGAATCAATATGGTGGGAAGGAGTTGGCATCATCTTGGTGGTACACTATCATCAGAGTGGGATGCAATGTACTTGATCTATTGTATAGGCTTATAGGTGTAGTGATACTTGTGTATAATAGGACAATTTTGACAATGACTCATCATCAAGACCATTTTCCTGATGTTGAGTTGGAGTAAACAACAAGCAAAGTGTACACAAGGAGCACCACCATGAAAGTTGTGCCATCATAGCCTTTAATTAAGGTGATAATGGAAGTACATTAAGTTTGAGCACTGATTGGAGTAGAACTAATGAAGGGATCTTGATAGCACATGGCCATTAGATTCACCCCATCATCACGTAGTAGGAGTACAAAAGGAGTAGCCCCAAAGCAATTCAGGTTCAGACCTTAATCTTTTCATCCAATTTCATGTTTACTTAGTCTATGTGTTTGTGTGCCCATGAATTGGGTTTTGTCATTGATGTAGATGCATGAGGACCTCTCAATCATCAAAGTGTCAATATGAATGCTATGTATATTTTGTGATGGCTTGATTGAGTAGTGGTGAGGAGCTCAAAGTAGGAACATAGGAGTTGGGGTAAAAATGTGTAATTGAACCTAACCAAGGAGTTGGATTCCTAAAGTTCCAAAGGCTTGGGGTGGTATGTTGAAGAATCAAAGACGACTAGAAGTATTATGAAGTACCACATATAACAACAATAATTCTAGCGGGTCACAAACATACATTGTCATTGGGGGTGATGCCTTCAAGGAAGGATAGAACATTATCCCAAGGATTGTAGTATGTAAAGCATAGGTCTGTGAGCCGGCCTGTCTCTCACTCAAGATGAACCTTTGATGACTATTATAGTAGCGCACTATGGACTAAGAAGGCAAAGAACCCCAACTCCATCATACTCTTCCAAGGCTAACACCCCAAGACTCAAGCCATTGCTCACTAGAGAACTTGATGAGAGAGAGATAGTTGCAAATGAAAGGATGATGAGTATCTTCTCACCCCTTGTTTATATACTTGTGAAATAGTTACACACTAAAGTTACTATTTACCATAGTAACTCAAGTTACTAGGCTAAAAGTCAAGTAAAGTCAAAAATTATAAAGGAATATCCATCTACATAGGCATATTCCACTAACTATGTGATCTTATCATGTGATGTTATCAACCACTAAGTCAAATATTCCTTCACATGGGCTATCCTTGGACTATAGAAGAATCCAAAACAAAAAGGCTTGCGGGCCCAAGAGTTCTCAACTCTTTTTTCAAAGCCAAACTAAGAGATTGTGACACTTTCTCTTCAATCCTAGTCATTTCTAACCCGTATCCTCAAGGGAAAAACATGTTCTTATCATTTATACTATTAGTGTAGCAACACTAGGTTCTCACATTGCTCCATTTGCATGAGGATATTTGTCTTCTTTGACTTGAAGCTAGCCCAAATAACTTGTAATTTGGCCATTACATCTTTTTGGATTTCAACTCAATCAGCCATCTTCTCCTCTTCCTTCTTCTTGAGCTCATCTTATAGATCCTTGAACTGCATGACTACCTTGGTGCAGTAACTAACTGTAGTGATTGCACGTACATGGACTGCATCAAATTCACTTTGGATGTTGGCCACCTCCTCAACCCACACTTCTAGCTACTCTTCAAAATTGCACTGCCACTAACTATGCTTGAGAAGAAGATCCTTCTTCTCTTGGTTAAGAAGGATATCTTTATCGTTCTTTTGGAGATCTTCTTTGTACTTCTTCCTGGCAAGTTCTCCTTCTTCCTTCAAGCGAGAGACCTCGTGCACTAGTTCATTGCTTTGCTTCCCTTTGTTGATGTATAAGGTATTGATCCTAGTCAACTCCTGTTGATCCTTCACTTTCTACTTATAAGTGCCATGCATTGTCCTATGGAGGCTCCCAATAAGCATAAAAAAATCTGTAATATCCCCATATAATTCTTCATAAAGCAAGGGAATCTACTCTACCATCTCCAGCATTGATCCCATGGTATGGATAACTAGCCTAGAGATGGGTACCCTCTTGATTTGCTGCACCCATCCCTACTTGGTTTGTCTTTCTCTTCCTACCCTTGTTGTATCATCCTTCTTGATCTTGATGAAGAGTGTTGGTTCTTTGTCCTCTTGCACTCCTTTGTGGTCATCCACCAAGTCTTTGGCCTTGGGCATCTCTTTGTCTTGGACCTTGTCCTCATCTTGGACCTTGTCCTCATCTTGGACAGATCCTTTGGCCCCAATCACTTCTTTGACATCAAGCACTCCCTTTGGTCTTGAGTATTCCTTACGCGTGGAGTTTCCTTTCCCATTTTTTCTTTGAGCTAGAAGGTGTTTGTGTGCTCTCCTTCTTCTATGGTGCCTGATTTCCTTGCTTAACCATAATTTTCTCCTTGTGCAGGTTTTTTGCCTTTGGCCTAGAAATTCTCTTTGTCTTTCTCTATCACTTGGGCCATTGCTATAAGGGTGGATTTAACATTGAATCTTTTGTCATCCTTCTCCTACCAATCCAAAGATATGATGATTAGAGAGAAGTAATCCGTGCTGTTGGTGCCAAAGTTCTTATCACACTCATCAAAATCCTCCTTTTTGGTATAATCTTCAATGAGTTGGGTCTTCTTTGCATTCTTGGCCTTCTTCTTTGGCCTGACACATGCTATCTTCCTCTTCTTCTTGTAGCCCAAAGTATTGTGGGCCTCCTCTACTGGGACAATCACCCCAAACTGGTGAATTTAGCATCAATGAGCTTGTTCTTCTTGTACATCACCATTTCATCCTGATGGTTGGAGAAGTACCCATTGGGGAATTAATGCGTTGGGAACTTCTTTGGCTCCAAATTTAGCACATTCATTCCTATGTAGAAGTGTATGACAAAGTGAGCTAAGTGAGTTACTCCTCTATCCATTTTCATACAAATAGTTCCATGATGCATCTATAGAAGATCTACACCCAATTTATTGGCCTTTCTTTATATAGATACTCCAAGAAAATGGCCTGACTATCATTTAGGTCTGTTGTTTGTTTTGACTTTAACATTTTCATTGTTGCTTCCATGATGACTCTTTAGGTATGATCCTTGTAGCCTCACAACTGCCATCTGTTGTTTGTCTTCACATACTTGAATGAGGCATTCAATCCTGCCTCCATACTCTCATCTAGGTGATTCCATTGGGTGTCTACGGTCATCGCCTCTGAAATACATCTTGCTAATTTTCCTCCGTCCCAAGTGTTTGGCTTCTTTAGCATTCCTACCTCTTGATAGTGTACTCCATGCAGTTTGAGAACTTATCATGACTCTTTGGGACTTCTTGGTTGGAGTAGATTGAACTTCTTATCCTCCTTTATCCTCCTTGTCTCCTTGCAAAGAGATGATTATTATGGTGAAGGACTCCTCACAAGCTGTAGGCATGATAGCTTCTTGATGTCTAGTGTTATTCTACTCTTCTTCCTTCTTTCTCTAGGGATGGGCTCAACTTTGTCTTTGGTTGACTCCTTGCTCACTTGAGACTTTTGTGCTTTTTCTTGGCCTTGGCCTTTAGCTTGGCAAGAAAAATATTCCTCTTCTACTCAAAATCCAAGGTGTTGTGGGCCTCTTCCACCCGGATTAATTTCCAATTTTTTGAAAATGCTTTGTCTATGAGATTGTACTTTTTCTACATCACCTTGAAATCCTTGTGAGGTTCAAGGTAACCTACAAGAAATTAAAGATCAAACTATTTCTCCTTCTCCTCTAGTATTAAAAGCTCCATTCCTAGGTAAAAGTGAGCTGCAAAAGAGGAGAGATGAGTTACTCCTTTTTTGTTCATGTACCCTCACATCTCTTGCATTCTTTTCCAAAACATCTCTGCTCAATTAACATGCCTTCCTTTGTACACATACTTGAAGAAAATTGTTTGACTATTATTGATAAAGGTAGTCTTCTTGGACTTGAAAAGCTTCATCATTGCTTTGTCAAGGGCTCGTAAAGCAGGATCATTGTAGGATTGGACTGACCATCACTATTTGTCTTGGGTCTAACAAAGGTTACCTCAAGTCTGGCTTCCATATCCTGATTGGGCCTACTCCACTGAGTATCAAGGGTTATGGCATCTTGGGGTAGATCTCCTCTATCTAGGCAAAGATATTTCCTCTCAAACTTTCCATTCTTTAATCTAGATTACCTTTATCCCGGATAAAATGTTGTGGTCCTTAGCTTCCCAATTCCACAACAAAAATTCAAGTTTCTTATTTCAAAGCAATTCTACTCTGAAATACAATGGCCACTTAACTAGCCCAAGAGACTTGAGAATTATCTATGGTATCCTCCTATGACGCTTAGGCGCCAAGGCCATAACTTTCCCCTTCATCTCTAATATGGGAATTCACTCACAAGAACATGCTCTCTCCCTGTAAGTCTAACTTCTTACTAGTTTTAGATGGGGAGAGGTCTCCGTTGGCTAAAGATTTCACTGGTCTGATTTGGAAAAGTAAAAAGTGGCTAGTCTGAACTAGGTATTATAGTGTTTGCTCAACCCGTTACAACCCAGGTAGGTGCGCTCCGGGTGAGCTGTCATGACCCACACATGTGAATACTTTGGTACATGAAATGGTTATTAACTCCAATTCTTGATCTTGGTCTGAGGGCACCACATCCATGTCATCGGGATCCACTTGAAATGACTGAATTCATGCTGAATGTATCCCGTGTGTAATGGGTCTCAGGCAGTTGGTCTTTGAAGGCCAAAGGTTGATGACACCAAAGGGTTAGGAGGCCGAAGGTACTTTAAGCCAAAGGTCCCCTTCGCTGAAAGTTTGTCTGGCCGAGAACCTTAGTCCTCAAAATCCCTCAATGGCAACTCTTTTACTTGTATGATCACTCCTGACCTCTTCATGTTGCTTTTCTCCTTATTCCTCTTCTCTTGCTTGATATGATTTCTTACTTGACCGAAGGTAACAGGTATAAAACCTTCAACCATCCTTGCGGCTAACTCCTATAATTTTACGAAAACTACCAAAAATTAAATCAAATTGTGGACTAAACTGAAACTCCTTCTTTTTTACAAAATCTATTATAACTTAAGTTAAATTGTGGACTATGCAAAAGTGTGGACCTTCACATTTCTACTGAGTCACGCAGACATAGAATAATGATTCCCTTGTCTAGATGATGGTCGAACGTATTGCATATGAGAGATACCGGTTCCATCCCAATAGTGCGCTCGAAGACAATACACATGACGCATTCGATGTTCCAAGAACTACTCCATCGTCATCATAATCCAAGCAGTAGGTAATCCTTGGCGGACGTGATCTGGTTCAGAGCATATTTGTGAGTTCCATGTTGTTTACCATCACGTGTGAAAAGATGTTAAATTGTTAGATCACAAGTCAAAGACGATCATCTTCTATGCTACACATAGAATCGCAAATCGCAATCAAAAAGCTGTGATCCAGGCCGGTGCTTACGATTATCGATTTGGGGTAAACTTTGCGTTTGGTGGGGCAACTGCGCCTAATGACACTTCAAGATATGGTCCCATCTTTTGCCTTTCCAGATTGGCCAGTTTATCAGATTTAAAAAGAGTGCAGAATCTCAGAAGCAACAACTCGGTAAGACTTACTTCAACTACTTCATTTTCTGTCACAATTAGAGAAATATTCGTGTATACGGGAGAAAAGACGCCTAAAATCTTGGCATATCGCGGTGTAGGTTATATGAGAGCACAATTCTGTCGTTTGTACTCCTTTGACTTATGCTGACATCGAATTGTGCCTTCGTCTGCAGCTTGTGCCCAAACAAACTCTCTCCTGCCCTCGAATAGCCGCCTACGGTAATGCACTATACACCATTGAAATCGGGGGAAACGACATCCTGTACGCATTATTTTTTTGAAACTTGACAGTGCCACAAATTCTGAGTGTCGTTATTCTCGCAGCCGTCGCAAACGTTGTGCAAGGAATCAAGGTACAAATTCATCAAAGTGTACCTCATTTGGAAGGTTTGAAGGTCGTTTCAAGTTGCCATCGTATTCTGCAAGTCACGCGAGGTGGACACCAATTGCAAGCCACTCTTCTCAATTCAAATATTTGTCTGTGCAGGATTTATATAACCAAGGTGGACGAAATTTTAATGTTTATAATGCTCCTAATGCAGGTTGCTCCACGATAGCTATAACCTTATTGGCGGGCCAGGCAGTCGACTCTTTGGGCTGCATATTTTCGTCAACCAGTTAAATCAAGCTTACAATTCTTCTCTAGCTACAGCTATTCAAGCACTTCGAAATCAACGGATAGGGGAGAATATCGCCATATTTGACTACTACAACGCTAAACCTGGAAGTTTTCACAAATCCTACGAGATACGGTAATTCTACTTCACATTCAAGATGTTGCTAGCTATGAACCTGAACTACGTTAAATGCACTTGGCTGAGTTTTAATTGGATTATATTCACCAAGTTGCTCTGGATTTCTCTTTCAGTTACTTACAAGTGTACGCGTAGTTCGCATCATAAAGAGTATATCCTGGTCAAAACCTCATGCAACTATTCATCGCCATCCCACACTTTCGAGACATGACTAAATTTACGAATATTTGGACAAAATGTATGGCAGGTTTCGATCCAGCAAGAACTTTGTTTGCATGCTGCGGGTCCTCAAGTGGACCCTTGAACTACATTACTGGTTTCAATAAATGCGCGAATCCGGATCAAGTACGTGAACTGGGACGGGGTTCACTTCACAGAAGCTTTCTACAGAGTCATTGCTAACTTTGCCCTCAATGGACAATTCACGGATTTCCGTTCAATTACACCGAACGATGTGACCTAGAATTTGACAACTCTCGCAGCTCTGTCACATTCGATCAGGTGTATTCTGGAACATGCAAGGTCACCTTCACCTGATCATACAAAAATTGTTACAGAAGCTTTCGGCTCGGGTTCGTAGAAATAAGAATCAATCAAGGATGACTTGTGGTATCCAAACTGTCCTTATTGGAGTTGGTTCGTGAGCGTAAGGAGCACTGGAGCACTTCTCACGTAGTTTGGATACATCTGTTAGAGATTTTTTCCTGTTTCATCAAATTATGTTGATCAGTTTGATCATGAAATTTCAATTTGGATCTGAGCTTCGCAATTCACATTCAGTTGGCAGTATATGGATGAGAAGATCCCTCGTTTAAATCCAAACAAAACGGGCCATTTGCAAGTTTCTTTTAAGATTACAGTATCGATAAGTAGCTTCTCAAACTAAGGCTTGTTGTTCATATACCATTGTACGGGATACGTAATGGCTAACCCTTTTCTCATAGAAGCTGGATCTGTTGCTGGAAGCATTGCTATCCAGCAATGGTAGGACAAGGAAGTCAAAGAGTTCTACCGTAACAGAGGAAGTGAGCTATATGTGTCGGAAATTGCTTCATGTTTCGTCATAGTGAATGGAGTCTCTGCTCAGATCTAGGGCAGGAGACATTATAGAGATGATATCCTGTGAACAGGCAAAAAAATGTAGAGACATGCTACAAGGTTACCCAAGGAAGTAGCAGCATTTGCTGACAAATTTGTGGGAAGACGAACCTGTCTAGATCATAAAATTCAGCTCCCAACTAGCTCATATAACGGCATATTCGAAGTGGGTATAGAGCAGAAACTAAATTCTAAATAACATGTCTGAGAAGAAGGCGACCGCGTGTGACATGTCTTAGGTTCATCCTATTCAATAATCGTATAAGACTCTGACGTTGATTCCCTGTTCATATCTAGATCGTCGTGCGTGGCCGTTGGCCTTGTTGACATCTTTGCGGACTCAAGTCGCATGTACCGAACTCTTCGTTTATATTTAGTGGACATATGTGAACAACAAATCACCCGGATGAGTTTGACTCTTAGAGGTCTCTCTGAACTACGGAGGTGGCAACTGACAGCTCGTTGGACCCTAATGTTACGCTCAAGTTTTAAATGTCGCAATTAGTAACTGAAAAGACGTGCTAAAACAGCCACGTCTTAAGTTCCTTGACAAAATTCGAGTGTTTCACTGATTGCTTTCAAGCAGTTCAGTTTTTTTTAAGCCTTCAAGCAGTGTTTCTTTGGTACAAAGCGGTCAATAAGGAGAATCTGATACTAGTGGCGTTGTTACTTCAGCACATATTTTACGCGGTTGATATCGCATATATTAGGTACTTACAGAACTTTTTTATTAAATTTTATTTTTTTAATGTTTTTTTTACAGAACAGGTTGTCACCTTCTTGGTAAGCACCATTAAGATGATGTTTTAAAACCGGAAATAGCCGACCGCCTGTGAGAACAAGAAGGACGAGAAGACCTCTCATCAAGCTGAATAAGGAACAGACATAGAGGGTAAAATGGGACTAAGCTCAATAGTATCGGTAAGCGGTTTTGAATTTGTTTGAATTTGAATTTGTTGGATATGGGAATTTGTTTTAAAAAGCAAATGTTCATTGTCTTCTCACCTGGAGCTTGCTGTGATTCTTGAGCCATAATTTCTATGGATAAAAAACTCAGAATATTCTTGCAATCTAGATACTAGATGCTTTTGCGTTTGTGACGATACAAGGAAGGGAGAAACATACAAAGTGACAATGATATATATCTGATTCACGAAGAAGTCTCAGGAAGAGGAGAGACTAGAGTAAGTACAGTAGTGAGACCCTACGAGGAGTGAACACGCAATGTCATGGAAAGTTTAGACTAAGGTAGGCTACCCAGTCCTTCAGAAGGAGTAGGCTTTAATGATCAGCCTAAGAATGATAAGACAAGGAGAATAAAACCAGTTCATTAGTGTAATTTGAACGAGAGACCGTATATACACTCCGATCGTATTATGTTATGAAAGCATGACCATAAGATCCAATCAAGATCGATACCAATGAGAATTTACGGTAGAAAAATGATTTTGACAATACATTCAATTTCTTCAACGTTTCCTTGACAATTTATATCAATGTGCCATGCACGTCTGTACTCCAGGTGCATCTTTCACATAGGCAGACGGTGAATTCTTAGTGAAAGAGTTTTCTTTTTGGATATGCCTTTTAATAATATATAGATTGTATTTTTAATAATTTGAAATTAGTTTTCTATATCTATGGTTATTCTATACACTCTCTTTTACCCTCTATCATGAGGTTTAGAATATCTTTTTCTTGTTGCTTGATTTATTTGTACATGATTTCATGGATAACCTCGTTCTTGTTCTCTTAAACCTACAATCAAATTATATACTTATCCATCATATTTAGAAATGTACGCATGACATAAGAAAGTAATAGCCAGATTCCAAATATACAAAACTAATGATTGGAAATTAAGGGCCGGTCTAGGTTGACACCCCTCCAACTAGCAGGATCTTGATTGGTTTACAGATCAAGTTTATTTGGCAATTTCCATTTCCGTTCACTAGTTTGATGTTCAGTTGAAGCTAAGGACTCTCTTCAAGAAGAGTCTGCTGGGTTCAAGAAGATGTGTGCTCCAGAATCTATTCCTAGCTTGATTTCTAGATTTTCACAAATCAATTGTACACCAAGTGAACAAAAGTCAAGTGAACACCACATAAAACCAAAATTTTTTCATAATTGTAGTTCCTTTCCTGACTAATTCACCTAAGGAGAATGGAGTAATTTTATCACTAGCATTCAGGTATGGAAGCAATATCAAAAGAATTTGTAGGGTACCTAAGTTTTGTTCTAATCTTGACATCGGAAGAAGCACATAGCCTGGGTGTGTATAGCCTGTTCTGGACGACTGGGTGTTGGATTCTTTTGTGCTAGAGCTTTTGGGGAATCTTCTTATTTTTATTAAAATATTTTTATTTTAGGTCATATCTTCTCAAAAGCGATTGTGTGTGCAGATACTCACCTGCACACAATGGCGCAAGAGGAAATATTATGCAGTCAGAAATGGAAAATGGGACTGGAAAATGTCAATGCAAAATGGAACCTAAACTAAAGAATGCAAATAGAAATTGCCAAGTAAACCTCATCAATAAACCAATCAGAATCCTGCTACTTGGAGGGTAGCAAGAAGGGGCGTCAACCTAGACCAACCCTTATAGGAGGAGTCCATATAAGCCACATGTAGTAGTATAGAATCTCTAACATAAGATAATACAACTTCTTCTCAGTTACAATGGTGTAAGACTCTTTTTGAATCAAACTGGCAAGTATAGTAGAGTGCCACAAGCCTTAGTACTATTGATGAGACTATTTTATCTCTATACTTATTGCACGTTTTTAAAAATAAGACTATAATTGGAGGTCTTAGGGTCTAAACCAAAGGAGGTATTATGACTTGATAGATCAGTTTTTGCTAATGCTTTGTGGACATCAACATACTTCTCCTCCACAAGTTTGTCAAAGATAGAATATGAATATATTTTAGAATTATTTGAAGTAGCTTATACCTTTAGTGGTGTCAAGGAGTTTTTTTGGATGGTTGTATAAAAAGAGATGTACTCTTGTACACACACACACACGAATATATAAAATGGTCATCAATGTATTGAATTGTCAAGATGTAGAAGTGCTTATGAAGCATTAGATCTATTGTGATTGGTCAAGTTTTCCTACATCTTATTTCTCATGAAATTCTCGTAAATATAGCATTCTTGTCACTTCCAATAGCATATGTGTCTATGCAATTTAGAATAGCTATTCCCAAAGGTTTTAACATAATATCTCTAACATCTAATGCATTATAGTACTCTTAAGACATAGATATCCATCCAAATTAGCTTGATTTGTAGGTGTGTATTGAGAAATTTTTTTAAAGAAATTTTTTTCATATCCATCCCAATTGGTTGTCATGCGTATATACATAACTATATAACATACATTGCTATCAACATCACACACTATAGAAACACAAGTCATACATAAGTCATACATGGACTCTAAAGTGCCACAATAATCAATTTGTTTATACAACTCAAATCAGGCTCAGTCAGATCAGTACTTGATCTATCACTCCATAATCCACCAACAACTAGGCATCATACAGTCAAACCATATCCACTCTAGCTAAGAGAATGATGCTTGCTGGCCTTTGTCCACCATAGCCAAGAACTCTAAGGCTCAGCATCAAAGAAGTGAGCTTTCTAGAGCTGCACTTTGAAATTATATCCACTGGTCTCCAACCTTAACAATCTCGCTGATGGCACATCCAACGGTGCAAATGGTGCTAAATGATGGTGGACCCTACCATGTAGTTAGTGCCCCAAACACAAAATCTGACCGTCAACAACTAGTCCATGAGTAACTACCAAAATATTCTTGACAACCAACACTCTACCATAAGAGCCACATAACATACACATAAAGTTTACATGTACAAGTGCCAAGTTTGGGTCCATAGTACCATCAATGTTTGGGAGGTGGCATGGTGCACAATTGTGCACATGATCCTTCCAAAACATACCATCATGGCCTTCCAACACAAGAACTCCATATGGCAAAACCTTGTGCATTTTCAAGATAGTGCGGCTTGTAGAAACATCAAATGTCATTGATGTTGTTTGTTGTAGATATACATAATCACCTGGATGAAATTGATGGATCAAGGGTCTATAACCTCCTCTTCAAATGGTAGCAAAGCATAAGGCATCTCTATGTTGAGTAATAGCCAAGCTCTCAAAGGCCATTGGCATCACTCTCCAAAAGATCTTTGCCCGTTTAGAACATGCACTCATCCATACATTTAGATCATCCAAGTCCAACATCACAATTGCATCTTAATGAAAAGCTATAGGTAAATTTGGATCTCATCCATAGAGTAGAAAGTAAGGAGAGAAGGATGATAAGCAGACTTGCCAGTTGAACTAATAGCCCATGGCCAACCAAGGTAACTAGAGATCCCAATCTCCCAAGTAACCTCTCTGCAAACCATACTTTTGCAATCCTCTTTTCACTATCTAACCCACTCTCTTTTCTAAGCCATTTGCCTTAGGGTGATATAGGGAGGTAGTAAGCTGATCAATCAAAGCCTTGTCACACAAGACTTGAAACTCCCCCAAGAACTATGTACAGTGATTAGTCAAAATCTCATCGGGTGTACCAAAATGACTAAGAAATGGATCCATGAATGAGTAAGTTGTCCTTTCATTGGACTTGTTAGGAAGTATCACCAGCTCAATCCACTTGGAGAAGTGTTCCACCATCACCAAAACATATTGATGATGTCTCATAGTCAATGGTAAAGGTCCAATGAAGTCCAAACTCTAACATTAACCCAATTCCATGATATGTAATAGATGTAATTGTAGCATAAGAGCAATAAATGATGTTATAATTTGGTCACAAACCACACATTTTTCAATAAAATATTGTACATTGGTATGCATACCACACCACCAATAATGATTCTAAAGTAAACTATATGTATGTTTTACTCCAAAATGTCCTAGCTCCTCTTAATCATGATGGACCAACTGTGGGCTCTGAGATGGAAGTGGTACTACTCTCACTCTACCATCTTCCCATATATGAAGAAGGTGTTTGCACTCCAATTTGAACCATCTAGCTTGCTAAAGAACATGGAATCTTCCTTGGTCTCAACTATGCCACCTACAACACTAGTGCAAAGATAGTTCATCACTAAGACATCATCATGAATGTCTTGTTAAACTATACCACCATCTCCACTCTCATAATCTATGACCTCATTAACTCCTCCTCCATGTATTGAGAGAGATACCACTATAGCCTCAAAAAATATACATAAAAAGCCATATGCATGGCAACCTGGCACCATCTCTTCATTTGTCTCACCATGCCAACATGCTCTGATCTAATCTTGCTAGCTTGGGACTCTAAGCCGGCCCATCTCTCACTTAGGATGAACCTCTTATGGCTATTATGGTAACGCAATATGGACTAAGAAGGCAAGGAACCCCAACTCCATTTTACTCCTCCAAGGCTAACACTCCAAGACTCAAGACATTGCTCACTAGAGAACTCAATGAGAGAGAGATAGTTGCAAATGAAAGGATGATGAGTACATCCTCACCCTTAGTTTATATACTTGTAAAATAATTACATACCAAAGTTACTAATTACTGAGTAACTCAAGTTACTAGGCTAAAAGTCAAAATAAAGTCAAAAAGCTAAAGGAATATTCATCCTCATGAAAATATTCTTTTAAGCATGTGGTCTTATCTTGACCCAACCACTAAGTCAAGGATTCCTTCACATGGGCTATCTTGGACCATAAAAGAATCCAAAACAAAAAGCTTGTGGGTCCAAGAGTTCTTAACTCTTTCCTCAAAGTCTAACACCTAAGAATAATATTAAGTCAATATAATAGAATCCAAAATAATAGTGTTCATCTTTTCTATTTCCTCTAAAGTAAGGTCTTCTCTATCTTAGCTATCACCAACTTTAACTAATCATGACTAATGTAGAACCATCCTTTATCTATATAAATAATATCTCTCAAGTACTTGTAATACCAAGCTAAATATCATAACACCACACACATGCACAAATGGGTGTTTTATTTACCCCCTAAGTTTTCACTTTGTCCTCAAAGTGAAGGTCTCTCTACCTTCTACGATACATCTTCAACGTATCATGCTTAATCCTATCAAAGTGTCTTCCTCCCAACTCCTTGAGATCATAGGTGTAATTGCTCCACACCTTCTTCACTATGAAAGGTCCAAAACACTTAGGCAAAAACTTCTTTTGCACTCTCTTGAATTGAAAGGAATCAAATAACATTACCCAATCACCTTCTTTGAAAGACTTCACCTTCTTCTTGCCTTGCCTCTTGTCATAGCTCTCCTTTTGTTTCCTTTGAGCTTGCTCCACATGAACCATAGCAATTGCTCTTGCCCCTTCCAACTCCATGAGTTGATTCTTCCTTGACTGCTCTACATCACCTCCTTGTGCTTTCTTTAATCTCCTATAAATGCTTTGGTAGGTAGGAAGATCAAAGTGAATAGGTAAGGTAGACTCAATACCATATACCAATTGAAATGGAGAATAACCGATAGAAGTCTTCATGGTTGTACTATACTCCCACAAAATTGCATGAATCCTCTTGTCTCAATGATGTTTAGCTCTCTCTATTTCTACATCTTTGGCCAACATTATGCACAAGGTCTAATTAGTTCTCTCTGCCAAGGCATTGGAATTTGGCTAATAGGATGTAGTTACTCTATTTGTGATCGAGAAGAAATGTTGTAGCATGGTTGTAGAGATGTTTCCTATATACTCTCCTCCTCTATCAAAAACCAACTCCAAAGGGCATCCAAACCTAGTGATAATGCATTCATAAAGAAATCTACCCACTTCATCTTGATTCTTGTCCCTCAATAGTCTAGCCTCAACCACTTGGTAAGGTAATTAGTAACTACCATAATGTACCAATTGTTCCTTGGGGTTCTATTGAGAGGACTTACAATTAAATTCCCCATTTCTCAAAAGGTCCTAACAATGGAATTGATCTAAGTGGTGGAATGGAAGTAGATATTCTAGCAAAAGCTTGACAAACATGACAAATTTTGCAACAATCAAGACAAATCCTTGAAAATCCCTCTCCAATGGTAACATGCATCTAGAATTTTGAAAGCAATCACATTTCCTGCAAAGTGTCCTCCACATACTAAACCTTCATGAAACTCCTTTGTGAGTAGGATAGACTCTTCCGTACCCACTTCTCTTTGAAGTAGACCATCTGCTCCTTGGTGAAAAAGAATATCCTCCACCATTGTGTAAGGTCTAGATCTTGCTTCAAGGGCCTTCCCCTCCCTAGCATGCATCCCTCTTGGATAGTTACCTCTTGTCACAAAATCCACAATCTCCTCGTACTTCATTGGAACCTCTTGAGTGATTGAGATTGTCATGAACTCCTTATCCGATAAAGAATCATCCATGGCCTCATCTCCATCATGATCATAGGCCCTATATAACAAATCAGCATTTGCATGTTTCTTTCCTGGTCTATCCTCAATGGTGTAGTCATACTTAGACAAGAGTATTATCCAACTTGCTAGCCTCCCTTCCACATTAGGCTTGTTGAAGATGTACTTCAAAGCCTTGTGATTTGTGACAATTGTGGCTTTTGCTTCAATCAAGTAGTGTCTAAAGTTCTTCAGACCAAAGATCACTGCCAACCCTCTCTCTCCGTGACAATAGTTCTTTTCTGCTGAAACCATCTACCTACTAGCATAAGCTATTGAATGATCATGTCCATCTTGGTCAAATTGACTAAGAGTGCATCTTATAGCTACATTAGAAGCATCGGTATAGAGGATGAAAGGTTTACTCTAGTCAAGTTTAGCGAGAATTGGAGCTATAACAAGGGGTTCCTTGTGCTTCTCAAAAGCTTTGAGAGCGTCCTTGTCTTCCAAAATCATCATTTAATCCACATCCTTCTTCATGTAGATGGTCAATGGATAAGCCTTGTTGGAAAATGAGAAGATGAACCTCCTATAGTACCCAATCATCCCCAAGAATTGTTGTTAGTTTGTCAAGCTTGAAGGGAATGGAAGGTCTAAGATTTTCCTCACCTTCTTAGTGTCACCTGATAATCCATTCTTGGAGATGATGTGCCCCAAAAGTAGACCTTCTGCACATCCAAAAATGAATTTCTCTAGGTTGAGTGATACATTTGCCTCATCCAAGCATTGCAAGACCTTGATTAGGTACTCAAAGTGCTCCTCTTTGCTCCCATAGACACAAAAGTCATCAATGAAGTCTCTCATAAATTTTCCAACAAAAAGTTCAAATACTTTGTTCATGAACCATTGGAATGTGGTTGGAGCATTGCAAAGCTCAAAAGGCATGACCTTGAAAGCATAAGTTCCCCAAAGTGTGGTGAATATGGTGAGTTGTTGATGCTCTCGTGTAATCTTGATTTGGTTATATCACTATAACCATCTCCAAAACTATATCTCTCATGACTTGCAACCTCCTTTAAGATCTTATCAATGAATGGTAATGGGTAGTAGTCCTTCTTGGTAACAACATTGAGCTTCTTGTAATCCACACATACCCAAAGCTTGCCATTCTTTTTCTTCAGAATGACAATTGGAGACACCCATTTTGAATTCTCCATCTCAAAGATAAATCCAACCTCCTTGAGCTTATCAATCTCCTCCTTCACCACCAAAGATATGTGGGGGCTAATGTGATGTTGCTTTTGGCGGATTGGTCTTGCATATGACTCCACCTCAATCTTGTACTCTTCCAAGGTGACTTCCTTTAGATCCTTGTAATTGAAAGCAAACACATGGATGAACTTGCATAAAATCTCCTCAAATCTCACCTTCTCCTCCTTGGTAACATTTGGACCATACTTCAAGGTGGAAAACCTCTTTTTTCTATTTCTCCAAGTGTCAATTGTGATTTATCTAGGTCCTTCAAAACCTCTAGCTTAGGTGGAAAATCCATAGCACACAAGGGATACACATATGAATCAAATTCAGATTCATCCTCCTTTGTGTAAGTCTCCTCTTCCATGCTTGTGTCCACACCTAAAGCTCCTTCTTCAGAATCTGATTCCCAATAATCAAAAGATGGTGTATCTGAATGTGAAGTGTTGGTGGTGTTAGTCACAAGAACTATGACTCTATAGTTTGATAGTCCAATCTTCAAGTACCCTTTGTGCCATCTATTAGTTGTGTGTGCTGCTCTCAACCATGACCTCCCAAGAATTAAGTCATAGCTTGAATCCTTCAAGACTTGGAAAGTCATGAGATTTTGAACTCATATAATTGTTACTACGACTTTATCCATCACCCCTATTGGTCAAATTTGTTGTTTGTTTCATGCTCACCAAAAATGTTGAAGGTTTTAAGGGTATCATACCCAACTTCTTCATCAACCTTTCTGACATAACATTAATTGCTAATCCTCCATCAACCAATGCATCTTTGATGTTGTGACCATTCACTTTCACATCAATCTTGGAGGCATATTCACAAGCCTCCCATGGTGTTGGCTTGGCATCCACCACCCCAATTGATAGGGGAACTTTTTCCTTCTTCTTCCTTTTGCTCCTTGTAGAACTCAAACCACCTCTAAGCTCTTTTCTCAAAGTAGGATTCTAAGCAATCAATTGGTCCATTGTGATGTAAACCTTGTGACTACCAACATCCTCCAACACCTTGTAGTTCCATTGTTACTTGGAGATCAAGAAGTCCTCCATCCCCTACTTCTTTCTTGGAGTCTTTGTTGTTGATGGTGTTGAGGTGCAAGTGCTCCTAGTAGACATGGGAGTATCCTTTCTAGGAGTAAATCCTTGAGAAGAGTGCACATTCTCTGCAAAACAAGCTCTCTTCTTCTCTTGTACCAAAAAATCCAAATTAAACCTTTTGGACTTTGAGCACTCTCCCTTCTCATAATTGCTGTCAACCACATCTTAGATGTTATCCCTTACCTTTGTTTAGATAAGGAGCCACTTGGGTTTCATTACTTCCCTCTTTCCCTCTTTTAACTCTTTCATAACCCCTTCCTCCATGGTAAGTGGAATTTGGGCAATTCATTTGGAAGTGACCTCTTCCTCCACAACCAAAACAATTTCCCTCATTAAAATTGTTGGTTGCTTGGCCCCCTCTATATGGATAAGTTCCATAACTCCTAGACCCTCCCCCCATATTCTGATCCACCTCTCTCTTCTCCCATAGTTGCACCACATTGATCTTGAGATCTGCAAGTTCTTTTATGATGGTTTGAAGTGGATCTATTGGTGGAGGTGCAAGAACTAGAGCAACTACTACTTGTGGTGCAACCCTTGCCATCAAAGTATCAAACATTCTACCATACTTATAACCTTGAGGAGGATTCACAACCTCCTTCACCACCAAATCTCTTTCATCCCTTTCCAAACTCTCCTCCATACAAATTGCAATCTTGATATCTTTAACCTTGGAAGAAGGTTTCTCATATCCCATCTTGTTTCTAATTTGTGGTCTCAGCCTTTCCACAAAATTCTTAGTGAGCATGGCTCCTAGCCTATCATAGTAGTCTCCACATCATCCTCACCCTTCCTCAATACTATGCAAAATCTATACTCTAACTTTTCCAATCTTTCCACATACACTCACTTTCTCTTCATCTCCTTGGTTGAAAAAGGTAACCTCACTCATCAATCTCTCATAACTCTCATCTAGAAGAAAGTTCTCGATGAGTCCTGAAGTCAAACTCTCCCAAGACTCTTCTTGCCCATCTCTCGTCTCTCTCTTTTGGTATTCTGACTCATACTATGTAAGTGTTGTACCCTCAAATAAATCTGGTAATAATAAGGCCCACTCATTCTTCCTCCTCTCATTTCTTCCTATGCAAGCTCTCTTGAAGTCTCTCACAAAGGCCTCCACATCAAGAGATTCCCCATCTTAACACCTCACTATCTTTCTTTTCTCTCAATTTTTCTTTTTCTCTTTTCTTTTCTCTCACTTTAAAACTAATAGAGTATGTACATGACTAACACCATTTGAGAGTAATCCACCCTAGGGAACACAAAAGGTTCAGGTTACTCCAAGATTTTGATAGCAACATCAAATCCTATTAATCTAACCCTCATGGATAGTTTAATCATTGAAAGATTATCTCTATCACTAATCTTGAGAACTAACTGATGAAGGTGGTAGTATTTCTGTAGCTATACAAAGACTCTTTCCACGATGCTTGACCAAAGTCTCCAAAAGTGCTTTAACTCCACTATACTCATGTCCTTTTGGAAGTCCTTCAACTCCACAAACCTTACACAACTCCTTGGTCTTAGATCTTCTCCCTCTCAATCTTGGTGAAGAAGGTCAAACATGCAAACCAAAGTCAAGTTATACTCTCCTTTCCCTCAATCTCTTGCTCTCAAAGTTCAATGGACATGACCTTACCTTATTTCCTTTCTCTCCGCATAATAAGCAACTTAGACTCACTCTTTCCTCCAAGTGGTAAGGTTTTTGTATCCTCTCAACACTCTCTTCAAATTCTATTTTAAACTCTCTTTTCCTCAAATTCATCCTTACAATCACCTCAAACCCTTGAGGAACCTTGCATGGTCTCAATTTCCACACTTAATGACCCTCCATGTTCCTAAGATGAATCTAAAGACTCAAATATGCTTTTTGTTGCTCTCAAACTCCTCATGCATGAGATCTCAACTCCATAAAATTGACTTTTCCTCACAATGTCACTCAAATCTCTCAACTTGTATGTCACAATTCTCTGAAATTTCTCACACTTAATCATACCTCTAGGGTTTCATTCCTTCAAAAATTTCAGATCTTTTCTATGAGCTATTTGGCCTATGCATCTTTCCATTCAAAACATAAATTTCAGATTTGGTCTGAAAACAACACCCTCACTTTAAAAACTCATAACTCTATACTCAAGAATGATCTGTAACACCCATTTGTGCATGTGTGTGGTATTGTGATATTTAGCTTGGTATTACAAGTACTTAAGAGATATTACTTATATAGAGATAAAGGATGGTTCTATATAAGTCATGGTTAGCTAAAATTTGTCATGGCTAAGATAGAGGGGACCTTACTTTAGAGGAAGTAGAAAAGATGAGCACCACTATTTTGGATTTTAGTGTGTTGACTTGGTATTATTCCTAGGTGTTTGGCTTTGAGGAAAGAGTTGACAACTCTTGGGCAAGCCTTTTTGTTTTGGATTCTTCTTTAGTCCAAGGTTAGCCCATGTGAAGGAATCCTTGACTTAGTGGTTGGGTCAAGATAAGACCACATGCTTAGGGGAATATGCCCATGTGAATGAATATTCCTTTCTATTTTTTGACTTTACTTGACTTTTAGTCTAGTAACTTGAGTTACCACGGTAATTAGTAACTTTGGTACGTAACTATTTCACAAGTATATAAACAAGGGGTGAGGAGGTACTCATCATCCTTTCATTTGTAACTATCTCTCTCTCATTGAGTTCTCTAGTGAGCAATGTCTTGAGTCTTGGAGTGTTAGCCTTGGAGGAGTATGATGGAGTTGGGGTTCCTTGCCTTCTTAGTCCATGGTGCGCTACCATAATAGCCATTAGAGGTTCTTCTTGAGTGAGAGACAGGTCAGCCCACATTTTTGGTTTGGTTGCCGGGACCTCTCTAGAAGGCAAGATAATGTTCGGCGTTCAATTCTACATTAGGCAGAAGGAGACTATGAGAACTCACTTGGAGACAACATTAGGAGAGGAGAGGGTTGAACTTATGTTAGAGAACCAAAATCTATTTGTATACCCTGTAGTTCATTATGATGTCTTTGAGGTGATTTTGTACATCTTGTACACATGAGAGGAATTGGAGAGATTGTGTGAGGTGGATTGCAGATTTTGGGGATTAAGGTGATTTTGGGCAAAATTTCAAGTTTGAAATCTGTACTTGAAATTTTTGAACATGATAGTTTAGGTTATCTTTCAGTTACCACAGTTAAAATTATTGTGAGATGTACTATGTGCACTGGGTTAGAATTTTTGAAAGTTGATAGGGTAAAGTGCTCCCGCAATTGCATGCTCTCTAGAAAATTGTACATAGTCTGCCATTTCTTCAATTTTTAGTGAATTGTCCTGAAAATTTCTAAGAAAATTTAGTGCATTGTATCCTACCTGCTGCCACACAAATTAGAGAGAGATCATTCTTGTGCAGGAAGTTATGAGTTTTTGAAAAGAGGGGGTGGTTTTCAGACCAAATCTGAAATATGTGTGTTGAATAGAAAGATGTCTAGGCCAAATGGCTTGATGAAAAGATTTGAAATTTTTCAGAGAGATACTCAATACAATTGTGATCAAGTGTGAAAAATTTCAAAGGACTGTGATATACTGGTTGAGAGATTTGAGTAACATTGTGGGGAAGGGTCAATTCTGCAGAGTGGAGATCTCATGCATGAGGAGTTTGAGATCAACAAAAAGCATGTTTGAGTGTTTAGATTCATCTTGGGAACATGGAGAGTCATCAAGAGTGGAAATTGAGATTATGCAAGGTTCCTCAAGGGTTTGAGGTGATGGATTTGAGGTGTGTAGGAGTGGATTTGAGGAAAAGAGAATTTACAATAGAATTTGAAGAGTGTTGAGAGGATCCAAAAACCTACACCACTTGGAGGAAAGAGTGAGTCTAAGTGCTTTTTGTGTGGAGAGAAGGGACATAAGGCAAGTTCATGTCCATTGACCTTTGAGAGCAAGAGATTGAGGGAAAGGAGAGGCTTACTTGACTTGGGTTTGCATGTTGGACCTTCTTCACCAAGATTGGGAGGGAGATGATCTAAGACCAAGGAGTTGTGTGAGGTTTGTGGAGTTGAAGGACTTCCAAAAAGACATGAGTATAGTGGAGTAAAATCACTTTTGGAAACTTTGGTGAAGGATCTTGGAGAGAGTCTTAGTACAGCTACAGAAATACTACCACCTTCATCAGCTAGTTCTCAAGATTAGTGATGGAAATAATCTTTCAACTTATGGATAAACTATCTATGAAGGTTCGATGATGTTGCTATAGAAATCTTGGAGCAACCTGAACCTTTTTTGTTCCCTAGAGTGGATTACTCTCAAATGGTGTTAGTCATGTATATACTCTATTAGTAATAGGGTGAGAGAAATAAAAAGAGAAAAAAAATTGAGAGAAAAGAAAGATAGTGAGGTTAAGATGGGGAAACTTCCGGTTTTCTTTGGCAAGGATGGAGAAGATGTGGAGGCCTTTGTGAGAGACTTCAAGAGAGCTTGCATAGGAAACAATGAGAGGAGGAAGAATGAGTGGGCCTCATTATTACCAGATTTCTTTGAGGATGCAGCACTTATATGGTATGAGTCAGAATACCAAAAGAGAGAGAGGAGAGATGTGGAAGAGGAGTCTTGGGAGACTTTGACTTTAGCACTCATTGAGAACTTTCTTCCTGATGAGAGTTATGAGAGATTGATGAGTGAGGTTATATTTCTCAAGCAAGGAGATGGAGAGAAAGTGAGAGTCTATGTGGAAAGAGTGGAAAAGTTAGAGTCCAAATTTCGCATAGTGTTGAGGAAGGGTGGGGATGATGTGTAGACTAAAATGATTGGCATAGGGGCCATGCTCACCAAGAATTTTGTGAGAGGGTTGAGACCACAAATTAGAAGCAAGGTGAGATATGAGAAACCTTCTTCCAAGGTTGAAGCTATCAAGATTGCAATTCGTATAGAGGAGAGTTTAGAAGGGGATGAGAGTGATTTGGTGGTGAAAGAGGTTGTGCATCCTCCTCAAGGCTACAAGTATGGTGGAACTTCTGATAATTTGGTGACAAGGGTTGCACCACAAGTAGTAGTTGCTCCAATTCTTGCACCTCCACCAAAGGATCCACTTCAAACCATCACAGAACAACTTGCGGATCTCAAGATCAATGTGGTGCAACTATGGGAGAAGAGAGAGGTTGATCAAAATGTAGGAAGAGGACCTAGGAGTTATGGAAACTATCCATATAGAGGAGTTAAACTAGCCAACAATTTCAATGATAGAAATTGTTTTGGTTGTGGAGGAAGAGGCCATATCCAAAGGAATTGCCCAAATTCCACTTACCATGGAGGGAGGGGTTATGAGGGAGCCAATAGAGGGAAAGAGGGTGGTAGTGAAACCCAAGTGGCTCCTAATCCGAAAAAAGGTAAGGGGATAGCATCCATAGATGTGGTGAAGAGCAAGTATGAGAAGGGAGAGTGCTCAAACTCCAAGAGTCTTAATTTGGAGCTTTTGGCACAAGAGAAGAAGAGAGCTCGTTTTACAGAGAATGTTCACTCTTCTCAAGGATTTACTCCAAGCAAGGATACTCCTATGTCTACAAGGAGCACTCGCACCTCAACACCATCAACAACAAAGATTCCAAGGAAGAAGTTAGGGATGGAAGATTTCTTGATTTCAAAGCAACAATGGAACTACAATGTGTTGGAGGATGTTGGTAGTCACAAGGCTTACATCACAGTGGGCCAATTGATTGCTTTGAACCCTACCTTGAGAAAGGAGCTTAGAGGTGGTTTGAGTTCTACAAGGAGCAAGAGGAAGAAGAAGGCATAATTTCTAGTATCAATGGGGGTGGTGGATGCCAAGCCAACACCATGGGAGCTTGTGAATATGCCTCCAAGATTGATGTGAGAGTGAATGGTCACAACATCAAGGATGCATTGGTTGATGGAGGATCAGCAGTAAATGCCATGTCAGAAAGGTTGATGAAGAAGTTGGGTATGATACCCTCAAGACCTTCAACATTTTTGATGAGCATGGCAAACAAGCAACAAGTTCAACCAATAGGGGTGATGGATAAAGTGGTAGTTTCAGTTGGGAGTTCAAAATCTCATGACTTTCCAAGTCTTGATGGTTCGAGCTATGACTTACTTCTTGGGAGGCCATGGTTGAGAGCAGCACTCACAATTGATCAATGGCACAAAGGGTACTTGAGGATTGGGCCATCAAGCCATAGAGTCACAATTCCTATGACTAACACCACCAACACTTCACATTCAGATACACCATCTTCTGATTATTGGGAATCAGATTCTGAAGAAGGAGCTTCAGGTGTGGACACAAGCATGGAAGAGAAGACTTCCACGGAGGAGGATGAATCTGAATCTGATTCAGATGTGTATCCCTTGTGTGCTATGGATTTTGCACCTAATCCAGAGGTTTTGAAGGACTTAGAAAAATCAACATTGACACTTGAGGAGGTAGAGAGAAGGTTAGCTACCCTCAAGTATGGCCCAAATGTTACCAAAGAGGAGAAGGTGAGATTTGAGGAGATTTTCTGCAAGTTCATCCATGTGTTTGCTTTTAGTTACAAGGATTTGAAGGAAGTCACCTTGGAGGAGCACAAGAAAGAGGAGGAGTCACATGCAAGACCAATCCGCCAAAAGCAACATCGCATTAGCCCACCAATATCTTTGGTTGTGAAAGAGGAGATTGATAAGCTCAAGGAGGTTGGATTTATCTTTGAGGTAGAGAATTTAGAATGGGTGTCTCCAATTGTCATTATGAAGGAAAAGAATGGCAAACTTTGGGTATGTGTGGATTACAAGAAGCTCAATGCTATTACCAAGAAGGACTACTACCTATTGGCATTCATTGATGAGATCTTGGAGGAGGTTGCAGGTCATGAGAGGTACAGTTTTCGAGATGGTTATAGTGGATATAACCAAATCAAGATTGCACCAGAGCATCAACAACTCACCACATTCACCACACCTTGGAGAACTTACGCTTTCAAGGTCAAGCCTTTTGGGCGGTGCAATGCTCTAGCCACATTCAACCGGTTCATGAATAAGGTATTTGAACCTTTCATGGGGAAATTTGTGAGAGACTTCATTGATGACTTTTGTGTCTATGGGAGCAAGGAGGAGCACTTTGAGCACCTAATCAAAGTCTTGCAACGCTTGGATGAGGCAAATGCATCACTCAACCCAGAGAAGTGCATTTTTTGATGTGAAGAAGGTCTACTTTTGGGTTTTGGGGCACATCATCTCCAAGGATGGAATAGCAGTTGATCCTAAGAAGGTGAGGAAAATCTCAGACCTTCCATTCCCTTCAAGCTTGACAAAGTTATGCCAATTCTTGGGGATGGTTGAATACTATAGGAGGTTCATCTTCTCATTTTCCAACAGGGCTTATGCATTGACCATCTACATGAAGAAGGGTGTAGATTACATGGTGATTTTGGAGGACAAAGAGGCTCTCAAAGCTTTTGAGGAGCTCAAGCAATCCCTTGTTGTAGCTCCAATTCTTGCTAAACCTGATTGGAGTAAGCCTTTCATCCTCTACACTGATGCTTCTAATGTAGCTAAAGGATGTACTCTTAGTCAATTAGACCAAGATGTGCATGATCATCCAATAGCTTATGCTAGTAGGCAGATGGTTTCAGCAAAGAAGAACTATTTTGTCACAAAGAGAGAAGGGTTGGCAGTGATCTTTGGTCTCAAGAAGTTTAGACACTACTTGATTGTAGGGAAAGCCACCATTGTCACGGATCACAAGGCTTTGAAGTACATCTTCAACAAGCCTAATGTTGAAGGGAGACTAGCAAGGTGGATGATACTCTTGTTTGAGTATGACTACACCATTGAGGATAGGCCAGGAAAGAAACATGCAAATGCTGATTTGTTATCTAGAGCCTATGATCATGATGGAGATGAGCCAGTGGATGATTCCTTCCCAGATGAGGAACTCATGACAATCTCAATCACTCAAGAGGTTCCAATGGAGTACAAGGAGATTGTGGATTTTGTGACAAGAGGTAACTATCTAGAAGGGATGCATGCTAGGGAGAGGAAGGCCCTTGCAGCAAGATCTAGACCTTACACAATGGTGGAGGATATTCTTTTTCACCAAGGAGCAGATGGTCTACTTCAAAGAGCAATAGGTAAGGAAGAGTCTATCCTACTCATAAAGGAGTTTCATGAAGGTTTCGTATGTGGAGGACACTTTGCATGAAAGGTGACTGCTTTCAAGATTCTAGATGTAGGTTACCATTGGAGAGGGATTTTCAAGGATTTTTTTGATTTTTGCAAAACTTGTCATGTTTGTCAAGCTTTTGCTAGAAAGTCTACATCCACTCCACCACTTAGATCAATTCCATTGCTAGGACCTTTTGAGAAGTGGAGAGTTGATTTTGTAGGTCCTCTCAATAGAACCCCAAGGAACAATCGGTACATTGTAGTAGTTACTGATTACCTTACCAAGTGGGTTGAGACTAGACCATTGAGGGACAAGAATGAAGATGAAGTGGGTAGATTTCTTTATGAATGCATCATCACTAGGTTTGGATGCCCTTTGGAGTTGGTTTCTGATAGAGGAAGAGAGTTTACAGGAAGCATTACTACAGCTATGCTACAACATTTCTCTATCACACATAGAGTAACTACATCCTATAAACCAAATTCCAATGGCTTGGCAAAGAGAACCAATCAGACCTTGTGCATGATGTTGGCCAAAGATGCAAAATATGGATGGGGCTAAATATCATTGGGACAAGAGGATTCATGCAGTTTTGTGGGAGTATAGGACAACCATGAAGACTTCCACCGGATATTCTCCATTTCAATTGGTGTATGGTACTGAGTCTACCTTACCTATTCACTTTGATCTTCCTACCTTCCAAAGCATTCATAGGAGATTGAAGAAAGCACAAGGAGGTGATGCAGAGAAGTCAAGGAAGGATTAACTCATGGAGTTGGAAGAGGCAAGAGTAGTTGCTATGGTTCGAGTGGAGCAAGCCCAAAGGAAAAAAAAGGAGAGCTATGACAAGAGGCAAGGCAAGAAGAAGGTGGAGACTTTGAAAGAAGGTGATTGGGTAATGTTGTTTGATTCCATTTGATTCAAGAGAATGCAAAAGAAGTTTTTGCCTATGTACTTTGGACCTTTTATAGTGGAGAAGGTGTAGGGCAATTACACCTATGATCTCAAGGAGTAGGGAGGAAGACACTTTGATAGGATTAACCATGATAAGTTGAAGATGTACCATAGAAGGTAGAGACCTTCACTTTGAGGACAAAGTGAAAACTTAGTCTCGGGGTAAATGTAACACCCATTTGTGCATGTGTGTGGTATTGTGATATTTAGCTTGGTATTACAAGTACTTAAGAGATATTATTTATATAGAGATAAAGGATGGTTCTATATTAGTCATGGTTAGCTAAATTTAGTCATAGCTAAGATAGAGGGGACTTTACTTTAGAGGAAGTAGAAAAGATGAGCACCACTATCTTGGATTTTAGTGTGTTGACTTGGTATTATTCCTAGGTGTTTGGCTTTGAGGAAAGAGTTGACAACTCTTGGGCCCCGCAAGCCTTTTTGTTTTGGATTCTTCTTTAGTCCAAGGATAGCCCATGTGAAGGAATCCTTGACTTAGTGGTTGGGTCAAGATAAGACCACATACTTAGGGGAATATGCCCATGTGAATGGATATTCCTTTCTACTTTTTGACTTTACTTGACTTTTAGTCTAGTAACTTGAGTTAGTGCGGTAATTAGTAACTTTGGTACGTAACTATTTCACAAGTATATAAACAAGGGGTGAGGAGGTACTCATCATCCTTTCATTTGTAACTATCTCTCTCTCATTGAGTTCTCTAGTGAGCAATGTGTTGAGTCTTGGAGTGTTAGCCTTGGAGGAGTATGATGGAGTTGGGGTTCCTTGCCTTCTTAGTCCATGGTGCACTACCATAATAGCCATCAGAGGTTCATCCTGAGTGAGAGATAGGTTGGCTCACATATCTCTCTCTCTCTAATTTTTGTTTCAATAGGTAGGTTAAAATGCACTTCATTTTCTAAGAAATTTTCTGAAAAATCCATTGAAAATTGAAGAATGGCAGACTTTGTACAATTTTCCAAAGAGCATGTAGTTGCAGGAGCAGTTTACCCTATCAAGTTTCAAAAATTCTAGCTTAACGCAAATAGTAGTTCTCACAATAATTTTAAGTGTCTTGACTGAAGGATAACCCAAGCTACTATGTATAGAAATTTCAAGTCCAGATCTCAAACTTGAGATTTTGCCCAAAATCACCTTAATCCCCAAAATTTGCAATCCACCTCACACAATCTCTCCAAATTCTCTCATGTGTACAAGATATAAAAAATCATCTCAAAGAAATCATAATAAACTATAGGGTATACAAATAGGTCCAAGTTCTTTAATATAAGTTCAGCCCTCTCCTCCCCTAATGTTCTCTCCAAGTGAGCTCTCAAACCCTCCCTCAGTCTAATATAGAATCGTATGTGGAACATCATCTTGCCTTCTAGAAAGGTCCCGGTAATGGAACCAAAAATGTGTGCCGGCCTGTATCTCACTCAGGATGAACCTCTTATGGTTATTACAGTAACGTACCATGGACTCATAAGGCAAGGAACCCCAACTCCATCATAATCTTCCAAGGCTAACACTCCAAGACTCAAGTCATTGCTCACTAGAGAACTCAATGAGAGAGGGATAGTTGCAAATGAAAGGATGATGAGTACATCCTCACCCCTACTTTATAAACTTGTGAAATAACTCTATATCAAAGTTACTAATTAATGGAGTGACTCAAAGTTAGTAGGCTAAAAGTCAAAAAAGTCAAGAAGTGGCGTAGGTTTGTGGATCCTCTCAACACTCTCTTCAAATTCTATTGTAAACTCTCCTTTCCTCAAATCCATGCTTAAAATCACCTCAAACCCTTTGGGAACCTTGCATAGTCTCAATTTCCACTCTTGATGACACTCCATGTTCCCAAGATGAATCTAAACACTCAAACATGCTTTGTGTTGCTCTCAAACTCCTCATGCATGAGATCTCAACTCTGTAGAAATGACCCTTCCTCACAATTTAACTCAAATCTCTCAATTTGTATATGACAGTCCTTTGAAATTTTTCACACTTGATCACAACTCCAAGGCGTCCCTCCCTGCAAAATTTTAAATCTTTTCATTGAGTCATTTAGCCTAGACATCTTTCTATTCAGCACACATATTTCAGATTTGGTTTGAAAACCACTCCCCCTCACTTAAAAAACTCATAACTCCCTACTCAAGAATGATCTCTCTCTAATTTTTAACTCAGCAGGTAGGATATAATGTATTTAATTTTCTTGGAAAGTTTCACAACAATCAACTGAAAAATGAAGAAATGGAAGACTCTGTACAATTTTCCAAAGAACATGCAATTGCGGGAGCAGTTTACCTTATCAACTTTCAAAATTTCTAGCCCAATACGCGTAATAGCTCTCACAATAATTTCAAGTGTGCTAACTAAAAGACAACCCAAGCTATCATGTGTAGAAATTTCAAATCCAGATCTCAAACTTCAGATTTTGCCCAAAATCACCTTAATTTCCAAAATCTGCAATCCACCTCACACAATCTCACCAAATCCTCTCATGTGTACAAGATGTACAAAATCACTTCAAAGACATCAAAATGAACTATAGGGTTAACAAATGGATCTTGGTTCTCTAACATAAGTTCAGCCCTCTCCTCTCCTAATGTTCTCTCCAAGTGAACTCTCATAACCTCCTTCTGTCTAATGTAGAATTGAACATGGAATATTATCTTGTCTTCTAGAGAGGTCCCGGCAATGGAACCAAAAATGTGAGCTGGCCTATCTCTCACTCAAGATGAACCTCTTATGGCTATTATGGTAGCGCACCATGGACTAAGAATGCAAGGAATCCCAACTCTATCATACTCCTCCAAGGCTAACACTCCAAGACTCAACACATTGCTCACTAGAGAACTCAATGAGAGAGATAGTTGCAAATGAAAGGATGATGAGTACCTCCTCACCCCTTGTTTATATACTTGTGAAATAGTTACGTACCAAAGTTACTAATTACCGCACTAACTCAAGTTACTAGACTAAAAGTCAAGTAAAGTCAAAAAGTAGAAAGGAATATCCATTCACATGGGCATATTCCCCTAAGCATGTGGTCTTATCTTGACCCAACCACTAAGTCAAGGATTCCTTCACATGGGCTATCCTTGGACTAAAGAAGAATCCAAAACAAAAAGGCTTGCGGGCCCAGGAGTTCTCAATTCTTTCCTCAAAGCCAAACACCTAGGAATAATACCAAGTCAACACATTAGAATCCAAAATAGTGGTGCTCATCTTTTCCATCTCCTCTAAAGTAAGGTCCCCTCTATCTTAGCTATGACTAACTCTAGCTAATTATGACTAATGTGGAACCATCCTTTATCTCTATATAAATAATATCTCTCAAGTACTTGTTATACCAAGCTAAATATCACAATACCACACACATGCACAAATGGGCGTTAGAGACCCAAATACTCAACTTGCTCATAGAATAACCTACACTTCCCAAGGTGTTATTTGAGTCCATGAGATCTCAACCTCTCAAACACCTCCAAAAAATGTCTCTCATGCTCTTCCATAGTAGTGATATAGACCAAAATGTCATCAATATAGCACTTAGCAAAATCCAATCTAATTAGGATCCTATCCATGACCCTTTAGAACTCGGCAAGTACTTTCTTTAACCCAAATGGTAAGAACCTCCACAACACATCCTTACCATGAAGATCAATAGCCCAAAATGTTTTCTTGGACTTATCCTCCTCCCTAATTGGCAACTGATGATATCTTGCTTGTAGATCCAAAATATTGAAGACCTTTGCATGCCCAATTGCATCAAAGATCTCCTCCGGTGTAGGTATGGCATACCAATGAATCCTAGTCTATTAGTTGATAGGATGGTAATTTCCACACCTTTGCTTATCTATATAGTTGCCATGCATATCCTTCTTGGTTGGCATCACTCTAGTTGATGCATATTGTCCATGTGAAATCTCTACCAAACCAACCTCAAAAGGGTCTCTACTCCGGCTTTGAATCAATGCTCTCTCTTTGTTCCTATATCAATAGGGACGTTGGAAAATTGGTGTATTGCTAGTCAACTCAATCTGAATATTGGGTTTGTTTAGAGCACCTAAATCCTTCATATTGAAGGTAAAACGACTCATGTAGCTCCTCAAGAACCTTCAAACTCTCCGTCTTTCCTCTCTTGTAAGCTTGGATCTAAGATATGGTTCCCGAGTATCTTATTTAACTATTGTAGGAGTGGAAGAAGTACTGACTGGTTGCTACACTTGGCCCTTAAAAGTAGTAGTGTCATGCTCCCACCACTAGAGGTCCTAACCTTAGTGTGAAAAAATCCCTTTGATCTTGTTGCAAGCTCCATACGTGCTTTAATTGCATCCCAAATAGACCAAGGATGTAATCTAAGTAGACCACGCTCACCTAGATGGACTCCAAGGAGACCACTCTCCCTGGTAGATATTGGCTATGTCCCAAGAATATCTTGTCCACTCAGTCCATCACCCCTATCATGTGCATGAATTGTCTAGATAGGCATAGAGCTCACAAGTGTCCAAGTGATGATGCCTATCAAGCACATCCTATGTTGCTCTGCCAAGCCAATGCTCATAATCCAAATCAAATAGCCTGATCTAACACCTAGTGCCTAGACACCTCTAACACTACTAGAATAGTGGTAATATCAATGCACAAACCCATCACCCACTCATCAACATTGGGCTCCACCAACTACTATAACTTTGAGTCCCAAACCAGTCCAAGACCTCTCTCTCAAAAAGCATGGGAGCCAAGGAAAATTGTAAGTGTGTGAAAAGCAGCTTGGGGCTGTCCAACTAGGTTCACCACTACCATAGATGACCTATCAACCACTACCATAGTTAGAGAATGACATCCAACATCCAAGATGTCATCAATAGTCATGTGGTCTAGTCGTTGAATCTCATGTGTTGTAAAACCTCTCTAGGAAGGAGGTTTGTCCACCAAAGATGAAGATGATGAGCCTATGATCCCACTCTAGCTGCATCTAACAACACCTTAGGTCCCATCCAAGAATGGACTTGATGTGTACTCACCACCACCTAGGTGCAAGATCACCCATCAAAGAGGTGTTCTCCAAAATGTAAGCTAGAGAACTGACTATTGAACTTGGAGATGTTGTAGAATACATAACATCTCCTAAAACACACCAAAATTGGGATCTTGAAGATCCAAACCTTGGCCAACACATGTACGTCCCTATCATGGGCATCCAAAAATCACCAAATGAATGGGACCATGTCTCCCTAGATCCTAAACCCCCAATAAGAAAATGTCTATTGATAGGATCCTCTGGTAATCCTTGATTGATGGCGTTAGTAATACTTAGAATACCAATAGGCCAAGTGTGCAACATGATGTAGAGAGAATTGCCTAGCATTCTCATCTCTCTCCACATACAAGTATCTTTATACTTGTATACCCACCTATAGTACCGCAACTAGTTCAGTGCTAATCCCACCAAACAACTCCAATAGGCATACTCCCTCTATTGGATATTGCCAAGCAATGAGTCTGGTATCCATAGGTGTCAAGGTAATTGACTCTGGAGGCAAATTCTCACACTTGTCTCCTAGTGGTACAAAGGCTCCAATCCAAGCATATTACACCAACTAATCTACATGTTGATGCAATGCCTCCTCTAAACTCAACAATGGAACATCCAAGGTGGATGGAAAAATCCCACTCATACTCCAAATCCAAGTGATCTCCTTTGGTATTGGAGTGTTATCTACATGCGTGTTTCATTCCAATAAATCACCAGGCCAAGTAATAGAACCATTGAAAGTTGAAATTGATGTTGCCATGGTCCCAAACTATAGTGAGCCAAGACTACCACTACTAAAGTGTACTGGTAGGTGACATACTTGACCCTCACCTGATTGCCAACCAGGTCTAAAGAAGGTTGTCCCCTCCCAATAGTCAATACTAAAACCCATGGAGTATAACACTACTCCCCAACTAACACATCATATAACTCAACTATGGTTGCAATGGCCTAAGCTCTCACCATAGAGCTATCAATTGGATGATTGGGCTAAATTTGAACAACAAGCTCTCCACATGTGATGTTCTATGTAGATCCACTCCTTAGAGATGTATGGATTTGAAATGGACACCTCTCCACATTGGTCTTTTGTAACTCCAGCCCAACAACTACAACCTTCCCCAACATAAAGAGCTATGCACCAGAGTCTAGTAAGATCCTCTATGGTGTATAAACCTTCCCTAAAAGTCCCACCAAACAAAAATTCCCCTTCTAATTATCCAATAGGACAACCCCAAGTGTAAACCGTCATTGCTCAAAGGCCAGTTTAGTTGGTAACTCCTCCAATCTAACCATTGTTGCTTGCCATAAACCATTGGTCGCTGAGTGGATCCCATGCTCCTCAACCAAGTCAGCTCTACTATCAACCACCTCTACTCTAATAGTAGGAACCATATCATTCCTACTCTCACAAAGCATGGCAGCCAATTGAAACACTTGGGTTGGGTCAACTCCCAAGGTAAACATGTCACTAGTTGAGAATACTAGAAAGTGCATAATCAACTAGGCTGCCCCCAACATTGTGCTAGACTCAATTTTTATAGTAGCAAATGGTTGACTATTAGTTAATTCATCATGCACCCCATCACCACCTACCACACCTACATTAGGACATCTAGGATCCATGGATGTCATTTTCAATACCTTAGAGAGCGTAAAAGACTAGGGAAGTCTAACTTGTCTACCAACCTCTCCTCTTTGTAAATCCAACTCCACTTATGCTCTTCTAGGCTCTGGAGCACCTATTACACTCCTAGTCACTATGGCAAATCCATCCACATGTGCTACTCTGCACATGAACTCTAAGACATCTCTATCACTCGCATATGAGGTGGAAGCCTCAACACTTGAATCAGATCTCCTTTGAGCTATGGCTAAGCTAGCCAATCTCTGCCCCAATTGCTCAATCCAAGTAGCCATGGTTATATCATAAGTAAGGGCAAGTACTATACCTCTATTAGGTGTGGATCCTCTACCACCACCTCTACCACCTTGTCCTACATGACCTGGAGCTCCTCTACCACCTTCCATAGTAGCTCTACTACTCTGTAACTCCGGGTGTAGGTCAAGCATTGGTCACTAGTATGACCAAATTTATGGCAATGCTCACATTGTCTCTATGCTAGATATGATGCACCAAAGGTATCAAGTTGGCTGCCTTGAGTGCACTCTCTCCTATGATGAGGTCCACCACAAGTCCAACAAGCAAGACCACCACTCACCAACTATTGCTGATCCAAAAATGAAGGTAAGGGTCTAGTTACAATAGGCCCTCCACTTGCTCCATTGGATCTAGGCTGTCCATCCTATCCTTAGAAACCAACATGGCATGGTGCACTTTGTTGCTCTTTGGAAGAGTAACAACTGTAGATGAGATCTCTCTACCAAATTCAGATGTCACCACTCTCTCCTCCACCATGTTGAGCTCAATACGCTCAACGAAACCAAAGACCACTGCCAAAGTAGGTGAAGTAGCTTGTAACAATGCAACATCACTGACTGTACATCACAACTCCTTGTCCAATATCCCATACCAAAACTAGATTGCTTGAGTCTCAATAACTCCCTGAGTAGAACTGATTAATTGTCTCATGCAAGTGTATGCCTTGCATAAGCTCTCTCCAGCCTTGCACTTGAACTCCTACAAGCTCCTTATGTTGTCAATCCGTACTCCTTGGTAGTTTTGCCTCAAACACTAGAAGAACTCCACCATGGGGTTAAACCTCAATACTAAACCACCTCCTATAGTAGTACCGCCACTTGTAGTAGTTGTAGTGCCGACATTTTTTATTTTTTTGGGTTTGTTAGCATTTAAAGAAGAAGTAAGTAGATAGAGCCTAAAGAGTGCTAACTTGGGAAGAAATAAGAAGAAGCGGAAGTTTTAAGTAGAACCCAAAGTCAACCTTGGGTCAAGACCCAAAGACAAGAAGACTAAGATGAAGAAGGAGAGACTTTGTATTGGGCGGCATGAGCGGATCCAAAGAACCTGTAACAAACTTCTTTGGAGTCTGTGCAATCAAGAAAGTACACGACAAGAAAGTAATGATCTTGGGATCAAGAACTTCTTGATAGTGATAGGAAACAACTTCACCAAATCAAAGACAGGAGAGAAGGAGCAACTGAAGAATGACTGATTGGTGCAGGACTATAAAATTACAAGTGGTACAAGGAAGTAGAGCAATGTCCAGTCGCTACCCAGTTCCTATTCCAAGTCAACTAGAAGTAATGCAAATTGCAAAACCGTAGGAGGAAGAGTAGGTTAGGATCTTGGGAATGATCTTCCATAGGAAGAAGGTGAGGAAGCGCATGATGACCCCAAAAATGAGTAAGCAAAGTGCGGTGAGAGGGCTTGCAATTTTTAGATTAGAAGTAATAGCACGGATCAAAATCTTGAAGAGGCTTTGTGTCACATTCTTGGCCTGGAATTGGAACTTCAGTTTTCCAAGTTTCATGCTAGATTGCAGCAAGCAATTGTAAGGATGGACCAAAGCACAAGGGAAAGAGAGGGAATCCCGCTTGATGGATGGAGGCGGATTGGAGAGTAGTTTTGGGAAGAGAAGCAGGAGCGGTAGGAGGTACCACCTTCTATCGGAAGTGTGATGCTTCAGAAGAGATTGCCAAAGTGAGGAATTTGTTCAATCAACCTCGCACTAAGAAGGGGTATAAGGTGGATAGTTATAGAGACCTTGAGGGGAGAGGGATAGTAAGCGCAATGATGGCAATGTTCAAGCCAAAGCAAACCACCTATGTCATGATGCAACAGGCGGTGTTCTTTCACCAAATGTTTGCAGGAGAGGTAGTAGATTGGGTGAAATGTCTGCATCAAAGAGTGGGGCAGATGATTTTGGGGTGGAGAATGGATATGCCACCACATTACTTTGTGCCATTTGTAGCACACTTTTATTTTGGGTTGAATTTGCTGACTTCAAAAGAACAAAATAGAATGCATTTGCACTTTCATCTGGATTTACGAAAGGAGGCCGATATAAATGAGCAATATTATATGGAGAGAGTGCGAGATGGGGATGAGTACTACAAGGAGAGTGGGAAGGAGAAAATCATAGCAATTGACCTTCCAAGGGCAAGAAAGAGAGCCAAGCTTGAGAATTGTGTTGCAACAGTCTAGCTCCAGAAGGTTCCGAAGCTTAACTTAATGGCGGTGGTAGTAAAGACAAAGAGAGCTATGCCGGAAGTAGAAGAAGAGTCAGAAGGAGAGACGGGATCAAAGGAAGGAATGTCAAGAGAGGAAGAGGAGTTCATGCTACCAAGTGAAGAATCAAGTAGTGACAACAAAGGCAAAGCGGAGGTTCAGCAAATGCAATAGCCAATGATCGAGGCAGGAAAGCCGAGTCCTGAAGTTTTCATGCTTGAATGAGGGAGTGAGAAGAAGAAGGGAGAGGAAATCGTGGCACAACCCCGGACTGCCAAGGGTAAGAATGTGATAATTGCATCTAAAGTGGGGCCCAGTGAAGTTACTCTAGAAGGAGGAGAAAGTTCAGAAGAAGAAACTTTGAAGGTGCAAAGATTGCGACTTTGGGGCAAGGTGCAAGAGGTAGAGAGGTTTGAACCCAAGGGCCGAGCCGATGAAGCAAAGTGTGAAGGAGTGGACTATTTGTCTAATGTCATTTGTCCGTTGTTGAGGATGTTACAGCAGAAGAAGTAGGAGATGGTAAGTGCCAATCTTGAGGTGCCAGATGAATTGGCAATAGTCAAGACCAAGAGTGCGGAAACATTGTTGTTGCAAAGTAAGTTGACAAGGGTGGAGATGGAAGCCAAGGAACTTTGGGTTGAGGATGTTCATTGGAGTAAGCACTTTGAGGTGACAAGGGAGAAATTAGTAAAGAGTCATGAGGAGTCAAAGGAGATGACCGTGTTGGTTGCAAAGTTGAAAGGGGAAATTGCAGATGTGCGTGAAGAGTTCATTCATTCAAAAGCAATTACCATGGTGATGGAGCAAAAGTTGGAGAGTCTCAAGAAGAAGGCAGCGGAGAAAGATCAAGCATTGCAACGAGAGTTAGCAGAGCATAGTAGAGAAGAAGATTGGTTGCAAGGATTGGTGTGAGTAGAAGAAGAGCAAATCTTTGTGAATCGGAGGGAGAAGGAGGCATTGAAGGCTGAATTTGAAGACGAGCTTCATATGTATCGGAGTGAATTGGAGGAAGAAAGGAAGAAGGAGAAGCTTACAATTGTAGGAGAAGTTAATGAAGTAGAAGGAGTCATCAATGAAATCAAGGCTATGTTGAGCATAGAAGTTGAATGTAAACTCAAAGAGGCAAGATTGCATGAGCTGAGGTTGTTAGTGCAAGAGACGTGCAAGAGGAAGGTGAAGGACATACAATTGGATAATCTATTAATTTGTCTGCTGGATTGTGTAGATAGGAAGATGTTAGAGGTAGATAGGAAGATGTTAGGAGACAAAGTGTGTCTCAGACTAGATCTTGTTCGAATGGAGTTGGCTAACATTTGTAGTGAAGTACAAGAAGTACAAAGACCCAAAGTAAGAGAGATAGGAGTGCATGTGTCTTTGGATTTGACATTTGACACTTTAGAGAAGAGTGGGTCAAGAGATAAAGATTTGGAATGATTACATGAGACCTCAATTGTAGTTTGTAGTGAAGAAATTATAGAAATATAAGAGTTAAGGGTAGAATTAGATAAACCCAAGGATGGTGAAATTATCAAGGGATCATTGGGGTTGAAAGCCAATGACGAGGTTGACATCGGATCAAAGTAGTAGCAGTTTTGAGTTTTGAAAAGGCAAATATGAAGAGTTGCATTGTCAATTTGGATTTGTAGGTTTGTAGAGTTGTTATAGAATGGTATTTTTGTTAGAATTGTCGTTTGATTAACTATTTAAAGGTGCCATTCACAATCATATGTTGTTCAATGCTCATAATTTTAGAGAATAGATAAAGCAAAGTGTTGTGAAGCAGTGCTCGTTGTTTGAGCTTAATTCCAAGTATCAATGTTGTGTTTATGAGTGTGTAGAGGATTTTGAAGTGAAAATCAATGTGTTTGTTGCATGTTGGATTTTGCAACCTTGATCTTCATTTTGTGTGTTTGATCGTGAGTGAAGTGTAATCAAAGCAATGCCTTGATAGATCTGAGAGGAATTGTAGTGTTGGTAGTATTTTGCATTTGTGAGTGCAGCATGAAGTTGATGTGAAGCAATTTTGATCGAGGAAGTTGTGCCTTCAGTGGAAGGGTGGAATACAATTTTGAGGCAAATTTGTTTTGTAGTGAAGTGCCATTTTTGGGAGAGCCTGAATCATCACAATCAAGATTGTTTGGAAAGATTTGATGGAGTTGTGACTAAGAAGTGTGAATTTGTGATAAGACTGTGAATCAGTGCTTGTTACTCTCTTCTGAGTGTGGTTTCTACCTGAGAGATTAAAGACGCAACCAAGAAGAACTACATTGTGACTTTGTATTTGGACATTTTTGACTCATATCTCTGTGGGAACAAACTTTACTTAGCTAATTACCACAAAAGTGATATTTGCCGAGTTGTCATAGCAACACCATCCCCAAGAGTAGCATCCCCAAAAGATCCACCAATGCTACTAGAGCTAGAACTCTTGGGTATAGCCAATCTACCCAAAAGACCAAGAATGAAGTGATGGAGACATACTTTAGAGACCAATACTATCTCTCTAGCTCAATCTCCTCCAAATGAGCCCTCTTGAACTCATGGTACTTGTCCATCAGTGGACCCTCTAAGTGTTGAAACAACCCTTCCACGCCATGAAGGGTGTGAACAAAGTCGGGTTCCGCATCTATTGCAATTCACACCAACTATCAAACTCCTAGATAAAGTCATATAACTCAATGGTATCCACTATACTAGAGTAACGCCGGGGGCCTTTGAAGGCCACATAAATCTTGCCATGTCCCACAACAATGGTGTGGACATAGCAAGTGCACTTCCAACTAAATCAACTCTTGCATCAAACTCCAACTCAAAGTCAATCTCCTCCCTCATTGAGACCTAAGATACAAGCTATATTGAGTGCCACTGTAAGTAAACCAATTGCGCAATTAGTTTACTCCAAGTTCTAGGAGCGTACAACTAGGCATGCAAGCACAAAGAGGATCCAACCACAAGAAGTCAATAGCAACTCTCCATGCTATTGGTGGAAATCAGCTTCAGAGCTCAATGCCCTATCCTCAATTTTATTTCAATCTATACTCCAGCTTCCTCAATTATGCACTTCATATTTCAACCAATTCCTAATCCAAGTGTAGAACTTTTATTTGTATTATTGGAGAAAATTCTATGAAACTCATATGGGAGTAACTTTCTTTGTGTGGCTTAGATCCTAATTTTCTAGAATTCAATGGAAAGCCTATGAGATAAGATTTTCAATGAAATGAAATATGTCTCAATTTGACCACTATAGCTCCCTTGACAAGCTCCCAAACTTGGCCAATTTCTCATAGGTTTTTACCCTAATTTTGAAATCCCTATTTTAGAGTTTGCTCTTGGTTCTTGGCAATTTTTCCCCAAATTTTTGATTCAAAAGTACACTTGATCCTCAAAAACACTTAAGCAATTTGAAACCCTCAATCATAGTCACAATGTAGGAGAGTTGACATTCAATCAAGATGGAAGATAAAAATTGCTCTATCAAGCTTATGATAGTATTTGCAGTAGAGTTTCTTGTATCAATTCTCACTCTTTGTAGACCACAAAGTCAACCAAACTTTTCACAGTAGCTGTTTTTGCTCTTCTCTAACCCTCTGCAAAGTTTAATACCTTGATCCAACCTCAAACGCCAAATATGGATCAATTCCTGAGTTGGGTTAACTTGTGAGCTCTACAAACCCAGTTCTGCTTGATCCAAGACCCTGAATTTTCTATTTGAATAATTCACATGAAATCTTTGAACAAAAGTGCTGACTCTAACCACCAACAAGACTAGAAATTCTCACAAATTGATTCAAATCAAAACTTTAGGAGTGGTCAAATCTTCAAACCTAATCAGAATGTAATCTCCAACTCCTCACATTCCAAAGCTCCAACTTCAATTGGCCAGATCTGATTTGAGATTGATCAATTTTTTTAATTTCTTGAGCTCATCACTAGAAACTCTTTATCATTTGTCCTATCCCTTTAACAGTTCATGAAAATGTCTCACATGGCTCTCCAAATTGTTTATCTTGTCCTCTTGGGTATGAATTCTACCCCCTTACTTCAATTGATCATATCTCCCACAGAATTGACTCAAATCTCTCAAATTTAGTCTCAAAATTATAGCATGTCTGCTCTTCTCTCCAATTGTGGTCTTCTCTTTTCAAATATCTTTGCCAAACTTCCCTAATTGTCCCAAAAATGCACAACTTCTCCTCTTGGAAACCAGTTTCTTGCAATTTTGTCTTTTAGCTCTTCACCTTTTGACAAGTGGACACCACAACTCCACCTTAAAGCTCATGAGAATAAATTCAGGCATTTCCCAACTATAGGAGCACATATATTGTTAAGTCCCAGACTTGCTTATATATAAGCACCAAAAGGACAATAGGATCTGGGTTTTCCATCATCGATTCCATGAATAAGGACCAGAATCGTCTCGCCATCCAGCCATCAATCTCGTAAGCCATCACGGTGTAGAAATCTAAAGCTTGATGAGAAAAGGATTCAAGAGTGGCAGATTAGGAGCATGGGACATTGCAAGTTCAAATACCTCCTCCAATGCTCTAACACTTACGCTCTGCTACAACTCTCACTCCCTCTTCCTCTCAAGACTCCTCGACTAAAACACACCTCTGTCTCTCTACTCGCCCTCCTCTATATTCATCAGAGCACTCAAACATGATAAGATTATAACTCACATGGCCAATCACATATATGTACATAGATTGCTCACATCGCAATGTCTCATCCATTGGATCTATCATACCACCTACTCCACTAATGTGGGGATAAACTATGATAAGTTACTTTTTTATGGGCTATGCAAACCACAACACAACAACATACCACCCTTTAATGTAGCTCTAACTACAACAACAACACTAGGAGGAAGGGCAACCTATAACCTTCCAACAAAACAAGCACTATCATGTTTTGCAGGTCATCACTTTCTATTTCACCAAAGAGAAACATGAATAGTCTGATTGGTCATCACTCCAATCTTACTAGCAAGAGCGCACCTGAGCACCAACACTCTAAAGTCAGGGCACCTCATGGAAAACATAGTACAAAAATAGGAAGTAGAGAATGGAGAGGGTGCAATCACAAGAAATCTAAATGAACACTCCATCTCATCAATCAACATTGGTATTTGACATAATATGAATTATCTACTTCTTATGCTACTTGGATCACCAAGAATGGAATCAAATTGTCTCTCCTAGCCAAAGCTACAAATGTATAGATAATAGTAGAATAGTCATTAGGACAACAAGTGAGGGTGGACCAGTTGGCTAGGGCACCAATCTAGGAACTAGAGATATGGCGGTCAAACCCTATTGCACACAATCTAGCAAGGTGGTCAGATTTGCCAAACAATGACCAAAATCAACTCTAAACTAGCTAGCCTCACGCCCACAAGCTAGATTGTTGGCCCTTCTTTGTAGCCTCTCATAGCCCGCAGCCATCTGCCTTGGAGCCTCTAAACACTCAAATGAGGCCTTTCTTCTTGCCATTTTGAATGCACTTCAAATCTGGCCAAACTCCTCCAAATCTGGCCAAGCTCCTCCAACTCAATCCAAAATCTACCACTTCAAACCATCTCTAAATCTGGGTTCCCAATTCCATCTTCAATTTCACTTTTTGAGCTCAACTCGTACCAAATTGGTCCTTGTTTCACCTCTTGAGTTCAAAATCACAAGTATCATTTGAAAATTGCTTCTCTTTTGCTCAAAATTTGGCCAGCGCTTTTGCACATTTTCTACCTCATTGCCAAATCTACATCAATTCAAAGACCTTTTGCACACAATCACTTTGAGGGTAACTTTGGACCATGATCGAGCTACCAACAATTAGCAAGGCTTGGAGATACCACCAACACCTTCAATCCTTGCACCCAATTTCCCCCTAACCTCACTTCTATAATGTAATCAATTTGTTAACACAACTCAAACCACACTCAATCAGATCAAAACTTGATCTATCACTTCATAATTTGCCAAAAATTGGGCCTTAATTATAGTCAAGCCACACCCACACTAGCTAAGAGAATCCAAGTGACGTTTGTTGGCCTTTGTCCACCATAGCTAAGAACTTGAAGGCTCAACATCAAAGAAGTGAGCTCTTTGGAGGTGCACTTCAAAAGTATACCTCTTGGTCTCCAACCCTAACAGTCCCATTGATGGCACATCCAATGGTGGTAAGTGATGGTGGGCCCTACTATGCAGTCAATACCCCGAACATAAAATCTGACTATCAACAAAGAGTCTATGAGTAACTACCAACATACTCCTAACTACCAACACTACTACTCTAGAGTCCAAGCACAAGTACAACACTACAATAGTGTGACATAGTTTACTTGTAGTGGATGTTGAAAACTCTTTTGATAGTGTTTGATTTGCATTTGGCCTTTCCATAGTTCCCTTTCTTCATTGTCCTAAAGGCACAACTTCCCATATGAAGAGACTACTATTATGTTCCCATCTCATATTCCTTAGATATTGTTTTTATAAAATATATCTTTGATATGGATGAACTTTTTCTATCACAAGATATATAGATAGCTTTTGAAATATTGTTCATCAAGTTGCCTATTTCCTTTGCAATGCTACCTAATCTCCAACATCCTTCTTATTCTCAAGAGCTTGGGATACGAGGATCATGGGAAGCTTTGTCTATGATATGACATAAGACTAAGAGCTTTTTGAGCCATGTGATGTCATGATGGATTTTGCATTGGATTTTGCATTTGGATTTTGCATTGGATTTTGCATTGGATTAAATAACTTGTTGATGTTTTATGGAGATATGCACTTTTTACCCATGGAATGGATGACACTTGGAACTTCTATTTTGGTAGTTGGATACTCTAGAGACCTTTACTCTATTCATACTTTGTGGTTGCTAATAGTCTTAGAATTGAGAGGTTTGAGAACAAAGTGAAAGGTTAGTCTCTTCATCCCTGAGTACTATTGTGACAAAGGAGGAAGAATATATTTCCATGGCATAAGAAGGATTCTGATCTTTTTCTAATAATTGTATTAAAGATATACAACTTTCTTTATTAAAGAACCAATTTTAGTAGGCTCTACATTCTCTTTTAGTTGACTTGCTCATTATTGATACTATGAGAGCTTTTCTTTGCTCTTCCTTTGGCAACAATGCAAGTATTTGGATATTGATCCAACCATGTATTAGGGTATTGCATGTATTGCATGCTTTGCTTTAGTTTGCTTGATTTTACTTAGTTTTAGTTTATATATATATATCTCTCTCTCTCTCTCTCTCTCTCTCTCTCTCTTTATTATTCTCTCTTTTGAATGACAGTTGGATATCACCCTGGGTATGTATATGACCAATTGCTCTTTTGGATTTTAAAGGCTACTGTGACAACCTGTAATACTCCGAGGACAAGAGAAAAGAGAAAACACAGATTGCACACTCAAACATTTGATGCCCCAAAGGAGCACCTTCTCTTTATTATATAGACAAAGAAGATCTCCTCCAAGGAAGTTCCACCATAGGATTAGAGACGCAGATAGATGACATGTCAGCAAGATCCACCCTTGGATTACTTACTTGGATGGGTGGCATGTCTGGTCTAGGTCCTATCTGGTTGGTCAAACAAGATACAAGTCTATTTTGATTTCTACCCTATTAGTAGAAGTACTCTTTTGGTGATACTTCTATCTTATCTATTTTGACCATCATGTATAACATCATTCTAGATGTTCCCAAACCAAATTTCACATCTAGATCATATGGCTAGCTCTTGGTATTACAAACCTCCTTTTAAGACGCAACGTCCTCGTTGTGCAATTGTTGCTCAAATGCTTGCACCAACACCGGTGCATGTGCCAAATTGGCAGCGGGCTCCCAGGTTGCTTCATAGAGGGGGTAACCTTTCCATTGTACTAGATAGTCCACCCGCGGATGGCAAGTACCACGCATGTGTTTTTGGAGAATCCGCTCCACTTCATATTCCTTTGTGTTATCAATGAGTGTCGGACAAGGTCAAATGTCTTGTGTGGAATGACCTTGGCCTGATCGGGGAGCATATCTGCGTAGTAGGGAGACATGGAACACTGGATGGATCTTCATGTGTGGTGGTAGCTCAAGGTGATAGGCCACAGCGCCGATGTGACAAAGAATTGAGAAAGGCCCAATAAAACAAGGTTTGAGCTTAGGAGGTCCAACTAATGTGAGGTTGGTTATCGATTGCCACACTTGATCCCCAACATTGAACTCCATGTGCCTACGGTGTGCATCAGCATACTACTTCTATCAATTTTGTGCAATCTGTAATCTGTGCTTGGTGCTCTCTATACCTTGTTGGATTCTAGAAACAAATGTGTTGATTGCATCGACCTTAGTAGCCACCGGACTGATCTTCATCAAGCTAGAAGGTGTGAAGGGATGCTCACCATACATGAGGAAGAACTGAGTGACCTGGGTGGATGCATTCATTGAATTGTTGTAAGCAAATTCCACCAATGGATTAGGGTGTCCGACCTCTCTTGCTCTTCTAAGGTGAAGCCGCATAACATGTCTTCAATCTTGTGATTAGCCTGCTCTGTTTGGCCATTTGTTTGTGGGTGGTAAGCTATGGACATGGCCAACTTGGTTTTGAAGAAACCAAAGAGTGTTTGCCAAAACAAACTGGTGAATTGGGTGCCTCTATCGGTGATGAGTACTCTAGACAAGCCATGGTGAGCAAAGACTGCATCTAAGAATAATTGAGCTAGTTGTGGAGCGGTCACCTCCTTGGTGGTAGGGCGTACATGAATCATTTTGCTGAGCCAGTCCACAAAGACCACAATGGAGTCAAACCCTAAGGTGCTCTTTGGTAATTCACAGACGAGATCCATACTCACTTGTTCCCAATGTTGGATAGCAGTGGGGAGAGGTTGAAGGAGCCCTACAGGAGCTTGAGTAGAAGCTTTGTTCTGTTGACAAAGTAGGCAGCTATGCACATAGTCCATCACTCCGTTGCTCATCTTGGGCCAATAGTAATGGCGCTTGACTGCATCCAAGGTCTTGTCCACTCTAACATGAGCTGCAATAGCCAAATCATGACATTCCGCTAGAATGGTGGTGCTTAATTCAAGGACATTTGGGATCCATAATTTGCCATCCCGAAAGGTGAGTCCTTGGGTGCTAGTGACACCTTTGGATGATTGCGCTTCTACAATCTGTGGATCAATTTTTGTGGCAACTAGAATCTCTGGCCAGAATTCAAGGTTAATCTTAACCTCTACCACCAAGTTGTTTGCCATTGGCATGCGGGTGAATGCATCTGCAAGTTGCTTCTTACCTTCCACGTAGGTGATTGTCATGTTGAAGCATTGTCGCTATTCTGCCCACCAAATTTGGCAATGAGATAGATCCTTCTGCGTCTCAAGGTAGACTAGAGGTTTGTGGTTTGTCCCTACTGCAAATGCCTTCTCGCCCAAATAGTGCTTCCAATGCTTGGTTGCTAGAACAATGGCCAGCTCTTCTTGTTCTGTGGTGTAGTAGTTCCGCTCTGCTAATAACAACTTTTGAGAGAAATATGCAATTGGATGTCATCCGTCATGCCACTCTTGTTGTAGGACTGCTCCTATTGCTACGCCTGATGCATCTGTAGCCAACTTGATTGGACGTTTTGGGTCATACCACTTCAAGATTGGTGCATGTAGCAAGGCGGTCTTCAATTCTTGAAAGGCCAACTCTTATGCAGTTCTCCATGTCCACTTCTTCCCCTTGCCAAGTAGTGCCGTTAAAGGCTGTGCAACCTTGGAGAAGTCGTTGACAAATCTACGATAGAATCTTGTCAACCCCAAGAAGCTCTTAAGTTGAGTCTGATCTTTTGGGGCACTCCATTTTTGAATGACCTCTATTTTATCTGTCAATACTTGAATGCCCTCTGCACTTACTCTACGCCCCAAGTAGTCTACTTCAGACTTGCCAAACTCACACTTTGAGATTTTGGCATATAATTAATTCTATCTTAGAATCTGGAGGACCTCTTGTAGATGTTGTTTGTGTTCTGTCATCATGCTACTATATACTACGATATCATCCAAGAAGACAATAACAGACTTATCCAAGTATGGATGAAATATGTCATTCATTAGACTCGTGAAAGTGGTAGGTGCATTGGTGAGGCCAAAAGGCATCATAAGATACTCAAAGTAGCCATACTTGGTTCAAAAGGCAGTTTTGTACACATCCTCCTTTGCAATTCAGATTTGATTGTAACCGCTCCGCAAGTCCAGTTTGCTGAAGTATCTTGCTCCATGGAGTTGATCAAACAAGTCATCCATGCGAGGTAAGGGGTATTTATTCTTCACTATTTGTTGATTGAGACCTCGATAGTCAATGCACATGCGCATTGTACCATCCTTCTTCTTCACAAACAAGACAAGGGCCCCATATAGTGATATGCTAGGCTAGATGAACCCTTTCTGCAGCATCTCCTCAATTTGAGTCTTACACTCCTCCAACTCATGGGGTGATAGGCGATATGGGGCCTTACAAGGAGGTGTCTTCCCCGGGAATATCTCACTTTTGTGATCTACTCGCCTTTTTGGTGGTAATCCTGAGGGTAGATCATCGGGAAAGACATCTTGAAACTCATCCACCACATCCTTCAATTTCTCAAGGATTTGTCCATTGAGTTGTGCACTATGGACTTCTCTTATTAGACCCATAAAACATCTATCGGTCTTATAGACTGTTGCCGTCCCTATGACATATAGAGGTAGTTTTTGCCTGTGTGATTTTTCTTTAACCCCAATGATTGACCATTGGTGGGTTCTCACTACTCTCTTCCTCCAATCCACCATAGGGTTGCACTGCTCCATCCATGGCATGCCTAAAATTGCATCATAAAGAGCTAACTGTATCACTCGCCACTCAATTGTTTCTTGATATTCTCCTACAGAGACGGTTACCTGTCTAGGTAATGATTCAATCCTCTCTGTTTGCCCATTAGGTAACTCTACTTCTTCATACCCATCTCTCTCTAGATCCATTCCCAATCTTATTGCAACAGAGCGAGACAAGAAATTCTATGCTGCTCTCAAATCTATTAATACTCTCACTTGATTACCTTCTAGGATTCCATTCACGACAATCAATTGTGAGGTTGCCTTTCGGGATCTTTGCGCTTTATTCTTTTTCCTTCTCTTGCTTCTTTGCTTCCTTATTGAGCCAGTAAGGCCGCATGGTACATTTATTGGCAATCTTCGTTTTCCGAAGTGATTTCCACCTCCTCCTCTTCAATGTACCTCTCCATGTTGTTCAAAGATCTCCTGTACAAAGGCTGAGGGCCTCTAGGGAAACAAGTGCAAAAATTGGTAGATATGTGCCCAATACGGCCACAATTGTAACAACGGCGTTGTTCTCCTCGAGTCCCTTCTCCTCATGGGACTCCATCTCTTTGTTCTTCTACTTGTCCCCGCTCCCCTTGAAGTGGTTGTGCTCCTTGATCCCTGAATCAAAGGTTGCTCAATTCCATCGGTACTGGTCCACCCATGTGTGGCATTTCTTGCCCAATAATGTTGAGGTGGAACTACTCCTTCACCTCCACCTAATGCCCATGCTATTCTATGCGCACAAGCAATGGCTTCAAATACCATGCGAGGATTTTGCACCATGACTTCTTGGCAAATTCACTCTTTCAATCCTCGTTTGAAATTGTCAAGGGCCTCTGCTGGACTCATGTCGGTAATTGCAACCTATAGATCTAGAAATGCCTCCACATATTCTTGTACGTTATTCTTCTATCTCAATCCCCATAGTCGGGTTCAAGCCATCTACACAAAATCCACCAATGGGAAATTCTTCAGCGGTCCTTCTTGCATTGCTGTACATGTGACCTACCTTCTCTCTGCCAACATGGATTGTTCCCAAGCATCATACCATGTAAGGGCTTTATTGATCAAGTACCAACATGCAAACACGCTTGCAACATGCTCTGTGATTTCTGTTGAGAACAATCAGAAATATTGATTCATTCTCAAGATCCAATTTTCCACTACTCCTATCGTACGCTGCCCCTTGTAAGGCTCGATGTTGCAGGTCTTCTTCATCCGGAGTAGCAATGTGGCTTTATCATTGATAGGGTTCGTAGCACAAGTGCCTCTCCATGTACTTCAGTTGCAGGTACTGGGTTTTGAGACGGCTCTTCTTCTTGCATGGCTTGATCATTCCTGAGGATCTGCACTTGACTTTGTAATGTCTCCATGGTCATCTTAATCTCTTGAAATTTCATTCAACATCCCTTGCATTCCTTGCACCAGCTCTTGCAATTGCGGATCCATGGTTCCTGCAACACTCAATTGCTAATGTCTACTTCAATATAGAGTCAATATAATCACTCTGGAAGGTGCACAAACTATCGGAACTACCATTGGGACCTCAGAAGCTATCACTCGTTGGTAATACTCCTAACCAAAATTCCTAACCACAAAATCTCTAAACATCACTTTTGGTCTCACTACATAACAGATTTCTACTTGAGTGTTGAAAGGGAGAGGATTTGGGATATTCATATCCATATTATCATAATAGAATGTAGATTGTCAAATCCCACTCTCTGTCATATATCACCATAGGTAGAATCACCGGGTTTGGTGAGTTCATCACTCTGAATTTTGCACCAAAGTGATAAACTAGCAATACCCTCATCTGCTCACGCTGGATGTACATAACCTTGATGTAGAATGGGTTTGAGAACGGAAAGTTAGGTGCGGGAAATTGTCCTCCCGGTGCATCCATCCCATCCGCTCTCTAAAGTCCTTCCTAAGTCTAGCAATTACTCTATGTTCTCCACCTCAAATTACTTAGTTTCAATAGTTCGTGCTATTCCAAGAAGGGTGATCCACTCTCTTGGACTAAACACTTGCTCTGATACCATTGTAATACTCCAAGGACAAGAGAATAGAGAAAACACAGATTGCACACTCAAACATTCGATGTCCCAAAGGAGCACCTTCTCTTTATTATATAGACAAAGATCTACTCCAAGGAAACTCCACCATAGGATTAGGGACACAGATAGGTGACATGTCAGCAAGCTCCACCCTTGGATTACTTACTTGGATGGGTGACATGTCTGGTCTAGGTCCTATCTGGTTGGTCAAACAAGCTTTGACCAAAGGGAATCTTTTAGGGAATCTTCTTGTAGGAATCTTAGAATCACATGAGTAAGGTACTGTTGGAAAGCTCTCAACGAGACAAAGCAAGGGGGAGGGAAGGCCAGCCTTTTCCCTATTGGGAGGGAAATCAACACATTTTTTAGGCCTAATTCATCCGTTTAGGCCTTTGAAATTACCTTCAAAGATTTCAGGCATATTTCGGTTCCTACTCTATTAGTAGAAGTCCCCTTTTGGTGATATCTCTTTCTGATCTGTTTAGTCCATCATGTGTAGCATCCTTCAAGATGATACCAAACCAATTCTCACCTTTAAATCATATGTCTAGCTATTGGTTCTAAGGTTCTCAAGTCTATTTTGATTTCTACCTATTAGTAGAAGTACTCTTTTGGTGATACTTCTATCTTATCTATTTTGACCATCATGTATAACATCATTCTAGATGTTCCCAAACCGAATTTCACATCTAGATCATATGGCTAGCTCTTGGTATTACACAACCCAACAAATATTGCTTTTGCGGTAATCAGGTAAGTAAAGTTTGTTCCCATAGATATACAATTTAGAATTGGTCAAATACAAAGCAAAGTAACAATTTAGTTCTTCTTGATTGCATCTTTAATCTCTCAAGTAGAAACTACACCCAAAAGAGAGTAACAAGCACTGACTTGCAGTCTCATCACAAATTAATACTCACTAATCACAACTCATTCAAATCTTTCCAAACAAACTTGATTGTGATGATTCAGATCCTTTCGAAGATGGCTTCTTCATTGCAAAGAACCTTTGTCTCAAAATTTTGTTCCACCCCTCCACTAAAGGCACAACTTCCTTGATCACAATTGCTTCACATCAACCTTGCGCTACACTCACAAATGTACCAACACTACCAACACTACAATTCCTCTCAGATCTGTCAAGGCATTACTCCAATTGCACTTCACTTAGGATCAAACATACAAAATGAAGGTCAAGGATATGGAATCCAACATCCAACAAACACATTGACTTGCACTTCAAATTTCTCCCAACACTCACAAACACAAACACAAAATTGATACTCGAAATTAAGCTCAAGCAACGAGCACTAAAATCAGCACTTCTCTTTATCTATCTTCAGAAATTATGTATATTGAACAACATGAGAATGAAAATGCCTCCTTTATATAGGCTGAGAACTTAACAATTAACTAACTTCCTAAACTGCTTCCTAATGATCTCTGGATCTAAAATGACAACCCACTTCTTCACATCTGTCAATTCCTATCTCCAATTAGTTATGAATCTGATCCGATGTCTACTTATACTTCATCTTCCAATCCGGATGATCTTCCTATCACTTTTTTGTCTTTGGGTCTACCTAATTCTACTCATAACTCTTCTATTTCTATTATTTCTTCACTATGAACTACAATTGCTCTGGTGTGTAACTTATCTAACTCTTAATATCTCAACCCACTCTTCTCTAGTGTCTCAAGTAACTGATCCAAAGACACCTGAACTCCTACTTCTACAACTTTGGTCTTGTTATCTTCCTTCACACTACTCCAAAGCATCTCTAACTCTGAATTCACTAAATCTAATATGAGACCTACATTTTCTCCTATCTCAATTATCTTCCTATCTACTTGTTCTCGAACCCAAATCAACAAAGTGTTCATCCCAATGTCTTTCACTAGTCTTCCTTCACATTTCTTGCACTTTGGGTCAATTCACTACAACTATTTTCTCTTCTAATTCTATCTTATCTTCAATTTGAACTGAAATTGAAATTAGGTGTATCCTAAATATCTTCTTTCCCTATTCTAACTTCCTCTGATGGCTCTAGCAAGACCCTCAAAGTCACCTTCACTACACTCCAAGGTCCAACTATCTCAAATATGGTCACCTTCATCTTGAGGCAAAAAAGCTTCTAACCCAAATTCTCTACACCTGAAGTCATATAAGTCCAAAGTCATATAAACTCCAAGAACATAGACCCAAAGACACCAACCCAAAGTCCTCCAACTACTTTTATACATCTACTTAAAAAATTTCAAATGCTTGTAACTTCTGCTACATACCTCCAAAATCAACTATTTTGGTGGCAATAGAAAGCCCTAGATGAGAAAATTCAAATGAGATATAGCACGTAAAATTTTCACATGTTGTCAATGAGATATATCCCCTGCAAGAATCTTGACCTACAACTTTCGTTCCTCCTTCAGTTTTGCCCTCCTTTGGGTCTGCCCTCCTTCAATCTGATCTAAGTCCTGCTTCTTTTGACACAAAGAAAGCTTCTTCAAATCTGATTCAATCCAAGTCCTTCTTTCTCTAACACAAAGTAGACTTCCTTGGGTTTGACCGAAGACTCAATTCTTCTTCTTTTGTCTCCATTCTGGTTCAATTCCGCCTTGACTATACATTTCTTTGTCAAAATATAACAAATCCAAAAAATTTAGGTACCACACCTATGTAGTCAAGGATTTTATTATTAAGATAGCTCCAACATGCATAGTTGAGAATCAATGAGGTCAGGTTAATTTTTAGTTGTTTAAGCAGTAATGAGTGGAGCTCTTGTGTTACTTGTATTAGAAATTTTCCTATGATATGGTTCAATATGTTTCATGACTTGAACTGAAGAAGATATTCTTGTACATTCAATGTCCTTTACCAAGTTATAGACAAACACTTGATAATTATAATGATTCTATAATTATATTATATATTAGATATATTCATACAATAAAAATATTTTATTGGATAGATGTTTGTAAATTTTTTAAGATGTTGGATTGTTTTCTAGATAGAGGTTGGTAAAGATAGTTATCACTAGCTTTATTGGTTATAACTAGCTAAAGTTAGTCAAGGTTAAATGTAGCAACTAATAAGACTAGCACAATAGAATGCTAAGAAGGAGAAACCTCTATTTTAGGTTCTTTTAATTTTATAACAAGTGCACCGTGTGAGGCTCAGTTTTGGTTAGGAATAATACCAATATTCCTCTATGTATGTCTATGCACACAACATTTGGGAAACCTTTTGCTTTTTCTTGTAGTCAAAGACCAAAATACCTCACTTAAACCTTCATACATGGTAGACCAAGAAGATACTGAGATCAATGATATAAGGATCATATTTTGACATTATCTCTAGTTCAAGCAAGAATCTAGAATACTTCATTCAATAAATGCAAGCAAATTGTAATATATCATTAAGAAGTAGGTCATTCTCATAAGGATACATTTCAGAAATAGTTAGATACAAAGAGAAGTGCTACAATGAAGTTCATCTCCTGGGTAAAGATCAATCTTAAAAATGTGTAGTGACATATAGAGTGTCTTAGAAGCTTCTAGAGCAAGGAACTAGTCAAAACAATCAAGAATATTTTTTACCAAAAAAGCTTGAACTTACTTGGCTACCAAATATTACTAAATATTACCCAAGAACTTATATTAGTATAAATAAAGGGGTTACAGAATCACTTCTCAAACTTTATTTCCAATGAGAGGTATATTGCCTTGAGTAAAGGAGCTTAATTTCCTACATTGAATGTAAGGTCTATGAGTGAGTTCCAGAGGAAGTTAAGATTTGATCTAGATCAGATCTAGTAAGTTAAGATTCAATCTAGAATGAAAGTCTTATAGAAAATCATTGGTATGTATACTTAACCATATCTCATGTTATGGATCAGTTGGTTTGGTATGAGATTTTCCATGATTGAAATGGAACACAAGCTTTTTACTACGTCTCTGTTGAATCATCAATAATGAGCTACAGATCTTGGAGCATATATGGGTTTAAATAAGTTAAATGTTCTTCCTTATAAGTGAGTGCTGACAATTATGAATAGGCTGCACATTACATATACTATCTGATTGAGAATTGTGGATTTTATTCTCTTCCAAAATAACTTCAATTGCAAATTTTGATGTGAAATTTGCTTATCAAATTATGGATTCACCAATTCTTATTATTTCCCATATAGTTATCCATGGATGGGAATGGTACCTTACAATTTACATTCTCCTTTAGGACTTGATTGGGACTTCATTGCCAACTTTTGTCTGAACTTTGCTAATCAAATCATGGACTCACCCATTCTTATTATTTCCCATATAGTCATCCATGGACAAGAATGGTATCTTACCATTTACATTCTCCTTTAGGAGTTGACTAGGAGTACAATAGTAGCCAACCATCAACTTGTAGTAAATCTCTTGCCATAAATAGAAGTTTCACTCTTTTGCTACAAGTCTCTCATTGCAATCTTGATAAGTAGGCAAAATGGTACAAATATTTTTCAACTATTATATTGATTCTAGTTTAAAAGACATTGTAATACCAATAGCTAGACACAAGATCAAGAGATGAAATTTGGTTTGGTAACATCTGTAAAGATGTTATACATGAGAGACGAAGTAAAAAAGCTAGAGGTATCACCAAAAGAGTACTTCTACTAATATGCTAAAAATCAAAATATGCTTGGAAACTTTAGAATCAATAGTTAGGCATATGATCTAGAGGTGAAACTTGGGGTGGTGACATCTGGAAGGATGCGCAATTTGGGGTGGTGACATCTGGAAAGAGCACTTGTACTAATAGGGCAGAAGCCAAAAATAGCCTGAAAAACTTTAAAGTCATTTTTGGAGGCCTAAACGGATGAATTAGCCTTGAAAATACAAAACATCCTTCTACAAAACTTGTCTATTTGATACACCTTTTGATAACCATATCAATTCAAAAGTGATATAATGGCAAGTAATAAGTCATTTCCTCAAGGATATGTATTGGAATGACTGGAATTGGAGAGAAGCGTCATAATTTTGAATTCTTTTTTATTTTCCATTTAACTTCTGGGCAGGAATCACTCCCATAGAAGTTTATTGTCATCTCCTATTGGTACATTATAACAAATAGAAAATTAAAGAAATCACTTTCACTACAAGTAAATTCCAAATTAACCGTAAAGGTAATGATGTTGTAACTGGCCATTTCACTACAAAGACATCAACTCCAAAGGTTGTGTACTACTTGTGATGCATCGCTTCTTTCCAAAGTATACATTTTTCTTTTTTTTTTAGAATTGTAATATTCCATGGATAGGAGAACTCTCCAAAAGAAATACAAGTTTCACACTCAATACTCTAATGCCCCAAAGAAGCACCTTCTCTTTATTGAATAGAAAAGATTAGTTGCTTGGATGAGTGACATGTTGGTCCTCGTCCTATCTAGTTGGTCAAACAAGTTTGATCAAAGGGAATCTTCAAGAAATATTCTTGTAGGAATGTCATAATCACATGGATGAGGTACCATTGGAAAGCTCTTGATGAGAAAAACTTGGGGGGAAGGAAGGCTAGCCTTTCCTCCATTGGGGGGTTTTTTAACATTTTCAAGGCCTAATTTATTCATTTAGGCCTTTGAAATTGACTCTAAAGTTTGTAAGCTATTCTTAACTCCTACCCTATTAGTAAAAGTACTCTTTTGGTGATAACTCTATCTAATCTTCTTAGTTCATCATATATAACATCCTCTTAGATTTTACTAACCAATTTTTATCTATAGATAATATGTCTAGCTATTGGTATTACAAGGACTTAGACATGAAGAGTATAGACGTAATCATTCAATAAACAAGATGGGAGGCAAATGATCAATTACCTTCCACTCTAATGGAAACTCCACATTCAAGGGGAAAATAATGCAGAAGGGATATGTCATGGAAGAATTAGTGGTACAAGATTGTGACCAAAGGCACAAAGTGTGGCTCTCCAAGAAAGAAGATAGTCAACCAAGAGAACCTTTGGCAAGGAAATCATTTGCCTTGGAAGATCTTTGTCTTGAAGATAGATCTTTGGCTTGGGAGGACCCTTGGTCAGAATATTCCTTGGCCTAGAAGCTCCTCAACCTGAAGTTTCATAATAAATATAACACTGATTGATCAAGAACCACAATTAATGACCATTCAATTGTACTAACCACCCATATATGCAAGTAACGATATGCAAGTAACGAAGGCTCAACAAAGGGCACACTTACCAAAAGTTTGTAATGGTTGGGCTAACACCTTAAATATGCATCTGGGACCTAGAACCTTTTCACTTTTTTTGAAATCAATCTAGGTGAGATAGGCTGCACTTCCTTCACTCCCAGCGAGAAGTCTTACTTAAGCCTTCAAACTTCAAGAGAGTGTGTTTGTGCAAGGGGAATAAGGAAGTGAGAAAGAGAAGTAGGAATCATAAGAGGACAAAAGAGAAAGAAAGTAGCTACCAAAAATGCAACAAGGAGGATGCATAGGGCACCAAAATTCATTATCAAATCTCCAAGATTAGTCAAGTGTGGATTGTACTGAATTGGCCTATAGCAAGAAGCTCAAATCCTTGCAATAGAATTGGGAATTGAGTGATAATGCAATGTTGCATGAAATTAGAGATAATTGGGACCCAAGGCTAGTGAATTTGAGATGGAACCTATATGTCAGGACAGAAGAGCATTGGCAAAGAGTGTTATTGCCTAGCAATTTGCCTCCAAATGGCATAACTCTAGATAGCATATGGTCTCGATCCAACTTGAACAATGAGGCCTTTGAGCAGGCCTGTCTCACTCAGGATGAATCTCAAATAGCTATTATGGAAGCGCATAATGGACTAAGAAGGCAAGAAACCCCAACTCCATCATACTCCTCCAAGGCTAACACTCCAAGACTCAAGACATTACTCACTAGAGAACTCAATGAGAGAGAGATAGTTGCAAATGAAAGGATGATGAATACCTCCTCAACCCTTGTTTATATACTTGTGAAATATTTATACACTCAAGTTACTATCTACCAAGTTACTAGGTTAAAATTCAAGTAAAGTCAAAAAGTATAAAGAAATATACATCCACATGGGCATATTCCACTAAGCATGTGATCTTATATTGACCCAACCACTAAGTCAAGGATTCTTTCACATGGGCTATCCTTGGACTATAGAAGAATCCAAAACAAAAAATCTTGCAGGCCCAAGAGTTCTTAACTCTTTCCTCAACTCTTTCCTCAAAGCCAAACACCTAGGAATAATACCAAGTCAACACACTAGAATCCAAAATAGTCATGATCATCTTTTCCACTTCCTCTAAAGTAAGGTCCACACTATCTTAGCTATAACTAACTTAAGCTAATCATGACTAATGTAGAACCATCCTTTATCTATATAAATAATATCTCTCAAGTACTTTTTATACTAAGCTAAATATCACAATATCACACACATGCACAAATGGTGTTGCATTTAACCTTGTACTAAGTTTTCAGTTTTTTCCTCAAAGTGAAGGTCTCTCTACTTTCTATGATACATCTTCAACTTCTCATGGTTAATCCTATCAAAGTCTCTTCCTCCCAACTCCTTGAGATTATAAGTGTAATTGCCCCACACCTTCTCCATTATGAATGGTCCAAAGTACTTAGGCAAAAACTTCTTTTGCACTCTTTTGAATTGAATGGAATCAAACAACATTACCCAATCACCTTCTTTGAAATATTCCACCCTCTTCTTGCCTTGCCTCTTTTCATAGCTCTCCTTTTGTTTAGTTTGGACTTGCTCCACTCAAACCATAGCAACTACTCTTGCCACTTCCAACTCTATGAGTTGATCCTTCCTTGACTTCTTTGCATCAACTCCTTGAGTTTTCTTCAATCTCCTATGAATGCTTTGAAAGGTAGGAAGATCAAAGTGAATAGGTAAGGTAGACTCAATACCATATACCAGTTGAAATGTAGAATATCTGTTGGAAATCTTCATGGTTATCCTATACTCACACAAAACTGCATGAATCCTATTATCCTAATGATGTTTAGCCTCCTCCATTTCTGCATCTTTGGCTAACATCATGCACAAGGTCTGATTGGTTCTCTCTACCAAGCCATTAGAATTTGGCTAATAGGATGTAGTTACTCTATATGCGATAGAGAAATGTTGTAGCATGACTGTAGTGATACTTCCTATAAACTCTCCTCCTCTATCAAAAACCAACTCCAAAGGGCATCCAAACCTAGTTATAATACGTTCATAAAGAAATCTACCCACTTCATCTTCATTCTTGTCCCTCAATGGTCTAGCCTCAACCCACTTGGTAAGTTAATTAGTAACTACCACAATGTATCGAAAGTTCCTTGGAGTTTTATTGAGAGGACCCACAAAATCAATTCTCCACTTCTCAAAAGGTCCTAGCAATGGAATTGATCTAAGTGGTAGAGTGGATAAAGAATTTCTAGCAAAAGCTTGACAAAAATGACAAGTTTTGCAATTATCAAGACAATATTTGAAAATCATTCTCCAATGGTTACTGGCATCTAGAATCTTGAAAGTATTACCTTTCTTGCAAAGTGTCCTTCACATACTAAACCTTCATGAAACTCCTTTATGAGTAGGATAGACTCTTCCTTACCCACTGCTCTTTGAAGTATACGATCTGCTCCTTGGTGAAAAAGAATATGCTCCACCATTGTGTAAGGTCTAGATCTTGCTACAAGGGCCTTCTTCTCCCTAGCATGCATCCCTTCTGGATAGTTTCTTCTTGTCACAAAATCCACAATCTCCTTGTACTCCATTGGAACCTCTTGAGTGACTAAGACTGCCATGAGCTCTTCATCCAAGAAATAATCATCCATTGGCTCATCTCCATCATGATCATAGGCCCTAGATAACAAATCTCCATTTGCATGTTTCTTCCCTAGCCTATCCTTAATGGTGTTGTCATACTCAGACAAGAGTATCATCCATCTTGCTAGTATTCCTTCAACATTAGGCTTGTTGAAGATGTACTTCAAAGCCTTGTGATCTGTGACAATGGTGGCTTTTCCTTCTATCACAAAGTGTTTAATCTTCTTGAGACCACAGATCACTGCCAATCCTTCTCTCTCCGTGACAAAGTAGTTTTTTTCTGTTGAAACCATCTGCCTACTAGCATAAGCTATTGGATGATCATGCACATCTTGGTCTAATTGACTAAGAGTACATCCTATAGATACATTGGAAGCATCAGTGTAGAGGATGAAAGGCCTACTCCAGTCAAATTTAGCAAGAATTGGAGCTACAAAAAGGGATTGATTGAGCTCCTCAAAAGCTATAAGAGCCTCCTTGTCTTCCAAAATCACCATGTTATCTACACCCCTCTTCATGTAGATTTTCAATGCATAAGCCTTGTACAAAAATGAGAAGATGAACCTCCTATAGTACCCAACCATCCCCAAGAATTGGCATAACTTTTTCAAGCTTGAAGGGAATGGAAGGTCTGAGATTTTCCTCACCTTCTCAAGATCAACTTCTATTCCATCCTTGGAGATGATGTGCCCCAAAAGTAAACCTTTGTCACATCCAAAAATGCACTTCTCTGGGTTGAGTGATGCATTTGCCTCATCCAAGCATTGCAGGACCTTGATTAGGTGCTCAAAGTGCTCCTCCTTGCTCCCATAAACACAAAAGTCATCAATGAAGTCTTTCACAAATTTCCCAATGAAAGGTTCAAATATCTTGTTCATGAACCATTGGAATATGGCTGGAGCATTGCAAAGCCCAAAAGGCATGACCTTGAAAGCATAATTTCCCCAAGGTGTGGTAAATGTGGTGAGTTGTTGATGCTCTAGTGCAGTCTTGATTTGGCTATACCCACTATAACCATCTCCAAAATAATACCTCTCATGACCTACAAACTCCTCCAAGATCTCATCAATGAATGGCAAAGGGTAATGTTCCTTCTTAGTAACAATATTAAGCTTCTTGTAATCCACACTTACCCAAAGCTTGCCATTCTTTTTCTTCACAATCACAATGGGAGACACCCATTCCAAATTCTTCACCTCAAAGATAAATCTGGCCTCCTTGAGCTTATCAATCTCCTCCTTCACCACCAAAGATATTGGTGGGCTAATGCAATGTTGCTTTTGGTGGACTAGTCTTGCATTTGAATCCACTTCAATCTTGTGCTCCTACAAGGTGACTTCCTTTAGATCCTTGTTATTGAAAGAAAACACATGGATGAACTTGTGGAAATCTTCTCAAATCTCACCTTCTCCTCCTTGGTAACATTTAGACCATACTTGAGAGTAGATAACCTCCTCTATATCTCCTCAAGTGTCAATGGCAATTTATCTTGGTCCTTCAAAACCTCTGGCTTAGGTGCAAAATTCATAGCACACAAAGGATACACATTTGAATCAGATTCAGATTCATCCTCCTCCGTGTAAGTCTCCTCTTCCATGCTTGTGTCCACACCTAAAGCTCCTTCTTCAAAATCAGATTCCCAATAATAAGAAGATGGTGTATTTGAATGTGAAGTGTTGATGGTGTTAGTCACAAGAATTGTGACTCTATGGTTTCATGGCCCAATCCTCAAGTACCCCTTGTGCCATCTATTAGTTGTGTGTGTTGCTCTCAACCATGGCCTCCCAAGAAGTAAGTCATAGCTTGAATCCTTCAAGACTTGGAAAGTCATGAGATTTTGAACTCTCATAACTGAAACTACCACTTTATCCATCATCCCTACTAATCAAACTTGTTGCTTGTTTCATACTCACCACAAATGTTAAAGGTCTTGAGGGTATCATATTCAACTTCTTCATCAACCTTTCTGACATAGCATTTATTGCTAATCCTCCATCAATCAATGCATCCTTGATGTTGTGACCATTCACTCTCACATCAATCTTGGAGGCATATTCACAAACCTCCCATGGTGTTGGCTTGGCATCCAGCACCCCAATTGATATGGGAGCTTTTTCCTTCTTCTTCCTCTTGCTCCTTGTAGAACTTGAACCATCTCTAAGCTCCTTTCTCAAAGTAGGATTCAAAGCAATCAATTGGCCCACTATGATGTTAGCCTTGTGACTACCAACATCTTCCAACACATTGTAGTTCCATTGTTGCTTGGAGATCAAGAAGTCCTTTATCCCCAACTTCTTTCTTGGAGTCTTTGTTGTTGATGGTGTTGAGGTATGAGTGCTTCTAGTAGACATAAGAGTGTCCTTGCTAGGAGTAAATCCTTGAGAAGAGTGCGCATCTTCTGCAAAACAAGTTCTTTTCTTCTCTTGTGCCAAAAGATCCAAATTAAGCCTTTTGGACTTTGAGCACTTTCCCTTCTCATACTTGCTCTCAACCACATCTATATATGTTATCCCCTTACTTTTTTTTGGATTAGGAGCCATTTGGGTTTCACTACCTCTCTCTTTCCCTCTATTGGCTCCTTCAAAACCCCTTCCTCCATGGTAAGTGGAATTTGGGCAATTCCTTTGGATGTGAACTCTTCCTCCACTACCACAACAATTTCTATCATTGAAATTATTGGTAATTTGGCCTCCTCTATATGGATAACTTCCATACCTTCTAGGTCCCTTCCCCATATTCTGATCCACCTCTCTCTTCTCCATAGTTGCACCACATTGATCTTGAGAACTGCAAGTTGTTCCGTGGTGGTTTGAAGTGGATCCTTTGGTGGAGGTGCAAGAACTGGAGCAACTACTACTTGTGGTGCAATCCTTGCCACCAAAGTATCAAAAGTTCCACCATACTTGTAGCCTTGAGGAGGATGCACAACCTCCCTCACCACCAAATCTCTCTCATCCCCTTCCAAACTCTCCTCCATACGAATTGGGATCTTGATAGCTTCAACCTTGGAAAGAGGTTTCTCTTATCACACCTTACTTCTAATTTGTGGTCTCAACCCTCCCACAAAATTCTTGGTGAGCATGTCTCCTATGCCAATCAAAGTATTCTCCATATCATCCCCACCCTTCCTCAACACTATGCAAAATCTAGATTTTAACTTTTACACTCTTTCCATATACTTTCTCTCCATCTCCTTGCTTGAGAAAGGTAACCTCACTCATCAATCTCTCATAAATCTCATCTAGAAGAAATTTCTCAATGAGTGTTGAAGTTAAACTCTCCCAATACTCTTCTTCCCTATCTCTCCTCTCTCTCTCTTTTGGTATTTTGACTCATACCACATAACATATCTGAATGTGAAATGTTGGTGGTGTTAGTCACAAGAATTGTGACTCTATGGTTTGATGGCCCCTCAAGTACCCCTTGTGCCATCAATCAATTGTGCATGATGCTCTAAACCATGGTCTCCCAAGAAGTATGTCATATCTTGAATCCTTCAAGACTTGGAAATTCATACAATTTTGTATTCTCATAACTGAAACTACCACCTTGTCCATCACCCCTACTGGTTGAACTTGTTGCTTGTTTGCCATGTTCACCACAAATATTGAAGGTCTTGAGGGTATCATATCCAACTTCTTCATCAACCTTTCTGACATGGCATTCCCTACTAATCCTCCATCAACCAATGCATCCTTGATGTTGTGACCATTCACTCTCACATCAATCTTGGAGGCATATTCACAAGCCTCCCATGGTGTTGGCTTAGCATTCACCAACCCCATTGATAATGGAGCTTTTGCTTTCTTCTTCCTCTTGCTCCTTGTAGAACTCAAACCACCTCTAAGCTCCTTTCTCAAGGTAGGGTTCACAGCAATCGATTGGCCCATTGTGATGTTAGCCTTGTGACTACCAACACCCTCCAACACATTGTAGTTCCATTGTTGCTTGGAGACCAAGAAATCCTCCATCTCCAACTTCTTCCTTGGAGTCTTTGTTGTTGATGGTGTTCAGGTGCAAGTGCTCCTAGTAGACATAGGAGTATACTTGCTTGGAGTAAATCCTTGAGAAGAGTGAACATCCTCTGCAAAATGAGCTCTCTTCTTCTCTTGTGCCAAAAGCTCCAAATAAAGACCCTTGGAGTTTGAGCACTCTCTCTTCTCATACTTGCTCTCAACCACATGGATGCTATCCCCTAACCTTGGTTTGGATTAGGAGCCACTTGGGTTTCATTACCTCCCTCTTTCTCTCTATTGGCTCCCTCATAACCCTTCCTCCATGGTAAGTGGAATTTGGGCAATTCCTTTGGATATGGCCTCTTCCTCCACAACCAAAAAAATTTCTATCATTAAAATTGTTGGCTGGTTCACCTCCTCTATATGGATAGTTTCCATAACTTCTAAGCCCTCTTCTTACATTTTGATCCACTTCTCTCTTCTCCCATATTTGTACCACATTGATCTTGAGATCTACAAGTTGTTATGTGATGATTTGAAGTGGATCCTTTGGTAGAGGTGCAAGAATTAGAGAAACTACTACCTGTGGTGCAACCCTTGTCACCAAAGTATCAGAAGTTCCACCATACTTGTAGCCTTGAGGAGGAATGCACAACCTCCTTCACCACCAAATTACTCTCATCCCCTTCCAAACTCTCCTCGATACGAATTGCAATCTTGATAGCTTCAACCTTGGATGAAGGTTTCTCATATCTCACCTTGCTTCTAATTTGTGGTCTCAACCCTCCCACAAAATTCTTGGTGAGCATGGCTCCTATGCCAATCATTGTAGTCTCCACATCATCCCCACCTTTCCTCAACACTATGCAAAATCTGGACTTTAACTTGTCCACTCTTTCCACATAGACTCTCACTTTCTCTCCATCTCCTTGCTTGAGAAATGTTACCTCACTCATCAATCTCTCATAACTCTCATCAGGAAGAAAGTTCTCAATGAGTGTTGAAGTCAAAGTCTCCCAAGACTCCTCTTCCACATCTCTCCTCTCTCTCTTTTGGTATTCTGACTCATACCATGTAAGTGTTGCATCCTCAAAGAAATCTGGTAATAATGAGGCCCACTCATTCTTCATCCTCTCAATGTTTCCTATGCAAGCTCTCTTGAAGTCTCTCACAAAGGCCTCCACATCTTCTCCATCCTTGCCAAAGAAAACCGGAAGTTTCCCCATCTTAACCCCTCACTATCTTTCTTTTCTCTCAATTTTTTTTTCTCTTTTCTTTTCTCTCACTCTATTACTAATAGAGTATATACATGACTAACACCATCTGAGAATAATCCACTCTAGGGAACACAAAAGGTTCAGGTTGCTCCAAGATTTCTATAGCAACATCAAATTCTAGAGTGCATATTAATTGAACCCTCATGGATAGTTTATCCATAAGTTGAAAGATTATCTCCGTCACTAATCTTGAAAATTAGCTCATGAAAGTGGTAGCATTTCTATAGTTGTACTAAGACTCTCTCCAAGATCCTTCACCAAAGTCTCCAAAAGTGCTTTTACTCCACTAAACTCATGTCCCTTTGGAAGTCCTTCAACTCCACAAACCTCACACAACTCCTTGGTCTTAGATCTTCTCCCTCCCAATCTTGGTGAAGAAGGTCCAACATGCAAACCCAAGTCAAGTAAGTCTCTCCTTTCCCTCAATCTCTTGCTCTCAAAGGTCAAAAGAAATGAACTTGCCTTATGTCCTTTCTCTCCACATAGAAAGCACTTAGACTCACTCCTTCCTCCAAGTGGTATAGGTTTTTGGATCCTCTCAATACTCTCTTCAAATTCTATTCTGAACTCTCTTTTCCTCAAATCCACCCTACAAGCACCTCAAACCCTTGAAGAACATTTCATAGTCTCAATTTCCACTCTTGATGATCATGCATGTTCCCAAGATGAATCTAAACACTCAAATATGCTTTTTGTTGCTCTCAAACTCCTCATGCATGAGATCGTAATTTTGTAAAATTGACCCTTCCTCACAACGTCAATCAAATCTCTCAACTCGTATGTCAAAGTCCTTTGAAACTTTTTACACTTGATACCAACTCTAGGGTTTTCTTCTCTGCAAAATTTTAGATCTTTTCATTAAGCCATTTGGCCTAAACACCTCTCTATTCATCACATATATTTCAGATTTGGTCTGAAATCCACCACCCTCATTTTAAAAACTCATAACTCTTTGCACAAGAATGATCTCTCTCTAATTTTTATGTCAGAAGGTAGGATATAATGCACTAAATTTTCTTGGAATTTTTAGAATAGTTTATTGAAAATTGAAGAAATGGTAGACTCTGTACAATTTTCCAGAGAGCATGTAGTTGCGAGAGCAATTTACCCTATCAACTTTCAAAAATTCTAGCCCAATGTGCATAGTTGCTCTCATAATAGTTCCAAATGTGCTAATTGAAAGATAATCCAAGTTATCATGTCTTAAAATTTTAAGTCCAGATCTCAAACTTGAGATTTTGCCCAAAAATCACCTTAATCCCCAAAATCTACAATCCACCTCACACAATCTCTCCAAATCCTCTCAAGTGTACAAGATGTACAAAATCACCTCAAAGACATCATAATGAAGTACAAGGTATAAAAATGGATCCAAGTTCTCCAACATAAATTCAGCCCTCTCCTCCCCTAAAGTTGTCTCCAAGTGAGCTCTCATGGTCTCCTTTTGTCTAATATAGAATTGTACATGGAATATTATCTTGCCTTTTAGAGAGGTCTTGGTAACGGAACCAAAAATGTGAGCCGGCCTATCTCTCACTCAAGATGAACCTCTGATGGCTATTATGGTAGCACACCATGGACTAAGAAGGCAATGAATCCCAACTCCATCATACTCTTCCATGGCTAACACTCCAAGACTCAATACATTTTTCATAGAGAACTCAATGAGAGAGAGATAGTTGCAAATGAAAGGATGATGAGTACCTCTTCACCCCTATTTTATATACTTGTGAAATAGTTATGCACCAAAGTTACTAATTACTAGAGTAACTCAAGTTACTAGGCTAAAAGTCAAGTAAAGTCAAAAAGAAAGAAAGTAATATCTATCCACATGGGCATATTCCACTAAGCATGTGATCTTATGTTGACCTAACTATTAAGTCAAAGATTTATTCACATGAGCTATCCTTGGACTATAGAAGAATCCAAAACAAAAAGGTTTGCGGGCCCAAGAGTTCTCAAATCTTTCCTCAAAGTTAAACACCTATGAATAATACCAAGTCAACACACTAGAATCCAAAATAGTAGTGCTCATCTTTTCCACTTCCTCTAAAATAAGGTCCCCTATATCTTAGCTATGAATAAATTTAGCTAATTATGACTAATGTAGAACCCTTTATCTATATATAAATAATATCTCTCAAGTACTAGTAATACCAAACTAAATATCATAATACTATGTACATGCACAAATGGGTGTTACAGGTCAGACTTCCTCAGTCTTTCATACTCTCTAAGGCTCTATAGACTTCATCCATGGCTCCTAGATGTCCTAGTGCAGGTGTGGTAGGTGGTAATAGGGTGCATGATGGACTGTGAGCCAGCTTGTCTCTCACTCAAGATGAACCTCCGATGGCTATTATGGTAGCGCACCATGGACTAAGAAAGCAAGGAACCTTAACTCTATCATACTCCTCCAAGGTTAACACTCCAAGACTCAAGACATTTCTCACTAGAGAACTCAATGAGAGAGATAGTTGCAAATGAAAGGATGATAAGTACCCCCTTGTTTATATACTTGTGAAATAATTACGCACCAAAGTTACTAATTACTGAAGTAACTCAAGTTACTTGGCTAAAAGTCAAGTAAAGTCAAAAAGTAGAAAGGAATATCCATTACATGGGCATATTCCCCTAAGCATGTGGTCTTATCTTGACCCAACCACTAAGTCAATGATTCATTCACCTGGGCTACCTTGGACTAAAGAAGAATCCAAAACAAAAAGGCTTGTGGGCCCAAGAGTTCTCAACTCTTTCCTCAAAGCCAAACACCTAGGAATAATACCAAGTCAACACACTAAAATCCAAAATAGTGGTGCTCATCTTTTCTACTTCCTCTAAAGTAAGGTCCCCTCTATCTTAGATATGATTAACTTTAGCTAATCATGACTAATGTAGAATCATCATTTATCTCTATATAAATAATATCTCTCAAGTACTTGTAATACCAAGCTTAATATCACAATACCACACACATGCACAAATGGGTGTTACAGGACTACCTATTAGTCAGCCACCTGCAACTACACAGAATGAGTCTGGCATAATGTTGGGGGTGGCTTAGCTGATTATGCACTTTCCATTATTCTCAACCAATGACATGTGTACATTGGGGGTTGACCCAACCCTAGTGTTTTGGTTGGCTATGATGCTTTATGACAATAGGGATGATGTGGTTCTTACCACTAGATCAAAGGTGGTTGATAGTGGACTTGACTTGGTTGAGGAGCATGGGATCCGTTCAGCAACCAACGGTTTATGGTAGGCAGCATCGGTTAGATTGGAGGAGTTACCAACTAGACCAGCCTTTGAGTGAGCATAGTTTACACCTAGAGTTTTCCTATTGGATAGCCAAAGGGGGACTTCTTTTTTTGGTGGGACTTCCAGGGAAAGTCTATACACTACAGAGGGTCTTACTAGACTCTAGTGCATAGCCCCTTATGTTGTGGAAGGTTGGAATTGTTGGTCTAGAGTTATGGAAGACTGATGTGGAGAGGTGTCTATTTCAGACCCAAACATCTCTCAGGGGTAGTTCTATGTAGTACATCACATGTGGAGAGCTTTTTGTTCAGATTCAGCCCAATCATCCGATTGATAGCTTTGTGGTGAGAGCTCAGGCCATTATGACTTTAGTTGAGTCGTATGATGTGTTAGTTGAGGGAGCAATGTTATACCCCATAGGTTTTAGTATTGATTATTGGGAGGAGATAGCCTCCTATAGACCAGGTTGGTAGTCCGGTGAGGGATGAGTATGTTGTCTACCAATATGCTTTAGTAGCGGCAGTCTTGGCTCACTATAGTCCAAGACCATGGCAACATCAATTTCAGCTTTAAGTTGTTATGTTACTTGGAATAGTGACTTATTGGAGGGGAATTCCCATGTAAAGGATACTCCAGTTTTAGAGGAGATCACTTGGATTTGGAGTATGAATGGGATTATTCCATCCACCTTGGATGTTCGTTTGTGGAGTTCATAGGAGGCATTGCAGTAGCATGCAGATGGTGCAATAGGTTTGGAGTGGAGCCTTTGTACCACCAAGAGACCAATGTGAGGATGAGATTCCATAGTTGATTACCTTGACATAATCTGAATACCGCACTCATTGTTGGGCAGTATCCAGTAGAGGTAGTATGTCTATTGTTTGGTGGGATTAGCATTGGACTAGCTACAATACTACAAGTGGGTATACAAGTACAAAAGTACTTGTATGTGGAGAGAGATGAGACTACCAGGCAAGTGTCTCTACATTATGTGGCACATTTGGCCTATTGGTATCCTAAATTATTACTGATGTCAACAATTAGGGGTTACTAGAAGACCTTACCAGCAAACATTTCCTTGCTGGAGGTACAAGATTTGGAGAGACATGGTCTCATTCATTTGGTGATTTTTGGATGACCATGTCAAGGACATACATGTGTTGGCTAAGGTTTGGGTCTTTAGGATCCTTGTTCTAGTGTGTTTTGGGAGATGTTACAAATGCTACGACATCTCCAAGTTCATCAATCTCTAGCTTACATTTTGGAGATCATCTTGTTGATGGGTGATTCTTGCATCTGAGTGGTGGTAAGTATACATCAGGTCCATTCTTGGACGTGAAATGCCATGTTGTTAGATGCAGCCAAAGTGGGATCACGGGCTTATCATCTTTGTCTTTGGTGGATAAACCTCTTACCTAGAGAGGTTTTACAATGCACTTATGATGGGATTCAAGGACTAGACCACATCATTGTTGATGATATCTTGGATGATGGGTGTGAGTCTTAGACAATAATAGTGGCTAATATGTCACCTACGGCAGTGGTGAACCCAATTGGAGAGCCTAGAGCCGCTTTTCCCACTTATGAGTTTCCCAAGCTCCCATGCTTTTTGAGAGGGAGGTATTGGACTAGTTTAGGACTCACAATTACAATAGTTGGTGGAGCCCAATGCCAATGAGAGAGAGCAAACAATGGGTTTTTTCATTGGTATTACCGTTGTTCTAGCAATATCAGAGGTATCCAAGCGTCAAGTGTTAAGTCAGGCCATAGACCACAATTTTTTGACTTGGATTGTGAGCCTTAGCTTAACAAAGCAGCAAAGGATGCGCTTGATATGCACTACCACTCAGACACTTGTGAGCTATGTGCCAATCAAGACAATTCAAGCACATGTTGGGGGTGATGGACCAATTCGACAAAGTATTCTTGGGACATAGTCAGTGACTATTAGGGAGAGTGGTGTACTTGGAGTCCATCCAAGTGAGCATGGTCAACTTGGATTACACCCTTGGTCTACTTGGGATGCAACTAGAGGACATATGGAGCTTGCAGCCATAATGGAGGGAGTTCGCATTAAGGTTGGGACCTCTAGTAATTGGGAGCATGACACTACTGCTCCCAAGAGCCTAGTGTAGCAGCCAATCAGTCTTCTACTCCTACAACAATTACAAAGGATACTTGGGAGCCAGATCTGGGACCCAAGCTTACAAGCGAGGAAAGACAGAGAGTTTGGAGATTTTTGAGGAACTACACAAGTTGTTTTGCCTTTAGTAAGAAGGATTTGGGTGCTTTGAAAGGACCTAATATTTGGATTGACCTAACTAACAATACACCAGTTTTTTACGTCCTTATTGATATAGTGACATGAGGAAACCATTGATTCAGTAGTGATCTTTTTGAGGCTGGTTTGGTAGAGATATCACATGGAGAGTATCCATTAGCTACAATGATGCCAACCAAGAAGGATATGCATGGCAACTACATAGATATGCAAATGTGTGGAGGTTATCGTCTTATCAATTGACAAACTAGGGCTGATTGGTATTCCATGCCTACACTAGAGGAGATCTTTGATGCAATTAAGCATGCAAAGGTCGTCATCACTTTGGATCTTCAAACATGATACCACCAATTGCCAATCAAGAGGAAGATAAGTCTAATAGAGCATTTTGGGCTATTGATCTTCACAACAAGGATGTGTTATATCAATGGAGGTGGGTTAAAGGATGCTCATGTCATGGATAGGATTCTAGCTGGATTTGATTTTGCTAAGTGCTATATTGATGACATTTTGGTCTATAGCACTATTGTGTAGGAGCATGAGAGACATTTGTATGAGTTGTATGAGAGGTTGAGATCTCATGGACTCAAATTACATCTTGGAAAGTGTAGGTTCTTCCATGAGCAAGTTGAGTATTTGGGTCACACTATCTACCTTGGAGGACTTGGTGTTCAACTGACCAAGGTGGAGGCTATTGCATGTATTCCTTGGCCTACAAATGTGAGCAAAGTGCAAGCATTCCTTGGGTTGGTAATCTTCTATTGCCACTATGTTAGAGGATTTAGTGCCACTGCCAAGGCCTTGATAAAGCTGACCAAGCTTACACAAGAGTGGTGTTGGGGAGATGAGCAAGAGAGAGCTTTTGTAGAGCTCAAGGAGAGGTTCACATATGCCCTTATTTTGAGGAGACCAATCAGAGGATGACCATTTGAAGTTCACACTGATTGGAGTATGTTGGAGCTTGGAGTAGTGCTCACCAGGCATGATGATGAGGGGAAGGAGTTTGTGGTGGCCTATGCGAGTTGCTTGAACAATTTAGTAGAGGAAAATTATAGTTCATATGAGGGAGAGTGCTTGGTAGTGGTATGGGTAGTAGCACATTTCTGATGTTACCTATTTGGTAACCCTTTTACTCTCATCATTGATCATCAGCCCTTGAAGGGGTTGATGGAATCCGAAAAAAACTTTCAAGGAAGCTTGCACAATGGGCTATGATGTTACAAGAGTATGATTTCACAATTATTCACAGATCTGGAGTGGTGAACCGTGATGCAAATGGGTTGAGTAGAAACCCATGTCCCAGCCAGTAGGATCAGACCAAAGCATGTTGGCATGGTGACACAAATGAGGAGATGGTGCCAAGTTGGCATGCATATGCATTTTTATGTTTATTTTTTGAGGGTTTGGTGGTATCTCTCGGCACATAAAAGAGGAGATATTAAGTCACAGATCCAAAAGTAGAGATAGTGGTACAATTCAGCAAGATATTCATGATGATGTTTTATTGATGGACTATCTTTGCACTATTGTTGTGGGTGGCACACTTGGGGCCAAGGAGAGAGAATATGTTCTTCAACAAGCCAGACGGTTCAGATTGGAGGGCAGACACCTTCTATGTGTATGGGAGGATAGTAGAGTGCGAGTGATACCACTTCTAGCTTAGAGACCACAATTGGTTTGTCATGCTCATGTGGAGCTAGGACTTTTTGTAGTAAAGCATACATATAGCTTACTCCATAGTCATTATTGGTGGCACCATATGCAAACCAATGTGGTTCCTACTACTAGAGTAGAAGTGGTTGATAGTGGAGCTGACTTGGTTGAGGAGCATGGATCCACTTAGTGACAATGGTTTATGGCATGCAGTAATGGCTAGATTGGAGGAGTTACTAACTAGACCAGCCTTTGAGCAAGCACGGTCTACACTTGGGGTTGTCCTATTGGATAACCAGAGGGGGATTTTTCATTTGGTGGGACCTTTGGACAAGGTCTATACACCATAGAGGGTCTTACTAGACTATAGTGCGTAGCCCCTTATCTTGGGAAGGTTGTAATTGTTGGTCTGGAGTGATTGGAGACAAACGGAGAGAGGTATCCATTTCAAATCCAAACATCTCTAGGTGGTGGTTCTACATAGTACATCACATGTGGAGAGCTTGTTGTTCAGATTCAACCCGGTCATCTGACTAATAGCTCTGTGGTGAGAGCTTAGGCCATTATGACCATAGTGGAGTCGTATGATGTGTTAGTTGGGAGAGCAACATTGTACTCCATGGGTATTGATTGATAACCATAGAGATAGTTTTGGTGAAGGATGGATAAGTCACCTACTTGTATGCTTTAATAGTGGTAGTCTTGGCTCACTACAATTTGGGACCATGGCAACATCAATTTCAACTTTTAGTGGTTCTATTACTTGGCCTAGTGACTTGTTGGAGGGGAACACCCATGCAAAGGACATTGTAGTACCATAGGAGATCATTTAGATTTGGAGTATGAGTAGTATCATTCCATCCACATTGGATGTTCCATTGTGGAGTTCACAGGAGGCATTGCAGTAGCATGTAGATCACTTGGTGCAAATAGGCTTGGAGTGGAGCCTTTGTACCACCAAGAGACTAGTGTGAGGATGAGCCTCTAGAGTCAATTATCTTGACACCTCTAGATACCAGACTCATTGCTTGGTAGTATCCAATAGGTGAGTCTCTCTACATCATGTGGCACACTTGGCCTATTGGTGTCCTAAGTTATTACTAATGTTAGCAGTTAGGGGTTACTAGAAGATCCTACCAACAGACATTTCCTTGCTGGAGGCGCAAGATTTGGAGAGACATGGTCCCATTCATTTGGTGATTTCTAGATGACCATGTCAAAGACATACATGCACTGGCTGAGGTCTGGGTCTTCAAGATCTCCATTATGGTGTATTTAGAAGATGTTAAGGATACTACAGTATCTCCAAGTTCATCAGTCCATTTCTCTAGCTTGCATTTTGGAGAACATCCATTTGATGGGTGATTCTTGCACTCAAGTAGTGGTGAGTACACATCAAGTCCATTCTTAGATGGGACCTACTATGTTGTTAGATGCAGCCAAAGTGGGATTATGGGTTCATTGTCTTCATCTTTGGTGGACAAACCTCTTACCTAAAGAGGTTCTATAGTGTGCTTATGATGAGATTCAATGACTAGACCACATCATTGTTGATGACATCTTGGATATTAGACTTCAGTCTCAAATGGTGGTAGTAGGCGATAGGTCACCTATGGCAATGGTGAACCTAGTTGGATAGCCTAGAGCCGCTTTTCCTACACTTATGAGTTTCCTAAGCTCTTATGCTTTTTGAGAGGGAGGTCCTAGACTAGTTTGGGACTCACAATTATAGTAGTTGGTGGAGCCCAATGTCAATGAGAGAGAGTAGGCAATGGGTTTTTGCACCAATATTACCGCTATTCCAACAATGTTAGAGGTATCCAAGCGTCAGGTGTTACATCAAGCTATGGACTTGAACTATTTAACTTGGATTATGAGCCTTGGTTTGGTAGAGCAACGTAGGATGTGCTTGATATGTATCACCACTTGGACACTTGTAAGCTCTGTGCCTATTGAGACAATTTAGGCAAATATTGGGAGTGATAGACCAAGTAGACAGGGTATTCTTGGGACACAACCAATTGCTACTAGGGAGAGTAGTCTACTTGGAGTCCATCCAAGTGAGTGTGATCTACTTGGATTACATCTTTGGTCTACTTGGGATGCAACTAGAGGACGTATGGAGCTTGTAGCCAGATTAGAAGGATTTTTCACACTAAGATTGGGACCTCTAGTGGTGGGGGGCATGACACTTTTACTCCCAAGGGCCCAGTGTAGCAGCCAGTTAGTATGTCTTCCACTCCTATGATAGTTATAGAGGATACTTAGGAGCCAGATCTTGGACCCAAGCTTATAAAAGAGGAAAGATAGAGAGTTTGGTGGTTCTTGAGGAGCTACACAAGTTTTTTTGCCTTCAATGAGAAGGATTTGGATGCTCTAAAGAGACTTTGTATATGGATTGAGCTGACTAGCAATACACCAATTTTTTGACGTCCTTATCAATATAGTGATATGGAGAGATCATTGATTTAGAGCCCAAGTAGAGACCTTTTTGAGGTTGGTTTGGTGAAGATTTTATATAGAGAATATGCATGAACTATAATGATGCTAGCCAAGATAGATATGCATGGAAACTACACAAGTAGGCACATATGTGGAGATTACTATCCTATCAACCAACAAATTAGGGCTGATCGGTATTTCGTGCCTATATTGGAGGAGATCTTTGATGCAATTGGGCATGCAAAGGTCTTCCATACTTTGGATCTTCAAGTAGGATATCATCAGTTGCTGATCACGGAGGAAGATAAGTCCAAGACAACATTTTGTGCTATTAATCCTCATGGCAAGGATGTGTTATATCAATGGAAGTTCTTACTATTTGGGTTAAAGAATGCTCTTGCTGAGTTTTAAAGGATCATAGATAGGATCATAGTTGGGTTGGATTTTTCTTGGTGCTTATTGATGACATTTTGGTCTATAGCACTACAATGGAAGAGCATGAGAGACATTTGTTGGAGTTGTTTGAGAGGTTGAGATCTCATGGATTCAAATTACATCTTTGGAAGTGTATGTTCTTCTATGAGCAAGTTGAGTATTTGTGTCACACTATCTTCTTTGAAGGACTTGGTGTTCAATAGACCAAGGTGGAGGCTATTGCACGAATTCCTTGGCCTACAGATGTGAGCAAAGTGTGAGCATTCCTTGGGATGGTAAACTTCTATTGCCATTATGTTAGAGGATTTAGTGTCATTTCCAAGGCCTTGATAAAGCTGACTAAGCTTATATAGGAGCGGAAAGATGAGGAGGAGAGAGCTTTTGTAGAGCTCAAGGAGAGGTTGACATTTGCTCCTATTTTGAAGAGACCATGTGGTACCCAAGTTTTTTTTTTTTGGTTTATTTTGAAGAAGAAGTATAAAGACAAAGTTGTATTAAACCCAAATGGCATTGAAAGAAGAAGAATTATGTCTTTGGATCGCAACCCAAAGTAAAGGGACTTCATGTCAAAACCAAAGTACTTGGATCAGACTTGGCATAGAAAAACCCAAACTAAGGAAACCTTACTCCAGGGTGATCAACCCAATGCAAAGATGGTGTAACAGCTTTCCTTTGGATTTTTCAATCAAGAAAGGACAGGTAAGAAAATGGCTAAGGCACAAATAACTAATCTTGGCAGCACTAGGATGAACTCATGTAGAAGGTGTGAGTTTCATGAAGATTGACAAAAGAATGACCGATCAACAAAGCACTATAAAATCAAAACTTTGTTGAGGGGATTTCCAAATGTCGCACAAGTATCCTAAGCCATTGAGTAGTAGACCCAAAGGAGTGCATGTGGTGAAGCCAATCAATAGTTTGATGTTTAACAATGCCAACAGAGTTAGGACCTTGAGACCAAGAGAGAGCAGAATTATCTTTCACCTACCACGTGTGAGAGATCGCATAATGCCAAAGAAGGGTGAGAAGACAAGTCTATCACTTGCAATAAGAAACCCAATTATTTGAAGGTTAGATATGATAGCCAGTATTGAAGTTCTAAATAGACTTTGTATCACATTTTTGGCTTGGAACTTGAACTTGAGTTTTCTAGGGTTCATGGTAGAAGTAGTTGCAAGTGATTGTGAGGAAGGGGCCTGAGAATGAAGGGAGAGAAGAAATCCAGCTCAATGGACAAAATCAGATTAGAGATTGGTGTTGGGAAGAGAGGCTGGTGAGGAAATTGGGGCTACTTTCCTTAGGAAGGGAGAGCCTACAGAGGAGATATATGAAATTCAAAATTCCTTCACTATGACATGCACAAAGAACGTGTACAAACTCAATACTTATTGGGATCTGGTTAGGCAAAGTATTGTTGGGCAATGATGGCACTCTTCAAGCCGGATCACACAACGTATGTGATGAAGCAGTAAGCAGTGTTCTTTTATCAGATGTTTGCAAGAACCGTGGTGAATTAGGCAAAGTGTTTTCACCAAAGAATGCAGCAGATGGTGTTGGAGAGATCAAGATGCTCCCCACTACTTGGTGATGTTTGCTGCACATTTCTACTTTGAATTGAACCTGATCAAGGAGACCAAGCAAAAGAAGATGGTTTCTCATTTTCATCCAAACTTGCAAAAAGCTATGGATGAGGAGGAATAACAATATATCCGACACATCCAAAGTAGTGATGAGCATTATGCAAGAATGGGGTAGCACATCAGAGTAAAAGTGAATATCCCAAAGATGAGAAAGAGAAGTCATCTTAAGGAAAGCATGTCACCAGTCCAGCCAAAGAAGACAAGGAAGGTGAACCCAAGGCTAGACATAATAGTAATTGATGAGTTTTCGGGAGCAAAAGAGTCGGAAGGCAAAGCTGAGTACAGGTCAGAAGACTCAAGAGAAGAAGAAGAACTAGAGTTGATGATGTAGAGCAAAGGGTTGAGCAGCAAAAGTGAAGGTGAAATGGAAGTTCAGCAACGAGGCAAAGACAAGAGTTCCATATGGCAATTGATTGCATGGGAGGAGGAGAAATTCCATGTCCCAAATTGCCAAGCATAGAGATAGAAGAGACCATGGAAGCTGAGCCGAAGTTGGAGTTTAAGAAGGGTAGAAGATCAAGGAGAAGTGTTCTTATTGTGGGTGCAGAAATGAGCAATGTAAGCCCGGTAGTGGAGAAGGGAGAGAACTTGGATGATATGCCCTTGAGAGTGAGGAGGTTAAGACTTTGGAGTAAAGCTCCAATAGCAGAAGTGAGGAGAGAAGAACCTGAACAACCTGAGAGTTCAAGGATATTTGATGGGGTAGAGTACTTGTTGCAAGTAGTTTGTCCTTTGGTGTTGCAATTAGAAGGAAGAAGAAGAAGGGAGAAGAAGTTGAAAAAGGGAGAAGAGTTGAAAAGATTTGTTAAAGAAGAAGGGAGAAGAGTTGAAAAGAGATCACTTAGAATTAAAAGATGAATTTGCAATAGTGCAGTATATGAGTGAGGAAAGTTTGGAGTTAAGAAGAAAGTTAATTTGTGGAGAGCGGGAATTAGCAGAACTCAGGACTGAGATAGAGCTTAGGAGGAAGGAGATTGAGAGCCTAACAGAGGACTACGTGAAGAGAGGCAAAGCCATGGCAAAGCAAGAAGAAGAAAGAAGGGAGCAGGTGGCAAAGACTGAGACCTCAAGGGTGGAAGTGCATGACACGCGAGTGGAGGTCATTCACTTGAAATTTATGGCAGCGATAATGGAGCAAGAGTTGGAGAGTTTGAAGACAAGTGCAGCGGAGAAAGATAGAACTTGGCAGAGGGAGTTAACTACACAGAATTGGGAAGAAGAGCAATTGTGTGGTTTAATCAAAGGAATGCAGGAGCAACTTGAGCAAAGTGTGAAAGAGAAGGAAGCTTTAAAGGCCAAGTTGGAAGATGAAGTAAAGATGTATCATGAGGAGTTGTTAGCAAAGAGAGAGAGAAGCTACAGACATTGAGGTAGGAGACAACTGAAGAATTAGTGGTGAGGGTGAAAGTGATGCTTGGAACAATGTCTGAGTGTCAATTGGAGGAAGTGAGACTGCACAAGTTGAAATTGCTAGTGCAAGAGATGAGGAAGAAGAAAGAAAAAGACATTAAAATTGAATAAATTATTGATTTGCTTAAGAGATTGAATAGATAGAAAGATGTTAGAAGTAGGAGACAATGTGTGTCTCAAATTAGATTTAGTACATTCAAAGTTAGAGAGACTTTGGAGTAGTGTGAAGGGAGATAATAAGTCCAAAGTAGTAGACCTAGGAGTGCAAGTGTCTTTGGATCAACTATCTAAGACATTAGAGATAGGTGGGTCAGACGATAAAGACATAGATAGATCACCCATGGTCTTAATTACAGAGTGTAGTGAAGAAGTGATAGAATTGGTAGTAGGTGTAGTAGAAGAAGATAGACCCAAAGAAGGAGAAGTGATAGGAAGATTGTCGGGTTTGGAAGCCAAAGTCGAGGTTGATATCAGATCAAAATAGTAACAAATTTGAGATTTGAATAGGTAGATATGAAGATGTGCATTGTCATTTTGGATCTACAAGTTTGTAAAGTTGTTAGGAACTGGTATGTTAGTTAAATCATTGTCAAAGTGCTCAGCCTATTTAAAGGAGGCATTCATAGTCTTATGTTGTTCAATGTTCATAATTTTTGAAGATAGATAAAGCAAAGTGCTGATTCTTAGTGCTTGTTGCTTGAGCTTAATTTCAAGTATCAAGTTTGTGTGTGTATTTGTGAGTGTGTGGAGAATTTTGAAGTGCACTCAATGTGCTTGTTTGATGTTGGATTCCATAGCCTTGATCTTCATATTGTGTGTTTCATCCTAAGTGAAGTGCAATCAAAGCAATGCCTTGATAGATCGGAGAGGAATTATAGTGTTGGTAGTATTCTACATTTGTGAGTGCAGCGTGAGTTTGATGTGAAGCAATGTTCAATCAAGGAAGTTGTGCCTTCAATGGAAGAGGAGAACACAATAGTGAGGTGAAGTCAATTTGCAATGAAGTAGCCATCTTTGCAAGAATTCAAATCATCACAATCAAAGTTGGTTTGGAGAGATTGGAGAAGTATTGTGATTATGGAGTGTTAATTTGTGAGGAGACTGCAATTCAATGCTTTTTACTCTCTTCTTGGTATAGTTTCTACTTGAGAGATTAAAGATGAAATCAAGAAGAACTAAATTGTTACTATTTGCTTTGTGTTTGACCATTTTTTACTCATATCTATGTGGGAATGAACTTTTACTTGTTGATTACTACAAAAGTGATACTTGTTGGGTTGTTGTAGACCAATCAAAGAATGGTCATTTTAGGTTCACACTGATTGGAGTATGTCTGGGCTTGGAGCAGTGCTCACCTAGCATGATCATGAGGGGAAGGAGTTTGTGGTGGCCTATGCTAGTCGCTCCAACAATTCAGCGGAGATGAAGTATAATTCATATGAGAGAGGGTGCTTGGCAGCAATATGGGCAGTAGCACATTTCCGATGTAACCTATTTGGTAACCCCTTTACTCTCATCACTGATCATCAACAACTAAAGTGGTTGATGGAATCCAACAAGCTTTCAAGGAAGCTTGCACGACAGGCTCTAATTTTATAAGAGTATTATTTCATGGTTATCCACAGAATTGGAATGGTGAACCATGATGCAGATGGTTGAATAAAACCCCATGTCCCAACCAGTAGCATCAGATTAGAGCACATTGGCATCATGAGTTAGATGAGGAGATAGTGTCAAGTTGGCATGCATCTACCTTTCTTTGTATAACTTTTGAGACTTTGGTGGTATCTCTCTCAACGCATACAAGAGGAATTATTGAGATCATAGATCCAAAGAGTAGAGATAATAGTATAGTTCAGTGAGACATTTATGATGATGTCTTAGTAATGGACTATCTTTGCATTTTTTTGTGGGTGGCACTATTGGGACCAAGGAGAGAGATCGTGTTCTTCAATGAGCCAAACGGTTTAGGTTGGAGTGCACACACCTTCTACATGTATGGGAAGATGGTAGAGTGAGAGTAGTACCACTTCTATCTCATATACCATAGTTGGTCCATCATGCTCATGAGGAGCTAGGACATTTTGGAGTAAATCATACATATAGCTTACTCTAGAGTCATTATTGGTGGTGCAGTATATAGACCAATGTATAGCAATTTGTTGCAAGATGTGCGGTTTGTGATCAAGATAAAGCATCATTGAATGCTCCTATGCCATAGTTACACCCATTACCTATCATGGGGTTGGGTTACTGTTGGAGTTTAGACTTCACTAGACCTTTGTCATTGACTATGAGATATCATTGATATGCTTTGGTGATGGTGGAGCACTTCTCCAAGTGGATTGAGTTGGTAGCACTTCCTAAAAAGTCCAATGAAGAAATGGCTAACTCATTCTTGGATCAGGTTCTCAATCATTTTGGTACACCAGTTGAGATTTTTACTGATCATGGTATAGAGTTCTTGGGGGAGTTTCAGGTCTTGTGTGACAAGGCTTTGATTGATCATTGTACTAACTCCCAAGATCACCATGAGGCAAAAGCTTAGCAGAGAGAGTGGTTCAGATGGTGAAGAGAGGATTGCAAAAGTATGGTTTGCAGAGAGGCCACTTGGGAGATTGGGATCTCCAATTACCTTGGTTGGCCATGGGCTATCAATTTAGTCGGCAAGCCTCCTTAGTATCCTTCTCTCCTTACTTTCTACTCTATGGACAAGATCTAGATTTACCTATAGCCATTCATTGAGATGCTACTATAGTTTTGGACTTGGATGATCCAAATGTATGGATGAGTTCATGTTCTCAATGTGTAGAGATTTTTCAAAGAGTGATGCCAATGGCCTTTATGAACTTAGCAATTGTTCAGCATAGGGATTCCTTATGTTATGTTACCATTTGAGGAGGAGGTTATAGACCCTCAATTTATTGATTTCATCTAGTTGACTATATATATCTACAACAGACAGCATTGATGACAATTGATGTCTCTACAGGCCGCACTATCTTGAGAGTGCGGGAGGTTTTGCCATTTGGAGTCCTTGTGTTGGAAGACATGATGGTGTTGTTTGGAAGGATCATGTGTGCAATTGTGCACCATGCCATCTCCCAAATTTTGATGGTACTGTGGACCCAAGCTTGGCACTTGTACATGTAGGTTTGCAATGTATGTTATGAGGTTCTTATGGTGGAGTTACACTATGTTAGTATGTAATAGTTGTTTGAGAGGATTTCATATGGCATGTATGACTCCTCCCCTCATGGTGGTTCCTTAGGGACAATAGGCACTTGACCTCTTGATCTTTTTCCCACCATAGAGTATACCATATACTTGGAGTACTTGGTTATATGGAGTTAGAGAGACCTAATCGCCAGCTAGGGGGCAGTATGGCACTTTAGATTCCATGTATGACTTATGTGTGAGTTGTGCTTTTATAGTGTGTGATATTGACAACAATGTATGTTGTGTAGCAATGTATGTTGTGTAGCAATGTATATATGCACGATAACTATCACACCATTTGTAGCATTGCACCTAGATTGCTTGGACACTAGAGTAGTAGTGTTGGTAGGTAGGAGTACTTTGGTAGTTACTCATAGGCTACTTGTCAAAGTTATTTACTACATGGTGGGGCCTACTTTCACTTAGCACCATTCACACCGTAAGATGTGCCATAAGTGGAACAGTTAGGGTTAGAGACCAAGCGGTATACTTTTGAAGTGCAACTCCAGAGAGCTCACTTCTTTGATGTTGAGCCTTTGAGTTCTTGGTTATCGTGGACAGAGGCTGGCAAGCATCACTTGGATTCTCTTAGCTAGAATAGGTGTGGCTTGATTATAATCAATGTCTAGTTGTTGGTAGATTATGGAGTGACAAATCAAGTACTAATCTGATTGAGTGTGATTCAAGTTATGTAAACAAATTGACTATTGTGGCACTTTAGAGTCCATGTGCAACTTATGTGTGAGTTTTGCTTCTATAGTGTGTGATGTTGATAGTGATATATATAAGCAAGACAAGGATAAGATCAATGGGTAGGATTAGTGAACAATGGTAGTTGTAATGAAAATATTCCATCATTGTTAGCCATTGATCATCTTCCTTAAAGAGTTACAAAAAAAAATTTATATATATATCCGAGGATGAATTGTCCACTTCTTTCATAATCAAAGTATTTAGCTTAAGGATTGTTTCTAAGTCTCTAAGTTGGATTGCTTTTGCTTACATCTTTGATTGCATACTTGGTCAAGTAGAGGTGAGGAATCTTGAAATAGGAGTGTATGTTTGAGTACCTACTCTGGAAATTTGCAATAAATCAAGGAAGTTACTCTTGACATTTAGTGGGAAATAGTGCTTGAGTATCTATATAGGAAATTTTCACATCATCAAGAAAGTTACCCTTGATAGTTTGAATGAGCAAGTCAATATGAGGAAGGGTGTTGGGAATGATGGAGCATTGAGTGTACCATATAATAGAAAAGCCAAGTAGCCAATCAATTTTGGATTTTTTTGGGATTGCATTTTCTAGGAAGAGATGTGCATGGTCAGCAACGGTGTCAAGGTGAAAGAACCTTTGGCTTAAAAACTAACCTTTAGGATGAAATCTACCTATAGGAAAGGACTAGCTGTTGGGGTAAAAGAGGCTCTTTAGGAGGAAGAGGCCTTTGGCATGAAGTGTACTACCACTTTCAAGAGCTTATTAGAGTAGATCTTTCATGACAATGGTTGTTAATGTCTCTTTTTGGAGGGTGCCATAGTGGATGTCCCTACCCTCTTTCATGATTGGTTTCTGTAAGACAAGAAAACTAGTGACATTGTGATACTTTATCTTCATTTCAAGTCATTTTCAACCCCTATCCTCATGGGAAAGACCTGTTCTTACCAATTTTACTATTAGTACATCAACACTAGTTTGTCACACTACAATTCCCAAAAGGCACAACTCCAAAGGCTTCTTTGCATTGGTAGTTAGTCTTTGCTTATCATGTTCCGTGGTACTTTCAACACTAAATCTCATTATTTTTCCATCAAGGCATTGCTTTGCTCCTTCAAAACCTCAAGGATCACACACCCCAATCAAATCCAAATCTTTCCCTACACTCAAGCACCTATGTTCCTACTCCAAATTTTCTCACTCCTACTCTAACGAAGACAAACATCAATACTCAAAATTAAGGCATTAATGATAGAGAGCTATGTATTTTTTACTATATTACAATTAAATGAATGAACTAATATTTATACTCAGGCCAAAGCTTTATATACTCTTTCTACTCTAAGCTAAATATGCTTAATGGTTGAGGGAAGTCAAAGATCTTCTTGGCTTATCCTCATTATACATTGCTAATCCTACCTTCTTCTATTATCCTATCTTCTTACATATAGGTTAATTAGGCACCTTACACTTCTCAAGGAAGGTATCAATTCTTCTTAGAAGACGACTTAAAAAAGTTTGTCTTTGGACTTACTATTCCAAAGGTTTTTACAACTATGAATATCTACAACTACAAAAGTCTTTGGGTCCTACAACTACAAAAAACTTCTATTAGTGAAGTGTCTTTGGCCTAAAGCACTATTATCAAGAGCTAACTTTGAGTTTAAATTTCCTAAGAAGGAGCTTAGTCTGCCCCTTGTAACCAACTATCTTCAAAAAATAGGTATCATAACTCTCAATGATAATATCTATCTATATGTTCTTTAAGTGTAACTACTAGTTGGCCCATTATTTCTTCTTTGTATGTCTTGCCTTTAGCTTCTAGACCTATAACTTCAGCTCATGTAACTTCACCTTCATTACCTTACCTTGAGTTGCATCCTCCAACATTTACACAAATTGATCTTGGGCTTCCTCCAATTGCTTGATTACTTTCAGCTTCTCCTCCTCGCAGTGCTAGTTGAAGATCCCCACTTCCTTCTTCACCTCCTCTAGTATTTGGGGTTGATCAGCTTCCCTCTGTTCTTTCTCCTTCTTTAGCTCAGTATCCACCCCTTCAAGTTGAATCATCACCTTGCTCTAGTATTTGGTGAACTACACATTTAAGGTCATTGACTAAATCTTGGTCTTCTTTATCTCCCTTCAAATACTCAGCACCTCCTCATCTTTGGCCTTCAACTACTCTTTGTACCCTTGTTGCTTACCTTTGGCCTCAAGCCAAAGGGCTCTCAGTTCACCTTGCAGCCTTTGAATGTCCTCTTTGTGTTGACTTTGGTCAACTGCAAGTGATGTGTGATGTCACTTGACTTCATAATTTCTTGCATAAGAGTGTTCACCTTCTTTGCCTCTTCCTTATACATGTTCCTTTTCCTCTCCATTCCTCCTTCTATTTGGCTTTTTTTGCATTCCAAGTGTAGACAATCTTGTAGAGCCTTTGGACAAGTGTGGTATAATTGAACACATTGCGGTAGACTTCTTGATATTTTGACAAAAGAAGCTCCTTCATCTGCAATGCTTATCCCTTGAGTGGATTACAAATTTTACCCCTTCCTTTATAGTTACTTCTTGTTCTTGGGTTGCTTCTCTTCGTACCTCAGCATGTATTACACTTGTGGAGTCTTAACCTTCTTCTTCCTCCACTTGTACTCTTTCTTCTACTTCTTGATCTTGTTCTTTGGCTTGAGGTTGTATTTCACTTTGAAGTTCTTCTTCTTGCCTTTCTTTGATCCCCACTTGCTCTTCTTCATGGACATTTGCCTCTTGGTTGAGAATAGGAGGTACTTCAAGTTGGTGCAAGGTTTCTCCATGGTCTCTGGCCTGCCTCTACTATCAGGAGAAAAGAGTTTGAATTAGAACTGAGAGAACAACAGGAATACAAATCTGGCTATTCTATGGAGAAAAAATCATTCATCAATCTAGTCAAGAATAGCATGCATAAGAATTATGCCAATTTTAGTTGTTTAGCCAATGTTTGCCTGTGTCCACAATTGCATAAGATTTTTTTATTCAAGAACTGTCAAAGTCACCCACTAATTTTCTAATTCACAAATATATTCAATTATTTATTTATATTTATATTTATATTTATATTTATATTTATATTTATATTTATATTTATATTTGTGAAGTAGACACTTATTTGCACTTAAAATCCCTTATCTTGTCCTAGAATTTGCATTCCTAATTGATCCATACCTAAAACCTAGATTTTCTGGTACCAATGGATACACATCACCACACTTAGTCCCACAAGTGTGATCTGTTCCCGTAGCATCTGGTAGGGCCCGTTCCCTCATGTCACGTAGTCCCACAGCCTTCTTGTAGATCCCATGCCTGTATGTCCCATAGCCATGCTCATAAGAGCTATTCCTGAAGGTCCCATGCCCATAGGTCCCATAGCCATGCCCGCAGCTAATGTAGTAGAATCTCACAACTCACATTAGACACATTTATCCCAAACTTTAGGTGGATGTAACTTCTTTCCTAAAGATTTGTTTTTTATGATCTTGGTGTCTATGGAAATCCCTTAAGAATATTCTTCCATTAAGATAAGTCACACCTTATTTTCATTTGTATTCACAAAGATATTGGTCTCAAGGTGAACTGTGATTTTTTAACTCCCATAGTGAAATCTTTTAATATGAAGATTTGTCCCGTACTTACACTTCTACACTCCCATATGCCAATCTGCACTTCTTGCAAGGCAAAGTAAATCTAGATGGTAGTGATTATGGAACTTAATGTGCTCCTCCTTTGTCAATAGATTTAGCCCCATGTAGAAGTGGATGGTGAAAGAGATTAGGTGAGTCGCTCCATCATCTGCTTAAAACTGCCTATGCAAACTCCTCACTTCAAAATAAAACATGTTTGCTAATTTTAACAAGCTCCCCTTGGTACATGTATTTGAAGAAAATGGCTTCATTGTTGGTGAGAAAAGTCATTCTTTTTGGCTTCATAACTGCCTCCACTACTACTTCTTGGGCTAGATCCTTGTAACTACCCACCTTCCATCCATTGTTCTTGGACCACTCGTTTCCAAAGGATGCCTTGATGCAGTTCTCCAGTGCTTTGTCTGATGGCTGAACTTTTTATCCAATGTCAATATCTGCTTGTATATCTGTTTACCACAAGAATCAAATTTAAGAAGAAAAAGAAAACTTGCTATATCAAAGGGTTCTTGTTTTGCTTGTATACCAGCTAACCACACTTATTAATAATAATCCGCACCTTATGGCGTTGAATATGTCACTTGCCTAGAGAATACGAGAAACTGTTGCGATGCCCATCGAAATTGCCGGCACCTGTGGTGAAGCTTTAAGACTGTGTGATTGGACCAGTCCGATTGTCGCCAAATGTCGAAGTGGTCGCCGGGGGAGAACCGAAAATTTTCGTGTTGCTGGAGTGAAGTATGACGCGGAATGACGATGAGCGATGTGAGGCGTCCAAATAGTCTTGAAGGCAGAAGCTTCTATTTCCCCAGTACTCACGGAACTCGAGGGTCGAGAAATTCCTACTTGTGACTGTAGGTTCCCCTTGCGGAATCCATTTTAAAACACTATTGGGGAACGCTATTAGACTCTATTGGGGGCTTAGTCCCATTTTATCTTTTTCATCTCTTTTGTGTCTTCCCACCTTTCATTTTTTCTACGCGGTCGTTCTTTTTCTTTTAAAACACTAATTGGAAGAAGGACCTCAAATCCTTTTTGGGGTCTTCCCATCCTCCGTGTTTTCTACGCGGTCGCCGTTTCGCTTTCAAGGCATGTAGGTGAAGTCAACATTCTGAAGAATTTCTAGCGAGTCACAATAATGAAAAGAATTGCGCAGTTTGAGTTGTGAAGAGAAAAAGGATATCGCTTCGAAAGTTGTCCAATTAACGCGCACATATCATCTGCGTCTGTGATTGGATCAAAGAAATTCGAGGTTTGATCGTGGGCATTCGATTTAGGATCAACGTTCTGCTTTTTCCAACACTACGTTGCTTGTACTATGTGGCAGAAATGTTTAATTTCCTATGCTGTCACGCGTTGGATACCATATCCCATACGTGTAATAGCAAGAAGAAGTCGTTTAGTTAATTTAGTTTTAGTATAAGGAAGTTTTGAAAATCCCGAGTAAGGATATAACAAATATCCTTACTCGGGATATTTGTTATATCTTGAACCTTCTTAACGTTTAGGGATAAGAATGTCCAAATGTAAAGAATGCTAAAGTTCTTGAGAATAAAAATTCTCTACGCGGTTAGATTCACTTCAAAAGCCTACATAGAGGATAGAAAGTGAGGATATGAAAGCTTAGGAAACCCACCGGTCGTTCCTGATACTGTCAAAAAGTCTTCTCCGATTGAAGAATCATTCTTCAGCATCTACGGATATAGCGGCGGTGGATCTCAGGTGATTTATAGGACAATCAAATCAACAAAGGGGGTTTCATTTAGACCATTTTCGCGTACGAACAATATTTTCACGGTAGATCTAGGATGTCCCATCAATTATTACCATATTACGGAAAAACTATAGAATATCTGAATAGTTGTACGGGAGATCTATGGAATGTCCCATAGATTGATACGGGACGTGAGAGGAGGATCTCTGTACGAGAACACCTCCCGTACCTTCAAAAGATTAACGGATCATGACTTTCATGATCCATGTGTCGCCGTAGTTATGTGCGGTGAGTTCTAGCCTTCTCTGTCTTCAAATGCCAAGCTTATGGTGACAGGCATTTAAATATTCAGTCAATATCAATATCAAGCGGACTTGGTTCAATCATGTGAAACTGAGTTATTTAAGAACCCAGTCATCCCACATAGAATCTTGAAACATGAGATCGAAAATGATTAAACATCTGATGAAACGACGGTCTTATGCGTACTCACCTTTGCTCTCTGGTAGAATAACAGAGGAGCCCTCGATCAGTGATGCGCTGTTTATGAGGTTAGAACCAAATCCGCGTTTTGCACAATTTAGCGGAAAGTTCATACACGAATTTAGACTCGAAGTGGATGTAAATACGTTCTCATATATGTTCTCGAATATTTCTTCTATAATGCTAAGATATTATCGTTTGGATTTCACAGGCTCCCCCTGAAAGCGGATCCGAAGAGATTGTCATGCAACGCAAAGTTGACAATCTGTGACCAAAATCAACTGGAGGAGGTGTTTGGGAAAGCCTATTTTCACGATGGTGGACCTTTTAACAGGATGCAATTTTCTTATTTTGGATCATACAATGGAGTGTTCCGCATATACCCGGGATTGGTACGAAGCTGAAGTTCTGAAATATCTGCTCTCTTGATGATTTCCTTCACATGTACAGTAGTTGGATTTTGGGTCCACTTGGGAATCGATGTCGGCTGTAGTCTTAAAAGCAGTTCCGATTCCCTCCCGGTTCGCATTTCTCTTCCACTTTCGTGGCTCCTGCGTATGCAATTGGATTGTTGAATCCACTCGAAAATCGACTGCCTTAGAACGAGTCCAAACCATTTGCTCCCGGTTAGCATTATTCTTCCGCTCTTGTTAACCGCCAAAGTTAGAGCTTGAGAGTTCGGAAAGAAAACCATGGTCGACGCTCGCGTGCTTCTTATGTAACTCTCCTACGTCGCAACTCCTCGATTAACTGATAGCTGTTGAAACATAAAGCATGTACATAACTGCTGACTATACATTGAAAGACTCCTCAGAGTCTAACAAGAGTAGTGGCTCATTGTGCACATATGAAGTTGAGGTTCTGAGTGAACTTGAATGAAATTACATGATAGAATGTTTTTCGTCGAGTGCAGAACGGGGTAAATTTGATCACAAATGCTGTACTCTGAAATTCTCAGCACAAGAGAAAAATTCTTGCAAAATCTTTTTCTCCGGTTTTAACCATCAATCCATTTTTCAGAACACTGCTTTGACTACGGCTATTCGTGAATGAAATCTTGATTATTTCAATTCGCAGGAACTGCATCCAGTATTGCATCCAGAACAATGCATCCAATACGATTCAAGAAAGCGACCTTGGTAAGTAGGACACTCTATGATTGCAAAACGCCAGAAATGCAATAGAGAACTAAGTATTAAACTGGATTTCACATACCAGTCCATCGTTCTCATGTTCCCTTCTCCCAATCGGGTGTGCAAATCAGGTTCCAGGTCACCATGGGCGTCAGCAAAGATGTCATTGTCTTGTTGGATGCGGGTCAGTCGATGGCCAGCCCTCTTTTGACTACACAAGATGTTCGAATGTTCGACGCTGCAAAACAAGTGGTTGCAGAGTTTCTGGATACATTGAATGAAGATGATTCTGTCAAAGTCTACACCTTCAATCATCAAAAGGCAACACTGGTTGGAAATAAGGTAATTTATCTTTTACAGATTTCTATGCCGAGTAATCAACAGTGTAGCGTCTTTCAGCGTCCAGGTCCAGTTTGATTCGATTTCTTCGCTGAGTCTCGACAGTATTCAAGTCCAGTTTAATTCCATACCATGGTCTAGTACAGAATTCACCTCCTTGCTGCAACTTTGCAAAGGATTAGTAAAGAAAATATAGAGCTGGCTTGTGATATTTCGGTGATTTCATCACATCCTGTGAGTCGTCAAAGGTTGTTATTCAACCTCCTTGCAAGGGTTGCATATCTATACTCAGGACTTGCACTATCTCAAATATGCAGGTTTTGGTCTCAAATATGCAGGTTTTGCTGAACAATTAGGCACTAGTGCTCAAAGTGGAAATGCTTATCTGATCCATGTCTAATGCTTGTGGGTAGATTTCTATACCCGACGATACAGCAAAGGATCCTGGAGTTAGGAAATTGAAGCAGAGCATCGAGGCCATAGATATCACGTCGAATGGTCCACAAGCTAATCTGACCGCAGCATTAAGGAAGGTTCTTGACGAAGCCATGTTGGAAGCTAGGATTGACAATGTGAAGGTTAGAGATTCGAAAGCACTCTAGTTTCTATCAGGTGTAAAGCTTGTTATCATCCGTACATCTGAAGATTTTATATATCAGACGTCTGATGCATCCATGTTCCACTCTGCTCCATGTTAAATGATGGAAAAGCGTCGCAAGCCAGGACAGACTCAGTTGGCCCCTGGGACTCACGCACTTTGTCCTCGAGCTAATGGACACTTTCCTTTGACCGAAATAGCTCCTGCTCCTGTTTCTTCGTTATCACAGCTTGAGAGGAGAAACGCGATACCCATGTCTGGATTTTATATTTGGACATAGTTACAATGGTCTCACCTGAACTATGTTTTTTCAGGCACTATTAATTATCACTGGCAGAGACCTCGAAGATGGTCCTGAGCTAAATCTTCCGCCCAGTATCATCCGAGATGTGGCTCAACGTGAAGTGAGAACCTTTTTCTTCAAGTTTAAGAACCAGAGTTCACCAGCTGCCACAACAGTCCTGGAGGCAGTTGCTTGTACTCTTAATGGCTCCTACGAGGAGATTGATCGTAATGAGATATTTGCCGATCCCATATCGGTGCTACATAGCTTTTACAGCTATGTAGCAAAACTTCGCTTCCGTCTCAATGGCAAAGAAGTGTTTTGGGTCAAAAGTTATCAAGGTTTCACTCTGAACACGCATGTAACGACAGTTTCTTATCCAGGTACCGATTTGGCACTAATGCTGTCTACTGAGCGTCCTTCTTTAGGAGGGCGAGCCAATCCGAGATTTAATAAATCCAAGTTGAGTGCAACCTTGACTACCGTTACTTGATGTTTTGTCAGTATTCATACCAAGCATGTTTGTTGCAGCAATGAAAGCTGACATGCAGTTTTGGTTGTCGTGCAGTATTCGATGGCGACTTCTTTGTTGGAGTAGTTGCACTAAACCTCCTGACAGAACCAATCGAACATACATGGGGTGTCGGAGTCATTGACAACTTGACAAAAGTATCCAGCAACATACAAAATCGTGGCGAGCCCCTCAACTGTAGCATCAGTCTGGTACGTACATGTCCTCTGCATCCGCCACAGTTCTATCACATCTGTTGCTCCCTTCAAGTTCCCGGTTCTCTTCATAAGTTTCGGGTGCAAAATCGCTGGAAATATGTCAACATTCAGCTGACATGGAAGCTAAATATGTCCTGAATGAACATCCTCGTAATCGCATATGGACTTATGATAAGAACCAAGCTTCCTACTCTTTGAAGTGGAAGGTCTATCACTCCCTCTTATCTCTGATGTATCATACATCACTACTGCAATACTAGACCTCTCTCTTTGTATCACAACTCACAAGCATCATGTAGGTTCTCTCACGTAGCACTAGTAGCCTCTAATACTGAGATATCAAAAGATAATCTTGAGATGATGTTAGGCAACTCTGGACTTCACAAAATGCAAGAAGAGTTGTTGTGAATCATCCGTGTTGAAGAACTAATTGAAACAGGAGTAGAAAGTACCCTTATATACACTTCAGCAAACCCTAGGGGTTTTCTTTGCTTAACTCTAATTAGGGTTGTGCCCTTCTTTACTCTAAGTAGAGGACATTTGACAGTGCTTCTAGAGGATTCTAACAAAACCTTAAAAACAAAAGAAGTCTCTAAACTAGAGATTAACTAAACTAACCACTTATACTCAAACTTCTCTTTTCTTTTTCTTTTCTTTCCAATTGTGCCCTTCTGAACCTAGTCAACACCCTACACCGGCCAGGAACTCATGATAACAGTCAGGGGTGGGACTATGGACGTGTACACTTTAAAGGGATGAACATATGGTGCATTTGTTACATTGAACACTAAGGGGAGTATTTCGATTTCTGTCCAGAGAGTATTGCAAAAGACTTCTAGGAAAACCATATTCTGACCATGTCTGGCGTTTGCATCTTTTGTGTTTATGTAGGGCCGATATGATGCTACGGTCTGACCATACTACACAGCTTCTGCTGGAGAATCCGGACTATGCTCTGTTGACGAGCAAAATAGCAATGAGTACGCGAAGCGGACTTGCTGCGATGTATGTCACATTGCGAACACATCATTCTTCAATAAACCTTCCAACAAAGCAGCAATCCTTGGAAGTGTTGCTTGCGCATTACTCTTATTTCTGTTCGGACTATACCTGAGGAAGGTGAGGATCTGGAGACGATCCGACAACTGCACTTAGGAGATTCCATCATCAACCACAATCATTCCTTCGCTAGAAGGCCCTTCAGCACCGGTGGTGATCACTGGTGGAGGGATGTCCACAAGTGAGACCTCTGAAAGGCACCTTTTAGCCATCCATAGCCAGAAAACACGACAAACCTCCTTCAAAAGTTCCACGGTTTCTAAAAGCAACTCTGCACGAGTAATTCCACCACCCTTATCAATGAGTCCCCATCCTTCAGGGCAGGGAGAATGCAAAGGAACGGATCCAGAAGCTCCAAAGTGGTATGGTCTTGGTTTGTAGATGGTGAAACAGTCGATTGTACGGTGAGAAACTTGCATTAACCCCGTAATAAGATCACATGTATCAGCTTCCATTGCTTAACATTCGTCTCATTGTCGGTTGGTCTTTAGACCCTGTCCGATTAGGATCTTCTAGCTTGTAAATATGTTGAGCACTAAAAATCCTTGAGATTGCATGTTTTGAGCAAAGTTAGAGTTGGTAAACAATTTGCAGACTGTGGTATACCCCGACTTGTACTGTAGGAACATGTAATCTACGTTCTGTTTTAAAGTTCTTCGCGTGCATACTTGGAGGTAATAACAACTGTACTCCATGAGTAAGACCTTGTGCTGTGATGAAGCCCCCCCTGAGGTTTAGTAGCTTGAATACGAATGTCGTCTCTGTTTCTTGAGGGCATAGAAATGTGACCGAGTGAGAGTAGCACTCGGTCATTGAAACTAAAATCAGACAAATTTGACTCCTCGAATTCCTTTATTCTTTCTTCTACTTATACAACTATGTTACATCTGTTTGTAAACGTAAGCTACGAAGGTTGTGTTCTTAACACTCTGAACTCGGAGTCCCCGTTGTCCATTCTACTTATGCCTCCTAGATATACGGGCTCACTCAGGATTTGTACTCATGGCCTCCCCTGGCCAGGTCCATGTGCACGTTGAATTTCTAGTTTTTTGACGTGATGACATGATGTTTTATGTTTTATGTCATTTCTCTGTATTTTGGCCTATTCTGCAATATTGAAGATGGATGAAGAATCAAGTTATTGGGCAGCTCGTCATCAATGTCCAGATTCCTCTGGAAGTTGCTCTTTTCAAATTGTTAACTAACAACTTTAGCATATGTGTTTCTATGTGTTTCTCGCGACAACCCTTATAAATGGTGGATCGTCGGTTGATAAATCTTGGTAATATGATCCGATGTGTTCCATGATTAGCCTAATACGCCAAACGCTCCCATACTGTACGATATCAACTGTACTTGTAATATAGATCTTCTCCCGGACCCCTCCTCTTCGATTTAGTAGTAGTTTTGTGAAGATGTATAAATGAGAGGTAGACAAAAATTATGGGTCTGCGGGATGTCTTCCAACAAAGAATGGTATATATATATATATATATGAGAATGGGTAATAACGAAAGGTTGAGTCTTTTTTCACCATAAATCTAACAAATAAAATTATGACTGAAGAAACTTAGCCACCACCAATACTAACCACTAAAACCGTTAGCTTGTGACATTATATCAACACTATATTTCAATCTAACTTTAATATCTTTGATGCCTAGATGAAATGTAATATATCAGCAAAGAGTTGGTGAAAGTGTCAGCGACTTACTGATCCATATGAATATATGAATATACCGCAGATCTATTACTCTAGCCAATACTTGCTCTTTTATAAAAATGATAGTAGACCTCAATATATATGTTTAGTCCTGGCATGAATATTGGATACTAGATAGTTTAATACTACTGATGTTATCAGTATATCAGTATATCAGTATATAAGTATATACTGATGTTATTGATCATAAATTTATATCCTAGATCTTGTGAACAAGATCTGAAGCCAAATTGATTCCTACATACCATTGGTGGCATCCCTATATTTTTCTTTCATTGATGATAAGGCAATAGTTGATTAATTCTTTGATAACCAAATAAATGCACACTATCTAAGGTTGAAGAGATAACTTGACTTTGATATCCTATATTGAGCATTTCTTGCATAATTTTCATCAATGAAACTTGTTTGACAGATAATTTAGCGATTGAAAAGTGAGGCCAAGACCAAACAGAATGGTAAATTTCATATAATACAAAATCCTCCAAGCCATATCAAAATATGGCTTCCATGGTGATTTCAAAAATTGATTGACTAGTCTAAAAGTGTCTGCTTGAATCTGATTTAGTAATTTAAGAATCAAATAAATGCTACTTCCTAAGTCTATATATATCTTTATATTACTAATACACTAAAAGATAGATATATATATATATCAGCTAACAACTCATCATCCTCAGTATTTCATTTACCAGAAGTCAAGGAAAGAATAGAAATATGCTTACACGCCATTTATACCAAACTTCTTAACATGTTGAAAGAAAACTGCAGTGGCAATAACCAAAGGCTACTGGTATCTTTGATAAACTTAATATGAAGAAGCATTTGAGTTCCCCGGGTGGAAACAAGGGGAATCTTGTTATTCCTGTGCTCTTGGCAACATTCTTTGTGGGGCTTGAAGGCCCAACTTCTCCATCATATCTTCCCAAGGCAAGTATTTGTTCTTCTGGTGGAAGGTTTTTCTTAGTCTTTGGAGGAGTTTGGTTTGAGGTTGATTGTGCTTCTCCAACTTGGTCCTCAACTACCTCCTTGTCCAATGAAATCACAATTTGGGTGAATGACTGCTTGTTGGAGGTGGTTGTGTGTTCTGGTTGTGGTCTAGCACCACCTTTGTCTTCCATGAGAGTCCTCCTTGTCCTTTTCATGGCCATCATATTTGGCCTGGAAGGTGTTGCTGGTCTCTTCCTTTCCCTAACCAAGGGTTTTACTCCTAATTCCTATTGTCTCTTCTTCTCAAAACCTAGCATGTTGTAGGCTTTCTGAACTATGACAAATTTCCCTATAAAGGAAAATTTTGCATTCCCCTCTACATACTTCCTCATCATCATTGCTTGTTTGTGAGGCTCCTTGAAATGTCCTACTGAGAAGAATGATTGGGATACTTCTCCTTCTTGGTTGGAGTTAATAAACCCATCCCCAAGTAAAAATTAACAACAAAGGAGAATACAAGAGTCACTCCAATTTAGTTGTTCATGTTTCCTACAAGCTCCATTCCCCTTGCATAGAACATCACTGGCCAATTTACATGCCTTCCTTGGTATAGGTAATCAAAGAAGATTGTCTGACTAGTGTTCAGGTAAGTTGTTCATTTGGATTTGAACAACTTTGTCTTTGATTCTACTAAGACCTTTTTGGTAGGATCTTTGATTCTAAGGATAGACCAACCATTTTTGGTCTTATCATCCTTGAATACTGCTTTGAATTTGGCTTAAAAAGTAAGTTAAGGATGAGTCCAAGTGCTATCCAAGGTTATGGTATCTACAGGCAAATTTTTGGGCCCCAACATTCTCCAACAATATTCCTTTGTCCAGGCAAAGAGGTTCCTTCTCAAGGTCTCAGTCCCCAAATGTCAATTATCCGTTATCACATACAACATCACATGATCACCTAACTCTCAATTCCACAATAATAATTTCTTCTTCTTGCTATGAACCAACTCTTGTCTACAACCCCTCTTAACAAACCCTTGGGCCTTGATTATGAAATCAAGCACTCCTCTTATGCACTTAGGCACTTGAGGGGTTTCTACTTCTTTCCCTTTCATTCCTCTCATTCTTCCTAACCATTCTCACACATCTCAATCCTCCTGATTGTCCTTAAACAGCCGTACTTGCTCCAATTTAAATTTCAAAGTTGTGAAACTTCTTATCAAGGGTAAGAAAATCCTAACCAGCCTTGCTTTGGTAAACTCTACAAAAAGTGGAAAGGACCTAATCTCAATGTAGGTATTTAAGGTGATGGCCCAACTGTTATGAGTTTTTTGGTAAGTGTGCCTTTTGGTGAGCAATTTCTCCTCATACATGTGAGTTGTTAGTACAATTGAATGATTATCAATTGTAGTTCTTGATCTGTTGGCGCCACATATAAATAATTAAGATTCTTGCAAACTCAGTGACTTTCAAACCAAGGGGACTCCAAGCCAAATGGTCTTATGGCCAATGTTTTTCTTAGGCCAAAGGTCTCTTTTTAGGAAAATGGTCTCTCGGGGCAAAGGGTTTCCTTGCCAAAGGTTTCCTTGATTGAAAGCCTTCTTTGTAGGAGAGCCAATTCATGGGCTCTTCATTCCTAACTCATTGCTACTAGTCTTCCCATGGCACATTCCTTCCACATTATCTTCCCTTAAAGGGTGCAATTTTCCTCAAGGTGGAAAACAAACAAGAATAAGCCTCCCTTCTTCCTTGCTGACCACCTATTTCTTCATCTTCATAAGTAAACTAGGTAATTTGAAAGAAAAAGGTGTATTTTGGAAAGAAGTGAGGTGTCACATCAACCCCAATAAGGACATGGGTGTGCTATGTATATAGAGACCATCAGAGTTGTGACACCATCAGATTCTTGCATCACTGTTGTAGAAGACCATCGGAGTCAAGCATCATTGTGATGGAAGAGTCTGATTTCTGATACAATTGAAGTCAAGCATCATCATGGTGGGAGGCCAATGGAGTTTGGCATCATCTTGGTGGTACACTATGATTGGAGTGGGATGTCATGTACTTGATCTATTATATAGGCTTATAGGTGTAGTGATACTTGTGAACAATAGGACAATTTTGACAATGACACATCATCAAGGCCATTTTCCAGATGTTGAATTGGAGTAAAAAACAAGCAAAGTGTACACTAGGAGCACCGCCATGCAAGCTGTGCCATCATAGCCTTTAATTAAGGTGATAACGCAAGTACATTAAGGTTAAGCACTGATTGGAGTAGAGCTAATTAGGGGATTTTGATAGCACATGGCCATTGGTTTCGCCCCATCATTATGTAGTATGAAGTATGAAAGGATAAGCCCCAAAGCAATTCAGTTTCAGACATTTACTTTTCATCCAATTTCATGTTTGTTCACTCTTTGTGTCTGTGTGTCCATGAATTGGATTTTGTCATTGAGGCATATGCATGAGGACCTCTACAACAATCTTTAGAGTATCAATATCCATGCTATGTATGTTTTGTGATGGCTTGATTGAGTAGTGGTGAGGAATTCATAGAAGGAACATAGGTATTGGAGTAAAAAAGTGTATTTGAGCCTAACCAATGAGTTGGATTCCTAAAGTTCCAAAGGCTTGGGGCTGTATAATGAAGAATCAAAGAGGACTAGGAGTATTATGAAGTACCGCATATAAAAAAATTCTAGCGGGTCACAAACTTGCATGTCATTGGGAGTGACGCCTTCAAGGAAAGGTAGAACATTATCCCAAGGATTGTAGTATGTAAAGCATAGGTCTCTACAAGGAAAATACCCTTGGGGCCATTTGACCTTCAATATAGACTGAACCATCACCTTCAAGAGTGGCATTTGGAATGGACCTTTCATGAGGGCATTTAATTTTCTTTTTTTTAGTGCACCACAATGGGTGGCACTACACTCTTCTGAGGGTGGTTCCTGCTCAAGAGGTTAAGTATGTGAAAATAACCAAACTGCAAGATTGTGACACTTTCTCTTTAATTCTAGTCATTTCTAACCGGTATCCTCAAGGGAACAACCTGAATCTACTCTATCGTCTCCAGCACTGATCCCATGGTATGGATAACTAGCCTAGAGATGGGTACTCTCTTGATTTGCTGCACTCATTCCCTAATTGGTGTGCCTTTCTCTTCCTATCCTTGTTGTATCAAAGGTTTGCTCTCGTCCTTCTTGATCTTGATGAAGAGTGTTGGTTCCTTGTACTCCATCACTCCTTTGTGTTCATCCACCAAGTCTTTGGCATGGATGTCTCTTTGTCTTGGTCCTTGTCTTCATTTTGGACAGACCTTTTGGCCCCAATCACTTCTTTGACATCAAGCACTCCTTTAGCCCCGAGTATTCCTTATTCCTTGAGTTTCCCTTCCCCTTTGTTCTTTGAGCTGGAAGGTCCTACTTTGTCTTTGTGCTCTCCTTCTTTTATGGTGCCTGATTGCCTTGCTTCACCATCATGTTCTCGTTGGGCAGGTTTTTTGCCTTTGGCCTAGAGATTCTCCTTGTCTCTCTCTATTACTCCGGCCATTGCTACTAGCGTGGATTAAACATCTACTCCTTTGTCATCCTTCTCGTACTGGTCCTGGAGTTCAGTATGACGCGGAATGATGATGAGCGACATGAGGCGTCCAAACAGTCTTGAAGGCTGACGAGCTTCTATTTCCCCAGTACTCGACAGAACTCGAGGGCCAAGAAATTCCCACTTGTGACTGTAAGGTCTCATTGCTGAGTCCATTTCGAAACACATTTTGAAAAAGGACCTCAAATCCTTTTCAAGGCATGTAGGTGAAGTCAACATTCGAAAGAATTTCTAGCGAGTCACAATAATGACAAGAATTGCTCAGTTTGAGTTGTGAAGAAAAAGAGAATATCGTGACTCTACCGCTTCGAAAGTTGTCCAATTAACGCGCACATATCATCTGCGTCTGCGATTGGACCAAAGAAATTCGAGGTTTGACCGCGGGTATTCAGTTAGGATCAACTTTCTGTTTTTTCCAACACTACGTTGCTGGTACTATGTGGCAAAAATGTTTAATTTCCTATGCTGTTACGCGTTGGATACCATATCCCATACGTGGAATAGCAGGAAGAACTCGTTACATATTTAGTTTGAGTATAAGGAAGTTTTGACAATCCCGAGTAAGGATATAACAAATATACTTTTGGGATAAGAATGCCGGCCCAAGCCGGCGGTACGTCGTTTTCCCGGACTCACGCGAGTAAATGTAAAGAATGCTCAAGGTTTTGAGAACAAAAGGTCTTTACGCGGATTAGACTCACTTCAAAGGATCTATGAGGACAGAAAGTGAGGATATGAAAGCTTAGAAAACTCACCGGTATGATCCATAGATCTTTATGGTCTACGGGATGTTTCGTCGACCATAAGCCTTTAAAATTTAGTCCAAATTTTGCACGAGGTTGAAATTTAATCTAAACCTTAAATTGTGACCCTGTTCATGAATTTTGTTTACGGGCCCATCGCAATAATTACTGGAAGTGCACTTCTTCCGTAAATTCTGATAGTGAAACCCACTGATGGAAACTGCAAAGTGTTCCAAAATAGTGCAAAATATAGTGCACTAAATTCGCAACAAAATTGGTATTACACAAGTAGTACACACTTTGACAAACACAGTTGACAAGCGAATTGGTTGTATAATTCAAGTACTCCATGGGTTGATAGAATCGCCCGTGCATAGCCTACAACATAATATTCATTAAGCAGGAATCATATAGCTCGGATATTTTAGGGGCTGTAGGGCAGATTCCTTTGACCGCTACTATTGTGGCTTAGCCCCATTTTACCCATCTCTTTTCCTTGTATGGCTTGAGAACGTCTCCCTATCCTTCTTCGTTATCGTCCGCGGTCGTCTCTTTCCTATTATGATATGTAACTGTTTAGAACCAAGAAAGAAATTGTCAGCTGATGAGGTCGGGTGCACAGAAATCGACCCCAGATGAGTAACAGTGGACGAGCGTCTACGTATGGTGTGTTTTTTCTTACGCGAAGTGTTTTTCCTAAGAACCTGACAGAATTTTAAAGAGGAAGAAGCTCAAAAAACAACGGAGATAGGGGTGGTTCGAAGCGATCAGATGTGGCGCGCACAAACCTTGGCTTTCCTGTGGTACGCAGTATTCTTAGGGACTTATGTTTTGCAAGGACAGTCGCAGCCGGCCACTGTATCCGCCGAGGCTCAGAAATTCTTCACTGAAGCTGTAGATTCGGTGAAGAGTTTCGCTGATGAGGTACTGGGTAACTACAAGAATAGACAAGGTAATTTACATTTTTGCGTTCCACATTAGTAACCTGGAAGAGGATGCTTAAATATAGAATATGAATAGAGAACTGCTTTTGGCGATTCTGTTGGAAATCACTGCTTTCTTGAGAAGTAGGATCAGCTGTTTTGAGCTAGTCGTAGTCAATCATCAGGAAAGAGCTGGGTTCTTGAACATTACAAATTGGAGTATGGATGCTGTACTTGTAAGTAAACTCACCAACAGCTCGTGTCTGGATTCTTCGGGAAAAGAAGTGTATTCAGATTTTAATGATATCTTTTGCCCATTCTAGATATCGAGCTTTTGCTAAAATATTGATCATGCTGCTCTAAATCCCCACAGCATCACTGGCAGACTGCAACTCGGAGGAGAGATGCTCATATCTATCATGTCGGCCTCCAGAACTTGATACCAACGATTCGCTATGTCTCGCAGTACCTGATCTCCAAATCAACATTTGTGGGGGCTGCAAGAACGCATCTATGTCTCGCCGTAGTTATGTGCGGTCAGTTCCAGCCTTCTCTGTCTTCAAATGTCAAGCTATGGTGACAGGCATTTAAATCTTCAGTCAATATCAATATCAAGCGGACTTGGGTGAGAAGGATGGGAAGACCCCATCAAGTCGTACAAGGAAAAACGTAAGGGTAAAATGGGCCTAAGCCCCAATAGTATCGGTAAGAGGAATCTGTCCTACAGCATTCTAGGTAGCATTCTCTATCTTCCTCGACTCCTCCTCGCGGTAGTGCGCGTGCAGACTAATTGTGGAATCTGATCTTTTGGCCCCGGCATTGTTGCACTTGATTACCCAGGGAAGGAATTGGGGCCACTAAGGTCGCAGTTAATCGTGCACTATCGGGTGGATATTGACCTGTATAGCACTGCTTCCTAGATATGAGGGCTTTTCCTGTAGCATTGCAGTTCAGTGTTCTTTGTTGATCGTGCAGATCGAATTGGATGTTCACTTTGAGGATGGGCTGAGAATATATATCGCACTTTTCTCTTCGCCATATGACTATGAAATAAGCTCAAACACGACTTGAAGTACACGTCAGAATAGATAAGAGAAAAGAAATGGTACAATTTCCTTCACTTGAGCTCTTTTAACAATAATAAAACAACGAGTTCAATCATGTGAAACTGAGTCATTGAAGAACCCAGTGATCCCACACAGAATCCTGAAACATGAGATCGAAAATGATTAAACATCTGATTAAACGACAGTCTTGTGCGTACTCACCTTTGCTCTCTGGTAGAATAACAGAGGAGCCCTCGATCAGATGATGCGCTGTTCATGAGGTTAGAACCAAATCCGCGTTTTGCACAATTTAGCGGGAAGTTCAGACAGGACTTTAGATTCGAAGTGGATGTAAATACGTTCTCATATATGTTCTCGAATATTTCTTCTATAATACTGAGATATTATCGTTTGGATTTCACAGGCTCCCCCCGACAGCGAATTCGAAGAGACTGACATGCAAAACAAAGTTGACAATCTGTGCCCAAACTCAACTGGAGGAAGTGTTTGGGAAAGCCTATTTTAATGACAGTGGACCTTTTAACAGGATGCAATTTTCTTATTTTGGATCATACGATGGAGTGTTCCGCGAATACCCGGGATCGGTACGAAGCTGAAGTTCTGAAATATCTGCTCTCTTGATGATTTCCTTCACAAGTACAGTAGTTGGATTTTGGGTCCACTCGGGAATCGATGTCGGCTGTAGCTTAAAAGCAGTTCTGATTCCCTCCCGGTTCGCATTTCTCTTCCGCTTTCGTGGCTCCTGCGTATGCAATTGGATTGTCGAATCCACTCGGAAATCGACTGCCTTAGAAGAAGTCCAATTTTTTTGCTCCCGGTTAGCATTATTCTTCCGCTATTGTTAACCGCCAAAGTTAGAGGGTTTGCGTCGCAAATCCTCAATTAACTGATAGCTGTTGAAACATAGAGCATGTGCATAACTGTTGACTACACATTGAAAGACTCCTCAGAATCTAACAAGAGTAATGCCTCATTCTGCACATATGAAGTTGAGGTTCTGAGTGAACTTGAATGAAATGACATGCTAGAATGTTTTTCGTCGGGTGAAGAACAAATGCTGTGCTCTGAAATTTTCAGCACAAGAGAAAAATTCTTGCAAAATCTTTTTCTCCGGTTTTAACCATCAATCCATTTTTCAGAACACTGCTTTGACTACGGCTATTCGTGAATGAAATCTTGATTATTTCACTTCGCAGGAACTGCCTCCAGAAAATTGCACATACGATCCAAGAAAGCGACCTTGGTAAGTAGGACACTCTATGATTGCAAAACGCCAGAATTGAATAGTGAACTAAGTCCTAAACTAGATTTCACATACCAGTCCATCGTTCTGATGTTCCCTTCTCCCAATCGGGTGTGCAAATCAGGTTCCAGGTCACCATGGGCGTCAGCAAAGATGTCATTGTCTTGTTGGATGCGGGTCAGTCGATGGCAGATCCTCTTTCGACTACACAAGATGGTCTAGTAATCGATGCTGTAAAACAAGTGGTCACAGAGTTTCTTGATACATTGAATGAAGATGATTATGTCAAAGTCTACACCTTCAATCATCAAGAGGCAACACCGGTTGGAAATAACGTAATTCATCTTTTACAGATTTCTATGCCGAGTAATCAACAGTGCAGCGTCCTTCAGCGTCCAGGTCCACTTTGATTCGATTTCTTTGCTGAGTCTCGCCGGTATTCAAGTCCAGTTTAATTCCATACCATGGTCTAGTACAGAATTCACCTCCTTGCTACAACTTTGCAAAGGATTAGTAAAGAAAATATAGAGCTAGCTTGTGATATTTAGGTGATTTCGTCACATCCTATGAGTCGTTAAAGGTTGTTATTTAACCTGCTTGCAAGGGTTGCATATCTTTACTCAGGATTAGTACTATCTCAAATATGCAGTTTTTGGTGCTGAACAATTAAGCACTAGTGCTCAAAGTGGAAGTGCTTACTTGATCCATGTCTAATGCTTGTGGGTAGATTTCGATACCAGCCGACGATGCCGCAAATGATACTGATCTTAAGAAATTGAAGAAGAGCATCGAGGCTATACATATCACGTCGAATGGTCCACGAGCTAATCTGACCGCATCATTAAGGAAGGTTCTTGACGAAGACATGAGGGAAGAGAGGAGAGACAATGTGAAGGTTAGACATTCGAAAGCACTCTAGTTTCTATCAAGTGTAAAGCTTAGGATGAGAACCTTTGTTCCTTCTCTTTGAAATAGATGGTCTATCCTCAATCATTCGGACTTATGATGTATTAGACATTCTAGCACTCAGTTTTCCTAGTCTCACCTGAGTAGACACTCCTGATTGTACATAGAAAAACCTCAACTCACTCTCTCTCCTGATTGCACATAGAAAAACTCAACTCACTCTCTCTTAGCCTTCAAAGATAATACAGCTAGTTCATTCACGCATCACAAATAACCTCCAATATTGAGATATCACATAACTTTCTTGAGATGATGTTAGGCAGCTCAGTGCTTCACGAAATGCATAAGGGAAATATTAGAAATCAATCCTGCTTGACCCTTCTTTCTACAAGCCCGAACACGCTGCCCACGCACTCCATGCCGTCGGGCCTTCAGGTTCGGGTCGAGTGCGTAGCACCTCAATAGAAAAACTACTGACTGGGATTATATAGATAGAAGGGTGTACTGCAAAGTGTACGGAAGGGTGTGTTATCATAGTACTCATGTAACACATGCAACTCATGGAAAGCATGTGAACAGTGGGCATAAACAATAACTCGCACATGAACAATAGCAGTATGAACATTAACTAACTTGTCTCATTCTAACCAAAAAGTTCCTAAACTAGAGATTATCTAATTTAACACTCACACTTAATGAGAGTTTAGGACTATTCCCATTTCTACTACACATTTCATGTGTTTATCTTTAGGTAGTGCTTTTGTAAACACATCTGTTGTCATCTCTTGTGTAGGACAGTAAACTAACTTCACAACATTCTCCTTTTCTTTCTCCTCTACAAATCTTCTTCTAATCTCAATGTACTTTGTCCTTGGGTGATGTACAGGATTTTTGCTGAGTGCTATACTTCCTGTATTGTCACATTACAATGTAGTAGAACTTTCCTGCTCAAAACCTCGCTCCTTAAGAAGTCTCCTATTCCATATGACTTCTTGAGTAGCATTTGAGGCAGCCACAAATTCTGCCTCAATAGTAGACAGAGCAACAGATGTTTGTTGTTTACTACACCAACTGATTGCTCCACCACTAAGCATAACTACATATCCACTAGTTGATCTGTTGTTATCCATGTCATCTCCCCAACTAGCATCTGTATATGCTTCAAGAGTAGGAGCAAGTATGTTCCCTTGTTTGTTGTACTCCAAGAATGCATATGGAGTACCCTTTAAGTACTTGAATACTCTCTTTATACCTTTCCAATGTGCTTGTGCAGGGTTGCTAGTATATCTAGCTAGTGCTCCCACTACATAGCATATATCTAGTCGTGTGCAGACCACGATAAACATTAGAGAACCAAGAGCACTCTAATACAACACTTTGTCATAGAGATTCATCTCCCATCTATGATTCTGTTGTGCTTCCACCCCAGATCAAGAGGTGTAGAGACAGGATTCATCTCTGTCATATGATACTTAGCTAGTATGCATCTCACATACTATGGTTGACTGATTTGTATCCATCTTGCTTCTCTGTCTCTGCTCACTTTGGTTCCCAAAATGAGTTTTACAAGACCAAGGATAGTCATCTCAAAAATAGAGCACAAGAAATCTATCACTCCTTTGATAGATTCACTGTTCCCCAACAATAATGATCATCTACATATATAACTATGTATGCATCATCTCTAGTATACACACTCATGTCAGAATCTGCTAGTTTGAAAAATTGTGCTCTCTCAAGTATGAGTCTAGTTTCTCATACCAGGCTCTAGGAGCTTGCTTAAGACCATATAAGGCCTTCTTAATCAAGCATACTTTTCCTTTGCCTTCAGTATATCCATCTGGAACATCCATGTAGATAGTCTCTCTCAAATCTCCATTGAGAAAGGTTGTTTTCATAGCCAACTGCTCCACTTCCCAATCTCTCTCTGCTGCAAGAGCTAGACGCATGTGAATAGATCCATACTTGGCAACTGGTGCAAAAGTTTCTGAATAATCTATTGATGCTTTCTGATTGAAGCCCTCTGCAACAAGTCTTCCCTTGTACTTCAGGATCTCATTCTCAGCTCCACGTTTGACCCTGAAAACCCATTTGCAACCAATTGCTTTCCTACCTGGTGGTAAATCCGCTAGTACTCATGTACCATTAGTCTGAAGAGGCTTCTTCTCTTCTGCTATAGCCAACTCCCACTGACTCAAATCTGGTCTGATCATAGCTTGCTGTAGTGTCTAGATCACAATCTTCATGATAGATGTGAGATTCATCTAACATCTTTTCTGATAGAAAACCAAGTTTGTCAATAGGTTTTCTATCTCTCTGTGATCTTCTTGGATCTGTGCCTAGAAGATTCATGCCATCTCTTGACATCTATGGAGTCTCACTCAGAGATTCTGCATCTGCAGTCTGCTTTTGGGATTCATCTTTTGTAGTATCAGAATAAAAAAAAACCATTGTCTGTTTAGGCCTTCTTTTGTACACCTTCAGACTCTCCTTTGGTGAACCATCAGCTTCAGGTAGAGGTTGCTCTTCTGATGATTGATCTGAAAAATTGACTCTGCAGCTTGGGAAGATAGATTGATCAGGCTGATTAAACTGATCAGCTTGCTTCTGCAACTCATCACTATTCTCACTCCAAGTCCTCAATTCATCAAAGAGTACATCTCTACTTCTGATGATTTGTCCAGACTTAGGATTGTACAGAAGATATCCTTTCAGTCCCTCTTCATATCCTATAAAAAACATTCTCTCAGCCTTCTTTGTGAACTTCCTCCTCTGCTCCTTGGGGATATGAACATAGGCAGGACATCCAAAAACTTTCAAAGCTGAAAGATTAGGTGTCTTACCACTCCATCATTCTTAAGGAGTTCTTTGTTGCAATGTTGTGGTACCACTGATATTTCTAAGAAAATTTGCAGTGCTAATTGCAGCACCCCAAAACTTTCTCTCTAGCTTGGCATGTTGGAGCATTGCCAATGCTTTGTCCACCAATGTCCTATTCAACCTTTCTGCAACTCCAATCTGTGCAGGACTGTCTCTGGCAATACAGTCAAGGAGGATTCCTTTTTTCAAGGAATCCTCCTTGAAAAGAGAGGAATTCCTCATTCCTGTACTCTCTGCCTCCATCTGTTCTCAATCGCTTGACTTTCCTCCCAGTTTGCAACTCAGCCATGGCTACAAACTTCTGGAATTTTTGCAGCACTTCATCCTTGCTTTTCATGAGATAGATAAAGCTTTTTCTACTATAATCATCCACAAAGGAAACATAGTAGGCTGCTCCACTCAATGACTTCTCATTCATGGATCCCCATACATCAGAATGTACGACATCTAGAAGACCAGAAGCTCTAGATGAAGATTTCTTGGGGATAGGAGCGTTGTGTGCCTTACCTTCTGCACACCCAATGCAAAATTTGAGTTTTCCTTTGGGATCTAGTTTCAACCCTCCACTACCTTCTCTAGAGCATATAAGTTTTTTGCTGACAGTTTTTTGTGCACTAACCTCAAATGCAAGAGATGGATATCATTTCTATTTTCTGCTACCAACGCAGAATCAAAACAATCAGCTTCCATCAACTTGAACAGTTTCCCTCCTTTCTTCAAACAATACCCTCCTTTAGCAGTACCATACCCAAGGATCAACCCTCCTTTCTTCAAAGTACATTGATTTCTGTTGCTTTCAAACAGAACATCCATGAGGGCAATAGGAACTTTGCCAGTTCCTAACACTGGATTCAGAACCCAAGGTCCACAACAAACACTCTTGGGAGTCTGCAGAGGTTGAAGAGTTTAGAACAGCTCCTTCTGATAACAGATATGAGAGGTGGCTCTTGAGTCCAAGAACCATCCAGAACAGTTTGAGGACAACTGTGATTCTGCCAACATTCCACAATCCGACTCTTCTACTGAGTACCCCTCCTCATTGCTGACTATCTCATGGCACTCATTTGAGTTGTAAGCTGAACTCCCAAATGTTCAACCTTTTACTGGTTGAGGTCTCTTGCCTACCTTCTTTAGCTCTTGTTCTCTCCTTTCTCCTCTCTTGGGACATATAGGTGCAATATGACCTTTCTCATGACAGAAATAACAAGTCATCTCATCAACACTACTAACTACTTTACCAGATTTACTCACTCTGGCTTGCTCTGGTTTGCTCACTCTTCCATTTGGCACTCTTCTTGAATGAGAAGAAGCACTGAACAGAGCAGCATCTCCTTGCTAATTTAATTTCAGCCCTTTGTCCTCTCTGTGTCTGCTAAACACCAGCAATTTATGTATCACATAATCCCATGTGATAGTTTCAACAGGTAAAACTTGCAGAGCTACTAGGACAGAGTCATAGCTTGAAGGAAGACTATCTAAGAGATGATTGATCTCGTACTTCTCTATAAGTACAACCCCATCCTCCTTAATACTCTTGAAGAGTTGCTGCAGTTTTGAAGAGTTGCTGCAGTTGCTGCAGTTTTTGCTGCAGAAGAGTTGCTGCAGTTTGACATATAATAGGTGAAATCTTCACCATCCGGAATCTCAAGTTCTTTATTGCAGACCAGACTCAATAGGAGCTCTCCAGCTTCTCAACAATGTAATAACTCTCGATTCACAATTTCTCTATCTCTTTGACTCTCCTATCAACCCTAGTGGTGATTGTGGGCCCATAACTTGGTGAGCACCTTTGTTCCTGCTCTTTGAAGTAGATGGTCTATCCTCAATCATTCTGACTTGTGATGTATCAAATATTCTAACACTCAACTTTCCTAGTCTCACTAGAGTAGACACTCATGATTGCACACAGAAAAACTCAACTCCCTCTCTCTTAGCCTTCAAAGATAGTATAGCCAATTCACTCATGCAACACAAATAACCTCCATTATTGAGATATCACCGAACATTCCCGAGATAATGTTAAGCAGCTCAGGGTTTCACGAATTGAAGAGGGGTGTTAGAAATCAATCTAATAGAAAAACTACTGACTGGGATTATATAGATAGAAGTGTGTATTCACTCATGCAACACAAATAACCTCCATTATTGAGATATCGCAGAACATTCCCGAGATAACGTTAAGCAGCTCAGGGCTTCACGAATTGCAGAGGGGTGTTAAAAATCAATCCAATAGAAAAACTACTGACTGGGATTATATAGATAGAAGTGTGTACTGAAAAGTGTGTTGAAGGGTGTGCTACCATAGAATTCATGGAAAGCATGTGAACAGTAAATCGCACATGAACAATAGCAACATGAATAGTAACTAACTTGTCTCATTCTAACCAAGAAGTCACTAAACTAGAGATTATTCAATTTAACAACTTGTAATCATCCGTACATCTGGAGATTTTATATATCGGACATCGGATGCATCCATGTTCCACTCTGCTCCTTGTGAAATGATCGGAAAGCATCGCAAGCAAGGACAGACTCAGTTGGCAGACCCCGGGATTCATGCACTTTGTCTTCGAGCTAATGGGCACTTTCCTTGGACCGAAAAAGCTCCTGCTGCTGTTTCTTCGTTATCACAGTTTGAGAGGAAAAACGCGATACCCATGTCTGGATTGTATATTTGGACATAGTTACAATGGTCTCACCTGAACTATGTTTTTCCAGGCACTACTAATTATCACTGGCGGAGACCTCGAAGATGGTCCTGTGCTAACTCTTCCCTCCAGTATCATCGGAGATGTGGCTGCACGTGAAGTGAGAACCTTTTTCTTCAATTTGAAGGACAAGAGTTCATCAGCTGTCACAACAAACCTGGAGGCAGTTGCTTGTACTCTTAATGGCTCCTACGAGGAGATTGATCGTAATGAGATGCTTGCAGATCCCATATCGGTTCTACATAGCTTTTACAGCTATGTAGCAAAACTTCGCTTCCTTCTCAATAAGAAAGAAGTGTTTTGGGTCCAAAGTTATCAAGGGGTCACGCTGCGCACAAATGTTACGACAGTTTCTTATCCAGGTACCGATTTGGCGCTAATGCTGTCAACTGAGCTTCCTTTTTTAGGAGGGCGGGCCAATTTTCATAGCAAGCATGTTTGTTGCAGCTGATATGCAGTTTTGTTTGTCGTGCAGTATTCGATGGCGACTTCTTTGTTGGAGTAGTTGCACTAAACCTCCTGAAAGAACCAATCGAAAATACATGGGGTATCGGCGTCATTGACAGGTTCACACAAGTATCCAGTAACATACAAAATCGTGGCGAGCCCCTCAACTGTAGCATCAGTCTGGTATGTACATGTCCTCTGCATCCGCCACAGTCCTATCACATCTATTGCTCCCTTCAAATTCCCGGTTCTCTTCATAAGTTTCGGGTGCAAATCGCTGGAAATATGTTAACATTCAGCTGATACGGAAGCTAAATATGTCCGGAAGGAACTTCCTCGTTTCATCGTAAACGCATATGGACTTATACTCCAAAAAAAAATTTCTTTTCTTTTTCTTTTCTTTCCAATTGCGCCATTCTGAACCGAGTCAACACCCTACACCCTCCAAGAACTCATGATAACAGTCAGGGGTGGGACTATGGACATGTACACTTTAGAGTGAACAATACACTTACGGTGCATATTCTACATTGAACACTAAGGAGAGTATTTCGATTTCTGTCCGGAGAGTATTGCAAAAAGCTTCTAGAAATATATTTTTGAAAACTCATACGAGACATAAAATCTGAGCTCACATTCAAGTTCCGAAGACCGACTTTATCAGTGCCATGCAAGTTCTGACCATGTCAGGGCGGCGGTTGCACCTTTTGTGTTTATGTAGGGCCCATATGTCGGTGCTACGGTCTGCTCAGACTACAATGCTTCTGCTGGAGAATTCGGACTATGCTCTGTTGACGAGCAAAATAGCAAGGAGCACGACGAGTACGAGAAGCGGACTTGCTGCGATATATGTCATATTGCGAACACATCATTCTTCAATAAACCTTCCAACAAAGCAGCAATCCTTGGAAGTGTCGCTTGCGCATTCCTTTTATTTCTGTTCGGACTATACCTGAGGAAGGTGAGGATCTGCAGACGATCCAACAACTGCACCAAGGAGATTCCGTCATCAATCACAATCATTCCTTCACTAGAAGGCCCTTCAGCACCGGTGGTGATCACTAGTGGAAGGATGTCCACAAGTGAGACCTCTGAAAGGCGCCTTTTAGCCATCCATAGCCAGAAAACACGACAAACCTCCTTCAAAAGTTCCACGGTTTCTAAAAGCAACTCTGCACGAGTAATTCCACCGCCCTTATCAGTGAGTCCCCATCCTCCAGGGCGGGGAGAAGGCAAAGGAACGGATCCAGAAGCTCCAAAGTGGTATGATCTTGGGTTGTAGATGATGAAACAGTCCATTTTACAGTGAGAAACTTGCATTATATGTATCAAATGTATCAGCTTCCATTGCTTAACATTCTTCTCATTGTCGGTTGGTCTTTAGACCCCGTCAGATAAGGACCTTCTAGCTTGTAGATATGTTGAGCAGTAAAAATCCGTGAAATTACATGTTTTGAGCAAGATTAGAGTTGGTAAACAATTTGCAGGCTGTGCGGTACCCCGACTCGTAATGTAGGAACATGTAATCTACGTTCTGTTTTAAAGCTCTTCGCGTGCATACTTGGAGGTAATAACAACTGTACTCCATGAGTAAGACTTTGTGCTGTGATGAAGCCCCCCCTGAGGTTTAGTAGCTTGAATACGAATGTCGTCTCTGTTTCTTGAGGGCATAGAAATGTGACCGAGTGAGAGTAGCACTCGGTCATTGAAACTAAAATCAGAAAAATTTGACCCCTCGAATTCCTTTATTCTTTCTTCTACTTATACAACTATGTTACATCTGTTCCTAAACGTAAGCTACGAAGGTTGTGTTCTTAACACTCTGAACTCGGAGTCCCCATTGTCCATTCTACTTATGCCTCCTAGTTATACGGACTCACTCTAGATTTGAACTCATGGCCTCCCCTGGCCAGGTCCATGTGCACGTTGCATTTCTAGTTTTTTGACGTGATGACATGATGTTTTATGTCATTTCTCTGTATTTTGGACTATTCTGTAATATTGAAGAGGGATGAAGAATCAAGTTATTGGGCAGTTCGTCATCAATGTCCAGATTCCCCTGGAAGTTGCTCTTTTCAAATTGTTAACTAACAACTTTAGCATATGTGTTTCTACGTGTTTCTCGCGACAACCCTTATATACGGTGGATCGTCGGTCGATAGATCTTGATAATCTGATCCGATGTGTTCCATCATTGCCCTAATACGCCAGACATTCCGATACTGTGCGGTATCAATTGTACTTGTAATATAGATCTTCTCCCGGACTCCCTCCTCCTTCGTTTTAGGAGTGGGTTTTTGTGAAGATGTGTAAATAAGAGGTAGACAAATTTTATGGGTCTGTGGGATGTCTTCCAACCAAGAATCGTATGTGATATATATATCAACGGTTAAGTAGAGATCTTCCAGTTTGCTTCTTTATTTTATTTTATTTCTTTCTTTCTTTCTTTCTTTATTTATATTGCGGTATCAATTGTACTTGTAATATAGATCTTCTCCCGGACCCCCTCCTCCTTCGTTTTAGTAGTAGTTTTTGTGAAGATGTATAAATAAGAGGCAGACAAATTTTATGGGTCTGTGGGATGTCTTCCAACAAAGAATGGTATGTGATATATATATATATATATAAAAGAGAATGGGTAAAAACGGAAGGTTGAGTCCTTTCTTCACCATAAATCTAACAAATAAAATCGTGACTAAAGAAACTTAGCCGCCACCAATACTAATCACTAAAATCATTAGCTTCTGACATTATATCAACACTATGTTTCTCTAACTTTAATATCTTTGATGCCTAGATGAAATCTAATGTATCAGCAAAGAGTTGGTGAGCGTATCAGCGACTTACTGATCCATATGAATATACCGTAGATCTATTTCTCTAGCCAATACTTACTCTTTTATAAAAGTGATAGTAGACCTCAATATGTATGTTTAGTCCTGGCATGAATATTGGATTACTAGACAGTTTAATACTACTAATGTTATCAGCATATCAGTATATACTGATGTTATTGATCATAAACTTATATCCCAGATCTTGTGAACAAGATCTGACGCCAAGTTAATTCCTATGTACCATTGGTGGCATCCCTATATTTTACTTTCATTGATGATAAGGCAAGAGTTGATTAATTCTTTGATAACCAACTAAATGCACACTATCTAAGGTTGAAGAGATAACTTGACTTTGATCTCCTATATTGATCATTTCTATCATAATTTCCAGCAATGAAACTTGTATAACAGGCAATATAGCAATTGAAAAGTGAAACCAAGACCAAACAGAATGGTAAATTTCATATAATATAAAATCCTCCAAGCCATATCAAAATATGGCTTCCATGGTGATTTCACAAATTGATTGACTGGTCTAAAAGTGTCCGCTTAGATCTGATTTAGTAAGGTAAGAATCAAATAAATGCTACTTCCTGTATGTATTTATTTATTCTATTTTATTTTTTATTTTTTATTTTTTTTTATTTTTTTATTTTTATTTTTTTATTTTTTATTTTTTTATTTTTTATTTTTTTTTATTTTTTGTTTTTTATTTTTTATTTTTTATTTTTATTTTTATTTTTATTTTTATTTTTTATTTATTTTTTATTTATTCACTAATACACTAACCGATTATTTTTTTCAGCTAACAGCTCATCATCCTCGGTATTTCATTTACCAGAAGTCAAGGAAAGAATAGAAATATGCTTACACGCCATTTATACCAAAATTCTTAATATGTTGAAAGAATATTGAAGTTGTAATAAATAAGGGCTATTGGTGTCTTTGATAAACTTAATATGAAGAAGTATTTGAGTTCTTCCAAGTCCTTCAGGTTGAACTCTTCCTTCACCCAATTTTTCACTCGCCAAATCAGATCTTGATAACCATAGGTGATGATCAGGTCATCAATATAGATGATCAACAAACTATCTTGTTATCAAATATTAGCTAATAAAATAAAGAAAGTTATGGAGTTTGAATTTGCACCACTTTATCAACAACAAACATGAAAATGGGTTGATTTACCTTCCATAAAAAGGCAGGCAATTTTTTATGTAGATTTCAATATAAAAAGAAATTTGGATTTTTTGGTGAGTTGATACAGGGTAAGGCTTGCGTGATGCATTGCCTCTAACATGAGAAAAAAACCCAGATTTACTTGAGGTGACTTGCGTGATGTATTGCCTCCTTAACTAAATCTGGGTTTTTGTTCTCATGTTAGAGGTAGCGTAAGCAAAAGAATGTGTTAATCTTTACAGAGAATGATGAATATATGCAAGCCCTTACAGATCCGTTCAGGCTGTAAGAAATGTAAATTGAAACGATTATTCAGAAATTGCTTAGACTGGAAAGTGAACTGCTGCACTTCCTATGGAAGTATTGGGACCTTGATTTTCTTGTTTCTGGATAACCTGTATGGTCAGCATCTATGTATACTACAAGTGTTGGAGTTGGTTGATCCATTCGTTGATATTCCAGCCCATAGGTCTTAGTTCCTTTCAGATATATGAGATTCATTTTGTTTGCGTCATGTGTGACACTTTAGGATGTGACATGTATTGAGCAACTGGCTCACAACATGAGCTTTATCTGGTCTAGAATTTGTAGCATATATCAAGGAGCCAACCATCTTTTGAGAGAAATAGAGATCATTTTTTTCTTCCCACTCTACCGTTCTCCAGCATTCTGGGTGGGTTGGTTGCAGTTTTACTGTTTCCTATTCCAAACCTGTGAAGTAGTGCAGTAATGTATCTTTCGTGAATGAGACATTTCATCCTCCCTTAGTGCTTGATCTCTAATCCAAGGCAGTAGTCAAGGTGGCCAAGATCTTTCATTCGAAACTCAGTACATAAGCCCTGATTGAGCCTCTGAATTCCAATTCTATCATCTCCCCATCATCAACATAAAGATTAAGTTTTACGAGTCCAGTCTTGGAAGCCTTGTAATATAGATTTGTATTTTCTTGGCTATGATCAAATCCTAACCTCTCTTGCAATACAAAGTCAAATTGCTCATTCCACATCCTGTTAGCTTGCATTAGACCATAGATGCTTTGTTGAATCTGCAAGATAGATGCTCAGAGCCAATGACGACAAATCCTTGAGGCTATGTTAGATAGACTTCTTCTGGGTGTTTTCCATTAGAAAATGCATTGTGCACATGCCTTTGCATTTATATAATGCACCACAGCTAATTGATGATGAGACAATCGTTGTAGTTTTGGTAACTGATTCGAAGGTTTCGGTATAGTCAAGTCCTACGCGTTGCTTGTAGCCTTTCGCTACTAACCTTGCCTCCTGTCTCACTAGGTTTCGATTTGCCTTTGTAAACACATTTGGTGAGTATTGCCTTTCTGTTGGATGGCAACAGCATTAACTCCCATGTTTTGTTGGCATTAACGTTTTGTACTCTTCTTCCATGGTTTGTTGCGATGGAAGAAGAGCCATTTAGGATCAGCTGCTGCTCTTTATAGGATTGTGGCTTTTCAATAAATACATTCACTGTTATACATTCACTGTATGTTACATAAATCAGTAGAAGGAAGAGCTGCTGTAAACATGCAGTAGTCCTCCCTTAGGTGAAGAGGAGGTTGGCAAAGACGTGATGAACGTGCAAGTGGTTTTGGTGCAGGTGATGTAGGACACGTTTGCTCTGGAGAATGTGGTGAAAGCAAATCTGGATGAGTTTCTGGTTAGTGAGTAATTGATAAAAAAGACTATTATCCTCCCAGTCTAAGGCTCCCGGACGCATCGACTCCTCAAGGTCTGTTGTAATATAAAGAATAGACTCATCGAATTGTGTGTCTCTATCGAGAATCACCTTCAGAGTTTCTGGGTACAATAGTTTATATGCCTTATCAAAGTCCCTGTGTCTAAGTAAGATGCACTTCTGGCCCTATCAAGTTTACATTTGGGCACATGAACGGAAGCTTTGCAGCCAAAGGTACGCGGATGTCTCATGTAAGGTTTCTTGCATGTGTAGAGCATTGATAGCGTAATAACACTGATAAAGTTTACAGATCCGTTTACTGTTTGCAATGTAAATTGAAATGAATATTCAAAAGTTAAGCTATTTTCTAAAATAGTTCAAATATGCCTATCTGCGCACCTCAACGGCAACGCTCCACTTCTGATAATACAGCGCATGGCTGTTTATTATCCTAACATCTTCTACATCCGCAGTGGCTGCTCTAGAGCTTTCTTCTCGCCAGGTTTGAGAATTGATGCGGTATAATCCTTCCTTGGATGTTTGAGATGTGGGGCATTGGACCATCTAGTATGTTCAGGAAAGCCCGTTGAGCTGGCACCGGTTTAAGCCAGGTGTTGCTCATACTCGACGAAGAGAAGATTTACTATGATGTTACACAAGCTCCTTCTACTGAATCTTGGGAGGACGTAGCTGGCACGAATCGGACCTAACTTAGCCGACGATGAGCAATATCGCTTCGCATTCCTAGTTGATTAGAAAGTCTAGTTACTCCGACTAAACGGTTCGACCAGCTCCTAATGCACCAGTGAAACGATGACTTTTGTTTCCTATTGGTTTGTTTGCCTCACACGTTCTAATCACTGAGTGTCCTTAATACTGGAAAGACCATTCGAATCTTTAGAGAGCCAGTTGCCCTTTTAAATTCGCCATCTTTTGTGCCATTGCCACGAAATTCATTTGTCAGTCGATACTGGGGAACATGAAGATTCAAGAAAGCGCAACACGCCTGTATCAGGAGATAATAATCAATCCATGCGAACCGAAAGGGCACAAAAACACATCATTCCATTGATGTCCGAAAACTAACACTGATCTTACCACAGAAGAGTTGTACAGTTCGCCAGCAATTGCAACGACAAGATTTTGGCTGATAACTCGAAAATTAACAGGCTCCAGCTCTGCTCTCCTGCAACCCTTTATTGCAATGCTGAAAGGGGTGTTCTGTGGGCTGAAACTCGCGTTTTCGCATGCGGCCCAGCAGCTCCAATGTCTATCGGTCTCACCCGTTGCAAACACAATCGTTAACATGATGGCAGTATAGGTTGCCATAGGCAATTAGAGTCTCGTTGAGAAAAAAGGCAGCATGTGCACATCCATCCTTGCCAGACCATTCACAACAATGTGGATGCTGCAGCAGTATTGGAAATCTCTATGTATATTCGATAACTTCTATGCATGTGTGTAAGGTCGAAACTTTTCTGATATCAAGTAGCTTTCAACTCAAAGACAGTCGACTCCAAACTTATTTTAGTCTGATGGAATTAAAGCTCCCAGTCCCTAATTATTGCCAACAGCAATTATAGCAGCTGGAGCGTGAACCTCATGTCGCAGCCTGATGTCATCCGACTCAACCATATGAATCTGAAGTCCGTGGCCATCATTGGCATTCATTCGTACATCGATGTCTGATGTAAGCTTCTGTAGATTTTGCTAAAGTGGAGACTGGAGTATGTATGCACTTCGATTAAGGTTCGTGCATGTCAAAAGATGTTCCACTTTGATGTTTTTGCGCACATCGATACTCAGAAAACTGTACTCTGAAGAGTCCCGCGGAAAGAAAAAGGAATTGCACAGCCGATCAGGCCGCTCAGGACAGGGCAGACGGCAAAAGAAACCCCACAGGGACCGACTGTAAAGGCCGGAAGACCAGGACCAAGATCATCTGCATTCAATTCCATGGGTTTCTCTGGTGAGCTGAAAGATCCAAGGAGGCTCATGAACAATTTTCCGAGAATTTTCCCTATCAGTAATTTTAGTTTCTTATTACTTCCATAAGCACCATCAAAAACTAACTTGACATCTTTACAGCCCACGTCTTCTGTCACTCTTAGATCTCTCAACAGAACGTGCCACTGCATTTGTAGTTAGTCAAGTGCATGAATTCGGGATTACTTTTCCTTCGCATAAACAAATCAATAAGGAGATGCTTGTCGTTTTTTTACTTCCAGATTGCTCACGCAGATGTATGCGAGGTTAATAGCAAGATATTGCTAGACAAAATTTATCTCCTTTTCCTTAACACTGTAACAGTTCAAGACTGCAAGAGTAGCCATCATGGATCTTCTCTTCTTTTAAGAAGGATTGCTGTTGTGAAAGTAGATTTGTACGGATATTATCGCGAGTAAGAGTAACATTACACAGGATCTCCTCGCGATATGCCTTGTCAAGGGTATATTATACTATATGGTGTATTACATGATCTCGTATATTATATCGAAAGCTCTCAACCATGAGAACCAAGACTTGTAAGAATTGTATAGTGAAATCTCAGCAACATTTCAGACATTGTGCAATTTCGACGTGCTCTCGGACTGATTGTAAACTTTTTGCTTTCTCCACATGCTCATGGATAAAGCTGTGTATGATCTATCTGCGAGTGCGCTTTCATTGAGTTAAGATGAGTAACTTATCCAATGAGGACTCTTGACTTTCAGACAGCACCTCAGGTCGTGATATTCGAGCTACAGTACCTTGAAACTGCAAAATACTGGAGTGTGTGCGCGTGAGTTCATGAAGTAAGTAACATGCGTTCTCCTTTCATGAATTACGCAACTGTGTCTCAAGCTCAAGTACCACATTAAGGTTGAGGCTCCTAAATTAGTTGCACAGAAGTGGAGATCTGAATTGCAGATCTGCTCTCAGTTGAGAGCTACAAAGATCTTTAGACTTCATCATGAGCAACTCTTCTGGAGTCCGAGGTTTCCGTTCTTCTTGACAAATACCAACAGCCTTACTGGTAGTCGTCGCAGTACAAGTGATAGTCCCTGTTCTCTCTAATGAATTTTACAACGATCAGTGTCCGACCGCTTTCTTCCATTTTGGAGACTCGCTCTCCGAGACCGGAGGTGGATTGAACACGTTTCCTTTCTCTCAAGATACACTCCTTGCCGGTTTCAGAAACCGGCAAAACGTTTCTCCAATGGACGCGTCGTAACCGACTTTTTACTGTGAGTAGAAATTTACCTAGCTTGTTCGCGAGGCTGAAAGATAAGGACCTGGCTGAAATCTACTAGCCGTTAAGCAAATATTGCAAATGTATCGCTGTTTGTAGATAACCATTCTGGAAGGTTTGACTCTAAGAACTGACTAAATAGCACAGTTAACCTCGAGAAAACAATTTCCAGATGTTGTTCTTGGTGGTCTCTCGTTCTCTGTACTATTTGCTTGCTTCAAGTTTTAAACTATGGCTGGAGAAGTGTGCCACCGCTGTTCGCGGTAGAATTCACTTTTCGTGTCGGTGGTATTCATTAGCTTGGGGATACTATCAATGACGTGACCTTGTATCACAACAGAGTTAGCCATTCCACATGCTACATAATGGATCAGCAACCCGTTAACCGACAGCCTTTGAGTTGTTCTCAAAAAAGTTCATTGAGCTGTTACATCGTCTCGCTGAAACGGTGACTTACGGTGACTCGGCATTGCTTACACCTCTGGCGTTTGAAAAACTTTTCTTGCAACCAGACCTATAGTCTGGTGGATTTGATTACCAGTACGGAGCAAACTTCGCATTTTTTTCGGCCCCTTCTTCAAACGATACTTCAAGTATAGTCCTATCTTCTATGTATAAAAGGCGACCACGTAGGAAAAATGAAGGATGGGAAGACCCCATCAAGCCGTACAAGGGAGAGACAAAAAAGGTCCTATCTTCTTATCCTATCTTCTTATCAAGTGGTCAATTTGGTTGGTCAATTTATCAGATTCAAGAGTAGTGCCCAAGATCAGAAGCAACGACTCGGTGAGAATCGTTTTAACCATTGTCAGTTCGTGTCACAAGTAGAGATTAAGATCCGTACGGACGGGAATTAAGCTGCTTCAGATCTCCTCATACCTAGGGATATATTGCATAAAACATCACATCTCTTGACCTTCCACTCCTCTTACATCGCCGGCTGATAACCCGTTGGGCTTTCCCATTTTGTAGCTTGTGCCCGAACAAACTCTCTCCTGCTGTCAAGTAGTGCTACGGTAATGCTCTGTACACCTTTGAAATAGGGAATGGAGTTCACTTCACAGAAGCGTTTTACAGGCTCATCGCTAAGTGGGCCCTCAATGGAAAATTCACGGATGTGCCCTTCAATTACACCCGAGAGTGCAAATTAGATTTCAAGAATTTCGGCTAAACTACCTACAATGAGGTGTACCCAAGGGCATGCAGGGTCACTTTCACCTGATCAGATGCTTGAATCGTAGATGATGCTTAGAATTGTTTATGCGCGGACGAGTAGTTTTCGACTTCAGTTCGTAGAAATAAGATACGAAATATTCGTTGTAGTTAAGATGTCCTCAATTGGACTTAGTACATGAGAAATGCTCCCGTGTGCCCTTGTCATGTGCTTTGCCTTCATTTACCTACATCTTCTCCGTTCATCAAACAGAGTTGATCTGGTCCTGAAATCTGATGCTGTCAAGCGGTACTCGTAGTTTACATCCCTTCTGCAGAATCTTTTGCCACCGACTTGTCCTTGGAATCCCCTGAAACAGTACGTTTTGTCATTCAGAGTATCAAAAATTATCATTAGGATATCGTGTCCCTACATGAACTCCACACTTTCTAATTTTGGGACTCTAGAAGTGTTCTTTTTCCTTCTCAGTAGACCCACCCCGACGTTAGGTTAGAACAAGGGTCTCCAAACAGGAATGATTCCTTACTAAACTTCAAGTATTCTTTCAAGGTGTGCTGAGGGCTAACTTCAGGACCTCATTACTTTCGAGAATTGTTTCATTCCCTCCTCGGGTGTCTTTATGCTTCCCAGCTTAGTAATTGACTCACGCGTACATAAACTTATGTAGTAGGACGTTAGCAGGTGTCTTTGAAACAGCCAGCCTTAGTTATTTGATTCAAGAGAAAATAAAGTCATGTAGTCCAAAGGTTAAACGTAAGATGCAAGAGAGGTGTATAAAATTTAGAAAGACTCCAATGGTAGACTGGTTTGATATTTCAGGACCTTCAGCCCAAATTGGTTTGATTGCACATGTTATGATAACTGACATTTGACAGACGGAAAATCTCAGGACGAGCTCGAGGAGTTCGTCAAGCTAATTCCACAATGCTATTCAGACAAGCAATAAACTCTGCCCTTCAATGTGTAGACAACTTAAGTGTAAGCTACGGTAATCTTTGCCCTTGAGTTGAAGGGAAAGAATGGAGAATAGGTTCACACAAATACAAGAATTATTCGCCCTGTCACATGCACCGACCCTCAGACGTGCTTGACCCGTTATTGCCCGGGTTCAAGTCAAGACAGACATAGCACTAAAGTGGAGGTTCCCTGCTGTTATCTGTCTGACTACATGTCTTGCAATCGAACCTAGAAAAGTGAAGTGAACTGATAGCTACTCGAGTGAACGCCTACCAAGATTCTAGCCCCGGCATCTGATACTTGAATCAAGCGTCAATGCTGGTCTTCAACCGCTATTCAGATCTGTCCGTCCCTTAGCTTCCGCAGAAGGCATGGACAGGGCGAGTGGGTGGGGGGCTGCAGTCCAGATAAACCATGTTAGATCCTACTGTGATTAAAGAAAACTACTGATAAATTGATCCTAAACTTCAATCCTTATGATCATTAATTCATTGAGCAACAAGCAATCTCAATGCCTTTTCATTGAAGAGATACAGTGCTGTAGTACACACCTCAAGTCCCGCAATGTAAAGAGGCGACGAACATTCAGATGGAGCATCTATTTTTGCTCCTATCATGAGTATGTCACCATCCTTAAATGATCGTTGCCTTCTATGAATTCCAATAGTCAAATGATGCCACTGGAATTGGCTCCGGATTTCTCTGTCTCTCTTCAATAAACCTTACGGCACTCCTCAGCATATCTCTTGCCATTTCGTCTGGCTTGCAGCCAGATGCAACCATCTCATCGAATAGTTCGGGGACCTGCAGTACAAAAATTCGGAGCAGCGTGTAAGTTCAGAACACTATCACAGACGGGTGAAACAGTCTGAGGAGAATAGGATCCAATCAAGAAAGTAGCCAGTACGGGAGAAGACACCATAACCACATTACCTTTTCAAACCTCCGACCCTTTATAAGAGCCTTCATCAAGGTGGTGTATGTTACGACATCTGGGCTGATTTCCTGTGGACACCCAGTCCAGTAGTCAGGTTCTAGTACATGACTTGAGAAGTCAAGTGAGAGAAAGCCTGCTGTACTGGTAGAGTGAAGATGTAAAGTCAGAGCTATGGGCGGAGTTCTTCGACCCTAATGAGTTGTGGTGCAACTTACCACTTCTCTCATGTAATCAAACACAGCAAACGCCTCCAGATACTTGCCAGCCACACTGAAAGCATTAATCAACAGATTAAGCATTGTCAAGTTGGGCTCAATCCCGCCCTTCTCCATTTCTCGGAAGACATTAACTGCTTGCTCGCACATCCCCTGCAAAAATAAAATTCTTGCTAATGAAAGATTGCCAAATTCTACCGCTTCCATGCCAAAGATCCAATTAGTCAATAGTTCGCAACGTTGAAAACCGAGAAAATCCCTCAAAATGCCCATGATCATAACCTATAAAAACATGAAAACCATTCTCTAAGACTAACCAAGGTGAAAGGACTCTGAGAAAAATGAGAACAGAAGATAAAGAGGTGGTGAAAGTCATCTGCTGACGAGCAGGTTCAGATTTCGAACCTGCTGGGCGTACGCATTGGCCAATGCACAAAAGACAGCAGAATTCGGCTTCACACCTCCAGCCTCCATGCTCTCGAAGCAATCCACCGCTTCTTGAAAACGTCCAGACCGGCCGTAAAGATCCACTAAAGTTGTATAAGTGACCTCATTCCTTACGATGCCCATCTTTTTCATTTCATCAAGAAAAGATTCTACCGTGTCCCATTCCCCAACGGCGCCAAGATGGTTGATGATGATATTAAAGGTGTGAGCAGTTGGAGCGTGACCGTCTTCCTGCATCTTCCTGTATAGTTCTAAAACTTGGCTGTAACGATTGGCCTTGCAACACGCTTCGATCAAAGAGTTCCAAGTGACCACGTCACGAGGGACTTGCTCTGCCTTCATTTTCTCAAACACCCTAAGAGCTGCCTCTAGCTGTCCATTTTTACCATAAGTATCAATCATAATATTGTAGACGTGCTTGTTTGGTGGAATCCCGGCATTCTGCATCTCTCTCAACATCTTAATGGATAATTCCCACTGACCGGTATCTCTGAACATGGACATCAACCGACTGTAAATGAAAGCATTCGGCTTTACTCCAGCTTCTTTCATCGAGTCGAATACAGCTAAAGCTTGTTCAAGCCGCCCTGCTCGGGCGTAGGCATCAATCAAAAGACCATAGCTGCGTTCATTTAGATTCAAACCATTGTGAAGGATTGCTTCAACAACCTGCTCTGCCTGTATCATAAGCCCTTTCCTAGTGAAAGCAGTGAGCAAGGCATTGTAAGCCCTCGTATTGGGAATGAATCCGGAGATTTTCATTTCCTCGAAAATGGCTTCTGCCTCTGTTGTCCTGCCACACTGCCCCAGAACTTGAATTAACGCCATGAAAGACTTCATTTCGGCTTCGAATCCACCAGCCTGTAACCTCTCCATGAAAAAGAAGGCACGGTCTACATCGCATCCAATGGAACAGGCCACAATCAAATCATTGTACAGTTTGCCATCAACTTCCAGCTTCTCGCTCTGCATTTGCTGATAGATTCGAAGAATGACGTCCAGCTCCAGCTTTGCTTTTGTGCAACCCTGTATTACAACGCTGTAAGTAACATTGTCCGGCTGCAAACCGTACTCCCGCATGCGGTACAGTAATTCCAAAGCCTTCTGAGCCTCACCGTTGCGAGCACAAGCTTCAATAAGAGCATTACAGGTCGCCATAGGCAGCCAATTGCCATCCTTCTTCAGAGGCTCTACAAGCATGAAAGCGTCATACACCCGTCCCTCTTTGCTCAAACCATTCACAACGATGGAGAAAGCAATATCATAACTCTCAAGAAACCCCTGCTGCTCATGCAACCATTGCAGAAGCAGAGCAGCAACGTCAATTTTCTTAGTCTCACACAAACGCTTCAAAACAAACCTCCACTGCCAATCCGGGATACTCCGCAGAGATCCTGCAGCCTTCGACTCTATCACACCAGTATCCTCCAGCTGTTTAACTAGCGGCGCAACATTAATCCACGCTTGCCCGCCTTCTTTCTCTGTAGCATTATCCAAAGGCCGAATCCATTTCTTCACATAAAATTTCCTGTTCTGTTCTCCTACTGTTAGACTGACACTGCCATTCCTATCCCCTGGTGGCCCTGCTGCCGGTGATGCTGTGACGTAAGCTGCGCGCGGAATTACGGATTTCAAATCGAATGAAACTGCTCGGACGCATCCTGCACACAAATTCAGGGCTCGTGTCGCCATGGCGCAATTCGTCGTTCACATGCACAACGTTCTAGATTCATTGTCGAGATCTCTCTTCCCCATGCACTCACAGAAGGACTCTGTTCTTCCCTTAGGGTTTTCGGTCGAGGCTGACCTGGAGTACGTTACCACAAGTTTTATGATAGGGAGCCTCGTGGCAAGGCCTGGCGCTTCACTTGTAAAGATAACGTCGCGTCTCGACGTGGTCACTAAAAAATTTTGAAAGTCCAGTAGTGGAAGTTAGGCTAAACACGTCAAGCATTTGAGCTTTCCGAAAGTGGTAAAGATCCTCACTTTAGTAGATTTTAGTTCAAAGAAGGCCACGAGATTGAAAGCCATATTTAAATTTATCTTTATTTCAGGGATGGTTTGTGAGCACTTTAGAGATGACTTTCGTATTGTTTTCAAGTATATGATTTTTTTAGTGATTTTATCAAGTTGTTTCAAATGATAATAGCAATAGCGAAAGGAGATATTCCTATGTTTGTTAATCTGATGTAAAGTGCTAGTCTACTTCTCGCGATGGAGTAGGACACGATAACATTAGATAGATTTTTATTGGAAAGATCTTTTTGAGTTTGGTTAATCGTACCATTGTCCTTTAGCACCGTTTTCACTTTCTATAGCACCTCAATCTACATTAGTTTAGAGTAGTTATACTTGGAGGATGTGAGGCTATATGTCTAGGCATTAGAGCACTCCTAGATATCCATCCGGAGTGTGTCATCCTACATGTGGATGTTGAGAATGATTTTAATAGCGTCTCACATGCATCCATCTCTAGAGAGTTTAGGGAGGTTGGTGGATCCTTGGCAAGTCTTATTCCTTTTCTGCAGTCTTTTTATGGCTCTCTTGCTTCCCTTTACTACTAGCACGGTTTTTCACAAGAGGGAGTCACCATCTTGGATTCAATTGTTGGTACATGTCAAGGAGATCCTTTAGGGGGACCCTTATTTGCCATGGTTCACTTTAGAGCTCTCATATCTACTACTTTGGCCATGCCAGGTTGTATATTTCACTCCTTGGCAGATGTTACACACATCGTGGGCCCTGTAGATCAGATTAGGCAGGCCTTTGATCACTTGACTACCAAGCTACATCTAGTTGGCTTGAGAGTCAAGGTGTCAAAGTGTAGGGCATGGTCCTCTTTAGATATCCCTGCCCACCTTGAGCTTCCAAAGGGGTGTATCACATTTATAGATGGACTATGTGTTCTTGGAGTGCCAGTAGGATCTGAGGATTTTGTCACATTCTTGTGAGATGATGCCCATGCAGAGGATGTTCTCTATGTGGATGACCTTCCGTTACTAGGAGATCCAAAGGTGGCATTTGGTATACTCTCCTTGAGTATCGCTCATCGACCAATGTACCTCATACGCATAGTTCTCCTCTCCTCGTCCTTCCTATCACATCTGAGAACCTTTGATAGGAGGATTATGAGAGTCTTTGGTGATATTACTAGACTATGGACTTTTGAGTGTGTGACAGTGGATTTGGCACATAGATAGATGGCTTTGCCAATCTTGTGTGGAGGGGTTGGCTTGTTATCTATGGAAGAGATAGCATCTATAGCATAATTGGGTAGTTGGGCTCTCTCGGCACCCCTACTTTCCTTTCGTTTTATGGTTGTTCATAGGCCAGTTTTCAAGGCTTATGTGGTATAGGTGGAGGAGGGCTCCTATTCTCTCCAGATATTACTACGGAAGATGAGAGATAGTCTTTCCCCATGAGCACAAGAGGACTTTCCATCTTTTGCTTCACTATTGTCAGATTGGACTAGAGGTTATAGTCTTCCTTGATAGAGCAATAGTGTGAGCATATGCTACATTCTCTCTTAGTTGACTCGTCCATTCCCCAAGCTACTAGAGCATGTCTTTGCTCTTGCTCTACCAAGGGTGTAATACTCCGAGGACAAGAGAAGAGAGAAAACACAGATTTCACACTCAAACATTCGATGCCCCAAGGGAGCACCTTCTCTTTATTATATAGACAAAGAGGATCTCCTCCAAGGAAGCTCCACCATAGGATTAGGGACATAGATAGGTGATATGTCAGCAAGCTCCACCCTTGGATTACTTACTTGGATGGGTGACCTGTCTGGTCTAGGTCCTATCTGGTTGGTCAAACGAGCTTTGACCGGAGGGAATCTTTTAGAGAATCTTCCTGTAGGAATCTCAGAATCACATGAGTAAGGTACCGTTGGAAAGCTCTCAACAAGACAAACCAGGGGGGAGTGAAGGCCAGCCTTTCCTCCATAGGGGGGGGGATTTGCACATTTTTGAGGCCTAATTCATCCGTTTAGGCCTCCGAAATTGCCTTCAACGATTTCAGGCATATTTTGGTTCCTACTCCTATTAGTAGAAGTCCCCTTTTGGTGATACCTCTTTATGATCTGTTTAGTCCATCATGTGTAACATCCTTCCAGATGTTACCAAACCAATTCTCACCTTTAAATCATATGTCTAGCTATTGGTTCTAAGGTTCTCAAGTCTATTTTGGTTTCTGCCCTATTAGTAGAAGTACTCTTTTGGTGATACTTCTATCTGATCTATTTTGACCATCATGTATAACATTATTCTAGATGTTACCAAACCGAATTTCACATCTAGATCATATGGCTAACCCTTGGTATTATAGACCTCACTCCTTTTAAGACGCAACGTTCTCGTTGTGCAATTGTTGCTCAAATGCTTGCACCAACACCGGTGCATGTGCCAAATTGGCAGCGGGTTCCCAGGTTGCTTCATAGAGAGGGTAACCTTTCCATTGTACTAGATATTCCACCCGCGGATGGCAAGTACCACGCATGCGCTTTTGGAGAATCCGCTCCACTTCATATTCCTCTGTGCCATCAATGACTGTCGGACAAGGTCGAATGTCCTGTGTGGAAGTACCTTGGCCTGATCGGGGAGCATATCTGCATAATAGGGAGACATGGAACACTGGATGGATCTTCATGTGTGGTGGTAGCTCAAGGTGATAGGCCACAGTGCCGATGCGACGAAGAATCAAGAAAGGCCCAATAAAACGAGGTCTGAGCTTACGAGATCCAACTAATGTGAGGTTGGTTGTCGATAGCCACACTTGATCCCCAACATTGAACTCCATGTGCCTACGGTGTGCATCAGCATATTGCTTTTGTTGATTTTGTGCAATCTGTAACCTGTGCTTGGCGCTCTCCCCACCTTGTTGGATTCTAGAAACAAATGTGTTGACTGCATCAACCTTGGTAGTCACTGGACGGATCTTCATCAAGCTAGAAGGTGTGAAGGGATGCTCACCATACATGAGGAAGAACGGAGTGACCTGGGTGGAGGCATTCATTGAATTGATGTAAGCGAATTCCACCAACGGTAGTAGGGTGTCCTACCTCTCTTGCTCTTCTAAGATGAAGCCGCGTAACATGTCTTCAATTGTGCGATTAGCCCGCTCTGTTTGGCCATCTGTTTGTGGGTGGTAAGCTGTAGACATGGCCAACTTGGTTTTGAAGAAACCAAAGAGTGTTCGCCAAAACAAATTGGTGAATTGGGTGCCTCTATTGGTGATGAGTACTCTAGACAAGCCATGGTGAGCAAAGACTGCATCTAAGTATAGTTGAGCTAGTTGTGGACCGGTCACCTCCTTGGTGGTAGGGCGTACATGAATCATTTTGCTGAGCCGGTCCACAAAGACCACAATGGAGTCAAACCCTGAGGTGGTCTTGGGTAATTCACAGATGAGATCCATACTCACTTGTTCCCAACGTTGGGTAGGAGTGGGAAGAGGTTGAAGGAGCCCTGCAGGAGCTTGATTAGAAGCTTTGTTCTATTGACAAAGTAGGCAGCTACGCACAGAGTCCATCACATTGTTGCTCATCTTGGGCCAATAGTAATGGCGCTTGACTGCCTCCAAGGTCTTGTCCACTCCGACATGAGCTCCAATGGCCGAATCATGACATTCCGCTAGAATGGTGGTGCGTAATTCTGGGACATATGGGATCCACAATCGGCCCTCCCAAAAGGTGAGTCCTAGGGTGCTGGTGACACCTTTGGACGATTGCGCTTCTACAATCTATGGATCAATTTTTGTAGCAGCTAGAATCTCTTGCCAAAATTCAAGGTTAATCTTAACCTCTGCCGCCAAGTTGTTGGCCATTGGCATGCGGGTGAATGCACGTGCAAGTTGCTTCTTACCTTCCACGTAGGTGATTGTCATGTTGAAGCGTTGTCACCACTCTGCCCACCGAATTTGGCAACGAGATAGATCCTTCTGCGTCTCGAGGTAGACTAGAGGTTTGTGGTCTGTCTCTACTACATGTAATACTCCGAGGACAAGAGAAGAGAGAAAACATAGATTGCACACTCAAATATTCGATGCCCCAAGGGAGCACCTTCTCTTTATTATATAGACAAAGAGGATCTCCTCCAAGGAAGCTCCACCATAGGATTAGGGACATAGATAGGTGACATGTCAGCAAGCTCCACCCTTGGATTACTAACTTGGATGGGTGACCTGTCTGGTCTAGGTCCTATTTGGTTGGTCAAACGAGCTTTGACCGGGGGGAATCTTTTAGGGAATCTTCCTGTAGGAATCTCAAAATCACATGAGTAAGGTACCGTTGGAAAGCTCTCGACGAGACAAACCAGGGGGAAGGGAAGGCCAGTCTTTCCTCCGTTGGGGGGGGAATCTGCACATTTTTGAGGCCTAATTCATCCGTTTAGGCCTCCGAAATTGCCTTCAAAGATTTCAGGCATATTTCGGTTCCTACTCTATTAGTAGAAGTCCACTTTTGGTGATACCTCTTTATGATTTGTTTAGTCCATCATGTGTAACATCCTTCCAGATGTTACCAAACCAATTCTCACCTTTAAATCATATGTCTAGCTATTGGTTCCAAGGTTCTCAAGTCTATTTTGGTTTCTGCCCTATTAGTAGAAGTACTCTTTTGGTGATACTTCTATCTGATCTATTTTGACCATCATGTATAACATCATTCTAGATGTTACCAAACCGAATTTCACATCTAGATCATATGGCTAACCCTTGGTATTATAGACCTCACTCCTTTTAAGACGCAACGTCCTCGTTGTGCAATTGTTGCTCAAATGCTTGCACCAACACCGGTGCATGTGCCAAATTGGCAGCGGGTTCCCAGGTTGCTTCATAGAGAGGGTAACCTTTCCATTGTACTAGATATTCCACCCGCGGATGGCAAGTACCACGCATGCGCTTTTGGAGAATCCGCTCCACTTCATATTCCTCTGTGCCATCAATGACTGTCGGACAAGGTCGAATGTCCTGTGTGGAAGTACCTTGGCCTGATCGGGGAGCATATCTGCATAATAGGGAGACATGGAACACTGGATGGATCTTCATGTGTGGTGGTAGCTCAAGGTGATAGGCCACAGTGCCGATGCGACGAAGAATCAAGAAAGGCCCAATAAAACGAGGTCTGAGCTTACGAGATCCAACTAATGTGAGGTTGGTTGTCGATAGCCACACTTGATCCCCAACATTGAACTCCATATTCCTACGGTGTGCATCAGCATACTGCTTTTGTCGATTTTGCGCAATCTGTAACCTGTGCTTGGCGCTCTCCACACCTTGTTGGATTCTAGAAACAAATGTGTTGACTGCATCAACCTTGGTAGTCACTGGACGGATCTTCATCAAGCTAGAAGGTGTGAAGGGATGCTCACCATACATGAGGAAGAACGGAGTGACCTGGGTGGAGGCATTCATTGAATTGATGTAAGCGAATTCCACCAATGGTAGTAGGGTGTCCTACCTCTCTTGCTCTTCGAAGGTGAAGCCGTGTAACATGTCTTCAATCGTGCGATTAGCCCGCTCTGTTTGGCCATCTGTTTGTAAGTGGTAAGCTGTAGACATGGCCAACTTGGTTTTGAAGAAACCAAAGAGTGTTCGCCAAAACAAACTGGTGAATTGGGTGCCTCTATCGGTGATGAGTACTCTAGACAAGCCATGGTGAGCAAAGACTGCATCTAAGTATAGTTGAGCTAGTTGTGGACCGGTCACCTCCTTGGTGGTAGGGCGTACATGAATCATTTTGCTGAGCCGGTCCATAAAGACCACAATGGAGTCAAACCCTGAGGTGGTCTTGGGTAATTCACAGACGAGATCCATACTCACTTGTTCCCAACATTGGGTAGGAGTGGGAAGAGGTTGAAGGAGCCCTGCAGGAGCTTGATTAGAAGCTTTGTTCTATTGACAAAGTACGCAGCTACGCACATAGTCCATCACGTCATTGCTCATCTTGGGCCAATAGTAATGGCGCTTGACTGCCTCCAAGGTCTTGTCCACTCCGACATGAGCTGCAATGGCCGAATCATGACATTCCGCTAGAATGGTGGTGCGTAATTCTGGGACATTTGGGATCCACAATCGACCCTCTCGAAAGGTGAGTCCTAGGGTGCTGGTGACACCTTTGGACGCTTGCGCTTCTACAATCTGTGGATCAGTTTTTGTAGCAGCTAGAATCTCTTGCCAGAATTCAGGGTTAATCTTAACCTCTACCGCCAAGTTGTTGGCCATTGGCATGCGGGTGAATGCATCTGCAAGTTGCTTCTTACCTTCCACGTAGGTGATTGTCATGTTGAAGCGTTGTCGCCACTCTGCCCACCGAATTTGGCGACGAGATAGATCCTTCTGCGTCTCGAGGTAGACTAGAGGTTTGTGGTCTATCTCTACTACAAATGCCTTCTCGCCCAAGTGGTGCTTCCAATGCTTGGTTGCTAGAACAATGGCCAGCTCTTCTCGTTCTGTGGTATGGTAGTTGCGCTCTGCCGGTAACAACTTTCGAGAGAAATATGCAATTGGATGCCATCCGTCATGCCACTCTTGTTGTAGGACTGCTCCTATTGCTACGCCTGATGCATCTGTAGCCAACTTGATTGGACGTTTTGGGTCATACCACTTCAAGATTGGTGCATGTAGCAAGGCGGCCTTCAATTCTTGAAAGGCCAACTCTTGTGCAGTTCCCCATGTCCACTTCTTCCCCTTGCCAAGTAGTGTCGTTAAAGGCTGTGCAACCTTGGAGAAGTCATTGACAAATCTACGATAGAATCCCGTCAACCCCAAGAAGCTTTTAAGTTGAGTCTGATCTTCTGGGGCACTCCATTTTTGAATGACCTCTATTTTATCTATCAATACTTGAATGCCCTCTACACTTACTCTATGCCCTAAGTAGTCTACTTCAGACTTGCCAAACTCACACTTTGAGATTTTGGCGTACAATTGATTCTGTCTTAGAATCTGGAGGACCTCTCGTAGATGTTGTTTGTGTTCTGTCATCGTGCTACTATATACTAAGATATCATCCAAGAAGACAATAACAAACTTATCCAAGTATGGACGAAATATGTCATTCATTAGGCTCATGAAAGTGGCAGGCGCATTGGTGAGGCCAAAAGGCATCACAAGATACTCAAAGTGGCCATACCTGGTTCGAAAGGCAGTTTTGTACACATCCTCCTCTGCAATTCGGATTTGATTGTAACCGCTCTGCAAGTCCAGTTTGGTGAAGTATCTCGCTCCATGGAGTTGATCAAACAGGTCATCCATGCGAGGTAAAGGGTATTTGTTCTTCACTGTTTGCTGATTGAGACCCGATAGTCAATGCACATGTGCATTGTACCATCCTTCTTCTTCACAAACAAGACAGGGGCCCCATATGGTGATACGCTAGGTTGGATGAACCCTTTCTGTAGCATCTCCTCAATTTGAGTCTTACACTCCTCCAACTCATGAGGTGATAGGCGATATGGGGCCTTACAAGGAGGTGTCTACCTCGGGAGTGTCTCTATTTTGTGATCTACTCGCCTTTTAGGTGGTAATCTTGAGGGTAGATCATCAAGAAAGACATCTTGAAACTCATCCACCACATCCTTCAATTTCTCAAGAATTTGTCCAGCAAGTTGTGCACTCTGGACTTCTCTTATTAGACCCAGAAAACATCTATCGGTCTTACAGACAGTTGTCGTCCCTACGACATATAGAGGCAGTTTCTGCTTGTGTGATTTTTCTTTAACCCCAATGATTGACCATTGGTGGGTTCTCACTACTTTCTTCCTCCAATCCACCATTGGCTTGTATTGCTCCATCCATGGCATGCCTAAAATTGCCTCATAACGGGCTAACTGTATCACTCGCCACTCAATTGCTTCCTGATATTCTCTTATAGAGAGGGTTACCCGTCTAGGTAATGATTCAATCCTCTCTGTTTGCCCATTTGGTAACTCTACTTCTTCACTTCCATCTCTCTCTAGATCCATTCCCAATCTAATTGCAACACAGTGAGACAAGAAATTCTCTGTTGCTCTCGGATCTATTAATACTCTCACTTGATTACCTTCTAGGATTCCATTCACAACAATCAATTGTGAGGTTGCCTTTCGGGATCTTTGCGCATTATTCTTCTTCCTTCCCTCGCTTCTCTGCTTCCTTATTGAGCCAGTAAGGCCGCGAGGTACATTTACAAGCAATCTTTGTTTTCTGAAGTGGTTTCCACCTCCTCCTCTTCAATGTGCCTCTCCATGTTGTTCAAAGATCGCCTGTACGAAGGCCGAGGGCCTCTAGGGAAACGAGTGCGACAATTGGTAGATATGTGCCCAATACGGCCACAATTGTAACAATGGCGTTGTTCTCCTCGAGTCCCTTCTCCTCGTGGCACTCCATCTCTTCATTCTTCTACCCGTCCTCGCTCTCCTTGAAGCGGCCGTGCTCCTCGATCTCGGAATCGAAGGTTGCCCAATTCCATCGGTATTGGTCCACCCATGTGTGGCATTTCTACCCAATAATGTTGAGGTGGAACTACTCCTTCACCTCCACCTAATGCTCCGGCTATTCTTTGCGCACAAGCAATGGCTTCAAATACCGTGCAAGGGTTTTGCACCATGACTTCTTGGCGAATCCGCTCTTTCAACCCTCGTTTGAAATTGTCGAGAGCCTCTGCTGGACTCATGTCGGTAATTGCGACTTGTAGATCCAGAAATGCCTCCACATACTCTTGTATGCTATTCTTCTGTCTCAATCCCCATAGTCGGGTTCGAGCCATCTGCACAGAATCCACCGATTGGAAATTCTTGAGCAGTCCTTCTTGCATTGCTGTCCATGTGACCTCCCTTCTCTCTGCCAGCATGGATCGTTCCCAAGCATCATACCATGTGAGGGCTTTATCGGTCAAGTACCCACATGCAAACACGCCTGCAGCATGCTCTGTGATCTCTGTTGAGAACAATCAAAAATATCGATTCATTCTCGAGATCCAATTCTCCACTACTCCCATCGTACGCTGCCCCTTGTAAGGCTCGATATTGCAGGTCTTCTTCATCCGGAGTAGCAATGTGGCTTCATCGTTGATAGGGTTTGTAGGCACGGGTGCCTCTCCAAGTACTTCAGTCCCAAGTACTGGGTTTTGAGACGGCTCTTCTTCTTGCATGGCTTGATCGTTCCTGAGGATCTGCACTTGACTTTGCAATGTCTCCATGGTCATCTTAATCTCTCGAAATTCATTCAACATCCCTTGCATTCCTTGCACCAGCTCTTGCAACTGCGGATCCATTGTGCCTGCAACACCCAATTGCTAACGTCTACTTCAATACAAAGTCAATATAATCACTCTGGAAGGCGCACGAACTATCAGAACTACCATTGGGACCTCAGAAGCTATCACTCGTTGATAATACTCCTCACCAAAATTCCTAACCACAAAATCTCTAAACATCAATTTCGGCCTCACTACATAACGGATTTCTACTTGAGTGTTGAAAGGGAGAGGATTTGGGACATTCATATCCATATTATCATAATAGAATGTAGATCGTCAAATCCCACTCTCTGTCATATATCACCACAGGTAGAATCACCGGGTTTGGTGAGTTCATCACTCTGTCCATGAATTCAGCACCGAAGTGATAAACTAGCGATACTCTCATCTGCTCACGCTGGATGTACATAACCTTGATGTGGAATGGGTTTGAGAATGGAAAGCTAGGTGCGGGAAATTGTCCCCCCGGCGCATCCATCCCATCCGCTCTCTAAAGTCCTTCCTAAGTCTAGCGATTACTCTATGTTCTCCACCTCAAATTACTCAGTTTCAGTAGTTCGTGCTATTCCAAGAGGGGTGATCCACTCTCTTGGACTAAAACACTCGCTCTGATACCATTGTAATACTCCGAGGACAAGAGAAGAGAGAAAACACAGATTGCACACTCAAATATTCGATGCCCCAAGGGAGCACCTTCTCTTTATTATATAGACAAAGAGGATCTCCTCCAAGGAAGCTCCACCATAGGATTAGGGACATAGATAGGTGACATGTCAGCAAGCTCCACCCTTGGATTACTGACTTGGATGGGTGACCTGTCTGGTCTAGGTCCTATTTGGTTGGTCAAACGAGCTTTGACCGGGGGGAATCTTTTAGGGAATCTTCCTATAGGAATCTCAAAATCACATGAGTAAGGTACCATTGGAAAGCTCTCGATGAGACAAACCAAGGGGGAGGGAAGGCCAGCCTTTCCTCTGTTGGGGGGGGAATCTGCACATTTTCGAGGCCTAATTCATCCGTTTAGGCCTCCAAAATTGCCTTCAAAGATTTTAGGCATATTTTGGTTCCTACTCTATTTGTAGAAGTCCCCTTTTGGTGATACCTCTTTCTGATCTGTTTAGTCCATCATATGTAACATCCTTCCAGATGTTACCAAACCAATTCTCACCTTTAAATCATATGTCTAGCTATTGGTTCTAAGGTTCTCAAGTCTATTTCGGTTTCTGCCCTATTAGTAGAAGTACTCTTTTGGTGATACTTCTATCTGATCTATTTTGACCATCATGTATAACATCATTCTAGATGTTACCAAACCAAATTTCACATCTAGATCATATGGCTAACCCTTGGTATTACACTACAAATGCCTTCTTGCCCAGGTAGTGCTTCCAATGCTTGGTTGCTAGAACGATGGCCAGCTCTTCTCGTTTTGTGGTGTGGTAATTGCGCTCTGCCGGTAACAACTTTCGAGAGAAATATGCAATTGGATGCCATCCGTCATGCCACTCTTGTTGTAGGACTGCTCCTATTGCTACTCCTGATGCATCCGTAGCCAACTTGATTGGACGTTTTGGGTCATACCACTTCAAGATTGGTGCATGTAGCAAGGCGGCCTTCAATTCTTGAAAGGCCAACTCTTGTGCAGTTCCACATGTCCACTTCTTCCCCTTGCCAAGTAGTGTCGTTAAAGGCTGTGCAACCTTGGAGAAGTCATTGACAAATCTACGATAGAATCCCGTCAACCCCAAGAAGCTCTTAAGTTGAGTCTGATCTTCTGGGGCACTCCATTTTTGAATGACCTCTATTTTATATGTCAATACTTGAATGCCCTCTGCACTTACTCTATGCCCTAAGTAGTCTACTTCAGACTTGCCAAACTCACACTTTGAGATTTTGGCGTACAATTGATTCTGTCTTAGAATCTGGAGGACCTCTCGTAGATGTTGTTTGTGTTCTGTCATCGTGCTACTATATACTAAGATATCATCCAAGAAGACGATAACAAACTTATCCAAGTATGGACGAAATATGTCATTCATTAGGCTCATGAAAGTGGCAGGCGCATTGGTGAGGCCAAAAGGCATCACAAGATACTCAAAGTGGCCATACCTGGTTCGAAAGGCAGTTTTGTACACATCCTCCTCTGCAATTCGGATTTGATTGTAACCGCTCTGCAAGTCCAGTTTGGTGAAGTATCTCGCTCCATGGAGTTGATCAAATAGGTCATCCATGCAAGGTAAGGGGTATTTGTTCTTCACTGTTTACTGATTGAGACCCTGATAGTCAATGCACATGCGCATTGTACCATCCTTCTTCTTTACAAACAAGACAAGGGCCCCATATGGTGATACGCTAGGTTGGATGAACACTTTTTGTAGCATCTCCTCAATTTGAGTCTTACACTCCTCCAACTCATGAGGTGATAGGCAATATGGGGTCTTACAAGGAGGTGTCTACCTCGGGAGTGTCTCTATTTTGTGATCTACTCGCCTTTTAGGTGGTAATCTTGAGGGTAGATCATCAAGAAAGACATCTTGAAACTCATCCACCACATCCTTCAATTTCTCAAGAATTTGTCCAACGAGTTGTGCATTCTGGACTTCTCTTATTAGACCCAAAAAACATCTATCGGTCTTACAGACAATTGTCGTCCCTACGACATATAGAGGCAGTTTCTGCTTGTGTGATTTTTCTTTAACCCCAATGATTGACCATTGGTGGGTTCTCACTACTTTCTTCCTCCAATCCACCATTGGCTTGTACTCCTCCATCCATGGCATGCCTAAAATTGCATCATAACGGGCTAATTGTATCACTTGCCACTCAATTGCTTCCTGATATTCTCCTACAGAGAGGGTTACCCATCTAGGTAATGATTCAATCCTCTCTGTTTGCCCATTTGGTAACTCTACTTCTTCACTTCCATCTCTCTCTAGATCCATTCCCAAGCTTATTGCAACAGAGTGAGACAAGAAATTCTCTATTGCTCTCGGATCTATTAATACTCTCACTTGATTACCTTCTAGGATTCCATTCACGACAATCAATTGTGACGTTGCCTTTCGGGATCTTTGTGCATTATTCTTCTTCCTTCCCTCGCTTCTGTGCTTCCTTATTGAGCCAGTAAGGCCGCGAGGTACATTTACTGGCGATCTTTGTTTTCCGAAGTGGTTTCTACCTCCTCCTCTTCAATGTGCCTCTCCATGTTGTTCAAAGATCACCTGTACGAAGGCCGAGGGCCTCTAGGGAAATGAGTGCAACAATTGGTAGATATGTGCCCAATACAGCCACAATTGTAACAACGGCGTTGTTCTCCTCGAGTCCCTTTTCCTTGTGGGACTCCATCTCTTCATTCTTCTACCCGTCCCCGCTCTCCTTGAAGCGGCCGTGCTCCTCGATCCCGGAATCAAAGGTTGCCCAATTCCATCGGTACTAGGCCACCCATGTGTGGCATTTCTGCCCGATAATGTTGAGGTGGAACTACTCCTTCACCTCCACCTAATGCTCTAGCTATTCTCTACGCACAAGCAATAGCTTCAAATACCGTGCGAGGGTTTTGCACCATGACTTCTTGGCAAATCCGCTCTTTCAACCCTCGTTTGAAATTTTCGAGAGCCTCTACTGGACTCATGTTGGTAATTGCGACTTGTAGATCCAGAAATGCCTCCACATACTCTTGTATGCTATTCTTCTGTCTCAATCCCCATGGTTAGGTTCGAGCCATCTGCACAAAATCCACCGATTGGAAATTCTTGAGCAATCCTTCTTGCATTGCTGTCCATGTGACCTCCCTTCTCTCTGCCAGCATGGATAGTTCCCAAGCATCATACCATGTGAGGGCTTTATCGGTCAAGTACCCACATGCAAACACGCCTGCAGCATGCTCTGTGATATATGTTGAGAACAATCGAAAATATCGATTCATTCTCGAGATCCAATTCTCCACTACTCCCATCGTACGATGCTCCTTGTAAGGCTCGATATTGCAGGTCTTCTTCATCCGGAGTAGCAATGTGGCTTCACCGTTGATAGGGTTCGTAGGCACGGGTGCCTCTCCAAGTACTTCAGTCCCAGGTACTGGGTTTTGAGACGACTCTTCTTCTTGCATGGCTTGATCGTTCCTGAGGATTTGCACTTGACTTTGCAATGTCTCCATGGTCATCTTAATCTCTCGAAATTCATTCAACATCCCTTGCATTCCTTGCACCAGCTCTTGCAACTGCGGATCCATGGTTCTTGCAACACCCAATTGCTAACGTCTACTTCAATACAAAGTCAATATAATCACTCTGGAAGGCGCACGAACTATCGGAACTACCATTGGGACCTCAGAAGCTATCACTCGTTGATAATACTCCTCACCAAAATTCCTAACCACAAAATCTCTAAACATCAATTTCGGCCTCACTACATAACGGATTTCTACTTGAGTGTTGAAAGGGAGAGGATTTGGGACATTCATATCCATATTATCATAATAGAATGCAGATCGTCAAATCCCACTCTCTGTCATATATCACCACAGGCAGAATCACCGGGTTTGGTGAGTTCATCACTCTGTCCATGAATTCCGCACCAAAGTGATAAACTAGCGATACTCTCATCTGCTCACGCTGGATGTACATAACCTTGATGTGGAATGGGTTTGAGAATGGAAAGCTAGGTGCGGGAAATTGTCCCCCCGGTGCATCCATCCCATCCGCTCTCTAAAGTCCTTCCTAAGTCTAGCGATTACTCTATGTTCTCCACCTCAAATTACTCAGTTTCAGTAGTTCGTGCTATTCCAAGAGGGGTGATCCACTCTCTTGGACTAGAACACTCGCTCTGATACCATTGTAATACTCCGAGGACAAGAGAAGAGAGAAAACACAGATTTCACACTCAAACATTCGATGCCCCAAGGGAGCACCTTCTCTTTATTATATAGACAAAGAGGATCTCCTCCAAGGAAGCTCCACCATAGGATTAGGGACACAGATAGGTGACATGTCAGAAAGCTCCACCCTTGGATTACTTACTTGGATGGGTGACCTATCTGGTTGGTCAAACGAGCTTTGACCGGGGGGAATCTTTTAGGGAATCTTCTTGTAGGAATCTCAAAATCACATGAGTAAGGTACCGTTGGAAAGCTCTCAACAAGACAAACCAGGGGGGAGGGAAGGCCAGCATTTCCTCTATTGGGGGGGGAATCTGCACATTTTCGAGGCCTAATTCATCCGTTTAGGCCTCCGAAATTGCCTTCAAAGATTTTAGGCATATTTTGGTTCCTACTCTATTAGTAGAAGTCCACTTTTGGTGAAACCTCTTTATGATTTGTTTAGTCCATCATGTTTAACATCCTTCCAGATGTTACCAAACCAATTCTCACCTTTAAATCATATGTCTAGCTATTGGTTCTAAGGTTCTCAAGTCTATTTTGGTTTCTGCCCTTTTAGTAGAAGTACTCTTTTGGTGATACTTCTATCTGATCTATTTTGACCATCATGTATAACATCATTCTAGATGTTACCAAACCGAATTTCACATCTAGATCATATGGCTAACCCTTGGTATTACAAAGGGTGTAGGCTCTTGGATCTTACCTCTATCCTGCATTAGGGCATTCCAACTCTCACTAGCTACTTCTCTACCGCAATGATGTTTTGCCTAGGTTTGGTCCACCCATCTGCATCTTCATTACTCACTTGTGAGTGTGGTTCTACTCTAGATGCCGTAGTGGTCCATATGACACGGTGTCCTTTTGGAGGACAGAGGATAGCTACCCATGATGCTATTAGGGACATAGTGTTTGCTATGGCACAAGAGAGTGGATACTTGGCTTGGTTAGGGCAGATTTATACTTGGTCCAAGATGATCAAGTGACAATAGCGGATGTTGTGATCATGGGATAAAATTTTGGAGGGAGTAATTACCCATCCACTTGGATGGGCGGTGAGTGCAGCAGCAGGTTGTAAGGTCTCCAAGTATAGGGGCGTGCAGCAAGGTCACCTCTTTGTCCTTCTAGCTTTGGAGTTATATGGAGCAATGGACAAAGTTTGACACATTTGTCAAGGAATGTGCGAGAGCTTATCATGTTAGGCACTAGGAGTACCACTCTCATACTTTGTAGCATATTTTAGGCAGCGTGTGTCCATTGCTCTACAAAGGGCAGTGGTTGGTGCAATCCATAGGAGAGCAATCACACTAGGTGTTGCTTCTTTGGATGCTCCTGTTGTTTGTAGACCATGCAACTTGCACAGCTTGGATATCTTAGGTGCAGGGCAGATTTATCATATAGACTCTATTTGCGCCTAGCCCCATTTTACCTTTTTGTCTCTTCCTTGTATGGCTTGATGAGATCTTCTCATCCTTCATGTTCTCTACAGGTTGCCTTTTTCTGATTTATCTTTATTTTGAGTAGTTGGGTGCCTATTTCAAGGGGGTTAATTAAAAATATTATTATTATAGATATGGATCTATCTCAACTGATTTATTCATGGAATGAAGTTTCAAACTATTTTTTATTGTAAAATTGTTGTTGAACAAAACTCAACTTTAAATTATATTCATTTTCTTGTTAATTGGTTTTTTTCCCTTTCTATTGGGTCTTACTATTCCGAGTTGCCCAAGATAATGACTCTATAATGTCCAAAATTATATTACATTCAAATTAAACTCTCCATGTATAAATATTCTATAACTCCATAGTTCTTTATCTTCAATTTGAATTAAAAAGCAGAAACATTAAATATACATTATACAGAAGCCCACATTCGATCTTAGACTTTTTGGACACATTCATACATTACTTAGTAAAATAATCTTATATAATTCTTAAGACATATCTAAATCGGACTGTATTTCTGAGAAAAAATTTACAACGTTTACCTTAAACTAAATCAGGAATTGGTTAGGTTGACACCCAATTCATAAAACACTGAACTGACTTGGATATGCAAGCAAATGGACTGAATTCTGTTATTGATTATTTGGAGCATTCCGTTATTGATCATAGCTCTCTTTTATGCGACAAATGATTCTAATGATAGTGCAAAGGATTTAGATTTGACTTCTATGGAAGAAGGTTTAGATGACTGAAATATAGAGGATCTAATTGCATCCTTGACTTCAATTGACAAAGACATAAGGTTTGTAATTGTACAAATAAAGTTATGGTAATAGGAGTATGTAATTGCATCCTTTGCTTGAATTGACTAAAACAAAGAGTTAGTAATTGTAAAGGTATAGTTACGGTCATAGTAATTGTAATAGCAAGGTAAGCAATCTAAATTGAATTTGGAGTGTTTTCTCAATGGGAGTGTCATCTAGCAATTGGGTATCATCCTAGCTACTACCTATGATCTACATAAGTTAAAATGCATATACAATCATAAGTATTACTTTGATTCAACTTGCACTATGAAAGTTACAATGGAAATCTAATAACTCATTCATCATAATAGGCAAACATTGGCCAAACCACATGAAATTTAGTGTAATTTCTATGCACATTTGTCTTGACCAAAGTGATGAATGACTTTTGCTCCATTTCATAGCCAGATTTTGATTATTGCTACTTTCTCAAGTTCCTAGTTGCATATTTTCTCCCAAAAAAAATTTCCCATTTTCCTAGTGCACCTCCTAACCCTAAACCAAAACCCAAAATCCTTGAACCTAGACCAAAAGGAAAGGAGGCTTATATGGAGATAAAATTTCAAACAAAAGAACTTGTAATTTTTTAGGATAAGAGACCTTAAGAGAAACACAGGAGAGGAAACACAAGCTTCACACTCAATCCTCTGATGCACCAAAGGAGCATCTTGACTGTATTATATAGCGAGAGTGACTTCCTCAAAAGAAGCTCCACCCTTGGATCAAATACATGGATTGGTGATATGTCAATGAGCTCTACCCTTATATTAGTTGCATGCATGGGTGACATGTCAGTTCTTATCCTATCTGGTTGGTCAAACCATCTTTGAGCAAAGGGAATTTGTAGGGAATCTTCTTGTAAGAATCTTCAAATCGCATGGATGAGGTACCGTTTGAAAGCCCTTGATGAGACAAGCCTTGGGGGAGGGAAGGTCAGCCTTTCCTCCATGAGGAGAGGGAGGGATCTGCATATTTTCATGCCTAATTCATCCATTTAAGCTTCGGAATTGACTCAATTTTCAAGCTATTCTTAGCTCTTACTCTATTAGTAGAAGTACTCCCTTGGTGAAACCTCTATCTGATCTAATTAGTCCATTATCTATAACATCCTCCTAGATGTTACCAATCCAATTTTCACCTCTAGATCATATGTCTAGCTATTAGTATTACATTTTTCAAGCTATTTTTGGCTCCTACTCTATTAGTAAAAGTGCTCTTTTCATGACACTTCTATCTGATCTACCTAGCCCATCAGACCTAACATCCTTTTAGATGTTACCAAGTGAATTTTCACCTCTAGATAATTTATCTAGGTATTGGTATTACAAAACCTATAGGAGAACCAATCAATATTGAGACCAATATTCTTGATTGGCCTAAAGCCAAATGCACTCTTCTATTTGAAAAAGTTGGAGAAGAAGGAGCTAGAGCACCTCAAGGTACTTCAATGCACAAAGGAGAAGGAATGCACTTTATCATCCACTTTGTGGGAGTAGAGTTAAAATGGAGCTACTTCTTTCCTAATACCATGAGGAATCCTCAAACATAACCAATTATACAACATTGGTGGGACAAATGAACAAGGGGCTGTACATGAAGAAAGCCACCAAAGCAAATATGAAGATAGAACTAGGCAAGGTTTGCACCCTTTACAAAGACAAAGCTAAGAAGGTGAATGCGTTGACCCAAGACCTTTATGAGTCAACAAGAGCATGAAAAAGAATTGCAACTAGTGCAAGTGGAGTTGAAATAATTACAATGGAGAAGAGGGAGATGCAACTAGAGTACGAAGACTAGTAGTGAGAAAGGGATGAAGAAGTAATTAGCATCTGCTCCAAATTGGAGAATGACAAGATGAGAATTATCACTCTTGATCTATAGACGGCCAAATACCAAAGTAGAGTTGCCTAAAGTTGGAGTAGATGGAGGAAGACCTCAAGAGTGAGAAGGTTGATCAAGAATCAGATGGCTCTTGAATGTAGAAGAAGTAAATAAGGAGGTGGGCATCTTGAATGATCACTAGGAGGAAGAGAAGGCAAAGGTCATGCAACAATTAGATGAGGTGCATGATCAGATCATAGCCTTGATGAAGGAAGAGGCCAAAGGATACGCCCTGAAGGCAAAGATACACTAGTTGAAGTTACAAGTTTAGCACTTTGAAGAGAAGACAAACAATGAGAAGTGCATGGACCAATTGAGAATTTGATTTAAGGAGAATTAGGACAGGAAGTTCTTAGAAGTTTATGATGCTTACTTGTTATGCATAGGCAAATACTTAGAGCGGACCAAGGAATGATTCCATATACTTAGAGGTGAAGTTAGTAGTGCACAATTAGAGCTTCCAACCAAAAACACTCCCATTGAGGGAAGTCCCTTCCATAGTCCAAGAGTAGATTGAATACATTTTGCCTTGTGTATAATTTTTAAAAAGAAGGACTTTGGCCTTGCACCTCAACTTTAAGAAGAATGCATTTGTTCTTGTATATAGTTTCTTGGAAGAAGAACTTTGGCCAAGTACACTTTGGAGTAGTGTAATTAAAATTAACTCAGGGGAAGACTTCACACCTTCCCTAAAAAATGTTAGAATCTTAATAAGTTTAATAATATTAGGATAAGATAAGATTAGAATCCTAAGTATTTTATGTAGGATTAGGCAAAAGATGACCAAGAAACCCCTTGAAGTGACTTTGGAGCAAAGTAAGGATTGTATGTAAGGCTTCTTCTCAATAATCCACATTGAGAAGGACTTTTCAAAGCAATGTTGTGCATAAACCAAGGTTTATTTTTTCATAGTTTATTATTACTTTGTCTTGAATGTTGGAGGGAGGACTATGCATAAATAGAAGTGATGAATTATTTAGTAAGAACACAAGTGCTCAAGTATAGAATGGTGGATTTGCACTTGATAAAGATGTTTGATTCTAGATGGTTCCAAAGAAGCAAAGTAATGCAAAGAGGAATCTATTTGGTTTGAAGCATTACCGGTACCATGGAATCAAAAAGCAACAGCATTTGGCTAATAAGAAGGCTCGTTTGATTTTTTCCATCTAGGATGTGTAGTACATGCCTTCATAGTCATAGTCTATGGGGCAAAATGAACCATCATCTTCAAGAGTAACTTGGAATATATTAGTGGTGAATGTAGTTTTAGTTTTAATTTTCCATAGTACCTCATAGTGTGTGACACTTCACTCTTCTAGGAGTGGTTCCTACTCAAGACCTTAAATAGAAAGTAATAAACTGATAGGGGCTAGTGACACTTTCCCTTTAATTTTAGTCATTTCCCACTTGTATTCTCAATTGAATGACCTATTCTTGCCAATTTACTAATATCCAATTGGCTCTAGGTCACCATAATAAGTGTATGGTTTTACTATAATTTTTTTGTAATATAATTTAACTATAACTAGATATTATAATTATATATATCATCTATTTCCTGAAAATATTAAAACTTTAATAATTATAAAATTCATTCTTATTTGAATGTAAGACCATCTAGTAACTCGATAGAATTCTGGTTCCATTACACCTAAAGCATTTTGAATAGCTTATCTTCCTTTGGTTTTCTTCTTCTTTTCAAGCAAGATTTAAACGTATATAGTGTTGTATTTTAATCAATACATAATCACATCAATGTGGTTTGATAGAGTTTCCACTTCTTACTTATATTATAAAGATAATTCCTCTTCCATAATTGTATATCAGTTAAATTAATTTATATAAAATACATAATTTTTGTTGAAATTGAGTTAAGTTCATGGAATAAATGTTCAATATACAATGTAGTATTCTAAAAATTATTTATATAAGTATTTTATACTTATAAGGAATACAAATTTATACTGTTTAAATTATAAAACTTCTAAGAAAAATTGGTAGGAAAACAAATACTTCTTAGTATCTTTTAACCTCCAAATAGAAATAATTCATGATCAACTAAATTAGATATAAATTATCAACATGAATATATTTTTGGATAATTTTTGCAAATAGTGAATGATTTGATTAAGATTGTAAAATATTCATATGTACAATATCAAATAAATAACTGATTTAATGTTTAGTCCACTATTAGTATTTTCTGTATTATTGTTGATAAATTTAATAGAAATTTAACTTAATATATGTCTTCATTTATTTTTAATCTAATAATGATAAAAATATTACCATTTATGTCCATTTCATACACATCTAATTTTACTAGAAATTGCAAATAAGTGTTTAAAAATTCTCAAAAACCAATTTTGATAACTAAATTTATACCTAAAAAACAAGAGATGTTGATAATGCTAGTAAGTTAGAGTAGCTTTTCTACTACTAAGTGATAAAATATCTTATTTATCAATAAAAACATAATATAAGAAATTAAAATTATATCAAATATAGAAATAGTATCAAATATTAAATTTTCATATTCATTAGATAAAATAAATTATACATTCTCAATTTGTTATAAATCTCTTATTTTTTATTGATTTAAAAAGGTGAAGATGAGTTTAATGATCAATGGAGATAAGGAAGATTAGAATATACTTTCTCTTTCTCTATATGAAATTTGGGACATCTAAATGTACATGAAAATGATAAACAAATCTATTAATTAAAAATGTTCACAAAATTTATTTTCAACTCAATGACTATGTATTTAGATCCAAGATTTTCTCAAAATTTTGGGTTTCTTGCTATGTTCACTTTACTTTTATTACATTAATAAGGTTGTTTGAAGCTTAAATACCCTCACACAATTAGCTTATTCAGAAGTTGACTCCACAAGGCTGATTGAATCCAAAATTTAGCTATTTATGCAATCATAACTAGAATTAACATATCACATAACATCATAACAAATTAACTCGATATGATTGAACCAAGTGGTTAACTATACCAAATTGTATAAATAGAGCTCTACTAATTTTTCTTTTAATATTACTGTAAGTGGATCCTTGGCATCTAATTAAAAGCATAAAGACTATATGGTTGATAGTCCTTAATGTTAATTTTGTTTTTCAAGTTTTTTCTGTTGGTTAATAGTTTATTAAAATATCAAATGTTGATATTTATATTGAGAGATGATGATAAATCTTCTTAGGTATTTTATTTTGAATGTTCCTTAAATATATGGTAGAAAGTATGATGTTAAGGTAGTAAATAAATAAGATATAGGATTTTTTATATATATATATATATATATATATATATATATATATATATATATATATATATATGTGTGTGTGTCTCTTTGTCTCTCTCTTAGAGTATTATACTCAATGTATAATAAAATCTCAAAAAACATAAATCTAGTATTAATTTTATGATATACTTTTTCTACACTATGTTTTTTTACTTGAAGAAGAAGAGAAAAGTAAAAGAACTTGTCTTCTTTGAAAATGGCTATTTCTTAGTATTTTGAACTTTGTTCTTTGTCTCTCTTATATATCTCCTAAATTCTTACTGTGGCTTTTAATTTTATAGTGGGTACAAATATTGAATGCTAAATGAAAACCGTATTGATATATGTGACTCTACAATTTTTTGAATTTTTATAAGTTTATAATTTCATTATATTCAAGATTTATAACAGGCTATTTGACGATTAAATACAAACAAGAAGCTAGCTAAAGCTAGCTTTTTGTTAATTAAGTGACAATGAGTAAAATTTATGTTTATTATATCTCAAGATAAAATATGTAAATAGGTCTTTGATATAGTGACCTCCTTGGCTCTGGTGGTTTGACACTTTTTCTAGTTAGAGCTCATAGTTAGGGCGTCATAGTTCTTGTTGGTAATGAGCTTAATTCTAATTGAATCTTCCACTGTCTATAGGCAATGCTTTTGCCCTAATATGTTTTCCTTGATGCCTCCCTTGCTTACAAACCAAGAATATGCTACCACAAAAGTAGGAATTGAGTCCATCAATGACTTTGCTTGCCCGTATGGCTATGTTATGTAAATCCATTGTCTAAAAACCACCAAAAAGGGTGTCAAGAAGATAGTTTGGCTGTATTGTGATCAAGGATGCATCTACACAACATAAATTACCAAGGCTTAGTGCATTTGATATACATTTACACACCAAGTGCAAGGCACTTTTACTATATCTCTTTGATTATACTCAATTAGTGAGCACTTGTAGCTTACCATCAAGAATTCAACTCATAACCATGAGCTATCTCTAGCCTCAACTCCACCAAACCCAATCCCAAATTCACCTTGCTAAAGTTTCCGCTAGATACTAATTCCTCTTAGAGATGAAGATGTAGACTACGGTCTTATTTCTCAAGATATTTACAATTGCTGACAAAATGTTAAAATGCACTTTGACTTTCATTTTGCCACACCATTTGCTATAGGTAAAGATGAGCTATGGTAATATCTTTAGAGATGTTATAAATGCTAGTCTAATTAAATTAGATAGAAGAGTCTCCAAAAGAGGACTTTCACTAATAAGGTAGAAACCAAAAACACATCAAAAACTTTAGAGCCAATTTTGGAGGCCTAAACAAAAGAATTAAGCCTCAAAAAAGGGAAATATTTTCTCCCTTTGGGCAAAAAAGTGTTACCTTCTCCCTCCTATTTTTTCTCATTGAGATCTTTCCAATGGTACCTCTTCTATGCTATTTTTAGTTTCCTACATGAAGATTCTCCAAAGATTCTCTTTGGTCAAACTTTTTTGACCAACCAAATAGGACAAAGATCAATATGTCACAAATCTATGCATCTAATATAAGGGTGTAGCTCATTGACATGTCACCAATCCATGTATCTAATCTAAGGATACAATTCTCTTTGAGAGGATTCTTTTTGCTATATAATAAAGACAAGGTGCTCCTTTGGGGCATAGGAGTGTTTTGAGAGTTCCAATCTTATGTGCTTCTTGGGCTGTTATTCTTGTTGGGATTGCACTTGTTCAAGCACTTTTGACATAACTTCCTAAGGATGGAGAATGGAAAAAAAATTGAAGATCAAGTAGTCAAGACACTCTTTTGCATCCACCCTACAAGTCTTATTATGCTTCAATAAAATCCTTTTGTGTTGTTTGTAGATCGTAAATATTAGATGAATCAATATTGGATGCATCTACTTGATTTTGTTGGGTCATCAACTACTAGTTTTACCTTTTTTGTTGTCTTTGCCTTCATGAAGGATGAGAAAGAAGAGAGCTCAAGCTATTTTTAAATGTTTCAAGAGTATTTATAACTCTCTAGCACTCACACAACCTTGTACCAATCTCATAAACAAAGAAGAGCATTAATCAATGCAATCCATACAATCTTTTTGCTTACAAATATGATGATATGCCTTTGGTATATTAATCATAACATTATGGTAAAGTCTAGGCCTCCTCTATTGCAAGAGATCCTGTGTACAATTGATCCCTTTGAGGCCTTTCAAAAAAATGTTGAGGCATGTTGGAATCAAATATTGAGCCATTGGAACAAGAATTTTTTTGTGCCGATAGTACATGAGATGCAACATGCTTGGTAGTATTTCCAAGATGAGTACGATGACAAAGCCTTTGAGTCTATTATCAAGTACACTAAGAAAGAATGGCTCAATGACTATGATACAAACTTCCTTCAATGTTATATTTATCAATATCTCCATCTTGTAGAGAACTTGATGTTGTAGACTAAAGACACTCATTTGTTGCTAAAGAAGGACCGTCAAGTCTCTACAAATGACCTCATATATGCTTTACAATCGTTTCAATGTATGGTAGATAGGCAATATAAGAAGGTCAAGCATGAGATTGCAAATGAGAAAGTAAAACGGCATACAAATACATCATTTCTCTATCATAATATGGTGACTTGAGCAATCTAGTATGTGCATACTCTCTTTGTAAAATACCTCATCCACGACCAATGAAGACACCAATTCTCCAAATTGTCAACGCAATTCTCTTAATATAGTAGGGTGCCCATGCATTCATATCTTGAAAGAGTGTTGGAAAGAGAAGCAATGCTTTGAGATCACCCAATTTTGCAAGCATTGCCACTTAAATCATGATGATATGCCATCCATTACCACCCATCCTCAACTTTTAGTAAGAGAGCCTATAATTATACAACCTCATGGCAGGCTTGCTTGAGCAATGAAATGAACCCCAAGTTCCTCACAAGCTTTGAAATCCACCTAAAGGGACTACTCACAATTTGAGATTGTTCTATTGAAAGAAAGTAACCGAGTGCATGGCGGATAGGGATGGGGATGTGTTGGACAGGTGAAGACCAAGGGAATACTATCTTGCAACCAATTTTAATACCAATAGCTAGACATATTATCTAGAGGTGAAAATTGGCTTGGTAACATTTGGAAGGATGTTATATACGATGGACTAAGTAAATCAGATAGAGGTTTCACCAAAAAAGTACTTCTACTAATAGTGCAAGGGTAAAAAATAGCCTAGAAACTTTAGAGTCAATTTTGGATGCCTAAATGGATAAATTAGGCCTAAAAAATATATAGATTCCTCTCTACTCCTTTGGAGAAAAGGTTGGATCACATGTACATGGAGTAACATGATTAGAGAAAAAGTGTGGTCAAAAGGAGATATTACAAATATGGCTCAACAAAATTGCCAAATGAGTTTTCATGGGTTTGCTAATATCTCTTGATATCCAATACTGGTTTTTTTTTATAGAAGATTTTGTGATAAAGCTTTCTCTTTTTTTCTTGATTCCTTTATATAGTTTATTTTTCTTCTATATTCTAAAGTTAGACTATTGAAGTATCTAGAAGCATAGATAAAATTGACTAGATTTTGATAGAATAATAAACATAGGTTATAAAATAAAAAGGCTATATGATTTCTATTCAAAATATATTTATGTATATAAATGAAGACTAATTGATAAAAATATTCATTTAAAAAATATATTTAATTTTAAATTTCAATAAGTTTTTGATACATTTACACTATATAATTATTACCCAATGCACTTGTTATAATCTATTTTCATTCTCTTATTCTTTATTAATATTTTTATAATATCACTTAAATGTAAATTTAAAATCAAAGGATATTTAATATTTAATAAAATTAATTAAAATTTTGATAACACTCTTATCTAACTAGATTGATGAAAATTTTCAAATTTATTAGTAATTTTCAAATTAAATATAATTAAAAATATAAAAATATGACTAAAATATTATATTCAAAGAAAGACATGGACTCAAATACTATTATACTCAGAATTTCAATAGAGTTTCTTCAAAATTTTATTTTTAAAATTTAGACTACAGATTTGACAATCATTAAAATAGATAGTTAAAATTGTAATTTAGTTAATAATATAATCATTTACTCTAATAAGATACCTATTAGATCTTTAAGTTTCAGACTTAATTTAAGAAAACTTATGAGTTTATTAAGTATATATTGAAAATATTACATATATCTATGTTAATTATTATTTTTAAATAATTAATTTGAAATTTCATATGAAGTTGAGTGAAAAGAGATTGTTATGAGATTAACATTAAGATCTAGGAAAATTATTAATTTAAGTATAAATATATAAAATGATAATATATGTATGTTGATAACTAATAGATCCTTTCTTTGTCTCGTAGAGTCATATGGAAGTTCATAAAGAAAATCTATTTATTATTTTATCTACAAGGTAACGAGTATTAAAAGATTTGACTAACTACTATCTTTAATAACTATGTGTCCATATACATCTAAGGACATCTTACACAACTCAGTAACTAGGTAAGTGGTTGCTATAGTTGGTCTTTATTCATTTGATGGAATATTTAGTGTGTAATAGAAGGTGCTTTTATTATTGACAAATATTACATTATTCTAGATTATCCAAATTCCATGATTTAAACTTTACCAATTATATAAGCTGAAGATATGAAGCAATTTATCGGGTAAAAAAATTGTAAATTGTGTAACTTATTATGGAAAACCACTAGTTTAATTAGATTGAGAGCTCAATATGCATAAAATCATTGATTGTAATTTTATTACATGATGAAATTTTATATTTTGGATAATAAATTTCAATGAAATAAAGGTAAAATTTACAAATTCATATATAAAATAAGAAGGAGATTAAGTGTATAGTAAAAGAATGTTTCTTATGTATATACATTGAAAAACATTCAACGTACTAAAATCAACTCTTTTTTAATTATCTTAGAATATTGAGATAGATCAGCCCTTCATTCAAGTTAAGGGCTCCTTTCTAAATAAAATAAATAAATATTTTACTTTATTTTTATTTTCTTCTAAAAGATTCAAATTATAAAGGTAATCACTCATAGATACTCTAGATATTTATAATCTATAATCTACACACATTTGTAACATTGGATGATAAAGTACCACAAATATATGAGAGTCAAGCCTCCGGACTTCAAGAGCTTGCTAAACAACATAGTCTGATGGGCCTATCGGAGGTGGCTTTGTCAATTCTAACCTCATCATGTTCTTATTCCTCCCAAGTCATTATTTACTATTAAGTCTATTGGATGAGAATAATGCTTAATTGTTTCATGTGAAAATAAATATATCCAGATATTATATGTAATTTACCTAAGAGATAGCTATTAAAAAAATATATATTTAAAAAACTGATTCCTACGATTCAGCTAAACTGAAAGTTGTGTAGTAATTTTTATAATATTAAAATTTGAAATCTACTTAAAGATATAATTTTTTATTCAGATCTAAAAATTTATGAGAAATACATATGAGAAATATTATTCTGAATTATTTGCAATACAAACATATAATCCTTCACTACTGAAGTGAAAGATATAAAAGTGATCAAATTGATATGGTATGACGTTAGATTATTGTCTTCATTACTTCCTTAGAATCATAATATATTTTAGATAATCTCGTTTTGACTCAAGGCTCGAATATGAGTATACAGTACACGAAGAAGCGGGCCACAACATCAACTATAAATAAATAAATAATGTACATACATAGCTTTTAACAATACAAGAATCTCTTTGTGCTACCCTAATATAGGTAAGATCCGGATTTGAGATATAATACTGAGTGTCTTTTGTAGCAGTAAAAGAAGGTGAAGGTGAAAAGTCAACATCATTATTATGTTTCTAAGACACGAGAGAGAAAGAATACGTTAGTTCCCTCTATCCTAAGAGTTAAATTTTACATCCGTCTTACAATACTTTAAAAATAAAAATAAAAATAAAAATAATAAAAATAAAAAATAAAAAATATAAAAAAATAAAAAACTTTAAATACCCCAAAGAAAACAAAAAGAAATACACCGGACACTAGAGTGAAAAAGGAAAAGGAGATCGCAAGACCCAAAGGTACCAAAGGCAAAGAAAAAACTGATGGATTGGAAAGAAAAGATAGATTGGTTTTGAAATTTAATAATTAAATGTTTTTGACATTGTTTACTGACTCCTTTATAGCCCATGCGTGTAAGTACTTGATAACAGTAAAATCCTTTGGTATGCCGTATTTACAAGTCTACTCTCAAAACTCAATTCCTTAACTAGGATACAAGTATATAAGTACTTGATAACAACAAAATCCTTTGGTACCGTGTTTACAAGCCTAATATCCTAATTCAATTCCTTAACTAAAATACACGCGACAAACGGCAATAAAGTCATCTTTTAGCACTTTCGAATATCTCAAGATCGATATAGAAATAAAAGAATTTAGAACATAAAATAAAAATACTAGATGCCAAGAATACTCTCATATTTTCTAATATATTTTAGATAATATGAATTCATTATTTTATAAAGAACATTGATGGGTGAATTCCATAGAAAAATAATCATTCTAGGTGATATTTATTCAGGTGCTCTAGCAGTTTGTAAATCTTGTGATTTGCATGGCCCTAATATCTTAGGTGCGATGGGACAGATACCTCATATTGATGCTATTGGGGCCTAGCCCCATTTTACCTCTCTCCCTTGCAAGGCTTGATGGAGTCTTCCCACCCACTTCATGTGTTGCTACGTGGTTTTCTCTCTAAATAAGAATCCCGCAGGAAAATGGAGTAAAGAGTGGACTACAAGGTCCATGAAGTACATTCACCCTCGTGTTACCTGAAGGACGAGGAAATTCGATACTATCTAAGGGATCTACAGTACATACTTCCTACTGCCTTATCCTCTTGTGAGGATTCCACTGAGCGGGATACAGCCATACCGTGGATTTGCATCCGCCACCGGATGGAGACTAATCCCACGGAGAATACACTCTGATAATCGTGCGGGAAATCGCGTCATTCCGTTTCGGATAATCCTCGAAATGGAAACAGAGTTCATTGGCTGAGATCTAGCCAGTCGACGAGCAAACTCCCTCCATCCTCTGTAAATTGTCTACCGATGCTGACGTGGCTGGAGACAGAAAGCCAGCTATGCCTCGTAAGACACTCTCACACGTGTCATCCCCTTGTGATCCGGTCGTTAACCCCGTCCTATACGGCAGGCGATCTGTATGGCGCTAGAGCTGTCCTCTGCGAATGGATGGGCTTGAGCTCCGTTTCCTCTGCGCTCGCTTACTCCCCCACCCTGCGGCCTTTCCTCGACGTGGAATTCCCCTGCCCTGCCTCTAAGTCGCCTTTTGTTACGAGCGAGAATTGAGCAGCTTGGCCTCGGGGACTTCTTTCGCTCTTCTTTCTCGTCGGTGGGGATTGTTGTGCTGAAGGAGTTCAATTTGTCGAGGAAAGGGAGAAGACGAGGAAGAGTTCGATTTTGATAGGGCGGAGGAAGGGAACATGAAGAAGGACTTAGAGATTATGGTGGGGAGAGTTTTCGATGGTCGAATTGAGAGCAGAGGCGTTGGATTTGGAGGGGAGGAGAGGATCAGTGGGGATTGGTGAAGGTGATGGTTGGTGGAAGCAGTGGCGATGGGAGGACGATGGGATGCAGTGGAATGTTGTGAGCTTTTGATGGTAGTAATGCGGTGATAGACTGGAATACTGTGCGAGTGCGACGATGAGGTGGGATCGGTTGGTGAGTGCCTGTGCTGTGGCATTGGGGAGGCGGAGGCCAGAATTTGCTCGGTGGAATGGTCAGGAAAATGGTGTTCGAGGAGCGAGATTGTTCTCGCAACGGGCGCTTAAGGAAGACCCCACCAATCGTCGTCTGCAGGGAGTCCATTTATTTCAGTGCTCTGTAAGTGGTTGCGCCTGGCTCTTCCTGCGCGTGGAGCACTGTATCAAATTGGTCGGAGTATAAGATTGTTTATAAGACTTGCCTATTTCGTTCGAGGGCCGAGTGTCCACGTGGTTCATCGTCACGCATGTCTACGATGGTTCTTCCTTAATCTCTGCATCGACATCATTCTCCTTTTTTGACTCCAAACATTTGGTTATTGTTGTGTGATCTTTACCTTAAATGTGTGGAATATCTTTGGAACTGGCCAAGATCACAAAAGATTTTTCAAATTACTACAATAGAAAAGTGAAGGAATGTCTGGGAAAAGAGATATTTTCAGCTCTCCTTCAAGCCGAGGTACTTGGCTTCTCCGACTTCGGTTTCTATCACATTCAGTGTTAATCTATTCAGTGTTAGTCTGTCCGGGTAGTTTATGCTCTCCTTGTTGGGTCTAGAGTATCTTGATAAGGTTGCATTTTCGATAGAAATATCTCTCATTTTGATAGTCGATATTCGTGCCCTAATGTTCTGGTCTGTTAGTCACTAGCTTCTGAGTGCTCCGATCATACAATTATCAAGTCCGTTAATAAGGAGGTGGAGTCCTGAGATTAATCAAGTGACCTTCTGCCACACCCGAGGAAAACTGTAATTTATGCTCCCCATGTCGGCATAGAGTATCAGGATAAGCTTGCATATTCGTTATATACTTTATGTATTGTGATCACCAAGATGTGTACCGCGATGATCTGGTGTTTCAGGATAAGCTTGGATATCCATTAGACATCATGTATTGTGGTAGCCAATATGAGTACTCCGATGATATGGTCTGTCAGGCTCCCGATCACAGAACTAGCAAGTCCGCTAACAAGAAGCTTGATTTACCAAATCACCATCTGCGACACCAAAGTAAACTGATTACATTGAATAAAGTTGTATCTTAATCTGCTGGCCCTTTTGCATGTGTTCTTCGCAGATGAGAAATTAAGGATCGGTTCATTGATTGGTAACCCCTCAATGATTTGCTTTCGAGCTGGCATGCAGGATCAGTTGGGAATAGTTGCAAGTATTTCCCAAAATATTGCGCGTCGCGGGGCCAACATCTTGAATGTTGATATCTACATCGACTTTGACAATGGATTACCGGTTTTCTATTCTCGCAGGTAAGATGAAGACTCTTCTAGCCCAAGAATATCTATCGGCCATCAATAAATTTTTTTTTCCTTTTTAACTGGAGTGCTAGATATATATTTCAGCTCAAAGCCCGAACTCAGCATGCTTGATTCCCGATATGATCTGATAATATTGAGTTGTATGCAGTACTTTTCCCATATATGCAGTATTTGCTGACGGCTGTGCATGTAGCTAAGGTCAGGACAGAAGTTATCATCAACAGATGCTTGGATAGGAAGAATTAAGTATCATTATCATCAGCTTTTACATTCCAGGCTGTCATAGAAGATCAGCTGAAATTCTTTCTTACATTATCATAGTCCAGTGAGTTTTCCTTTGATCCATTGCAGTGGCCTCGGAACGTAATGGATGAAGATTTTCGGAAAATAGCAGAAATGTTCAACGCCAAGAGGTCATCGGTACGAGTTCCAGCATGTGACCAGGACCTGAAGATGGCCGTACTAGCATCTTGGCAGGTGAGCCACATTTAAACGCAGACATTTCGCTTGTAAGAAGCTCGAGATTGATTTTGGCTTGACTCAAACACGAGATAAAAGTCAGTAAGAATACAGCGAACATGATATCACCTTCACGGTTAATCACCTTCAAGGTGATTAGAAAGTTTATGGAGTGGGAGCTCAAGCCCTCAAAATTGGTATTGAAGCGAAGCTGTCAAGGGTAAAATTGAAAAAGTTACGATGTTGAACAACTTGTTCCATAATGATTCTCGATGGAGAAGTACTTTGATCAGACAATTATCAGAGAACAAGGACCAGATTTTAATGTTAGATGCGTTTCCTATCTTTGTCTCCGCGTTTGTATGGCTTGTTGAACTTTATCTGCCGAATATGCCCACTAGTTCATGTCACCCAGCTTGCAAGGGATTGTGGATTAACGATGAATTTGTTTGTGGTGGAAGCAGGACCATTGTCTGGTGGACCTCCTACATAGATGGCAAGAAGGAGAGCTCCCAGCTCAAATAGGTGCAGTAATAAGGTGAGTTTTTGTAACATTACATTGGTTAAGTGCAGATGCAATGCAATTTAGATCTTGATGATGAGTAATAGTTGGTACCTGGGCCAACAATTGCCAAATTATATATATTGTATTCGATTTCTCAGTATTGGTGGTAAGTCAAAATGAGTAAATAGGTAGTAAGCAAGCTTCATGGGATTTTGTTACATATTCTAACAATGAGCAAACTTGTCTTACAGCAACCACAGTCGTGGACCTAACACGCATGTAGTCCGATTTTTAGACCGGCACGGCATACCATATCACTATTTACCCACCAGCAAGAGTGACAAGAGGGAAGGGGAAATTGTTGAACTTGTCAAGGATACCGATTTCCTTGTTCTAGCTCGCTACATGCAGGTACATTTGTATGATCTTGAACCTACTCAAAATCACTGCCAACTTGCTGAATTTTTTTACAAGTGAATCGAGCCATTGGTGACTCACCTCCTGGTCCGTGCAGGTCCTTTCGCCCACTTTCTTGAGGTCCTATGGAAAAGACATTATAAACATTCACCACGGATTGCTGCCTTCATTCAAAGGAGCCAATCCGTACCGACAGGTAATTAAAAGTGGGGAAAGATATGCATCACAAAGAGTAAAGTCAATTATCTCCAGATCGTCAATGCTATCTGTTTGCTCCCGCTTTCATAGCAATGGTTCTAAACCACGCGAGCCTATCTTCCGCGCACCAGGGTGCGCGGAAGATAGGCTCATCCTTGTCAAGTAACAGTCGCCCTAAATTCCACTGCGCTAGTGCCGCGAATTTGAAAAGTAAGAACCAAAATGGTCAACACAATAGCGGATTCCGCAGCAGCGACAGTTTTAATATGGCATGTGCTGAGATCCTTTTGGCCTCATTTTGTTCTCGTTCCACAAACCTTGAAGTACAGACGAAAGTCAGACGGTCAACTCTCTCGAATGAATAATTACGTATGTATACGTGACAGTAAGCAACAACTTAATGCACCTCCATTCATGTTTTATTGGAGTTTTGACGGAAAATATGCATATCCAGTTATGACACTTTAGGTTGACTAAGTTCATGCTGTTGTCTCGTGTTTACTGCTTACTTACTCAGTGCATGTGCTTCACTGGTTGTTGAGAATCGAATATAAAATTTGTTTATTCATTTCAGAGAGATTTATTATACGTGCATAGTAGAGAGAACTGTAGGAGTGCTTCCATCTTATTGGCCGGAGTTCACGCGAAATGGTGTGCAACTTTTGACATGCTGTTGCGTGTGTAGGCTTATCAAGCTGGAGTGAAGTTAATTGGCGCAACGAGTCACTTCGTCACAGAAGAATTGGATGATGGGCCTATCATTGAACAACTGGTAAGAGGATCAAATACCGGATATACATGGAAGACTTTTACCAATTTGCCGTGCAATAGCGTCTACAGGGTCCAAGAATGAACTCTTTCAAAAGCCACTCACATCTCTGAAGATACCCAGCAACTGATCACGCTTATCTCTGTATGAAACCAGGTCGATCGAATTTCTCACCGAGATACGTTAACAACGTTTGCAATGAAGTCTGAAAACCTGGAGAAACAATGTCTCGCTAAAGCTATCAAATACTACTGCGAACAACGGATAGTGAGATACAGCGTAAATAAAACCATCGTGTTTGCCTGATGATGATATGTATGCTCTTTTGGCTAGATAGTTACGTTCCGGACCCTGTCGGACAGATAACACGTATGTTAATTTATTAACTCATTCTAACGTCCTTCGCTGTCTCAAGTTGCGGCCTTTTGGCGAAGATTCAATCGACTTAGTTTCACTCAGCTTAGTGACGCTTGCACCAGTTTGAAGTCTGCAGAAAATTTGGAGTCCTTCTCTTTACGAGAATTGAAGTTATATTCAAAGGGCAATTCGGCCCCATCACAGAATTAATTGATGAATTTGTAGATTATACAGCGGAAAGCACTTCCGAGTTTGTCGATCTGTTGGAGCCTGTCAATACGGGAGTTATTTTCAATCTTCAATCACTCTTTCCGTCATCATGTGACAACGGTCATTCAAGATACTTGAGTCTCAATCTGAATTTTGCGGCCAAGCAAGTACATGCTCCCGTTGGCTACACTCCCAAGTAGCCAACCCGTGAGCACCATCTGTGCACATTCTCGAATGGCTGGGAACACAGTTGCTGTTTCAGCTGAGAGCAGAAATAGGACGAGTGTTGGATATCCTATCCAGGGCCGAAAGGAGGAATTTATCTTCGTAGCCATGGTTTCTGTCAAGAATCCTACTTAAAATTTCGCCATTCCGAGTCTGTCTCTTGACCCACGTCCGAGTCGAAAGACCTCAGGTAGCGAAATTTTTTAAAAGCAGTAACTTCTGTCCATTTAATCAAATTATGGGTTGAGTACTACCCAATATAAAAAAGTCCATATATCGGTTCTTGCTACAGTTCCACGCAGGAGTTCAGACACGCGTATTCACCTGTTTGTTACAGAGTGTGTCGAAGAGTTCTAACAGCAGAATAGGAATAGGTATAGGGGCCTCACCGGGCAATGACAAGCTTTTTCAACTCTCCATGATGGATGCGGCTTCCTTTCCACCTTTGACGTGTTGGTATGCCACACAGATGCTACATAGATCAAAGATCAGTTTGAGGAATTTCGAGATGTATCTTTTGAATCTGGGATTTGTTAGATTTCTTGGATCTCACGCGAAGTTATATCGTAGCTATTTCGACTTTTGGCGTAGTAAGTTTCACATGATCAGTACTACAAAGGTGTGTTGTGGCGTTGTCACGGATGAGAACTTCGTGATTATGGGGAATAGTTTACAGCACAGTACAGCAGACAATCGTGCAAACTTGGGGTCCTTTACATGGATTCTTGCGCACTGTGTGACTGCGTTCTATTTGAGCGGATTCTTCACTTTGTCCATATCTTGGTCCTGGACGCCGTAAAGCCGGTTGAAGGTACGTATCAGCAGACAGCATCAGCACACGCGTTCAGGTGGAACTGACGTCGGCTTGGTTGGACACGAAATGGCGTAGCAAGGTCCATACCCAATGGTTGCCTTGATGGACACCCTTTGACTCTTCATTCCCGCCGTCGCCGACTACATAATACGCAAGAATTCTATATCGTTCTTCTTGCATGTTGCAGGTTCCGTAGAATGCTCTCAGGACAAATGTATGGTATTAGTTAATTTGGGAGCACTTGATGATCTCGGTGTTATGTTTGGCTTGTTATCAGGGACTTGACTGATCAAGAGCAAGAGCAAACTAGATTGATGAAACATGCATTGACTACAGGGACAGTCATTTGTCTAAATATTTTCAGTCATTACTAAGGCTGATTAATAAAGTGACTAGATATCTTGAGTGGTCAATACTCATGAAGTCACTCGCAAGTCAATATCCAAGAGGTCAGGGGGATGACAGTGCTGAGATAGTCCCTCAGCACTATCTCTGTTTGTGTGTATATATATTTATGTGCAATGAGAAATAAAGGTTCGAACGCTGGTGTGAGCCTGTTTCAGCCCGTGGAGGTAGCTTCCGGGACATGGACAAGCAAGTCAATATTCATGAGTTCAGTTCGGATGACAATGATGAGGGACTATCTCTGTTTGTGTGTATATATATCTATGTGCAATGAGAAATAAAGGTTCGAAGGCTGGTGTGAGCATGTTTCAATTGTGGAGGTAGCTTCCAAGACAAGGAGTGAACAACGTTATTTCCTATTAGTCATCTGATTTATGTTTAATGGGCCTTATGATGTGCTATTGTGAGAGGTCCTTGGGACTGTATTTTCTAACAATTGGTATCAAAGCATAGTTGGTCCTGAGGAGGGTTTTGAGATCTGAGGGTTATTTCCTATTAGTCATCTGATTTATGTTTAATGGGCCTATGGTGTGCTATTGGGAGAGGTCCTTGGGACTGTATTTTCTAACAATTGGTATCATAGCATAGTTGGTCCGAAGGAGGGTTTTGATATCTGAGGGTGCAGTGAAGTGGGTCCAAAAGCAAGAAGGAGGGTTTTGATATCTGAGGGTGCAGTGAAGTGGGTCCAAAAGCAAGTCCTCGGCAAAGCAATGGCAGGGGTGATATCCATATCAAATGCTAAATTTGCAGTGGAGAAGTTTGATGGGAAAAACAATTTTGGACTTTGGCATCGGAAGATGAAGGACCTTCTTGTCCAGCAAGGACTGCATAAAGCACCAAAGAAAAAGCAAACAGGAGGAAAAAAGTGATGAGGATGGGGACAATGAAGATGTAGATCTTGGAGCTATTAGCATTATTCAGTTGAACCTTGCCAATGAAGTGCCATACAATGTCATGAATGAAGAATCTGCACCAAAATTTATGGGCCAAACCGGAGAATCTTTATAAGAACAAGCCATTGACAAATAGAATATTTCTTAAACAGAAGTTGTATATGTTGCGGATGACGGAAGGCCAGAGTATTATGGAGCACCTCAATCCTTTCAAAAAAATCATTTGTGAGTTGATGAACATAGAGGTTAAGTTAGAAGAGGAGGATAAGGCATTGATGTTATTGACTTCACTTTCTCCATCATACGAGCATCTGGTCACAACTCTTCTATATGAGAAGGCTGATATAAACTGTGAGGAGGTCACTTCAGCGTTATTGTCCAATGAGATGCAAAAAAGATCCAACAAAGAAAAGACAAAATGTAGAGGCTATATTTATCGGAGGAAGGACAAGAGAGAGAGAGAGAGAGAGAGAGAGAGATATGCAAAAAAGATCCAACAAAGAAAAGACAAATTTAGAGGCTATATTTATCGGAGGAAGGACGAGAGAGAGAGAGAGAGAGAGAGAGAGAGAGAGAGAGAGAGAGAGAGAGAGAGAGAGAGAGAGAGAGAGAGAGAGAGAGAGAGAGAGAGAGAGATCATATCAGATCAGGAGTAAATCAAGATCCAAGTCTAGAACTGGAGGTTTCAAAGGCAAGTGCTGGATTTGTGGGAAGGTTGTACATTTCAAGAAGGATTGTAACAACAAGAGGCTTGAGTCCAACAAGGATAAAGGTTAACTTTCAGATTAAGGAAGTATTGCTGAGTCATCTGGTGTTGTGGATGATGTTCTATGTGTTACCCAAGACAAAGATCAATTTGAAGAGTCATGGATATTGGACTCAAGTTGCTCTTACCATATGTGTCCAAATAAGGAGTGGTTTCATGAGTACAAACCATTCAATGGAGGATCTGTAATAATGGGGAACAACATGGCTTGTAAAGCTATTGGCATTGGTACAATACACATTAAGATGTTTGATGATATTGTGAGGACTCTTGCTGATGTGAGGCATGTTCCTGAGTTAAGGAAGAGTTTGATATCACTAGGCACTTTGGACTCAAATGGTTGGAGGTGGGGAGCAGAAAATGGAACACTCAAGGTATCAAAAGGAGCATTGGTTGTAATGAAGAGCAAGAAGATAGGAAGTATTTAGGAGCTTGTTGGAGAGACCATTACTGGAGGAGTGGCAAGTACTATTTCTGAAAATGAAGATCCCAAAGATCTTACTCAGTTATGGCATCTACGTTTGGTCATATGAGTGAAAGGGGTCTAAGTGAATTGTCCAAGCAACAATTTCTGAAGGGCCTTAAAAGTTGTAAGTTAAAATTTTGTGAGCATTGTGTAATAGGAAAGAAACGGAGGGTAAGCTTTTCCACAGGAGTTCATTGCACAAAGGGAATTTTAGACTATGTGCATTCTGATGTTTGGGGCACTGCACCTATAGCTTCAAAATATGGAGCATTATATTTTGTATCTTTGGTTGATGATTATTCTAGGAGAGTATGGGTCTACAACATGAAGCAAAAATCAGAGGTCTTCTCTATCTAAAAAAATTTGAAGGTGATGATGGAGAAACAAATTGGAAGGAAAGTGAAGTGTTTGAGATCTGATAATGGTGGAGAATACAAATCTGGAGAGTTTGATAAATATTGTAAGAGTGAAGGGATAATTCATCACTTTACCATACCGGGTAGACCTCAACAAAATGGTGTGGCAGAGTGGATAAATCATACATTCTTGGAGAAAGCAAGAAGTATGTTAAGCAACAACAAATTGGAGAAGAGTTTTTGGGCAGAAGCTATAAATATGGCTTGTCATTTGGTAAACATTTCTCCCTCTAATGCTATTGAGTGTAAGACACCTATGGAAAAATAGACAGGTAGGCATGTTGATTACTCTTCACTTAGAGTGTTTGGATGCATAGCTTATGTTCATATTCAACAAGAACAAATGACAAAGTTAGATCCCAAATCTAGAAAATGTACATTCTTGGGATATGAGAAGGATACAAAGGGATATAGATTATGGGATCCAAAAAGGTGTTGTCTTGTTGTGAGTAGGGATGTAGTTTTTGATGAGACTAGTACAATGAAGACTATTACTATAGCAAAAGAAAAGAAAAAACAAATTCAGAGTCAAATCTTGTTAAGATAGATATTGATCTTGGAAATGAAGACATCTCACCTCTTGTAGATCTACCAAGTGAACCATTAGAATTCTTGTGGAATTGATCCACATTACATCACACAGTTTATTGTCGCACTGATTTAGCCCATAAGTGATTCATGAAAGTAGATATCCAAATAGGGATAGAAGGCATCCAAAGAGATTTGATGATTCATTTGTAGCTTATGCTCTTCTTATGGAGAATGGTGAGCCTTCTCTTATGAAGAGGCAATGCAAGATCAGCAATATTAAAAGTGTCATTGTGCAATGGAAGAGGAGATGAAGTCTTTGGCCAAAAACCAAACATGGAGACTTGAAAAATTGCCTATGGGAAAGAAGGCAATTGGTTGCAGATGGATATTCTGGAGGAAGGAAAGACTTCGTAATTCAGGTGGAGATTGATACAAAGCAAGGATTGTAGCAAAGGGTTATAGCCAAAAAGAAGGTATTGACTTCAATGCAATTTTTTCACCAGTGGTAAAAATCTCTTCAATTTGTGCACTATTGGCAATAGTTGCATTGCATAACTTAGAGTTGGAGCAACTAGATGTTACAACTGATTTTTTACATGGAGAATTAGAGGAGGAGATTTACATGCATCAATCTGAAGGTTTTGTGGTACCAAGGAACCAGAACCTAGTTTGCAAGTTACAAAAGTCTGGACTAAAGAAAAGTCCAAGACTTTGGTACATGAAAGTTGATACTCTCATGTTGAAGCATGTATATAATAGAAGTGAATCAGATTTTTGTGTACCTCAAGAAGCTACATGGACCTAGAGTATTTGATTTAATCATCTTGGTACTATGTGTGGATGATATGCTCATTGCTGCGGAGGATATGGTTGAGGTGGAGAGATTGAAAGCAGAACTTGGTAAGGAGTTTGATATGAAGGACTTTGGGTTCTTAAAAGAGGGTGTTTGGGATTGAAATCCACCGGGACAAGAGCAAGGGAAAGTTATGGATCTCTCAAAGGAGATATTTGGAAAAATTACTTGCTTGGTTTGGCATGGAGAATGCAAAACCAGTGCACACTCCAATGGCAAGTCATTTCAGTATATAGTTGGAGCAATATCCATCAAATGAGGAGGAGAGAAAATTAATGTCAAATATTCCTTATGCTAGTGCTGTTGTGAGTTTAATGTATGCTATGGTATGCACTAGACCAGTCATCTCATATGATGTAAGTATGGTGAGTAGATATATGGCAAATCCAGGGAAACAACATTGGGAAGTTGTGAAGTGGATACGTTGTTACTTGAAAGGGACTATAAATATTGGCATTACCTTTGATGTGGAGAAGGACTGAGAAGGAGAAATTACAGGGTATGTAGATTCTGATTTGGCCAAAGACTTGGATAAGAGAAGGTCTACAACAGGATTTCTTTTTACACTTGTTGGTGGTGCAGTAAGTTGGAAGTCTACTCTCCAATCTACTGTTGCTCTTTCTACTACAAAGGCGGAATATATGACAAAAATTGAGGCTACCAAAGAGGCAATGTGGCTACAAAGATTAGCCAAGGATGTAGGACTCACTAACATGAAGTACACACTTTTTTGTGATAGCCAGAGTGCTATTCACTTGGCCAAGAATCAAATATATCATTCAAGGACAAAGCATATTGATGTGAGAAATCATTTTATCAGGGAAGCTGTGACAAATTGTGAGATCAATTTGCAAAAGATTGGCACAAAGGTAATAACAGCTTATATGTTGACTAAACCTGTTCCTGTTGAGAAGTTAAAGTTATGCATGAACTTGCTCAACGTTCAATGTTGCTCTTTGGGATGATAGTGTGGATACAAGAAAAAGGCAAGCAAAAGGTGGAGATTGTTATGTTTGACTTGTTATCAGGGACTTGACTGATCAAGAGCAAGAGCAATCCACAAGCAAAAGGCAAGCAAAAGGTGGAGATTGTTATGTTTGGCTTGTTATCATGGACTTGATTGATCAAGAACAAGAGCAAACTAGATTGATGAAACATGCAGTGAGGCCAGGGACAGTCACTTGTCTAGATATGTTCAGTCATTACTAAGGCTGAGTATTAAAGTGACTAGATATCTTGAATGGTCAATACTCATGAAGTCACGCAAGTCAATACTCAGGAGTTCAGTAGGATGACAGTGCTGAGGGACTATTTTTGTTTGTGTGTATATATCTAGTCTGGATGATAGTGTTGAAGGACTATTTCTGTTTGTATATATATCTATGTACAATGATGATAGTGTTGAGGGACTATATTTCTGTATATATATATATGTGCAATGATAAATAAAGGTTCGAAGGCTGGTGTGAGCCTGTTTCAGCCCTGAGCACTGGAAGTAGCTTCCGGGACAGGGAGTGAATCACGTTATTTCCGGTTAGTCCTCTGATTTATGTTTAATTTGCCTTATGATGAGCTATTGCGAGAGATCTTGGGACTGCATTTTCTAACACTGTATTTTCCACACAAAAAACGAGTCAATTCCGAAGCTAAACAGGCTCGGGACTCGGATTAGCGCATGCACGCGATTAATCTCAATTCATGTAATGAGTCACCCATAGCAATGGGTCTACTTCAGCGAATGGTGCACTTCGTTGAGTCGATAATTGGTTTCTTATGTCTGACGTTGAATGTGTTTAAATCCCCTTTTAACGGTAACGGTGAGAACTGCGTCGGATTTCACGACAAAGCAGTTTAACAGCCCGGGCCGCGCCTTCTACCTGATAAATGTAAGGAGACGCCCACAGATGGCATGGTCAAAGGGCATCAATCTCATCACGATCATCGTAGCTATTCTGGTCACAAAATAAGTATTTGGCATCTCTTCACCAGGTCTGATACGATGATCTCCAAGACGCAGTGAGATGTAGGTCAGCCACAGTGAAACGATTCTTCCGGTTCTGCATTGGGTTTAAGAATGGAACTCAGTCCTCATTACTCCTGCTAAGCTGAGTGTGCCGCCGTCACCCGCGGTAACCTCATGCGAGAGAGATGGACCCATGAATATCGTACTTATGTCAATCGATCTATCATCAGTGGGGATTGTCAAAACTTGAAGATTCTCATTCGCATCGTCCATCTAGTGAAGGCAAAGAATGTCGACGATGTCTTCTCTAGCATCAGGTCTTTTCCTTATTGTTACCCAACGCACAGACAGTAGCGATTCAAGATTAATTCAGCTGTTAAGCGATTAGTTCACATGCAAGCTTTCTGCAAATGCTTGAGGTCAAAGGGTATTACGGATGACATCCACAAAGACAAAGCTTGAATCATGCAGGCTATACCCTAGCCGCTTTACCGTCCTCATGCATCAAACTATGCTTTAAGCAACAACAAACTCAGTACTAATTAAGAAATAATATCAGCACTGGGTGAATTGAAAACGCTCTGAAACTTCCTTTTATTTCGCAATCTACCGTTAAGTGAATCCTTGGGGAGGTTAAAGTTCGTAGAGGTTCCGACAGCATTACACAACGGCCGAAGATTGATCTACGTATGTAAGCTGAGCTTAAGCAGCAAGCTCAGCTGCTTGATAAGAGAACTTGAAGGACTTTTTCCAGTATTTTGAATCCCTGATTCCTAAAGGAGGTATATTTAAGAGTGTCGGTGAGGTCTTATCTATTTTCTCCCGATTACATATCGTTAATCGAGAGAATGTACATGACATGAGATCACGCACACAGTCTTGAACTGTGACGGTACGCAAGATCAAAGCTGGTAAGAAGACATGGACGAGATCCCATACCCAACGTCGGGAATCATTGATAAATCATTCCCGACGTGCCAAAAAGCAAACACACTATTGTCTTTGCTGCTGCTCACGCAATAGAAACTTACATGACAATTCTTTGGTGAGAGATATTCAATAAAGGAAAGTGAAACTAAAGTGGAGTATACCAGGAGCTTCGAAAGGGCTTCCTACCCCGGAATTTTCAGATCTAACAGTGCAAAAGCTTTCGGATTGCGTGAGATGCATATGACATGCACATAGATATGCTCTGTTATCACGATCCAGAACGGGATAGCCGATCCCTTTCATAGGTGTTGCTATTTTGATGTCTAGAAGGCGCTTGGTTCAGTCTTCTCTTGTTAAAAGATGAAGTTAAAGATTTAATCAATGATATTTCTCATCCAATAGAGTTGCTGACTTTGGCCGTAATACTTGTTATTGCAAAGTGGCTGCATATAGTGTTTCTTTGTGAATAGTCTTGCCAACACTCGGGATCTCCTAACAAGAGTCATGGCGAATAGAGTTACCCAGAATAAATACTTGCGGCGGTGTGCTTCTCTAAGTTTTCTTCCAGCCTACCTTTCTCACCGGGACTGCAATACCATCCATATGCAGCATCATTCCACTCGATTCAGCATTGAATACTGTCAAAACATTCGTCCCCTGTGCAGTAATGTCAATTTCACTATTGAAAACATTCTTTCACTGAGCAATAAAACTGTAAGCACTATTCGGTTCATCTTTATATTACTAATACGCTAAGCGATTTTTATCATAACCAACTCCTCCTAGGGTTCTCATCGGATTTTGTCGGGAGGGGTGTCATTTTAAGGATCTATGGCTGTAGATGTGCAGTAAGGTTTTATTTTTTTTAATTCCGATTTCCAGAACCGGCTGAGGTACCCGCAAAACTTACACAGTAACTCTTAGGAAAATGTTGCTAAATTTGTTATGGCAGCAATCGTATTGAAACTTTTGGTCCCAGGAAGACTACCTTCCAAGTGATCTCACTTGAAAGGTACTCAGCCGAGGTAATGATTAAAACAGCTCATCCTAGTTGGTGAATACAGTTGATCTCCAATCGCCCAAGATAAGGAACTGTTCATGGACGAAAGTCGTAGTAATACCGTATCGGCGGAAGAGAGCAGCTGGAAGACCAGATGTTCACACCGGTAGATATTCTAGTCTTACGCATAGAAGTCTTCCGAAGACTGCCCTGGAGAGCCTATTTGCGGCTCCGGTTAGTGTGTCATCAGTGGAATTCGGTCTCAGCAATCCGGCTACGCTAAGTGTGCCGCCGACACTCGCGGTGACGTCCTGTGAAAGGGATGGGACTTGCCTGCTTTTCACAGACGGGAGTCGTGCTTTTGTGAGTCGATCTATCAGCAGGTAGGACTCTTCATGCTTTCAAGACCCGCTTTGGCAACAACTCGTCTACATTGTAAGGGCCAACTTCAGCTGACGGTGGCGTCTGTAGCAGTTGGACTCCTTCTCATGGTTGCCTAGCTCCGAGACGACAAGCAATTCTTATCGCTCCTGTTCAATCCAGTTACCGGGATCTTGAGCAGCTGTCCGCCCCGCCGTATCCCAAACCATTGATCAGTTTGAAACTTACAGGTTCAACACTCGACCTCGTACCATACTCAACTACTTATGTTTGACTTGATCGTCCTATGGGGAGAGATTCTAACATTAAATCAATTGTAAATCTAATTTCCATGCAGCGTACTGAAGTGAATGCCAAGTACGCCGCGCGTGAGGATTTAAGATCGAGAGTTGGGGAATCTCAATCTATGATCAGAAGCGGAATTCCTGGATCACAGTTTCTGAGTTGCTTGTATTCCAGGTTTATGTCAAAAAAGTCTGTATAGATACCTACACGGGGTACGGAATCCACTTTGTAAACCCATCTCGAATTTATGGAAGTCTTGGAAGTGTGGCCATCATTCAGAAAATAAAATAGCGGACAACAAAAGTACCGAACAGCAATAGATTTTTAATAGAGAAAAGCAATAATACGTCGTCTCGAGTTTTGTTTCTTTGGTTCGCAAGTGTCTTGGACTCCGAGGTTGGGCAAAAAAAAATCTGGGGATTAGATCGAAGGCTTTCGATGCGAGATCGATTTTTTAGACTTCTTCGACTAACCCATACACATCCAATTCAAGGATTTTATTTTCTTTGGATCATCATTGAATCTATTTTGTCTACAACGTGATATATCAGTTTCTGACGGGAATATAATTTTCATGGTGTTACCATTTGGATCCCGTATGCAGCTCACCTATGGACGAGAAAGGTATATCTTACAATAGTTGATCAATGCTCTTCGTACTACATTTTCTTTTGACGGAAAACTCTAAACGATAAGTAGATTGCATTAGCTAATTAATGAGTTCGTTGATATTTACTCAATTCCAGGACGCTAAGTTGGACCTGCCTTTTACGTCAACACCTCGACTGTCGAGGACTGTTACTGAGATGTTTTCGGAAGATCAGATAGTAATCAAAGATAGTGCTGTTATCAAAGGAAAACTCTTTCTTGTATCACGTTCAAGAACAACACCACCATCGGGACGTAGACTAGTGTAGAAGTCAGCGATTGGGGGTTGGTATCGGTATCCCTTATTTGAAGTCACACCAACTGGTACTAAAACAGTAGATATGGTATTCATGCTCGGACCTTCTTAAGAGCGTTCAAGCATGAAGGATACTGCTTCCTTGTCTCATGAATGAACGTGGAGCTGGAACCTTTGGTTCATATAGGGAAATGTATCTTATCATATGAAGAAATCGTGCAAGTTGGCGTCTGTTGAGCACTATGTCGATATAACATACTGCATTTTGCATGTAAAAAACCAAAACTGAGGAAAGAAATAAGAGAATGGAAACTCACATTGGGACATTTGAATGAGTGAAAACTCCAAATGCCTAGCATGAGCTTTGGCTTTGGTATTTATAGGTAGCATACAAGGCCCATGAGAAGCTTCTCAAGAAATTTCCTCAAGTCGTTTTCTTAGAGTGCAAGCCAAGTTAACTAGGAAGCTTCTCAAGAAGCTTCTTTCTAGAAGCCGTCTACTTGGCGTACAAGCTAAACTAGTTGGAAGCTTCTAGAAGCTTCCTTCTAGAAGCTACTTACTTAAGGTGCAAGCTAAACTAATCGGGAAGTTTCCCAAGAAGCTTCCTAGATACTTCCAAAATATTCTAGGCTAATTTGTCTTATGTGCTACTTCGTGAGCCTGGCTGACCTCGTCGCTAAACTCCATATTGTTACATATTCCCCCGCCGCTAGTTGGTGACGTCCTCGTCGCCAGTGAAGCTTCAAATTCCTGGATGGCCGTTTGTGCATTATGGAGGTGAGAAAGAGGTTCACAGGTGGCATCATGAAGTGGATACCCTTTCCAAAGGACATTGTACTCCGTATGTTGGCGACGGCCTCGTTGAATGTGGCGATGCGCAAGGATACGATCAACTTCGTACTCCTCATGATCATTGATAGGGATAGGAAGAGTGGGAGGTTGGACTTGAGAGGAAAAGGAAGAGGGGTTAGGAACAAAGGGTTTCAACTTGGAAACATGAAAGACAGGATGGATATGCATGTGACAAGGCAAGGCAAGGCAAGATGATAAGCAACAAGAGAGACAATTTGGGTGATATCAAAGGGTCCTATCCAATTAGGGGCAAGTTTACAAACTTGGGTATCAAGTGGGAGAGGGAGGTTACTAGAGGATAACTGAATTTATCACCAACTTCGAAGGTGAGATCTCGACGATGGTGGTCCGCATATTGTTTTTGGCGATTCTGAGCAACAAGGAGGTGAGAGTTGGCTTGTTGGAGAGATTGGGATATAGTGGTCAGGAATGTGGAAGTATGAGGAACTTGAGAAGGAGGGGGAGCAAGAAGAGAATCTAGAACAAGCGGATCTTGGCCAAAATTGAGAAAGAAAGGAGAGAATCCGGTGCTTGCTTGTTTGGAATTGTTGTAGGCAAATTTGGCAGCGGCAAGACATTCATACCAATTGGTATGGTGGACATTGACAAAGGCACGCAACATATCCTCCAATGTACGATTTGCACGTTCAGTTTGTCCATCAGTTTGAGGCCGTGGACAAAGCAAGCTTGGTGCCGAGTATCTGAAAGAGTGCTTGCCAAAACTTCCCAGTAAAGTGAGGATCACGGTCGGAGATGAGTACGCGTGGCATTCCATGATGCTTGAAGACATTGTTGAAGTAGATTTGCGCTAAGGTTGGAGCATCCACGGTATCACAAGTTGGTACCAAGTGGATTTGCTTACTAAGCTTATCCACAAACACCATGATGGCGGTGTGTCCTTGTTTTGTCTTTGGCAAGGATGTGATGAGATCCAAGCTCACATGCTCCCAACGAGCTGATGGAATGGCAAGCGGTTGAAGGAGTCCACTCGGCTTCTGGTTGCTGGCCTTGTTACGTTGGCAGCTCTCACACAATCGGACAAATTCCCAAACATCTTGTGTCATGTTGAGCCACCACCATTGATGTTGGAGGGTACCCAAGGTCTTGTCCACACCCATATGACCAGCGATGGGTAAATCATGGGCTTCTTGAAGGTGCACAAGTCAAAGATCACCTTTGGCTAGAACATAGATCCGGTCCGCATGGAATAGAAGGCCTTCCTTGAAGGAGAAGGTGTTGTACTCCTTGTCACCTATTGTTAGCTGACCATGTACCATTTGGAAGAAGGGATCTTGCTGTAGAGCTAGCCAAAACTCGTTATGAATCTTGGGATCAATTGACACCGTCGTAATTGCTGCCGTGATGAGAGGAAGAGACTTCAAATTAGGTCGTCATGATAGAGCATCAGGGATGACATGGAACCGACCTGGTTTGTACTCAAGTTTGATGTCGAACAATTGGAGTTGCTCTTCCCATCGATGATGTTGACTCTTCATGTGCTATAGGTGTAAGGTCTGCAACAATGGCTTGTGATTAGTTCACATGATCACTTGTTTTCCCAAGATGTAATGCCTCCATACCTTGGTGGCATATACCATTGCAAGTTGTTCCCGATCTCGAGCAAAGTAATTTCTTTCAGCTGTATTTAGTCGGTGAGACACAAAGGCAATAGGATGTAGTACATCTTGAAATTCTTGTTGCAACACAACTCCAATTGCAAAGTTAGAAGCATCAAAATCAACCACACAAGGTAGTTGAGGATCATATGGTTGAAGAATGGGTCTTGAAGACACCATATGCTTTAACTTTTGGAATGCTTCTTCATGCTTGGTTGTCCATTGGAAGCTTGAGTTCTTTCCCAAGAGGTCAGTCAATGGTGCAGCCACGTGAGCATAATAGTGGATGAACCGTCGGTAAAAACTGGCCAATCCATTGAATGCTCGTACTTCGGTAGCATCCTTTGGGGTAGGCCAATCAATAATGGCCTTGATCTTCTCTTCTTCCATCTTGATCCCCTCTGATGAGATCTTATGACCCAAGAAGGTAACCTCTTTATGCCAAAAAGCACACTTTGACTTCTTGCAAAAAAATTTCCACTGTCATAGTCGTCTTAGGACTTCTCGCACATGATTCTTGTGTTCTACCTCTGTCCTACTATAGATTAAGATATCATCTAAGAACACTACCACGGACTGATCCAATAGTCCCTCCAACACCTGATGCATCTGATCCATGAAGACTGCTGGAGCATTAGTGAGTCCGAAAGGTAGAACTCTCCACTCAAAATGTCCATACCTTGTGCGAAAGGCAGTCTTTTGCACGTCCTCTCCTTCAATAGGAATTTGCAAATAGCCGCTACAAAGATCTAGCTTGGAAAAGTAGCGTGCTCCACTTAATTGATCAAGCAGGTCATTGATCCGAGGCAAGGGATATGCATTCTTCACGGTTTGCTTATTGAGCCCACGGTAATCAATACAGAAACGAAGTCCTCCATCCTTCTTTGGAACAAATAGTACCGGTGCTCCCCACGGAGAGGTACTATGTCGTATGAAATCCTTCTCCAACAACTCTGTAAGTGTTGTTCGCAACTCCTCCAACTCCTTTGGTGAGAGCCGATAGATTGGTCTACTCACTGGAGTACTCCCTAAAAATAACTTGATCTTGAAGGGCATACCTTGATCAGAGGGTAATCCTTTTGGCAGGTCATCCGGAAACACATCTGCAAACTCCTCAACTATCCGATCAACCGTTGCTTGATGCGGCACCTGGCCCTCCTCAGATTGTTCTTGTGCAATCGGCTTGATCCACACCGCAAATACAGACTTATCTTCCTCCAAAGCTTGCTCTATGGCTGCTTCATTAACAAACTTCCCTTCTAGTGACTCATCTCTCTTCCAAGCTTGCTCCATGGTTGCCTTCTTAGCAAACTTCCCATCTTGGGACTCATCTCCCTTCCAGATTTGCTCTATGGCTACCTTCTCAACAAACTTCCCATCTTGGGACTGACTATTCTTAGGTGTCTTACTCAGAGGTGCCAAACAACCTAATCGGAAATTCCTACCTTGGTGTTAAACTTGAATTTGACATCGGGTTCAATCAAATTGAATCTTATGACGTTCAAGCCAAGGTAGACCCAGAATGATATCATAGTGTAGAGGTGCCACTACAAACCTCATACACTCCAAATACTCCTTCCCAATCTTGAAGGTAACAAGATGCGAGGTGCGGAATGCAGAACCTTTTCTACTATCCGCCATCATCAAACTACTTCCAATCACTAGCTTGATAGGAATACCCAATTCCTTTGCTACTTGTATAGATATGCAATTCTCTGAACTTCCAGAATCAACCAAAATCCTACAACCCCGATTAGATATCGTACCTTGCAAGTGAAGAAAACTTGCATAGGTCGAGCCTTCAATCCCATTGGAACTAATCAAGCTCCCAGTAGGCGGCTCGGAATCTCTTATTGGGATTCTTTGTTTTCTTGATCATTCTGTTCCACAAACTCCATCTGGGCAACTTGTCAAGGTCACCCATTCCTAAGTGGACATTCAGCAATGCGATGTCCAACTTGGCGACAATAAAAGAAACCTCCATTTTGTTGTAATCTTTCTCTATCTGCTGTGCCAAGTGGTCTTTGTTGGATAACATCAATCTCCATTGGTACCGGTTCTTCCACTCGTGCAACTGGTAGGTTTTGTGTAGGTCGAGGTCGAGACCAAGTTGTCGCCACTAAGGAATCAAAATGCTCAGCCAATTGCATGGCTTCTTCTATGTTCTGTGGCTCTCGCATGGTCACCTCCAATCTGGTTCGTGACTTCAATCCTCGCACAAATCGATCCAGAACTTCACCTTCTTGGATATCTGGAATTTGCATGATGATATTCTGAAATTGTGTGATGTCGCTTCTCACTGAGCCAATCTGCCTCAACTCCACCAATTTATCTCGTGCAGCTCGGGTGGCATTTATAGTCTAAAGTCGACCAAGTATTGCATCCTTGAATTCTGCCCATGTCAAAATCGGTGTAACAATTTGTTATTCAGCTCTTTCTACTTGGAATTGCCACCAAAGTTTTGCCACGCCATCCAACTGACAAGAAGCCAAGAGAATTTGTTTCTGCTTGTCTTGAAGATTGGTGGCTTCAAAGTAACGTTCACAGTCAAACACAAAATTCTCCATTGTGCCTTGAAGATTCTTGCCTTCAAACACCTTGGGTTTCGAAAATCAAATGCAATCTTCTCCATCTCGAACTGGCACTTTGTCTATTTGTTCTCGTCGTTGCTGGTCTCGTTCATCCAACAATCAAGTAAAATGCTCGATTTTTTGTTGCATTGCAAGGATAACATCCGGTATTGCCGCCATTGCTACTACTCTATTCCACTACTCTCAATTTATCTAGTTGATTAACACATAGATACAACACGTCCACCGTTCTCCATAAGTTACAATTGGAAGTATCAAGGGTTCCTCTGACACGGTGATCATATGTAGAAAATCCTACCCAAAGCATGAGGTGATGAATTATGTGAAATAATGCTTTGGTAATATCTAGACACGAAAGTCCCAATGGTTTGGCGAAAGTGGATTTGGTGGTCCATAAATTCCATCCATCCCATTCCTGCTCTGATACCAATGTAAAAGACCAAAACCGAGGAGAGAAATAGGAGAATGGAAACTCACATTTGGACACTTGAATGAGGGAAAACTCCAAATGCCTAGCATGAGCTTTGGCTTTGGTATTTATAGGTAGCATATAAGGCCCATGAGAAGCTTCTCAAGAAGCTTCCTCAAGCCGCTTTCTTAGAGTGCAAGCCAAGTTAACTAGGAAGCTTCTCAAGAAGCTTCCTTCTAGAAGCCGCCTACTTGGCGTACAAGCTAAACTAGTTGGAAGCTTCTAGAAGCTTCCTTCTAGAAGCTACTTACTTAAGGTGCAAGCTAAGCTAATCGGGAAGCTTCCCAAGAAGCTTCCTAGATACTTCCGGAATATTCTAGGCTAATTTGTCTTATGTGCTACTTCGTGAGCCTGACTAACCTTGTCGCTAAACTTCATATTGTTACACTGTACGTGGACACAAGTGGAAAGAATTGCTTTGTCTAGATCACGAAATGGATTGACGTGTTGTTGTAGTATTGTTCCAGATCCTGAAATTGACATGTAGATGCTATGGCATCTACATCTACCTCTCCAAACAACTAAATGCTCTATGTTAGTTTTGATAATCTCTAGTTTAGTGACTAGATACATGATTAGGTTAGATACATGATTAGACTAAATACATGTACATGATTGGACTACATACATGATTAAGGTGAAGTGAGTGCGCAACCCTAATTAGGGCTCTACAAAGCAACCTTCTAGAGCTTGCATATATATATATATATATATATATATATATATATATATATAAGTGCTCTCTACTCATGTTGAGATAAGTTCTCATACAAGGATCATTCCCAACACCTTGTACCTTATTTTAGGTGTGTTCTATGTTGCTTACCACTAGGGTACCTTTCATGCTACATGAGTGCTGCTATGTACTATGTTGGAAGGCTCGAAGAGAGAGAGTGAGTTGAATATTACTGAGTGCAATTAAGAGTGTCTACTCTGGTGAGACTAGGAAAGCTGAGTGCTAGGATGTCTGATACATCAAAAGTCAAAATGATTGAGGATAGACCATCTATTTCAAAGACTAGGAAGAAAAGTTCTCATCAGGTTATGGACCCACAATCACCATTGGGGTTGATAAGAGAACGTAGAGAGCTAGAGAAACTAGGAAACACTAATTACAAAGTCTAGGCTTTGGATGTGAAGTGTATCCTAGACAGTTATGATTGTCTGTACTTGGCATTAGAAGCTCATGATATAGATGAGCTTGAGTCCAACAAGGAGTAGAGAATCAAGCATTCTACCACTAGGAGGTTTTTGCTAAGGGCTATGCAAGAGCAAGTCAGAGACCTAGTAGACACTTATGCTTGGAGTTGGGAGATCTGGCACAAACTCAAGAATTTTTACTCTATTGAGAGGCTGGAAAGTTCTAGTAGGATCTGGGATGGGATGTGGAACACTAAACTTGTAGATGGTGAAGACTTTACTTTGCACTTGTCAAAGTTACAGAAGGTCTTCAAGAGTGTCAAGGAGGATGGGTGACCCCTTACAAAGAAAGATGAGATCCATCATCTCTTGAAGACTCTCCCTCCAAGCTACCAGCCTATCAAAGTAGCTCTAAAAGTTCTACCTGTTGAAGTTGTCACATGGGATTATGTGATTAACAGATTGTTGGTGTTTAGCAGAGATAGCAAGGACCTAGAGATGAAGTTTAATGATTTGGGAGATTTTGCTCTGTTCAATGCTTCTTCTTAGTCAAGGAGAGTGCCAGATAGAAGAGTGAACAAACCAGAGCAATCCAGAGTGAGTAAATCTGGTAAAGGAGTTAGTAGTATTGCTAACATGATCTGTTAATTCTGTCATGAGAAAGGTCATGTTGCACCTATATGTCCCAAGAGAGGAGAAAGGAGAGAACGAGAGGTGAAGAAGGTAGAAAAGGGACCTCAACCAGTAAGAGGTCAAAAATTTGCAAGTTCAGCTTACAACACAAAGGAGTGCAATGAGATAAAGAGCAATGAGGAGGGGTACTCAGCAGAAGAGCTAGATTGTGGAATGTTGGCAGAATTGCAGTTGTCCACAAACAGTTCTGGATGGTTCTTGGATTCTGGAGCCACCTCTCATATCTGTTACCAAAAGGAGCTGTTCTCAACTCTTCAACCTCTAAAGATTCCCAAGAGTGTTCGTTGTGGACCTGGGATTCTAAATCCAGTGTTAGGAAATGGAAAAGTTCCTATTGTCTTCATGGGAAGATCTAACACAAGTTCTTGTAAGAGCTATTTGGAAGATGTGCTCTATATTCCAGATTACACCAAGAACTTGATATCAGTACATTGCCTCATGGAGCATGGAGTGGATGTTCTGTTTGAGAGCAATAGAAATCAATGCACTTTGAAGAAAGGAGAGCTGGTCCTTGGATATGGCACTGCCAGAGGAAAGCTGTTCAAGTTAATGGAAGCTGATTTTTCTGATTTTGCATTGGTAGCAGAAAACAAAAATGATATCCATCTGTGGCATTTGAGGTTAGGGCACTTGTCAGTGCAAAACCTATATGCTTTAGAGAAGGTAGTGGATGGGTTGAAACTGGATCCCAAAGGAAAACTTGATTTTTTGCATTGGGTGTGCAGAAGGTAAGGCACACAAGGCTCCTATCCCCAAGAAATCTTCATCTAGAGCTTCTTGTCTTCTAGATGTCATACATTCTGATGTATGGGGATACATGACTGAGAAGTCATTGAGTGGAGCAGCCTGCTATATTTCCTTTGTGGATGATTACAATAGAAAGAGCTTTATCTATCTCATGAAAAGCAAGGATGAAGTGCTGCAAAAATTCCAGAAGTTTGTAGCCATGGCTGAGTTGTAGACTGGGAGGAAAGTCAAGCAATTGAGAACAGATGGGGGCAGAGAGTACAGGAATCAGGAATTCCTCTCTTTTCTGTCAGAGAAAGGAATCCTTCTTGAATGTACAGCCTGAGACAGTCCTGCACAGAATGGAGTTGCAAAAAGATCGAATAGGACACTGGTGGGCAAAGCATTGGCCATGCTCCAACATGCCAAGCTGGAGAGAAAGTTTTGGGGTGCTGCAATTAGCACTGCAAATTATCTTAGAAATATCAGTGGTACCACAACATTGCAAGGAAGAACTCCTGAAGAATGTTGGAGTGGTAAGAAACCTAATCTTTTAGCTTTGAAGGTTTTTGGATGTCCTGCCATGTTCATATTCCCAAGGAGCAAAGGAGGAAGTTCACAAAGATAGCTGAGAGAATGCTCTCTGTAGGATATGAAGAGGGACTGAAAGGATATCTTCTGTACAATCCTAAGTCTAGACAGATCATTAGAAGTAGAGATGCACTCTTTGATGAATTGAAGACTTGGAGTGAGAACAGTGATGAGTTGCAGAAGCAAGCTGATCAGTTTGATCAGCCTGATCAACCTATCTTCCCAAGCTGCAGAGTCAGTTTTTCAAATAAATCATCAGAAGTAGAGAAGAGCAATCTCTACCTGAAGCTGATGGTTCACAAAAGGAGAGTCTATAGGTGTACACAAGAAGGCCTAAACAGACGGTGGTATCTGATTCTGATACTACAGAAGAAGACTCCCAAAAGCAGACTGCAGATGCAGAATCTCTGAGTGAGATTCCAGAGATGTCAAAATATGACATGAAACTTCTCGGCACAGAGCCAAGAAGATCACAGAGAGATAGAAAACCTATTGACAGACTTGGCATTCTATCAGAAGAGATGTTAGATGAATCTTACATCTGTCATGAAGATTGTGGTCCAGACACTTTACAGCAAGCTTTGCTCAGACCAGATTAGAGTCAGTGGGAGTTGGCTATAGTAGAAGAGAAGAAGTCTCTTCAGACTAATGGTACATGGGTACTAGCTGATTTACCACTAGGTAGGAAAGCAATTGGTTTTAAATGGGTTTTCAGGGTCAAACGTGGAACTGAGAATGAGATCTTGAAGTACAAGGCAAGACTTGTTGCAAAGGGCTTCAATCAGGAAGCATCAATAGATTATTCAGAAACTTTCGCACCAATTGCTAGGTATGGATCTATTTGCATGCTTCTAGCTCTTGCTGCAGAGAGAGATTGGGAAGTGGAGCAGTTAGATGTGAAAACAGCCTTTCTTAATGGAGATTTGAGAGAGACTATCTACATGGATGTTCTAGTTGGATATACAGAAGGCAAAGGAAAAGTATGCTTGCTTAAGAAGGCTTTATATGGTCTTAAGCAAGCTCCTAGAGCTTGGTATGAGAAACTAGACTCATACTTGAGAGAGCAGGATTTCAAACGAGCAGATTCTGACATGAGTGTGTATACTAGAGATGATGTATACATAGATGTATATGTAGATGATCTATTACCATTGGGGAACAGTGAGTCTATCGAAGGAGTGATAGATTTCTTGTCATCTGTTTTTGAGATGACTATTCTTGGTCCTGTAAAACTCGTTTTGGGAATCAAAGTGAGCAGAGATAGAGAAGCAGGATGGATCCAAATTAGTCAACCACAGTATGTGAGATCTATACTAGCTAAGTATCAGATGACAGAGGCAAATCCTGTCTCTACACCTCTTGATCTGGGGTGGAAGCACAGCAGAATCATAGATGGGGAGATGAATCTCTGTGACAAAGTGTTGTATAAGAGTGCTCTTGGTTCTCTAATGTTTATCATGGTCTGTACAAGACCAGATATCTGCTATGCAGAGGGAGCACTAGCTAGATATACCAGCAACCCTGCACAAATACATTGGAAAGGTATAAAGAGTTTATTCAGGTACTTAAAGGGTACTGAAGATGCATTCTTGGAGTACAGAAAGCAAGGAAACATACTTGCTTCTACACTTGAAGCATATACAGATGCTAGTTGGGGAGATGACACAGATAACAGTAGATCAACTAGTAGAAATGTCATCATGCTTAGTGGTGGAGCAATTAGCTGGCGTAGTAAACAACAAACATCTGTTGCACTATCAACTACTGAGGCAGAATTTATGGCTGCCTCAAATGCTACTCAAGAAGTCATCTGGAACATGAGACTTCTTAAGGAGTTGGGTTTTGAGCAGGAGAGTCCTACTACATCGTACTGTGACAATACATGAAGTATAGCACTCAGCAAAAATCCTGTACATCACCCAAGGACTAAGCATATTGAGATTAGAAGAAGATTTGTAGAGGAGAAAGAAAAGGAGAATGTAGTGAAGTTAGTTTACTGTCCTACACAGGAGATGACAGCTGATGTGTTTACAAAAGCATTACCTAAAGATAAACACATAAAATGTGCTGTAGAAATGGGAATAGTCCTAAACTCTCATTAAGTGAAAGTGTTAGTTTTGATAATCTCTAGTTTAGTGACTAAATACATGATTAGGCTAGATACATAATTAGGCTAGATACATGATTAAGGTGAAGTGACGGCATAGCCCTAATTAGGGCTCTGCAAAGCAAACTTCTAGAGCTTACTTGTGTATATATATGAGTGCTCTTTGCTCATGTTGAGATAAGTTCTCATACAAGGATCATTCCCAGCACCTTGTACCTTGTTTTAGGTGTGTTCTATGCTGCTTACCACTAGGGTACCTTTCATGCTGCGTGAGTGCTGCTTCGTACTATCTTTGAAAGCTTCTCTTTGAAAGCTTCTGAGAGAGAGTGAGTTGAATATTGATGAGTGCAATTAGGAGTGTCTACTCTGGTGAGACTAGGAATACTGAGTGCTAGGATGTCTGATACATCAGAAGTCAGAATGACCCAGGATAGACCATCTACTTCAAAGACTAGGAAGAAAGTTTCTCATCACTCTAAAACAAAGCCAGCATTTTGAGCCGCACATACCTTGTCCTGATGTTCGTGGACATTCAATGGACTGAACAATGTTAAGGTTAAGCGGTTAGGTCATGCAATTTTGAGAGAAGGAACTTGTGGTCCCTGGCGGCTAAGAGGAAGTAAGAAATTGCTCGATTTTGTACATAGGGATCGAGTGTCTTCTGCTGCACTTTTCTGTAGAGGACAGTGTGCACATTCATAGTAGAAAGCAGTTGGATCTGAAATGCTGAGAAATGCTATATGGATTACTGAAGAAATAGTTGAAACGTTTCTATAGCCATCCCCTCTCTTCAGCATACACTTTTGCCGTCTAGTTGAAAATGGATGTGATAAGTATATATGACAATGCCAATATTAATATGTACAAGAATCCTGTTTCCTCTTTACGAATGCCAAGTTTATAAATATTGACTGCAATCCAAGGATGTTTTCCATCCAATGTTCTATATTTAGGATAATAATGCTAAAAAAATTCACTGCCAAGTATACTGCAGCATGCTATGAACGAAGTAAACTATATATGCCCATTGTTTGTCAACTGAGCGGAGGTCGAGGCCTTGACCCCGTCCTTCACCATCATGGTTTATTTTAATCTCGATTTCATCTTGGACTATTTGCTGATTTGTTTCCATCTAGATCCCGGCTAGATGAAAGTTTTGGAATGAATAGCTCACATCGTGAATAGTATAACAATGTCCATGAATGGTGACCTTAACATTGGAAAAAGACCCAAGCTGTAACTGAAGATGATAGCACTCGAGCGAGTAAGCTGTACTTACTGGTTACTGAAACAAGTAACATCCATATAAGTCTCCGCTGTGTAGAACGCATCGCACAAGAAGTAAATCGTTTAGTAGTCAAGGAGAAGGTGGCGGATAGTTCCAAGCGAGACATTTCCGCAATCTCAACATATTATGACGTAAATCGCCTTAGTTTCGTTCACGGTGCTAGAGATTCCTGCAATGGAAAATCACTAAAGCAGAATGGATCATATACTGAATGAATTTGTCTGTCTTTGACTAATTACATAAGGATTCACCTTGGTATTCACAACGCTAACCAGGCCCTATGCTTCGCATGAAAACGATTTCGTGATATTCCCAACGGGAAGGTCGCTGAAGAACAGCTGCAGGTGTCCTAAAGTACATCTATCCTTCACACATCGTTTGAATGTTTGAATTTCCCATGGAAGCTGATAAGAGGCAGACTAAACGATGTGGATTTCATCGCAACCATTCTGATCCCTGAACATTCTTCGCCGCTCTTGTTTCCGAATTCTCCTTCTAGTTCGATAACTTCTGACCAGCAAATTCCGATTGCTGAAAGAAGTAACGTCCCTACGGGAAAGATTCAGATTCTCTTGCGACTTAAGTGAAATCGCGTTCCAAACTACTGAATTCTTGCAAGAGTTAGTGAAAGACAGTCGGAGTAGCAGTGACGGACTGATGGAGGAGGAATAGCTGAAAAAATGGTATAGTGACTGCTTAAGGTTCTGTTTGGTGTCATATGAGTGGCAACCTGTCCTGAGCAATTCTGCTAAGCTCAGTATGCCAGCGTCACTCAGTTGAATCATGCGTGAGAGATGGCTGTCATACTCCTGTGAATAAGTACATTTTGAGACTTCGCATTTGCGCCAACTACGTTTACAATTTGAAGAAATACGGTCAGCTGACAATGGTGTCAGACAGTGTAACACTTGGTCTTTCATCACGGTTATACTGTTCCGGGACAAAAACAGCACAACAATTCAGTTTACCGGATTCTTGAGGAGATGCCCTTAGAGCCGTGTACAAACCCAACAATCAATTTGGAACCTGCAGATGTCTCAGCATTCAAGCTCAATTCATCTGCATGCTTAAAGTTTCCAACTAAAGGAAGAAATTATGGAAACAAATCAGTGGTAGATATTGCCAGTGTGCAGCGTAATGATGTGGAGGGCAGGTATGTTTCAGGTGAGCATTTCAAGTTCGAGGGTTTAGGAATCTGAACCCATCATTTAAGCAGAATTCTTGGATCTTGGAGCGTTTTTCCACATTCAAGTGGCAGAAATATGCATTGAAATTTGTTGGGTCGACGACAAATTTTCAACGGACAAGGTGCTAATCAATTAAACATCACTGTGGTTGGTGGAGAGGTTTTCCTTCTGTTAACCTCCATGAGGAACACCATCACACAATAATGATCAAGCAGCTTGGTATGGCTGTGTCTTCATTAAAATCACACCACTTGTTGAAAAGATGCAGTTACCTACCTTTTATGAGCCACCTTACACGAAACTATTTCAGAATGGAGAATCCTTATATCTTGCCCCAAGTATGGACCAATAAATATCGAACATGGAGTCCTCAGGTAGATATCTGGAAGTAAAAGTACGTAGAAGATTCACTAGGAACAAGATCCCCCATGGCTAAATTGTACGCACTATGCCCGAAAAGTTGCGCATCTCCGTGCGTGAATGGGAACTTGGAAAGTTTCTTTCTTCTGAATGTCGAAGCAGACTAAGTTTGTTTCACAACATGGATGGAACTGGTGTTATTCTTATCTTTGATATTGTAAAGAAAACATGGAGATTTGATTAGTCTCCCGATGACCTTGGTAGTGCCACCGATAGGATCGACCCTATAGGTGGCAGCACCAAGGTTTAGGAAAGATGGGGAAGGTTTGTGAAGTTTCGCGTATTTAAGAAACGGCGTCTGAGGGTCGTGAAGAACTGGACTTCGCGGAAGCAACTACTCAGTCAATATGTACCAACAAGTCTTATTGAGTGCTTCCTCATGTAGAGATCATCAAGGGGACTAGCATCGTAGACAGATTCCAGCTAAAACAGCACCTTACTTGTTCTACTGATTTTTTTCCAAAATTTTAATTTTTATTAAATCATCTTCACTATAATTTAACAAGTGCAGCACTCAACTGCTTCGCCTAGTAACGCTCTGACATCAATGTTGTATAATTTTAATTCCATAGATGCGTCCTATATCAGTGTGTAGAGTTCTAAGAATGGAAACCGAGCCAAATAGTATAACTAGAAAGGAAAGGGAGAACGAATACAAAGCACCATAGGTGCATAAGAACGAGCACATGGCACGGAGGAGTGCTCAGCCGTTCGCCGAAGGAAAGCACAATGTCCAGCGAAGGTTCGATATGCAATCTAAATAGTCTATTGCTTACCGGTACGACAAAGATACTCTAAACTTATATTTGTGATGGAATAGAAGTTTACTAGATGTGATTAAAGCCACCATTGTTGAATTTTCATTTCTAATTTTTTGGTTTTAATGATTGAATTCCATTGAAATTTAATGTGAAATTTTTTGAGATTGACATTTATGAGAGTTTATAGTTTTAAGTGTTTGGAAAGATTGTATTTTTTTTATATGTGAGTTTGGATATGAAAGGTTTTGATTTTGCAAGTATGGTGAGACATGGAGAGGAGCATCATGTGTTACTATCTTTATTCTTATGCTAGCCATGGCTACACTTCCCCATGTGAGGCTGTCTAGAGAGGCTCGGGATACACCATGCCCGGTGTATCATCGACGCTTTGCCTCGCAAGGGGTAAAGACCCATGTGGGAAGGATGCACAAGGACTATGATTGTACTACTTGGGATGCTCATGTGAGGCAAGCGACCACATTGACAATAGTGACACTCGAGATTACATACGTTTCTTTGATCCCTTCGTTCACCATTCCAAGGATACCAATTGAGTTGTGAGAGTGGTTAACTTCTCAAGCGGGTTGCATTTTGGTGTTATTTGAGATTATTTTTCAATGTCCATGTCTATTCCATAGGCTACCAAGTACACTCCATGATGAGGCCAGATAGGCTTTTCACTTACCAATTGATCGTTTGGCACGTGATCCCTTGGATGAGTTAGAATGGTTCCTATACCTCTTCCTCCCACTATGGTGTCTTTGTTATGCCAGGGGGGGGGGGGGGGGGGGGGGGGGGGGGGGGGGGGGACATGTGGGGCATAGAGAGGTGGGTACTAGATTCATCAATTCCAAGTGGAGGATGGGCAGCCCTTTAGGAGGAGTCTGTTAGGGCACCCTATTTTAGGAGACATGTTTTACCACAAGATACAACAAAGTCCACTCGATTACAACGGTGTAGGACATTGGGTCAAGCAGGAGAGTTTAGTAGAGTAGCACAAGTGCTACACCCTTTCTCTATGGTCTAGGTTTGTCAAAAATGGTATATGATCACTTTAGAGATTAATTTTAGGTAAATGATCCTTCTAGTAGTTTTATTGAGTTATTTCAAGTGGTTGGAGCAGTAGCAAGAGGAGACATTCCTATGTTTGTTAGTCAAGTATTAGGTGCTAGTCAACTTCTTGCAATGGACAAGGACCAGGGGGCATTAGACTAATTGCTATGGAAGAGATCTTTTTGTGTTTGGTCGGCCACACCATTGTCCTTCAGCATCGTTCTCACTTTTGACAACACCCTAGTCCACAACAGTTTGGAGTAGCTACACCTAGAGGATGTGAGACTATATCTCTAGGCATTAGGGCACTCTTACATATCCATCAGGGGTGGATCATCTTATAGGTGGGAGAACACTTTGAGAGTTGAGAACACTTGAGAGAACACTTTTAATAGCATCTCACGTGCATCCATCTTTAGAGAGCTTAGGGAGGTTGGTGGATCCTTGGCAAGTCTTATTCCTTTTGTGCAATGTTTTTATGGCTCTCTTGCTTCCTTTTACTACCAACATGGTTGTTCACAAGAGGGAGTCATCATCTTGGAGTCAACAAGCAGTCATCTATGACACAAGCTGTTGGTATACGTTAGGGAGATCCTTTAGGAGGACCCTTATTTTCCATGGCTCACTTTAGAGCTCTCTTCTCTACTACTTTGGCCATGCCAGGTTGTGTATTTCTCTCCTTGGCAGATGATACACACATTATGAACCCGGTAGAATAGATTAGGCAGGCCTTTGACGACTTGACTACCGAGCTACATCTAGTAGGCTTGAGAGTCAAGGTGTCAAAGTGCAAGGCATGGTCCTCTTTAGGTATCCCTCCTAACCTTGAGCTTCCAGAGGGTGTATCACATCTACATATGGTCTACATGTTCTTGGAGTGCAAGTAGGATCTGAGGATTTTGTCACACACTTCTTAGACGTTGCCCTTGCAGAGGAAGTTCTCCATGTGGATGACCTTCCATTACTATGAGACTTGTAGGTGGCATTTGGTATACTCTCCTCTAGTATTGCTTGTTCAACTGACTTATCTCCTCCGCACTGTTCTCCCCTCCTTGTCCTTCATATCACATCTAAGAGCCTTTGATAGGAGGATTATGGGAGTCTTTGGTGTTATTATTGAACCATGAACATTTGAGTGTGTGATAGGGGATTTGGCCCGTAAACAGATGGCTCTATTGATCTTGTGTGGAGAAGTTGGCTTTCTATCTATGGATGAGATGGCACCTATATTATTTTGGGGTAGTTGAGCTCTCTTGGCACCCCTACTTTCTTCTCATTTTGTGGTTGTTGATAGGCCGGTTTTGGAGACTTATATGATAGAGGTGGAGGAATGATCCTTTTCCCTCTAGATGTTACTATGGCAAATGAGAGATAGTCTATCTCAACAGAGACACAAGGACTTTCTATCTTTTGCTTCACTATCATCAGATTGGACTCGAGGTTTATAGTCTTCTTTGATGGAGCAACAATGTGAGCATACACTACATTCTTTCCTAGTTGACTCGTCCATTCCTCATGCTACTAGAGCATGATTTTGTTCTTGCTCCAACAAGGTTGTAGGCTCTTGGATCCTAGCTCGACATGTAACACCCATTTGTGCATGTATGTGTTATTGTGATATTTAGTTTGGTATTATAAGTACTTGAGAGATATTATTTATATATATAGATAAAGGATGAATCTACATAAGTCATAACTAGCTAAATTTAGTCATAGCTAAGACAGAGGGGGCCTTACTTTAGAGGAAGTAGAAAATATGAGCACCACTATTTTGGATTCTAGTGTGTTGACTTGGTATTATTCCTAGGTGTTTGGCTTTGAGGAAAGAGTTGAGAATTCTAGGACCCACAAGCCTTTTTTGTTTTGGATTCTTCTATAATCAAAGATAGCTCATGTGAAGGAATCTCTTGAGGTCTCTTATCCTTTGAAGATTACAATTTTCATGACCAATTGTTTCCCCAAGAGATAATGTCTCCATACCTTTGTATCATATACCATTGCCAATTGTTCTTGATCTTGTGTAGAATAATTTCTTTCTAATATGTTTAGTTGATGAGACACAAAGGCAATGAGATGTATTCCATCTAGAAATTTCTATTGGAATAAAACTCCAATGACAAAGTTAGAAGTGTCAAAATCAACCACACAAGGTAATTGAAGATCATATGCTTGGAAGATGGGTCGTGAAGACACCATATGTTTCAAATTCTTGAATGCTTCTTCATGCTTGGTGGCACACTCAAAGCTTGATATCTCTCCCAAGAGATTGGTCAATGGTGTGGTCATGTGAGCATAATAGTGGATGAACCACCAATAGAAGCTCACCAATCCATTAAATGCTCAAACTTCCATGGCATTCTTGGAAATAGGCCAATTGGTAATGGCTTTGATTTTCTCCTTTTCCTTCTTAATCCCTTTGCTGAGACCTTATAACCCAAGAAAGTAACTTCCTTTTGCCAAATAGCACATTTTGACTTCTTGTAATAAAACTTCCATTAGAGTAGTTTCCTTAAGATTTCTCATACATGATTCATGTGTTCTATCTCCATTGTATTGTAGATTAAAATATCATCCAAGGACACCATTTTGCATCAATTGAATAGCCTATCAAACACCTAATGCATTGATCTATGAAAACTACCAGAGCATTGATAAGTCCAAACGATAAAACTTTCCATTCAAAAAATTCATACCTTGTACAAAGGGTTATCTTTTGCGCATCTTCTTCATCAGTAGGAATCTAGCAATATCCATTTCAAAGGTCCAACATGGAGAAATATTATGCTCCACTCAATTGATCCAACAAGTCATCAATTCAAGGCAAAGGATATGTATTCTTCATTGTTTTTTTATTAAGGCCACGATGTCATTGGGAAAATAATTCACTCGTACCATTGATGCCATTCGGTGCAAAATATTTTTTTTCATTTTATGTTACAATGACTTGGCATTTTATTTATTGTGTCTTGGGAGTATTGTTTATGTTATTGGTAAGTTGGAGGGTTTTTGTGCTGCTGAAAGCTCAGGACTTATTTTGAGTGTTACATACGCTCGAGAGTTTTTTGAGTGTTACAGAAGCTCAAGGTGTTCTCCTATGGTACGTAAGCTTGAGTGTTTTGCTTATGTGACTTAAGCTCAAGAGTCCTTTGGGAATGTTCTGAAACTTGAGAGTTTATGTGTTACATGAGCTTAAGACTGAACATGAGAAATTTGGGGTCTTTGAGAAAAGGAGGTTGAACAGTTTGGAACAAAAGGGAAGGGAAGGAAAAAGGATGGGAGAGGAGAGGACAGCAAGGAGATTTTTTGAAAAAAGCTTGGGTGTATTAGGGTTTTGGAGAATAGTGATAGGCAAGAAGAGAAAACCTTTGAGAGAAAAAGGGGACATGAGAGAAGGAATTTCTGAGAGATAGTGCATGGTTGTGCAGAGAGTTAGTGGATTTTCAAAGGGAAAATGTAGGCCTTGTTGACAGGAAAAAGGAAGGGCTTTGAAGAAAAGGTCGGAACATGACAGTGCAAAATAGAGGTTTAGGTTTCAAGAGAAGGCCTGCACGGAGGGCACTTTGAGAAGGGTCTGATGGGAGAGGAGAAAGGCTTTGAAGGAACAGAGGCCTGTGGAGGAGCTGACAGTGAGTTTTCCCAAAGGAGTAGCATTTCAAGAGAGGGCTGACCAGGATCAAACAGAGAGGAGGAAGAGCTTCAAGAGGGTTCTGTCAAAGGAGAGTGAGGGGTTGGCAAGAAGAGAAAGGGTTTTGTGGAGAAGGCCAGAAAGGCATCAAGGAGAGAATTAGGAAGTAATAGGAATGAGAGAGGAGTTTTTGGAAGACATGGAATGGACAAAAAAGGAAGAGAGTGAAGGATCAAAGGGGGAACAAAAATGGGATATAGGGTTTGTGCAAGAGCTGGAGAAAACTCTTGAAAGGTGAAGGAGTGAACCAAGACAAAGAAGAACTTGAGAGAAGCTTGGCTTGTGCAGGAGCTAGAGAAACTCTCAAAAAGCAAAGGAGTGAACCAGGACAAAGAAGAACTTGAGAGAAGCTTGGCTTGTGCAAGAGCTGGAGAAACTCTCAAAAAGTGAAGGAGTGAACGAAGACAGAAAAGAATTTGAGAGAGGCTTGGCTAGTGCAGGAGCTAGACAGAAAATCTCAAAATGTGAAGAATTTTTCCCGAGATAGTGACAAGGAAGAAGAAGAATGCTTTGAGAGAGTTGTTGGAAAGAAGATAGGTGATTTTGAGAAGAGAAGTGCTTGGTGTGCAAGGAAGAGAGATTTTTTCAGAGAAGAAAGACACTCAAGTAGAGAAAGTTCTGCCTAGACAAAGGGAAGGAATTCAAGGGAAGGTTGTGGGTTCTCCCTTTGTGATAGGAAACAAAGGGCAAAAAGGCAAAATTTTGAAAATTTTGAAGTGCTTGTGCTTGGCTTGACAAAAGAGGAAGCCATTCAAAGGAGTAGGGCTTTGGCTTGTACGAGGGTTTTGAGAGTGAAGTGAGAACAATAAAGGGAGAACAATCAAAAAGAGGACTGGCCTGGTTGGATTTGACAAGTGTGCCATGCCAAGAAGGAACTTTCAATAGAAAGAGAGGTTGGGAAGGCCCAGTGAAGGATGTGACAGGAGAGAGAGAGAGAGAGAGAGAGAGAGAGAGAGAGAGAGAGAGAGAGAGAGAGAGCAGAGGAGTAAGGGCAAAGAGAATTAGGGATTTGAAAGGAAGGCTTGGCACAAGTCAGAGGAGAAGGGAGGTAGAGAGAGAGGAAGGGGTTGAGGGAAAGCCCTTGAGAACTGTGTGACAGGAAGAAAGAAATTAGAAAGGAGTTAGGAGAGAGTGTTGACTGGTGCAAGAGGAGAGATGGTGAAATTTTTGGGAGATTAGAGGAGCTACAGGGCAGAGGAGCAAGGGAAGAAAACTCAAGGGAAGAAGAGAGGGCTACACAAGGCTGGGGAATTTCCCAAGGAAATAGCTCATGACTTGAGGGGCTTGACAAAGGAGGAAGAGCATTTGAAGAGGGAAGTCACAAGACCGGAGGCAGAAACCTCATCGAATGTGCAGAAAAAGAAAGTTTGGGCAGGAAAACGTTCAAGGGGAAGGTCTGGACTGAGAGTGAGAAGGATTGAGAAAAAGTGAAATTTTCAAAGTGAATTATGAAAGGGAGAGAGAGAAAGATTTGTGCTGGAAACTTGAAGCTTAGGTCTTGTGTAGGAGCAACAAAAGAAGAGGAATTTTTGAAGTGAAGGGTTGGCTGGCAAAGTCAGAGGAGAGTGGGAAGGATTTTTGAAGTTGACCTTTTGATTTGTGAAAGGACATGCAGAGGTTGAGGCTAATGGTAGAGATCCTGGAAGGGGTTTACAAGACAATTTCTGGGAAGGAAAAATTTGAAGGAGTAGGCTGAAGGAGGCAAGATAGAGGGAAGTTGTCAGCTCAAAAGGGAGAAATCTTGAGGGAGAATTTGCTGGACAGTAGAGACTTGGAGGGGATGACAAGTGAAGATGTTGCAAAACAAGGAGATGAAGAGCTGTAAGGAATAGGGAATAGGACCAAGCTGATTCCATTTCTTTCCTTGATATGCTTGGTTAGTCAAAGTGCTTGATGTGATCACTGTTTAGTCAGGAGCCGTTTGACCTTTCCCAAAGGATTTATAAACTACAAGACTTGGTATTATGATGAAAATGAGATTCCTTGTGAGTGAATGTGTGTATTTGATATCTGAACAATGGTAAGGAAAGAACATGATTTTTGGAGTACTCAGTCTAGCCTATGTAGATGGATCAGATCATTAACCAAATTGCCCGGGGTTGAGTCCGGTTGCATAACCTGTGGACTAGTCCACAAACCCTACCAAATCCCTCTATATGAGATCAGACCGGACCAGACCATTATTGCAAAAACCCACCAAACCTAGAACATACTAAACCCAAGAATAACATACCAAGAACAAAGTCAAGAATAACAGACCAGGAACAGTAGCCGAGGGAACAAGAAGGACAAAAATAATCCAAAAGCCTAATGCAAATAGTTGTTCAAGAGGGTCTGCACCTTGGAATAACGGCAAACAAGTTGCCTAGAAAAGGGCTGCTATCACCAAGCCAAAGAGTAGCACCAATGTCAGACTACAAGAGAACTTCCAAGTCACAGACAAACAAGACAGCCTAAGTGCATGCAGCCAAGTGCCCGGTGCAATCTCGAGACCTTACAATCCTTGCAACAATGGTAATTGAATACAAAATTGAAGTCCTCCATCCTCCTTTGGAACAAAGAGTACTAATGCTCTCAAAGTGGATATATTATGTTGTATGAAATCTTTCTCCAACAACTTGGTCAATGCAGTTTGAAGTTTTTCTAATTCCTTTGGTAAGAGCATAAAGATTGGTCTACTCATTGGAGTACTACTTAGAAATAGCTTGATCTTGAAAGGCATACCTCAATCAAAGGGTAATCCCTTTGAAATATTATCCATGAATACATCTATAAATTTTTTAACTATTTGATTAACCATTGGCTTTTGATCTTCATTAGAGCTTCCTTGCATAATAGGTTCAATTCATAATACAAAAACCTAGACTAAGTGGTTGGGTCAAGATAAGACCACATGCTTAGGAGAATATTCCCATGAGTATAGATATTCTTTTAACTTTTTGATAGATATGACTTTTAGCTTAGTAACTTGAGTTACTCTAGTAATTACTAACTTGGGTGCGTAACTATTGCACAAGTATATAAACTAGGAGTGAAGATGTACTCATCATCTTTTCATTTTCAACTATCTCTCTCCCTCTCGTTGTGTTCTCTAGTGAGTAATGATTGAGTCTTGGAGTGTTAGCCTTGGAAGGGTATGATGGAGTTGTGATTCCTTGCTTTCTTAGTCCATGGTGCGCTACCATAATAGTTATCAAAGGTTCATCCTTAGTGAGAGATAGGCCAGCTCACATTTTTGGTTGTATTGCCAAGATCTCTCTAGAAGGCAAGAAAATGTTCCATGTACAATTCTATATTAGACCAAAGGAGGCTATGAGAGCTTACTTGGAGAGAACATTACGGGAGGAGAGAACTAAAATTATGTTAAAGAATCAAGATATATTTGTATACCTTAAAGTTCATATGATGTCTCTGAGGTGATATTATACATCTTGTACACATGAGAAGATTTGGAGAGATTGTGTGAGGTGTATTGTAGATTTTGGAGATTATGGTGATTTTGTGCAAATTCTCAAGTTTGAGATCTGGACTTGAAATTCTACATATGATAGTTTGGGTTATCTTTCAGTTATCCTACTTGAAATTATTGTGAGAGCTAGTACATGCACTAAGCTAGAATTTTTGAAAGTTGATAGGGTAAACTACTCTCAAAACTACTTGCTCTATGGACATTGGTATAAAGTCTGACATTTCTTCATTTTCCAATAAATTGTTTTAAAATGTTCCAAGAAAATTAAGTGTATAATGTTATACCTTTTGGCTTACAAATTAGAGAGAGATTGTTCTTCTACAAAAAGTTATGAGTTTTTAAAATAAAGGAGTGTTTTTCAGACTAAATCTGAAATATATGCGTTGAATAAAAAGATATATAGGCCAAATGGCTAGATGAAAAAAATCTGAAATTTTGTAAGGGAGGACACCTTGGGGTTTTAATCAAGTGTGAAAATTTTAGAGGATTGTGATATATCAATTGAGAGCATTGAGTGACATTATAAGGAGGGGTTAATTTTGGAGAGTTGAGATCTCATGCATGAGTGTGAGAATAACCAAAAACATATTTGAGTGTTTAGACTCATGTTGGGAACATAGAGTGTCACCAAGAGTAGAAGTTGAGGCTTTGCTAGGTTCTCCAAGGGTTTGAGATGATTGTAAGAGTGGATTTGAGAAAAAGAGAGTTTAGAATAGAATTTAAAGAGAGTGTTTAGAGGATCCAAAAATATACACACTTAGAGGAAAGAGTGAATCTAAGTGATTTTTATGTGGAAAGAAGGGATATAAAGCAATTTCATGTGCATTGAACTTTGAAAGTAAGAGATTGAGAGAAAAGAGAGGCTTACTTGACTTGGATTTACATGTTGGACCTTCTTCACCAAGATTAGAAGGGAGAAGATCTAAGACCAAGGAGTTGTGTGAGGTTTGTGGAGTGGAAGGAGTTCCAAAAGGACTAGAGTATAGTGGAGTAATAGTACTTTTGGAGAATTTGGTGAAGGATCTTGGAGAGAGTCTTAGTACAGCTATAGAAACATTATCACTTTCATCAGCTAGTTCTCAAGATTAGTGATGGAGATAATCTTTCAACTTATGGATAAATTATCCATGAGGGTTTGATTAATATACACTCCAAGCTTTGATGTTGCTTTATAAATCTTAGAGTAACCTGAATATTTTTTGTTCCCTAGGGTGGATTACATGAAATGGTGTTAATCATGTACATACTCTATTAGTTATAGATTAAGAGAAAAGAAAAAAAATTGAGAGGAAAAAGAAAGATAATGAATGGCTAAGATGAGGAAACTTTAAATTTTCTTTGGCAAGGATAGAGAAGATGTGGATGCCTTTGTGAGAGACTTCAAGAGAGCTTGCATAGGAAACAATGAGAGGAGGAAGAATGAGTGGGCCTCATTATTACCAGATTTCTTTGAAGATGCATGGTATGAGCCAGAATACCGAAAGAGAGAATGGATAGATGGTAAAACTTTCTTCTAGATGAGAGTTATGAGATATTGATGAGTGAGGTTATATTCCTCAAACAAAGGAGATGGAGAGAAAATCAAAGTCTATGTAAAAAGAGTGGAGAAGTTAGAGTCCAAATTTTGTATAGGGTTGAGGAAGGGTGAGCATGATATGAAGACTACTATGATTGGCATAGGAGCAATGCTCACCAAGAATTTTGTGGGAGGGTTGAGACCATATTATAAGCAAGGTGAGATATGAAAAATCTTCTTCCAAGGTTGAAGCTATCAAGATTGTAATTTGTATGGAGTAGAGTTTGGAAGGGGATGAGAGTGATTTGGGGGTGAAGATGGTTGTGTATCATCCTCAAGGCTAAAATTATGGTGAAACTTTGGATACTTTGGTGGCAAGGGTTACATCACAAGTAGTATTTGCTCTGGTTCTTGCATCTCTGCAAAAAGATCCACATCAAACCATCACAAACAACTTACAGATCTCAAGATCAATGTAGTGAAACTATGGGACAAGAGAGAGGTGGATCAGAATGTGGAGAGAGGACCTAGGATTTATGGAAACTATCCATATATAGTAGCCTAGCCAACCAAAAATTTCAATGATAGAAATTGTTTTGGTTGTGAAGGAAGAAGTCACATCCAAAGGAATTGCCCAAATTCCACTTACCATGGAAGAAGGGGTTAATGAGGGAGCTAATAGAGGAAAAGAGAGAGGTAGTGAAACCAAAGTGGCTCCTAATCCAAAAAAAGGTAAAGGGTTAGCATCCATGTGTTTGAGAGAAAGTAGGAGAATGGGGAGTGCTCAAACTCCAAAGGTCTTAATTTGGAGCTTTTGGCACAAGAGAAGAAGAGAGCTCATTTTGCAGAAGATGTACACTCTTCTCAAGGATTTACTACTGACAAGAATACTCCTATGACTACTAGGAGCGCTTGCACTTGCACCTCAACACCATAAACAATAAAGACTCCAAGGAAGAAGTTGGGAATGGAGAACTTCTTGATCTCAAAGCAACAATGGAACTACAATGTGTTGGAGGATGTTGGTAATCATAAGGCTAACATCACAATGGACCAAGTGATTGCTTTGAATCCTACCTTGAGAAAGGAGCTTAGAGGTGGTTTGAGTTCTACAAAGAGCAAGAGGAAAAAAACAAAAGAGAAAGCTCTAATAGCAAGGGAGTGATGGATGCCAAACCAACACCATGGGAGGCTTCTGAATATGCCTCCAAGATTGATGTGAGAGTAATGTCGCAATATCAAGGATACACTTGTTGATGGGGAATATGTAGTGAATGCCATGTTAGAGAGATTGATGAAGAAGTTGGGTATGATACCTTCTAGAATTTCAACATTTGTAGTGAGCATGGCAAACAAGCAATAAGTTTGACCAATAGGGGTGATAGATAAGGTGGTAGTTCAATTATAGGAGTTCAAAATCTCATGACTTTCCAAATCTTGAAGAATTCAAATTATGATTTACTTCTTGGGAGGCTATGGTTGAGAGTAACATGGACAACTAATATATGGCACAAAGAGTACTTGAGGATTGTGCCATCAAACCAAAAAGTTACAGTTCTTATCACTAACACTACCAACACTTCACATTCAGATACACCATTTTTTGATTATTGGGAATCAAATTCAGAAGGAGCTTCAGGTGTGAACACAAGCATGGAGGAAGAAATTTCCATGAAGGAGGATGAATCTGAATTTGAATCTGATTCAAATGTGTATCTCTTTTGTGCTATGGATTTTTCACCTAAGCCGGAGGTTTTGAAAGACTCAAATAAATCACCAGTAACACTTGAGGAGATAGAGAGGATGTTATCTATACTCAAGTATGGTCCAAATGTTACCAAGGAGGAGAAGGTAAGATTTGGGGAGGTTCTTTGCAAGTTCATCCATGTTTTTGTTTTCAATTACAAGGATCTAAAGGAAGTCACCTTGGAGGAGCACAAAACTGAGGTGGAATCACATGCAAGACCCATCTGGCAAAAACAACATCGCATTAGTCCATCAATATCTTTGGTTTTGAAGGAGGAGATTGATAAGCTCAAGGAGGCTAGATTTATCTTTAAGATGGAGAATTCAAAATGGATGTCTCCAATTGTGATTGTGAAGAAAAAGAATGACAAGCTTTGGTTAGGTGTGGATTACAAGAAGCTCAATGCTATTACTAAGAAGGACTATTACCCTGCTATTCATTGATGAGATCTTGGAAGAGGTTGCAAGTCATAAGAGATATAGTTTTAGAGATGGTTATAATGAATATACCAAATCAAGATTGCACCAAAACATTAAAAACTCACCATATTTACCATACGTTGGGAGATTTACGCTTTCAAAGTCATGCCCTTTGGGCTTTGCAATGCTCTAGCCACATTCCAATGGTTTATGAACAATGTATTTGAACCTTTCATCAAGAAATTTATGAGAGACTTCATTCATGAATTTTGTGTCTATGGGAGCTAGGAGGAGCACTTTGAGCACCTAATCAAGGTCTTTCAATGCAAATGTATCACTCAACCCAAAGAAGTGCATTTTTGGTTATGAAGAAGGTCTAATTTTGGGGCATATCATCTCCAAGGATGGAATAGAAATTTTCTCTTAAAAGGTAAGGAAAATCAGACCTTCTATTCCCTTCAAGCTTGACAAATTTATATCAATTTTTGGGGATGGTTGGGTAGTATAGGCGGTTCATCTTTTCATTTTCCAACAAGGCTTATAGATTGACCATCTATATAAAGAAAGGTGTAGAATACATGGTGATTTTGGAAGACAAGGAGACTCTTAAAGCTTTTGAGGAGCTCAAGCAATCCCTTGTTGTAGCTCCAATTCTTGCTAAACCTAATTGGAGTACACCTTTCATTCTCTACATTGATGTTTCCAATATAGTTATAGGATGTATTCTTAGTCAATTAAATTATACCAAGATGGGCATGATCATCCAATAGCTTATGCTAGTACGCAGATGGTTTCAATAGAAAAGAACTACTTTGTCACAAAGAGAGAAGGGTTGCCAGTGATCTTTGGTCTCAAGAAGTTTAGACACTACTTGAATGGAGGGAAAGCCACCATTATCACTTATCATAAGGCTTTGAAGTACATCTTCAACAAGTCTAATGTAGAAGGGAGGCTAGCAAGGTGGATGATACTCTTGTCTAAGTATGATTACACCATTGAGGATAGGCTAGGGAAGAAACATGTACATTTTGATTTGTTATTTAGGGCCTATGACCATGATGGAGATGAGCCAGTGGATGATTCTTTCCCAAATGAGGAGCTCATGACAATCTCAATCACTCAAGAGGTTCCAATGGAGTACAAGGAGATTGTGGAATTTATTACTAGAGGTAACTATCCAAAGGGATGCATGCTAGGGAGAGGAACGCCCTTGCAACAAGATGTAGACCTTACATAATGGTGAAATATATTCTTTTTCACCAAGGAGCAGATGGTCTACTTCAAAGAGAAATAGGTAAGGAAGATTATATCTTACTCATAAAGTAGTTTCATGAAGGTTCAATGTGTGGAGAACACTTTGCAAGAAAGGTGATTGCTTTCAAGATTCTAGATGAAGGTTACCATTGGAGTGGGATTTTCAAGAATTTTCTTGATTATTGAAAAACGTATCATCTTTATCAAGATTTTGCTAGAAAGTCTACTTTCACTCCACCACTTAGATCAATTCCATTGCTAGGACCTTTTGAAAAGTGGGGAATTGATTTTGTAGGTCCTCTCAATAGAACCCCAAAGGGACAATTGGTACATTGCGATAGTTATTGATTATCTTACTAAGTGGGTTGAGGCTAGACCATTGAAGGACAAGAATGAAGATGAAGTTGGGAGATTTCTTTATGAATGCATTATCATTAGGTTTGGGTGCCCTTTGGATTTGGTTTCTAATAGAAAAGGAGTTTTTATAGCAAGTATTACTATAGCCATGCTATAACATTTCTCTATCATACATAGAGTAACTACATCCTATAAGCCAAATTCCAATGGCTTGGTAGAGAGAACCAATCAGACCTTGTGTATGATGTTGGCCCAAGATGCAAAAATAGAGGGGGGCTAAACATCATTGGGACAAGAGGATTCAATGCAATTTTGTGGGAGTATAAGACAGCCATGAAGACTTCCACCAGATATTCTCCATTTCATTGGTATATGGTATTGAGTCTACCTTACCTATACACTTTGATCTCCTTACCTTCCAAAGCATTCATAGGAGATTGAAGAAAGCACAAGGAGTAGATGCAAAGAAGTCAAGGAATGATAACTCATGGAATTAGAAAAGGTAAGAGTAGTTGCTATGGTTCAAGTGGAGCAAGCCCAAAGGAAAAAAAATGAGAGCTATGACAAGACAAGGCAAGAAGAAGGTGGAGCCTTTCAAAGAAGGTGATTGAGTAATGTTATTTGATTTGATTCAATTCAAGAGAGTAGAAAAGAAATTTTTGCCTAAGTGCTTTAGACCTTTCATAGTGGAGAAGGTGTGGAGCAATGACACCTGTGATCTTAAGGAGTTGGGAGGAAAACACTTTGATAGGATTAACCATGATAAGTTGAATATGTATCATAGAAGGTAGAGAGACCTTCACTTTGTTGTGTGTCTATAAATCGCTATACATTGCTATATAACATACATCATTGTCAATAGCACACACTATAGAAGCACAACTCACACATAAGTCATACATGGACTCTCAACTGCCACAATAATCAATTTTTTCACACAACCTGAATCACACTCAATCAGATCAATACTTGATCTATCACTCAATAATTTGTTAATAATTGGTCACTAATTACAATCAAACCACACCTACTCTAGCTAAGAGAATCCAAGTGATGCTTGCCAATCTCTGTCCACCATAGCTAGGAACTCAAAGGCTCAACATTAGAGAAGTGAGCTCTCTAGAGCTGCACTTTGAAAGTATACCCCTTGGTCTCCAACCCTTATGGTCCCACTAACGGTACATTGAATAGTGCAAATGGTGCAAGTGATAATAGGTCTCACCATGTAGTCAATATCACAAACACAAAATCTGACTATCAACAAGTAGTCTATGAGTATCTACCAAATACTCCTAACTACCAACACTACTACTCCAAAGTCCAAGCAATCTAGGTGTGACATTACAAATGGCGTGATAGTTGTTGTGTGTATATACATCACTACACAACATACATTGTTGTCAACATCACACATTATAGAAGTACAAATCACACATAAGTCATACATGGACTCTTAAGTGCCAAAATCACCTCCTAGCTTGCGGTTATGTCCCTCTAACTCTAGATAGCCATCTACTCCAAGTATATGGTATACCCTATGGTGTGCAAAAGATCAGGAAGCAAAGTGCTATTGAGCCCCATTGTTAGTCACCTATCTACAATCTGTACCATATAAAGAATGAACTAGTTATAGGGCAAGTATATCTATGATATAACCATTGTCCTTGAAGAACCACCATGAGAGGAAGAGTCATACATTCCATATGCCATACTCTCAAAAAACTATCACACACTAACAAAGTAGTAGCTCTACCAGAAGAGCCACATAACATACATCACAAGCTTGCACATACAAGTGTTAAGCTTAGGTCCATAATATCATCAATTTTTGGGAGGTGACATGGTGTACAATTGTGTGCATGATCCTTTCAAGCAACACCATCATGTCCTTCCAAAACAAGGACTCTAGATGGCAAAACCTCATACACTCTCAAGATAGTGCGGCCCGTAGAAACATCAAGTGTTGTCGGTGATGTCTATTGTAGATATACATAGTCACTTGGATGAAATTAATATATCAAAGGTTTATAACCTCCTCCTCAAATGGTAGCATAGCATAAGGTATCTCTATGTTGAGCAATCACCAAGTTCTCAAAGGCCATGGGCATCATTATTTGAAAGATCTTTGCATGTTGAGAACATGTACTCATCCATATATTTGGATCATCCAAGTTCAAAACTATAGTAGCATCTCGATGAATGGTTGCATGTAAATTGGGATTGCATCCATAGAGTAGAAAATAAGGAGAGAAATAATGTTAAGGAGGCTTTCCAATTGAACCAATAGCCCATGGCCACCAAGGAAACTGGAGATCCCAATCTCCCAAGTGGCCTTGCTGCAAACCATACTTTTGCAATCCTCTCTTCACCATCTCAACCACTCTCTCTGCTAAGCCATCTGCCTCAAGGTGATCTCAAGAGGTAGTATGATGATCAATCAAAGCCTTGTTACACAAGACCTGAAACTCCCCCAAGAACTTTGTACCCTGATCAGTCAAAACCTCAACTGGTGCACAAAACTAACCAAGAAACCAATCCAAGAATGAGTAAGTTGTCCCTTCATTGGACTTGTCATGAAGTGCTACCAAGTCAATCCACTTGGAGAAGTGCTCCACCATAACCAAAAAATATTGATGATGTCTCATAATCAATGGTAAAGTTCCAATGAAGTCCAAACTCCAATAGTAACCCAACCCTATGATAAGTAATGGGTGTAATTGTGGTGTAGGAGCATTAAATGATGCTCTAACTTGGTCACAAACCACACATTTGGCAACAAACTATTGTACATTGGTTTGCATATTGTGCCACCAATAATGACTCTAGAGTAAGCTATATGTATGTTTTACTCCAAAATGTCCTAGCTCCTCATGAGCTTGATGGACCAAATATAGTCTTTAAGATGGAAGTGATACTACTTGCACTCTACCATCCTCCCATACATGCAAAAAGGTGTTTGCTCTCCAATCTGAACCTCAACCGCCTAGCTTGTTGAAGGACATGGTCTCTCTCCTTGGCATCAACTGTGCCACCCACAACATCAGTGAAAAGATAGTCCATCATTAAGACATCATCATGAATTTCTTGCCAATTTATACCACTATCTCCACTCTTAGGATCTATGATCTCAATAACTCCTCCTATATGTGCTAAGAGAGATACCACCAAAGTCTTAAAAAATATGCAAAGAAAGGTAGATGCATGCCAACCTAGCACCATCTCCTCATTTGTCTCACCATCTGATCCTACTCTGGTCTGATCTTGTTGGCTGGGACATGGGTTTCTACTCAACCCATCTAAATCATGGTTTGCCACTTTAGGTCTGTGGATAATTGTGAAATCATACTCATATAAAATCAGAGCCCATCATGTAAGCTTACTTGAAAGCTTGTTGGACTCCATCAACCACTTCAGTGGTTGATGATCATTGATGAGAGTAAAGGGGTTACCAAACAAGTAACATTGGAAATGTGCTACTGACCATACTGCCAAGCATTCTCTCTCATATGAACTCTATTTCACCTCCATTGAATTTTTGAAGTGACTAGCATAGGCTACCAAAAACTCCTTCCCCTCATCATCATGTTGGGTGAGCAATACTCCAAGCCCCAGTATACTCCAATCAATGTGAATCTGAAATGGTCATCCTTTGATTGGTCTCCTCAAAATAGGAGCAGATGTTAACCTCTTCTTGAGCTCTACAAAAGCTCTCTCTTGCTCATCTCCTCAACACCACTCTTGTGTAAGCTTGGTTAGCTTTGTCAAGGCCTTGTCAAGGCAATAGCATTAAATCCTCTAACATAATGGTGATAGAAGTTTGCTAACCCAAGGAATACTTGCACTCTATTCACATCTATAGGCCAAGGAATATACCCAATAGTCTCCACCTTGGTCTACTGAACACCAAGTCCTCCATGGTAGATAGTGTGACCCAAATACTTAACTTGGTCATGGATGAATCTACACTTCCTAAGATGTCATTTAAGTCCATGAGATCTCAACCTCTCAAACACCTCCAACAATTGTCTCTCATGCTCCTCCATAGTAGTATTATAGACCAATATGTCATCAATATAGCACCAAGCAAAATCCAATCTAGCTAAGATCCTATCCATGACCGTCTAGAACTTAGCAAGAGCATTCTTGAACCTAAATGGTAAGAACTTCCACTAATATAACACATCCTTACTATGAGGATCAATCGCCCAAATCTTATCTTGGACTTATCCTACTCCTTGATTGGCAATTGATGATATCCTACTCAAAGATCTAAAGTACTAAAGATCTTTGCATACCCAATCATATCAAAGATCTATGTGTAGGCATGGTATACCGATCATCCATAGTTTGTTGGTTGATAGGACGGTAATCTCTACATATCTGCTTATTTGTATAGTTTCCATACATATCCTTCTTGGTTGGCATCACTATAGCTAATGCATACTCTCCATGTGAAGTCTCCACCAAACTAGCCTCAAAAAGGTCTCTATTCCAATTCTAAATCAATGCTTGCTCCATATCACTATATCTATAGGGACATCAAAAAATTGGTGTATTGCTAGTCATCTCAATCCAAATACCATATCCTTTAAGAGCACCTAAATCCTTCATATTGAAGGCAAAAAAAATTGTGCATATCCTCAAGAACATCCAAACTCTCCATCTTTATCCTCTTGTAAGCTTAGGTCCAAGATTTGGCTCCCAAGTATCCTTTGTCACTATTGTAGGAGTGGGAGACATACTAATTGGCTATTACATTGGGCCCTTGGGAGCAATAGTATCATGTTCCCAACCATTAGAGGTCCCAATCTCAGTGTGAAAAATCCCTTTGATTTGACTACAAGCTCCATATGTCCTTTGGCTATATCCTAAGTAGACCAAGGGTGTAAAACTCCTTTTGATCTGACTACAAGCTCCATATATCCTTTGGTTGTATCCCAAGTAGACCACGCTCACCTAGATGGACTCCAAGTAGACCACTCTCTCTAGTAACCACTGGTTTTGTCCCAAGAATACCTTGTCCACTTGGTCCATTGCCCCTAGCATGTGCCTAAATTTTCTTGATACGCATAGAGCTCACAAGTGTCCAAGTGGTGATGCCTATCAAGTGCATCTATGTTGCTCTACCAAGCTAAGGCTCACAATCCACGTCAAATAGTTCAATTCCATAGCCTAACCTAACACTTGACACTTGGATGCCTCTAACACCATTGGAACAATGGTAATAAAATGCAAAAACCCATCACCCGCTCTCTCTCTCATTGGCGTTGAGCTCCACCAATTATTGTAATTATGAGCCCCAAACCAGTCCAAGATCTCTCTCTCTCAAAAAGCATGGGAGCTTGGGAAACTCATGAGTGTGGGAAAAGTGGCTTGGAGCTATCCAACTAGGTTCACCACTACCATAGGTGACCTATTAGCCATTACTACCATCCGAGACTAACACCCAACATCCAAGATGTTATCAACAATGATATGGTCTAGTCATTGAATCCCATCATAAGCGTGTTGTAGAACTTCTCTAGGTACGATGTTTGTCCACCAAGGACAAAGATGATGAGCTCATGATCCCACTCTGGCTACATCCAACAACACGGTAAGTCCTATCCAAGAATGGACCTGATGCATACTCACCACTATCTAGGTGCAAGAATCACTCCTCAAAGGGATGTTCTCCAAAAAGTAAGTTGGAGAAATGGACTAATGAACTTGGAGATGTTGTAGTATCCATAACATCTCCCAAAACACACTAGAATAGGGATCTTGAAGACCCAAACCTTGGCCAGCATGTGTATGTCCCTAATCAAAAATCACCAAATGAATGGGACCATGTCTCTCTAAATCTTACGTCCCCATCAAGGAAATGTCTATTGGTAGGATCTTCCGATAACCCCTAATTGTTGAAATTGGTAATAACTCAAGATACCAATAGGCCAAGTATGCCACATGATGTAGAGAGACTCGCCTAGCAGTCTCATCTCTCTTCACATACAAATAGCTTTGAACTTGTATACTTGCATGTAGTAGTGTAACTAGTCCAATGCTAATCCCACCGAACAACTCCAATAGACATACCCCCCCCCCTATTGGATACTACCAAGCAATGAGTGTGGTATCTAGAGGTGTCAAGGTAATCAATACTAGAGGCTCATGATCACATTGGTCTCTTGGTACAAAGGCTCCACTCTAAGCTTGTTGCACCAAGTGATTTGCATGCTACTACAATGCTTCCTCTGAACTCCACAAAGGAACATCTAAGGTGGATAGAACGATCCCACTCATACTCCAAATCCAAGTGATCTTCTTTGGTATTGGATATCCTTTGCATGGGCATTCCTCTCCAATAAGTCACCAAGCCATGTAATAGAACCATTGAAAGCTGAAATTGATGTTGCCATGGTCCTTGATTGTAGTGAGCCAAGACTACCACTATTGAAGCATACTGGTAGGCAAGATAACCGTCCCTCACTTGATCTCCAACCTAGTCCATAGGATTTTTTTCTCCTCCCAATAGTCAATACTATAAAACCCATGGAGTACAACAATGCTCCCCCAACTAACACGTCATACAACTCAACTACGGTTGCAATGGCTTGAGCTCTCACCATAGAGCTATCAATCAAATGACCGGAGTGAATCTAAACCACAAGCTTTCCACATGTGATGTACTATGTAGAACCATCCCTTAAAGAGGTCTAGATCTGAAATGGACACCTCTCCACATTGGTCTTCTGTAACCCCAAACCAACAACTGCATCCTTCCCCAACATAAGAGGTTACGCACAAAACTCTAATAAGACCCTCTGTGGTGTATAAACTTTCCCTGAAGGTCCCACCAAACTAAAAATCCCCCTTTGGTTATCCAATAGGACAACTATAAGTGTAAACTATGCTCACTCAAATGCTGATCTAGCTAATAACTCCTCCAATCTAGCCATTGTTGCTTGCCATAAACCATTGGTCGTTGAGCAGATCCTATGCTCCTCAACCAAGTTAGCTCCATTATCAACTACCTTTGCTCTAGTAGTAGGTACCACATCATCCCTACTCTCACAAAGCATGGTAGCCAACCAGAAAATTAGGGTTGGGTCAACTCCCAAAATAAAAATGTCATTGGCTAAGAATAAAAGATAGAGCATAATCAACTAAGCCGCCTCCAACATTGAGCTAGACTCAGTTGGTGTAGAAGCAAATGGTTGACTAGTAGTTATTCCATCATGCACCCTATCACCACCTACCATACCTACACTAAGACATCTAGGAGCCATGGATGTTGTTTGTAAAGCCTCAAAGAGTGTAAAAGATTGGAGAAGTCTGACTTGTCTACCAACCTCTCCTCTCTATGGGTCCAACTCCACTCATGCTCCTCTAGGCTCTAGAGCATGTATTGCACTCCTAGTCATTGCGGCAGAGGCATCTACCTTAGTTGTTCCACATATGAAATCCAAGACATCTCTATCACCAACATATGAGGTAGAAGCCTCAGCACTCGAATCTGATCTCCTCTGAGGTATGGCCATGCTAGCCAATCTTTGCTCCAACTACTCAATGCAAGTAGCCATGGCTGTATCAAAAGTAAGTGCAAGTGCTGCACCCCTACTAGGTGTGGATCCTCTACTACCTTGTCCTCCATGACCTAGAGATCCTCTACCACCTACCATAGCATCCCTACCATTCTATAAATCTAGGTGTAGGTCAAAGCATCAGTCATTAGTGTGACCAAATCTATGGCAATGTTAACATTATCTTTGTGCTTGTTGTGATGCACCAAAGGTATGAGGTCCGCTAACTTGATTGTGCTCTCTCTTGTGGTGAGGTCCACCACAAGTCCAACAAGAAACACCACCACTCACTTGCTATTACTAAAAAATAAAGGGAAGGGTCTAGCTACACTAGGCCCTCCACTTGCTTCATAGGATTTGGATTGTCCACCCTATCCTTAGAAACCAACATGGCATGGTGCATTCTAGAAGAAGTAACAATTGTGGATGAGGTCTCCCTACCAAATCCAGATATCACCACTCTCTCCTCCACCATGTTGAGCTCAATATGCTCTACCAAACCAAAGACCACCACCAAAGTAGGTGAAGTAGCCTATAACAACATAGCATCAGATACTCTCTGTTGCAACTCACTATCCAATATCCCATACCAAAATTGTATTGCTTGGGCCTCAGTAACTCCTTGAGTAAAATTGATCAGCCGTTTCATGTGAGTGTATGCCTTGCATAGGCTCTCTCTCCAGCCTTCCATTGGAACTCTTGCAAGCTCCTCAGCTTGTTAGTCTGCACTCCTTGGTATTTTTGCCTCAAACATTGGAAGAACTCCACCATGGGGTTAAACCCTGGTACTGAACCACCTCTTATAATAGTACCTCCACTTGTAGTAGCACCATCTCCAAGAGATCCACCAATGCTACTAGAGCTGGAACTCATGGGTACTATAGATCTACCCCTAAAAATTGAGCTTGAAATGATAGAGATATAATTTGGAGTCCAATATTGTCTTCATAACTCAATCTCTTCCAAGTGAGCTCTCATGAATCCATGGTAGTCATCCATCAATGGATCCTCTAAGTGCTAAAATAATCTCTTCCATGCCATGAAGGGTGTGAACAAAGTTGAGTTCCACATTTATTGCAGATCAACCAACTATCAAACTCATGGATGAAATCATCCAACTCAATGGTACCCACTATACCAAAGTAATGATTGGGGCCTTTGGATGCACCATAAATCTCATCCATGTCCCACAACAACGGTGTAAACACACCAAGTGCACTTTCAACTAAATCAACTCATGCATCAAACTGCAACTCAAAGTCAATCTCCTCTCTCACTAGGACCTAAGATACAGACTAATATTGAGCACCACTCCAAGTAAACCCACTACATACTACAATGCTATCTCCTCCAAAATCCCCAAAGAACTCTATCATGACAAAATAACCAAAAATTGTAAACCGTAACCATAACCACCGCAAGTACTACACCAAGTGCTAACACCACCAACCAAATGTCACCCACTAATGTAGCTCTAACTATGATAGCTACACTATGGGAAAAGGCACCCTATAACCTACTATCACAACATGCACTCTAACAGTCTGCAAGTCATCACTTCTTGCATCATCAAAGAGAAACATAGGTAGTCTAACTGGTCATCACTCTAGCCTCATTGGTCATCAATCCAACCTCACTAATTATCACTCCAGACTTGCTATCAAGAGCACACCAGAGCACCAATGCTCTAAAGTCAATGCATCTCACATAAATATGTTATATAAACAAGAAGCAGAGAATGGAGGGGGTCCTATCATAAGAAATCCAAATGAAAACCTTCCATCTCATAAATCAGCATTGGCTTGACTGTGCCACCATTTGGCATTTGACATAATAGGAATTATCTACTTTCTAAGTTACCAAGATCACCAAGAATGGGATCAAAATGTCTCTCATAGCCAAAGCTATAGGTGTATAGATAACAGTGGAATAGTCACTATGACAATAAGTGAGGGTGGACCAATTGGCTAGGGCATCAGTCTAGGAACCAAAGATCTAGGAGTCAAACCTTGTTGTGCACAATTTAGCAAGGTGTGCAGATTTTGCCAAATAATGACCAAAAACTACTCTAACCTCACGCCAACAAGTTGGCTTGTTGGCCCTTCTAGGCCTTTGTAGCTCTCATAGCCCACAACCCTATGCCTCAAAGCCTCTATCCATCATATCCAAGAACTCAAAGGCTCAACATCAAAGAAGTGAACTCTTTGGAGTTGCACTTCAAAAGTATACCCCTTGGTCTCCAACCCTAATGACACGCTTGACGGTGCAAATGTTGCAAGTTACGGTGAGCCCCACCATGAGTAATCTATGAGTATCTACCAAAATACTCAAGACTACCAACACTATTACTCTAGAGTCCGAGCAATCTAGGTGCAATGCTACAAATGGCATGACAACTTTGAGGACAAAGTGAAATCTTAGTCTGGGGGTGTAATGCCAATAGCTAGACATATGATCTAGAGATGAAGTTTGGTAACATTTGGAAGGATATTATACATGATGGACTAAGTAGATAAGACAGAGGTATCACCAAAAGAGTACTTTCACTAATAGGCTAGAAATTAAAACATGCTTGGAACTTTAGAATCAATAGCTAGGCATATGATCTAGAGGTGAATTGGGGTGGTGACATCTAGAAGGATGTTCCACATGATGGAGAAAATAGATCAGATAGAGGTCTCACCAAAAGAGCACTTTTACTAATAGTGCAAAAGTCAACATAGGTTCGAAAACTTTAGAGGCAATTTTGGAGGCCTAAATAGATGAATGAGACCTAAAAAATGTGAATGTCCCCCTCTCCCAAATGGAGGAAAGGCTGTAATTCCCTCCCCCAAGTTTGTCTCATCAAGAGCTTTCCAATAGTACCTAACCCACATGATTCTGATATTCCTACAAGAAGATTCTCTAAAATATTCCCTCTGATCAAAGCATGTTTGACCAACCAGATGGGACCAAGATCAACATGTCACCCATCCAAGCAAGTATTCTAAGGGTGGAGCTCGCTGATAGGTCATCCATCCATGTACCTAATTATATGGTGGAGCTTCCTTGGAGGAGATCATCTTTGGCTATTTAATAAAGAGAAGGTGCTCCTTTGGGGCATCAAAATTTGAGTGTGGAATTCATGTTTTCTCTATTGTGTTTCTTTATCCTCAGAATATAAAAATTTTAAATGTAACACCCATTTGTGCATGTGTTATTGTGACATTTAGTTTGGTATTATAAGTACTTGAGAGATATTATTTATAAAGAGATGAAGGATAGTTCTATATTAGTCATGATTAGTTAAATTTAATCATAACTAAGATAGAAGAGATCTTACTTTAGAGGAAGTGGAAAAGATGAACACCACTATTCTAGATTCTAGTGTGTTGACTTTATATTATTCTTAATTATTTGCCTTTGAGGAAAGAATTGAGAACTCTTGGACCTACAAGTTTTTTTGTTTTGGATTCTTCTATAATCCAAGGATAGCCCATGTGAAGGAATCTTTGACTTAGTGGTTGAGTCAAGATAATATTATATGCTTAAGAGAATATTCCCATGAGTATGGATATTCCTTTAGCTTTTTGACTTTATTTGACTTTTAGCCTAATAACTTGAGTTACTCCAATAATTATTAACTTTGGTGCATAACTATTTCACAAGCATATAAACTAGGGGTGAGGAGGTACTCAACATCCTTTCATTTGCAACTATCTCTCTCATTGAATTCTCTAGTGAGCAATGGTTGAGTCTTGGAGTGTTAGCCTTGGAGGAGTATGATGGAGTTGGGGTTTCTTACTTTCTTAGGCCCTGTGCGTTACCATAATAGCCATTAGAGGTTCATCTTGAGTGAGAGATAGGTTAGCTCACAAATCAGGCATTAGGGCATTCCGACTCACACCAGCTACTTTCTCTACAATGATGAGGTTTTGCTTAGGTTTGGTCCATCTAACTGCATCTTCATTACTCACTTATGAGTGTGGTTCTACACTAGATTCAACAGTAGTCCATATGACATGGTGTCCTTTTGGAGGACAAATGATAGCTACCCATGATGCTATTAGGGACATAGTGTTTGCTATGGCCCGAGAGAGTGAATACTTGGCTTGGAGGGAGTGTTCGTATACTTTGCAGCCAACACGTGTCAGGGCAGACTTATACTTGGTCCAAGATGATTTGGTGATAGTAGTGGATGTTGTGGTTACGGCCTTATGCGTGATACAGTTTTGGAGGGAGTGATTACCCATCCCTTGGATGGGCAACGAGTGAAATAGCAGGTCGTAAGGTCTCCAAGTATAGGGGCATGCACCAAGGTCACCTCTTTGTTCCTCTAGCCTTGGAGTCATATGGAGCGATGGACACAATATTTGACACATTTTTTAGGGAGTGCATGAGAGCTTATCATGTTAGGCATCAAGGGGTACCACTCTCACTCTCATACTTTGTAGTATATTTTAAACAGCATGTGTCCATTGCCCTATAGAGTGCAGTGGTTGGTGCAATCCATAGGAAAGAAATTACACTAGGTGATGCTCCAGTTGTTTGTAGACTATATGACTTGCATAGCTCGGATATCTTAGGTGCAGCAGGGCAGATTTCTCATATCTACTCTATTGGGGCTTAGCACCATTTTACTTATTTTGCCTCACCCTTGTACGGCTTGATGAAGTCTTCCCATCCTTCATGTTTTCTATGCAGTGGCCCTTTTCTCTATCTGATGCACGACTTTGTAAACCCAATGTAGGAGAGCGTATTGAGAGAGTGATTGACCGAAAGTCAATATACAACTTAAATAGTTTTTTCCTACTGGTATGAAAAAGGTTGTCATGGTTATGAGGTAGACGTGAGGGGCGTTCCTATTGGTGGCGTATGTCTATGTATACACGGTGTTTTGGACCATTGATTGTAGTAGCATTGACAGTATTGCAGGGTTAGTGAAACTCGGTTTTAAAATGCAATTAAGCCGGACAAGTGAAATCGCCATAGTTACTCTTCATTGTGAAGATTTTATGCTAACTCTCACTGCATACAATCAAAATGATGGATACAAATAAGGAAATATTTCCAAAGTCAAAGGTAAAAAGCATCATAAGCCAACGCTGGTTCTCCTTACTCTGGTGTCCGTCCTCCCTCTAAAGTAACTCGTACTATAAACTCTATTTACTATATTTGATGTGGTTGGTACACCACATCAACTAGTGTTTACCTCCCATCCCATAACTATGAATACCCCCGAGATCTTGTTGTTGACTTTTGAACGATCAGTCTCTTTACGATAAAACCAACCAAAGTAAACACACACTTGAGATATAAATCAGTCATCTATAAAGAAGGGCTTTTCGTCGTCAGAATTTCCTGGATTCCAAATTTAGAGTAAACCACTTATGAGGTCGCTTAGTATCCCATCCTTTAGTTTGAAGTCTTGTCAAACGTATTCTTCATAAGTATTGTTATCAAGAAATATCTCAAACTTGCCCATTCGGCAAGTTACCAAGATGCAATTACTGTGACTGTGGAAATAAATTTCACAGAGTTACAGTAATTGCACCCTTTCTTTCAGCTGATTGTTTAGTGCAACGGTTCAATGTACACAAGGAATCCATCAAAATTGTTCAAGTCATGTAACGAGGATCAAGTCAGTTGAATAGCGGAACATTCAACTGAGCAGCATTATTATGAAAATAGCTTTATGTTTATTCGGCATGCTGCAAATCTCGACAATGGAAAATCAATATAACAAGACATAGATCAGTGGTGTTTTTTATATTCTGCAAAGAAGCTATTTGCGGGGCAATGTCTTATTTGTTTGTAGTATTTATGGGTTCAATTAGATCGGGCTTTTTTATACACATCAAGATCATGAGATAATCAAAGTCTTGAACCGCTTATAAAGCAATATTCTTCAAGTGAGAAGTCAGTAAGATCAACTCAGCAATCATTCTTCTCTTATCTAATGATAGAACAATCAGACTCAATCTTTATTGCAATGCCTCAACAAAACTGTTTTAGCAACGAAAATTGACATTGGAGCGTATACAACACTCTTTGAGGTATTTACATTACTCATTATTATTTCTTAGAATTATGGTTCTTTTTGGATAGGAGTTTGTGAAGCCTTTGCATTATTTACTATTACTTCTTTGAACTAATACTCTTCTTAAATAACTTGTAGAACTCCGGGCTGATAAGCTCGATGCTTGTATCTTTTGAAATCAGGATGAATTTGAAGAACTTTCACGAACTGTCTTATATCAACAACGCAAGCAAACTCATAATGCATTATTGGAAGAAGTTCATCATTGGACTCGTTTGATGCGTACAAACAAATCTAGGAAATACAATTTGCTTAGTAGACCTTTTCCGCATAGTGGGTATAAGGGCAGAAAATAAACGCATACAGAAAATGCATGAAGAACAATATATAATGTGAAGTACAGGAATGCAAAAGAACTATAGAAGTGCAATTCAGAGAACCAAGAAAACCAAAGAACTGCAATATACACAACAAACCTAAAGAATATATAGTTTATGCAGCAGACCCTGATGGTATTTTGCAGGTTCTGAGCAAAGTCTATTTGCGGGTTTTGCTAGGTTTCATAACCCAACCCCCGCAATGCAATCACGGTGGCCTGGTCATGAGGTATAAGTTGATTAACGAATTAATCTGTCTCCGTTTATTCAAGTAGTCAGAAACGAACCAGGACCTGCGCTCACAAGATCGCATTCACTTGGTTTAGGACAATCCCGTTGCAACCGGCAAAGCACTGAAGAACGAGTGTTCTTCTCTCTTCATTTGGGGAATTTATGTGGAAATTCTCTCGACTGTGATTAGTGAAATTCAGTTTCAGTGCATTTTTTCGATGACAGTACTCGAACACTGCCCCTCTTCTGCTCGTTCTGCCCCAATAACCAGAGTTCTAAACTGCGGTGAGATGTAAACCTGCAGGAAATTAATCATATTCGCTCCCGATCTAACTCGAAATGAGCTCCAAACTTTCAAAGTCTTGCAAGATTTAGTGAAAGATAGCAATAGTGCAGGTAGCAGAAACAGGTAGATGGAGGAGGAGCAAGAGCAGCTGAAAGAATGGTGTGGAGAAGAGGTGGACGAGTTGTCCCGGAAGCAGCTTGGACAGATGTGCCTAGAACCAATCCGCATGCTCACCCCCTCGGAACTCCCATATTTGGCAAAGAAATCTTGCGCAAACTGCCCAGACTTCTTGAGATCCAGTTGGTGTCTCAAGAATAGTAGTCGGTCCTTTGCAACGTCCTAAGCTGAGTATGCCGCAGTCACTTGTTGTTGGGCCTTGCGAAAGAGATGGGCCTTGTCTTCTTTCTATCTATGGACGTCATGTTCTGGTCAATTGGTCCATCAAGCGACAGGATGAGGATTCGCACTTGCGCCAATTACAACTACAATGTGATAGCAACAAATGTCAGCTAAGCATGTCTTCTGTAACAGCAGGTCTTTTTCGTATGGTTACCCAACTTCCGGACACGAGTATCTCATATTTCATCTATACAATCGAATTTAGCGGTTTCTATAAGGAGCTGCCCCTAGGACCTTGTTGTAAACCAAAAATGAAAATGAGACCTCAATGAGGTCTCAGCATTCAATCTCAATCCATCTGTGTGCTTGTGTTGTCACGGAAGAGATTCTTGAAACAGATCCCTGGCAACTCGATTGATACGGGTGTTCATGCTGTTGGGGTCTACGATATTGTGAAGAAAAGATGGAATCTCCCGTGATTTCTCCACTGAACTTGATTCTGCAACACAGAGTGAGAATTTTGTACCAAGTGGACCTGACCCAATTGGTGGAACTTCAGATATTCCTTCATTCCGAACCTGTTTGTGTCAGCCACGATTTGATGCGATTTTGACTTACGAAGCTTGTGGTCCCTAAGCAGACTCCCAGGTAAATAGAGCTGGATATCGATTTTGTAAGTGGCATCCAATTCGATCAGTGGCTTAAGCTTCTCGAATCAACGCACACATTTGGAGTAAAGAAGCAGTTGGAAAAATGTACTTCGTTTTGATCCATGATCATTTAGCGAAAACCTCCAGTCCAAACCGAAGAGAGGACCATTACTAAGACAGCTGCAAGAGAAACGTAACTCATCAAGCTACCAAAGGCAGCATTGCAGGAGACAGTATCGTTACCGCCCATCAACCAACAATAGGGTACATATCGAGATAGTGTGTCCGTGTAATGTGCACCCCTCCTTGAATATTGGAACTCATGGAATCTCTTAGGTTCTCAAGTTTGATCAAATGTACGCCCTCCGTGTTGAGGGTCACATTGTCGTAGGCTCCTTTAGAACGATTGTTCCGCTACCGTCGGTGTACCAGATCGTACTTCAATTTCCACATCCTTCGCCGCCCAGATCCCAGCCCATGGCCTCTTTTGGGTTCACTCGGAGCTTCGGCAAGCACTAATGGTGGTGTTATATGTACATGCATTCTTCTTTTACGGGAAGCGGAGCAGTTTTTTGGTTAGGCTTGGGAATGATCTTTTATATCATGGTGCGCCTGGGGATCCCTGAGAATGTGTACAGTAAACCCACGGTGAAAATGTTTCATCCGAATCAACATATTTGCACTCTGTTTACTATTCGTTATCGAATTCTCCTTCGATGCTGTACACCATATGCAAGCAAGCAAACACACCGGCTACAGAGTAGACTTCGTCTTGAAATCGGCGAGCATTTCTATCCAAAGAAGGGATACACTTCGCTGAAAGTTCTAGTGTCTCCACATATCCGAACTCATTCAATGAAATTATGAGATAGAATTATTCTTGTCGTAGGTGATGATCACCTGCGGCTGAAGATACAGCTGAACCCGATGACAGTTGGGAGAAATGTAGCACGCTCAGTGGTGGAAATGGAAGTTTCTGGCTGCATCGCAGAGTGGATGTTTGACAGCATTACATTGAGATTTGGGCTCGGATTCGGATTCGGGTTTACACATTCGGGTTCTGAACATTTCGAAATAGCTCGTAAATATTCAAGCTGATAACCTTTTATGCGTCAGGAAGACTCGCTTCGTGCTTAGAGATTGTTATTGGTTGGAAAGCGAGTTATAACTGATGTAGATTGATGGTTCTCTAACCTACAGAGAATCTTGATGCCTTCCGGGAGGTACCTACAGTACTGAACTAAGCTCTGAGGATTAGACGAATATACTTTCTTTTACTTAGAAATTTCTCTAGCGATGGTAGGATAGAATAGAATAGAATAGAATGCCAAAATATATCAGTCACAAGAGGAGAAGACAAGATTCTATCCTTTCCATTCTATCCATCTTGTTACCTTTTTTGTCTCTCCCTTGTACGGCTTGATGGGGTCTTCCCATCCTTCATTTTTCCTACGCGGTCGCCTTTTTTTCCTTTTAACTTGAATTGGACTTTGCAAATCTAAAGAGATCCTACCAAAGGTACCAAGATGTTTAATTTATGTTACACATAAACTGGTCAAGAGAAGTTCGTGGGACCTTCTTTTATTACTCAAGGTATCTAATGACACTAAGGCCTTAAGTTGAGTGTATTTTGGAGGTTGTTATGACACCAATGCAAAACCAAGAACCAAATACACAACATCAAGAAGAACTTCGATCATACTTTCTACTACTAATTGCAGAAGTATTTCTTTTGACAAGGTAAAACTGGAAAGGCCCTAGCTACCATCAACAAGTGCTATCATCAAAGTGTAGTACCTACGTCATATCATGTTAAATAACCCTAAGCTCATGTCTAAGATCATTTTGAATTACAGACCCGTAAGTTCCAAAATACAAGGTAGTAAGACCATCACCAAGCAAACTCACAACTTCAATCATGAGTTGTTTCATTATTACACTTTCACTTAAAGATTGGATACTAATGCTCATGAGAAGATGGATCCACTGGTGGAATGTTGCTATTACAGCTATTGAAAATATTGCATGTGCCAAATGTCAATTCCTAACTGAATGACATAAAGTAGCAATCATCCTGATATTCTTTTCTTGGTAGAAACATTGAAAACTCTTTCCTGAAAAGACTAGGCATAGCTATGTTTGGCCTCTTGAACAATGAGCGTTGAAAACACTCTTTATTTTCTATCTTTGTCACGAAGATTCGACTCTTGCTGTAACTAAATGGTCATTGGCAATGTACACCGCTTTTTCTAATATTATTAATGTTAAATTGCAAGGCTATCAATGATTTTTATCAGATTCTATTTAACATTGCATAATATCCGTAAGGTTAATTATCTATGGAGAGAAGCTATACTCTCCTACCTCTTTGCATCCATCATCTTAATTATGTTATTTCCATGTAAAAGATGAACACAGATTTCTCCTTCATGAACACAATTCATTTATCCTGCCAAGTAGACCTTGTAGAGATAAAAATCCTATCATAATTTCCTATTTCCCTATATTACTTCGGAAATTTTAGATTCTTGTGAACAATTATAGATTATTGTGCTTTCTAATTTTTCTTATATGAGATTTAACTTGCCCATTTACTTCATCTTTATATTTTCATACATATTTTATTTTTAATGAAGAAAATTCTAATTTTATTTAATGGTCCTTTGGTTTTAGAACACTATTATGAATATTGATTATGTGTTATAGGAAAAACAGCTTATACATTTATTCTCAGAATTTTACTAAAAATATTGGAATTTATTATTTCTCTTTATATTTTCTAACATATTAATCATATAGTCTCTGAGGCTGTTTTTCCTTATTAAAAACCATTTGGCTTGAAAAAATTTTAATTTTCACACATGTAACTCGTATAAATTAAATAAGTTACAACGTCTGTTTCACTTTATATTTAAATTAAAGTTTAGTATAACATAATTTTAATTCAAAAACCATTTTAACCCAATATTCAACCTAGGGAGTTCTCATATATTGACCTTTTATTATGTAATATTTGCAGAAAGTTCCCAAGTGGTTATATGGGTATTATATTAAATTTATTATATCCATTAATGCTTTTTGATAATAGCTATGACCATATGCTCTTGATACCACTATAAAAATCTTCTATGTATTATCCTATACTACTAAATAAATTCTTTTAACATATCATAAAGTTTATTATATTTATATGATATCTATATATGATACAACTATTTCTCATGAAATTCATCTTATTATGGGAAATTCTGCATTGATAATAGAAAAAAAAAATTTATATACATACTATTTGAATATGTTTTATATTGATTAATTTATCCATATTATATATATTCTCTTATGGATCTTTACTCTTTTTCCTATTGTTATGAATTATTATACCTAGAATATATTATTAGAAGTAAAGAAATTTTATATCAAGCTATTTTTTATTCAATAGATAAAAGAGATTCTAGTTAGGTTTAATTGATTCTTAGTGCTATTTTTTATGTGAGTACTAATTTTTTTAATTGAAATTATATCTTTGAGTTGTATATATTTTTTACTCTAAAAATTTGTGTGTATATATAGGTGAAAAGTGAATATAAATAATACTTATTAGATACCAAGTTTCTTTTTGTATCTTTTTATTTTTTTATTTATCTGAATTTATGAATACTAAATTTAATACATTCTATAGTATATTTAATAATAATAGTGTATATACCTGAATTTAATGAATATATAATTATCTTAATATGTTAATTTTGATCATTATGATAGAAAATAAAAATCAAATAAATGATATTAATAAATTATTATATAAAACTCAACCAAAAAAATACAATAGATGGAAAATTTTATTTTGAAATTAAGGAAAATGGATTAGAATAAGAGAAAGTGAGTAGATGTGACCTTTAACCTCTAAGAAGAAGGGGTTCGATATCTAATAGTCAAAGAAATTCGCCGTGGGCAGGGATTTGGATATGTTGTAATTGAGATGAGATAGTCAATGATCTGGTTAATTATATATTTGAGAAAACAACAATTTCTTAAGAATTTACGTTAGCCGCCTTTGGATTTCATAACTTGTAGCTTTAACAGACCACCGGTTGCATAATTTCAGCAAAGCTACCTAGCGGAGGTTAATTTAGCCTAACGACGGAGTAGAAGTATAAAGGATTAAGGGATAATTATCAAAGCCGTTAACTATGATGCATTGTTACAAATATAATCTGGTAAAGAGGCTATCTATGAGTATACAAATGAATGTGCCTCAATGAATCCGTTAATGTTGTCAAGGATCCGTTGACCTTTCTAAGCGTGATTATTTGTCCAGAGTCCATGTGAAACTTATCCCATTCTATAAAATAATATAACTACAAATTTAATTAAATTTTATCAAAAAAAGAGGAATTTAAACTTAAATGATCTGATTAAAATAAATAAAAACCTAAAAAATCTATTAAAATTATAAGAATGAAATAAAACACATGTGAAAAGGATCTCTCACCATATTAAAGAAAGGAAAAAAAGTTTAAATAAAGAAATAAAATAAGAAAAAGTTTCAACAATCAATTAGAAAGGAGATAGGATATACATATTCAATAAGAGAATATTGCACGGGGGAATAATAAGATATTGTTAATAATATCCGTTAGAAAGCGTGCTAAATGTTGAGGTTGATTAAGAGCAACAAGAGAGAATTGAAACATGAATGACAAGTTGAAGGACAAATGTTTAGAGAGGGAAGTGCATTATATATGAACATTTAGAAAAGAATAATCGAAACATGAATACTAAATTTATCAGAAAGAATCTGGAAGTTGGCAGTGGATCGGGAATAAGAAAGGAAATAAAGGGAAAATTTGAGTTACAGTGGGTACTAATGATGTAGGGATAAATTCCGATTAGCAATGGGTCATTCGGAAACTCCAGTACATCAATGACTCCAACTTAATTACTCTCAAATTAGAAATAAAATATCGTAAAGAACGTAATCTAACAGATGGAGACCGAAATATATAAATTGCATAAAGGATGTAAGACATTAAAGCAAAGACCCTAAACTCTCCTCTCCTCTCCTCTTAAAGCAAAGTTCATTGTAAAAGAATAAGCTAAGTTTCAGAAGAAACTGCCCAGTCTCAAGGGCTTTGCGGAAAGCTCGACCATAAACGCTTTAGTATTACACGGCACGTTTTGTAACCGAACAAGACGCGGCACGTCACTCATATGGAAGCTTTTATCATGATATTGCGTTTCAAATTAGCACGATTTTCCCATGTTACAGCTCCCCGCCCCAGCATGAGGTTCACAACGTCACGTCATCGTACATAGAGTTCACTTCTAAACGCTTTCCAAATCCGATATCCTCGGGACGCGAGATATGGAGATCCCAATCCTGGCCACCATTTTATAGCTCGTTGTACTGTTGACCTATTCGTGAAGCTTCGGCTTCAGTAACTGTCTAGTGGATTTCGATATCTCCAACAAGCAAGAAAAGTTTACTCTTTTGCTGCTATGATGGATACAGCATACGCAGAAGGCCCACCTTGTGAATCCAGACTAGTCCTTCCAGGCGACTTGAACTCCCGTATTGTTGGGTCCTCGACCAGCACCAGCAATGCCAAGCATCCTAGAAAGCTTGACTTTAATCAACACCCTGTGCAGTGACGTGACTTAAAACTTGAAGAAGGCAGAAAGGACGACACGAATAAAAAACAAGGACGGTGGGAAGACCCCATCGAGGCGTAGAAGGATAAAAGCCTGGCGGTGAAACTTGAAGAATTGACTTGTAGTTTGTCTCACCCTCCTTTCCGTGGACTGTCTCGTTCGCAGTACTAAATCCCATGAGTCAACAAGTTGGCGCAGTCAATTGGCTACTTAATAAAGCCCACCCATGTGCTGTTAGATACGGGAAAGAGGGCCGACGCCGTTCCCGCACGTTGCAATTGGCAGCATGAGCTGTTTTGTTCTCCTTTTTTTAATATACTACCGCCGAACACCGTACCAGGTTTAGAATGGCAGCCTGAGAAGATTGTCTCAACCTACCGCAACATGATACGAGAGGTATGTATTAGATGATGTGAGATTTCTGCTTGGGTATCGGGATTCCGCTTTGATCTCGACAACCTGGGGTGGTATGCCGAAAGAAGGGCCTGATGTATACGTTCAGCATGATGTTGTTGCCAGACATGTTAAGGTTTCGAGTGAATCCTGCAGAAAGTCCCCGATATCGAATCTTACTGACATGACTGCCAAGCTTTGTGCGGGTTTGACATGGAGACATTGGCTTTTGATCCATGAGAAAAAGATGTGCGCGTAATTAATACTTTTGTTTCCAGCACTCCATTCTTACGGAGCATTGAAAGGCTCAAGTAAACCCGACAAGAAGTCGTCGATACGGAATCTTACTAACATGATTGCGGATAAATGTGCGGGTCCAGCGTCACCTTTCAACGAACCGGCCTGTCGTAGTCAACATTCAAAAGCATCTCCCGAGGTTTTGCTGGTGCTAGTGAGAAACTCACCTTTTATCTATCAGGTAGAACGAAAATCCTTTCATCCTTTCATCTATCAGAGTACGACGAAAATGAAGAAAATGCTGGTGGAAAGGACTCAAATACTGTAACTTGGAGATGGAAACCGAATTTACAGTCCAAACGATACCTACGATGGTTGAGGGGAGTCTAGATTCAACCGAACCCGTGATTCTCAAACGGACGGGTGATTATCCGATCGGGACTCGTAGGCGTGTGCGTTGTCGGTGATCGAATGTCTAGATTCTCGTGACTGACACTCGTAAGCAGGGGCATTTCTCGATTCAACCATCAAGATATGACACTCGTAAGCAGGAACATTTCTTGATTCAACCTTCAAGATATGACCTTTTTTACCGGACATACGTTGTCACTCGGGATCGAAAGTTATCACTCCCCTAGCGGCGCTCCAACTAACCTTATTCGGGTCTCCGTCCATCAGCGTTCTATTTTGATAAGGGAATAGTGGTAGACATGCTCTGTAATAAGACTCCGCACTGTAATAATACTCTGTATGCTTGTTGGACGGATACAATTCTAGTATGAACTTTAAAACTATTAAGACGTAATTGGCGGGGGTTACGAAGATAATAGAGGAAAAAGCACCGTGGTCTGCCCGGCCTCACAGCTAAACAGCGAGGAGCGCGATCACTGGAAAAAGACTGCGAAAAAAAGATTTTTTTCCACCACTCTCAACATTGAGAGACCGAGCTAAACAAACGTGAGCCCTTATGGCTTTTGAACCAGAATGGGAGGCTAGATTTGAACCTAATAGTTACGGGTTACGCCCAGACTTTTAAATCAGTTTATTTTTTATTTTTTTTAAGTTAGTAGCGTTGACTTCTGCAATGTAAGTATATCAACAAAACAAGGAAACAAGATTATGCTTTTAAGACGTTACAAGGTGTTCAAAGGATCACGTCAACAAGAAATAACTGTAATCTAATTACTTTTAACTCTAATAACGTCTATCTCAAATTTATCTTAAATGGATTTAAGATCGGATGTTTTAAAATACACAACCTAAAATTTTGGTCATTTAAGAAAGTAAAATGAAATTTATACTAAGATTAAAAGTTTAGACGCCACAATTTCATATACGAAGCCCCTTAAACGACAACTGAAAAGTGAAAGAAGACACGTCATACTCTCCTGATACCACGTGGATCGCACTCACTTGAAAGCGCACAGGACAAGAGTCAAATGCAAACACAGAATGCATCGTCTTCTTTTCATATCATATCGATCATACTGGAAGGAGAGACGCGACCTCGTGGATCTTATTGGAGCTTAACATTTTATTTTCTTGTGCTTTATCCTTTTAAGGCTGGCTTGATTGGATCTTCCCTTCCTTCTTGTCATCTTACGCGGTCGCGTTCCCTTGAGACCACAGAAACCATCGATAGGATCAAAGACAATAGGTGGCCACACTCGGGACACAAGATGCCTTCTCAAACAAACACTCTTCCAGGTGGCATACAAACGACCAATTAGTCATATAATTTCGGAACTATGGATGTGGTACTCGAGATTACTCATGCCAAGTTTCCTCTGACCACTTACATCCCAGAGGTTGAAGACCAAATATAGATATATGAGAGCAGAAGTCCGTATGGGAAGGGTGATGGGAACTCATGAATATTCATCTGATCTTAACTAAAATATATTTTATATATAATTTTAGAATAATAATAAATTTATAAAAAATAATCTAATATTTAGATTATAGTGTACAATAATTTTTTGAAATATAATTTCAAAAAATTATGAATTATATATATATAAGAGACTAATAAAGCATTTGAAATCGATAACAACTATGCGGGGACAAATGCGAGAAATATGAAACCTTATGCAATTTGCAACCAGTGCGCAGTGCGTGGACGATGAAAATTAAAACGTAGGCTGGAGTCGGGTAGGAACGCTGTAAGACACGGTCGAACCATGAATCTGGCAACGAGCGAAGAAAAAAGAATTGGGAGGGAATTAGCCGGGGAATGGAAGAGTGGAACAATGCGAGCGCTTATGGAATGTTGCTGCAAAGACATATCGAAGTGTATCAGGGTAAAGAGGGAGAAGCGAAAGAGTGCAGGATATAAAGTTCCTCGCAACAAGCGCAATGGACGCATGAGTCCTGAGACACTAAACAGCAAAGGGATGCAGAAGGCTGCCATAGTATACCTCCATGTGACGAAAACACATACAACTTAGTGTGCTAAAAAACACGTGCTCAAAAACTCAAAAAGTATGTGCTCAAAAACTCAAAGACTCAAGGCTAACCCCGTTGCTCCCCCAAAGTGCTCTCATAAGTAGTGGGAATGTTGAAGAACGAAAGACCAGAAGTGGAAGTGTGGAAAGAAAAAGCAGTAGAAATGCAGGCAAATGAGTAATCGCAGGAGTCTCAGCCGCATAATGTGAACCAGGCAAGAAAATGATGAATCAACCTGACTAAGAGGGAAGGAATCGCGACATACCTGATGGATCCTTGACATCAAGAACATCCATCAGTAGTAGAGATAAAATCTAAGACAAAGTAATGAGAAATTATCAAACAAAGGTTCGTTAGTAATTCGAGAGGGGAGAAAAAACATCAGCGATGCACGGAAGAGGCGAGCATACTCAAGCAAGAAAAACAAAGGCGCGATGTACAAAGGAAAGCACAAAGAAGCAAGGACAAGCATGGACATGGAGTATCGCAAGAAAGAGCAAATAAAGTAAAAAGGCAAAATCTGACCCAGATGAAGTGATGGACAAGGTGGACCCACGTGTCCATAAGCAAACATCGAAGATCACATGGCAGACAATCGTATGTGAATTCAAATCGTGGTAGACTATATATATACAAGTCCAGAAGTCAAGTAGAACTCCCGTACAACTGCCTGGCCAGATATGTGAGCACGAATCGGGACGTTGGAATAGGGAGCCAAAAGTAAAGGATTACTAGTCTACCAGATTTTTGCTATTGCCATTCTGCCACCAATTCACAATGAAGGCAATAGGATGATCCTTTTAGTTTTTCTAGTCTGAAACTATTACCTCTGAGTACAACGTCTGAACCTATTAACTCTGAGTCCGGCAACACAATGCTAGGGCATGTGGCACCATGATGTGGCACCCTTGGCCGCCTCGTGGATAGCAGTACACAAATCTGGGTGACATTTGCAATTCCCGAAAAGTATCGTAAAGATGTAAGGGAAAAGTTGGCTCGCTGGCGAACAGGATCCACATGAAGACAACAATGTACTGCTTCAAAGACACGTATCCTCTCGCTGCAAAGAGACGCGGAAAGTATGCACATGGCTGGGATCCTTATGCTTGGCAACCTCGACAATTGATCAAGGGATGTGCAAATCTCGTATTTCAGAAATGGCATATTGAGACCGCGGCATATCGCCAGATGAACGTCAACATGAACCCAATGCAACATAACTGTTGCTTTCAATTATATTGCAAAAGAATAAAACATACGCGAACTTCAGCAGAAAGAAGAATAGCGATATGAAACGCTTCTAAACCGCGAGGGGAAATGACAGATGAACAACATAAATCTAATGCCAAACCGCGTTGGAAATAATTACAGTAAAAGAGTTCAAATGGCTTGTATAGCACTTGACCAGGACTACGACGGAGACGCAATGGATAGGGAACTACATAAACAATCTTCCTTCTCACCAGGAATGGATGAAGGCAGCACTCTAAGTTCAAACTAGCCTGACTACTCCAGGGAACCGTATCATTCCCATCCCAATCCACATTCATTTATCAAAGAGGACGGCTTGGGCACATTTTGTTGAAGACAGATGTTTGATGTGGATATTCAGGGTTGACGGAGTGTGACGAACCCTGGAACCACTATGAAATAGGTGTTCGATACAGTGACCAACTTTAAGTTTAGCGTCACGATATTCTTCAGAGCGCGGAACAAATCAACCACCTACATATGCTACCTGCAATGGCGAAGTACATTTGATTTGCTGAGGTGTCATCGCAGGGCCCCAATCTCCAGTAATCAATAACCTTGCACTGCGATTAGACGTAATCCTCTTGTGTATCTTTAACAGATGTTATGTCCTCAAAGATCCTGGTAAGGAGGGAATCAAGCCTCAAACCCAAGGGACAAGGAAAATCTCCACCATCATGACTGATCTCCCATACCTATAAGTACAATGGTGTAGGCACCTGTGAAGAATTTAGAGTACAAGAAATTGAAGGTGATCTTCGACCAACTTCACTACCTGTAGGGTTGCTTCCAAGGGCAGCAATAAAAATATAGATAGAACGCTCTGGACGTTGTTATTGAGGATCATGCTCCAAGTTCAACTTCTTCATGTTCTCCAGTAATTGTGTTGCCTTCCTCCGGGCTCTTGGAGTACCAGTTCGGACAAGCTCTGACAAAGCCTTATGTGCTCCACGATTGTAGGCATCATGGATGTGAGCTGTATCACACATACCCAAAGCAAGCAGAACAGCAGCAGCATTCTCCCTATTTCGTGGTGAACTGGCTCTAATCAAGTCAACCAAAATTGGAATGGCAGATGCACTGCCAATAGCAACTCTACCCTCCTGATGGGTTGCCAAAATTGCCAGTATTGCAAGAGACTCATCGACCATACCAGCAGTTGGATCTACCAACAACTTCATAAGAGGTGGTACAACACCTGCCCTCACAGCTTTGGCCTTGTTCCCTTGATATATTGACAGATTGAACAGCGCTGTGGCAGCATCCTTCTTCCCCCTCGCAGTCCCATCTCGGAGCAGATCTACTAAAGCAGGAATAGCCCCAGACGCGCCAATCGTAACCTTATTCTCATCCACTACAGACAAGCTGAATAAAGTAGCTGCGGCATTTTCCCTGGCTTCCATGCTTCCGGACTTCAAGACCTCCACAATGGGGTTGATAGCCCCTGCTAGCACGATGGCTCCCTTATTGTTATCATTGATCGACAAATTCAATAACGCTGTAACTGCGTGCTCTTGGGTCCTCAAGTCTGGCGTCGACAAAAGCTTTACCAGTAGAGGGATCGCTCCAGCCTCTGCGATACAAATCCGGTTCTCAACATTCCGCTTGGCAAGAAAGCGCAACTCCCCGGCCGCTGTTCTTTGCTCATCCACGTTACCGGTGGAAAGCTTATTTAGAAGCACCTCCACAGCAGCGGCATCTGGAGATATATCGGCACAAAGAGTTCCATGTTTCCCAGTCCGAATAGGCTTCTTGGGGACCTCAATGCCATGCGTTTCGCACCATTGAGCGATCAAACTCCGAAGCACATAATTTGGTGTCAAGCTATAGTGGGGCAAGGGCACGCGAGTTGTGGGACATGTACGGTGACCATCATCCAGCCATTTTTGAATGCACGCTCGCTCATAAGTCTGCATAGCGTTATTCGATCATCTAGTCAGTAAACGGCAGAAAACATCATCTCAAGCACCAGTACATAACGAAACAGTTTCAAATGCCAACTTGCGATCAGACTATCCCCCCATGACCATTGCCTCCATGTTCGTAGCAACACGAGCATTTGCAACCTTCATCTACATAGGTAACCAGAGGTTTGGCAGAAATAGTTCCACTAACCTGCCCAGTGGCCAAGATCACAGGATCCTTCATTAACTCCAATGAGATGGGACACTTGAAATCCTCGGGAAATTCCGCTACGGAAGACTTCTCGACAGCGGCAGCGGCAGCAGTACGAGCGTTGTCTGGATTTTGACAGTCGACAGCTACGGTGTCGAATGTAGGTACGCTGGAACTCCGTGATGAACTGTCCATTTTGGCAACAGTTGTGAGATGTTTCACAATGCGATACATATTCTCAAAACTCTCATCCACAGTTCCACCCCTATCCAAATTTTGTAAAGCCTTCAGCTCCTGTCTAACTGCTGACATTGTCGTGAGTTCCAACTGCTCAGAGAGTCGCAGCAACACAGATTCGTCGGGATCTTCATTAGCTAGGACGTTTTTAATATCCACAAACAACTGTACATCCTGTACATCAACTCTCCCCTTTGCCCGCTTCAGCTGAGTGTGCACGAGTTCGACCTGGATTGCAGATGAGCTTAGTAAGTCAGTGAAAGCTCGCAAGACATCAACTTACTAACGCTTGCCACTTACTGCGCGCACTACTCTCGTAATCAGAGCAAAGCAGAGAGCAGGGTGCGCGATATACAACAAATCCGCAAGCAGGCCTAGCTCAACTACTAGAGCTTCAAACCATAGAGTTTGGATGACCTGCTCGCGAACTTCAACGGAGACATCCAGCAGATCGAATGGGAGGCCATCGAGAGCCTGACCCAGCTCTGCAGTCACCTCCTGAAATTTGCTTGCAACGGCCTGAATCTCCATAACCTGGAAACGTACAGAGGGCAGATTTGTATTGAGGTTTCGGAACTATATGCTTCGAGCATATTGAAGTTTTATTCAAATTCTCAATACTGAGTTCAACCGTCCTACTGAAGGTGTGGTACGCCAGGATATCGAAATGAAATGCAAAGCAGCAATACTGAAGTTTTAGAAAATAATCAATCCTAAATACTCCTGTGCACCGTTCTCATGGACCAGTGTATGCCCCTTAACCAGCCGTAACTCTCGGATACAACAGGTCATTCCCCACAACTGCCTACTTTCGCAGCGAATGGCGTTAAGAAGGAAACGGCAGATAACTATATAAAATACAGCTTGTTTCTACTATGATTGAAGGGATCTACAACTTGAGTTCGAACGGGAACGATGTAACTCGTGCAGAGCGACTCAGATGGGCGGGAGAACAGGACGGCAGATGTGATGCCATCGAGCAATACCTCCAACAACAGACACAATTCATAGTGTGACTCTTAACGGAAACTGACTAACAGAAAGCCTAAAACTTAAGACGAATTAAAGATCTAAATCTATGCCTTCCCTGCTTAGTTTCGGCTAACTGAGAAAGCTGAAAGTAACAGAAGGTTCCAGCTTACCAGATAGAGCTTGCTGCCATCATGACACAAACGAAGTAGTTGCTTCGCAAAGTATAGAGCTTTCTCTAGAGCGTTGAAACAAACAACAGCTTCCTCGGGCAGAGGACTCCTCAACTCTTTGGCCTCCTCAAACAAGGGAGCCAGCAGCTTCACCCGTCGTGTTAGATTGGCGCAATCCTTCTTATGCGTCCTCCTGTATTCTCCTATTTGGGTTATGTCGTTCACAACATCAGTCAGGGACTGAAGCAGTGTTGATGGAGCTCCTTCAGCCATCCTTAATTCAGATCCGGAGTGCTAGCACCTTAATCTAACTCTTTCGCGAGCCTCTATGACCTACACTCTCCCTGTTGAGGCGGTGAGCTAAAGTAGAAAGTTGTGACAACCTTCCTTTCATAGAAGGAGTCCGCAGTTCTAATCGTGAATCTACAACGGTACTGCCGTTGTCTATGATCAATTACAAAGATCGAAAGTGCAAGAACAGCCAAGAGTCTACGTAACCTTGCACAAAGACGTCCGTTCTTCTTTTTCTATTCATATTTACATCTACTCCCTCTGCACATCATGAATACCATTCACGTAACCTGCTTGACTCAAAGGTTCACCTAAAAGCTGGGATCGAAGTATCGTCGTCGCCAACACCTCTTCACCTCACCTAGCTCTTCCTTCTTCATCTTCAGATCAGATCCTACACAATTCCACCCGGCTTCGACTGCATCCTTTTCCCCGCGCCAATTCTACTCGGCCCGAGCAAACGATTCAATATCTACCAAAATCCTACACTCCGCTTCAATCGACCACAAGATTAACGCAACCACAGACTAGGATCCAGTGCCGTCCGTCGACCTGAAGCCTCAAGCGCGCCTACACCTCCCAATCCCCGGTCCGATCGGATGCCAAGCAAGAGCTACAACGTGCGCTCCTCTCTCGCACCACGAATACAAAGAGACAATCGACTTCCGATGAGAGACCTACTGATCAAACTCAGCTCCCTCGGCTGTTCGAACCAAAGCTCAGGCGTCGGCCTTCTCTAGACGACCAACCCTTCGTCCCCTACTCAAGCCCCCGCTGGTTCAACTCCCAAACATTCCCCGCGCCTCACACCAAACTCCACACTGTCACACCATACCAACAACAGCCGCTCGTCCTTCTTCTACCTCTCTTCCTTTCTTCACCCTCGCTTCCTCTCCTTTCTCCTGCCTTCTTCTTCACCTATACTTCTCCATCTTCTCTCTCCTTCCTCCGGTAAGCCCCTCCTGCCAGACAGCAGTACGACACGGACAGGTCAGATTCGTGAAGAGTGATGAAGGTCTTCTCGTCTCGCTTCGTCGACGTATAGGAATAGATTCAACTCCTTCATCAAAGTTCTCTCCACATCAAATGCACAGACGCATTGCTCACTGCTGATCACATCATCATCATCACATCTCATCATCGTGCTCCGAAAGCGCTCGTCGTAAAGGCAGAAAGTATAATCAATCACCGATTCCCACTCCTCCTCTACCGCTCTCTCAGTACATGTAGATCGGAAATCTTCTTCAGATTAATCCTGCTTCATCATCCCGTAGTCTCTGGGCACTCGGCGGCAACTTCCTTCCATGTACGTGGTAGCTGACGCCAACTGCGGTTTTTCCCTCTTACCTGGTCCACCTCCGGCAGGAGCTTTCACGGCTGCCTTCCCCAGGTCCCCAGGGTGACTGATCACCTGTTGACTTACCCAACCACAGTCCTTAAATTCCTTATTCTCCAATCGGTTGCTCAGGAAGCCGTCAGATTTTCTATCGGACGAGTTTTAACTCCTGTCTTAGATCTCTGTCTCACGCTCTTAGGCTCATAGGCTCCTGGGCTACTTCCTCCGTTCAAAGTTTGTCTGCTATTATCTTGAGTATGTACTGGCGAAGTAGAATCGAATTTGCTTGGACATATAAGCCGTTCGATCCAGATATCGAGCGTTGCTTAGACATCCTTTTTGCTGTACAGCCTTCTTCACTGCAGATATACTGTCCAGTAAGATACGTACTGCAGTTGTACTTATCTGCTTAAGTCAGCATAGATGCAGGCGTGACATTTTCCACTGCGTATGAACTATTTGGCAAACACCGCTAAAAATCTAGATCCCATCAGGAGTGAATTGCGTGAATTGCAGATTCATATCCATCATCTGTCGTCAGATTGAGAATCGGGCTTTCAGTAAGAGTCCAGAATGCGTACTATGGTTGCATACGACTGTATTTTAGCAGAACAGCTAAAGAGGTGAAAAGCACAGTTCTCGGCATGGCGAGACCTTAGTTGTGGCCACAGGTGCGGGACTTGAATCCAGCCATTCGATTTGAACCACGTGGGAAACGATGAGAGATGGAGAATTGCCGGACGTGGAGTTCTATAGATGGAACTTGAAACTCGGGAACCCGGGGTGCCGCGCGCGAAGGTCATGAGCAAGGCAGGAGGCAGGCTTCCAGTGACGCAAAACCGGCAACGCAATCACCGTGAACGGGTCCAACGGGGACTTTTTCCAAGTGCCGGAGTGCATCTGGTACAAAGAGTGTATGGAATCAGCGTCGGCCAAAAAGTGACGCCAAATACAGTGCTGATATGACTGTCATACATTCCCGTATTACCTGCCGGCCGCGGAGCTCAAGACAGAGAGAGTGTTCCATGCAGGCGAAGAGAAGCTTCATCGGCTTCTCTTCAAGTCTCACTACGAGGGCACTGGTCCCCCGGCGCCCGAGTCCGACATTGTCACGTACCTCAACCTCCTTGCGCCTCTTGTGGGGTCTTCTTCTCGCTAAAAAGAGGTTTACTTTTCAACTCCTCGTCATTTGTGTAAGTTTCAACTCAGCTCATTCAGCCAAGTTACCCCATAATATATTATATTTTCAACGTGTTAACGTGAATGTTTCGTCTATGAGTTTTCTTTCTTATGAGGTTTTCTTGGCGTCAATATGTTTATGTATGGCAAGCTTAAGTATGTGACGCTATTCAAGCTTGTCACTAGGTTCAATGACATGAGTATTCTATAACGATTTGATAGACAAATCTGAGGTGCTGGAGAGTAGAAATTTCATGCAATTTGATAAGGGCATGTACTTGACATCTATTGAAAATATCGATTCGGGGTTCACCCTGGCTTGTTATACTATTCGTTTGATAGATTGTCCTGATAAGAGAAACAAAATAGGAATATTTCATCCACGTGCACTATACTGTAAATAACCCACTCTAGATTAAGTGGTTCATATTAACTGTATGAATAAGTCAATGTGCAAACACATCACTCCTACATATGGTTTTTCCAAATTCATATTTTTCGTGAAAACAATTTACAAGAACTTCCAAAGTCCGTTATATTGATACTTCCCGTAAGATTTACATTAAACTTTATGTATCTGTCATCTTCTCATCTGTGTATTCAAACCGTTTTCACTTGATCAAGTTCACTTTCGCTTATCGTACAGTGTTAGGATAGTCTTCCCCACCTTAACTTATACCCTGGGTGGACAGATAATCCTATAAAACAATATGGTTTACAAATTAGCAAGCATAAATTCCGAACCATGCAAGAAACTCTCAAAATGAATAAAAGCAAGAACCGAAGTACCCTTGATAGCTAGCTGAGATCAAATGTATTTGTACTATACATTACAAATATCACATTATGTATTTATTAAGTAGACGGAGAGTGGTTTGTGTGTCGTAGCCACTTGAGATAAAGAGTGGCTGCATGGAGGAAATTTTATTTTTTTGTCATTGAATTTTTCATGCATCCAAATAAGCATGTGCTATATATAATTCTCTTCCCCCATAATTTACAAATTTCTGACATATGGTTATAAGTTGCAAGATTCCATAAATTATAAGTTATCAAATAGGACTCAAAAGCCATGAGTTAACAAAGGTAAAAAAAAATTGGGGTACAAGTTAAGAGGGGAGAATTGTACTTTTGTCTTGTAGTCACTCTTATTATTATAACTATACAACTGAGCTATGAATGAAAAGAAAAAGGAATACAATACACTAAGAAGTGCAAGAGAAAAAGAGCAAGCACAAGGACTAAAGAAGAAAGGCAAAAAGGCACCCCATATTGAACTTGGATCCAATGTAGATGTACTCCAATGATATATTGATAGATGAGGAGGGAGTGCCTTAAACATGATGTGAGTTCCTATTGCAACTACATATCTTAAAGTGATCAAGATTCTCTCTTTAAAACATGAAGTAATCATGATTGGAGAGATAGCTAGCTCTTCTCCTCTAACTAAGTTTCCTTGGTATGCTTTGATAGGTCTATCTATCTTTTTCCTATACTATGTGCATGGCTTACATGAATATAAGGTCAAACAAATAAAAATATATCCAATCCTAGATGGCATCCTCAAAAGATGGTGAGGTGCCATAATGCTATGGCAAGTTTTTGTATTGCTTGTTTAAATTCTTGGAGTATAAAGTAGCAAGATGATATTATAAGTATTCTTATCATTTGTTTTAATGAACATTATACATAATAGTGGTAGGTTTTGGGATAGAAAGAGTGGCATTGCAATAAGAATATTATATATCAAAACTGATTTATAATTTTCAATTGAGAATTAATATCAAATCATTTTGAACCTTAATTCTTTCACAAAATATTATTTAGTTCATTAGTAGTTAACACAATTTTACATTAATCTAAGATTTAGCTCATCCCACATTAGTGTAATAGTTCTTTGACGTTTAACTAATTTGAATTTTGATATTGATTGTCTCTAGCTCAAGGGGTACCAATGATTATTGTATAAGCAACATACTATAGACTAAGAAGACAAGGAACAAAACTATAATAATATAGAGGTAGTTGAAGCTAAATATAGCTAACAAGAGGTAGAACTAGCATATATGTAATATTCCAAGGATAGAGAAACACAATAAAGAAAACACAAATTCCATACTCAAACTCTGATGCACCAAAGGAGCACCTTCTCTTTATTATATAGCCAAAGAGGATCTCCTCCAAGGAAGCTCCACCATAGGATTAGGTACATGGATAGGTGACCTATCAACAAGCTCCACCCTTAGATTACTTGCTTGGATGAGTGACATGTTGGTCTTGGTCCCATCTGGTTGGTCAAACATGCTTTGATTGGAGGGAATCCTTTAGAGAATCTTCTTGTATGAATCTCAGAATCACATGGGTGAGGTATTGTTGGAAAGCTCTCAGTGAAACAAACCAGGGAGGAGGAAAATCCAGCCTATTATTTTTTGGAGGGAAATCTATTTTTGAGGCCTAATTCATCTGTTTTGGCCTCCAAAATTACCTGAAAGTTTTCAAGCCTATTTTGGTTTCTACCCTATTAGTAGAAGTGCTCTTTTTGTGATACCTCTATCTGATCTACTTTCTCCATCATGTGTAACATCCTTCTAGATGTCACCACCACAAGTTTTACTCTAGATCATATGCCTAACTATTGATTCTAAAGTTTCCAAACATGTTTCCATTTCCGACCTATTAGTAGAAGTACTCTTTTGGTGATACCTCTATTTGATCTACTTAATCCATCATGTATAACATTCTTCCATTCTAAATGTTACCAAACCAAAATTCATCTCTAGATTATCTGTCTAGCTATTGGTATTACAATATACTTATGAAATTTTAAGAATGTTCTAGAAACATCCAAAAAGCTTCTTGGTGAGAGGCTTCTAGGATTTTTCCAAGATTGATTAACTTTTATGCAAAGTTGACAACTAGCATAGCTTGTAAGTAAAGTTGATGTCTAGCTTAGCTTGCATGCCAATTAAATAGTAAGTTTAGTTTTTTATCTAAGAAAGGTGGTTTCTAAAATGAACCTTCCTTAAAAGCTTTTTGGGAGCCTTATACATAGGTTGCATATAAACACCAAAGCCTAAACCCAAGCTAGGAATTTGGAGTTTCCCTTATTTAAGAGTTCCAATGTGATCTTCCATTTTTCTATTTCTCTTCTTGATCTTTTATATTGGTATTAGAGCAAGAATGGGATGGATAGAATCTATATTATCAGCAAATCCATTTCCCTCAAACCATTGGGATTTATATTTTAATGATTACCAAAACATCATTTCACGTAATTCATTATTTCAAGCTCTAGTTAAATTTTTCTTAATGCAATCAACTTGTCTAATAAACTATTGATCATTGCAATTGTAACTTATAGAGTGGTGAATGTGTTGGAATCAGTGGATGTGTTGCATCTATGTGTTAACTTAGACATTTGCAAGTAGGTAGTCTAGTATAGTAGTAATTATGGCAAAGATGCACAAAGCTATCACTGTCATATAACAATAGCTAAAGTATCTTACTTGATTGTTGGAAGAGAGAGATTATGATGGTCAATGACAACAACAAATGGAAAGCAAATTTCCAAGAGGGAGAAGATTGAGTGCAATTCCCAAAGGCCTAAGCTATTTGAATGCAATAATTTACTATGTGTAGTGGAGAATTTGTATTTGATTGTGAGCGGTACTTTGAAGCTACAAATCTTGTAGGTGAATGGAGTCGATCCTCTTGACTTTTAGCTAATTAGATAGAGTGGAAAAACTATGGTGGTGATTCTTGATAGAGAAAGCTCAACAACAATTTGTTGCTCCAATCTCAACATGGCAAATTTAAGAGTAAGAATCAAGAGATTCCAAGTATTGAATGCCGCACAAGCCATACAAGATAGATGGCAGAATTGAGGTATATTGGTTCTTTGAGGAGCTAAATTACTAAAATTCAATCACAATAATAGATATTTTCGAAATATAAGAAGGCAATTGTAATACTCCGAGGACAAGAGAAGAGAGAAAACACAGATTGCACACTCAAACATTTGATGCCCCAAGGGAGCACCTTCTCTTTATTATATAGACAAAGAGGATCTCCTCCAAGGAAGCTCCACCATAGGATTAGGGACACAGATAGGTGACATGTCAGCAAGCTCCACCCTTGGATTACTTACTTGGATGGGTGACCTGTCTGGTCTAGGTCCTATCTGGTTGGTCAAACAAGCTTTGACCGGAGGGAATCTTTTAGGGAATCTTCCTGTAGGAATCTCGGAATCACGTGAGTAAGGTACCATTGGAAAGCTCTCAACGAGACAAAGCAAGGGGGAGGGAAATCTGCACATTTTCGAGGCCTAATTCATCCGTTTAGGCCTCCGAAATTGCCTTTAGAGATTTCAGGCATATTTCGGTTCCTAGTCTATTAGTAGAAGTCCCCTTTTGGTGATACCTCTTTCTGTGTAGTCCATCATGTGTAACATCCTTCCAGATGTTACCAAACCAATTCTCACCTTTAAATCATATGTCTAGCTATTGGTTCTAAGGTTCTCAAGTCTATTTTGGTTTCTGCCCTATTAGTAGAAGTACTCTTTTGGTGATACTTCTATCTGATCTAATTTGACCATCATGTATAACATCATTCTAGAAGTTACCAAACCGAATTGCACATCTAGATCATATGGCTAACCCTTGGTATTACAGACCTCCCTCATTTTAAGACGCAACATCCTCGTTGCGCAATTGTTGCTCAAATGCTTGTACCAACACCGGTGCATGTGCCAAATTGGCAGCGGGTTCCCAGGTTGCTTCATAGAGGAGGTAACCTTTCCATTGTACAAGATATTCCACCCGCGGATGGCAGTACCACGCATGCGTTTTTGGAGAATCCGCTCCACTTCATATTCCTCTGTGCCATCAATGAGTGTTGGACAAGGTCGAATGTCCTATGTGTGGAAGGACCTTGGCCTGATCGGGGAGCATATCTGCATAGTGGGGAGACATGGAACACTGGATGGATCTTCATGTGTGGTGGTAGCTCAAGGTGATAGGCCACAGCGCCGATGCGACGAAGAATTGAGCAAGGCCCAATAAAATGAGGTCTGAGCTTACAAGATCCAACTAATGTGAGGTTGGTTGTCGATAGCCACACTTGATCCCCAACATTGAACTCCATGTGCCGACGGTGTGCATCAGCATACTACTTTTGTCGATTTGGTGCAATCTCTAACCTATGCTTGGCGCTCTCCACACCTTGTTGGATTCTAGAAACAAATGTGTTGACTGCATCAACCTTGGTAGTCACTGGATGGATCTTCATCAAGCTAGAAGGTGTGAAGAGATGCTCACCATACATGAGGAAGAACGGAGTGACCTGGGTGGAGGCATTCACTGAATTGTTGTAAGCGAATTCCACCAATGGTAGTAGGGTGTCCCACCTCTCTTGCTCTTCTAAGGTGAAGCCGCGTAACATGTCTTCAATCGTGCGATTAGCCCACTTTGTCTGGCCATCTATTTGTGGGTGGTAAGCTGTAGACATGGCCAACTTGGTTTTGAAGAAACCAAAGAGTGTTTGCCAAAACAAACTGGTGAATTGGGTGCCTCTATCGGTGATGAGTACTCTAGACAAGCCATGGTGAGCAAAGACTGCATCTAAGTATAGTTGAGCTAGTTGTGGAGCGGTCACCTCCTTGGTGGTAGGGCGTACATGAATCATTTTGCTGAGCCGGTCCACAAACACCACAATGGAGTCAAACCCTGAGGTGGTCTTGGGTAATTTGCAGACGAGATCCATACTCACTTGTTCCCAACGTTGGGTAGGAGTGGAGAGAGGTTGAAGGAGCCCTGCAAGAGCTTGATTAGAAGCTTTTTTCTGTTGACAAAGTAGGCAGCTACGCACATAGTCCATCACGTTGTTGCTCATCTTGGGCCAATAGTAATGGCGCTTGACTGCATCCAAGGTCTTATCTACTCCGACATGAGCTACAATGGCCAAATCATGACATTCCGCTAGAATGGTGGTGAGTAAGTTTGGGACATTTGGGATCCATAATCTTCCATCCCAAAAGGTGAGTCCTTGGGTGCTGGTGACACCTTTGGACGATTGCGCTTCTATAATCTATGGATCAGTTTTTGTAGCAGCTAGAATCTCTTGCCAGAATTCAGGGTTAATCTTAACCTCTGCCACCAAGTTGTTGGCCATTGGCATACGGGTGAATGCATTTGCCAGTTATTTCTTACCTTCCACGTAGGTGATTGTCATGTTGAAGTGTTGTTGCCACTCTACCCACCAAATTTGGCGACAAGATAGATCCTTCTGCATCTCGAGGTAGACTAGAGGTTTGTGGTCTGTCTCTACTACAAATGCCTTCTCGCCCAGGTAGTGCTTCCAATGCTTGGTTGCTAGAACGATGGCCAGCTCTTCTCGTTCTGTGGTGTGGTAGTTGCGCTCTGCCAATAATAACTTTTGAGAGAAATATGCAATTGGATGCCATCCGTCATGCCACTCTTGTTGTAGGACTGCTCTTATTGCTACGCCTGATGCATTTGTAGCCAACTTGATTGGACGTTTTGGGTCATACCACTTCAAGATTGGTGCATGTAGCAAGGCGGCCTTCAATTCTTGAAAGGCCAACTCTTGTGCGGTTCCCCATGTCCACTTCTTCCCCTTGCCAAGTAGTGCCGTTAAAGGTTGTGCAACCTTGGAGAAGTCCTTGACAAATCTACAATAGAATCCCGTCAATCCCAAGAAGCTCTTAAGTTGAGTCTGATCTTTTGGGGCACTCCATTTTTGAATGACCTCTATTTTATCTGTCAATACTTGAATGCCCTTTGCACTTACTCTATGCTCTAAGTAGTCTACTTCAAACTTGCCAAACTCACACTTTGAGATTTTGGCATACAACTGATTCTGTCTTAGAATCTGGAGGACCTCTTGTAGATGTTGTTTGTGTTCTGTCATCGTGCTACTATATACTAAGATATCATCCAAGAAGACGATAACAGACTTATCCAAGTATGGACAAAATATGTCATTCATTAGGCTCGTGAAAGTGGCAAGCGCATTGGTGAGGCCAAAAGGCATCACAAGATACTCAAAGTGGCCATACCTGATTCGAAAGGCAGTTTTGTACATATCCTCCTCCGCAATTTGGATTTGATTATAACCGCTCCGCAAGTCCAGTTTGGTGAAGTATCTCGCTCCATGGAGTTGGTCAAACAGGTCATCCATGCAAGGTAAGGGGTATTTGTTCTTCATTGTTTGCTGATTGAGACCCCAATAGTCAATGCACATGCGCATTGTACCATCCTTCTTCTTCATAAACAAGACAAGGGCCCCATATGGTGATACGTTAGGTTGGATGAACCCTTTTTGTAGCATCTCCTCAATTTGAGTCTTACACTCCTGCAACTCATGAGGTGATAGGCGATATGGGGCCTTACAAGGAGGTGTCTTCCCCGGGAGTGTCTCTATTTTGTGATCTACTTGCCTTTTAGGTGGTAATCCTGGGGGTAGATCATCAGGAAAGACATCTTGAAACTCATCCACCAAATCCTTCAATTTCTCAGGAATTTGTCCAGCGAGTTGTGCACTCGGGAATTCTCTTATTAGACCCATAAAACATCTATCGGTCTTACAGACAGTTGTCGTCCCTACGACATATAGAGGTAGTTTCTGCCTATGTGATTTTTCTTTGACCCCAATGATTGACCATTGGTGGGTTCTCACTACTTTCTTCCTCCAATCCACCATTGGGTTGTATTGCTCCATCCATGGCATGCCTAAAATTGCATCATAACGGGCTAATTGTATCACTCGCCACTCAATTGCTTCCTGATATTCTCCTACAGAGAGTGTTACCCGTCTAGATAGTGATTCAATCCTCTTTGTTTGCCCATTTGGTAACTCTACTTCTTCACTTCCATCTCTCTCTAGATCCATGCCCAATCTTATTGCAACAGAGCGAGACAACAAATTCTTTGTTGCTCCCGGATCTATTAATACTCTCACTTGATTACCTTCTAGGGTTCCATTCACGACAATCAATTGTGAGGTTGCCTTTTGGGATCTTTGCGCATTATTCTTCTTCCTTCCCTCACTTCTTTGCTTCCTTATTGAGCCTATAAGGCCGCAAGGTACATTTACTGGCGATCTTTGTTTTCCAAAGTGGTTTCCACCTCCTCCTCTTCAATGTGCCTCTCCATGTTGTTCAAAGATTGCATGTACGAAGGCCGAGGGCCTCTAGGGAAACGAGTGCAAAAATTGGTAGATATGTGCCCAATACGGCCACAATTGTAACAATGGCGTTGTTCTCCTTGAGTCCCTTCTCCTTGTGGGACTCCATCTTTTCGTTCTTCTACCCGTCCCAGCTCTCCTTGAAGCGGCCGTGCTCCTTGATCCCGGAATCGAAGGTTGCCCAATTCCATCGGTACTGGTCCACCCCTGTGTGGCATTTCTGGCCGATAATGTTGAGATGGAACTACTCCTTCACCTCCACCTAATGCTCTTGCTATTCTCTACGCACAAGCAATGGCTTCAAATATCGTGCAAGTGTTTTGCACCATGACTTCTTGGCAAATCCGCTCTTTCAACCCTCGTTTGAAATTGTTGAGAGCTTCTGCTAGACTCATGTTGGTAATTGCAACTTGTAGATCCAGAAATGCCTCCACATACTCTTGGATGCTATTCTTCTATCTCAATCCCCATAGTCAGGTTTGAGCCATTTGCACAGAATCCACCGATTGGAAATTCTTCAGTAGTCCTTCTTGCACTGCTGTCCATGTGACCTCCCTTCTCTCGGCCAACATGGATCGTTCCCAAGCATCATACCATGTGAGCGCTTTATCGATCAAGTACCCACATGCAAACACGCCTGCAGCATGCTCTGTGATCTCTATTGAGAACAATCGGAAATATCAATTCATTCTCGAGATCCAATTTTCCACTACTCCCATTGTACGCTGCCTCTTGTAAGGCTCGATGTTGCATGTCTTCTTCATCCGGAGTAGCAATGTGGCTTCATCGTTGATAGGGTTTGTAGGCACGGGTGCCTCTCCAAGTACTTTGGTCATAGGTACTAGGTTTTGAGACGGCTCTTCTCCTTGCATGGCTTGATTGTTCCTGAGGATCTGCACTTGACTTTGTAATGTCTCCATGGTCATCTTAATCTCTCAAAATTCATTCAGCATCCCTTGCATTCCTTTCACCAGCTCTTGCAACTACGGATCCATGGTTCCTGCAACACCCAATTGCTAACGTCTACTTCAATACAGAGTCAATATAATCACTCTGGAAGGTGCACAAACTATCGGAACTACCATTGGGACCTCAGAAGCTATCATTCGTTGATAATACTCCTCACCAAAATTCCTAACCACAAAATCTCTAAACATTACTTTTGACCTCACTACATAACGGATTTCTACTTGAGTGTTGAAAGGGAGGGGATTTGGGACATTCATATCCATATTATTATAATAGAATGTAGATCGTCTAATCCCACTCTCTGTCATATATCACCACAAGTAGAATCACCGGGTTTGGTGAGTTCATCACTCTGTCCATGAATTCCGCACCAAAGTGATAAACTAGCGATACCCTCATCTGCTCACGCTGGATGTACTTAACCTTGATGTGGAATGGGTTTGAAAATGGAAAGCTAGGTGCGGGAAATTTTCCTCCCCGGCGCATCCATCCCATCCGCTCTCTAATGCCCTTCCTAAGTCTAGCAATTACTCTATATTCTCCACCTCAAATTACTCAGTTTCAGTAGTTCGTGCTATTCCAAGAGGGGTGATCCACTCTCTTGGACTAGAACACTTGCTCTGATACCATTGTAATACTCCGAGGACAAGAGAAGAGAGAAAACACAGATTGTACACTCAAACATTCGTTGCCCCAAGGGAGCACCTTCTCTTTATTATATAGACAAAGAGGATCTCCTCCAAGGAAGCTCCACCATAAGATTAGGGACACAGATAGGTGACATGTCAGCAAGCTCCACCCTTGGATTACTTACTTGGATAGGTGACCTGTCTGGTCTAGGTCCTATCTGGTTGGTCAAACAAGCTTTGACCAGAGGGAATCTTTTAGGGAATCTTCCTGTAGGAATCTCGGAATCACGTGAGTAAGGTACCGTTGGAAAGCTCTCGACAAGACAAAGCAAGGGGGAGGGAAGGCCAACCTTTCCTCTGTTGGGGGGGGAATCTGCACATTTTTGAGGCCTAATTCATCCGTTTAGGCCTCCGAAATTGCCTTTAGAGATTTCAGGCATATTTCGGTTCCTAGTCTATTAGTAGAAGTCCCCTTTTGGTGATACCTCTTTCTGTGTAGTCCATCATGTGTAACATCCTTCCAGATGTTACCAAACCAATTCTCACCTTTAAATCATATGTCTAGCTATTGGTTCTAAGGTTCTCAAGTCTATTTTGGTTTCTGCCCTATTAGTAGAAGTACTCTTTTGGTGATACTTCTATCTGATCTAATTTGACCATCATATATAACATCATTCTAGAAGTTACCAAACCGAATTGCACATCTAGATCATAACCCTTGGTATTACAGCAATGCTGTGGATTGGTTTTTGAGAGGTTAAAATCACTCACTTAATTAAAAGTAATCATTCATAAGCCCAAACACTTGAAAGAAGCCACGTTGTTGGTTGAGCAATTTCATTCCTTGGTTACATAACTTGGTTTTGACCTAGACCTTCCTAGATCTTACAAACACACCACACATGATTGGATGAGCTGGCACCAATGGAGATTGATGCCATCTAATAGAGACCACTACAAACAAAAAATGGTGGTGATAAAATAATTGTTACTTCTATTATTGCTAAATTAGACATTACAATTGCTAAATATCTAATTAGAAGTATATGACTTTGACCCAATTGTCCAAATAGAGTTCATTGAGTATGATGATAAAGGAAACAAAGAGTCATAGTAAGAGATATCAAGTAGCTTATTGGAAACCTAATTAGTGCCAATAGATTCAATGCTCAACCTATGCAATTTTGATTTACTTGCAAGGGATGATATTTGATCACAAATATATGATTTTGTTTGATTATGGGCGAGGAGGTTTAGTTGTTGGAAGTATTTGCAATAACCATAAAAAGTGGTCAAAGTAGGATATGGAAGCATCCCAAGGCCATTCCCTTGATGATTTTAATTATGAAACTTAATCCATTTGTTGAACTATAAGCATGAGAAACCTACAATTGGTTGCAACAAACTTCCTCTCTAACACATCGCACATCTTGGGTTTGAACTAAGAATTTAGGAGCCTATGTTCATTGGAAATCCACCTTTTAACTACAACATGCCTCTCTAAATGAGGAAACACTTAGAAGGTTTATTGCCAACAAGGAGAATTTGATTTATCTTTATTTCATTCAAAGGGATCTAAGTAGGCTGGTAGTGGCCTTAGACCAAAACACTAGTTCCCAAGAACATGAATTATAGACACATCCACACTTTCTAAATGGTATCAAGTTAAGGATATACAAGTGCCAATCTTGGTATCCCTCTAAATCTGACACAAATGTCACCAAGTCTTCCACAAACAACCTTCCCAAAGGTTTTGCTACAACTATCCTAATGCATAACACATAATGCAAGCTTATGCACAAGTTTTGAAATACAAACTACACACAAGTTGCAATATAGAGTTATCTTAGACCCAAGAAATCATTTGGATGTCCATATGACTTTGAGAGGACTTCTCACCATTGGTTTAATTGGTTTGGTCACTCAGGTCAAACTATCTCTATCCTTACAAAAGTGAAGTGATACTTTTATTGCTTAGAGCTACAGGCTACTTTCAATGAATACCAATCTTTGAGGGCCTCTTGCCTTCCCTTGTCTGGTTAGTTGGCAAAAAATTTCCCTTCCATTAATTTACCTCCACTTGGAATCAATGAATTTACCTCCATTTTGGTCTTCCTACTCTTACATGCTTGACCTCCACTAACAAGCCTAGATCATCTAATAAACATTGGTCAAAACTTCCCTCCAGCTCCTTTGGTTCAAAGATATCTTATACAGTCATGTTGAGAGTAGCCCTTTCCTTCAATTAAATATTGCACTCATCATCTCATCCACACAATACTCATATCACATGGAAACTATAGCTCAAAACATAGACCAAATGGCTATCCTCTCTCTCAAGCATAGAATTATGATACTAGGTTGAGATTTGATTGGGAACTAAATTTGGTCACTAAACCAAAAGTATTTTGTCCCTATCATGAACCTCTAGTCCACCCTTGAATGGGTTCCAAACCCTAATGAATGGATTGGAGAGGATCTCATCCTTTGATCTTCCCCTTCATGTCTCCTTCCTACCCCAACATTGAGATACAGGGGTTAGTTTCAACCAACTCCATTTCCTACCTTCTCCAATCTACCTTGCCTTAGTATTCTTTTCCTTCTTGCTCACCAGATTGTTGTAGAGGAGTCTTGGTCTCTACTTAGATGGTACTTAAGGGTTCTAAGATGAGTTAAGCGTAAGGTGGCATGCAAAGTGTAGTTGGGTTGGTTGGTAGGTTGGTTGTGGTCAAGATGGTGGACCTTTGGATAGTCAACCCTTTAGTACAAGATTAATTTTCATTGGCCATCAACATTACTCTATATTGGCCATCACTTTACCCAAATTTGAATTGGTTTAAGTGACAATAACACACCAAATGCAAACCAAATAGACTCCAAGGGAATTTTTTCCTTTGAAACTTGGCATGGTTGTAGATTAACAACTTAACCCCTCAGCACAATCTTCACCAAGTGCTAAATCCAACAAAACTAAGTTTAATACTCCGAGGACAAGAGAAGAGAGAAAACTCAGATTGCACACTCAAACATTCAATGCCCCAAGGGGGCACCTTCCCTTTATTATATAGACAAAGAGGATCTACTCCAAGGAAGCTCCACCATAGGATTAGGGACACAGATAGGTGACATGTCAGCAAGCTCCACCCTTGGATTACTTACTTGGACGGGTGACCTGTCTGGTCTAGGTCCTATCTGGCTGGTCAAACAAGCTTTGACCGGAGGGAATCTTCCTGTAGGAATCTCAGAATCACGCGAGTAAGGTACCGTTGGCAAGCTCTCGACAAGACAAATCAAGGGGGAGGGAAGGCCAGCCTTTCCTCTGTTGGGGGGGGGGAATCTGCACATTTTTGAGGCCTAATTCATCCGTTTAGGCCTCTGAAATTGCCTTCAAAGATTTTAGGCATATTTCGATTCCTAGTCTATTAGTAGAAGTCCCCTTTTGGTGATATCTCTTTCTGATCTGTTTAGTCCATCATGTGTAACATCCTTCCAGATGTTACCAAACCAATTCTCACCTTTAAATCCTATGTCTAGCTATTGGTTCTAAGGTTCTCAAGTCTATTTCGGTTTCTGCCCTATTAGTAGAAGTACTCTTTTGGTGATACTTCTATCTGATCTAATTTGACCATCATGTATAACATCATTCTAGATGTTACCAAACCAAATTTCACATCTAGATCAAATGGCTAACCCTTGGTATTACACTAAGCTCCTCTTGGACAAGAAGGGTATTTATTCAAGCATAACTTCAACCATAGGAGTGAATGCAAGCTGCACGGAATAACATTTGGCAAAATAAATCATCCATAGAGCCCAATAGCAACTCACAAGGGAAAACAACAAAGTGAGTGTACTCTACATCAAAAAATCATATAATAATCCACTAAGTGTTTCCATATACATAAACAAATGTTATCTTATCCTAACCTGGATCAAGCATCAGCTCTTGCTTGTGAGATTAGGGTTTTAGTCTCAGTATAACAATTCTTTGCTTCATTATACTATCCTATCTCAAAGCACAAAGAGTTGGGTAAACCTATGCCTAGCTCATGATCAACTGCATACTAACCAAGAGCATTGGGACTACTCCCTAGCTTAAATACCTATCTAATCCATAAGATGGATCCCTTCTCAACACATTGCTAGACCAGCCTTCCTCTCAAGTGTGCTTACTCTTACCACCTTGAGCAAGGAGGTCCAATCAAAAGACTAAGGACAAACCTATCCTATCAACCTTTGATTCACCTTAAAAGTTTGCAAAACTTGATTGAAGGAGACCTGACCTAGCCTCCTACTATCCACTATCCTTTGTTTAATTTGTACAACTAATTCTGGGTGGGAATAAGCTATTGCCCCCATACTTCACTACTTTAAAGAAAATTTGGGCAATTACTCTTCCTAAGTAAGCAGTCATGACTCATGGAACTAACACTTGTTCTCAATCATCCTACAATGGCATCCTAACCATTCATTCTTCATTGCATGACTACAATGAAGGTTTCTTCAATAATTACAAAGTAAGTAGCCACCAAAGCACACGCTTGGACATTATGGCATGTCATAAATCTTTGTTGGAAAAATTTATTAGGACTATAATTAGAACTTCCTTACATCTAGATTATAGTGTTTTGTCTTTTGTAGCATCCTTTTTCTCTATAGCATCCTAACTCAATTTAGTTGCTTTCTCCTTGTCAAATTTGTCTCCACATCTTCTATTTCCTCCTCTTAGTTGTATTTGAAGTTGGGGTTGGTAAAGGAAAATCCTTTACTACCTTATTTTCTTGGTTTGTGGCATTTGTAGTTTCTTCTTCCCCTCACTAATGGATCAAAATGATTTGACTTCCCCTTTTTCTATTGCTTCATTCTTTGAGGATTGCATGGGATGTTCTATGGAAGGTGCACTATCCTTGAGGTTGAAGGATTGGCTTCCATCTTTGCTCAATTTCTCTTTGTTGATGTTGTCTTGAGGGTTCAAACCCTCTAAGACCTCTTCAATTTCCTCAAAATTTGTCTAAAGTAAGCTCCTTATGAGTGATTTTGATGCTAGTACTTCAGTTGTAGGTCCAAGGCTAGAAACACAAGCCTTTGCTTTGCAATTCTTTGCCTTTTTTGGGTAAGGGTGTTCTATCTAGGATTTCTCCTAAGAGGCATTGGATAATTCTAATCCTCTTCATCTATACTGATTTATAAGCTTTCTAGTTTTTTGTCTCTCTTACATTCCTTCTCTCTTGTCGCTCATCCCAGCATTGAGCTTTGGCCACCAATTCTCAATCCACCTTTGAGGTATTCCTCCAGATTCCTTCATCATCTTTTTCATTTATGTGATATTCTCCTCCCTCTCTTAGAGCTCTCTTAATTGAGCTTGGTCTTTGTTAGCTCTAATCTCAACTACCTCTCCTATAAGCCTTGCTTTTGCACAAGAGATTTAACCACTATGCGCACTATTTCTGATAGTCTATTATAATCTTTATGCCTTTCTCTTACCACTATGGCCACTCTCTCAATTATTTCAGCTAAATGAGAATATATAGACTTCAATTGAGTGAGAGTCTAATGTAAGTTTTTAAATAATAGCTTGGGAAAAAATGTACCTTCTCCCATGATCCTACAAGTTGTGGTGGAGTGACCAAGTAAACTTAGATTCAAATCAAAGGACCTGGTTGGAAGTATAATGTGTCATTAATGTAAGGATCCCTTGTTGTTCCCTGGTCCAAGATATCAAGGGTGGTATCTCCCATTGCTTGAAGTACTACTAATCTCCATAGTTCTTCATGTTGAATCCACTACTTTCTCTCTTTGGTAATCAGCAATTTGTGTTGAGGGTAAACATGGTATAAGAAAGCACAGATTTTGGCATATCTATTTGATTGACTATTGCTCTAGGCTAGCTTTCAAATTCCCTAGTGGAGTATTTTCTCCTAATTCACCATTGAAGTACCTTTCCATGCACTAATGATGATGGTAGGCCATACTTTATTGATTTGACTGGAATGATTGGGATGCAAGATGAGTAATAAAAACTCACCAAACCATCCTCACCTCACTACAATAGATTTGAAAGTGTACCTCTCATGGTGAGTGTCATACTTGTTATCCTTAAACACTTCTCTAGTCACATCATCCAAGGATTTCCCTCTTGGTGGTAATCCCTCTTCTGTATTCTTTAGCTAGTAGGTGTGCAACATAAACTTCATCCCATTCTTGAGGGTTTCCCCTGATCAAGGAATTCATTACTTTGGGTATTTGGCCTATCACTAGTTACATATGCATTTCTTCCATTCATAATCACCAAGGGAAACCAAGTAATCATTTATACCCAATAGATCTTAAATTGACTCTCAATTCCTTGTGCTCCACTACCAAGGTAGGTATGAAGTGAATTAGCTTCACTTAGGGTCAGCTTGGATGTAGCTCATAGTCTCACCATCTTAAGTGGAAGTGGTTTAAACACTCATAGTCTATAATCCATTATCTTTTACTCCTTTTAAGAATTATATTGCTTGATTGGTTGTTTGGATGCAAAAGGCAACTCCCACCCACTTCTCAAGTTCTATGCTCCTCTCTTTCTACTCTATCTTGGGGAGTGCTTAGTAGTCCTTTGACTCAATGCAATCTATCTTATAAAAACCATTGAACTTGGGAGGGAATAATAGTCTCTCAATGCTACTCCAAATTTCCTCTCTTTTGACACACTATCCTTGGAGAGCATTCAAGTTGTGGAGAAGCATATAACACTCTCACTCTTCATTTCCAAGCTCCAATTCTTTACTCTTAGTCCCTTGGTTCCCAATTTGAGCAACCTAGTTCTTTAATTGATAGTAGATTGATTTTTCAATCACTTGCACAAGCACACAAAGAATTGCCCCTATCATACTCATTTGGAAATTATTCAAAACTTATTGAAACTTCTAGACCGTCCCTTAGAAAGATAAAGCCCATTGTCACTCAAAGCTTTTCCTCTATCTACCTTTATAATTTTTAAGGAAGGTAATTCAAGCTATGGTGAGCTCTTCTTACTCTCAAATGTAAACATTCTCCTTCCAAATGTACTTTCCTACTCAATTTCCTCAACTCACTTCCTCAATTTCTCTCAAAGAGTCTTTGAGCTCCTTCAAATATCTCCTACATTAATGCATAGTCACTCAAAAGTTACAAGGTGGTGAAAATTGCATTTTCACTCAAGGCTTTTCCTTTGTCTACCCTTAGAACTTCAAAGGAAGGTAATTAAGCTATGGGGAGCTCTTCTTTATCCCAAATGTACACTTTCTCCTTCCAATGATACTTTCTCACTCAATTTCCCAAACCTACTACCTCAATTTCTCTTAGGGTCTCTTTGAGCTCCTTTGAATGTCTCCTACCTCAATGTATAATCACTTGAAAGCTATAGGGTAGTGCAAATTACAATTTTTCTTGGGACTTTCCCTTTGTCTATCCTTACTTAATTTCTCTCAATTAGTCTTGTAGTGTTGGACAAAATAGCTCAAATGAGGTTTTTGCTTAATCATGACTTCTTTCCTCTCAATGTTCCTTTGTAGACTCCTCTCCTCACCTTTTTTGGATTGGTTAGTAAAGTGTACTACCCAATGGAAGAGATTTTCCTCCTCCCTACTATTGTGGAATAAGTTCAATTTCTTGGCCTCCCTTGAGCTCCAATCCTCTCCCACGTGTGGGGTAATACCAATAGATTACCCTATCCAATCAGATCTTGCTACATGCAATCTGATGTAGAGTTATTGACTTGGCTCTTATTGGGTTCTTGGTAGTGGCATGGTTTTCGTTGCAATTTGGCACTACTTCCACTTCCAAACCAATATGAGATAGGTTTTGTATAAAATTTCCTTAAGGCTAAGGTAAGGTTAAGAAAATAGCTCAGTTAATGCATTCATGGTGACCCAAAACATAAGTTATTAAGGCACTTTTAAATTACAAAATAAAAGTCTGCCACCTACTTGTTTTAGTGGCTAGTCTTCTTGGTTGCTCAACTTAGGCTTGTGGGATTTCTAAAACTTGCAAGTCCATGCAATTAGTAAGAAAATTATGTATTCTTATCAAGTTTGTATAACATAGTAAATTGATGATGGTGATAGAATTATTTTATCATTTTGTACCTCATATCTTATAGCATTCAAGATTGAGAAAAAGTATTTAGAGTGCATGAGATTTGTAGTAGCTCTCCTATGCTACAATATCATTTTAGGTCTTCTTTTGCTTGAACATCATAAGGTTCAATTTTATTGGGCCCAATGGTAAATTTAAGTACAACACCAAGGTAAGGATTATCAATTAGATTATTTGGCACCTATGATTAAGACATTACATGGTAGTCAATCCTAAAATGAGAAGTTTGTTGATATAGCAACAATAGAACAAGGATTGGAGAAAGATATTCATTTTTTTGCTATATGGATCAAGCTATTGCTGATGGGAATAAGAAGCCTTAAAATGCAATGGTTGATGAGATCATTCAAGAGTTTACAAATGTGTCTTTGGATGATCTTCCAAAGAGATTACCCTTTGATTGAGTTATGATCTTCAAGATTGAGCTATTGCAAATATTACTCTAATGAGTAGACCAAGCTGTTGGCTCTCACCAAAAGAATTAGAAGAACTTTGAATAACATTTACCAAGTTGTTGGAGAAGGATTTCATATGACATAGTACATCTTTGTGGGGAGCACCAATACTATTTGTACTAAACAAGAATGTAGCTCTAAGATTCTATATTACTTACTGTGGTCTTGATAGAAAACCATGAAGATTTTGTATCCCTTGTCTCAAATTGATTACTTATTAGATCAGTTAAGTTGAGTACAATAGTTCCCAAAGTTTGATGTTCAAAACAACTTTTTGAAATTTCCAATTGATGGGAATGACACACAAAAGATTACCTTTGGTTTAAGGTATAAGCATTTTTAATAGATGCCTTTCCCTTTGGGCTCATTAACATTCTTGTAATTTTCATGGATCAAATGCATTGGGTGTTAGAGAGACTATTGGATCAATATATATTCTTGGATGATAGATTAATTTACAATATGATGTAGGTAAAGCACAAGAACCACATGCAAGAAGGCTTAAGATAAATATGATAATAGAAGTTTGGAATATAAGAAGTCTAAGTGTACTTTTTGGCAAAAGGAAACTACCTTCTTGGGCCATAAGGTTTCAATAGAAGCAATCAAGATGGAAGAGGAGAAAATCAAAGCCATTACTAATTGGCCTACACCTAAAGATGCCATGGAAGTTTGGAGATTTAATGGTTGAAATTTTTTTATTGATGGTTCATCCATTATTATGCTCATGTGGCTACATTATTAATAAATCTCTTTGGGAAGATGGACCACCAAGAAAAAAGAAGCATTCAAGAAATTTAAAAAATATGGTGTTTTCATGACACATCTTCCAATCATATAATCCTCAACTACCTTATGTGGTTGATTTTGATGCTTCTAACTTTGCAATTTGAGTTGTATTACAACACAAATTCTTAGATGAGTTGCATCCCATTGTCTTTGTATCTCAAAAATTAAACATAGAAAAAAGGAATTATTCTACTCAATATTGAGAATAACTTCCAATGTTCTATGCAACAAAGTTGTGGAGACATTATCTCATTGGAAAAAAAGTGATAATGCATATTGATCCTTATCACATACCTTACATTATTGTGGCCAATCCCTTACTTGCTTGTGCTAACCTATAAATTATATATCTTAGCTCAATTATGCAAGCAAATACAAATGTGGATACCTTATCTTGATCAAAAACCTTTTGCACATCCATTTGCAACTTGTAAAATCTCATAACTTTAAAATCTCTTTACCATGAAATTGACAATTCTTATTAACCATCGCTTGTAGTGCTTTTGTCTGTAAAGATTTGCCTCTCATCTACTTGTCATTTATGTATATATGTCATAAATGAGTGAAATGTCTCATAACATTTGGACCACGCTCTCCTTGGGATGATGACCTTGTCCTTGGGATGATGATCTTACATCTTGATTGGTCATTGCAATCAATTCACTCAATGGATGAAAACTAGCAATAATACTCCCATAATAAATCTCACATCAAGTTCACAAGCTCACCATGAAGTTTTGTTTCCAACTACCAAAATAAATTTCACGTCAAGTTCACAAGCTCACCATGAAGTTTAGTTTCCAACTACCAAAAGACCGGAATTCTTGTTGAATAGACATTAGGTATATTTGAATAAATTTACTTAGCTAATCTAAGTATTGCTTAAGTTTTCATTGATTCTAAACACAACATGTGAAATGTATTGAAACACCCTTAGTTCAAGAAAAGTTTTAAACTCAAAATATTTACTCAAATAAGTTTATGAGGTACAATACTCTTTACAATTATGTGAATATAATGTCTTTTCCTTTCTTTCTATTAATTTCAAACAACTCTTTCTTGACTTTCAAGAATATTCAACAAGTTTTCCTCCTATCAATCCTCAATCAAAAGGAATTGGCTAGAATTTTCTCCTCAAAACCTCCTCTTGGCCTTGTTGATAAAAAATAACTCTTGTAAATCCTTTTTCAATCAAGAACCCCTTTTCTAAAACCCACTCTCTTTAATCATCCCATCAAATCAATTTATAATTTCTTGTCCCTCATACTCTCTTTCATGAAATCCTTCTCTCAATCAATCATCATTGATTGAGAGAAGGATCCCTTGCTCAATCCCTTGCTCATTCACTCTTATCCTTGGAGTTTGTACTTGATCTTGTAAGTGTACACTCTCTCCTTTGTGTCTAAATACTCCTCTTCCACTTTTGCTTGTTGTCTCTTTGTCAATTGGGTCCTCAAATTGGTCAATCTTGCCAACACCCTCTTCAATTTCCTCAGTGTTGGCCTATAAGAACCTCAATATAAGTGATTCATGTACTTGGGTTGCCTCTATGTGTTTGGAAGATGCAATCACTCTTATCTACTACTTCACATTGAGGGTGGTCTAGTGTTTAGGAGTTTAGGTTCCACCTACCAAAAGACCAAAATCCTTGCTAAATAATACACCAAGTCTATTTGGATGCAACTACTAAGCTAATCCGATCACTTCTTAATTTTTCAATTGTTCTAAACACAATGTTGGAAATGTATCATAATTCCCTTACTTCAAGAAATTTCTTCAACTCAAAATATTTACTAAAGTAAGTTTACAAAGTACATTACTCTTTATAACTATGTCAAGTATAGTATCTTCATCCTCATTTCCTATTAATCTCCAAATACTCTTTCTTTGACTATCAAGATCCGTCAACAAGCATTCCTCTTATCAATCCCTGATCAAAAGGAACTAGCTAGAATCTACTCCTTAAATCCTTCCTCATTGCCTTGTTGATAAAAAAAAAGTCTTGGAAGTCCTCCTTTATTCCTCTAATATTTTGATGAGGAAATTTTTCTAACAAAACCTATTCTCTTCAATCATTCCATCAAAACAATTTAGAACTTTCTCTTCAAACCACCCTCTCCTTCAATTATTTGAATTCCTTCTATCAATAAATCATAATATAATCAATTAAGAAATCTAAACCCTTCTCCTTCAATCATTGTCAGTCAATTAGTCAAAACTCCCTAAACCTTCAATCCTCCTTTTTCAATCCCTGTACATTGATTAATTAAGAACTCCTAACCCTCCATCCTTTTCTCAGTTTCTCCAATCAAGAACCATTCACTAATAGAATGCCTCTCCATAGAGCTCAAAACCTTGATAAAGAATTGTCCAAATCCACCACAAGTAGATATGTAACAACTTGACGCCACCACAATTCCAACTATTGTTGAGTGGTAGGCCAAAAGTGATCACTACTCAAGATGTCAACCCAAAAGTTGCAAACCCAAAGGTGTGTTCCAAGCCAAATGTGATCCACACCCAAAAATATCATCTTGAAAGTTACAGACCCAAAGGTGTCTTCAGATGATTTCATTTTTGTTGCAAACCTCCAAAGGCTATGATTCTTGTGTCTATGGGAAGCCCTTGAGAAGATCCTTCTCTTGAAATAAAGCATGCTGCATTTGGACCCATAATTGCAAAGATCCCAAAGGTATATTTCACCCTAAATATCATAAAAATCTAAACTTCAAATTCTTGTAACTTTTGCTACAAATGTTCAATGTAACTTTTTGAAAATAAAAGGTCCTTGAGAATATGCTTCCAATAAGATAAATCACATTGCATTTGGACTCATAATCATTGGGATATTAGCCTCAAATTGTGCATAATAAAATTCTTCAAGAAAAACTCTTCTAGGCCAAAGGTGATTTCAAGCTCAAAAGTATTACCACAACATGCACTAAATAAGCTTAGAGAAATCATATGTTAACCTGATCAAATTGGTTTACAAGCAGTCCACTTCATGACATTGGGTTCACAATGTACATTTAAGACAGGATCTCACTTAGTAATCTTTGAATGTTCCTTGTTTTCTTTACCCAAATTTATTTGTAGACTCTTTATTTCTATGTTGCATTCTTTGTTGCATCTCCTCCCAACATTGAGCTATGTTAGCCACCTTTGGGCCCATCTCTAGAAATTTCCTCATCACCTCAAGAATTGAGGCAATATGCTCCTCCCTCTCTTGGAGCTTCCTTAACTAGGAGTAAATGTGCTCTTGATCCACTTTTACCTTAGCAAGCTCTTGTATTAAGACTCACTTTTGCACCACAACATCTATCAATGTATAAATGACTTATGGTAGGGACTTATGGTAGGTTTCTCTCCCACCAACAAGGAAATTCTCTCAATGGTTGCTGCAAACTCTATACATTATATCTATAGCTTATTAAGAGCTTGATATACACTTTGAAAGAATAGTCTGGAAAATATGCTCTCTCTATAGTCTACATCATGATTTGAAGATGGGTTGACAAAAGGCCAATAATCTCCTAATTTTTGGCATTAGGTATCTTCAATGTTTAGCTCCCTCACCTTCACTTTGTCCAATATGTTTGGATGAGTATCCCCTACTACTGGAATCACTAGAGGTCTTTCCTTACAAACTTCATCCTATCTAATCCAATCTTCACTCTCTTTGGATGTCAATAGGTTGTGCTAAAAGTAGACATGGAAAAGAAAGAGATAAATCTGAATATCACAATTTGACTGGCTATTGCTTTGAGCAAGTTTTTGAATTGTGGAGTAACTCATCCCAATCATCATCCACTTGCTAATCCATGTGCTTACTATGGTGATGGCTAAAACCTTACAAGTTCTATTTGGATTGTTTGGATGATAGATAGGCAAAAGAAACTCAAACAAACTTTTTACTCTAGGATTCACAATTAAATTGAACATATATCCCTCAAGAGCATCATATTTGTTGTTTCCTAAGATTCCTTTGTCACCTTATCCAAAACTTCTCCTTTGGGTTGCAGACCTTCTTTTATATTCCTCTACTAATAAGCAACAAGGATCACTTAAATATCTCAACACCAAGGGTTCCTCCAAATTTCAAGGATCCTCCTCCAAAGTGTTTCTCTAGGGAAAGCTATTGGCAATGAATAAACACTTTTAAACTTTGAATTTCTTTTTCAACCATCACTCTTCCCTAGTATCTATAGTCTCACTGCTCTCTCATTTCTACAATTCTACTCAAATGCACTGAAGTCTTTGCAATCTCTTCAGTTGTGTTAGTGGGAGTATACCTTCTTCAAGAACATTTGCTCTACTACTCTTGATCCATTTACCTTTTTTGAATTTTCCTTCAAATGATCAAGCTCAATTTCCTTTGATTTTATCAAGAAAAGGAAATATTCCTCTCCTACTTACTCAATGTCATCCAGTTCCCTTGTACATTTGTACTTGTTATAGGTTACCTTTGAATTCCTTTGCAAAATTGGCAAGAATTGTCTCACACATTTAAATTCTAAGAGGTGTGTACTTTTCTTTCAAAGGGCTCTTAGGCTTCCATCCTCTAATCCCAAGAGTTTGTTAGGGACTCACTTTCAAATAGAAAGAAACTTCATGCTTTTGTGAATCAATTTGGCTTTTGGTCCTTTATTGGGGTCCAATCAAACTCCACATGTGTGGGTCAGCATTTATTTGTTACCCACCATGTTTAGTCAGCATCACAAAGTCATGCAATTTGAAGTGGTGCATCTTTGGAGGCAAATCATGTTTGATTGGAGTTTAGTACCACTTAAGTTTCCCCAAGGGCAAATAGATACTACTTTGGAGTTGGTTCACTAAAGGATGATGTTTAGTGAAGGAATGGAGTGAGTTTGTTTTTTTAAGGTGGCACTAAGGAAATGTCACAAGATTATTTTAACTTGAAGAATGCAAACAAAATTATTCCTTTTATATCTTCTTAAATTTAATTTTCTTGTTGACCAAATTAGCCTTGCAACAAATAGTATAGCTTTAGAGATGGTTATATTGGCTATAACCAAATCAGCATTGCACAATGATACCAGCACTTTGCAACTTATATTACACCTTGGTGTAAATTTGCCTTTTAAGTAATATAACTTTGGTCATTGTATTACTCTAGCAAACTTTCAATGATTCATGAAGAAGATTCTCAGATCATTCCTTGAAAGTATTTGAGAGATTTTATCAATGATTTTTGCATATATATGAGAGCAAGAAGAAACAATTGGCTCATCTTATCAAAGTGATACAAACATAATTAGTGTATATTTTTTTGAGTACTCAAATGGTATTTGTTAGTGGCTAAGAGAGAAGCATGCTATAAGAAGTAGTGAAACTTAATATTTTATGGGTAATTCTTCTTTGAGACTGCATATAGATTACTTGCTAATCTATATTTAATGTAAAGATGTAGCTTATTAAAGATATTTGCTACTTTTTACTTGAGTGCACCGTTTAAGGAGCATATTTTAGTATATGAGCTCATGTTTCTCTAATATAGTAACTATGCTAGAGTGATTTTTCAATATCCTTTAATTTTTTAGGATCAAACAAATGACTCTCACACAAGACTTGAGGCACTTTATTTTCCTACTTTACTTTATTGTGAAGATATCAACTAAGTTTATATAAGATCAAGTCTAAGATTGAATTACAACAATTTGACTTCTTTAAGAAAATATAGTGTAGTTTATTAGCATATAGGTAAACCTATATTAATGGGGATTTCTTACATCAATTTTTTTGTTTGAAAACTACATTGTATTTTTATTTAGAGACATGGGGTAACTTACTATAGTGGAATATAAGTTTCTTGCAATTGGATCAAGGGTCGAATTAAAAGAACATTTTTCCTGCATTTATACTTTCCTCATTATCAATGAAATCATTTGAGGCTAAAGTTAGGGATCAAAAATAAAAGCAGTAATTTGGAGTTTGAGCTCAAGGGTCAAACTTGAAATGGAAGTTTGTGCACCAATCTCAAGATAGAAAACACAAGCACCAAATGGTATGAAAATTTGGACCAACCTTTGATACTCAAACTAAGGTTTAAATATGGCTCAATTTTTATAAAACAACTCATAGTCCAAACTTATAACTCAAGTCCCAATATTTTACTAGTTATATAGTCAGATAGTGCATCTTTTAATTGAATCAATATCTGGATGGTACCTTGTATTGAGATTAGGCCACATGAAAGCTAACAAAGAAACTTCAAAGAGTTCTTAAATTTGAACTATAGTTATGACTATAACTTTTATAGCATACTACATTTGGTAGAAAGTAACAAAATCACACACTAATGTTAAAGCCACACAAAGGTTAATAAAGCCAAGTAAGATATTAAGGTATCCTATGGATGGCTATAAAAGCCCACAAATTTAGTGAGAACTTTAAGTTGTGTAGCGTACTACCATATTTGCTGGCAAAGCAAAAAACCTACATATTAACCCTAAAGCACATGAAGGTTAAAAAGAACTTCAAGGTATTTGGGTGTATTATTGACAATTTTGGAAGCCTTGAATCTTATAAACCATAGCTTCTGGAGCAAAACATCTTCAAAAAACTTAGCCTTACACACCACTCTTGTGTTGGAATACAAGATACACTAAAATAAGAATAGCAATTAAAAAAAATTAGTAGTTTCAAGATATATGAATTGTGCACTTATTTAGGTATGAATTATAAACATATTATAATAAAGGAGTATGAATAACAAAAAATAGTTAGAGATATCATTGATTCTAAAAATACATTTATTTTATATTATGATCCATGTAACATATATTTACATCTTATTCATATAATAACTAAAGCTATCTATTTCAAAAAATGTGATAAAATGATTTTTTTGGTATCATCTTAAGCATAGAATATCTACATTTTTAGTTTCAAATCTATGTGATATAAAATAGACTTGAAGTTTCTCTAAAGTTTGGCCTACATGTTTGAGTGGAAAGGATACACTATATGATTTATAAGTACATGCTTTAGCTACTTTTGATACTCGGTAAAGCTTTGTATTGTTTAATTTTTCATAATAAAATTAGGCAAAGATACTAGATATAGGTTCTATCTTCTTATCTTTTCCTCTCTTCTCATGAGATTCATACCTAAACAGATGTCATTTCTTAAGTTAGATAATATATGCCATGCATAGTTGACCTGCAATTTTTACCCCTTGATCTTTATTACTCACCCATTAAAGCTAACCATGACCTTTGGGTGATATAAAATATGTCTTTTTAAATTTTTACAATAATTCTCTTTCTATTGTTTCATTTTTATAAGAATTTTCTCTTCAACATCTAATTCATAATTCAAAATACACCACTTTGTCTCCCTTATATTTTGTTCCAACTTTTCTTGTATAGCAAAAATAACTTGATAATCTTGTATTTTCTATGATATTTCATAATTAACTAATATTCCAAAAAATGCTTAAAATCACCAAATACTTTACACTTATGTCAAGTTTACCATTCAAGACATCTTTATATTTGTGACAGATTTCCTACCCCAATTAATTATTTTGTTGGTAAGAAAACATGTTTAGTTCTGCCAATTTACTTCTCTATTAGGCCCATTAGACTTTTCTACTTGATCTACTTTTCTACTTTTCATTTGATCCAAATTTGGTAAATGGGATCTTTGTCTCAATATAAGACCTTTGTGAAATAATACTATGTATTAATAGTTGTACTCTTATCCCTTCTAGTCATTGATATTGGGAAAAGAGACCATACTCAAAATACACAATAATGCTTTGTTCTTACCAAGTTTTGTGTGTAATTTCATCAAAGAGTGACTATAAGTGATCAATTTTGATATTATTGCATAAAAATAATACTTTTTTACAAGAAGAAATTGGAAAAAAATTTCTCATCATTGCTACAAAAGATAAATATAGTCCTTGTATATTATTAATAATAATAATATTATTGTAAAAGTATATCTACAACTTTTTGGTGACCTTCCAAATAACTACTTAAGCAAAACTGGCAACCTTTAGGTTGTAACGATAGTTTTACTTTCATTAAATATCTAAAGGTGTAGTCTCAGTCACAAATAACTTGATATAATCTGTCTTTGTTTGTATTTTTTATCAAGACAAGTTGAATATTTTCTCTTCTTACATGGTTGTGTTTGAGTGCATCCACCATAAGAATGCTAAATTATCATCACTACAAACATAGCCAATCTTTCATCTAGAGTGGTGAGAAATAATTATATGTGTCGTGCTTATTAGAAATGTACACATATTTGTATATAAAGTATATGAGAGAAGAATACACTTTTGTTATTGTGAAAAAGTTTTCTTCCATTCTTATGGATAATTTTCTCAAAATTAAAGCAAGGCTACCTATGATATAAAAATTGTACACTTTTTCCAAAAAAATGTATTTTTTAGTTTTTGTTGCAAATAAAATTTATGCTACACTTATCTCTCACATAAAAAATACCTCTAGTAAAAATTTGTGTGTGTACAATGTGCTATAAGGAAGGAAAAGCTCTTATTAAGTACCACCAAAGATAAAAACTAAAAGATGGATCTCTCACCCAATCCCAAAATCATTTAGTCTCTTTAGCAAAAGCTCATCCTTAATGGCTTATAAAAAACACTTCACAAATATTAAAATAAGAGGTCTTTCATTCAAATACACTAAAGTTAGAGGTTTATCCAAGATCAATGACAATCATCATCATACTCTCATGTAGACCAAATTTTTCTTTACTTAGTAAATATAGGTATTATTTACATTACCTCATTCTTCTCACTCACTATGCACTCCAAGGTCACTAAGGAATAGATATCCTTTACCTCTTAAGATATACTCACCAAATTTAATGTGGTGAGAGCTTTTGTAGCTTGGTTAAATCTGTAATTTGCCTAAATTACACTTTATAAGGGATGTAAGGTCAATGGATACTCATATTCCTTAAAATCTAAAACCTTAAGTAGAAATTAAAATATTCTTCAAATTCAAATCTACCTAACTTGATGAACCCATTGTCAAAAGTTCCACTAACTTGGTGAGCAACTAAGAGTTTGATATACAATATATACCAAGTCAATTCTACTATACAAAGTCCAAGATGGAGGTCTTGCTTCAATATAATATAATATAAATCCCCTAGAAGATCTCATTCTAGTAGATTGTTATTGTAACTCAATATCAACCAAATTGTAATAAAATGCTAAGAATAGGTTGTTCACTTGAGGATACAGGTTAGACCGACTAAAACTAAAAGGAAGTGCCACTATCTTGTAGTTTGCTTATTATTTTGTATTTAACCTCTTATGAAGAAACTACTTCCATAAGAGTGTACTATTATATTATGTGGTGCACTATGGAAAAGGTAAAATTGAAAATCATTTCACTCTAATTAAATTTTGAATCAATCATGAAAGTGATTGTTCACTCTACTCCAAGGTCAATTCACTCCAAAGACTACATATTGTAATACAAATAGTTAGACATATTATCTAGAGGTGAAAATTGGTTTGGTAACATATGGGAGGATTTTATATACAAGGGACTAAGTAGATCAAATATGGGTATCACCAAAAGAGTATTTTTACTAACAGGGGAGAGTAGAGAATAGCCTGAAAACTTTAGAGTCAATTTCATAAGCCTAAACAAATGAAATAGACCTAAATAATGTTTATATTACACCCTCCCCCCAAATAGAGGAAATACTAGCCTTCCCTCTTCCAAGCTTATCTCATCAAGAGCTTTCCAACATTACCTCACCCATATGATTTTGAGATTCCTACAAGAAGATTCCCTAAAGATTCCATATGATCAAACCTATTAGATCAACCAGATAGGACAAGGACCAACATGTCACCTATACAGGCAAATAATCTAAGGATGGAGCTTGATGACATGTTACTAATCCATATATTTGATCTAAAGGTGGAGCTTCCTTGGAGTGGATCCTCTTTGCTATATAATAAAGAGAAGGTGCTCCTTTGGGGCATCGGAGTATTGAATGTGAGGTTTGTGTTTTCTCTATTGTATCTCTCTTGGAGGGTTCTCTATCCTTGGAGTATTACACATACTACCCTTCCTAAAAGGCAAAAGTCCAAAGGAGTCTTTGTATCAACTAAATGTCTTGCCTTTTGATTCCGTGGTACTTACAATGCTCCACCTTATCTCTAATCTTTCATTACACTTCTTTGCTCCTTGAGAACCCCAAGGATCACACACCCCAAAAAAAATCAGGTGTTTTCCCTACACTCAAGCACCTATATTTCTATTACAAAGATTCATTTCCATTACTCAAAAAAGACATTCAATCAATACTCAAAATGCATACAAACAACAACTAAGAACTTGGAAGTCCTTTTTGCTAAGCTTGGATTATGAAATTTTGAACTCAATTCACATTGGTCTTCAACCTTAAATTATTTCTATGGTTCAAACCCAAAGTGATCTAATGATTGAAGTCTCATGAACATCTCTTGCTTACATCTACATTGTAAATTGCTAACCTTATCTTCTTACCTTATCTTGTGCTAATCAGATGCAAGTTTATCAGGAAACTTATGCTTGTTTGGGAAGGTGTTCCCCAACAAAAATTTTAAATTTATACTCTTATGGACATGCAACTCCAAAGGTGACAACTACAAAGTTTTTTACAACTCCCAAGGCCTTTCTCCTTGAAGGTGCTTACAACTACAAAAATCTTTAGCTATAATTATTGCAAAGATCTACCTTTGCCTCTACAACTTTTCATGAAATGTTTATCCTTCTTGTCTATAATTTCCATTAGAAGGGAGTCTAAGGTTTCTTGAAACTTCTCATTAGTTTGTTCTATAAGCAAATTGCCAATCTATTTATGTCTTCTTTGGAGTAAACCTTTTGCTTTAATGTTTGTGTTTGTAGCTTGAGTTGGCATAGCTTCATTTGGTGAATTTTCACTCTTTTTGCCTCTTTGAAAATCCATGTAAATTTGTCTTGGTTGTCATCTACATGTTGGAGGATCTTTGCCTTCTCCTCCTCTGAGCTTATTCAAATAGCTTGAACTTTGGCCATCAATTCCTCTCTCATTTGAAGGCAACTTGCTTCCTTCTCCTCCTTCTCCTTCTTCAACTCAAAAGCCATCACTTCAAGTTGGTCAGCCACTTCTCTAAGGTACTTTTTAAACTGTACATCTAAAGTTACCAAGTGAATCTTGGCTTTCTCCATCTCTCCTTAGATGCTCTCTACTTCTTCATCCCTTGCATTTAATTTCTCCTCATCTCCCTACTACCTACCATTAGCTTTGAGTCAAAGGGCTCTCAATCCTTTGCACATGTTTCTAATCTTTTCTTCATTTTTTGCCAGATCTGCAAGAAGTAAAATGTTTTGCCTCTTTATCTCAAATATTGCCTATAATAGCTCATTTGTATTCTTTGTTTCTATAGATTACAACCTTTTTCTATCTCCTTCTTTGCACTTAATTGCTTTGCTCTTATTATGTAATTGTTTTTATGCAATCTTTGATGAGTGAGGTGTAGATAGTGATGTTTTAGTAAGAGTCTTGGTATATTGGTAAGACCTACGCCATTAGCTCCAAAGATAGACTCTACCAAATATATCACAAATCTAGCTCCCATTGATATTGGTGCTTTACATTCTTCAAATAAGGTTGCACTCTCTACCATTTGTACTAACTCTAACGGGTCTTCTCCTTCACCTTCAATGTATATCTTAAGATCTTTGGTCTTTCTTCTTTAGTCTCTTTCTCTCCTTTGGGTTAGAACTCATCTTTGGCATGGTGTTAGTCTTCAACCTCAGCCTTTTCTTTGGTCTTCATGCCCAATAACCATAATTTTTGATCTTGTGTACCTATTAGATGGACTTCCTCTTTGGAGTGAGGACCTGCTTGACCCTTCTCTTCTTCAATCAACTTCTCCTATTTTGCCCTCTACTCTTCATCTTTAAGTGTAGTAGATTATGCATCTTTGTATTGGTTCACTTCTTTTTGAACTCTAAGGCTTGGGATAGGACACATGGAAGATGAGAGAATTCTAATCTTCCTCTTCCTCCTCCTCATTTTCTATATTTTTGGCTTCCTTTTCAAATGATACATCTACACCTATGGATTTGTCCTTGGTTTCTTGGTGAAATAATATGGTCTTGTGGGTGTTGACTTCTTCTTTGGCTTGGCATTGGTGGTGCCTACTTTATCCATCTTCATAATTTACCTATTTGAGCATACTCTTCATTAGTGGGTTGATATTTCTTTGTCGTTGCCTTCCTCTTTAGTTATGAATTGAATTAGCTCTTTGGATAACAATGTGAGTGAAATTTCTTGCACTCCTCCTTGTTTAGAAGGTTCAACCCATGTTAAAATATATTACAAAGGATGCAAGATATATCATACCCTAACTCCTCAAACTCCTCAAGTAAGCTTGTGACCACATAGAACAAATAGGCCTAGTTCATTGGTTTCCTTTGCCACATGTACTCAAAGAAGGTGGCTTGGCTATTTTTTAGTTAAGTTTTTCATTTAGGCTTGAAAAAATTCATAACCGCATCCACTATTTCCCTTTGACTTGGGTCTTTGTAACATTCAACTCTCCATCTATTATTTGTTCTAAGATCCTCAAAGGAAGCAACAATGTGCTTCTCCAACTTTGCATTGGATATGGTTCATTGAATGTCAATACCATCCTACTCAATTGCAAGTTCTCTAGACCAAGAACATTCCTTCAATGTTCCTTGATCCTTACCATTAGGTTGCCTTGAAGGTCTCTTAAATGCTTCCCTAATTGTTGCTTGATTTCCAAGATGATGCCTACATCACTCAACTCCCAATTCAAAAGCAAGAAGGCAACACACTTGCTCTTGATCACTTCTACCTTGCAATGCATTGCACATTTGTTGAGGTTTGGGGATCAAAGATGACCTCAAGGATTCTCCTTTTTTGCTTTAGAGTAAATACCACATTTCCCATCAAGAGGTGAATGTGAAGGAAAAGGCAAAGGTTGAAGCACAAAGATAAAGGCTAAAATGAATGTGAAAATTATTAAGATTTGAAATCTCTAAATGTTCTTTTGGCTCAAGGCTAAAATTGACTATAGAAAGTGAAATTAATAAGCATGCACTTGGATTCATAGTCAAATTTGTCAATCATTGGCATTCAATGACTAAGTAGTTGGTGAGCAATTGCTCTCCTCACATGCAAACAACACCTTTGGTGACTAGTCCTTCTCAACGCTCTTGTTGAATACAAACAGACTTCCTTGAATGCAGACGGTCTTTGGTGATAGTTCTCTAACTAGGTTATGTCATATTCAAATTGATGTACATCCTTTCAATACAATGAGGTCCAAGACAAAGGTATTTGGGTGAAAAGGTCTTTGGATTTAACCACCTCTTGGACTTGTCTAATTTGGCATTCTCCCTTCATAATGCCTTTGACTTTGTACTTTTTTCCCTTGTACCTTTATATAAACAAACACAACCTCAAAGAGAACCTCAACTAAGAAGTTTTCCTTCCTAAATAATAAATTGTCCTACTAGATATTTACAAAAAGGATGAAATTAATAGAAAGAGAAAATTTTGTAAATATGTGGGTACCATAATTGTCTTAAGAGACCTTATTCCAATATAATCAAATTCAAAATTCATTAAGATTATTTTTCAATCAACTTAGCTAATTACAACTAACTCAAACTTAATAAAATACTAATAGTAACTAATTTGTATCCTAGTGTGTTATAGGTCATTCCAAATAGAATCTAAAAGAATAATACTTGGCTGGACCTATCAAGAATATTGCTTCATATAATTTTTGGTTGGTTGTCAAGGATACATTAGGGTAGATAGCAATTGACATTATCAATCTTTGAGTGGTAACATATCACAAGTGTTGCATAAGAAAAAGATCTACTTTCACATATTTTATATAATACTAAGATCCCTTACTAAAATCATGTAAAGACAAAACCAAAACCATTGCTTTGCTAGTTGTACAAAGACCAATGGATAATTTGTATTAATGCATATCTTATGCACATCTCTACAAGTCTCCTTATGGAGCTTGTCAAGGATGGCATCATGATCATCTTAGATAATGCTTTCAAGTAGACAGTCCCTTTAGTGGTTTATCAAATTGTTCCAAGTGTTTACAAGAATAAGTAGAAGGGTACATGTTAGTGAGATATGAGGTAGTAGTCAATTTCTCCCACAAAAAAATGATATAGGAGCAATATAATTGATTGCTATTATGGATGTCTTATTATAACTTTCTAGCCACACCATTGTCATGCAATGTTATTCTCAATTCTAGTAGCATCTTAGTCTACATTAAATTGGAGTTATTACACCAAGAGGTTGTGAGAATATAATTTTTAGCATTAGAACACTCCTAGATATCTACCCAAATTGCATGTAGATGTTGATAATGCTTTCAATTAGTATCATGTGCATTAATCTCTAGAGAGATTATGGAGGTTAATTGGTCATTGGAGAGTCTTATTATTTTTGTGAAATCCTTCAATGAATCTTCTTTTCATCATAATTACAAGCATATTTTTTCATAACATGGAACCATAATTCTTTATTTAAATATAATTTTACAAAAAGGAGATGTAAAAAGACAACCATTATTTGACATGATTCATTTTGAGCTCTTATTTCTATTACTTAGTCATGCTAGATTGTATCTTTCTCTCTTGTATCAAACAATACACATGTTGTGGATCCATGAATCGATATAGGCCAGCTTTTTACAATGAGACTACCAAAATTTATTTTGTAGGCTTACAAGTCAAGGTGTTAGAGTGCAAAGTATGGTTCAATTTAAGCATTCCTCCTCAACTTTAGCTTTTAAAGGAGTTTACTACATCTACAAAGGGCTTAAGAATGCTTTGAATGCCAATAGTGTCCAAGGCTTTCATCAAACTCTTTCCAAACATTACCTTTGTAGTGGATATCCCTCATGTAGATGACCTTCTTCTACCAGGGATCCATAGGTGGCATTTAGTAAACTCTCTTCTAGTATTGCACTTCAACTCATCAACCTAATTTGCATAATTTCTCTAACCTTCATATTACATTTGGGAGCCTTTGATAAGAGGACTATAGGAGTCTTTGGTGATATCATTATACCAAGGACTGTTGAGTGTATAACAAGGGACTTGGGTACATAGAAAAACATCTCTACTAATTTTTTATGGAAGAATAGGCCTACTATTTATGGAGGATGATGACACAATAGCTTTTTTGGGTAGTTGTACACTCTTCTCACCTTTGATTGCTTCTCATTTTATGGTTACTAACAAGCAAATCTTGAAGATGTATGTGATTGAGATGGAGCAATGATCCTTTTCTCTCTATGTACTATTGAGGTTTACATGAGATGGTTTGTCCTATCAAACAGAAAATGATTTTCCATCCTTTTCATATTTACCTTCTAATTGCACCAAAGCTTTGTAGTCTTCCTTTATGAGGAGGTAGTTTCTTTAGGCTCTATATTCTCTCCTAGTTGATGTATCAATTCCTTATGCTACTAAGGCATGTCTTTGCTCTAGCAAAGATTCAAGCTATTGGATTTAAATTCAATCTTGCATTTGTGCATTGTGAATTGTACTTATAAGTCTCTTCATAATGAAAAAGTTCTTCTTGGGTTTGGTCTCCTATCTCTATCTCATTACATATATTTGAGTGTGATACTTCCTTTGATGTAGTGGTGATCCATATGACTTATTTTCCTTTTGAAGGATAATGGATACCTACCCATGATGCAACTAGATAAATAGTGTTTTTGATGATATAAGAAAGTAGATACATCAATTGGATAGAGCATTAGTGTGTGTATTGTAAATGACATAAGTTAGGTTAAATTTTGATATTGTTAGAGATAACCAAGTGAGAGTTGTGGATGCTATGGTTATAAATCACATATGCAAGTAGAGCGGTTGTAGCCAAGGTCTCCAAATATAAGGATATGCAAGGAGATAAGCTCTTTGCTCCCCTAACCTTGAAGTTATATAGAATTATGAATATAACATCTAACATGTTTAGAGCTCACAACTAGAGGAAAGGAAGTGTCACTTTCACTTCCTTATTTTGTAACTTACTTTAGAACAGTATGTTTACATTGCATTACAAAGAGTATTGCTAGTGAAATCTATAGGAGAGCAATCAAATAGATGATACTCTTTTGGATGCTCCAAAGCTATGTAGATCATGTTTGACTTACATACTTTAACATTTTAGGTGTAGTAAAATGGATTCCTCATTTGGATTATATTAGATTTATCCCTATCTTACTCATATGTTTTTTCCTTGTTTGATTGGATGTGTCTTTTATCCTTCTTATAGTTATCATGACATTTGTAGCACCAAACCTAGTTTGCTCAAATGATAGAGTGATAGTCTTGGCAATTAGAGTTATATTAGTAGTTGCTCAAGGACTACTTAGTGGTGGCCAAATTTTGTGTTGAGGTTATTGATCACAATGTTTGACCGATCCTCACTTGCACCATTTGCACTCTTAGATGGGCTATCAACATAGCGATTAGAGATTGAGATCAAAGTCAAGTAAAGAGATTTACCTTTGAAGTGCAACTCCAAAGAACTCATTTCTTTGATATTGAGTCTTTGGGTTCTTGGCTATGGTGCACAAAGGTCAATAAGCATCACTTGGAGTGTCTTAGCTAGAATCTAGCTAGAATGACTTGACTATAATCAATGCCTATTTTTGGTAGATTATTGACTTTAGAATTGATGTATGATCTAATTTGAGTGTGAACTGAATTGATTACATCATAGAGGTGATCTCACGGAGAAATCAAGTGTAGGAATTGAGAGCATTGGTGGTAACTCCATGCTTGGTAGGATTTTTGGTATCTATGATTGTTGTTTCTCAAGTTCTATTTCAATTGTGTGGATTGTAGGCAAAAGCTTTGCTTGGTTTGCTATAGATTTGACAATGGAGCAAATAGTGTGTGGAAGTAATACCAAAATTTGGTGAAATTGAGGTTGAATTCAGGAGTGTTTGTTCAATTTTGCTAATCAATGAGGCTAATTTGAGAGCGAGAGTTCAAATGGGCAATTAAGGGTTACAAATTGCAAAATCAAGGACAGATTTGAGAACAAATCCTCCCAAATTAAGGATTTAGAAGCTTCAAGGTATGATAATGGGCTAAAGAGGCTAAGAATGGCCAACAAGCTAGCTTGTTGGTGTGAGGCTAGCCAATTTAGTTGTATTTTTGGTAATTTCTTGGCTTTGTGGTATAAGGCTATGGGCTAAAGAGACTACAAAGGTTAAGAAGTGCTAACAAGCTAGCTTGTTGGTATAAAGTCTGTTGAGTTTTTGATAATTGTTTGGCAAAATTTGCCCACACTTCAAGATTGTGTGCAATAGGGTTTGAATCTTAGGTCCTTGGTTCCTAAACTAATGCTCTAGCCAACTGGTCCTTACTTGTTATCTTAGTGATTGGTAGATTGATACATATACTCATGCAGCTTTGGCTAAGAAAGGACATTTGATTTTATTCTGGTGATCTTGGTAGCATAGGAATAGATAGATAAATACTCTTATTGTATCAAATACCAAATGGTGGTAAAGTCAATTTGGTTTTGATTTTTGAGATGGAAAGTTATCATTCAACTTTTTGTGATTGGACTCCTTCCATTCTCCACGTCTTATTTTTGCATTATATCTATGTGAGATATTTATAGGGTTAGTCCTCTAATATGCTCTCTGTAGTGAGGTTGAAGTGATTATCAATTAAACTACTTATATTTCTCTTTGGTGAGGTAGGAAATGATGACTTATAGACCATGAGAGTGTATATTATGATTGTAGATTACAAGTTGCCTTTCTCCATAGTGTATTTCTCATAGTTAGAGTTGCATTAGTAGGTGGTTCTTGGTGGTAGTATTTGTTGGTTATGGTTGTAATTTATAGTACATCCTCACAATGGAGTTCTTTAGGGATTATAAAGGAGATTTTTCTATAGTATGTAGTGAGTTTACAAAAAGTGCCACTTGATATCAGCCCATATTTTAGGTCCCAATGAGGGAGGAGAGATTGATCCCAATTTTTTGTTTGACATAGAAGTTGATTCAATTGAGTGCACATGGTATGTCCATACCATTATTGTGGGACATGGATGAGATTTATGGAGCTCCAAGGATCCTAGGCACTACTTTGATACAATAGGTACTATTGAGTTGGATGACCTCATTCAAGAGTTTAATAATTGGTGTGATTTGCAATAGATGCAGAACTTGACTTTGTTCATACCTTTCATGGCATGGAAGAGGTTGTTCTAAAACTTGAAAGGTCATAGATGGATGACTATCATGAGTTTAGGAAATCTCACTTGGAGAAGATTGAACTATGGAGACATTATTGGTCTCTAAACTACATCTCCATCACTTCACATATAGTTTCTAGAGGTAAGTTAGTAGTACAAACGAGTTCTAACTCTAGTAGTAGTTGTGTATCAAATAGAGATGCATTAGTTAGAGATGCATTTATTGGAGATAGTTCTACTTTGAGTGGAGGTACCATTATAGGAGGTGGTGCAATATTGTGTTTAACTCTATGGTGGAGTTCTTCCATTGCTTGAGGCAAAACTACCATGGAGTGCGGATTCACAAGCTATTGAGCTTGCAAGAGTTTCAATGAAAAGTTGGAGAGAGCCTTCATAAGGCATATATTTGCATGAGATGGTTGATCAGTTTTACTCAAGGAATTACTAAGCCCAATTAGTCCAAATTTTTTATGGCATACTCAACAAGAAGCTACAACATAAAGTACAAATGTTATGTTGTTGTAGGCTACCTCACCAACTTTAGTAGTATTTTTTGGTTTGACTAAGCATATTGAGCTCAACATGGTGGAAGAGAGAGTAGTGACATCTGGATTTGGTAGGGAGAACTCATCTATAATTGTTACTTCTTCTAGAGTGCACCACACTATGTTGGCTTTATAGGGCAAAATAGATAGTCTTGATCTTATGGAGCAAGTGGAGGGCCTAGTGCACCTAGACCTTTACCCTCATTTTTTGGTCATAAATAGCTAGTGGGTGGTGGTGTTGCTTATTAGACTTGTGGTGGACCTCACTACAAGAAAGATTTCTCTCAAGGTAGTGGGCATGATACCCCTAGAGTGCCACAACCAACTTAAAGACAATGTGATCATTGCTACATATTTGGTCATATGAAGGATTGATGCTCTAACCTCCACCCGGAGTTACAAAGTGATAGGGTTGCTATGGTAGGTGATAGAGAAGCTCTTGGTTATGGAGGACAAGGTAGTAAAGGTGGCAATAAAGGACCTACACCTAATACTCGGTACCTACACTTGATTCCAATACAACCATGGCTACTTGGATTGAGTAGTTGGAGCAAGAATTAGCTAGCATGGCTATAGCTTAGAGGAGATACAATCCAAGCTTTGAGGTTTCTACCTCTTATGCTAGCAATTAAAATGTCCTAGACTTTATGTATGGAGCAACACAGGTAGATGTATATGCCATAGTGACTAGGAGTGCACTACATGCTCAAGAGCCTAAGGGATCTTTAGTGAAGTTGGACACACAATGAGGAGTGGCTAGTAGACAAGTCAAACTTCCCTAGTCTTTCACACTCTTTGAGGTACAACATACAACATCTATAGCTCCTAGACATCCAAATGCAAGTTTGGTAAGTAGTGATGGAGTGCATGATGGACTAGATACTAGTTAGTCATTTACTACTACATAGATTGAGTCTAGCACAATGTTGGAGGTAAGATAGTTGATTTTTCACTCCACTTTGATCTCCAACAATGACATGTTTACATTGGGAGTTGACCCAATTCCAACATTTTGGTTGGCTACCACAATTTGTGAGAGTAAGGATGATGTTGTTCCTACTTCTAGAGTAGAGATGGTTGATGGTGGGGCTGACTCTGTTGAGGAGTATAGGATTCATTTAGCTACCAATGGCTTGTAACAAGTAGCAAATATTAGGTTGGTAGAGTTACTAGCTAGACTTGCATTTGAGCAAGCTAGATTCACATCTGAAGTGGGACTTTCCATTTGGTGGGACCTTCAAGGAAGATTTACACACCACAAAGGATCTTATTAGACTCTAGTATGCAATCCTCAATGTTAGGGAAGGGTGTAGTTGTTGGTCTTGGGCTATGGAAGACCAATGTGGAGAGATGTTTATTTTAGATCCAGACATCTCAAGGAGGTGGTTCTACATGGTACATCACATGTGTAGATCTCATTGTCCAAATTCAGTATGGTTGTTAGACTAATAGCTCTATGGTGAGAGATCAAGCCATTGCAAGAGTAGCAAAGTCATATGATGTGCTAGTTGGTGGAGTAATGCTATAATCCATGGATTTCAATATTGATTATTGGGAGTAGAAAAATTTCTATAGGCTAAGTTGGTAGTCAAGTGAGGGACAAGTATGTCACTTAATGGTGCACTTAGTAGTGGCCATCTTGGTTCATTACAATCAAGGACCATGGCATCAATTTCAACTTTTAATGGTTCTATTACTTAGCTTGGTGACTTATTGGACAAGAACTCCTATGGGAAGGATACCCCTATACTAGAGGAGATTTCTCAAATTTGGAGTTTAAGTGAGGTTGTTCTATCTATTGTAGATATTCCATTGTGGAGTTTTGAGGCGGCATTGCATTATATGTGGATCAATTAGTGCAATAGGCTTGGAATGGAACCTTTGTACCACTAGGAGACCAATGTGAGGATGAGCCTTCAAAGTTTATTATCTTGGTTCCTTTGGATACCACACTTATTTCTTGGTAGTATTTAGTAGAGGGAGTTTACCTATTGGAGTTGTTTGGTGGGATCAACATTGGACTAGTTGTGGTATTACATGCAAGTATACGGGTTTAGAAGTACTTGTATGTGGAGAGTGATGACATTTCTAGATAAGTCTCTCTACATCATGTGACACACTTAGCATATTGGTATCTAGAATTATTATTAGTGTCAACAATCAAGGGTTTCCAAAAGACCCTACCAATAGATATTTTCTTGTTGGGAATCCAAGATCTAGAGAAACATGGTCCCATTCATTTGGTGATTTTTTGATGGCAATGTCAAGGATATATACATGTTGGTTGAGATCAAGGTCTACAAGATCCCTATTCTAGTATGTTTTGGGAGATGTTATATATATTATGACATCTCCAAGTTCATGAGGTTGTTTCTTTGATTTACATTTTGGAGAATGTCCCTTTGATGAGTGATTCTCATACCTTGGTGGTAGTGAGTACACATAAAGTCCATTCTTGGATGGGATCTATCATGTTGTTGGATGCAATTAGAGTTGGATCATGTGCTCTTATTTTTGTCTTTGGTGGACAAATCTCTTACTTGGAGAGGTTTCCAATGTGTCTATGATGGGATTCAACAACTAGCCCACAAAATTGTTGATGATATTATGGATGTTGAGCGTTAGTCTCAAACAATGATAATGGCTTATATGTACCTGATGGCAGTGGGTGAACCTTGTTGGGCAGCCTAGGGCCATTTTATCTACACTCATGAGTTTCCCAAGCTCACATTATTTTCAAAAGGGAGGTCTTGGACTTGTTTGGGACTCATAATTACAATAGTTGGTGGAGCCTAATATCGATGAGAGAGAGAAAGTGATGGGTTTTTATATTGGTAATACCACCATTTTAGTAGTGTTAGAGGCATCTAAGCATCAGGTTTTAGGTAAGACTATGGATTGGAATTATTTGAATAGGATTGTGAGCCTTGGATTGGTTGAGTAGCATATGATGCACTTGATAAACATCACTACTTGGACACTTGTGAGCTCTATGCCTATCAAGATGGTTAGGCACATATGAGGAGCAATGGACTAAGTGAGCATGGTATTCTTGGGATATAACCAATTGCTATTAGTGAGAGTGATCTACTTGAGGAACATCTAAGTGAGCATGGTCTACTTGGGTTACACACTTGGTCTACTTTGGATGTAGCTAAAGGACATGTGGAACTTGTATCTAGAGCAAAGGTATAACAATATGAAGTTTATAGATGAGTTAGTCAAGACTAACAAGTAGCAAATAGGCCAAATTAGTCAAGAATTATAAGAATATTCTAGAAGCATCTAAGAAGCTACTTGATACCTTCCAAGTATCGAGTAATATGCATGCAAAGTGGTGACCTATAGGAAGAAGCTTCTTGGCTATTTTAGGTTGCACGCCAAGTAGGTGGCTTCTAGAAGAAAGATTCTTGGGAAGCTTCTCGACTAGCTTAGCTTGCATGCCAAGTAAATGACTTCTAGAAGGAAGCTTCTTGAGAAGCTTCCTAGTTAACTTGGTTTGCACTCAAAGAAGGTGGTCTTTAGGAAGCTCCTTGATAAGCTTCTCAAGAGTTTGTATGTTCCCTATAAATACCATAGCCCAAGCTCATGATAGGCATTTGGAGTTTCACTCATTCAAGAACCCTAATATGATCTTTCATTTTGAACTTCCATTCTCCTATTTCTCTCCTTGATCTTTTTACATTGGTATTAGAGTAAAAATAGGATGGATGGAATTTATGGACCACCAAATCCATTTTCACCAAAGGATTTTTGTGTCCATGTACTACCCAAGTATCATTTCACGTAGTTCATCATCTCACATTTTAGGTAGAATTTTTTGATTGTGATCATCTTGTCCGATGAACCCTTGGTACTTCTAATTGTAACTTATGGAGAATGGTAGATATGTTGTATCTACATGTTAGCTTAGATAAATTGTAGGTAGTTTGATAGAGTAGTAGCTATGACAACCCAACAAGTATCACTTTTGTGGTAATTAGCAAGTAAAAGTTTGTTCCCATAGAGATACAAGTCAGAAATGGTCAAACTCAAAGCAAACAATAACAATTTAGTTCTTCTTGATTTCATCTTTAATCTCTCAGGTAGAAATTACACCTAGAAGAGAGTAACAAGCATTGATCACAATCTCGTCACAAATTAACACTCTTGAAATCACAATACTATCCAATATTTACAAACCAACTTCAATTGTGATGATTCAAATTCTCCCAAAGATGGCTACTTCACTACAAAACAACTTCACTTCAGAATTGTGTTCCACCCTTTCACTAAAGGCACAACTTCCTTGATCAAAATTGCTTCACATCAAACTCATGCTGCACTCACAAATGCAGAATACTACCAACACTATAATTCCTCTTAAATCTATCTCAAGGCATTGATTTGATTGCACTTCATTCACACAACTCTTCCAACCTGCAGATCCAAAATGACAATGCACCTTTTCATATATGTCTTCTAATCTCAAATCTATTTCTAATCCAATCCAATGTCAACCTCAACTTTGGCTTCCAAACCCAATGATCCTCTATCACTTCACTCTCTTTGGGTCTATCTTCTTCTACTACATCCTCTACTATTTCTACTATTTCTTGACCTTGACTACAATTTAACTAATGGGTAACCTATCTACCTCTTTATCTCTTCTCTAATGTCTCAAATAGTTGATCCAAAGACACCTGCACTCCTACTTCTACAACTTTGAACTTCTTATCTACATTTACTCTACTCTGAAGTCTCTCTAACTCTAAATTTACTAAATCTAATCTGAGACCTAGATTGTCTCCTACCTCAACCATTTTCCTATCTACTCTTCCTCTCAAACAAATTAAAAGATTGTTCATATCCACATTCTTTGCTCTCATCTTTTGTGTTTCTTGCACAAGCAAATTCAATTCATGTAGTCTTGCTTCCTCCAGTTTCCCTTCAGATTTTGTGCTCAACATTGCTCTCATTCTCCCAACCACCTCTCCTACCTACTTTGAGGCATACCTTTGAGATCTTTCTGCCTTCAATTCTTCTCTATACATCTTTAACTCATCTTTGTACTCGGTTGCCAACATCTTCTTCTCCTCCTCATACTGAGTACTCTGCTTCTTAGCACTTCTTGCCAGACTTCTCAATTTTTCTTCCTCTTGGTGTCAGACCGCCCGCTTGCTTGCTCTGCCATGCTTGATCCTTCTTTGTTACAACTTTCTTCAAGCTCTCTAACTCCTGCTCTATCACATCCGCCATTGCCTTTGCATGTATGTTTTCAATACAAACCTTGCTGACCTCACTTTTCATCTTCTCAACCAACACTTTTTGCTCTTTCAACTCTTTGGCTTGCCCATTCATCTCTCTTCCATGCTATTCAAAACTCTCTTGCAATTTCTCTATAGTCTTCTTCCTTAAGACTATCTCTCTTTGAAGTTCTTTAGCTTCTTCTTCCCTTTGGGTTTCCATCTCCTACAATTCCACTATTTTGTCAATCAAATACTTCATCACCTACAACTCATTCTTCACCTCCAAATGATCTTTTTGAATCTTCTTCTTTTGCCTATTCAACAGCACCAACACCAGACTTACAATCTATGACAAGTACTCCACTCCAACAAAGGTTTCTTCTTCTTCTGCTTTGTCTTTGTACTTCACCTCCATTGATGCTTCTTCTACTAGAGTCTTACTCCAACTCCTTGATCTTTGTACTTTCAATGACCTTTCTTTGAGCTTACTTCTTCTTCATTCACTTGGCTTGGGCTTGCAGTTTCAGCTGGTAGTAACCTCTTTGATATTACCCCCTTTTGGACATCTTTCTTCAATCTTCATCCATCTCTTCCATAGGTAACTCTAAGCATGGGCCATCTCCTCCCTCCATACAATCAATTGCCACATGGAACTCCTCATTGTCTTCTGCCTCAATTGACTATTGGACTTTGTCTTCCCTTTCACTCTCACTACTAGACTCCTTGCTCTATAATGTGAGTTTAGCTTCTTTGGAGTCTCCTCTCTCATCTTCTCCCTCAGACTTTGTCTTTGAAGTCTTGTCTTTCACCGCCTCCTTACCTCACATGTTAAGTCTTTGGGCCTTTCATGGTGGCTTGGGTAAGATTACTCCTTTGGGTTTAGTTCACTTCTTTCTCTTTGGACTTCTTCCTTCTACCATCTTCCTTTGTCCCGTCCTGATGAAGTGATTGTCATCGGACCACAATTGCAGAATGTATCATTATTCCTCCTCATTCACTTCTTGCCAAAGATTAGGATGGAAATGCAACACCATCCGATGCTTCTCCTCTATTATTAGCAGATTTGATCCCAAGTAGAAATGTGCGGCAAATGGTGTGAAGTAGTGTGGTGGCAAATTGGTCCTCCAATTAACAATCATTTGCCTCATTCTTTGATGGAAGCACTTTGCCCAGTTCACCTTCTCTCTTGCAAACATATGGAGGAAGAAAACTACCTATTGCATGTTCACATATGTTGTTTGTGTAACAATATGGAGTTTAGCAATGAAGTTAGTTGGGCTTACGAAGTAGCACATAAGACAAATTAGCCTAGAATATTTTGGAAGTATCTAGGAAGCTTCTTGGGAATCTTCTTGGCTAGCTTAGCTTGCACCTCAAGTAAGTAGCTTCTAGAATCTTCCAACTAGCTTAGCTTGCATGCCAAGTAGGCGGCTTCTAGAAGGAAGCTTCTTGAGAAGCTTTCCTGGTTAACTTGGCTTGCACTCTAAGAAAGAGGCTTGAGGAAGCTTCTTGAGAAGCTTCTCAAGGGCCTTGTATGCTAGCTATAAATACCAAAGCCAAAGCTCATGCTAGACATTTGGAGTTTTCCCACATTCAAGTGTCCCAATATGAGTTTCCATTCTCTTATTTCTCTCCTTGGTCTTGGTCTTTTACATTGGTATCAGAGCAAGAATGGGATGGATGGAATTTGTGGACCACCGAATCCACTTCCGCCAAACTATTGGGATTTTTGTGTCTAGATATTACCCAAGCACCGCTTCACACAATTCATCACCTCATGCTTTGAGCAAGATTTTCTATATATGATCATCGTGTCTGAGGAACCCTTGATACTTCTGGTTGTCACTTATGGAGAAAGGTGGACGTGCTATATCTATGTGTTAATCAATTAGATAAATTGAGAGTAGTAGGATAGAATAATAACTATGGCGGTAATATCAAACGTTATTCTTGCAATGCAGCAACAAATCAAGCACCTTACTTGATTGTTGGATGAACTAGACCAACATCAATGAGAACATATAGAGAGAGCGCCAGTTTGAGATGGAGAAGATTGTATTTGATTTCCAAATTCCAAGGTATTTGAAGGTAAGAATCTTCCAAGCACAGTGGAAAATTTTGTGTTTGATTGCAAATGTTATTTCAAAGCCACCAATCTTCAAGATGAACAAAAACAGATTCTCTTGGCTTCTAGCCAATTGGATGGTGTGGCAAAACTTTGGTGGCAATTCCAAGTGGAGCAAGCTAAACAATAGTTTGTTGCACCAATCTTGACATGGACGGAATTCAAGGATGCAATACTTGGTTGATTTTAAACTATAAATGCCACCTGAGCCGCATGAGATAAATTGGCAAAGTTGAAGCAGGCTGGCTTCGTAAGAAGCTACATCACACAATTTCAAAACATCATCATAAAAATTCTAGATATACAATAAAGAGAAGTTCTAGATTGATTTGTTCGGGGATTGAAGTCACAAACCAAATTGGAGGTGACCATGCAAGAACCACAAAATGTAGAAGAAGCCATGCAATTAGCTAAGCACTTTGATTCCTTGGTTACAACAACTTGGTCTTGACATTGATTTACACCAAGCTTACTAGTACGATATACATAGGTGGAAGAACCGGCACTAATGGAGATTGATGCTTTCCAACAAAGGCCACTTGGTGCAACAAATAGAGAAAGATTGCAACAAAATGGAGGTTGTTTTTATTGTTTCCAAGTTGGACATTGCATTGTTGAATGTCCACTTAGGAATGGGCGACCTTGACAAGTTGCCCAGATGGAGTTTGTGGAACCGAATGATCAAGGAAACAAAGAATCCCAATAGGAGATTTCAAGCCACCTATTGGGAGCTTGATTAGTTCCAATGAGATTGAAGGCTCAACCTATGCAAGTTTGATTTACTTGCAAGGTACACTATCTAATTGGGGTTGTAGGATTTTGGTTGATTCTAGAAGTTCAGAGAATTGTATGTTTATGCAAGTAGCAAAGGAATTGGGTATGCCTATCAAGCCAGTGATTGGAAGTAGTTTAATGATGACGGATGGTAGAAAGGGTTTTGCATTCCACACCTTGCATCCTATTACCTTCAAGATTGGGAAGGAGTATTTGGAATGTATGAGGTTTGTAGTGACACCTCTACACTATGATATCATTTTGGGTCTACCTTGGCTTGAACGTCATAAGGTTCAATTTGATTGGACCTGATGCCAAATTCAAGTACAACACCAAGGTATGAATTTTTTATTAGGTTGTCTAGCACCTTTGAGTAAGACATCTGAGAATAGTCAGTCCCAAGATAGGAAGTTTGCCAAGAAGGCAACCATGGAGCAAGCTTGGAAGAGAGATGAGTCCTTGGAAGAGAAGTTGGTCAATAAAGCAGCCATAGAGCAAGCTTTGGAAGAAGATAAGTTTGTATTCACGGTGTGGATCAAGCCGATTGTACAAGAACAATTGGAGGAGGGCCAAGAGCCTCATCAAGCAATGGTTGATCGGATAGTTCAGGAGTTTGCAGATGTATTTCCGGATGATCTGCCAAAGGGATTGCCCTCTGATCGAGGTATGCCCTTCAAGATTGAGTTATTGCCAAGGAGTACTCCAGTGAGTAGAACAATCTATTGGCTCTCACCAAAGGAGTTGGAGGAGTTGCAAATAACACTTATAGAGTTGTTGGAGAAGGACTTCATATAACATAGTACCTCTCCTTGGAGAGCACCATTACTATTTGTTCCAAAGAAGGATGGAGGACTTTGTTTTTGTATTGATTATCATGGGCTCAATAAGCAAACCATGAAGAATTCATATCCCTTGCCTTGGATCAATGACTTGCTTGATCAACTAAGTGGAGCATGCTAGTTTTCCAAGTTGGATCTTGCCAATAGCATATGGATGTTATTGCTTTAACTTCCTATTGATAGAGAGTATGTGTAAAAGACTGCCTTTTGCACAAGGTATGGGCATTTTGAGTGGAGAGTTCTACCTTTTGGACTCACTAATGCTCCAATAGTCTTCATGGATCAGATGCATTGAGTGTTAGATGGACTATTGGATCAGTTTGTGGTGGTGTTCTTGGATGATATCTTAATTTATAGTAAGACAGAGGCAAAACACATGAATCATGTGCAAGAGGTCCTAAGATGACTACCACAATAGAAACTTCACTACAAGAAGTCAAAGTGTACCTTTTGGCAAAAAGAGATTACCTTCTTAGGTCATAAGATCTCATCGGAGGGGATCAAGATGGAAGAAGAGAAAATCAAGGCCATTACTATTTGGCCTACCCCAAAGGATGCTTCAGAAGTATGAACATTCAATGGATTGCTAGTTCTTACCAACGGTTCATCCATTATTATGCTCATGTAGCTACACTATTGACTGGCCTCTTGGGAAAGAACTCAAGCTTCTAGTGGCCCACCAAGCATGAAGAGGCATTCTAGAAGTTAAAGCATATGGTGTCTTCAAGACCCATTCTTCAACCATATGATCCTCAACTACCCTATGTGGTTGATTTTGATGCTTTTAACTTTGCAATTAGAGCCATGCTACAACAAGAATTGCTAGATGGACTCCATCCCATTGCCTTTGTGTCTTGCCGACCCAATATGGCTGAACAAAACTACTTTGCTTGAGATCAAGAACAACTTGCAATGGTATACGCCACCAAGGTATGGAGGCATTACCTCTTAGAGAAATAAGTGATCATGCAAAATGATCACAAACCATTGTTGTAGACCTTACACTTGGAACACATGAATAGTCGACATCATCGATGGGAGGAACAAGTCCAACTGTATGACATCAAACTTGAATACAAACAGGTCAGTTCCATGTCATCCTTGATGCTTTATCATGACAACCTGATTTGAAGTCTCTTCCTCTCATTACAACAGCAATTTCAACAATGTCAATTGACTCTAAGGTCCAAAACAAGTTTCAATCAGCTCTACACCAAGATCCCTTCTTCCAAATGCTACATGGTTGCCTTACGGTATGCAATAAGGAGTACAACACCTTCTCTATCAAGGAGGGCCTTTTATTCCATGAGGACCGGATTTATGTTCCAACTAGAGGTGATCTTTGACTTGTGCGCCTTCAAGAAGCCCATGATTTACCCATTGCTGGTCACATGGGTGTGGACAAGACCTTGGGTACCCTCCAACGTCTATGGTGGTGGCCCAACATGACATGAGATATTCAAGAATTTATCTGATCGTGTGAGAGCTGCCAACGTAACAAGGCCAACAACCAGAAGCCAAGTGGACTCCTTCAACCACTTGCCATTCCATCCGCTCACTGGGAGCATGTAAGCTTGGATCTCATCACATCCTTTCCACAAACAAAACAAGGACACACCGCAATTGTGGTGTTTGTGGATAAGCTTAATAAGCAAATCCACTTGGCACCAACTTGTGATACCATGGATGCTTTAACCTTAGTGCAAATCTACTTCAACAATGTCTTCAACCATCATGGGATGCAATGTATACACATCTCCAACCGTGATCCTTGATTTACCGGGAAGTTTTGGCAAGCACTCTTCTTGATACTCGGCACCAAGCTTGCTGTGTCCATGGCCTATCATCCTCAAACTGATGGACAAACCAAACGTGCAAATCATACATTGGAGGATATGTTGCGTGCCTTTGTCAATGTCCACCATACCAATTGGGATGAATGTCTTGCAGTTGCAAAATTTGCCTACAACAATTCCAAACATGCAAGTATATGATTTTCTCCTTTCTTTCTCAATTTTGTCCAAGATCCGCTTGTTCCAAATTCTCTTCTTGCTCTCTCTCCATCTCAGGTTCCTCATACTTCCACATTCTTGACCACTATATCCTAATCTCTCCAACAAGCCAAGTCTCACCTCCTTGTTGCTCAAAATTGCCAAAAACAATATGCAAACCACCATCGTCGTGTCTCACCTTTGAAGTCGGTGATAAATTCATGCTATCCTCTAGTAACCTCCCTCTCCCACTTGATACCAAGTTTGTAAACTTGCAACTAATTGGATAGGACCCTTTGATATCACCCAAATTGTCTCTCTTGTTGCTTATTGACTTGCCTTGCCTTGTCACATGCGTATCCATCATGTCTTTCATGTTTCCAAGTTGAAACCCTTTGTTCCTAACCCCTCTTCCTTTTCCTCTCAAGTCCAACCTCCTCCTCTTCCTATCCCTATCAACAATCATGAGGAGTACAAAGTTGATCATATCCTTGCACGTTGCCATATTCAATGAGGCCGTCGCCAATATATAGAGTACAAGGTCCTTTGGAAAGGGTATTCTCTTCATGATGCCACATGGGGACCTCTTTCTCACCTCTAGAATGCACAAACAACTATCCAGGAATTTGAAGCTTCATTGGCGACGAGGACGTCACCAACTAGCAGCGGGGGAATATGTAACAATATGGAGTTTAGCAATGAAGTTAGTCGGGCTTAAAAAGTAGCACATAAGATAAATTAGCCTAGAATGTTCCGGAAGTATCTAGGAAGCTTCTTGGAAAGCTTCTTGGCTAGCTTAGCTTGCACCTCAAGTTAGAAGCTTCTAGAAGCTTCCAACTAGCTTAGCTTGCACGCCAAGTAGGGGGCTTCTAGAAGGAAGCTTCTTGAGAAGCTTCCTAGTTAACAAGGCTTGCACTCTAAGAAAGCGGCTTGAGGAAGCTTCTTGAGAAGCTTCTCAAGGACCTTGTATGCTAGCTATAAATACCAAAGCCAAAGCTCATGCTAGGCATTTGGAGTTTTCCCACATTCAAGTGGCCCAATATGAGTTTCCATTCTCTTATTCTTCTCCTTGGTCTCGGCCTTTTATAGTTTGCTTTGGCTTGAACATTGCCATGATTGCTCTTTCAATGCTTTTCTTAATTGGTTCCCAATAGGAATCCACTATATAGCCATTGTTGGTTCACAAGGTGAAGAACAAATTCCTAATTTTTATTGTTTCTTCTGCAACATCACACTTCCAATAAAAGGTGACCTTGATTGCATCTCATGCTTCCTTCCCCTATAATAACTTCCATCAACTTAATCCATCAAGCATGATTTCATCTCTTCCCTATTACTTCAAGGCCTTCCTTGCAATTACTAGCAGCTTTCTTTGCCATGAAACCTGGAAAACTAACATTCCAATTCCGGGCCAGAAAGGTAATACAAAGTCTATTCAAGACTTCAATTCTAGCAATTGACATCTAACCACCAAATTGTGAAACTCCTCATTGCAAGTGCGTTCTTACTCTTCTTTGCCATGATCTGCTCATGAGTTATTTGGTGTTGGAAGATTATCCTCTCTCATGGACGTGACACTCTAACTCCTTTTGTCCTTCAAAAAATTTCACTCTCAATAGGCTTCTTGATGTGTATCACTGCAAGATGATTACTTAGAGGGATAGGGTATCTACTTGACATGTTTTATTTCCCCATGTGCAATTGTAATTTTATAGTACTTCAAGGTGCAATCATTCTTTAGTCAATTTGAAATTGACCTCCTCTTCTTCTACGTGTTTTTTCTTATCACTTTCAAAGTATTCCTCTCTTGCCTCCGCCTTTTCATTAAGTGTACTTTCTTGGTTGGCCTGACACATAGAAAGGTTGTTACATCTTCTTTGTATTGGCCTTTGCTTTTCATTCCAAAGATGTACTTCTTTTGGTTTGTCTCTTTGTAAGCCTCATCTAAGTACTTTTGGTTCCTGACCCAAAGTCAACTTCCTTGGGTTTACTCCAAGGACACATAAGTTCATCCTTTTCTTGGTAATTTGGCTTTCTCAAGACACTTCTTTTTCAAAACTCATAAAAAAAGTGGGTACCATAGTAGCTATGGTGGCAATGCACTTTAACACCCATTTGTACATGTGAATGGTATTATGATATTTAGCTTGGTATTACAAATACTTGAGAGATATTATTTATATAGAGATAAAGGATGGTTCTACATAAGTCATGGTTAGCTAAAGTTATTCATAGCTAAGATAGATGGGACCTTACTTTAGAGGAAGTGTAAAAAATGAACATCACTATTTTATTGTCTAGTGTGTTGACTTGGTATTATTCCTAGGTGTTTGGCTTTGAGGAAAAAATTGAGAACTCTTGGGCCTGCAAGCAATTTTGTTTTGGATTATTCTATAGTCCAAGGATAGCCCATGTGAAAGAATCCTTGACTTAGTGGTTGGGTCAAGATAAGATCACAGGCTTAGTGGAATATGCCCATGTGGATGGATATTGTTTTAGAATTTTTGACTTTATTTGATTTTTAGCTTAGTTACTTGAGTTACTCCAGTAATTAGTAACTTTGATGTGTAATTATTTCACAAGTATATAAACTAGGGGTGAGGAGGTACTCATCATCCTTTCATTTGCAACTATCTTTCTCTCATTGAGTTTTCTAGTGAGCAATGTCTTGAGTCTTGGAGTGTTAGCCTTGGATGAGTATGATGAAGTTGAGGTTCTTTACCTTCTTAGTCCATGGTGCGCTACCATAATAGCCATCAGAGGTTCATTTTGAGTGTGAGACAAGCCAGCTCACATTTTTGGTTTTGTTGTTGGGATCTCTCTAGAAGGCAAGATAATGTTTTGAGTACAATTCTATATTAGACAAAATGAGGCTATGAGAGCTCAATTGGAGAGAACTTTAGGGGAGGAGAGGGTTGAACTTATGTTAGAGAACTTGGATATATTTTCATACCTTGTAGTTCATTATGATGTCTTTGAGGTGATTTTGTACATCTTGTACTCTTGAGAGGATTTGGAGAGATTGTGTGAGGTGGATTGCAGATTTTGGGGATTAAGGTGATTTTGAGCAAGATCTCAAGTTTAATTTCTCAACTTGAAATTTCTACATATGATAGCTTGGGTTATCCTTCAGTTAGCACAATTGAAATGATTGTGAAAGCTACTATGTGCATTGGGCTAGAAATTTTGAAAGTTGATAGGGTGAACTACTCCCACAACTACATGCTCTTTGGAAAATTATACAAAGTCTGCCATTTCTTCAATTTAAAGTTTACTTTTCTGAAATTTTCCAAGAAAATTTATTACATTGTATCCTACCTACAAACATAAAAATTAGAGAGAGATCATTCTTCCTCAAAGAGTTATGAGTTCTAAAAGTGAGGGGTGTTGTTTTCAGACCAAATCTGAAATACATGTGCTGAAAAGAAAGGTGCATAAGCCAAATGGCTTGACGAAAAGATTTGAAAATTTGCACGGAGGGATGCCCTGGAGCTATAATTAAGTGTGAAGAATTTCAAGGGATTGTGACATACAAGTTGAGAGATTTGACTTACATTGTGAGGAAGTGTCAATTCTGCAGAGTTGAAATTTCATGCATGAGGAGTTTGAGAGCAACAAAAAGCATGTTTAAGTGTTTAGATTCATCTTTGGAACATGGAGGGTCATCAAGAGTGAAAATTGATACTATGCAAGGTTTCCCAAGGGTTTGAGGTGATTTTAAGGGTGAATTTGAGAAAAAGAGAGTTTAAAATAGAATTTGAAGGGAGTGTTGAGAGGATCGAAAAACCTACACCACTTGGAAGAAAGAGTGAGTCTAAGTGGTTTTTATGTGGAGAGAATGGACATAAAGTAAGTTCTTGTCCATTGACCTTTGAGAGCAATAGATTGAGAGAAAGGAGATGATTACTTGACTTGGGTTTGCATGTTGGAACTTTTTCACCAAGATTAGGAGGGAGAAGATCTAAAACCAAGGAGTTGTGTGAGGTTTGTGGAGTTGAAGGACTTCCAAAAAGACATAAGTATAGTGGAGTAAAAGCACATTTGGAGACTTTGGTGAAAGATCTTAGAGAGAGTCTTAGTTTAGCTACATAAATACTATCACTTTCATCAGCTAGTTCTCAAGATTAGTGATAGAGATAATCTTTCAACTTATGGACAAACTATCCATGAGAGTTTGATTAATATGTACTCTAGGATTTGATGTTACTATAGAAATCTTGGAGCAACCTGAACCTTTTGTGTTGCCTAGGGTGGATTAATCTCAAATGTTGTTAGTCATGTATGTACTCTATTAGTTATAGAGTGAGAGAAAAGAAAAGAAAAAAATTTGAGAAAAAGAAAGATAGTGAAGGGTTAAGATAGTGAAACTTCCAATTTTCTTTGGCAAGGATGGAGAAGATGTGGAGGCCTTTGTGAGAGACTTCAAGAGAGCTTGCATTGTAAAAAATGAGAGGAGGAAGAGGTAGGGATGATGTGGAGACTACTATGATTGGCATAGGAGCCATGTTCACCAAGAATTTTGTGGGAGGATTGAAATCACAAATCAAAAGCAAGGTGAGATATGAGAAACCTTCTTCCAAGGTTGAAGCTATCAAATTGCAATTTGTATGGAGGAGAGTTTGGAAGGAGGTGAGAGTGATTTGGTGGTGAAGGAGGTTGTGCATCCTCCTCAAGGTTACAAGTATGGTAGAACTCTTGATACTTTGGTGACAAGTGTTGCACCACAAGTAGTAGTTGCTCCAATTCTTGCACTTCCACCAAAGGATCCACTTCAAACCATCACAAAACAACTTGCAGATGTCAAGATCAATGTGGTGCAACTATGGGAGAATGGAGAGGTGGATCAAAATGTTAGGAGGGGATCTAGGAGTTCTGGAAGTTATCTATATAAAGGCGGCCAACCAATCAACAATTTCAATGAGAGAAATTGTTTTGGTTGTGGAGGAAGAGGTCATATCCAAAGGAATTGCCCAAATTCCACTTACCATGGAGGAATGGGTTATGAAGGAGCCAATAGAGGGAAAGAGGGAGGAAGTGAAACCAAAGTGGCTCCTAATCCAAACAAAGGTAAGGGGATAGCATCCATAGATGTGGTTGAGAGCAAGCATGAGAAAGGGGAGTGCTCAAACTCCAAAGGTCTTCATTTGGATCTTTTGGCACAAGAGAAGAAGAGAGCTTGTTTTGTAGAGGATGTGCACTCTTCTCAAGGATTTACTCTTAGCCAAGATACTCCTATGCCTACTTGGAGCACTCACACAAGCATTTCAACACCATCAACAACAAAGACTCCAAGAAAGAAGTTGGGGATGGAGGACTTCTTGCTATCAAAGCAACAATGGAACTAAAATGTCCTGGAAGATGTTGGTAGTCATAAGGTTAACATCACAATGGGAAAACTGATTGCTTTGAATCCTATTTTGAGAAAGGAGCTTAGAGAAGGTTTGAGTTCTACAAGGAGCAAGAGGAATAAGAAGGAACAAGCTCCAATATCAATGGGGGTGGTGGATGCCAAGCCAACACCATGCAAGGCTCGTGAATATGCTTCCAAGATTGATGTGAGAGTCAATGGTCATAACGTCAAGGATGCATTAGTTGATGGAGGATCAGCAGTGAATGCCATGTCAAAAAGATTGATTGATTGTTAAAAAGAAGAAGTTGGATATGATACCCTCTAGACCTTCAACATTTGTGGTGAGCATGGCAAATAAGCAACAAGTTTGACCAATAGGGTTGATGGATAAGGTGGTAGTTTCAGTTATGGGAGTTCAAAATCTCATGACTTTCCAAGTCTTGAAGGATTCAAGCTATGATTTATTTCTTGGAAGGTCATGGTTAAGAGCAGCATGCACAACTAATTGATGGATTGGGCCATCAAACCATAGAGTCCTAGTTCTTGTGACTAATACTACCAACACCTCAATTCAGATACACCATCTTTTGATTATTGGGAATCAGATTTTGAAGGAGCTTCACGTGTGGACACAAGACTTCCACGGAGGAGGATGAATCTAAATCTGATTTAGATGTGTATCCTTTGTGTGCTATGGATTTTGCACCTAAGCTAGAGGTTTTGAAGGATCCAGATGAATCACCATTGACACTTGAGGAGATAGAAAGGAGGTTATCTACTCTCAAGTATGGTTAAAATGTTACCAAGGAGGAGAAGGTGAGATTTGAGGAGATTTTCCCCAAGTTCATCCTTGTGTTTGCTTTCAGTTACAAGGATCTAAAGGAAGTCACCTTGGAGGAGCACAAGATTAAGGTGGAGTCACATGCAAGACCAGTCCACCAAAAGCAACGTCGCATTAGCCCACCAATAGCTTTGGTTGTGAAGGAGGAGATTGATAAGCTCAAGGAGGCTAGATTTATCTTTGAGGTGGAGAATTTAGAATGGGTGTCTCATATTGTGATTGTGAAGAAAAAGAATGGTAAGCTTTGAGTATGTGAGGATTACAAGAAGCTCAATGCTGTTACCAAGAAGGACTACTACCCATTACCATTCATTGATGAGATCTTGGAGGAGATTGTAGGTCATGAGAGGTATAGTTTTGGAGATGGTTATAATGGATATAACCAAATCAAGATTGAAATAGAGCATCAACAACTCAACACATTCACCACAACTTGGGGAACTTATGCTTTCAAGGTCATGCCTTTTGGGCTTTGCAATGCTCTAGCCACATTCCACCAATTCATGAACAAGGTATTTGAAACTTTCATTGGGAAATTTGTGAGAGACTTCATTGATGACTTTTGTGTTTATGGGAGCAAGGAGGAGCACTTTGAGCATCTAATCAAGGTCTTGCAATGCTTGGATGAGGAAAATGCATCACTCAACCTAGAGAAGTGCATTTTTAGATGTGAAGAAGGTCTACTTTTGAGGCACATCATCTCCAAGGATGGAATAGCAGTTGATCATGAGAAGGTGAGGAAAATCTCAAACATTCCATTCCCTTCAAGCTTGACAAAGTTACACCCATTCTTGGGGATGGTTGGGTACTATAGGAGGTTCATCTTCTTATTTTCCAACAAGGCTTTTTCATTGACCATCTTCATGAAGAAAGGTGTAGATTACATGGTGATTTTGGAGGACAAGGAGGCTCTCAAAGCAGAGATACAAAGAAGTCAAGGAAGGATCAACTCATGGAATTGGAAGAGGCAAGAGCAATTGCTATGGTTTGAGTAAAGCAAGCCCAAAGGAAACCAAAGAAGAGCTATGACAAGAGGCAAGGCAAGAAGAAGGTGGAGCTTTCCAAAGAAGGTGATTGGGTAATGTTGTTTGATTCCATTCTGTTCAAGAGAGTTCAAAATAAGTTTTTGCCTAAGTACTTTGGACCTTTCATAGTAGAGAAAGTGTGAGGCAATTACACCTCTCATCTCAAGGAGTTGGGAGGAAGACACTTTGATAGGATTAACCATGATAAGTTGAAGATATATCATAGAAGGTAGAGAGACCTTCACTTTGAGGACAAAGTGAATACTTAGTCTGAGAGTAAATGTTACACCTATTTGTCCATGTGTGTGGTATTATGATATTTAGCTTGGTATTACAAATACTTGAGAGATATTATTTATACAAAGATAAAGTATGGTTCTACATAAGTCATGATTAGCTAAAGTTATTCATAGCTAAGATAGATGGGACCTTACTTTAGAGGAAGTGGAAAAAATGAACATCACTATTTTATTGTCTAATGTGTTGACTTGGTATTATTCCTAGGTATTTGGCTTTGAGGAAAGAGTTGAGAGCTCTTGGGCCCGCAAGCCTTTTTGTTTTGGATTCTTCTATAGTCCAAGGATAGCCCATGTGAAAGAATCCTTGACTTAGTGGTTGGGTCAAGATAAGATCACATGCTTAGTGGAATATGCCCATGTGAATGGATATTGTTTTAGAATTTTTGACTTTATTTGATTTTTAGCTTAGTTACTTGAGTTACTCCAATAATTAGTAACTTTGGTGTGTAAATATTTCACAAGTATATAAACTAGGGGTGAGGAGGTACTCATCATCCTTTCATTTGCAACTATCTCTCTCTCATTGAGTTTTCTAGTGAGCAATGTCTTGAGTCTTGGAGTGTTAGCCTTGTAGGAGTATGATGAAGTTTAGATTCTTTGCCTTCTTAGTCCATGGTGCACTACTATAATAGCCATTAAAGTTTCATCCTGAGTGAGAGATAGGCCGACTCACAGCACAAACTTATCATTGACATGCAATAACAAATCAAGCACCTTATTCAATTATTGGAAGAACAAGATCATCAATGAAAAGATTATGTAGAGAGAGCACCATTTTGAGAAGGAAAATAGCAAATCTTATTTCCAACGCCCAAGGTATTTGAAGGCAAGAACCTCTTGGGTGCAATAGAGAATTTTGTGTTTGATTATGAATGATATTTTGAAGCAAAAAATCTTCAAGATGAATGGAGATAGATTCTCTTGGCTTCAAGCCAATTGGATGGAGTGTCAAAACTATGGTTTCAATTTTGAGAGGAGCAAGTTGAATGAAAATTTGTTGCCAATCTTGACATGGAAGAGTTCAAAAGTGCAATAATTGATTCCAAATAATTTTAAGCTATAAATGCCACACAACATAGGTTGGAAAAATTGAAGAAGATAGGTTCTATAACAAGCTACATCACTCAATTCTAGAACACCATAATGAAAATTCAAGATATATTAGAAGGTGAAGCTCTTAATCAATTTATGAGGGGCTTGAAGTCATGCACCAAATTGAAAGTGACCATTTGGAAGCCCAAACACTTAGAGGAAGCAATGCAATTGGCCAAGCAGTTTGATTCCTTGGTTGCAATAACTTGGTATTGACCTTAACCTTCATAAAATCTGTCTACACCATACATATGGGTGGAGTAGCCCGCACCAATGGAGATCAATGCCATCCAATAGAAACCACTTGGCCATACAAATATGGAAAAATTATGATAAAATAGTGGTTACTTTTATCGTCACCAAATTGAGCATTGCATTGTTGAATGTCCACTCAACAATGGATGACCCCAAAAAATTGCACAAATGGAGTTTGTGGAGCTTGATGATCAAGGAAATGAGGAATTCCAATAGAAGAACTCAAGCCATCTATTATGAACTTGATTAGTTTTAGTGGGATTGAAAGATTAACCTCTGCAAGTTTGCTTCACTTGCAAGATATGATATCTGATTGTGGTTGTAGGATCTTGGTTGATTCTAGAAGTTTAAAGAATTGCATGTCCATGCAATTAGAAAAGGAATAAAGTATCCCTATCAAGCCAATAATTGGAAGTACATTGATGATGACTGATGGTAGAAAGTGTTCTGCATTCCATACATCATATCTTGTTATATTCAAGATTGGGAAAGAGTATTTGGAGTGTATGAGGTTTGTAGTGATACCTTTACACTATGATATCATTCTAGGTTTACCTTGTCTTGAAGGTCATAAGGTTCAATTTGATTAAACATGATGAAGAATTCAAGTACAACACCAAGGTAAGAATTATCTTGTTGTTTAACACCTTTGAGTAAGATACTTAAGAATAATCAATCCCAAGATGGGAATTTTATCAATAAAATAACCAAAGAGCAAGCTTTGGAGGAAGATAAACTTATTTTTGTGGTGTGGATCAAACCGGTTACTCATGGAGAATCTGATGAGGGCCAGAAGCCTCATCAAGCAATAGTTGATCAAATAGTTCAAGAGTTTTTGGATGATCTACCAAAGGGATTACCTTCCAATTGTGGTTTGCCCTTCAAGAATGAGTTATTGCTAGGAAATACTCCAATGAGTAGAACAATTATTGGCTCTCACCAAAGGAGGTAGATCGGCTTCAAAGAACACTAATGGAGTTGTTGGAGAAGGATTTCATATGATATAATACATCTCCTTAAGGAGCACCGTACTATTTTTTTCCAAAGTAAGATGGATGATTTCACTTTTGTATTGATAACCGTGGCCTTAATAAGAAAACAATGAAGAATGCATATCCCTTGTATCAAATTGATAACTTGCTCGATCAATTGAGTGGAGCATAATACTTCTCCAAGTTGGATCTTTGAAGTAACTATTGGCAGATTTCCATTGATATAGAAAATGTGCAAAAGATTATCTTTTCCATAAGGTATGGGCATTTTGAATGGAAAGTTTTACCTTTTGGACATACTAATGCTCCAATAATCTTTATGGATCAAATGTATCATGTGTTGGATAGGCTATTGGATTGGTACGTGGTGGTGTTCTCGGATGATATTTTAATCTATAGCAAGTGGACGCAAAACATGCAAATTGCATGAGAAGTCTTAAGATGGCTACGCTAATGGAATTTCTATTGTAAGAAGTTAGAGTGTGTTTTTTGGAAAAAGGAAGTTGAACTCTTGGGTCATAAGATCTCAATAGGGGAGATCAAGATGGAAGAGGAGAAAATCAAGACCATTATTAATTGGCCTACTTCAAAGAATACATTCATTTAATGATTGGTAAGCTTTTATTGATGCTTCATCCACTATTATGCTCATGTGTCCGCACCATTGACAGACCTCTTGGAGAAGAAAAGCTTTTAGTGGACCACCAAGCATGAAGATGCATTCTAGAAGCTGATTCTCAACTACCTTGTGTGGTTGACTTTGATGCTTCTAACTTTTCCATTGGAGCTATATTGCAATATGATTTCCCAAATGAGTTACATCCTATTGTCTTTATGTCTTGCCAACTAAATACCGCAAAAAGGAATTTTTCTACTTGAGATCAAGAACAACCAATGATAGTATATGCCACCAAGGTATGGATACATTATCTCTTGGGAAAACAAGTGATCATGTAAACCAATGTGGTGCCCACATTTTATTTTATTTTCAAAATAAAGAAGAAGAAGTGTATAAAGAAGTTGGATTGCGCTTGTATGGCCAAAGAAGGCAAAGAAAAGAGTCTTTGGGATGAAACCCAAGGTAAAGTGGCTTTGGGTCATAAGGCAAAGTACTTGGATATGCCTTGTCAGCATACAACCTGAAGTAAGGAGTCTTCGTATCGGGGGAACTCAACCCGAGGCAAAGATAGTGTAACAACCTTTCTTTGGGGCGAGAAATTCAAGAAGGGACCGTTCAAAACTGGTGGCCCATACGCATGAAGTACAATTGATAGTGACAGGCGCATGCAAGAGGTGTGATTTCTCAGTAGAAACTCAAATTGAAGAGAGATGAAGAAGGCGTGACTCTATAAAAATTGAGCTAACAACAAAGCAATGTCAAGCAATTTTCCTTCGCCGTTGAGAAGTCATCCTGCAGGTGATCATGGGAAGGGAAGTAGAGTTGAAAAGGCGCTAGTGTGTAGAGGAGAATTCAAGAGAGTGAAACCGAGAGACAATGAGAAACAGGAGAGATGGGAGGAGGAAAGAAGAACTCCAAATTTGTAGTGAGAAATCATGCGATTTGGAGGTTAGATGTGATTGCAAGAATCTAAGTCTTGAGCCGACTTTGGATCACCTGCTTGGCGTGGAACTGGAATGTTAGTTTTCTAGGTTTCATGACCAAGATAATTGAGAGTAAGTGTCTTGATGGCCCCAAGGAAGTGGGGAAGAGAGGAAATCCGGCTCGCTTGACAGAGTCGGATTGGAGATTAGTGCTCGGGAGAGAGGCAAGCGTGGAGCAAGGTGCCACATTCTTGGGGAAGGGAGAAGTAGCAAAAGAAAACCAAGAAGTGAGTGGTGCTTTCTCTTCAAAGAGAACAAAGAATAGGTATTAGGTTGAGAGTTACAAAGATCTAGTGAAGAGAGGGATCGTGAGTGCTCTCATGGCAATCCTGAAGCCAAAGAGAACGACTTATGTGATGAAACACCAAGCGGTGTTTTTCCATAAGATGTTTGTAGGAGAGCCTATCAATTGGGCAAGGTGCTTCCATGGGAGGACTAGACAAATGGTGTGGAATTTGCGGGATAAGTCACCTCCACTCTACATTGTGCCACTTGTAGCACATTTCTACCTCAGGTTGAATTTGTTCAATTCAGCGGAGCGCAACAAAATGGTGTCTCACTTCCATCCCGACTTGAGAAGAGAAGTCGACGTGGAGGAGCAGTAATACATTCTTCAAATCCAAAGCACAAATGAGTACTATGAAAAGACGGGTAAGAGCGTGGAGATAGAAGTGAGTACTCCAAAGTCAAAGAAGCGGAGTTGGCAAGGAGAAGCCGAAGACAAGACAAGACCTCAGAAAGTCAGGAGAGGAAACCCGAGGAGAGGCATGGTGGTGATCGCGTCAGAAGACGAAGACTCAGAAGGTGAAGCCGAATGCAAGTTCAAAGACTTGGAACACAAGGAAGAATCGGAGCTCACGCTGCAAAGTGGAGATACGAGTAGCGAGAGTGATGAAGGTGGAGAGATGACATTGATGCTTGCTCCAGAAGAAGAAGAAGAAGTTTGGGTGGAGCTCGAGCAAGAAGATAATGCAAAGTTGGAGGACAAGATACCCAAGCCCGAGGAGAAGAAGTGCACAATTCAGAGAGGAGTTTGTTTGAGATGCAAGGCAAAGTGTGAAGTGCGTCCAAGTAAGGCAAAGGAAGAAGCGCATGCTAGCTCAAGAAGTGAAGCGTCTATTCCAATACGAAGACTGCAGAGAAGAAGGCAAGTATCGGGAGAAGAAGAAGTAAGGAAGGGGATTGCTATGCAAGAGGAAGTAGTTGCGAGTAATGGAGTGGAGTACCTGTGGGGAATTATGTGTCCATTGTTGGTGAAGTTGGAGCACAAGAAGAAGGAGATACATTTGACTTGTCCGGAGGTGAAGATTGTGTTGCAGGTATTGCCAAGATTAGAAGAAGAGAACTCGGAGTTGAAGAAGAGTATAACCCAAGGCGAGGAGGAAAGAGAAGTACTGTGAGGCAAAGCAATAGTACATAATCAAGTTATTGAGGACTTGAAGAGAGAAGTGAGGTATCGAGAAGAACTTGTGAAGAAGAGTGACATAGCAAGGGAAAGACAAGTAGCAGAGTACAAAATCTTGAAGCAGCATTTTGTTGATTCCAGACTTGAAATTATCCATGCTATGGCAAGGGTAGCAGCAAAGGAACAAGAACTCAATAGAGTGATGGAGAGTGTAGAAGAGAAGAAGCAATTGTGGTAGTGGGAGTTAACAGTAAGATATTGTGAAGAAGAGAGATTACGAGAGTTACTTCGTAATCAGGAGGAGAAGATTGAGCAAAAGGAGAAGGAGAAAGAAACTGTGAAAGCTGAGTTTGAGGCAAAGTTGGCAATGTACAAAGAAGATTGGCTTGCAGATCGGGAACGTGAAAGGAAGATGAGATTGGAATCATTGAAGGAGATCGTAATCAGGATGAATGTGATGTTAAGTACAGAGGCCAATATTCAAATTGAAGAGACGAGGTTGCATGAGTTGAAGTTGTTGGTGCAGGAGACGAGGAGGAGACAAGCGAAGGATACAGATTTGGACGCGATGTTGATTAGTCTCAAGACTCGTGTAGATAGGAAGATATTGGAAGTAGAAGACAATATCACGATTAGATTAGACATAGTGAAATTAGAGATAGATAAACTTCGGAAGGATGTCAGAGCAAAACTTGAAGTAGATGAAGTGGGAGTGCAAATGTCTTTGGAGTTACCATTGGAGACAATAGAGAAGAGTGGGTTGGGAGATAAGGAGTTAGATAGATTACCTACTAGCAAAATATCATATCAAGAAAGAGAATTGTTGGATCTGGTAGAAGATGTAGGAGTTGTGAAACCCAAGGATAGAGTAGTAGGAAGTACAATTACTTCGGGTTTAGGTTTGAAAGCCGAGGAAAAAGTAGACATTGGGTCAGATTAGTAACCAATTTGAGATTTGAATAGACAGATATGAAGAGGTGCATTGTCATTTTGGATTTGCAGGTTTGTAGAGTTGTTAGGAAGAGGTGCATTAGGAAGATAACTGTCAATTGTTTCACTATTTAAGAGTGGCCTTTGCAGGGAATTGTTGTTCAGTGCTCATAATTCTGAGAATAGATAAAGTGAAGTGTTGTGAAGTAGTGCTTGTCGCTTAAGCTTGATTCCGAGTATCAACTTTGTGTTTGTGTTTGTGTTTGTGAGTGTTTGGAGAAATTTGAAGTGCAAGTCAGAGTGCTTGTTGGATGTTGGATTCTGTAGCCTTGATCTTTACTCTATGTGTTTGATCTTGAGTGAAGGGCAATCAAAGCAATGCCTTCACATGTTTGAGAGGAATTGTAGTGTTGGTAGTATTCTGCATTTGTGAGTGCAGTGCAAAGTTGATGTGAAGCAATTTCAATCAAGGAAGTTGTGCCTTCAATGGAGGGGTGGAACGCAATTCTGAGGCAAAGTTGTTTTGCAGTGAAGTGCCATTTTTGGGAGAGCTTGAATCATCACAATCAAGATTTGTTTGGAAAGATTTGATAGAGTTGTGATTAAGGAGTGCTAATTTGTGACAAGACTGCAAGTTAGTGCTTGTTACTCTCTTTTGGGTGTGGTTTCTACCTGAGAGATCAAAGACGCAACCAAGAAGAACTACATTATTACTATTTGACTTTGTATTTAGACATTTCTGACTCGTATCTCTGCGGGAATAAACTTTACTTACCCAATCACCGCAAAAGTGATATTTTCCGGGTTGTCATATGATTTTTGGCACCGCTGCCGGGGATACAAATCTCAAAAGTGGAAGAATATGAAGCCAAATTTGAAACTAGGTATCAACACAATATGTTTGTCTACATCGAGAGAACAACGGGAAGAGAGAGCTTGAAGACGAGCATTGTAGCATGAAGAAGACGAACGTTTGAAAGTCCCATCCACTTTTGACAAAAGCAAACGAGAGGAGTTGGACTTCCAACTCCTTCATGAAGTGCAAGAAGCCTTGCAAGAACTTGACCACAAGAAATGGGAAGGTGGTTGGCAAGGCTACTTTGCATCCTCCTGTTCGTCCAAAAAGAAGAAAGACATGAGTGGCCAAAGATATGCATTACGGCCCAATACACCGACTTCCCCTAGAGCTATAAAGGAAGTTGCGTCCTTAAAGAACTTTGTTTGAGAAAAGACAGCACAGACACTTACGGAAGAAGAGTGTCAACATCTTCTACGAATGAATTTTCCTTGGTTGTCCCGAAGGAATTTTGAAGAACACATCGAAGGTGTTGATCTTGAATATTCCAACCGGGTTGAAGTCGACACCTTCCTATCAAAAATTGTCAAAGAAGACCTTACCTTGAATTTGACAAATTGGAATCCTTGGGCTGACAACACGGCGTCAATTCCAGCCAATCCCTCGGTTCTGTCAAGTTCAACACTACCTCAGCCAATCCCAGTGCATCAACCGATGACTTTGTTGCTTGTCACCCAACATGCCTATCAAAAGTATAAGGAGATAGAACAAGACAAAGACCCCAATGAATTTATCAAAGAATTCGAAGTCATCTCCTTTGCTAACAAGGAGCATGACTTGGCAGATCGACTGCAAATTTTCCCAAGTCTGCTCCAAAAGAAAGCTTGGAGCTGGTACATCCATGTGACCCAAAAGGGGTTTGTACCGGCAGACTGGGCAGACTTGAGAAACAACTTCCTAGAACAATTCCGGGAGGTTGACTATGACACAAGTGTCTTTGCGGCACTCAACGATTTAGACCGAGGCAAGAAGGAGAAGTTGAGAGACTACTTTGAGCGGTTCATGGCACTCTTGAACCAAGTTCCAAAGCAATCGGGGGTGGTGGGTTACTCCAATGCCCAAGCCATTACCTGGTTACTGGGAGGACTTTCACTAGAGATCCAAATCTTTGCAAGGGAGAGGAATGCAACTTCCCTTGACAAAGTACTCAAACATGTCGCTTGTTACAAGGCGGCCCACTCTCACTCTACCGGAAACCAGAGAAATTGGGAGAAGAAAGGCAAGAAGCCCAGAAGGAGAGCTTCACGCAGCACATCCCCTTCTTCAGAAGAATCCTCCACATCTTCTAGCTCTTTTTCGGAATCTGAAGAAGAATCAAAGCCAAGACGAGTAAGAAGACATGGGGGTAAGAAACTAGTGACTCCTCTAGCAAAGAGTGTACATAAGGCGGATACCAAGCTGGATGCCCTCATCAAGGAGTTTTTGGATTTTAAGATCTAGATGATTGGGGCCAAAGACAGAAGGAAGGCCCCTATATTTGGCAGATCAAATGTATGGTGCACCGCATGTGGCAAGTTGGGCCATGCAAACACGGAATGCAATACTCTTAATGCATTCTCGGTGCAGCAGATCGATTGGGTTTTGGGATGGAACCAAGACGAGGACAAAGAGGCTGTGTACCAAACGCAAGAGGTACAGCCTCAGGCTAGCACATCGTACCAAGGTCCGAGGTTTAGACCAAGGGAGTATAACTTCAATGCTCCTCCACAAAGACCACCGATGAGCAACCAGAATTGACCTCAGAATGTTGCACCCGGAGCTTGTTACAAATGTGGCTCGATGGGACATTGGTCTCCAAACTATCCGGAGCCAAGAAGGCAAATTGGGTACGTTCCCCTATGTGGAAATTGTAAAGGATCAGGTCATACGGGCAACCAATGCCCTCACCCACCAAACCCAAAACCGCCTATAAAATATGTACAGACCCTACTAAGCGTGCAACAATTCAGGCAAAGGAGGAGACAAATGTAAATTGTATCACGCTTGAGGAGGAAGGGAGTCTGGCCTCAATAGGGGAATGGCCGGACCTTGAAATTTTGAAGGTGGAGACACGTGCTACTAAGAAGAAGCATGATCCCAAAGAACTGAGTATGACCTCCATATACCCCCTCCCTCAAATGTGAGCGTCCTTGCAAACATAGACCTCGGGTGTCTTAGAGACTTCCGAGTCTATGGTCCAATATCTTTGAACTCTCTCTTCCCGTTGTTTTCTCTTGATGCAGACATTCATATTGCATTGATACCTAGTTTTGAATTTGGCTTCGTATTCTTCCACTTTCAAGATTTGTATCCCTTGCAGCGGTGCCAAAAATCATATGACAACCCGGCAAATATCACTTTTGCCATAATCGGGTAAGTAAAGTTTGTTCCCGCAGAGATATGAGTTAGAAATGTCTAAATACAAAGTCAAATAGTAACAATGTAGTTCTTCTTGATTGCGTCTTTAATCTCTCAGGTAGAAACCACACCTAGAAGAGAGTAACAAGCACTGACTTGCAGTCTTGTCACAAATTAGCACTCCTTAATCACAACTCTATCAAATCTTTCCAAACAATCTAGATTGTGATGATTCAGGCTCTCCTAAAAATGGCACTTCACTGCAAAACGACTTTGCCTTAGAATTGTGTTCCACCCCTCCACTGAAGGCACAACTTCCTCAATTGAAATTGCTTCATATCAACTTTGCACTGCACTCACAAATACAGAATACTACCAACACTACAATTCCTCTTAGACATGTCAAGGCATTGCTTCGATTGCCCTTCACTCAGGATCAAACAAATGAAGTAAAGATCAAGGCTGCGGAATCCAACATCCAACAAGCACTCTGACTTGCACTTCAAATTTCTCCAAACACTCACAAACACAAACACAAAGTTGATACTTGGAATCAAGCTTAAGCGACGCTTAAGCTTGATCTTCACAGCACTTTGCTTTATCTATTCTTAAAATTATGAGCACTGAACAACAATTCCTTGCAAAGGCCACTCTTAAATAGTGAAACAATTGACAGTTATCTTCCTAATGCACCTCTTCCTAACAACTCTACAAACCTGCAGATCCGAAATGACAATGCACCTCTTCATATCTGCCTATTCAAATCTCAAATTGGTTACTAATCTGACCCAATGTCTACTTCTTCCTCGGCTCTCAAACCCAAACCCGAAGTAATTGTACTTCCTACTACTCTGTCCTCGGGTTTCAAAACTCCTACATCTTCTACTAGATCCAACAATTCTCTTTCCTAATCTGATATTTTGCTAGTAGTTAATCTATCTAACTCCTTATCTCCCGACCCACTCTTCTCTATTGTCTCCAATGGTAACTCCAAAGACATCTGCACTCCCACTTCATCTACTTTGGGTTTTGCTCTAACATCCTTCCAAAGTTTATCTATCTCTAATTTCACTAAGTCTAATCTAATCATGATATTGTCTTCTACTTCCAATATCTTCCTATCTACACGAGTCTTGAGACTAATCAACATCGCGTTCAACTCTATATCCTTTGCCTGTCTCCTCCTCGTCTCCTGCACCAACAACTTCAACTCATGCAGCCTCATCTCTTCAATTCGAATACCGGCCTCTGTACTTAACATTGCATTCATCTTGATTACAATCTCCTTCAATGGCTCCAATCTCATCTTCCTTTCATGTTCCCGATCTGCAAGCCAATCTTCTCTATACATTGCCAACTCTGCCTCAAACTCAACTTTTAGAGTTTCTTTCTCCTTCTCCTTCTGCTCAATCTTCTCCTCTTGATTACGAAGTAACTCTTGTAATCTCTCTTCTTCACAATATCTTATTGTCAACTCCCACTGCCACTGTTGCTTCTTCTCTTCTACACTCTCCATCACTCTATCGAGTTCTTGTTCCTTTGCTGCTACTCTTGCCATAGCATGGATAATTTCAAGTCTGGAATCAACAAACTGCTGCTTCAAGATTTCGTACTCTGCTACTTGTCTTTCCCTTGCTATGTCACTCTTCTTCATAAGTTCCTCTCGATACCTCACTTCTCTCTTCAAGTTCTCAATAACTTGATTATGTACTACTGCTTTACCTCACAGTACTTCTCTTTCCTCCTCATAGTACTTCTCTTTCCTCCTCGCCTCGGGTTATACTCTTCTTCAACTCCAAGTTCTCTTCTTCTAATCTCGCCAATACCTGCAACACAGTCTTCACCTCTGGATAAGTCGATTGCATCTCCTTCTTCTTGTGCTCCAACTTCACCAACAATAGACACACAATTTCCTGCAAGTACTCCACTCCATTACTCGCAACTACTTCCTCTTGCGTAGCAATCTCCTTCCTTACTTCTTCTTCTCCTGATACTCGCCTTCTTCTCTGCAGTCTTTGTATTGGAATAGACGCTTCACTTCTTGAGCTAGCATGCGCTTCTTCCTTTGCCTTACTTAGACCCGCTTCACACTTTGCCTTGTGTCTCAAACAAACTCCTCTCTGAATTGTGCACTTCTTCTCCTCGGGCTCGGGTATCTTGTCCTCCAACTTTGCATTATCTTCTTGCTCGAGCTCCACCCAAACTTCTTCTTCTTCTTCTGGAGCAAGCATCGACGTCATCTCTCCACCTTCATCACTCTCAATACTCATATCTCCACTTTGCAACATGAGCTCCGGTTCTTCCTTGTGTTCCGAGTCTTTGGACTTGCACTCGGCTTCGCCTTCCAAGTCTTTGTCTTCTGACGCGATCACCACCATGCCTCTCCTCGGGTTTCCTCTCCTGACTTTCCGAGGTGTTGTCTTGTCTTTGGCTTCTCCTTGCCGACTCCGCTTCTTTGATTTTAGAGTACTCACTTCTATCTCCATGCTCTTACCCGTCTTTGCGTAGTACTCATCCATGCTTCAGATTTGGAGAATGTATTGTTGCTCTTCCACGTCAACTTCTCTTCTCAAGTCGGGATGGAAGTGAGACACCATTCTGTTGCACTCTGCCAAATTGCATAAATTCAACCCAAGGTAGAAATGTGCTGCAAATGGCACGATGTAGTGTAGAGGAGACTTATCCCACAAATTCCACACCATCTGTCTCGTCCTCCCATGGAAGCACCTCGCCCAATTGATAGGTTCTCATGCAAACATCTTATGGAAGAACATCGCTTGGTGTTTCATCACATAAGTTGTTCTCTCCGGCTTCAAGATTGCCATGAGAGCACTCACAATCCCTCTCTTCATTGGATCTTTGTAACTCTCAACCTTATACCCATTCTTTGTTCTCTTCAAAGAAAAAGCATCCGTCACTTCTTAGGTTTCTTCTGCTACTTCTCCCTTCCCCAAGAATGTGGCACCCTGCTCCATGCCTGCCTCTCTCTTGAGCACTAATCTCCAATCCGACTCTATCAAGCGAGCCGGATTTCCTCTCTTCCCCACTTCCTTGGGCCCATCAAGACACTTACTCTTGATTATCTCGGTCATGAAACTTGGAAAACTGAGATTCCAATTCCACGCCAAGAAGGTGATCCAAAGTCGGCTCAAGACTTTGATTCTTGCAATCACATCTAACCTCCAAATTGCATGATTTCTCACTGCAAATTTAGAGTTCTTCTTTCCTCCTCCCATCTCTCCTATTTTCTCATTGTGTCTCGGTTTCACGCTCTCAAATTCTCCTCTACACACTAGCGCGTCTTCAACTCTACTTCCCTTCCTATGATCACCTACAGGACAACTTCTCAATGGCAAAGGAAAATTGCTTGACATTGCTTTGTTGTTAGCCCGACTTTTATAGAGTCACGCCTTCTTTGTCTCTCTTCAATTCAAGTTTCTACCAAGAAATCACACCTCTTGCATGCGCCTGCTCCTGTCAATTGTACTTCATGCGTATGGGCCGCCGGTTTTGAACGGTCCCTTCTTGAATTTCTCGCCCCAAAGAAAGGTTGTTACATTGTCTTGACCTCGAGTTGAGCTCCTTTGATACAAAGACTCCTTACTTTGGGTTGTATGCTGATAGGGCATATTCGAGTACTTTGCCTTATGACCCGAAGCCACTTTACCTTGGGTTTCATCCCGAAGACTCTTTTCTTTGCCTTCTTTGGCCATACATGCGCAATTCGACTTCTCTATACACTTCTTCTTCTCTATTTTGAAAAAAACAAAAAATATGGGCACCACAACCAATCACAAACCCTTGTTGCAGACATTACATCTAGAGCACATAAAGAGTCTACATCATTGTAATACCAATAGCTAGACATATGATCTAGAGGTGAAACTTGGTTTGGTAATATATGGAAGGATGTTATACATGATGGACTAAATAGATCAGATTTAATTATCACCAAAAGAGTACTTCTACTAATAGAGTAGAAACCAAAATAGATTTCAAAACCTTAGAATCAATAGCTAGACATCTTCTACTAGACATATGGAAAGATGTTGAACATGATGGACTAACTAGATCAAAAAGAGGTATTACCAAAAGGGAATTTTTACTATAGGGTAGAAATCAAAATATCTTGAGGTAATTTTGAGAGCCTAAACGGATGAATTAGGTCTTGAAAATGTGAAGATTCCTCTCTAAGGAAGAGAAGGTTGCCCTTCCCTCCCCCTTGTTTGTCTCATCAAGAGCTTTCCAATGGTACCTCACCCATACAATTCAGAGATTCAAACAAGAAGATTCCTTTAAGATTCCATTTGGTCAACACTAGTTTGACCAACCAAATGGGACCAGATCTGACATGCCACCCATGCATACATCCAATCTGAGAGTGGAGATCAAATGACATCTCACAGATCTATGCATCTGATCCAAGGGTTATGCTTCCATTGAGTGCCTTTACTTTGCTATATAATAAAGCCAAGGTGCTCCTTTGGGGCATTGGAGTTTGAGTGTGAAACTTGTGTTTTCTCTTCTGTGTTTCTTTATTATCCTCAAAACATTACAATGGTATCAGAGCACTTGATTCAATTCAAGAGAATGGATCACCTCTCTTGGAAGAACATGAGCTATTGAGATTGAGTAATCTTGGGGAGAAACAAAAAACTATAGAGCAATTGATAGGTTAGGAGTGTTTTGAAGAGAGGATGGGATGGAGGCTCTTGGAGGACAATTTCATGTACTTTGTTTTCTATTCTTGAATCTATTTCATATCAAAGTCATGTACATCCAATGAGAACAAGTGAGAGTATATCTTGTTTACCATTTTAGAGTAGAGTTCATGGACATAGTGATGAATTCACCAAACCAAGTGATTCTACCTGTAGTGATTTACAATAGAGAGTGGGATTTGATCATCTAGATTTTTGTGTGATGGATTTGAATGTCTCAAGTCCTCTCCCTTTCAACACTCAAGTAGAAATTCATTATGTAGTTAGACCAAAAGTGATGTTTAGAGATTTCATAGTCAAGAATTTTGGTGAGGAATATTATCAGCAAGTGATAGCTTTTGATGTCCTAATAGTAATCCCAATAGTTCATACACCCTCTTGAGTGATCATATTAAGTCTCTATTGAAGTAGGAAGTAGCAATTGAGCATTTGTAGGAACCATGGATCTATAGTTGCAGGAGTTGATGCAAGGAATGCCTAGGATGTTGGACGAGTTTTGAGAGATCAAGATGACCATCAAGGCATTACAAAGTCAAGTACAAACCTTTAGGAATGATTAAGCAATGTAGGAAGGAGATCCGTCTCAGTACCTATGATTGAAGTACTTGGAGAGGCACCCATGCCGGTGACATCAACAATGAAGCCACATTGTTACTACGGATGAAGAAGACCTACAATATCAAGCCTTACAAGGTGCAACATTCTATAGGAGTAGTGGAGAATTGGATCTTGAGAATGAATTGATACTTCTAATTTTTCTCAACAGAGATCATTGAGCATGCCACATGCGTGTTTGCATGTAGGTACTTGACCAAAAAAGCCCTCACATGGTATGATACTTGCAAATGGTCAATCTTGGCAAAAAGAAGAGAGGTCACATGGACAACAATGCAAGAAGTACTACTAAAGAATTTCTAATCTTTGGATTTTGTGTAGATGGCCCAAATCTGACTATGGGGATTGAAACAAAAGAATAGCATACCGAAAACATGGAGGTATTTCTTCATCTATAAGTCACAATAACTAACATGAGTCTAGCAGAGGCTCTAAAAAATTTCAAAAAAGGATTAAAGGAACAAATTTGCCAAGAAGTCATGGTACAAAATCCTTGCATTGTATTTGAAGCCATTGCTTGCATTCAAAGATTAGTAAGGACACTTGGAGGAAGTGAAGGAGTAGTTTTGTCTCAACATTATTGGGTTGAAATGCCACATGTGGGTAGACCAATACCTATGGAATTAGGCAACCTTTGGTTTCACGACCGAGGAGCATGACCACTTCAAGGAGAGTAGAGATGGGTGGAAGAACAAAGAGATGGAGTCCCATGAGGAGAAAGAACCTGAGGAGAACAACATTGTTGCTACAATTGTGGCCATATTGGGCACATACCCATCAATTGTCATGCTCATCTCCCTAGAGGCCCTCGGTCTCCATTGATGCAATCTTTGAACAACATGGAGTGACACACCAAAGAGGAGGATGTGGAAATCACCTTGGGAAATGAAAATCATCAATAAATGTACCTTGTGGCCTAACTGGCTCAATAGGGAAGCAAAAAAGCACAAGGAGGAAGAAGGCAAGTGTGCAAAGATCCAAAAAAGCAAACTCATATATTGATTGTTGTGAATGGAGACCTAAAAGGCAATCAAGTGAGAGTATTGATAGATCTTGGAGCAAAAAATAATTTCTTGTCTTGCTCTATTGCAATAAGATTGGGGATGGATCTAGAGAAGGATGAGACAAAGAAGTAGAGTTACTTAATGGGCAAACAAAGAAGATTGAGTCATTACCTAGAAGTGTAGCACTCTTTGTACAAGAATATGAAGAAGTAATTGAATGGCAAGTGATACAATTAGCTTGTTATGATGTTATCTTAGGCATGCCATGGATAGAGCATTACAACCCTATGGTAGATTGGGGAAGAAAATAGTGAGCACCCGCCAATGGATGATCATTGGGGTTAAAGAAAAATCACATAGGCAAAAAATGTCTCTCTATATCATAGGGACAATAGCTATCTATAAGACAGAAAAATGTTTCATGGGTCTAATAAGAGAAGTCCAAAGTGCACAACTCGATGGAAAAATTCCTAAGAAATTGAAGGATATGGTAAATGAGTTCAAGATGTCTTTCTAGATGATCTACCCTTAAGATTACTACCAGAAAGGAGAGTAGATCATAAACTTGAGACACTTTAGGGGAAGACACCTCCTTGTAAGGCCCCATATCATTTGCCACCTCATGAGTTGGATGAGTGTAAGGCTAAAATTGAGGAGATGTTGCAAAAAGGGTTTATCCAACCCAATATATCACCATATGGGGCTCTTGTATTGTTTATGAAAAAGAAGGATGGTAAAATGCACATGTGTATTGACTATCGGGGCATCAATCAATAAACAATGAAAAATAAATACCCTTTACCCCGCATGGATGACCTGTTTGATTGACTCAATAGAGCAACACACTTCACCAAATTGGACGTACAAAGTGGTTATAATCAAATCTAGATTTTAGAGGAAGATATATACAAAACCGCCTTTTGAACCCAAGTATGGCCACTTTGAGTACCTCATGATGCCATTTGGCCTCACCAATGCACTTGCTACTTTCATGAGTCTGATGAATGACATATTTGGATAAGTTTGTTATTTTCTTCCTAGATGACATCTTAGTATATAGTAGGATGATGATGGAACACAAACAACATCTATGAGAAGTTCTCATTCTAAGATAGAAGCAATTGTATGCCAAAATCTCAAAGTGCAAGTTTGGCAAGTCTAAAGTAAACAACTTGGGGCATAGAGTAAGTGCAAAGGGTATCCAAATAGATATAGTAGAGATCATTCAAAATTGGAGCGCTCTAAAAGATCAAACTCAACTCAAGAGCTTCTTGGGGTTGATGGGGTTATATTGTTGATTTATCAAGGACTTCTCTAAGGTTATATAGCCTTTAACAACACTACTTGGAGAGTAGTGCCAATACTTGGTAAGTAGTGGCAAGAAGTGGACGTGGAGAATTGCATAAGAGTTGGTCTTTCAAGAATTGAAAGACATCTTGCTACATGCATCAATCTTGAAATGGTGTGACCCAAATGTCCAATCAAGTTGGCTATAGATGCATCAAGCATAGCAATAGGAGCAATCCTACAATAGGAGTTGCATGATGGATGGCATCCAATTGCATATTTCTCTTGGAATTTGTTATTGACAAAATGCAACTATCACACCAAAGAATGAGAAGAGCTGGCCATTGTCCTTGCAACCAAGCATTGCAAGCACTATCTTGGCAAGAATTCATTTGTAGTGGATATAGACCACAAGCCTCTAGTCTACCTCAAGATACAAAAGGATCTATCTCTTCACCAAATTTGGTGGGTAGAGTGGTGACAATGATTCAACATAACAATCACCTACATGGAAGGCAAGACAAAACTTGCATATGCATTCACCTGAATGCCAATGGCAAACAATTTGGTGGTAGAGGTCAAGATGAACCTTGAATTTTGGGCAAAGAATTTGGTTGCTACAAAAACTGATCCACAAATTAGAGGAGCTCAATCATCCAAAGGCATCACTAGCAGCCAAGGACTTATCTTGCATGATGGTAGATTATGGATCCCAAATTCCACAAAACTATGCACCACTATCCTAGCAAAATGTCATGTTTCTGCCATTGTAGGTCATGTTGGAGTGAACAAGACCTTGGATGTAGTCCATCGCCACTACTATTAGCCCAAGATGAGCAACAATGTGATGGAATACATTTGGAGCTGCCTACTATATCAACAAAAAAAACTTCTAATCAAGCTCCTATAGGACTCCTTTGACCCCTCCCTACTCCTACACAACATTGGAAACAAGTGAGTATGGATCTAGTCAATGAATTATCAAAGATCACCTCAGGTTTGACTCCATTGTAGTCTTTGTTGACCAACTTATCAAAATAATTCATGTATGTCCTACCACCAAGGACTTGATTGCTCCACAACTAGCTCAATTGTACTTAGGTGCAATCTTCTCTCACCATGGCCTGTCTTGAGTGCTCATCATAGATAGAGGCATTCAATTCACTAGTTTGTTTTGGCAAACACTCTTTGGTTTTTTCAAAACCAAGTTGGCCATGTCTACAGCTTACTACCCACCGACCAATGGAAAAATAGAGCAATTGAAGACATGTTGCAAGGCTTTACCCTGAATGACCAAGAGAGGTGGGACACCTTACTTCCATTGGTGGAATTTTCTTTTAACAATTCATTGAATGCATCCACCCAAGTCAGTTTATTCTTCCTCACGTATGGTGAGCATCTCCTCACACCTTTGAGCTTGATGAAGATCCGTCTGGTGGCTACGAAGGTTGATGTAGTCAATAGCTTTGTTTTTAGAATCCAATAAGGTGTGGAGAGCGCCAAGCACAAGTTGTAGATTGCCCAAAATCAACAGAAGCAAAATGCCAATGCATACCATAGGCACATGGAGTTCAATTTTGGGGACAAGGTGTGGCTATCAACAACAAACCTCACATTAGTTGGCCCTCGCAAGCTCAAACCTTGTTTTATTAGGCCTTTTTCTATTCTTCATTGAGTCAATATTGTGGTCTATCACCTCAAACTACCACAACACATGAAGATCCATCCAATGTTCCATGTTTCCTTACTACATATATATGTCCTCTGATTGGGCCATTGTCATTCCATACAAGATATTTGACCTTGTTTGACATTCATTGATAGCATGAGGAATATGAAGTGGAACATATTCTCCATAAATGCATCCATGGTACTTGCTATTTGTGGGTGGACTATCTTGTATAGTGGAAAGGTTACCCACTATATGAGGTGACCTATGAGCTAACTACCAACTTGATAAATGCATCAATGTTGGTGCAATCTTTTGAGAAACATGTAATACCAAGAGCTAGTCATATGATCTCAATGTGAAATTTAGTTTGGTAACATCTAGAATGATATTATACATGATGGAAAAAATAGATCAAATAGAAGTATCACCAAAATTTTACTTCTACTAATAGGTCAAAAACCAAAATAGACTTTAATACCTTAGAACCAATAGCTAGACATATGATTTAAAGGTTAAAATTGGTTTGGTAACATCTAGAAGGATTTTACAAATGATGGACTAAATAGATCAAAATGAGGTGTCACCAAAAGGGGACTTTCACTAATAGAGTAGGAACCAAAAATACTTGAAATCTTTGAAGGCAATTGTGGAGACCTAAACGGATGAATAAGGCCTCAAAAATGTGCAGATTCCCCCCTCCCCCCAACAAAAGAAATGTTGTCATTCCTTCCCTCCAAGTTTTTCTTGTCAAGAAATTTCCAATGGTACCTCACCCATGTGATTTTGAGATTCCTATAGGAAGATTCCCTAAAATATTCCCTTTGGTCAAAGTTTGTTTGACCAACCAGATAGGACCAGGACCGACATATCACCATCCAAGTACATAATCCAAGGATGGAACTTGTTGACATATCACCTATCTATATGCCTAATCCTAGGGTAAGGCTTCTTTGGAAGAGATCCTCTTTGTCTATATAATAAAGAGAAGGTGCTCCTATGGGACATCTGATGATTGAGTGTGAAATTTGTGTTTTCTCTCTTCTCTTGTCCTTGGAGTATTACACAACAACTTTGCAACAAGGACAATGCACCTTAAAAAGAGTGAGATTTGTAATACTAATAGCTAGACATATGATCTATAGGTGAAACTTGGTTGGTATTATCTGGAAGGATGTTATACATGGTGGACTAAATAGATTAGATAGAGGTATCACCAAAAGAGTACTTCTACTAATAGGGCAAAAATTGAAACAAACTTGAAAACCTTAGAATCAATAGCTAGACATATGATCTAGAGGTGAAATTTGGTTTGATAATATTTTGAAGGATATTACACATGATGGACTAAATATTTCAGAAAAATGTATTACTAAAAGGGTGCTTTTACTAATAGGGTAGAAATCAAAATATGCTTGAAATTCAAGGTAATTGTGAGTGTTTAAATGGATGAATTAGGCCTCAAAAATGTATAGATTCATCCTCAAGGAGGAGAAGGTTGGCTTTCCCTTCCCCCTTGTTTGTCTCATCAAGAGGTTTTCAATGGTACCTCACCCATATGATTTGGAGATTCCTATAAGATGATTCTCTATATATTCCCTCCGGTCGACACTGGTTTGACCAACTAGATAGAACCAAATCGGACATGTCATCCATGCATGTATCCAAGATGAGGGTGGAGATCAATGACATGTCACAAATCCATGTATATGATCCAAGGGTTATGCTTCCATTGAGTGCATTTCCTTTGCTATATAATAAAGCCAAGGTGCTCCTTTGGGGCATCAAAGTTTGAGTGTGAAACTTGTGTTTTCTCTTTTGTGTTTCCCTACTTTCCTCAGAAAATTACAATCATTGATAGAAGAACAACTATAGTTGTTTGACATCAAACTTGAGTACAAACCCAGTAGGTTCTATATCATCCTTGATATCCTATCATGATGACTTAATTTGAAAACTCTTCCTCTCATCATGGCGGCAATTACGATAGTGTCAAATGACTCAAAATTCCAAATTGATTTTAGGACCACTTTATGACAAGACACTTTCTTTCAGTGGTACAAGGTTGTCTTGCAATAGAAGGAATACAACACCTTCTCCTTCAAGGGATGCCTTCTTTTCTATGAGAACCATATCTATGTTGTAGCCAAAAGTGATCTACAACTTGTGCACCTTCAAGAAGCCCATGACTTACCAATTTTTGGTTGATCACATGGGTGTGGACAAAACCTTGGGTTCCTTACAACACCAATGATGGTGGCTCAACATGGCATGAGATGTTTGAGAGTTTGTTCAATCTTGTGATAGCTACCAATGCAACAAAGCCAACAACTAGAAACTTAGTAGCCTCCTTCAACCACTTCCCATCCCATCTACTTGATGGGAACACATGAACTTAGAGATCTCATCACCTCCTTGCCCAAGACAAAGCAAGGTCACACAAAAATCATGGTGTTTGTGGATAATCTTACTAAGAAAATCCATTTGGCACCAACTTTTGATATAGTGGATGCTCTAACATTGGCCTATATCTACTTTGACAATGTCTTCAAGCATCATGAGATACCTCATGTACTCATCTTTGATTGTGATCCTTGATTCATTAGAAAATTTCAGCAAGCATTCTTCCAAATACTTGACACCAATCTTACTTTGTCCATGGCCTATCCTCCTCAAACTGATGGACAAACCAAACATGAAAATCACACCTGGAGGATATACTTAGTGCCTTTGTCAACACTCACTATACCAATTGGGATGAATATCTTGTAGTTGTTGTGTTTCCCTACAATAATTCCAAAAAAGCAAACACAATATTCTCTCTCTTCTTCCTTAATTTGGGCCAAGATACTTGTTCTAGATTCCTTTCTTGCTCCTCTTCCATCTCATGTCTTTCATACTTCCACCTTCTTGACCATAATATCCCAATCCCTACAACAAGCCAAATCTTATCTCCTTGTTGCTCAAAATCATTTGAAACAATGTGCAGACCAACATTGGTGTGGTCTCACTTTTCAACTTGATGATAAGATCATGCTTTCTTCTAGTAACCTGCTCCTGTCCACTTGAAAACTAAGTTTGTAGACTTACTCTTAATTGGATAGGTCTATTTGATGTCATTCAAATCATTTCTTGAATCACTTATTAACTTACCTTGCCTTGTCATATGCAAATCTACCCTTTCTTTCATGTTTCCAAGTTGAAACCTTTTGTTTTTAATCCATCTTCCTTTTCCTCTTGTGTCCAACCTCATCCTCTTCTTGTCTCTATCAACCATCATGAGGAGTATGAAGTTGATTCTAACCTTACACGTTGCTACATTCAACATAGCTGCCAACAACATAGTGAGTACAAAGTCCTTTGGAAATGATATCTCCTTCATGATGCCACTTGGGAACCTTTTTCTCATCTTCAAAATGCACAAACGGCTATCCTTGAGTTTGAAGCTGCAATGGTAATGAGGACATTACCAACTAGCGGTGGGGGAATATATAACAATATGGAGTTTATAGATGAGTTAGTCAAGAGTAACAAAGTAGAAAATAAACCAAATTAGCCAACAATTATAAGAATATTCTAGAAATATCTAGGAAACTACTTGGTACCTTCTAAGTATTGAGTAATGTGCATGCCAAGTGATGACTTCTAGGAGGAAGCTTCCTAGCTAGCTTAGACTACATGCCATGTAGATGGTTTCTAGGCTTGGGAAGCTTCTTGACTAGCTTAGCTTGCATGCAAAGTAGGCGGCTTCTAGAAGGAAGCTTCTCCAGAAGCTTCTTGGTTAACTTGGCTTGCACTCAAAGAAGGTAACTTTTAGGAAGTTTCTCAAGATCCTTGTTTGTTCTCTATAGCCCAAGCTCATGCTAGGCATTTGGAGTTTCCCTCATTCAAGAGTCCCAATGTGATCTTTCATTCCAATCTTCCATTTTTCTATTTCTCTCCTTGCATTATTTTAGACACAACAATATTATACTTGTGCCTTAATGTATGTAAGAGAGAATATCTAAGCATCCAATTCACAATCTTGATAAGCTCCCATTGGTTGTCTGTACATTGGTAAAATTTAGGCAGGTCATAGGCCTTTTACTTAAAAAATTGATTATTTGAATATCCTCAAGCTGTATGATCTGGGGTAGAGATCTTGGGAATATGCTCTATTTTCCTTGAATGAATCCAACCAATTGCAAGTTCTCTCTAATTTTTTAATAAGGCACTCTTATACAAACTTGAGTTTTTTGCTCTAAGGTTAGGGACTCTAGTGGTTGGAGATATGAAATTACTACTCCCAAGGGCCCAATGTAGTAGCTATTATGTGCGTCTTCCACTCCTACGTCAATTATAGAGGGTACTTGGGAGCTAAACATGGACCTAAGCTTACAAGGGGGGAGAGATTAAGAGTTTGGAGGTTCTTGAGGAGCTACACAAGTTTTTTTTCCTTCAATATGAAGGATTTGGGTGCTCTCAAAGGACCTAGTATTTAGATTGAGCTAACTAGTGATACACCAACTTTTTGATGTCATTATAGATATAAAGACATGGAGAGAGCATTGATTCAAAGCCAAAGTAGAGACCTTTTTGAAGTTGGTTTGGTAGAGATTTCACATAGAGAGTATAATTCAACTATAGTGATGCTAGCCAAGAAGGATCTGCATGGTAACTACATAAATATGTAGATGTGTGGAGATTACCATCCTACCAACCAATAGACTAGGGTTGATTGACATGCTATGCTTACACTTAGGAGATCTTTGATGCAATTCAACATGAAAAGGTCTTTACTACTTTGGCTTCAAGCAAGATATCATCAATTGCCAATCAAGAAGTAGGACAAGTCAAGACAAGACAATATTTTGGGTTATTGATCCTCACAACAAGGATATATTGTATCAATAGAGGTTCTTATCATTTGGGTTAAGGAACACTCCTATTGAGTTCCAAAGGGTCATGGATAGGATCCTAGTAGGATTTCATTTTACTCAATTTTATATTGATGACATTTTGGTCTATAGCACTATTGTGGAAGAGCAAGAGAGACATTTGTTGGAGGAGTTTGAGAGATTGAGATCTCATGTACTCAAATTACATCTTGAGAAGTGAAAATTCTTCCATGAGCAAGTTGAGTATTTAGGTCACACTATCTACCTTGGTGTTCATCAAACCAAGGTGGAGGCTATTGCACATATTTCTTAGCCTACAAATGTGAGCAAAGTGTGAGCATTCCTTGGATTGGAAAACTTCTATTGTCAATATGTGAAGCTGGCCAAGCTTACACAAGAGTGATGTTGGGGAGATGAGTAGAAGAGAGCTTCTATAGAGATCAAGGAGAGGTTGATATCTGTCCCTATTCTTAGGAGACAGATCAAAGGATGACTATTCTAGGTTCATATTGATTGGAGTACACTAGGGCGTGGAGTAGTGTGTGGGGCTTGGAGTAGTGCTCACCCAATAAGGTGATGTAAAGGAGTTTATGGTGGCCTATGTTAGTAGCTCTAGAAATTCAATGGGATCAAAGTTCAATGAGGGAGAGTGTTTGGTAGTAGAGTGGGCAGTAGCACATGTTTGATGTTACTTATTTGGTAATCCCTTCACTTTCATCATTGATCATCAACCACTAAAGTGGTTGATGGAGTCCAACAAGCTTTTAAGGAAGCTTACATGATGGGTTTTCATTTTTTGAGAGTATGATTTAATAGTTATTCACCAACTTGGAGTGGTGAACCATGATGCAAATGGGTTGCGTAAAACCCATGTCCTAACTAGCAAGATCAAACCAAAGCATGTTGGCATTGTGAGATAAATGAGGAGGTGGTACCAAGTTGGTATACATATATCTTTCTATGTTTAGTTTCTAAGGCTCCAATGATATCTCTCTCAACATGGATAGGAAGAGTTGTTGCGGTCAAGGATCCAAAGGGTGGAAGTATTAGTACAAGTCAAAAAGAAATTCATGATGACCTCTTAGAGATAGACTATGCATTGGTGATGTGGGTGGCATAGTTGGTGCCAAGGAGAGAGTAGAAACTTCAGCAAGTTAGGCAATTTAGATTGGACTGCAAACATCTTCTTTGTGTATGAGAGGATGGTAGGGTGCAATTAGTACCACTTCCATCTCAAAGACCAAAATTGATACATCATGCTCATGAGGAGCTAGGATATTTTGGAGTAAAGCATACATACAACTTACTCAATACTCATTTTTGGTAGCACAATATGCATACCAATGTATATTAGTTTGTTGGTAGATGCTTGATTTGTTACTAAGTTAGAGCATCATTTAATGCTCTTATGGCATAATTACATCAATTATATATCAGGGATTGGGTTACCACTTGAGTTTGGACTTTTTTTGACCTTTTCCATTGACTATCACACATTATTGGTATGCTTTCATTATGGGAGAGCACTTCTCCAAGTGGATTGAGTTGGTGGCACTTCTTGACAAGTCCAATGAAGGGATAACTTACTCATTCTTGGATTAGATTCTTAGTCATTTTGATATACCAATTGAGGTTTTGACTGATCAGTGTATAGAGTCTTGGGGGAGTTTTCAGTCTTGTGTGACAAGGCCTTGACTGATCACCATAATATCTCCCAAGATCACCCTAAGGCATATGGCTTAATAGAGAGAGTGATTTTGATGGTGAAGAGGGGATTGTGCATGGTTTGTAGAGAGGCAACTTTGGAGATTGGGATCTCTAATTACCTTGGTTGGCCATGGGCTATTAGTTCAACTGCCAAGCCTCCTTAGCATCCTTCAGTCTTTAACTTTGACTCTATGGACAAGATCTAGATTTACTTGCAGCAATTTATAGTGATGCTATAAATTTTTGGACTTGCATGATCCAAACTTATGGATGGGCATATGTTCTCAACATGTAGAGAGTTTTTGGAGAGTGATGTTGATGGCTTTTGAGAACTTAGCAATTTCTCAACATAAGGATACCTTATGTTATGCTACTATTTGAGGAGTAGGTTGTAATCTTTGATCCATCAATGTCATCCAAGTGATTGTGTATATCTACAACAAACTACACTAATGACACTTGATGTGACTATAGGTTGCACTATCTTGAAAGTGCACAAGGTTTTGATTTTTGGAGCCTTCATATTGGAAGGATGTGATGGTTTTGTTTGGAGGGATCGTATGCACAATTGTGCGCCATGCCACCTCCTAAACATTGATGGCACTATAGACCCAAGCTTGGCTATTGTACATGCAAGCTTGCAATGTATGTTATGTGGCTCTTTTGGTGGTTTTGCTACTATGTTGGTGTGTGATAGCCATTTGAGAGGATGGCATATGACATATTTGACTCCTCTCCTCATGGTGAATCCTCAAAGAAAATGGCTATGTCCTTGATGTACTTGACCTTTAGTTATTTTACTCTTTATGGGATATAAATTGTAGACAAATGACTAACAATAGGGCTTGATAGCACCTAGCCTCTTGATCTTTACCTGCCATAAGGCATATCACATACTTGGAGTAAATGGCTATCTAGAGTTAGAGAGACCTAACCACCAACTAGAGGAGGTAATTGTGATACTTTAGAGTTCATGTATAACTTTTACATGAGTTGTGCTTATATAGTGTATGATGTTGATAAAGATGTATGTTGTATAGCAATGTATATATTCATGGCAATTGTCACACATTTGCAATGTTGAATCTAGTTTGCTTGAATGTTAGAGTGATAGTCTTGGCAATTAGATTTATTAGTAGTTGCTCAAAGACTATTAATGGTAGCCAGATTTTGTATTAAGACTATTGATCACAATGTTAGATCCATAGTCACTTGCATTATTTGCACCGTCAAATGGGCCATTAGTAGCATTGTTAGGGTTGGAGATCCAAGTTGAGCAAAAGGGTATACCTTCAAAGTGTAGCTCTAGAGATCTCATTTCTTTGATATTTAGGCTTTGAGATCTTGTCTATGGTAGACATAGGCCAACAAGGATCACTGTAATACTTTGAGGACAAGAGAAGAGAGAAAACACAGATTGCACACTCAAACAATCGATGCCCCAAGGGAGCACCTTCTCTTTATTATATAGACAAAGAGGATCTCCGCCAAGGAAACTCCACCATAGGATTAGGGACACAGATAGGTGACATGTCAGCAAGCTCCACCCTTGGATTACTTACTTGGATGGGTGACATGTCTGGTCTAGGTCCTATCTGGTTGGTCAAACAAGCTTTGACCGAAGGGAATCTTTTAGGGAATCTTCTTGTAAGGATCTCATAATCACGTAAGGTACCGTTGGAAAGCTCTTAGTGAGACAAAGCAAGGGGGAGGGAAGGCCAGCCTTTACTTTGTTGGGGGGAGGAGTCTACACATTTTCGAGGCCTAATTCATCCGTTTAGGCCTCCGAAATTGCCTTCAAAGATTTCAGGCATATTTTGGTTCCTACTCTATTAGTAGAAGTCCCATTTTGGTGATACCTCTTTTTGATCTGTTTAGTCCATCATGTGTAACATCCTTCCAGATGTTACCAAACCAATTCTCACCTTTAAATCATATGTCTAGCTATTGGTTCTAAGGTTCTCAAGTCTATTTCGGTTTCTGCCCTATTAGTAGAAGTACTCTTTTGGTGATACTTCTATCTTATCTATTTTGACCATCATGTATAAAATCATTCTAGATGTTACCAACCCAAATTTCACATCTAGATCATATGGCTAGCTCTTGGTATTACAATCACTTGGAGTCTCTTAGCTAGAGAGAATGTGGCTTGATTCTAATCAAATGCACATTGTTGGTAGATTATTGAGTTGAGGATTGATTTTTAATCCCTATTGAGTGTGAACTGAACTTATTTCATCAATTGTGGTACTATTTAGTTCATGTATGCCTTTTGTATGAGTTTTGTATGAGTTTTTGCTTCTATAGTGTATGATGTTTATAGTGTATGAGGTTGATAGCGATGTATGTTGGGTAGCAATGTATATACACACTATATTGCACTGGCCTTCTTTATATGGACTCCCTTAGGAATCCATATAAAGTAGATATTCACCTTTAAATTGATTTGGTTACGTTGAACTTTTAAAGTATGCAAGCCTTTTGTACTTATAAGTCTATATAAAAGTTTACAAAGTTACATATAAAAGATATATACTATAGTTACATCTTAAAGTAGGCAAAACTACATAAACTATTTTAGTTAGGTTTTACCTAAAGCATCTATTAAATTCTATCAAAACAATCATGCTAGTATGATACCATAATAGCGTGAAGTATAACAAAATCTCCACTCCTTCAAGACTTTTATTTTCTCTTTACAAAATTTGTCAAATAAACTAACTTATCTATCAAAAATGATAAACTAAATGAGAGATGAGCTTTTATAGACTTTAGTATCATTGGTCCATTCATATATATTTTATCCACATCTCATCAACATAACATATAAATTTGAATTTAGAGAGTATAATGTACAAATAGAACTGTTTACAACTATGGAATGCATATAAGTGTAACTTGTATGATAGAGTTAAGCTATTTTTTTATTTATTAACTTCAATTGGCTATGTAGATATATGTATGTAATTTCTTTTCTTCATGAAAATTTTGAATGCTTTGTTATTATATATCATTACTATTTGATAGAACATTCAATCAAGAGTACATGTGCATGGGTTTTTTAAATACTTAATCTATATTGAAAAAATTTATTTTAATAAAGAGAACAGATGGACAATACTAGATTATGTGTAAAATGTATTAGAAAGATCTTACCCACAAGCAAGATAATCTAATCCAAACTAGTAAAACACCTTTGTAGGATTCCTTCACGCTACTGAATGATATATAATAGTTATGGCTTATAATATGTAATATATGAAATATTAGAAGTTAGAATCCAGAAATTTTCCATATTATTTACTTTCAATGTTATGAATTTTATCTAATTCATGTAGCATAATATATGAGTAGAATTTTAGCACACTAAACATGATTATCATTTGACTTATTACAATTTGAACAAATAATAAAGCCAATTTGCTTTATGTTTAAAATTACACTTGAATAATTCTTCATTTCCCTTTCAAGTAGATTTCCATACAGGTAACAACATAGGTAATACCACTTTTTGTGATATTTTTATTCAGCAAGAAATACCAATTTTTTCTTATATTATAATTGACCAAAGGACAAAACACTTTTATAATTGTAATGAATAATTCACACCCAATTCAAGTATTTGATATATAATGTCTTTATTCATACACAACAAATTTATCTTATGATTGCAGAAGTTATATAGTAGTCTGAAATATTTATTTATTATTCATGGTTTTTAATATTTAGATTTTAACTTTATTTATGAAGGATAATTTTCCTATTATATAATAGCAGTCTTAACACAAGTAGATTAAAAAAACCCTCAAAGTATAATGTTGAATTTATCCTACATTACATGATCTTTTAAAAGATATGAGAGTTTCTAGTATAATTTAGGATTACTAAATACTTGAGAATTATTAGAATTGAGAAACTCCTCTATAACTAAGCAAGTATTATTGCTTGTAAAGGAATATATTTTTCTTCAATTAATATAACTTGGTTATTTTGTAATACAATATTGAAAATTGAGTATGTTTTACTAGATAATGAAAAATAATACACCTTCATAAATAATTATATTTTGATAGAAATATGTCTAGAAACATTTTGGGTGTAATTCTTAATAATTAATTAAATTATTTTTAAAATTTTTAAATATTTTGAATTAAAATCAAACATCCAATAACTAGGAATAAATATTTCAATAAACTTCATCTAAATCAAAGTATATCATCATATAAACACATTCTATTAAAAATATTTAAGCTTTTTTTGTTGACACATAAGCTCCTATAGTGTATACATGTTATCCTTCTAATGCTTTCCATCTTATATAAGATGAATTAATAAGAAGAAGGTTCTCTACAAGTTCAACAAAATATTCCCAATTTTTTTAGTCAAACCCAAAACATATACATAGTTTCTTAATTTATACAATATATTTTTATTAAATAATTAAAACATGTAAAAATTTAGAATAAAATATTATAGAATATAAGATAAAATGAACATATCAGTTGGATAAGCAGATTAGTATATTTATTTCACTCTTTACTCTCATATTGACTCTATTGGAATTTAGCCACATTTTACCTATTTTGTCTCACTCTTGTATCTTTTTGGATGTGTCTTCCATCCTTCATGTTTTCTATGTGGTCATCTTATTCTTTTATTCTTTTTAGTCTTATTTTTAGAGTACTCAAGAAAATTTTGAATAAAATATATTAAAAATCTAACTAATATATATATATTTTTATATATAAACTATAAGTAATAAATAAATAAAAATAAAAATAAAAATAAATAAATAAATAAATAAATAAATAAATAAATATAAATACTACTCTATTGAATGACAGGTTGAGAAGAAAACACGCGTACTCTCTTGTAACATCTGAACCGCCCATGAAAAGGGGCAAATTCTGGCACTCGTTGAGGACCACAAAGCGTTCATTCATATGCAGGAACACCTGATCCATCAACCACAAAGAGATAAGACTATTGCTAAGGATCATGAAATGTTTCCCGGCGCGTTAAGTGTCACGTTCGAATTCAAATTCAATAAAAAAAATATAAATCTTTTAGATGTATATGTTGACTAGTCTTTGCTTAAAACATCACACAAATATATCCACAACCTCTTTATTGTTAGATGTAAAAGTAATATCTGCATAAATTGGATAATCAATTATTATGGTCAAAATTGTATGTATTAAGCTGCCCCTTTGTAAAATATGATAGTTGATGGAGTATTTTAATTATTAAGATAAGGAGGGTTTGACATTAGTACAAGCTAAAATGTGTTATGATACAAATTTATATCTATATTTAAAATTAGAAACAGAAAAGAAAATTGAAGTCATAGTCTAATTTATATTCTAAACTGTGGTGGCTCAAAAGTGAAAATAAAATAAAACTATAATTATAAAAACAAAATAAATAATTGAAGTCATAGACTAATTTATATTCTAGGCTTTGTATGTACTGTGGCTCAAATCCAAACTCAATACCGGGGTCCTATGGAAGATCAAATATTCTCACCCGACTAGTATTTTTTTTTTCTTTTTTTCCTTTTTTTTGAACACGAGAAGGATGGGAAGACTCCACCAAGCCATACAAGGGAGAGACAAAAGAGGTAGAATATGGCTAGGTCCCAATAGTATTGATATGAGAAATATGCCCTACCGCACCTAAGATATCCGAGCTATGCAAGTAGTAAGGTCAACAAAACTACTACAACATCCAAAGAAGCATCAGCCTAGAATGATTGCTCTAATATGGATTACACCAACCAATGCTCTCTATAGAGCAACGGACACACATTGTCTAAAGTATACTACAAAGTATGAGAGTGAGAATGGTACTCTTTGTCATCTAATATGATAAGCTTTCATGCAATCGTTGACAAACGTGTCAAACACCATGTCCATTGCTCCAACTCTAAGGCTAGAGGAACAAAGAGGTGACCTTGCTGCATAACCCTATATTTGGAGACCTTGCATGCTACAACACCACTCGCAGTCCATCCAAAAGGACAAGTAATCACTCTATCCAAAATTGCATCACGCGTAGGGTTTGTAACCACAACATCTACCACTGTTACTTGATCATCTTGGACCAAGTATAAGTTTGCTCTAACACACGTTGTTTGCAAAGAATATGAATGGTCCTTCCAAGAAAAGTATCCACTCTCTTGTGCCATAGCAAACACAATATCCTTGATGGCATCATTGGTAGCTATCCTCTGCCCTCCACAAGGACACTGTCATATGGATCGTTGCTCCATCTAGTGTAGAACCACACTCACAAGTGAGTAATGAAGATGCAGACGGGGTAAACCAAACCTAAGTGGAACCTTATCATCATAGAAAAAGTGGTTGGTGTGAGTTGGAATGCCCTAATGTATGGTTGAGCTAGGATCCAAGAGCCTACAAGAGTAAAGATGTGCTCTAGTGGCACAAGGAATGGACAAGTAAACTAAGAGAGAATGTAGCATATGCTCAAATTGTTGATTCATCAAGGAAGACTACAATCCTTGGTCCAATCTAACTGTAGTGAAGCAAAGGATGGAAGGTCCTCACATGCTCTAAAGATAGACCATCTCTTGTCTACCGTAATAACACTTGGAGAGAAAAGGATCACTCCTCCACATCAGTCACATAAGTTTGCAAAACTAGGTTATCAACAACCAAAAAATAGGAGGAAAGTAGGGATGCTAAGAGAACCCAACTACCCAAAAATGCTATAGGTGCCATCTCCTCCATGGAGATGTAAGCCTACCTCTTTGCACAAGACAGGTAGAGATGTATGTTTAGATTCCAAATCCCCCATCACACACTCAAATGTTTGTGGTCTGATGATATCATCAAAGACTCCCATGATCCTCCTATCAAAAGGTCTCAAATGTGATAGGAAAGTCAAGGAAGTGAGAACCGTATGGAGATGGTAAGTCAATTAAAGGCAATATTAGAGTAGAGTATACCAAAAGCCACATGCAGATCTCCTAACAGAGGAAGGTCATCCATATGGAGAATATTCTTTGCAAAGGCAACGTCCAAGAAGCATGTGACAAAATCCTTGGATCCTATTGGCAATCCAAGAATACATAGTCCTTTTGAAGATGTGACATATCCCTCTAGAAGCTCAAGGTGGAAAGGATACATGAAGGGGACCATGCTTTGCACTTTGAGACCTTACCTCTCAAGCCTACAAGATGTAGCTTGGTAGTCAAGTGATCAAAGGTCTGCCTAATTTGATCTATGGGGCTCTATAAAAGACCAAGACTGAGGAGAGAAATAGGAGAATGGAAGCTCATATTGGGACACTTGAATGTGGGAAACTCCAAATGCCTAGCATGAGCTTCAACTCTTGTATTTATAGGGATCATACAAGGCTCTTGAGAAGCTTCTCAAGAAGCTTCCTTGAGCCGCTTCCTTGGAGTGCAAGCCAAGTTAATTGGGAAGCTTCCCAAGAATCTTCCTTCTAGAAGTTGCTTATTTGGCATGCAAGTTAAGCTAGTTGGAAGCTTCTAAAAGCTTCCTTCTAGAAGCTACCTACTTGGAATGCAAGCTAAGCTAGCCAAGAAGCTTCCCAAGAAGCTTCCTAGATACTTCTAGAATGTTCTAGGTTAATTTGTCTTATTTGCTACTTTGTTAGCCCAACTAACTTTGTCGTTAAACTCCATATTGTTACATATTCCCCCATTGCTAGTTGGTGAGGTCCTCATCGCCAATGAAGCTTCAAACTCCTAGATGGCCAATCATGCATTTTGGAGATGAGAAAGAGGTTACCATGTGGTATCATGAAGAGGATACCCTTTCCAAAGGACCTTGTACCTAAACTTGGGTATCAAGTGGAGGAGGGAGATAATTGGATGAGAACATGACCTTATTACCAACTTGAAAGTTGAGATCATGACAATGGTGATCTGTGTATTGTTTTTGTAGATTTTGAGCAACAAGGAGATGAGATTTGGCTTGTTGGAGGGATTGGGAGATGGTGGTCAAGAAGGTGGAAGTATGAGGGACATGAGATGGAGGAGGAGAAAGAAGGGAATCTAGAACAAGTGGGTCTTGGCCAAAATTGAGAAAGAAAGGAACGAATCTAATACTTGCTTGTTTAGAATTATTGTAGGTAAACTCCGCAACTACAAGACATTCATCCCAATTGGTATGGTGAATGTTGACAAAGGCACAAAGCATATCTTCCAAGGTGCAATTTGCACGTTCAATTTGTCCATTAGTTTGAGGATGATAGGCCATGGACAAAGCAAGCTTGGTGCCAAGTATTTGGAAGAGTGTTTGCCAAAGCTTTCCAATGAAGCAAGGATCATGGTCAGAGATGAGCAGACATGGCATCCCATGATGCTTGAATACATTGTCAAAGTAGATTTGTGCCAAGGTTGGAGCATCCACAATATCAACCATTGGTGCTAAATGGATTTGCTTACTAAGCTTATCTACAAACACCACAATTGTTGTCTGATCTTACTTTGTCTTGGGCAAGGAGGTGATGAGATCTAAGCTCACATGTTCCCAACGAGTAGATGGAATGGGGAGTGGTTGAAGGAGTCTAATTGGTTTTTGGTTACTGGCCTTGTTGCGTTGGCAACTCTCACACAATTGGACAAAATCCCAAACATCTTATGCCATGTTGGGCCACCACCTTTGGCGTTAGAGTACGTTAGGGTACCCAAGGTCTTGTCCACACCCATGTGACCAACAATTGGTAAATCATGGGCTTCTTGAAGGCGCTGAAGTTGGAGATCACCTTTGGCTAGAACATAGATCTGATTTTCATGGGATAGAAGGCATTCCTTGACGAAGAAGGTGTTTTACTCCTTGTCGTATGCTATAAGATGACCATGTACCATTTGGAAGAAGGGATCTTGTTGTAGAGCTGACTACAACTCATTTTGGACCTTGGAGTCAATTGACACCATTGTAACTACCGCCATGATGAGAGGAAGAGATTTCAAATCAGGTCGTGATAGGGGATCAAGAATGACATGGAACCAACCTGGTTTGTACTCAAGTTTGATGTCAAACAATTGGAGTTGCTCCTCCCATCAATGATATCAACTCTTCATGTGTTCCAAGTGTAAGGTCTACAATAATGGATTGTGATCAGTTTGCATGATCATTGGTTTCCCCAAGAGGTAATGCCTCCATAACTTGGTGGTATATACCATTGCAAGTTATTTTCAATCTCAAGTAGAGTAATTTCTTTCAATTGTATTTAGTTGGCAAGACACAAAGGCAATGGGATGTAGTCCATCTGGGAATTCTTATTTCAACACATGCCCAATTGCAAAGTTAGAAGCATCAAAATCAACCACATAAGGTAGTTGAGGATCATATGGTTGAAGAATGGGACTTGAAGACACCATATGTTTCAATTTCTAGAATGTTTCTTTGTGCTTGGTGGTCCACTAAAAGCTCAAGTTCTTTCCCAAGAGGTCAATCAATGGTGCAGCCACATGAGTATAATAGTGGATGAACGGACAAAAAAATTGGCCAATCCATTAAATGCCCATACTTTAGTAGCATCCTTTGGAGTAGGCCAATTAGTATTGGTCTTGATTTTCTCCTCTTTTATCTTGATTCACTCTAATGGAATCTTATGACCCAAGAAGGTAACTTGCCTTATGCTATAAGGCATATTTTGACTTCTTGTTGTTGTAGTTGTCTTAGGACTCCTCACATGTGATTCATGTGTTCTATCTCTGTCTTGCTACAGATTAAGATATCATCCAAGAACACACCACATATGAATCCAATAGTCCATCCAACACCCCATGCATCTGATCCATGAAGACTATTGGAGCATTAGTGAGCCCGAAAGGTAGAACTCTCCATTCAAAATGCCCATACCTTGTGCAAAAGGTAATCTTTTGCACATCTTCCTTATCAATGAGGATTTGCCAATAGCCGCTGCAAAGATCCTACTTGGAGAAGTATCATGCGCCACTCAATTGATCAAGCAAGTCATCAATTCAAGGTAAGGGATATGCATTCTTCACTGTTTGCTTTTGAGCCCATGGTAATCAATATAGAAATGAAGTTTTCCATCCTTCTTTGGAACAAATAGTACTAGTGCTCCCCAAGGAGAGATACTATGTCATATGAAGTCCTTCTCCAACAACTCTGTAAGTGTTGTTTGCAACTCCTCCAACTCCTTTGGTGAGAGCCGATAGATTGGACTACTCATTGGAGTACTCTTTTGTAATAACTAAACCTTGAAGGGCATACCACAATCGGAGGATAATCCCTTTGGCAAATCATCCTGAAACACGTCCACAAACTCTTGAACTATCTGATCAACCATTGCTTGATGAGGTTCTTGACCCTCTTCAGATTTTCCTTGTGCAATCGGCTTGATCCACACGTAAAAAGCAAACTTATCTTCCTCTAAAGCTTACTCTATGGTTGCTTCACTAAAAAACTTCCCATTTAGGGACTCATCTCTCTCCAAAGCTTGCTCCATGGTTGCCTTCTTGGCAAACTTCCCATCTCGAGACTCATCTCACTTCAAAGCTTGCTCTATGGCTACCTTCTCAACAAACTTCCCATCTTGAGATTGACTATTCTTAGGTGTCTTACTCAGAAGTGCCAGACAACCTAATATGAAATTCCTACCTTGGTGTTGTACTTGAATTTGTTGTTAGGTCAAATCAAATTGAACCTTATGATGTTCAAGCCAAGGTAATCCTAGAATGACATCATAATGTAGAGGTGCCACTAAAAACCTCATACACTCCAAATATTCCTTCCCAATCTTGAAGGTAATAGGATGCAAGGTACGGAATGCAAAACCCTTTCTACCATCCACCATCATCAATCTACTTCCAATTACTAGCTTGATAGGAATATTGTAAAAGACTAAGACCAAGGAGAGAAATAGGAGAATGGAAGCTCACATTGGGACGCTTGAATGAGGGAAAACTCCAAATGCCTAGCATGAGCCTTGGCTTTGGTATTTATAAGTAGCATACAAAGCCCTTAAGGAGTTTCTCAAAAAGCTTCCTTGAGCCGTTTTCTTAGAGTGCAAGCCAAGTTAACTAAAAATCTTCTCAAGAAGCTTCCTTCTAGAAGCTACCTGCTTGGTGCACAAGTTAACTAGTTGGGAATCTTCCCAAGAAGCTTCCTAGATTCTTCTAGAATATTCTAGGCTAATTTGGCTTATTCTCTACTTTGTTAGCCTTACTAACTACATTGCTAAACTCCATATTGTTACATATTCCTCCACCGCTAGTTGGTAACGTCCTCGTCACCATTGAAGCTTCAAACTCTTGGATGGCCGTTTGTGCATTTTGGAGGTGAGAAAGAGGTTCCCATGTGGCATCATGAAGGAGATACCCTTTCCAAAGGATCTTATACTCCGTATGTTGTCGGCATCCTTGTTGAATGTGGCAACGTGCAAGGATACAACCAACTTCATATTCCTCATGATCATTGATTGGGATAGGGAGAGGAGGAGGTTGGACTTGAGAGGAAAGAGAAGAGGGGTTAGGCACAAAGGGTCTCAACTTGGAAACATGAAAGATAGGATGGATGCGGATATGAGAAGGCAAGGCAAGTCGATAAGCAAAAGGAGAGACAATTTGGGTGACATCAAAAGGTCCTATCCAATTAGGAGCAAGTTTACAAACTTGAGTATCAAGTAGGAGAGGTAGATTACTAGTTGATAGCATAACTTTATCACCAACTTCAAAGGTGAGATCCCAACAATAGTAGTCCGCATATTGTTATTGACAATTTTGAGCAACAAGGTGTAATACCAAGGGTTAGCCATATGATCTAGATGTGAAATTCGGTTTGGTAACATCTAGAATGATGTTATACATGATGGTCAAAATAGATCAGATAGAAGTATCACCAAAAGAGTACTTCTACTAATAAGGCAGAAACCAAAATAGACTTGAGAACCTTAGAACCAATAGGTAGACATATGATTTACAGGTGAGAATTGGTTTGGTAACATCTGGAAGGATGTTACACATGATGGACTAAACAGATCAGAAAGAGGTATCACCAAAAGGGGACTTCTACTAATAGAGTAGGAACCGAAATATACCTGAAATCTTTGAAGGCAATTTTGGAGGCCTAAATGGATGAATTAGGCCTCGAAAATATGCCGATCCCCCCCCCAATAGAGGAAAGGCTGGCCTTCCCTCCCCCCTAGTTTGTCTCGTCGAGAGCTTTCTAACGGTACCTTACTCATGTGATTCTGAGATTCCTACAGGAAGATTCCCTAAAAGATTCCCTCTGGTCAAAGCTCGTTTGACCAACCAGATAGGACCTAGACCAAACAGGTCACCCATCCAAGTAAGTAATCCAAGGGTGGAGCTTGCTGACATGTCACCTATCTGTGTCCCTAATCCTATGGTGGAGTTTCCTTGGAGGAGATCCTCTTTGTCTATATAATAAGGAGAAGGTGCTCCCTTGGGGCATCGAATGTTTGAGTGTGCAATCTGTGTTTTCTCTCTTCTCTTGTCCTTGGAGTATTACAATGGTATCAGAGCGAGTGTTCTAGTCCAAGAGAGTGGATCACCCCTCTTGGAATAGCACGAACTACTGAAACTGAGTAATTTGAGGTGGAGAACATAGAGTAATTGCTAGACTTAGGAAGGACTTTAGAGAGCGGATGGGATGGATGCGCCAGGGGGACAATTTCCCGCACCTAGCTTTCCATTCTCAAACCCACATCAAGGTTATGTACATCCAACGTGAGCAGATGAGAGTATCGCTAGTTTATCACTTTGGTGCGGAATTCATGGACAGAGTGATGAACTCACCAAACCCGGTGATTCTACCTGTGGTGATATATGACAGAGAGTGGGATTTGACGATCTACATTCTATTATGATAATATGGATATGAATGTCCCAAATCCTCTTCCTTTCAACACTCAAGTAGAAATCCGTTATGTAGTGAGGCCGAAATTGATGTTTAGAGATTTTGTGGTTAGGAATTTTGGTGAGGAGTATTATCAACGCGTGATAGCTTCTGAGCTCCCAATGGTAGTTACGATAGTTCGTGCGCCTTCCAGAGTGATTATATTGACTTTGTATTGAAGTAGATGTTAGCAATTGGGTGTTGCAAGAACCATAGATCCGCAGTTGCAAGAACTGGTGCAAGGAATGCAAGGGATGTTGAATGAATTTCAAGAGATTAAGATGACCATGGAGACATTGTAAAGTCAAGTGCAGATCCTCAGGAACGATCAAGCCATGCAAGAAGAAGAGCCGTCTCAAAACCCAGTACCTGCAACTGAAGTACTTGGAGAGGCACCCGTGTCTACGAACCCTATCAACGATGAAGCCACATTGCTACTCCGGATGAAGAAGTTCTGCAACATCGAGCCTTACAAGGGGCAGTGTACGATGGGAGTAGTGGAGAATTGGATCTCAAGAATGAATCGATATTTTCGATTGTTCTCAACAGAGATCACAGAGCATGTTGCAGGCGTGTTTGCATGTGGGTACTTGACCGATAAAGCCCTCACATGGTATGATGCTTGGGAACAATCCATGCTGGCAGAGAGAAGGGAGGTCACATGGACAACAATGCAAGAAGGACTGCTCAAGAATTTCCAATCGGTGGATTCTGTGCAGATGGCTCAAACCCGACTATGGGGATTGAGACAGAAGAATAGCGTACAAGAGTATGTGGAGGCATTTCTGGATCTACAAGTCGCAATTACCGACATGAGTCCAGCAGAGGCTCTTGACAATTTCAAACGAGGGTTGAAAGAGCGGATTTGCCAAGAAGTCATGGTGCAAAACCCTCGCACGGTATTTGAAGCTATTGCTTGTGCGCAGAGAATAGCCGGAGCATTAGGTGGAGGTGAAGGAGTAGTTCCACCTCAACATTATTGGGCAGAAATGCCACACATGGGTGGACCAGTACCGATGGAATTGGGCAACCTTCAATTCCGGGATCGAGGAGCACGGCCGCTTCAAGGAGAGCGAGGACGGGTAGAAGAACAAAGAGATGGAGTCCCACGAGGAGAAGGGACTTGAGGAGAACAACGCCGTTGCTACAATTGTGGCCGTATTGGGCACATATCTACCAATTGTTGCACTCGTTTCCCTAGAGGCCCTCGGCCTTCGTACAGGCGATCTTTGAACAACATGGAGAGGCACACTGAAGAGGAGGAGGTAGAAACCACTTCGAAAAACGAAGATTGCCAGTAAATGTACCTTGCGGCCTTACTGGCTCAATAAGGAAGCAAAGAAGCGAGGGAAGGAAGAAGAATAATGCGCAAAGATCCCGAAAGGCAACCTCACAATTGATTGTCGTGAATGGAATCCTAGAAGGTAATCAAGTGAGAGTATTAATAGATCCGGGAGCAACAGAGAATTTCTTGTCTCGCTCTGTTGCAATAAGCTTGGAAATGGATCTAGAGAGAGATGGAAGTGAAGAAGTAGAGTTACCAAATGGGCAAACAGAGAGGATTGAATCATTACCTAGACGGGTAACCCTCTCTGTAGGAGAATATCAGGAAGCAATTGAGTGGCGAGTGATACAGTTAGCCCGTTATGATGCAATTTTAGGCATGCCATGGATGGAGCAGTACAACCCAATGGTGGATTGGAGGAAGAAAGTAGTGAGAACCCACCAATGGTCAATCATTGGGGTTAAAGAAAAATCACACAGGCAGAAACTGCCTCTATATGTCGTAGGGACGACAACTGTCTATAAGACCGATAGATGTTTTCTGGGTCTAATAAGAGAAGTCCAGAGTGCACAACTCGCTAGACAAATTCCTGAGAAATTGAAGGATGTGGTGGATGAGTTTCAAGATGTCTTTCCCGATGATCTACCCTCAGGATTACCACCTAAAAGGCGAGTAGATCACAAAATAGAGACACTCCCGGGGAAGACACCTCCTTGTAAGGCCCCATATCGCCTATCACCTCATGAGTTGGAGGAGTGTAAGACTCAAATTGAGGAAATGCTACAGAAAGGGTTCATCCAACCTAGCGTATCACCATATGGGGCTCCTGTCTTGTTTGTGAAGAAGAAGGATGGTACAATGCGCATGTGCATTGACTATCGGGGTCTCAATCAACAAATAGTGAAGAACAAATACCCCTTACCTCGCATGGATGACCTGTTTGATCAACTCCATGGAGCAAGATACTTCACCAAACTGGACTTGCAGAGCGGTTACAATCAAATCCGAATTGCAGAGGAGGATATGTACAAAACTGCCTTTCGAACCAGGTATGGCCACTTTGAGTATCTTGTGATGCCTTTTGGCCTCACCAATGCGCCTGCCACTTTCATGAGCCTAATGAATGACATATTTCGTCCACACTTGGATAAGTCTGTTATTGTCTTCTTGGATGATATCTTAGTATATAGTAGCACAATGAAAGAACACAAACAACATCTACGAGAAGTCCTCCAAATTCTAAGACAGAATCAGTTGTACGCCAAAATCTCAAAGTGTGAGTTTGGCAAGTCTAAAGGAGACTACTTAGGGCATAGAGTAAGTGCAGAGGGCATTCAAGTATTGACAGATAAAATAGAGGTCATTCAAAAATGGAGTGCCCCAGAAGATCAGACTCAACTTAAGAGCTTCTTGGGGTTGACGGGATTCTATCGTAGATTTGTCAAGGACTTCTCCAAGGTTGCACAGCCTTTAACGGCACTACTTGGCAAGGGGAAGAAGTGGACATGGGGAACTGCACAAGAGTTGGCCTTTCAAGAATTGAAGGCCGCCTTGCTACATGCACCAATCTTGAAGTGGTATGACCCAAAACATCCAATCAAGTTGGCTACGGATGCATCAGGCGTAGCAATAGGAGCAGTCCTACAACAAGAGTGGCATGACGGATGGCATCCAATTGCATATTTCTCTCGAAAGTTGTTACCGGCAGAGTGCAACTACCACACCACAGAATGAGAAGAGCTGGCCATCGTTCTAGCAACCAAGCATTGGAAGCACTACCTAGGCAAGAAGGCATTTGTAGCAGAGACAGACCACAAACCTCTAGTCTACCTCGAGACACAGAAGGATCTATCTTGTCGCCAAATTTGGTGGGCAGAGTGGCAACAACGCTTCAACATGACAATCACCTACGTGGAAGGTAAGAAGCAACTTGCAGATGCATTCACCCGCATGCCAATGGACAACAACTTGGCGGTAGAGGTGAAGATTAACCCTGAATTCTGGCAAGAGATTCTAGCTGCTACAAAAACTGATCCACAGATTGTAGAAGTGCAATCATCCAAAGGTGTCACCAGCACCCAAGGACTCACCTTTCGAGAGGGCCGATTGTGGATCCCAAATGTCCTAAAATTACGCACCACCATTCTAGCGGAATGTCATGATTCGGCCATTGCAGCTCATGTTGGAGTGGACAAGACCTTGGAGGCAGTCAAGCGCCATTACTATTGGCCCAAGATGAGCAACAACGTGATGGATTATGTGCGTAGCTGCCTACTTTGTCAACAGAACAAAGCTTCTAATCAAGCTCCTGCAGGGCTCCTTCAACCTCTTCCCACTCCTACCCAACGTTGGGAACAAGTGAGTATGGATCTCGTCTGTGAATTACCCACGACCACCTCAGGGTTTGACTCCATTGTGGTCTTTGTGGACCGGCTCAGCAAAATGATTCATGTACGCCCTACCACCAAGGAGGTGACTGCTCCACAACTAGCTCAACTATACTTAGATGCAGTCTTTGCTCACCATGGCTTGTCTAGAGTACTCATCACTGATAGAGGCACCCAATTCACCAGTTTGTTTTGGCGAACACTCTTTGGTTTCTTCAAAACCAAGTTGGCCATGTCTACAGCTTACCACCCACAAACAGATGGCCAAATAGAGCGGGCTAATTGCACGGTTGAAGACATGTTACGCGGCTTCACCTTAGAAGAGCAAGAGAGGTGGGACACCCTACTACCGTTGGTGGAATTTGCTTACAACAATTCAATGAATGCCTCCACCCAGGTCACTCCGTTCTTCCTCATGTATGGTGAGCATCCCTTCACACCTTCTAGCTTGATGAAGATCCGTCCAGTGACTACCAAGGTTGATGCAGTCAACACATTTGTTTCTAGAATCCAACAAGGTGTGGAGAGCGCCAAGCACAGGTTACAGATTGCACAAAATCAACAAAAGCAGTATGCTGATGCACACCGTAGGCACATGGAGTTCAATGTTGGGGATCAAGTGTGGCTATCGACAACCAACCTCACATTAGTTGGATCTTGTAAGCTCAGACCTCATTTTATTGGGCCTTTCTCAATTCTTCGTCGCATCGGCGCTGTGGCCTATCACCTTGAGCTACCACCACACATGAAGATCCATCCAGTGTTCCATGTCTCCCTATTATGCAGATATGCTCCCCGATCAGGCCACGGTACTTCCACACAGGACATTCGACCTTGTCCGACAGTCATTGATGGCATAGAGGAATATGAAGTGGAGCGGATTCTCCAAAAGCGCATGCGTGGTACTCGCCATCCGCGGGTGGACTTTCTAGTACAATGGAAAGGTTACCCCCTCTATGAAGCAACCTGGGAACCCACTGCCAATTTGGCACATGCACCGGTGTTGGTGCAAGCATTTGAGCAACAATTGCACAACGAGGACGTTGCGTCTTAAAAGGAGGGAGATCTGTAATACCAAGGGTTAGCCATATGATCTAGATGTGAAATTCGGTTTGGTAACATTTAGAATGATGTTATACATGATGGTCAAAATAGATCAGATAGAAGTATCACCAAAAGAGTACTTCTACTAATAAGGCAGAAACCAAAATAGACTTGAGAACCTTAGAACCAATAGGTAGACATATGATTTACAGGTGAGAATTGGTTTGGTAACATCTGGAAGGATGTTACACATGATGGACTAAACAGATCAGAAAGAGGTATCACCAAAAGGGGACTTCTACTAATAGAGTAGGAACCGAAATATACCTGAAATCTTTGAAGGCAATTTCGGAGGCCTAAACGGATGAATTAGGCCTCGAAAATGTGCGGATCCCCCCCCAATAGAGGAAAGGCTGGCCTTCCCTCCCCCTTGGTTTGTCTCGTCAAGAGCTTTCCAACGGTACCTTACTCATGTGATTCTGAGATTCCTACAGGAAGATTCCCTAAAAGATTCCCTCTGGTCAAAGCTCGTTTGACCAACCAGATAGGACCTAGACCAGACAGGTCACCCATCCAAGTAAGTAATCCAAGGGTGGAGCTTGCTGACATGTCACCTATCTGTGTCCCTAATCCTATGGTGGAGTTTCCTTGGAGGAGATCCTCTTTGTCTATATAATAAGGAGAAGGTGCTCCCTTGGGGCATCGAATGTTTGAGTGTGCAATCTGTGTTTTCTCTCTTCTCTTGTCCTCGGAGTATTACACAAGGAGGTGAGATTTGGCTTGTTGGAGAGATTTGGATATGGTGGTCAAGAAGGTTGAAGTATGAGAGACCTGAGACAGGGGAGGAGTAAGAAGAGAATCTGGGACAAGCGGATCTTGGCCAAAATTGAGAAAGAAAGGAGAGAATCTGATGCTTGCCTATTTAGAATTGTTGTATGGAAACTCCACAGTTGCAAGTCGTTCATCCCAATTGGTATGGTGAATGTTGACAAAGGCACAAAGCATATCTTCCAAGGTGTGATTTGCATGTTCAGTTTGTCTAGCAATTTGAGGATGGTAGGTTGTGGACAAAGCAATTTTGGTGCCAAGTATCTGGAAGAGGGCTTGCCAAAACTTTCCGATGAAGCAAGGATCACGATTAGAGATGAGTACACATGGCATCCCTTGATGCTTGAATACATTATTGAAGTAAAGTTGTGCCAAGGTTGGAGCATCCATAGTATCAACCATTGGTGCTAAATGAATTTGCTTACTAAGCTTATCCACAAACACCACAATTGTTGTGTGACCTTGTTGTGTCTTGGGCAAGGAGGTGATGAGGTCTAAGCTCACATGTTCCCAACAAGTAGTTGGAATGGGAAGTGGTTGAAGGAGTCCACTTGGCTTGTGGTTATTGGCCTTGTTGCGTTGACAACTCTCACACTATTGAACAAAATCCCAAACATCTCATGTCATGTTAGGCCACCACCATTGGATTTGGAGGGTACCCAAGGTCTTGTCCACCCCCATGTGACCAGCTATTGGTAGATCATGGGCTTCCTGAAGGTGCACAAGTCAAAGATCACCTTTGGCTGGAACATAGATCCGGTTTGCATGGAATAGAAGGCCTTCCTTGAAGGAGAAGGTGTTGTACTCCTTGTCGCCTAATGTCAAATGACCATGTACCATTTGGAAGAAAGGATCTTCTTGTAGAGTTGACCAAAACTTGTTATGGACCTTGGGGTCAATTAACACCGTCGTAATTGCTGCCGTCATAATTGCCATTGTTATGAGAGGAAGAGACTTCAAATCAGGTCGTCATGATAGAGCATCAGGGATGACATAGAACCGACCTGGTTTGTACTCAAGTTTGATGTCAAACAATTGGAGTTGCTCTTCCAATTGATGATGTTGACTCTTCATGTGTTCCAAGTGTAAGGTCTACAACAATGGCTTGTGATTAGTTTGCATGATCACTTGTTTCCCCAAGAGATAATGCCTCCATACCTTGGTGGCATATACCATTGCAAGTTATTCTTGATCTCAAGTAGAGTAATTTATTTTAGCTATATTTAGTCGGCAAGACACAAAGGCAATGGGATGTAGTCCATTGGGGAATTCCTGTTGCAACATAGCTCCAATTGCAAAGTTAGAAGCATCAAAATCAACCACGCAAGGTAGTTGAGGATCACATGGTTGAAGAATGGGTCTTGAAGACACCATATGCTTTAACTTTTGGAATGCTTTTTCATGCTTGGTGGTCCACTAGAAGCTCAAGTTCTTTCCCAAGAGGTCAATCAATGGTGTAGCTACATGAGCATATTAGTGGATGAACCATCAGTAAAAACTGGCCAATCCATTGAATGCTCATACTTCTGTAGTATCCTTTGGGGTAGGCCAATCAGTATTGGCCTTGATTTTCTCTTCTTCCATCTTGATCCCCTTTGATGAGATCTTATGACCCAAGAAGGTAATCTCCTTCTACCAAAAGGCACACTTCAACTTCTTGTAGTAAAATTTCCATTGTTGTAGTCATCTTAGGACTTCTTGCACATGATTCACGTGTTCTACCTCTGTCTTACTATAGATTAAGATATCATCCAAGAACACCACCATGGACCAATCCAATAGTCCATCCAACACCCAATGCATCTGATCCATGAAGACCATTGGAGCATTAGTGAGTCCGAAAGGTAGAACTCTCCACTCAAAATGCCCATACTTTGTGCAAAAGGTAGTCTTTTGCATTTCCTCTTTATCAATAGGAGTTTGCCAAAAGCTACTGCAAAGATCCAACTTGGAAAAGTATTGTGCTCCACTTAGTTGATCAAGCAAATCATTGATCCAAGGCAAGGGATATGCTTCTTCATTGTTTGATTATTGAGCCCACAATAATCAATACAAAAATGAAGTCCTCCATCCTTCTTTAGAACAAATAGTACTGGTGCTCCCCAAGGAGAGGTACTATGTCATATGAAGTCCTTCTCCAACAACACTGTAAGTGTTGTTTGTAACTCCTCCAACTCCTTTAGTGAGAGCGAATAGATCGGTCTACTCATTGGAGTACTCCCTGGCAATAACTTGATTGAAGGGCATACCTTGATTGGAGGGTAATCCCTTTGGCAGATCATCCGGAAACACATTTGCAAACTCCTGAAGTATCTGGTCAACCATTGCTTGATAAGGCTCTTGGCCTCCTTAGGTTGTTCTTGTGCAATCAGCTTGATCCACACCTTGAATACAAACTTATCTTCCTCCAAAGCTTACTATATGGTTGCTTTACTAATCAACTTCTCTTCCAAGGACTCATCTCTCTTCCAAGCTTGCTCCATGGTTGCCTTCTTGGCAAATGTCCCCTCTTGGGATTCATCTCCCTTCAAGGTTTGCTCTATGGCTACCTTCTTGAAAAACTTCCCATCTTGGGACTTACTATTCTTAGGTGTCTTACTCAAAGGTGCCTGACAACCTAGTCAGAAATTCCTACCTTGGTGTTATACTTGAATTTGTTGTCGGGTCCAATCGAATTGAACCTTATGATGTTCAAGCCAAGGTAGACCCATAATGATATCATAGTGTAGAGGTGCTACCACAAACCTCATACACTCCAAATACTCCTTCCCAAACTTGAAGGTAATAAGATGTGAGGTGCAAAATGCAAAACCCTATCTACCATCCGCCATCATCAATCTACTTCCAATCACTAACTTGATAGGAATACCCAATTCCTTTGCTACTTGCATAGACATGCAATTCTCTGAATTTCCAGAGTCAACCAAAATCCTACAACCCCGATTAGATATCATAACTTGCAAGTGAAGCAAACTTGCATGGGTCAAGCCTTCAATCCCATTGGAACTAATCAAGCTCCCAATAGGGGGCTCAAAATCTCCTATTGGGATTCTTTGTTTCCCTGATCATTTTATTCCACAAACTCCATCTAAGAAACTTGTCAAGGTCGCCCATTCCTAAATGGACATTCAACATTGCAATGTCCAACTTGGCAACAATAAAAGCAACCTCCATTTTGTCATAATCTTTCTCTATTTGTTGTACCAAGTGGTCTTTGTTGGATAACATCAATTTCCATTGGTATTGGTTCTTCCATTCATGTGTAGTGTACTGGGAGGCTTTGTGTAGGTCAAGGTCAAGACTAAGTTGTCACAACCAAGGAATCAAAAGGCTTAGCCAATTAAATGTCTTCTTCTATGTTTTGTTGCTCCTGCATGGTCACCTCCAATTTGGTTTGTGACTTCAATCCTCATACAAATTGATCCAAAACTTCACCTTCTTAAATACATGGAATTTTCATAATGATGTTCTAAAATTGTGTGATGTAGCTCCTTACTAAGCCAATTTGCTTACCCGCCAATTTATCTCGTGTGGCTTGGTTGGCATTATAGTTTGAAATTGATGAAGTATTGCATCCTTGAATTCTGCCCATGTCAAAATTGGTGCAACAATCTATTGTTCAGCTTGATCCACTCGGAATCGCCACCAAAGTTTTACCACACCATCCAGTTGGCTAGAAGCCAAGAGAATTTGTTTCCACTCATCTTGAAATTGGTGGCTTCAAAGTAACATTTGCAGTCAAACAAAAAATTCTCCACCATGCTCGGAAGATTCTTACCTTCAAACACCTTGGGTTTTGGAAATCAACGATGATATTCTCCATCTCAAACTGACAATCTCTTTATATGTTCTTGTCGTTGCTGGTCTCATTCATCCAATAATCGAGTAAGATGCTCGATTTGTTGTTGCATTGCAAGGATAATGTCTGGTACTGCCGCCATAACTACTACTCTTTTCCACTACTCTCAATTTATCTAATTGATTAACACATAGATACAACACATCCACCGTTCTCCATAAGTTACAACCGGAAGTATCAAGAGTTTCTCAAACAGAATGATCATATGAAAAAAATCCTGCCCAAAGCGTGAGGTGATGAATTGTGTGAAACAATGCTTGGGTAATATTTGCACATGAAAATCCCAATGGTTTGGTGGAAGTGGATTTGGTGGTCCATAAATTCCATCCATCCCATTCCTGCTATGATACCAATGTAAAAGACCAAGACCGAGGAGAGAAATAGGAGAATGGAAGCTCACATTGGGATGCTTGAATAAGAGAAAGCTCCAAATGCCTAGCATGAGCTTTGGCTTTGGTATTTATAGGTAGCATACAAAGCACTTGAGAAGTTTCTCAAGAAGCTTCCTTGAGCCATTTTCTTAGAGTGCAAGCCAAGTTAACTAGGAAGTTCTCAAGAAGCTTCCTCTTAGAAGCCATCTACTTGGCATGCAAGCTAAGCTAGTTAGAAGCTTCTTGAAGCTTCCTTCTAGAAGCTACCTGCTTGGGGCGCAAGTTAACTAGTTGGGAAGCTTCCCAAGAAGCTTCCTAGACGCTTCTAGAATATTCTAGGCTAATTTGGCTTATTCTCTACTTTTTTAGCACTACTAACTACGTCGCTAAACTCCATATTGTTACAAATACCCAATTCCTTTACTACTTGCATAAACATACAATTCTCTAAACTTCCAAAATCAAACAAAATCCTATAGCCCCGATTAGATATCATACCTTGCAAGTGAAGAAAACTTGCATAGGTCAAGCCTTCAATTCCATTAGAACTGATCAAGCTCCTAATAGGCGACTCAAAATCTCCTATTGGGATTCCTTATTTCCTTGATCATTTTTGTCCATGAACTCCATCTGGGCGACTTGTTGAGGTCGCACATTCTTGAATGAACATTCAACAATGTGATGTCTAATTTGGCAACAATAGAAACAACTACCACTTTGTTGCAGTCTTTCTCTATTTGCAATGCCAAGTGGTCTCCGTTGAATGGCATCAATCTCCATTGGTGCCGGTTCCTCCACTTGTGTGTAGTGGATTGGTAGGTTTTGTGGAGGTCGAGGTTGAGACCAAGTTGTTGCGACTAAGGAATCAAAGCATTTAGCCAACCGCATGGCTTCCTCCAAGTCTTGTGGCTCTTGCATAGTTACCTCTAATTTGGTTTGCAACTTCAGGGCCCTCACGAATTGATCTAGAGCTTCACCTTCCAATATATTTGGAATTTGCATGATAGTGTTCTAGAATTGTGTCATGTAACTCCTTATAGAGCCAATCTGCTTCAACTTTTCCAACTTACCTCATGCAGCCAATGTGGCATTTATAACTTGAAACCTCCCAATTATTGCACCCTTGAACTCTTCCCATGTCAAGATTGGCATAATAAGTTGCTGCTCTGCTTGCTCTGCTTGCTTTGCTTGCTCCACTTGGAATCACCACCATAATTTTGCCACTCCATCCAATTGGCTTGAGGCCAATAGAATTTGTCTCCTTTCATCTTGGAGGTTTGTTGCTTCAAAGTATTGTTCACAATCAAAGAATTTTTTTTCTATTGCACCCGTAAGCTTCTTTCCTTCAAACATGTTTGGCTTGGGAAATTGGATTTTCTCTTCTCTTTCTCAAATTGGTGCTCTCCACCTACTCTAGTCGTTGATGATCTCATTCATCCAACAATCAAGTAAGGTGCTTAAGGATAACTTTTGGCATTGCTGCCATGACTACTACTCTAACATCCTATTCCTTATTGATCTACTTTATTAACACGTAGATACAACATGTCCACCATTCTACATAAATTACAACGAGAAGTACCAAAGGTTCCTAAGACAAGGCAATTGCATGCAAAGAATCATAGCCAAAACATAAGGTGATGAATTATGTGAAACAATGTTTGGGTAGTACTTGGACACAAAAATCCCAATGGTTTGGCGGTAATGGATTTGGTGGTCCATAAATTCTATCCATCCCATTCTTGCTCTGATACCAATGTAAAAGACCAAGAACAAAGAGAGAAATAGGAGAATGAAAGCTCACATTGGGACACTTGAATGTGGGAAACTCCAAATGCCTAGCATGAGCTTCAGCTCTTGTATTTATACGGATCATACAAGGCTCTTGAGAAGCTTCTCAAGAAGCTTCCTTGAGCCGCTTCCTTGGAGTGCAAGCCAAGTTAATTGGGAGGCTTCCCAAGAAGCTTCAGTCTAGAAGCCACTTACTTGGCATACAAGTTAAACTAGTTGGAATCTTCTAGAATCTATCTACTTGGAGTGCAAGCTAAGCTAGCCAAGAAGCTTCCTAGATACTTCTAGAATATTCCAAGTTAATTTATCTTATTTGCTACTTTGTTAGCTCTACTAACTTGGTCGTTAAACTCCATATTGTTACAGGCTCACAATGTGTGTATAATCTACTATGGAAGGAAATACATAACCTGGCATGGCCAAAGTAGTAGATAAGAGGGCTCTAAATTGAGCCATGGCAAACAAGGTCCCCCTAAAAGATCTCCCTATTATGCATTGACAACTAACTCCAAGACAAAGACTCCTTCCTATGACCACCCATGCTAGTAGTAAAGAAAAGTAGGAGAGACATAGAACAATTGCACAAAGGGAATGAGACTCGCCAAGGATCTACCAGCTTCCTTAAGCTTTCTAAAGATGTATGCTCAAGAGATGCTATTAAAAGTGTTTGCAACATCCCCTATAGGACAACCAAATTTGGATGGATATCTAGGAGTGCCTTGATGCATAAGGAGATAGCTTCACAACCTCTAGGTGTAGCTACTCCAAATTGATGTAGATTGAGGTTCTCTTGGAAGTGAGCACCTCAGGATCAATCCTCACCTCAAGATTGATGCTAAAGAACAATGGTATGGCTAACTAAAGGCAAAAAGATCTCTCCAATAACAATCAGTCTAATCCCCCTATGCCCTTCTCTATCACAAGAAGTCAAGTATCTCCTAACACCAGACTAATTGATATAGGAATATCTCCTCTTGCAATTGCTACAACCACCTAAAATAGCTTGGTAAATCTACTAAAAGTATAATTTGCTTGAAAGCAATTTCTAAGATACTCATATACCATCCCTAACAAGCTTCTTGAGGGGAAGCGAGGAGTAGTGCACAACATTTGTGCAAAAAGCAACCCATCAAGACATAAAAGCTGCTCAGGCTGATAATCTAAGACCTCTAATGGTACTCCCTCTCTTGTCATAGGATGTAGTGAGCATAGGGCAGAGATAGTCTCCTCAATGGGACTAGCCATAGACAAAGGGTGTAACACTTGTGTTGCTCTACTAAACTCTCTTGTTTGACCCAATAGCCTACACCATCGTAATTGAGTGGACTCTATGGTATCTTGTGGTAGAATATCTCCTAAAATGTACAACCTAATCAACTCCTCTTATAGAGCAATGCAATCTCCTAAATCTCAAAAATGACAAAATCTAGCACTCACCTCTCTATGCCCCGCATGTCCCTCTCTAGCATAACAAAGGCACCATTAAGGGAGTAAGAAGAATAAGAATCATGCTAACTCGTCCAATGGATCACGTGCCAGACGATCAAGTGGTAGGCAAAAAGCCTATCTAGCCTCATCATGGAGTGTATGGAGTAACATATAGAATAGACGTGGAAATAGAAAACTAGTCTCAAATAACCTCAAAATACAACCCGCTTGAGAAGCTAACCACTCCCACAACTCAATCTGTATCCGTGGGATGGTCAATGATAGGATAGAGGAACCTTGACTATTACCATTTCAATACATGTAACTTAAAATGAAGAATATAAGTATCTATAAGATTAACAGGTGAGATACACTTGTTTCACTTCTAGAATTCCACTTTAACAAAGTAGGGGGTTTCAATTTTGGAATTGATGGGAAGTGGGTTCATCTGCTAAATTTCCTCTATCTCATTCTAAATTTATGAATACTTAGAATAGACTATTTATAAATTTCATAAAATTTTAGAGTTTAGACATTTTTAACTATGTATTCAATTTTGGTTTGATTTTCCTACACCTAGAGTCCGTGGGATAGATATCCCATCCCATACAAATTTACGTGTATAGGTGTACAGTAATACCTCTCGTAAAATTCAAGTATTCCACTTCACACCCATAATAATCTAAAGGATCTCCACTAGACATCTCTAAATCTTTTTACTGCTGCTGGAAATGCCAAAATGAAACCTTAATAAATAGGAGGTTTCACTTAGGGCTATTTTCATGTCCATAATAAAAATACTTTAGAGGAGATTTACGGGATGTTCTATAAATTACTATGGACAAAAGGGCTATATGGTTGGTTTACTGCAGGAGTATTTTCTGCAACTCTCTAAAAGTTAACGGGTCAGTATTTTTATGTCCATAAATTTCTATGAAGCAAGGGAGGCCCAGTAAACCATTTTCAGGACCTCCAGGCCCCCAAAATCGAGCCAAAATTAAACTTCGCCCAAAAATTAAACTAAAATTTAATTTGTGACGGGTCTATTTGTGAATATATTTAATTTGATCTACTAAATTTCCTCTAATTATTTAAGGGAGACTCACGGGATGAGCACACCTCCCATAAATTTCGAAAGTGAAACCCCTCATGTTTCTCCTCCCACCATCCTGGCCTCCCGTTCTCTTGCACCCGTAATCTCAGCAGCCACCGTTCCTTACTTTTCGCATGTGTTTAACTAATGTCTTGTTGATCTGGCAGCCGCCAGCGTGGACACTAAAGGTCAGGATGACTCAGCTCCGAACGGGCACTTAAGCTATTAATAAATAGTGACACGTTGCGTACTTGAGTTGACGTTCCGCATAGTGATAAAAGGACGACATGGCAACATTTCAGGGAAATTCGAACATAATCCGCCTCCGTGCTAGGGCTGCCGTGGAAACCATGTCAGCGTATGACCTGGTTTCCACGTTCACTCGAGGAAGAAATCAACTGGGAGAGTGGAGGGAAGTCGAGAAAACAGTGTAATATCGAGAGACCGAGGAGTGGCACGGTGATTTCGACTTTCTGCTCCTTTGATTTGGGCGAGAGTATTCCGAACACAATGCAAGCAGATACGCCCCCGAATCAGACTATCTACATCAACAATCTCAATGAGAAGATAAAGAAAGAAGGTATTTGGCCAGACTTTCTCGCCGACAAGTTTGAAACCTGCTTGCAATCACTTGGAGGGGTTAAAGAAATCGGGGCTAAATCGATGAACGACCTTGTTTTGGAAAGTCATTTCATCTGAAATGTAGCATTGGTCGGTATGGGCGGAGTTTGGAAGTACTTTCAAGTCTCCGTGTTCGCCGTAAAGCTAGCTCACTGCTGGACTGAGTTCCTTGAGACGAGGGTCGGTCGGCTTGATAGGGAACTCGTATTACTGTGAGAGTCGTGTCGTGCAAATGCCGAGACTGTTGAAACTTATGAAGCATGCGTTTCTGATGTACAAAACTCGAATCACGTTTACGCCTCCACTCCAAAGGCCCAGCGCTGGGTTAGGGCCCACGAGGGTGGGACTTTTGTTAACGATGTTTCTCCAACGAATTTGACTAGCTGTTTTTAGGTTTACGATTGCTTTGATGCGATTGTCATATGCGTAACTTATTTTATTGGTCGAATATCTGTTTTGTCAGTTTGTGCTTAAACCCTAACATGTGCTGGTTTGATGAGTTAGATTTTAGCAGTCTCATTGGATCGAAAATTTCTGCTGAATCCTTGTTGTGTGTTGTGCCGGGCTCCCATGTCTTGAAATATTTCTCTTCGGATAATTGGTCTGTGAGCAGAATTGAAGAAGTCTCTCTACGCCGTGTTTTCACAGTTCGGGAAGATACTTGATATTGTGGCGTGCAAGACTCTTAAGCTCCGAGGGCAATCCTGGGTTGTCTTCGATGATGTCACAGCTGCCACAAATGCCCTGCGTCAAATGCAGGGCTTTCCCTTTTACGACAAGCCAATGGTAAGCTATCTTATGGGGGACATCAGCGTCGGTTCCTGTGTCTGCATTGTGCCAACAAAACATAGATAAAACAAATTGGAGTAATGAACACCACATTGCGGTAAGCAGAGTAAATATCAAGTCTCCCAGTGCATATATCAAGACCTAGCACAGGCCGACCTGTGAGCAACTCCAGGAGATGGAATTTTTTTGTAACTTTGCTAGTCTGTAATGTAGTTCGGATGCAGATAGTGGGAGACACTGCAGTTTAGCTTTGTTAAGGTGACCATTTCTATCTACTTCCAAAGATGCTATCCTGGGGGAGATTCATTTCTTCCGGACTATCCTGTGACCTACGAACAACGTCTAATGACCATTTGATTTGTGCAGAGGATCCAATATGCTAAGTCGAAGTCAGATGCCGTATCAAAGGCTGACGGAACTTTTGTATCCAGGGAAAAGAGAAAGAAGAATGATGAGAAAGGTCGGTTTAAATTCTCCATCATGAGTCAAGATAATGGAACCCTGCCAGCTCTCCTTGTTTTCTAGGTTTACAAACTTCTTCATCTAGTGCAGTCACAAAATTCTTGGTATTGGACCTCAAACTTCCCTTGGAAGTCCATGCCCTGTATTGTTTTACTGAATTGTACAGCACAGAGCGCAAACAAGATATTCTACTAGTCACTCGATGTACGCTTGCATGCTTATATATGATAACACTCGTGTTTATTTTTGACACAACTGCAACCCTCTTTACAGCCGAAAGAAAGAGACGAGAACATGCGGCAGAGGCCCCTGCTGCTGGACCAACACCGGGAGCGTATCCACCTCCTTATGGAGCGCCACCTCCTGTGAGTGCAAATCTATAACTGTGCTTGACCTCCGATGATGCACATCAATTGTACCAGTAGACCAGGTTTCAAGGCATACGTTACTATTTTATCGCTTTGCACTATCAGTGACAGTTTTGTCCTATCTTCTGCCTAGGTTCACGTTTGAGAATTGTGCTATTTGCATTTGGGAGTTTATCTCTCCTTGAAAGTTTTCAACTCTCGGGCGGGGTCATGTTTTGCTGGCTGCTGACTGGAGTCTTTTTGTCGTTCAGGTCGCTCCCACACCTCAGTTTCCACCTCGGCCAGCTGCACATGAGCCTCCCGCTCCTCCTAACAACATTCTTTTCGCACAGAACTTGCCACGTGAAGCAAACAACCTCATGATTGAGATGCTGTTCCAGCAGTTCCCAGGTTTTAAGGAAGTGCGAATGATAGAAGCCAAACCAGGCATTGCCTTTATTGAGTTCGGGGATGAAATGCAGGCTTCAGTTGCTCTTCAGGCACTTCACAACTTCAAGATCACCCCCACAAACCCCATGCAGATCTCATATGCCAAGAAATAGTCTTAATGTAAGGTGGCTTTTTAATATCTGATGGAGCCTCTAACACCGTTGGGTTGGCTGACTTTTGTTGCATGTTAGGAAATAGTCTTTTTGCTTTTCAGGAACGCACACCCCATGGATGCCACATGTTAGCGTAGGGAAAGAAGGTTGTGGTAGTCCAGGGGTTTCCTGCATACCTAATCTTTGCTAAGTGCGCTCTCCGAAAGATCATAGTGAGAGCAGATTCATGTTCTTCTGCAGATGCTTCAATTTGCAATAGCTCTGAGGAAATGTTATGTTCCCGTTGTAAAGAGATTAACTGTAACCCAGTTTCCATGAAACATCCTGTTTCCAGTATGTTCAATATTTTTCTCTGGAACGGAACAATGCGAGGTGTTTGGACTTGTAGGCTCTCGTCCTCACATTGTTGGAATCGATTCTTTCTATTTGGATTGAACCTGCTGCAACACTCCTTGTTAACTTGGAGATCAAGTGACCAGATGTGCAATCAAAGCTGTATCACAATGGCTACCTTTCACATCAGACTGATCTGTTTTGGGATAGGTTCTCCAATTCGTGGTAGGTTTATTCACGTCTCCTTCTATGTCTCGAGTAGAGAAGCAGCAGTTGTCCAACAGACATCTGATAGTTTTGCAGTCAAACATGGGGCAGACGACAGGGCAAACGAGATTACTTGCACCAAATTGGGTAACTCAAAGAGGAGGAGGAAACGGGAGGGTAATGACACTGTCCAGACTGTCCTGACGAATTCATGATGTGTATTCTTTACATCCTCTAGTCATAGTTCTGCAGGAATCCAGTGTATCCACAGTCCTACAGAAGAACTATGACGCCCCTACAAGCGCTTGTCGTTCCCTATACGTAGAGTTCCGACTTCGAATTTCAGCCTGCAAAACCCTCAAGGTATGGAGCTTATCTCTTTGTTCTAATATACTATTTTTGGTATTGTCAGTGGCAAAAATCTAACCTATCTTGTTTCTCTGTCGGTAACCTTGCCTACTGCATGAATACTTGTGTCTGGATCCAGTAAGTGGAGGGCTCAAATTTCTACTGACACCCAATCTGGGTTCTTTGTCTAGCTTGAAACATTCTTGATGAACATCTAGTGAAATGTTCATCAAGGAGACGAAACGTCAATTTGGATTTCCCCCGGAACAGCACTTATCCTGAGTTGCTAATTCAATGGAAGGTTGAGGCCTTCTAGAACGTATTGGATGGATGAAACAATTGCTGGCAACTGACTGAGTGTCAAAACGTTTACTTTAATAAGCTCTCAACCAAATCCAGTTGTATTAGTACACAGAAACTGGAAACCGCATTGTGTAGTGTGTAGACCTTGCGACTTGCATAGCTCGGATATCTTAGGTGCGTTAGGGCAGATTTCTCATATCGATCCTATTGGGGCCTAGCTCCAGTCTTCCTCTTTTGTCTCTCCCTTGTAAGGCTTGATGGGGTCTTCCCATCCTTCTTGTGTTCAATGAGGTCGGCCTTTTTCTCGTCTTAGTCTTAGTGTAGTGGAGAAAGGATTTTCAGAAATATCTATACCTCCATCCGGGGTCTACCAGTTAACAGCGGGTCACGCAAATGTATGACTCACTTCGAATTTCTTGTTGGCAAAATTACAGAACTTCTTAAGTTCAAGAAAATGAATATCAACAAAACTGAACACTTCACAAGCGAAACCATCAAATTCGTTAAATGGAAATAAGCCAGAGATCAACGTCTCATTGAGCGCAATATTAATGGTGGAAGTGAGTATCGCTTCGAAATTCTTGTTTCCAAACTCTCAAAGTGCTAGGAGGAAAGAAATAAATCACAATAGGACTAAGAAAACCTTACTCGTAGATTAAAACGACACATAAGGCAAAGATTAATCTCGCCTTGAGCGCAATGCTAATGCTGGCAATGGCCGATTGGTAAAATCACAGTGCGGTATTCCAATCGTGAGGGAAAGGATTCATCTATTTACTACCCTATCCTGACAAACCCTAAGAAATCTGAGGTTATCATCCTATGAAATGAAACAAGAGGGCTGCTCCAAGATTTTTTGTTTGAATTTTCCAACCTTTGTAACTGATAAGTGATATTGTAAACTATTCAATATTTATATATCTGCTCTATACCGATAATGTTATCCGACCAACCTTAAATAGACTTGACGTGGGAGGAGAGGTTTTGGAATGAGGAAGAAATTAAATACCAAATAAAAACGTTATTTTCTGTACTGATTCCCATGTTGTATAGGAATAGTATAAATATGTATATCATTACTTCTAATGATAAGAAAAAAGGCGACCGCGGAGGAAAAATGAAGGATGGGAAGACCCCATCAAGCCATACAAGGGAGAGACAAAAAAGGTAACATGGGGTTAAGCCCCAATAGAGTCTGTATGAGAAATCTGCCCTACCGCACCTAAGATATCCGAGCTATGCAAGTCGTACGGTCTACACACAACTGGAGCATCCGAAGAAACATCACCTAATGTGATTGCTCTCCTATGGATTGCACCAGTCATTGCCCTCTGTAGAGCAATGGATACACGCTGTCTAAAGTAAGCTACAAAGTATGAGAGTGAGAGTGGTACCCCCTGACGCCTAACATGATAAGCTCTCGCGCACTCCCTAACAAATGTGTCAAATGCCGTGTCCATCGCTCCATATAACTCCAAGGCTAGAGGAACAAAGAGGTGACCTCGCTGCATGCCCCTATACTTGGAGACCTTGCGACCTGCTGCTGCACTCGCCGCCCATCCAGGGGGATGGGTAATCACTCCCTCCGAAACTGTATCTCGCGTAGGGTCCGTCACCACGACATCCGCTACTGTCACTTGATCATCTCGGACCAAGTATAAGTTTGCCCTGACACGTGTCGTCTGCAATGCATACGAACGCTCCCTCCAAGCCAAGTATCCACTCTCTCGTGCCATAGCAAACACTATGTCTCTAATGGCATCATGGGTAGCTATCCTCTGTCCTCCAAAAGGGTTTAGGGTTTAGGGTTTAGGTCTAATGATAAATGTAACATGAAAATGTTGTCTATATATTGATTCCGAAGTTCTATAGTAGTAGGATAAATACAAATATGGTTATATATTATGATACGATTTTAATGTGGATTTGCATGAGCAAACTAATATGTATTATTGTAAATTAAACACTTTGTGACTCTCTTTTTTCTTTCGAAAGATACGACACGCTCTTAACAACTTTATTAGCTATTAGAAGCTAATAATAGCACTATGAACATGAAAATGTTGTCTATATATTGATTCCGAAGTTCTATAGTAGTAGGATAAATACAAATATGGTTATATATTATGATACGATTTTAATGTGGATTTGCATGAGCAAACTTATATGTATTATTTTAAATTAAACACTTTGTGACTCTCTTTTTTCTTTCGAAAGATACGACACGCTGTTAACAACTTTATTAGCTATTAGAAGCTAATAATAGCACTTTCATAGTGCATGATCAATATAGTAGCATCACTACGTCATGCTTGAACAACTGAAAACTGAAAGCTACCAGGTAATATGAATAGCTTTTTCATAGTGCATGATCAATATAGTAGCATCACTACGTCATGCTTGAACAACTGAAAACTGAAAGCTACCAGGTAATATGAAAAATGAGTTATTTATTATAAACTGAATAATTATAAGCTAGAAATGGGAAGGATAGATGTTGAAGATCAAAATGCAAGAGGTTGTAATGAGAAAAAAAGAAAAGAGATCGAACACAAAATAAATAGAATGTATTTTGAGTGTCTTACATGGTCAAATGCTTTATTTATACTTGAGAGATAAGTAGAAGCTTACATCCTAGAGAAGTTTGCCGTTACTTTCCTAGCTAAATTACTCTATCCTCAAGAAGGCTCCTGAATCCAAAGTTTGTAGGAAGATTTCTAAGTTTCTTATTATCCATACTAATTGATATCTAGGGAGGTTATAAGTACCTTTCAAATATTGTTATACGAAACTACCTAGATATTTTATGGAGTACCTTCTAAATATTGTTATACTAAACTACCTAGATATTTTATGGAGTACCTTCTAGTTGCTTATATAACCATATTTCACTAAAGTACTATGGTAAAAATTGTATCATTTTGTGTATTTTTCTAAAATCTTCTTCAACTAGTCAAGGATATCCTTGTGAGGTGCTATAGTTTTTAATTTTTAGATGGTATCTTGAGTATTATGAAAATACTGAAGAAGCTCACCTGCATCATTACGAAGCGTGTAACAAGTCTTCAAAACTTTGAATTTTATATCTTGGTGATTGTCACAACTAACCACAAGCTTGGTAGAGATTTGGTCAACTTCATATTCAATTTAGATTGGAGTTGTGGGAAGTTTAAATTTGGTATGTAACATCCTAGGGTGCATATTAGTCACTAAAGGTATTTTGGTAGTTTTGAGATAGTTACAACTTGTTAAGTTTTGTAATAACTAAGTTAGTAGTATGGTTAGATAGGAAAAGGGATCTTATATTTTATACTTCTAGTTGTTTTTTATAGTTAAAAAAACTCAATGAGATAGTGAATTTAAAATTAGAGTACAATAGAAATGAGACCTCTTTAGAGAATTTTATACTAAAGTGATACATTGTTAAGTTTAACTCTTAGTCTTGGCTAACTCTGGTTACTCTAACCCTAGTTAGTACTTAACTAGGATAAGATAAGGATATGATATCTCTAGTGTATATATATATAGGCTAGATAATGCCTGGGTTATAGACTTCATGTCACTGGGCCTAGAGGATCAATAAAGCTTGGTGTATTTTGATGAATGTAGCCTCAATAGAGATGAACCATATATCTCCAATACTCTCTTATGCTCTTTGGTATGTATCATGTATATGTGGAAGTTGTATAGATGCTAGTAATTGGTATTAAGCAAGAGTTTGCACATCATTGTAGCTTGTGGAGCATGTTACAGTTATATTTTTTTGTTGTGGCACCCAACATAACTTGGAAAATTCTTGCCAATAAGATAGCAAGGGAGTTCACACATTGTTGGAGCTTGTAGAACATGTTAGTGTTACATTGTTTTTTATTATGACCAACCTAACCTGGAAAATTGTTGCAGATGCAATAGTGGATGAGGAAGACATAGCTCATGGGCTTCCACTGTAGCTTGTTTGAGGGAAGAAGTCCATGATTAGTTTTCCATATAGTGTTGTAGAGGTAAAGAGACATTACAATTGTGTGCGTTGCATTCCAATTCCAATGTCTTCTCATTATAACTACTCTTACAAGGTTGGAAGAGCTCTATTATTTCTCAGACTCTTGTAGGTAGTGCATGTCTCTTTGTGCTTGTTTCTTCTGCACAAATTTCTTTGGTGACATCAATTGGTTATGGATGAGCTTTAATTTTATATTGATTGTCTTGTGACACTAGTTTCTTTGTTCATTTGGAAGAATGCTATCAAAAAAAGCTTTATCATCAAATTTTTTTTTTGCTTTATGGGGTCTACAAGAGCATTTGATTGCTCTCTTGTTTGGCATGGAGTAGTGGTAGAGAAAATGGATATGTATGCATATGTATAGTATATCATTACTACCTTTAAAGAGATGGAGAGAGTTGTCTCTATGCTGAAAGTTGGAGAATAGGTGATTTATCTTGTCTGAGTGGCACAAAGAGAGCTTGTTTCAACATTGCAATCATCTTAACAAGACTTGCAAGATCCTAAAATTCATACACAAATGAAAAATCAAGGGTATGGTGTGACTACATCATACATTCCTAAGAACTCTAGAAATTAGATGTTGATAAGGACTTGAGTCCAATAGTGTTTTTGCATTGAGATTAGGTGTTACTTCTTATGTTACAGACACAACAAGTAAGACCACAAGGGTTTTTATCTGACACTTTATTATCATGTGAAGCCACACTTCATTTTTCATCTTTGTAGGAGCTAATTGGATCTACAAGCATTCTAGTTTGATATAGTTCGAGCATGCAAACATCTTTGTTTGAGTGCTTGATACTTCCTCTAAGCAATGATTATAAAGGTGGCTTGCATCAATCCAATGGATTTATGATATTGCTCTTTTTCTTTGAGGAGCAATATTATATGCTTTGAACTTCACGAAGTGTGGGCAAGAGTCCAAATTGTGAAGGTCAGATCTTGCCAAACATGATCAACAAAAGGAAGAGCACCTTTCAACTATATCTTTGAATAGTCTTGTTAGAGAGGAGTGGTTGGTATTGATGTAAAAATATGCCTCACTAGTCAGAATTATTTATCTAGAAGTGATGTATGAGTATTCCAAATGGCATAGTGAAGAAACACTTATTTGTTATATGCACTCTGATTCCAAGGAACCATACGGTTCCTTGATTAGACACTTAGTCAAGTATTGAGCAGTGGTATAATTTACAGCCCTTGTTAGATCTCAGTTAATTCATTGCAACAGATAAGGTACCACCTTTTTTTGAGAGTTAGATCTCAAGTAGCTTGGACATCCTAATGTTGGAGTAACATCACTTCCTAGAATGCAGTTTAGACTCTACGACCAAGCTGCAATTAGTTGTAGAGAAAATAATTGATTCTAAGCATTGTCTCTTGAATTATCACCTTGCCTTTTGACTAATCAAGATCATGTACATACCTTTGTTGGTAGAAATGAAATGATTGGGTGATTGTTAAAGGTTGAGCTTTACAATCTTTCATGATGTTTTTGGGCTCCATAACTTCTCTAGCGATTAGGTGTAAGTAGAGTCATTGAAAAATTGTACATTAAAACAATCAAACCTTTGGTATTCTAGATGGCTTGAATTAATTAAGAACAAGGTTGGGAGCCTTTGTCATACATCATCTAGTATAATTAAAGTGGGTTGATCTATTAGGTTAAGGTTGAAGGTAAATTTATCAATTTACCTATATGACCAAGATTGGAGGGAGTTTGGAGGCACCTATTGTAATATGAACTTTACAAAGAGGGATTCTAAGGACCAACAAGATTGCCATGGGTTTAAATCAAGCTTGGAGTGCCATATTTTGGCATCAATAAGTTTGATGGACGTGGTCGTTATTTATTGTAGGAATGTCAAGTGAAAGTAATCTTACAAGCTAAGGGCTTGTGCAAACTCTTGAAGCCTAAGCTTTATGCTATGATAATAAAGGATTGGAGTGATGCTCAAGAGCAAGCAATGAGCATTACATTGCTATATATTTGAATCACATAAAGTTAGCAAGTTGGTTGAACATACTTATTGTACATCATTTTTTGAGACACTTAAGTAGGAGTAAGAATGGAAGTAGCTATCCAACATGGTATGTACATCTTTGGAGCTGATGAGCTTCAAGATGAAAGATAGAGGGATCCAGATTTAAAATCAAATTGATGCTTTCAATGATCTTGTTGTGGCTTTCTAGAATCTTAGAAATGATATTAATGATGAGAAGAAGGCTCTACAAATGTTGAACTCATTGTATTCTTCTTCTCAAACTCTATTACAATATATATTATAGTATAGATGATAAATGGATTCTGGATTTTTTAATTTGTCACATACAAAGATTATCTATTTATTATTATGCGTCAAACAGTTCAATCATGATGTGATATGATCACCCTTGTTGGACGGTAGGTATTGGATCTCTTAGGATTCAAATGTTTGATGGAGTAGTTCTTGTGTTTACTAATGTTAGGTATATTCTTGAGATGAGGAAGAACTTAATTTCTCTTTGCATGTTGGATACAAAGGGTCATAAGTGAAAAGTAGCTGATGTAGTATTTTAGATAACAACTATTAGTAAATTTATTTTGAAAGGGATTAAGTATAAAAATTTATATGTGCTAGTGTGCAATATTGCATGCAAAGAGGCCAATGTTCCTAGATCTTTGGATGATCTAGAAACATAGGTTTCATTTTTTGCCCTCAAGATGAGGTCACATGAGTAAGAGAAACTTGGAAATTCTTCATAAATTAATTTTATCTGGTTTTTGGTCAAGCAATCTAGATTTATATAAAAATTGTGTGTTTGGAAAGTAACTTATACTTGCTTTGAATGTTGGAATTCATAATTCCAAGTTTTTCCTCAAATAAATACATAAATAGATAACTAAATAAATAGATAATAATAGATAATTAAATAATTAAATAATTAAATAAAGATAGATAAAAATAGATAAAAATAAATAAATAAATAAAGTGTGGGGAAATTTAATGGTCTTATTCTCTCACTATCTGGAAAGGAAATTATGTGTCTTTCATAGATGATTATTCAAGGTTTATGTAGATTTACTTCATATAGGAGAAGTATGATATCCTTGCCACTTTTTAGAAGTAGGAGCCTCTTATTGAGAAGAAGAATAGGAACAAGGTGAAAGCCTTGGATGCAAAGGTGAGATGTTTATGATTGGACTATGGCAAGGAGTATTCAAAAGCATATGAAAGGTATTATGAAGAATAAAGGATTACTTGCCATCTCACTACAATTTACATTCTATAACAAAATGGAGTTGTTAATCTAACAGTTAAACATCATTGGAGTGGACAACGAGTATGTTGAGCCAATCAGGTTTACCACCTCAATTTTGGGTAATTGGCCAAATGAAGGGTTATAGGCTATCAGATCCTATAGCTTGTAAGTTTATTATCAATAGGGATGTTTCTTTTGAATGAATCCAGGTTGTTGAAAGAGGAAGAGAATGCTCAAGCTCCTCATATTGACAAGAAAAAAAAAATCTCCTCTATTTGATGTCTGTGAGGAGAAGATTGATCATAATAGTTTTTATGATGAGCCATAAGGAGAAGCACCTATAGAGGTTGAGATAGTTCTTGAGCCACACAAACTAGAACTTGAGGAGCAAGATGTAATCAGTGAACCTCAAGAATTGCAAATATAAGAAGATCAGGCAAAGATGTCTACTAAGACATCTTGGTTGTACTAGTAAATTTCCTCTTAAGTATGGTATATAAGCAGATTCATCTAAGATGGAGGTTGAAGATCTTTCTCTTGGAGATGATGGGACTGCACTGATCTTGGAAGAAGGAGAACCTTCCTCATATAATAAGGCTTGAGTCTTTAGAGAGGATTGAGTGGGATGGAGTGATGTAGAGGGAGTGGCAATTGCTTGTTGACAACAAGACTTGTGAGTTGGAAAAGCTACCTAAAGATCAACAACTAATGGCTAGCAAATGGATCTTCAAGCCAAAGGATAATCCTATAGAAGAGGCTAAGAAGGTCTTCAAGGCCAAGTTTCCAAGGGATTCACACAACAAAAGGGTGTAGATTATAATGAGGTATTTTCACCTATTGCCAAGTAATCTACCATTTGACTATTATGTACCCTTGTTCTTCTATTCGGCCTTTGCTTGGATCAGATGGATGTTGTTACAAACTTTCTAAATAGAGCTTAAAGAATTTTACCTACATGAAATAGTCAATGGATTTGTGAAGAAATGCCAAGGAGATTTGGTATATAGATTGCTAAAATCCTTATATAGATTGAAGTAAGCTCTTAAATCATCAAACAAGAGGTTTGATGACTTCATGAAATCACAAGGATTAAAACATAACATATTTGATCCCTATATGTATATGAAGCCTATGGACAATGAGTTCTTTGGGTTCATTATTCTAGTAACTTATATGTATAACATGTTGATAGCTACTAAGGATAGATCCTAGATCATTGAACTCAAGGTAATGTTGAGTTTTGAGTTTAAGATAGAACATCTAGGGTGTTATGTGTATGTATATCAGTATAAAAATCATGTATTATAAAAACACAACTCATATAGAAGTCACACAAAAACTCCAAAGACCCATAATGATTAGTCAATCAATCAATCAACTTGGATCAAAAACTCAACACTCAACTAAATATGTTGTCAACAACAAGCTCCAACTACATTATCAATCCATGTCCACTCTAGCTTAGAGAGATATGTGATGCTCATTGGACTATGTCCACCATAACCAAGATCTCAAAGGCTCAACATCAAAGAAGTGAGCTCTTTAGACTAGCACTTTGAAGGTATACTCTTCTAGAGCAGTTTGGAATCTAGCCCTAATGGTGCATCTAATAGCTCAATTGACAATGAAAATGGTGCAACAAATGGTATCACTAATAGTTTGATCAATAGCCCTAACAAAAAATTTGGTTGCCATTGAGTAATATTTGAGCAATTACTATATAATTATGATTACCTCTAAGGTTTGGGCAAACTAGCTTTGGTGCTACAAATGTCATGATAATTGTCATGCATATATACATTGCTATCCAACATACATTGATATCAACATCATACACTATAGAAGCACAATTTATATAGAAGTCACACATAAACTCCAAAGACCCACAATTGCACTCTTAGCTAGTGGTTAGGTCCTCTACTCTAGTAGCCATCTACTCCAAGTACGTGATATGACCTATGGTGGGCAAAGATAAAGAGCCTGGGTGCTATCAAACCTCATTTTCAGTTACTTGTCTACAATCTATACCATATTAGGAGTGAACTAGCTATAGGTGAAGTATATCAAGGATATAACCATTATCCTTGAGGAACCACCTTGAGCAGAGAAGTCAAACATAACATATGTCATCCTCTTGGAACAACTATCACACACCAATATAGTAGTAGCTTTTCCAAAAGAGCCACATAACATACACCACAAGCCTACATGTACAATTGCCAATCTTGGGTCCATAGTGCCATTAATATTTAGGATGTGGTGTGGTGCACATATCAATTCCAAATACTGCCATCATGTCCTTCAAATATGAGGACTCTAGAAGGTAAAACCTCATGCAATCTCAAGATAATATGGCATGTAGGCATCAAGTGTCTTTGATGCAATCTATTGTAGATATACATTATCTCTTGGTTAAAGTTGACAAATTCAGAGTTTATAAATTCCTCCTCATAAAGTAGCATAACATAAGGCATCCTTATGTTGGGAAATCACCAAGTTCTCAAAGACCATTTGGTATCACTCTTTGAAAGGCATTTACCCATTGAGAACATGTGCTCACCCATACATCTGGAGCATCCAAGTCCAAACCTATAATAACATCACAACAAAGTGCTATAGGTAAATTTGGATGTTGTCCATAGAGTAAAAAGTAAAGAGAGATGAATGCTAAGGAGGCTTGCCAACTAAACTAATAGCCCATGGCCAACCAAGGAACTAGAGATCCCAATCCCACAAGTAGCCCATGTGAAAACCATATTTACATAATCCTCTCTTCACCACTTTCTTTGCTAAACTATCTACCTCAAGGTGATCTTGGGAAGTAATACGGTGATCAACCAAAGTGTTGTCACACAAGACCTAAAGTTCTCCCCAAGAACTCTATACCTTGATTAGTCAAGACCTTGATTGGTGCACCAAAATGACTAAGAACCCAATCAAGGAACAAGTAAGTTGTCTCTTTATTGGACTTGTCAAGAAGTGCCACCAACTCAATACACTTGGAGAAATGTTCCACCATAACCAAAACATATTGATGATATCTCATAGTCAATGGTAAATGTCAAGCAAAGTCTAAACTCTAGCAATAACCCAACCCATGATAGGTAGTGGGTGTAATTGTGGTATAAGAGCATTGAATGATGCTCTAACTCAATCACAAACCACACATTTGGCAACAAACTAATATACATTGGTTTGCAGACCACACCACCAATAATGACTCTAGAGTAATCCATATGTCCATTGTACTCCATAATATCTTTACTCCTCATGAACAAGTTGTACCAACTGTGGTCTAAGATGGAAGGGATCCTACTTGCACTTTACCATCCTTCTAGAGCCAAAGAAGATGTTTGCTTTCCTATCTAAATTGCTTGGTATGCTAAAGGACATGGTGTCATATGTTGCCTTTCTCTCTCTAGGAACATACTAGGTGCCTAGATATGGAGCTTACAAATAAGAGACTGTGTGTAGACTATCATTAATGGTTAATACCTAACCACCGGAACCTTCTATCCTTATTTCTAGTGTTCCTTTTATTGAGTAGGGGAGTAATGAGTAATATAACCCATCATTACAACACATACTCATGGTTTCTTTTGCATCACTTCCAGTATTAGAAAAGATCAACATACAACATACCTAGAAGAAAAGAACCTAAGTTCAATGCCTACACACCAATCTACGTACACATTGGGTTTAATCAAACATAGAAGCATGGAGAGGATTCAAACACAACAAGCTTAGCAAAACATCTCCATGCTTTTTAGTAGAGTTGTGATTTATAGCCTCTTTACTATGTTCAAGAGCTGTGCTCAACATGTACTCCAAATTTATATCCAATATGTACTCCCAATAGGGAAATCCTAAGCCTTTTGATCGGGAAATCTTTGCAAGACTTAGATGTAGATATATTCTTTTCTACAACTTTGATTTAGATGTTTTAGGACTCAATAGAAAGCTTGTAAGATAAGCTTTTCAATGATTTAAATTAGTGCTTAATTTGACTACCACAATTCTCTCGACAAGGTCTTAAAATTGGCCAGATCTTGTTGTTCTAACTCTAATTTCAAAACCCTAAATTAGGCTCAAGTTTTGATTCTTGTACAACATTTTGCCAAATTTTAGCCCATGGATTCATGTAAAATAGTAGTGAAAACTTAAAAAGTTTTAATCCTTTCACTCATGACTTCAAATTGGAAATTTGACACTCAATTGGAATTGGATATTGAATTGCTCAATTGGGTTTAAAATAGAATTTCTAGCAGAGTTTGTTACACCAAATCTCATTATCTATGAACCTTGAGCTTAATTTTTAACACAATAGTTTGTTGTGCTCTTGTCTAAAAAATTATTAATTTTGATGGGTTAATCAAACCTTAATCTCTAGATGTTGATCCATTCCCAAGCTAGGCTAACTTTTGAGCTCTATGGACCAAGGTATTCTTGATCCAAGACCGTGAATTCTCTATTTGAGGAATTTATATGAAACCTTTTTAGAGAGGTGAAAAACCTAACCACCACCATAATTGGAAAGTTTCATAAGTAGATTTGAACCAAAACTTGAAAAGTGACCAAAATCCCAAACAAGATTAGAATCTCCCACAAATCCCAACACCTTGATTTCCAAGAATCCAATTTCAATTGATCAGATTAGATTTGAAATGTACTCAAATGTAAATTTTTTTAAGTCAAGCACAGCCACCATGCTATCTACTTTCCAATTCCAATGACAAATCATAAAAATTAATGATAAACTCTCACAATACTCCAATTTATGCAACTAGATATGAATTTAACCCCTTGCTTTAATCAATCATATCCCACTTAAAATTTTCTCAAATCCCTTGATTTCTGCTTCTTAACCATAGCCTATCAGTTCCTCTCTTCAACTATTGACTTTTCTCTCCAAATGCCTTTCCATAACTTCTTCAAAAATTGAACACCCTAGAATTCACATGTTTGGAGAAATTCCTTACAATTTTGTCACTTAGCCTTTTCTCCTTTGAAACATGGACCATGCAGCTCCACCTTTGAAGCCCATGAACAAGATTAAGTCCATTTCCTTCTACAAGAACATATAGATGTCAAGTCCCAAATCTATCCATAAGTAAATATAGGAAGGATAATATGACATGGGATTTCTATCACCAATGCCATAAACATAGGTCCAAAATGTACTACCATCCAAGTATAAAAATGATCACAATGTAAAATTTGAAGTTTAATGAGGAAAGGACTTAAGAATGGTAGGTCAAAGGCATGGAACATCTCTAGTTCTTTTTAACACTCTAGCTCTCATACTTTTCTATAACTCTCATTCTCTAATATCTTCCTCCCACTTGAGACTCCTAAGAAAACTTCTCTTCCTTCTATCAAGTCTCTACCACCTATATAAATTAGAGCTCTTGAAAAGACAAGATTTTATATCAAGTGGCCAATCAATTAAATGTACAAAGATTTCTCACATGGCAATGGCCCAATAATGGGATTCATCATACAATCTACTCCAACAATATAGAGATAAATCACATTAAACTACTATTTCATTGGCTATGCAAACCAAAACACAACAAAGGTTTCTCTCCTTGGCAGCAATTGTGCTACCCATAACACTAGTGCAAAGGTAGTCTATCATTAAGACATAATCATGAATTTTTTGTTGACCAATACCAATGTCTCTACCTTTTGGAGATAAGATCTCAACCACTATATTTGAGAGAGATACAACCTTTTGGATATAAGATCTCAACCTTTATATTGAGAGAGATACCAAGAGAGCCTAAATCAATATACACAAAAGGTAGATGGATGCCAATTGGACACCATCTCCTTATCTATCTCATCATGCCAATGTGCTATGGTCTGATCATGCTTGTTGGTACATGGGTCTCTACTCAATTCATTTGCATCATAGTTCACCACTCTAGGTTTATGAATAATTGTGAAATCATACTCCTATAAGATCAAAGCCCATTGTGAAAGATTTTTTGAAAGCTTATTGGACTCTATCAACCACTTCAATGGTTAATGATCAATGATGAGATTGAAAGGGTTACCAAATAGGTAACATAAAACATGTGCTACTTCCCACACTATTGCTAAACATTCTCACTCATATGAACTATACTTTGCCTTTGCTGAATTGTTATCATGACTAGCATAGGTCACCACAAACTCCTTCCTCTCATCATCATGTTGAATGAGCATTGATCCTAGCTCCAACATACTCCAATCAATATGAACTGAGAATGGTCATTATTTGATTGGCTTCTAAGAATAAAGACAAACATCAACCTTTCCTTGAGCTTTATAAGAACTCTCTCTTTCTCATCTCCCCAACATCACTCTTGTGTAAGCTTGGTCTATAACACCCATTGATGCATGCATACTCTATAGAGATATTAAGTTTGGTATTGTAAGTAGTGGATAAATATTATCCATATAAAGTTTAGCTAAGATTTGTACATTAGTCATGATTAGCTAGAGTTAGTCCTAGCTAAGATAAAGGTGACCATATTCTAGAGGAAGTGAAAAGAGTGAGTATCACTATTTTTCCTTCTAGTGTATTGACTTGGTATTATTCCTAATTATTTGAGGAAAGAGTTGAGAACTCTTGGGCCCACAAGCCTTATTGATGCAAATTATTCTAGAGTCCAAGGATAGCCCATATGAAGGAATCCTTGAATTAAATGGTAGGTGAAGATAAGACCATCTACCCATGGGATTATTCTCATGTGCTTGGATATTCATTTAGACTTTTTGACTTTATTTGAATTTTAGCCTAATAATTTAAGTTACTCTAGTAATTAGTAACTTTATTGTGTAACTCTTTCACAAACATATAAGCTAAGAGTGAGGAGGTACTCATCATCCTTTCATTTATAACTACTCTCTCTCATTGAGTTCTCCAGTGAGCAATGTCTTGAGTCTTGGAGGTGCCTTGGATCCAGTGAGCAATGTCTTGAGTCTTGAAGGTGCCTTGGAGTTCTAGCCTTGGAGGAGTGTGATGGAGTTGGGGTTTGTTTCCTTCTTAGTCCATGGTGTGCTACCTTGATAGAAATTAGAGGTTCATCCTAAGTGAAAAACATGCTGGCTCATAGGTCAACTTGGTCAAGGCTTTGGCAATTGTATTAAATCCTCTAACATATTGGTGGTAGACGTTTGCCAACCCAAAGAATGCTCATGCTCTACTCACATCTATAGGCCAAGGAATGTGTGCAATAGTCTCCACCTTGGTCTAAACACTAAACACCACTAAACACTAAACACTAAACACTAAACTACTAAACACCAAGTCCACCAAGGTAGATGTGTGACTTGTAGGCCAAGGAATACATGCAATAGTCTCCACCTTGGTATACCAAACACCAAGTCTACCAAGGTAGAGAGTGTGACCCAAATATTCAACTGCTCTTGGAAGAATTCACATTCCTCAGATGTAATTTGATTCCATAAAATCTCAATTTCTGAGAACACCTCCAACAAATATCTCTCATGCTCCTCCATAGTAGACCTCTAGACCAAAATGTCATCACTATAGTGCCAAGTAAAATCAAATCCCACTAGGATCTTGTCCATGACTCTATAGAACGTGGCAAGAGTGTTCTTTAACCCAAAAGGAAAGAATCACCATTGATACAATACATCCTTGCTTTGAAGATCATTAACCAAAATGTTATCTTGGACTTGTCTTCCTCACTGATCAAAAATTGATGATATCTTGCTAAAAGATCCAAAGTACCAAAGACTTTTGCATACCCAATTGCATCAAAGATCTCCTATGGTGTAAGCATAACATACAAGTTAACCACAATCTATTAGATGATAGGATAATAGTCTCCACACATTTATCTAACATGCATATCCTTCTTGATTGGCATCATTATAGTTGAAGCATACTCTCCATGTAAAAAATCTACCAAACTAGCTTCAAAAAGATCTCTACTCTAGCTTTGAATCAAAGTTCTCTCCATGTTATTTTATCTATAAGGACATAAAAAATGGTTGTATCACTATTCAGCTCAATCCAAATACCAATTCCCTTTAGAGTACCCAAGTCCTTCATACTAAAGGCATAATAATCCATGTGGCTCCTCAAGAACCTCTATACTCTCCATAATACTATTCTTATGAGCTTGGGTCCAATGGTTGGCTCCCAAGTGTCCTCTATAATTGATATAGAAGTTCAAGATGCAACTGTTGCTAGATGCTACACTAGAGCCTTGGGAGAAATATTATGATGCTTTCAACTACTAGAGTACCCAACCTCAAAGCAAAAAACTCTGCTTTAGTTGCAAGCTCCACACATCTTCTAAAAAAAATAATACATCCCAAGTAGACCATGCTCACTTGGATGTACCTCAAGTAGACCACTTTCACTAGTAGTGATTGGTTGTGTCTCAAGCATACCATGTCCACTTGATCCATCACCCCCAACATGTGCTTGAATTGTCTTGATAGGCACAAAGTTCACAAGAGTCCAAGAGGTGATGCCTATCAAGTGTATCCTACACTACTCAACCGATCCAAGACTCATAATCTAGGTCAATCAATTCAAGTCCATAATTTGACCTAATACCAAATGCTTGGATACCTCTAAAACTACTAAAATGGTGGTAATACTAGTATAAAAACCAATTTTATGCTCTCTCATTGGCATTAGGCTCCACCAACGGCTATAATTGTGAGTCCCAAATAAGTCCATGACCTCTCTTGCTATAAGCATAGGAGGCTAGGAAGCTCATGAGTGTGGGTAAAGTGGCTCTAGATTGACCTACAAGGTTTACCACTACCATAGGTGACATATTAACCATACTTCCCATTTAACATTGAACATCAAAAATATCATCAATAATAAGGTGTGCTAGTTGTTGAATCCCATCATAAACACATTATAAAACCTCTCTAGGTAAGAGTTTTGTCTGCCATAGATTATGAGTTCATGATCAAAATTGGGCTGCATCCAACAATATGGTAGGTTCAATACAAGACCAAACCTAATATATACTCACCACCACCAATGTGTAAGAAGCACCCATCAAAGATATCTTTTCCAAAAGTAGGGTTTAGATTTAGGGTTTAAAACTTGAGATACTACTAATGAACATTGAGATGTCATGATATACTTAGCATCTCCCAAAACATATAAGAACGGGGATCTTGTAGACTTTGACCTCATCCAACATAAGTATCTCCTTAACATGGCTATCCATAAATAACCAAATGACTAGTACCATGTCTCTCTAGATCCTACACCCCCAACAAGGAAATGGTTGGTGGTAGGGTCTTTTTAACCCCTCACTATTGACATCAATAATAAATTTGGGTATTGATAAGAGAAGTGTACTACATGATGTAGAGAGACTCATTTAGCAATCTCATCCCTCTCTACATACAAGTACCTTTGGATATGTATGCTTGCCTATATTTTAGGATCAACATTGGATAAGTGTCCAATGTTGATCCCACCAAAAAGTCCAAAAGGCATACTCTCTCCACTAGATACTCCAAAGCAATAGGTCTGGTATCCAAAGGTGACAAGGTATTAGACTTTGGAGGCTCATTCTCAAATTGATTAGCATGCTACTACAATGCCTCATTAGAGCTCTACAATGGAACAACCAAGGTGGATAGAACAACCTTATTCAACCTCTAAATTTGAGTGATCTTCTCTGGTATTGGAGTATCTTATGCATGGGCATTCCCCTCCAATAACTCACTAGACCAAGTAACAAAACCATTGAAAGCTAAGATTGATACCATGGTCCCTAACTATAGTGAGCCAATACTATCACTACTACAGTGCACAAAGAGGCAACATGTAAATCCCTCCCCTAACTACCAACCTGGCCTATAAAAAGCTGTCTCTTCCCAATAGTCAATGCTAAAAGCCATGGGATATAACATTATTCTACAAACTAGCACATCATATGACTTTGCTTTTGTCACCATAGCCTAAGCTCTCACTATAAAATTATCAATTAGATGACCAGGTTGAATCTAGATAATGAGCTCCTCACATATGATATACTATGTGAAACCACATTCTAGAGATATCTAGATCAAAATTGTCCACATTGGTCTTATGTAGCCCAAGACTGACAACTATAACCTTCTCCAACATAAGGGTTATGCACTAGAGTCTAATAGGACACTTTATGGTGTATAGACCTTTACTAAAGGTCCCACCAAACTAAAAATCCCACTTTGGTTGTCTAACATGACAACCCCAAGTGTACACCAAGCTTGTTCAAATGTAGATCTAGCAAGTAACTCCTCCAATCTAGCAATTACTACTTACTATAAGCCACTAGTAGCCCATGAACCCATGCTCCTCAACCAAGTGGCTCCACTATCAACCATCTCTACTCTAGAAGCAAGAACCACATTATCCCTACTCTCACAAAGGGTGGCAACAAACTAGGACATTAGAATTCTATCAACTCCCAATGTAAACATCATAATTGAGATCAAAGAGGAAGGCATAATCAATTTATTATGCCCAAGACAATGTCCTAGATGTTGTCTTTGTAGAATTAGGTGGGTGATATCTAGTGCATCATGCACTCCATCACCACCTACCACATGTATACTAGGTCATCTAAGAGCCATGTATGCCAGCTATAGTGCCTTAGAAAGTGTGAAAGACTAGGGAAGTTTGACCTATTTACCAACCTCTCCTCTTTGTATGTCCAACTCCACTGATTCTCCTTTAGGCTCAAGAGCATATACTAAACTCCTAGTCACTACGGCATATGCATCTACTTGTGTTGATTGCATATAATATCAAGAATATCTCTATCACTATTATAGGAGATAGAAGCCTTACCACTTGAATCTAATCTCCTTTGAGCTATAGCCATGCAAACCAATCTTTGCTCCAATTGCTCAATCTAGGTAGCCATGTTTGTATCAAAAGCAAAGGCAGATATTGTGCTCCTACCAAGTGTGGATCCTCTACCACCTTGTCTTCCATAATTTGGGGCTCCTCTACTACCTACCATAGTAGCCCTACCACTTTGTAACTTTGGGTGTAAGTCAAAGCACTGGTTACTACTATGACTAAATCTATGGCAATGGTCACATTGTATTTGGTTAGTTGAGGTGCTCCAAAGGTATCATGCACACTATCCTTGATGCACTCTCTCTTTTGATGAGTTCTACCACAAGTCTAACAAGCAACACCATCTATTAGCTATTGCTAACCAAAAAATGAGGATAAGGATCTAGGTGCACTAGGCTTTCCATTTGCTCCATAAAATTGGGATTGTACACTCTACCTTTGAAAGCTAATACACAATGTGGTGTACTTTGGTGCACTCTAGAAGAAGTAATAGTTGTGGATAAAATCTCCTTACCAAATCCAAATATCACCAGTCTCTCCTCCACCATGTTGAGCTCAATATGCTCTACCAAACCAAAGAAAACGAGGTAGCTTGCAACAATGTAGCATCATGTATGTTGATGGAGGTATTTACGGGCCTAGGAATTAATTCAAGTTGAATTAGGAAGCAACAACTAAATGTCTAAGTGTGAGCAGCTAGGTGTCTGGTGCAATCTTGAGACCTTATAAATTGTGACAACGGAGGATTGGCGGTTGGCTAACTTTAGGGATTTATGTCAGATTTTTGCTGGAGTTTTGGCAGATTTCAAGAGGGTTCAAAGTGGCAAGAAGAGTTTGCTGGAGTTTTGGCAGATTTCAAGAGGGTTCAAAGTGGCAAGAAGAAAGGCCTCATTTGGCTGAATTTCAGCATTTAGAGGCTTTGAAGTATAGGGCTATGGGCTATGAAGGCCTAGAAGGGCCAGCTTGCTGGTGTAAGGCTAGCTAGTTTAGAGTAGATCTTGGTTGTTGTTTGGCAAAATCTGCCTATCCTACTAGATTGTGTGCAAGAGGTTTGACCCCTAGATCTTTGGTTCCTAGATTGGTGCTCTAGCCAACTGGTCCATCCTCACTTGTTGTCCTAGTGACTATTCCATTATTATCTATACACTTGTAACTTTGGCTAGGAGAGGCAGTTTGATCCCATTCTTGGTGATCCTGGTAGCTTAGGATGTAGATAGGAACTCCTATTATGTCAAATGCCAAATGATTGCAGAGTCAGTCCAGTGTTATCTTTTGAGATCAAGGGTTTTCATTTAGATTCTTGTGATTGGACCCCCTCCATTCTCTACTTCCTATTTGAGCATCATGTTTGTGTGAGGTGCCCTGAATTTTGAGCATTGGTGCTTTGGTGTGCTCTCGGTAGTGAAGTTCAAGTGATGACCAATCAGACTACCTTTGTTTCTCTCCGGTGAGGCATGAAATGATGACATGTAGACCATGAGAGTGTGTATTGTGATGGCAGGTTACAAGTTGCACTTTTCCTTATTGTAGTTGTCATAATTAGGGCTATATTAGTAGGTGGTGATCGTTTGGTGTTGGTACTTGGTAGCACTTGGTGGGGTACTTGCGGTTGCATTTTGTGGTTATTTTGTCACAATGGAGTTCTTTGGAGGTTCTAGAGGAGATAGCCCTATAGTACTATGAGTCGGCCTGTCTCTCACTCAGGATGAACCTTTGATGGCTGTTATGGTAGCGGACTATGGACTAAGAAGGCAAGGAACCCAAACTCCATCATACTCCTCCAAGGCTAACACTCCAAGACTCAAGACATTGCTCACTAAAGAACTTAATGAGAGAGAGATAGTTGCAAATGAAAGGATGATGAGTACCTCCTCACCCCTTGTTTATATACTTGTGAAATAGTTATGTACCAAAGTTACTAATTACCGTAGTAACTCATGTTACTAGACTAAAAGTCAAGTAAAGTCAAAAAGTAGAAAGGAATATCCATTCACATGGGCATATTCTCCTAAGCATGTGGTCTTATCTTGACCCAACCACTAAGTCAAGGATTCCTTCACATGGGCTATCCTTGGACTAAAGAAGAATCCAAAACAAAAAGGCTTGTGGGCCCAAGAGTTCTCAACTCTTTTGTCAAAGCCAAACACCTAGGAATAATACCAAGTCAACACACTAAAATCCAAAATAGTGGTGCTCATCTTTTCTACTTCTTCTAAAGTAAGGTCCCCTCTATCTTAGCTATGACTAAATTTAGCTAACCATGACTAATATAGAACCATCCTTTATCTCTATATAAATAATATCTCTTAAGTACTTGTAATACCAAGCTAAATATCACAATACCACACACATGCACAAATGGGTGTTACAATACACAGTGGGTTTACTTGGAGTGGCACTCGATATAAGCTTGTATCTCAAGTCCCAATGAGTGAGGAGATTGGCTCTAATTTGGAGTTAGACATATGAGTTGATTCAGTTGAGAGTGCACTTGGTGTGTCCACACCATTGTTGTAGGACAGGGGCAAGATCTTTAGGGCCTCCAAAGGCCCAAGGTGTTACGTTGGTATAGTGGGTACCATTGAGTTGGATGACTTCATCTAGGAGTTTGATAGTTGGTGTGACTTTGTTCACACCTTTCATGGCATGGAAGGGCTTGTTTTAGCATTTGGAGGGTCCACCGATGGATGACTACCATGAGTTTAGGAGAGCTCACTTGGAGGAGATTGAGCTATGGAGACAATATTGGTCTCCAAACTATGTCTCCATTACTTCAGGTTCAATTTTAGGGGTGGATTGGTTGTACCAATGAGTTCTAGCTCTAGTAGCAATGGTGGATCTCTTGGAGATGGTGCTACTACAAGTGGAAGTACTACTATAGAAGGTGGTGTAGTACCAGGGTTTAACCCCATGGTGGGGTTCTTCTAGTGTTTGAGGCAGAACTACCAAGGAGTGCGGACTGACAAGCTGAGGAGCTTGTAGGAGTTCTAGCAAAAAGCTGGAGAGAGAGCCTACATGAGGCATACACTAGCATGAGATGGCTGATCAGTTTTACTCAAGGAGTTACTGAGCAGCCCAAGCAGTCCAATTTTGGTATTGGATATTGGACAAGGAGTTGCAATCTAGAGTTTGTTATGCTATATTGTTACAGGTTACTTTGCCCACTTTGGTAGTAGTCTTTGGTTTGGCTGAGCATATTGAGCTCAACATGGTGGAAGAGAGAGTGGTAACATTGGGATATGGTAGGAAGGTCTCATCCACAACTATGACTTCTTCTAGAGTGCAGTAGAGTGTACCATGCCCAGTTGGTTTTTGAGGACAAGGTGGACAACCCAGATCCTATGGAGCGAGTGGAGGACCTACGGTAGTTACCTTCATTTTTGGGTCAACAACAACCAATGAGTAGTGTTGTTGCTTGTTGGACTTGTGGTGGATCTCATCATATGAGAGAGTGCCCTTAGGGAAATGGACCTGATACCTCTAGTGCATCTCAGCTAGCATAGAGGTAATGTGAGCATTGCCACATATTTAGTCACACTAGTGGCCGGTGCTTTGACCGGAGTTACGAAGTGGTAGGGCTATTATGGCAAGTAGTAGAGGAGCTCCAAGTCATGGAGGACAAGGTGGTGGAGGTGGTGGTAGAGGATCCACACCTAGTAGAGGTGAAGTACATGCCCTTACTTCTGATATAGCCATGGCTACTTGTATTGAGCAATTGGAGCAAAGATTGGCATGGCCATTGCTCAGAGGAGATCAGATTTGGGTGCTGAGGCTTCCACCTCATATGATGGTGATAAAGATGCTTTAGACTTCATATGCAGAGTAGCACAGGTGGATGCATCTGCAATAGTGACTAGGAGTGCAATACATGCTCTAGAGCCTAGAGGAGCATCAGTGGAGTTGGACCCACAAAGAAGAGAGGTTGGGAGACAGGTCTGACTTCCCCAATCTTTCATGCTCTTTGAGGCATTATAGAAAACATCCATGGCTCCTAGATGTCCTAGTGTAGGTGTGGTAGGTGGTGATGGGGTGCATGATAGACTACTTGCTAGTCAGCCACCTACTACTACACAGACTAAGTCTAGCACAATGTTGGAGGCGGCTCAGCTGATTATGCATTGCCTTTTGTTGGTACATGTTTACATTGGGAGTTGACCCAACCCCAATGTTCCAATTGGCTGCCATGCTTTGTGAGAGTAGGGATGATGTGGTTCATACTTCTAGAGCAGAGGTGGTTGATAGTGGAGTTGACTTGGTTGAGGAGCATGGGATTCATTCAGCGACCAATAGTTCATGGTAGGTAGCAATGGCTAGATTGGAGGAGTCACTAGCTAGATTGGCCTTTGAGAGAGCATGATTCACACCTAGTGTTGTCCTATTGGATAACCAAATGGGGATTTTCTGTATGGTGGGACCTTTAGGGAAGGTCTATACACCACGGCGAGTCTTATGAGACTCTGGTGTGCAGTCCCTTATGTTGGGAAGGTTGTAGTTGTTGATCTAGGGTTACGAAAGACCAATGTGGAGAGGTGTCCATTTCAGACCCAAACATCTCTAGGAGGTGGTTCAACACAATATATCACACGTAGAGAGCTAGTTGTTCAGATTTAACCTAGTCATCTGATTGATAACTCGGTGGTGAATGCCCAAGCTATTACGACAATAGTTGAGTCATATGATGTGCTAGTTGGTGGAGCAGTGCTATTGACTATTGGGAGGAGATAGCCTCCTATAGACCAGGTTGGCAGTCAAGTGAGGAACGAGTACCTCACCTACCAATACGCTTCAATAGTGGCAGTTTGTGCTCATTATGGCAACATCAATTTCAACTTTCAATGGTGCAATTATTTGGCCTGGTGATTTATTGGAGGGGAATGCCCATGCAGAAGATACTCTAGTACCAAAGAAGATCACTCCAATTTGGAGTACGAGTGGGATTGTTCCATCCACCTTGGGTGTTCCATTGTGGAGTTTGGAGGAAGCATTGCAATAGCACGCAGATCGGTTGGTGCAACATGCTTGGAGTGGAGCCTTTGTATCACCAAGAGATGAGTGTGAGGATGAGCCTCCAAAGTCAATTACCTTGACACCTTTGGATACCACACTCATTGCTTGGCAATATTTAATAGAGGGAGTATGTCTATTGGAGTTGTTCAGTGGGATTAGTATTGGACTAGCTACAATCCTACAAGTAGGTATATGAGTACAAAGGTACTTGTATGTGGAGAGAGACTAGACTACTAGGCGAGTCTCTCTACATCATGTGGCACACTTGGCTTATTGCTATCCTAAGTCATTATTGATGACAATAGTTAGGGTTACCAAAAGACTACCAATAGATATTTCCTTGTTGGGGGCATAGGACTTGGAGAGACATGGTCCCATTCACTTGGTGATTGTTGGATGTGCTATGTCAAGGATATACACGTGCTGGCCAAGGTTTGGGTCTTTAGGATGCACATTCTGATGTGTTTTGGGAGATGTTATACATACTTCAACATCTCTAGGTCCATCAGTCCATTTCTCCAACTTATCTTTTGGAGAACATTCTTTGATGGGTGATTCTCGCACCAAAGTGGTGGCAAGTACACATCATATCTATTCTTGGATGGGACCTATTGTATTGCTAGATGTAGCCAGAGTGGGATCATAGGCTCATCATCTTTGTCTTTGGTGGATGAACCTCTTACTTAGAGAGGTTCTACAATGTGCTTATGATAGGATTCAATGACTAACCTACATCATTGTTGATGGCATCTTGGATGTTGAGCATTAGTCTCAAATGGTGGTAGTGGCTGATAGGTCACCTATGGCAATGGTGAACCTAGTTGGATAGCCTAGAGCCACTTTTCCTACACTTATGAGTTTCCCAAGCTCTTATGTTTTTTGAGAGGGAGGTCTTGGACTAGTTTGGGACTCACAATTATAGCAGTTGGTGGAGCCCAATGCCAATGTGAGAGAGAGAGAGAGAGAGAGAGAGAGAGAGAGAGAGAGAGAGAGAGAGAGAGAGAGAGAGAGAGAGAGAGAGAGAGAGAGAGAGCGGGTGATGGGTTTCCACATTGGTATTACCGTTGTTTCAATAGTGTCAGAGGCATCCATGCATCAGGTGTTAGGTCAGGCTATGAACTATTTGACTTGGATTGTGAGCCTTGGCTTGGCAGAGCAACGTAGGATGTGCTTGATAGCATCACCACTTGGACACTTGTGAGCCCTATACCTATCAAGATGATTCAGGCACATGTTGGGAGGCAATGGACCAAGTGAGCAAGGTATCCTTGGGACACAACCAGTGGCTACTCGAGTGAGTGGTCTACTTGGAGTCCATCTAGGTGAGCATGGTCTACTTGGATTACACTCTTGGTCTACTTGATGTAGCTAGAGAACATATGGAGCTTGGAGTCAGAGTAGAGGAAGCTTTTCACACAAAGGTTGGGACCTCTAGTGGACGGGAGCATGACACTATTGCTCTGAAGGGCCTAGTGTAGCAACTAGTTAGTATTTCTTCTACTCCTACAACACTTATAGAGGATACTTGGGAGCAAGATCTTGGACCCAAGATCTTGCTTACAAGAGAGGAAAGATGGAGAGTTTGGAGGTTCTTGAGTAGCTACATGAGTTGTTTTGCCTTTGATATGAATTCAGGATTTGGGTGCTCTTAAAGGACGTAATATTTGGATTGAGCTGACTAGCGTTACACCAATTTTTAGACATCCTTATTGATATAGTGATATGGAGAGGACATTGATTTAGAGTTGGAGTAGAGATCTTTTTGAGGCTGGTTTGGTGGAGATTTCACATTGAGAGTATGCGTCAGCAACAATGATGCCAACCAAGAAGGATATGCATGGCAACTATATAGATAGGCAGATGTATGGAGATTTGCCGTCCTATCAACCAACAGACTAGGGTTGATCTGTATGCCATGCCTATATTAGTGGAGATCTTTGATGCAATTGGGCATGCAAAGGTCTTCAGTACTTTGGATTTTTGAGCAGGTTATCATTAATTGCCAATCAGAGAGGAGTAGAAGTCCAAGATATCATTTTAGGCTATTGATCCTCATGGCAAGAATGTGTTATATTAGTGGAGGTTCTTACCATTTGGGTTAAAGAACACTTCTTATCAGTTCTAGAGGGTCATGGATAGGATCCTAGCTGGATTGGATTTTACTTGGTGCTATATTGATGACATTTTGGTCTATAGAACTATTATGGAGGAGCATAAGAGACATTTGTTGGAGGTGTTTGAGAGGTTGAGATCTCATGGACTAAAATTACATCCTGGGAAGTGTAGGATCTTCCATAAGCAAGTTGAGTATTTGAGTCACACTATCTACCTCGTAGGACTTGGTGTTCAACAAACCAAGGTGGAGGCTATTGCATGTATTCCTTGACCTACGGATGTGAGCAAAGTGCAATCATTTCTTGGGTTGGCAAACTTCTATCGCCACTATGTTAGAGGATTAGTGCCATTGCCAAGGCCTTGATGAAGCTGACCAAGCTTACACAAGAGTAGTGTTGGGTAGATGAGTAGGAGCGAGCTTTTGTAGAGCTCAAGGAGATGTTGATATTTGCTCCTATTTTGAGGAGACCAATCAGAGGACAACCATTCCAAGTTCACACTGATTGGAGTATGTTGGGGCTTGGAGTAGTGCTCACCCAACATAATGATGAGGGGAAGGAGTTTGTGGTGGCCTATGCTAGTTACTCCAAAAAAATTCAGTAGAGGCAAAGTATAGTTCATATGAGGGAGAGTGTTTAGCAATAGTTTGGGCAATAGCATATTTCCAATGTTACCGATTTGGTAAACCTTTTACCCTCATCATTGATCATCAGCCACTGAAGTGGTTGATGGAGTTTGACAAGCTTTCAAGGAAGCTTGCACGATGAGCTCTGATTTTACAGGAGTGTTATTTCATGGTTATTCATAGACATGGAGTGGTGAACTGTGATGCATATAGGTAGAGTAGAAACCCATGTCCTAGCCAATAGGATCAGGTTGGAGCACCTTGGCATGGTGAGACAGATGAGGAGATGGTGCCTAGTTGGCACGCATGTCTTTCTATGTATCTCTTTTGAGGCTTTGGTGGTATCTCTTAGTGTATATAGGAGGAGTTATTGAGGTCACAGATCCAAAGAGTGGAGATAGTGGTTCAATTCAGCAAGACATTCATGATGATGTCTTAGTGATGGACTATCTTTGCACTAGTGTTGTGGGTGGCATAGTTGGGGCCAAGGAGAAAGATGGTGTCTTTTAGTGAGCCAAATGGTTCAGATTGGAAGGTAAACACCTTCTTTGTGTATAGGAGGATGGTAGAGTGAGAGTAGTACCACTTCCATCTCAGAGACCATAGTTGGTCTGTCATGCTCATGAGGAGCTAGTACATTTTGGAGTAAAGCATACATATAGCTTACTCCAAAGTCATTATTGGTGGTGCAATATGCAAACCGATGTATACAGACCTAGGTTTGTGGTACCCATATATTTTTTTTTTGAAATTTGGAAGAAGAAGTGTATAGAGAAGTCGGATTGCGCCTGTATGGCTGAAGAAGGCAAAGAAAAGAGTCTTTGGGATGAAACCCGAGGTAACATGGCTTCAGGTCATAAGTTGAAGTACTCGAATTGCCCTGTCAGCATACAACCCGAAGTAAGGAGTCTTTGTATCAGGGGTGCTCAACTCGAGGTGAGGACAGTGTAATAACTTTCTTTTGGGGCGAGAGATTCAAGAAAGGACCATTCAAAAATGGCGGTCATATGCATGAAGGACACTTGACAGTGACAAGAGCATGCAAGAGGTCTGATTTCTTGGTAGAAACTCGAATTGAAGAGAGACAAAGAAGGCACGACTCTATAAAAATTGGGCTAAAGACAAAGCAATGACAAGCAATTTTCCTTTGCCGTTAAGAAGTCATCTTGTAGGAGATCATGGGAAGGGAAGTATAGTCAAAGATACGTTGGTGTGTAGAGGAGAATTTGAGAGAGCTAATCCGGGAATCAATAGGAAGAATAGTCTCCAACCCAGAGAGGAAGAGCAAAAGATGGGAGGAAGGAAGAAGAACTCCAAATTTGCAGTGAGAAATCATTCAATTCAGAGGTTAGATGTGATCGTAAGGATTGAAGTCTTGAGCAGACTTCAGATCACATTCTTGGCGTGGAACTGGAATGTGAGCTTTCAGGGTTCATGACTGAGATAATCAAGAGTAGATGTCTTGATGGCCCCGAGGAGGAGTGGAAGAAAGGTAAACCAGCTTGTTGGACGGAGTCAGATTGGAGGTTAGTACTCAGAAGATAAGTAGGCATTGTGAGCCGGCTTGTCTCTCACTCAAGATGAACCTCTGATGGCTATTATGGTAGCGCACCATGGACTATGAAGGCAAGGAACCCGAACTCCATCATACTCCTCCAAGGCTAACACTCCAAGACTCAAGACATTGCTCATTAGAGAACTCAATGAGAGAGAGATAGTTGCAAATGAAAGGATGATGAGTACCTCCTCACCCCTTGTTTATATACTTGTGAAATAGTTACGTACCAAAGTTACTAATTACCGTAGTAACTCAAGTTACTAGACTAAAAGTCAAGTAAAGTCAAAAAGTAGAAAGAAATATCCATTCACATGGGCATATTCTCCTAAGCATGTGGTCTTATCTTGACCCAACCACTAAGTCAAGGATTCCTTCACATGGGCTATCCTTGGACTAAAGAAGAATCCAAAACAAAAAGGCTTGTGGGCCCAAGAGTTCTCAACTCTTTCCTCAAAGCCAAACACCTAGGAATAATACCAAGTCAACACACTAAAGTCCAAAATAGTGGTGCTCATCTTTTCTACTTCTTCTAAAGTAAGGTCCTATCTATCTTAGCTATGACTAACTTTAGCTAACCATGACTAATATAGAACTATCCTTTATCTCTATATAAATAATATCTCTTAAGTACTTGTAATACCAAGCTAAATATCACAATACCACACGCATGCATAAATGGGTGTTACATTTACCCCCGGACTAAGTTTTCACTTTGTCCTCAAAGTGAAGGTCTCTCTACCTTCTATGGTACATCTTCAAGTTATCATGGTTAATCCTATCAAAGTGTCTTCCTCCCAACTCCTTGAGATCATAGGTGTAATTGCCCCACACCTTCTCCACTATGAAAGGTCCAAAGTACTTAGGCAAAAACTTCTTTTGCACTCTCTTGAATCGAATGGAATCAAACAAAATTACCCAATCACCTTCTTTGAAAGGCTCCACCTTCTTCTTGCCTTGCCTCTTGTCATAGCTCTCTTTTTGTTTCCTTTGGGCTTGCTCTACTCGAACCATAGCAACTGCTCTTGCCTCTTCCAACTCCATGAGTTGTCCCTTCCTTGACTTCTCTACATCACCTCCTTGTGCTTTCTTCAATCTCCTATGAATGCTTTGGAAGGTAGGAAGATCAAAGTGAATAGGTAAGGTAGACTCAATACCATATACCAATTGAAATGGAGAATATCCGGTGGAAGTCTTCATGGTTGTCCTATACTCCCATAAAACTGCATGAATCCTCTTGTCCCAATGATGTTTAGCCCCCTCCATTTCTGCATCTTTGGCCAACATCATGCACAAGGTCTGATTGGTTCTCTCTGCCAAGCCATTGGAATTTGGCTTATAAGATGTAGTTACTCTATGTGTGATAGAGAAATGTCGTAGCATAGCTGTAGTAATGCTTCCTGTAAACTCTCCTCCTCTATAAGAAACCAACTCCAAAGGGCATCCAAACCTAGTGATAATGCATTCATAAAGAAATCTACCCACTTCATCTTCATTCTTGTCCCTCAATGGTCTAGCCTCAACCCACTTGGTAAGGTAATCAGTAACTACCACAATGTACCGATTGTTCCTTGGGGTTCTATTGAGAGGACCTACAAAATCAATTCCCCACTTCTCAAAAGGTCCTAGCAATAGAATTGATCTAAGTGGTGGAGTGGATGTAGACTTTCTAGCAAAAGCTTGACAAACATGACAAGTTTTGCAATAATCAAGACAATCCTTGAAAATCCCTCTCCAATGGTAACCTACATCTAGAATCTTGAAAGCAGTCACCTTTCTTGCAAAGTGTCCTCCACATACTAAACCTTCATGAAACTCCTTTATGAGTAGGATAGACTCTTCCTTACCCACTGCTCTTCGAAGTAGACCATCTGCTCCTTGGTGAAAAAGAATATCCTCCACTATTGTGTAGGGTCTAGATCTTGCTGCAAGGGCCTTCCTCTCCCTAGCATGCATCCCTTTTGGATAGTTACCTCTTGTCACAAAATCCACAATCTCCTTGTACTCCATTGGAATCTCTTGAGTGACTGAGATTGTCATGAACTCCTCATCCGGGAAGCAATCATCCACTGGCTCATCTCCATCATGATCATAGGTTCTAGATAACAAATCAGCATTTGCATGTTTCTTTCCTGGCCTATCCTCAATTGTGTAGTCATACTCAGACAAGAGTATTATCCACCTTGCTAGTCTCCCTTCAACATTAGGCTTGTTGAAGATAAACTTCAAAGCCTTGTGATCCGTGACAATTGTGGCTTTCCCTCCGATCAAGTAGTGTCTAAACTTCTTGAGACCAAAGATCACTGCCAACCCTTCTCTCTCTGTGACAGAGTAGTTCTTCTCTGCTGAAACCATCTGCCTACTAGCATAAGCTATTGGATGATCATGCCCATCTTGGTCTAATTGACTAAGAGTGCATCCTATAGCTACATTAGAAGCATTAGTGTAGAGGATGAAAGGCTTACTCCAATCAGGTTTAGCAAGAATTGGAGCTACAACAAGGGATTGTTTGAGCTCCTCAAAAGCTTTGAGAGCCTCCTTGTCTTCCAAAATCACCATGTAATCTACACCCTTCTTCATGTAGATGGTCAATGCATAAGCCTTGTTGGAAAATGAGAAGATGAACCTCCTATAGTACCCAACGATCCCCAAGAATTGGCATAACTTTGTCAAGCTTGAAGGGAATGGAAGGTCTGAGATTTTCCTCACCTTCTCAAGATCAACTGCTATTCCATCCTTGGAGATGATGTGCCCCAAAAGTAGACCTTCTTCACATTCAAAAATGCACTTCTCTGGGTTGAGTGATGCATTTGCCTCATCCAAGCATTTCAAGACTTTGATTAGGTGTTCAAAGTGCTCCTCCTTGCTCCCATAGACACAAAAGTCATCAATGAAGTCTCTCACAAATTTCCCAATGAAAGGTTCAAATACCTTGTTCATGAACCGTTGGAATGTGGCTAGAGCATTGCAAAGCCCAAAAGGCATGACCTTGATAGCGTAAGTTCCCCAAGGTGTGGTGAACATGGTGAGTTGTTGATGCTCTAGTGCAATCTTGATTTGGTTGTATCCACTATAACCATCTCCAAAACTGTACCTCTCATGACCTGCAACCTCCTCCAAGATCTCATCAATGAATGGCAATGGGTAGTAGTCCTTCTTGGTAACAACATTAAGCTTCTTGTAATCCACACATACCCAAAGCTTGCCATTCTTTTTCTTCACAATGACAATTGGAGACACCCTTTCTGAATTCTCCACCTCAAAGATAAATCCAGCCTCCTTGAGCTTATCAATCTCCTCCTTCACAACCAAAGATATTGGTGGGCTAATGCGACGTTGCTTTTGGCGGATTGGTCTTGCATGTGACTCGACCTCTATCTTGTGCTCCTCCAAGGTGACTTCCTTCAAATCCTTGTAACTAAAAGCAAACACATGGATGAACTTGCGGAAAATCTCCTCAAATCTCACGTTCTCCTCCTTGGTAACATTTGGGCCATACTTGAGGGTAGCTAACCTTCTCTCTACCTCCTCAAGTGTCAATGGTGATTTTTCTGGGTCCTTCAAAACCTCTGGCTTAGGTGCAAAATCCATAGCACACAAGGGATACACATCTGAATCAGATTCAGATTCATCCTCCTCCGTGGAAGTCTCTTCTTCCATGCTTATGTCCACACCTGAAGCTCCTTCTTCAGAATCTGATTCCCAATAATCAGAAGATGGTGTATCTGAATGTGAAGTGTTGGTGGTGTTAGTCACAGGAACTGTGACTCTATGGTTTGATGGCCCAATCCTCAAGTACCCTTTGTGCCATCAATCAGTTGTGCGTGCTGCTCTCAACCATGGCCTCCCAAGAAGTAAGTCATAGCTTAAATCCTTCAAGACTTGGAAAGTCATGAGATTTTGAACTCCTATAACTGAAACTACCACCTTATCCATCACTCCTACTGGTTGAACTTGTTGCTTGTTTGCCATGCTCACCACAAATGTTGAAGGTCTTGAGTGTATCATACCCAACTTCTTCATCAACCTTTCTGACATGGCATTCACTGTTGATCCTCCATCAACCAATGCATCCTTGATGTTGTGACCATTCACTCTCACATCAATCTTGGAGGCATATTCACAAGCTTCCCATGGTGCTGGCTTGGCATCCACCACCCCCATTGATATTGGAACTTTTGCCTTCTTCTTCTTCTTGCTCCTTGTAGAACTCAAACCACCTCTAAGCTCCTTTCTCAAGGTAGGGTTCAAAGCAATCAATTGGCCCATTGTGATGTTAGCCTTGTGACTACCAACATCCTCCAACATATTGTAGTTCCATTGTTGCTTTGAAATCAAGAAATCCTCCATCCCTAACTTCTTCCTTGGAGTCTTTGTTGTTGATGATGTTGAGGTGCGAGTGCTCCTAGTAGACATAGGAGTATCCTTGCTTGAAGTAAATCCTTGAGAAGAGTGAACATCCTCTGCAAAACGAGCTCTCTTCTTCTCTTGTGCCAAAAGCTCCAAATTAAGACCCTTGGGGTTTGAGCAAGCTCCCTTCTCATACTTGCTCTCAACCACATCTATGGATGCTATCCCCTTACCTTTGTTGGGATTAGGAGCCACTTGGGTTTCACTACCTCTCTCTTTCCCTCTATTGGCTCCCTCATAACCCCTTCCTCCATGGTAAGTAGAATTTGGGCAATTCCTTTGGATATGGCCTCTTCCTCCACAACCAAAACAATTTCTATCATTGAAATTGTTGTCTGGTTGGCCTCCTCTACATGGATAGTTTCCATAACTCCTAGGCCCTCTCCCTACATTCTGATCCACCTCTCTCTTCTCCCATAGTTGCACCACATTGATCTTGAGATCCGCAAGTTGTTCTGTGATGGTTTGGAGTGGATCTTTTGGTGGAGGTGCAAGAACTAGAGAAATTACTACTTGTGGTGCAACCCTTGTCACCAAAGTATCAGAAGTTCCACCATACTTGTAGCCTTGAGGAGGATGCACAACCTTCTTCACCACCAAATCACTCTCATCCCCTTCCAAACTCTCCTCCATACGAATTGCGATCTTGATAGCTTCAACCTTGGAAGAAGGTTTCTCATATCTCACCTTGCTTCTAATTTGTGGTCTCAACCCTCCCACAAAATTCTTGGTGAGCATGGCCCCTATGCCAATCATTGTAGTCTCCACATCATCCCCACCCTTCCTCAACACTATGCAAAATCTGGACTCCAACTTTTCCACTCTTTCCACATAGACTCTCACTTTCTCTCCATCTCCTTGCTTGAGAAATGTAACCTCACTCATCAATCTCTCATAACTCTCATCAGGAAGAAATTTCTCAATGAGTGCTGAAGTCAAAGTCTCCCAAGACTCCTCTTCCCCATCTCTCCTCTCTCTCTTTTGGTATTCTGACTCATACCATGTAAGTGCTGCATCCTCAAAGAAATCTGGTAATAATGAGGCCCACTCATTCTTCCTCCTCTCATTGTTTCCTATGCAAGCTCTCTTGAAGTCTCTTACAAAGGCCTCCACATCTTCTCCATCCTTGCCAAAGAAAATTGGAAGTTTTCCCATCTTAACCCCTCACTATCTTTCTTTTCTCTCAATTATTTTTTTTCTTTTCTCTCACTCTATTACTAATAGAGTATATACATGACTAACACCATCTGAGAATAATCCACTCTAGGGAACACAAAAGGTTCAGGTTGCTCCAAGATTTCTATAGCAACATCAAATCCTAGAGTGCATATTAATCTAACTCTCATGGATAGTTTATCCATGAGTTGAAAGATTATCTCTATCACTAATCTTGAGAACTAGTTGATGAAGGTGGTATTATTTTTGTAGCTGTACTAAGACTCTCTCCAAGATCCTTCACCAAAGTTTCCAAAAGTGCTTTTACTCCACTACACTCATGTCCTTTTGGAAGTCCTTCCACTCCACAAACCTCACACAACTCCTTGGTCTTAGATCTTCTCCCTCCCAATCTTGGTGAAGAAGGCCCACATGCAAACCCAAGTCAAGTAAGCCTCTCCTTTCCCTCAATCTCTTGCTCTCAAAGGTCAATGGACATGAACTTGCCTTATGTCCCTTCTCTCCACACAGAAAGCACTTAGACTCACTTTTTCCTCCAAGTGGTGTAGGTTTCTGGATCCTCTCAACACTCTTTTCAAATTCTATGGTAAACTCTCTTTTCCTCAAATCCACCCCTACAATCACCTCAAACCCTTGGGGAACCTTGCATAATCTCAATTTCCACTCTTGATGATCCTCCATGTTCCCAAGATGAATCTAAACACTCAAACATGCCTTTTGTTGATCTCAAACTTCTCATGCATGAGATCTCTACTTTGCAGAATTAACCCTTCCTCACAATGTCACTCAAATCTCCCAACCAGTATATTATAGTCCTCTAAAATTTAGCACACTTGATCAAAACTTTAGGGTGTCCCTCCCTGCAGAATTTCATATCTTTTCATTGAGCCATTCGGCCTAGACGTCTTTCTATTCAGCACATAATTTTCAGATTTGGTCTGAAAACCACACCCCTCACTTCAAAAACTCATTTCTCCCTACGCAAGAACGATCTTTCTCTAATTCTTGTGGCAGCAGGTAGGATACAATGCACTGAATTTTCTTGGAAATTTTTAGGACAATAAACTGAAAATTGAAGAAATGGCAGACTCTGTAAAATTTTCCAAAGAGCATGCAGTTGCGGGAGCACTTTACCCTATCAACTTTCAAAAATGCTAGCCCAGTGCGCATAGAAGCTCTCACAATAATTTCAAATGTGCTAACTGAAAGATAACCCAAGCTATCATGTGTAGAAATCTCAAGTCCAGATCTCAAACTTGAGATTTTGCCCAAAATCACCTTAATCCCCAAAATCTGCAATCCACCTCACACAATCTCTCCAATTCCTCTCATGTGTACAAGATGTACAAAATCACCTCAAAAATATCATAATGAACTACAGGGTATACAAATGGATCTTGGTTCTCTAACATAAGTTCAACCCTCTCCTCTCCTAATGTTCTCTCCAAGTGAGCTCTCATAGCCTCCTTTTGCCTAATGTAGAATTGAACGCGGAACATTATCTTGCCTTCTAGAGAGGTCCCGGCAACGGAACCAAAAATGTGAGCCGGCCTGTCTCTCACTCAAGATGAACCTCTGATGGCTATTATGGTAGCGCACCATGAACTAAGAAGGCAAGGAACCCGAACTCCATCATACTCCCCCAAGGCTAACACTCCAAGACTCAAGACATTGCTCATTAGAGAACTCAATGAGAGAGAGATAGTTGCAAATGAAAGGATGATGAGTACCTCCTCACCCCTTGTTTATATACTTGTGAAATAGTTATGTACCAAAGTTACTAATTACCGTAGTAACTCAAGTTACTCGACTTAAAATCAAGTAAAGTCAAAAAGTAGAAAGGAATATCCATTCATATGGGCATATTCCCCTAAGCATGTGGTCTTATCTTGACCCAACCACTAAATCAAGGATTCCTTCACATGGGCTATCCTTGGACTAAAGAAGAATCCAAAACAAAAAGGCTTGTGGGCCCAAGAGTTCTCAACTCTTTCCTCAAAGCCAAACACCTAGGAATGAAACAAATATTTTGACTTTACAAACAGGTGAAGGATCCTCAGAGACTACACGCAGCGAATAATACCAAGTCAACACACTAAAGTCCAAAATAGTGGTGCTCATCTTTTCTACTTCCTCTAAAGTAAGGTCCCCTCTATCTTAGCTATGAATAACTTTAGGTAACCATGACTAATATAGAACCATCCTTTATCTCTATATAAAAAATATCTCTTAAGTACTTGTAATACCAAGCTTAATATCACAATACCACACACATGCACAAATGGGTGTTATAGCACGGAGCAAGGTGCCATGTTCTTGGGGAAGGGAGAAGTAGCCGAAGAAACCCAAGAGGTGAGAGATGCTTTCTCTTCAAAGTGCATGCAGAATGGATACAAAGCAGAGAGTTACAAGGATCCTGTCAAGCAAGGGATCGTGAGTGCTCTAATGGCAATCTTGAAGCCAGAGAGAATGACTTATGTGATGAAGCACCAAGCGGTGTTCTTCCATAAGATGTTTGCAAGAGAGCCGATTAATTGGGTGAAGTGTTTTCATGGGTGAACAAGACAAATGGTGTGGAATTTGCAGGATAAATTACCTCCGCATTACATTATGCCATTTGCAGCGCATTTTTATATGGGGCTAAACTTGCTCAATGCGGCGGAGCGCAACAGAATGCTGTTACATTTCCATCCCGACTTAAGAAAGGAGGTTGATGTGGAGGAACAACAGTACATTCTTCAGATCAAGAGCAGCAATGAGTACTACGTGCAGACGGGGAAGAGTGTGCAGTTGGACATGAGTTCTCCAAAGTCAAAGAAGAGTAGTCAACAAGGAGAAGGAGAAGACATCGAGAAAATAAGACCTTGGAAGACCAAAAGAGTAAACCCGAGGAAAGGTATGGTGGTAATTGCATTGTTGGAGGAAGAATTGGAGGGCGAAGCCGAGTGCAGGTCCAAAGACTCGGAAAGAGAAGAAAAACCTGAGCTCACACTACAAAGTGGAGACACGAGTAGTGACAACGACGATGGAGGAGAGATGACATTGGTACCCGAGGAAGAAGAAGCCATGATGGAGATAGAGGAGAAAGGTAACTCAAAGTTAGAAGACGAAGTGCCAAAGCAGGAAGAGAGAAAAGTTACCATTCAAAGAGGAGTTTGTTCTAGGCAAAAGGTGAAGTGTGAAGCAGGGCCAAGTAAGGTAAGAGAAGAGGAGTATGTAAGTTCGGGAAGTGAAGCATCCATTCCTATATGGCGGCTGCAGCTCAAAAGGTGAGTATCGAGAGAAGAAGAGGTGAAGAAGGAGATCACTCTGCAAGTCGAGGTAACCTCGAGTGAAGGAGTGGAGTACCTGTGAGAGGTTGTGTGCTCCTTATTGGTGAAGTTAGAACACAGGAAGAAGGAGATGTAGTCAAAGTGTCCGGAGGTGAAGACTGTATTGCAGGTGTTAGCACGATTAGAAGAAGAGAACTCGGAATTGAAGAAGAGTATAATCCAAGGTGAGGAGGAAAGGGAGGTACTACAAGTAGATGCAGTAGTACAAAATCAAGTGATTGAGAACTTGAAGAGAGAAGCAAGGAATCAGGAGGAGCTGATAGAGCAGAGTGTTATAGCAAGGGAAAGATAAATTGCTGAATATGAAATCTTGAAGCAGCAGTTTGCTGATTCAAGACTAGAAATTATCCATGCTATGGCAAGAGTAGCCAAGAAAGAACAAGAGCTTGATAGGGTGATGGAGAGTGTAAAAGAGAAGAAGCAGTTGTGGCAACGAGAGTTGACAGTGCGGTATAGAGAAGAAGAGAGGTTGAGAGAGTTACTTTGCAATCAAGAGGAGGAGATTGTACAAAAGGAGAAGGAGAAGGAGGCTGTGAAAGCCGAGTTCGAAGTAGAATTGGCAATGTACCAAGAAGATTTGCTTGCAGATCAAGAACGGGGAGGAAAATGCAATTGGAGCCATTAAAAGAGATCGTGATCAGGATGAATGCAATGTTGAGTACAGAGGCCATTGTGCACATTGAAGAGACGAGGCTGCACGAGTTGAAGGTGTTGGTGCAGGAGACGAGGAGGAGACATGCAAAGGACAAAGACTTGAATGTTTTGTTGATCAATCTAAGAGATCGTGTAGATAGGAAGATGTTAGAGGTGGGAGACAATGTGTGTCTCAGACTAGATCTAATTAGGACGGAGTTAGCTAAACTTTGTAGTGAGGTAGAAGAAGTACAAAAACCCGAAGTAGATGAAGTAGGAGTGTAGATGTCTTCGGAGTTACCATTGGAGACATTAGAGCAGAGTGGGTCGAGAGATCAGGAGTTAGAAAGATTACCTACTAGTGAAATTTCAGATTAGGAAAGAGAACTGTTAGATTTAGTAGAGGACATAGGAGTTATGAAACCCAAGGATAGAGTAGTAGGAAGTAAAGTTACTTTGGGTTTGGGTTTGAAAGCCGAAGAAGAAGTAGACATTGCATTGGAGTAGTAACAAAATTGAGATTTGAAGAGGTGCATTGTTAGTTCGGATCTGCAGGTTAGAAGAGTTGTTGTAGAACGGTATAGTTGTTAGAAATGTAGATTGCTTTACTATTTAAGAGTGGCATTTGCAGTCTTATGTTGTTCAATGCTCATTATTTCTGAGAATAGATAAAGCAAAGTGTTGTGAAGTAGTGCTTGTTGCTTGAGCTTGATTCCAAGTATCAACATTGTGTTTGTAATTGTGAGTGTGTGGAGAAATTTGAAGTGCAAGTCAGTGTGCTTGTTGGATGTTTGATTCCGCAACCTTGATCTTTACTCTGTGTGTTTGATCTTGAGTGAAGTGCAACTGGAGCAATGCCTTGATAGATCTGAGAGGAATTGTAGTGTTGGTAGTATTCTGCATTTGTGAGTGCAACGCGAAGTTGATGTGAAGTAATTTTGATCAAGGAAGTTGTGCCTTTAGTGGAGGGGTGGAACACAATTCTGAGGAAAAGTTGTTTTGCAATGAAGTGCCGTTTTTGAGAGATCATCACAATCAAGATTGTTTGGAAAGAATTGATGGAGTTGTGATTAAGGAATGTGAATTCGTGACAAGATTGCGAGTTAGTGCTTGTTACTCTCTTCTGGGTGTGGTTTCTACCTAAGAGATTAAAGAAGAATTCAAGAAGAACTACATTGTTATTGTTTGCTTTGTATTTGACCAATTCTGACTCGTATCTCTATGGGAACAAACTTTACTTACCTGATTACCGCAAAAGTGATATTTGCCGAGTTGTCACAAGGTTGTCCACCCCATCCTCAAAAAACAACATGGCATGGTGCGCTCTAGAAGAAGTAACTACTATGGATGAGGTCTCCATACCAAATCCAGATGTCACCACTCTCTTCTCCACCATGTTGAGCTCAACACGCTCAACCAAACCAAAGCCCACTGCCAAAGTAGGCAAAGTAGCTCATACCAATGTAGCATCATGGACTCTACATTGCAACTCCTTGTCCAATATATCCGAAGGCCGAGCACCTCTAGGGAAACAAGTGTGACAATTGGTAGATATATGCTCAATATGGCCTGTAACACCCATTTGTGCATGTGTGTGGTATTGTGATATTTAGCTTGGTATTACAAGTACTTAAGAGATATTATTTATATAGAGATAAGGATGGTTCTATATTAGTCATACCAAAATTGGACTGCCTAGGCCTTAGTAACTCCATGAGTAAAATTGATCAATTGTCTCATGTAGGCTCTCTCCAGCCTTCCGTTGGAACTCTTGCAAGCTCCTTAGCTTGTTAGTCCATACTCCTTGGTAGTTTTGCCTCAAAAATTGGAAGAACTCCACCATATGATTAAACCTAGATACTACACCACCTCTTGTAGTCGTACCTCCACTTGTAGTAGCACCATCTCCAAGAGATCCACCAACACTACTAGAGCTCAAACTTATTGCCAATCTACCCCTAGAAACTAAGCTTGAAGTAATGGAGACATAGTTCAAAGACCAATATTGTTTCCATATCTCAATCTCCTCCAAGTGAGCTCTCCTGAACTCATGGTGTTCATCCATTGGCAGACCCTCCAAATGCTGAAATAACTCCTTTGGCGCCATGAAGGTGTGAACAAAGTTGGGTTTTGCATCTGCTACAAATCACACCAACTATCAAACTCTTGGATGAAGTCATCCAACTCAATGGTACCCATTGTAATAGAGTAACACTTGGGGCCTTTGGAAGCCCCATGAATCTTGTCCATGTCCCACAACAACAATGCAAACACACCAAGTGCACTCTCAACTAAATCAACTCCTATGTCAAACTCCAACTCATTGTCAATCTCCTCCTTGACTAGGATCTGAGATATAGGCTGATATCGAGTGCCACTCCAAGTAAACCCATTTTTTATTGCATTGCTATCTCCTCAAGAATCCCCAAAGAACTGCATTGTGACAAAGTAACCAAGAACTGCAACCCGTAACCAAAACCGCCGCAAGTACCCCACCAAGTGCCAACACCACCAACTAAACATCATCAACTAATGTAGCTCTAACTAGAACAACTGAACTAGGAGAAAGTGCAACCTATAAGCTACCATCACAACATGCACTCTCACGGTCTGCAAGTTATCACTTCTTGCCTCATTGAAGAAAAACACAAGTAGTCTGACTTGTCATCACTCCAATCTTACTACCGAGAGCACACCAAAGCACCAACAATCTAAATTCAGAGCACCTCACAAACAAATATGGTGCATAAATAGGAAGTAGAAAATGGAGGGGGTCCAATCACAAGAAGGCTAAAAAAAGCCTTCAATCTCATAAATCAACACCAAACTGACTCTACCACCATTTGGCATTTGATATAATTAGAGTACGTATCTACTTTTTGAGCTATGAGGATCACCAAGAATGGGATCAAAGTTCTACTTGCCAAAATCTGACATAAATCATTCATAAAATCAGATATCAATATGACATAAAATCTTATGTAAAATTGTACATAAATCCCTAAAGTTGGTTGACTGCCAAATCCTCCGCTAAATCTTCACTCAAGGCAAATTGGAAAGATAGGGATTGTCAAATCTCTAATTTGTGGGAATGGATTCTCAACTCCACCTTCAATTTCACTTTTTGTGCTCAACTTGCACCAGATTGGTCACAACTACCGCTTGAAATAGACTACCAACTACGTTCACCTCTTGAGCTCAAAGTCACAACTACCGCTTGAAATAGACTCTCTTTGGCTCCAAATTTGGCCAGCACTTCCACACACAATTAATCCCAAGGAAATAAGAATTGTGATCAAGCGATCCACCGGGCTTGGAGATACCACCACCACCACCCTCCTCAATTCTTGCACTCAATTTCCCCCTAACTCTCACTTCTCTATTGTAATCAATTTATTGATACAACCCAAATCACACTCAATCAGGTCAATACTTGATCTATCATTCAATCATCTACCAACAACTAAGTATTGATTTTAATCAAGCCACATCCACTCTAGCTAAGAGACTCCAAGTGACACTTGCCGGCTTTTTGTCCACTCTAGCCAAGAACTTGAAGGCTCAACAATAGAGAAATGAGCTTTCTAGAGTTGCACTTCCAACTCTTGATTTTGACCTAAGTCTCACCCCAATAGTGTCGTGTTGTGGTTTGCATAGCCCTTAAAAAAGAAACTGATGTGGTTTATCTCCGTAAAGATGGAATAGGTTGTATGATGGATCCCACAATTGAACCATTTCCATGTGAGCAATCTATGTACATGTATATAATTGGCCATATGGATTATGGTCTTGTCTTCTTTGAGGGTTCTTATGTATATAGATGTTGGAGAGTTAAGTGGAAGGTGTGTTTTAGTTGGAGGAGTCTTGAGTGGGAGGATGACGTTGAGAGTGAGAGTTGTAGTAGAGTGTAGAGGCCAAGCATCAGAGAGACAGCAATTGATTAGGAGATGTCCTATGCTCCCAATTTGCCACTCCCAAATCCTTTTCTCGTTGGGCTTTAGATTCTACACCGTGATGGCTTATGGGATTGGTTGGTGGCACATTTTGGGGCGGTATTCACAGAGTTGATGATGGAAAACCCAAATCCTATTGTCCTTCCGGTGCTTACTTATGAGCAAGTATGGGACTTGAAAATCTATATGGTTTTGTAGTTGGACTCAATTTTGCTCATGAGCTTTGAGATGGAGTTGCGGGGTCCACTTGTCAAAAAGTGAAGAGGTTAAATGACAAAATTGCAAGAGATTGGATTCCAAGAAAAAGTCAGGAGTTTTTTGACCATTGGGGAAGTTTTGGAGAGGGCACTTTGGGAGAGAGAACCGCAATCAAAGAGAGGAGCTGATAGGCTATAATTTGGAGACTAAAATTGAGTGATTTGAGTCAATTCTCTAGGAGATATGATCAATTGAGTCAAGGGGTGTAAAATTCATATACATGAGCACAAACTAGGTTATTTAGAGAGCTTCATAAGACATCTTCATGATCTTTCAATTAGGTTGGTAATTTTGACAGAGTGCTTGTAATGATGAAATCAAGAAATTCTAGATTTTGATCAATATCAAATGAGATCTGGCCAATTGAAGTTGGAGCTTTTAAAAGTGAGGAGTTGGAGATGATATTTTGATCAAGTTTGAAGATTTGGTCACTCCTAAAGTTTTGGTCCGATTCACCTTAAGAAAATTCTCAGTATTGTTGGTGGCTAGGGTTTTCACTTCTATGTAGAGGTTTCATGGGAATTCCTCAAATAGACAATTTAGGTTCTTAGATCAAGGATACATGGGTATGTAGAGCTCACAAGTTAGCCCAGCTCAGAAATTGATACATATCTAGGGTTTGCAGCTGGATTAGGGTACTCAAATTCACAAAGGTTATACAAGGGCACAATAAGCTACTGTGGAAATTTTGGTTGACTTTGGGTTGATGGAGAGTGAGAGTTGATAGTATTTTCAATAGAGTAAAAAAGCTCTACTAAAAGTACTATCGTAAGCTCGTGTGACAACCCGGCAAATATCACTTTTGTGGTAATTGGGTAAGTAAAGTTCATTCCCGCAGAGATACGAGTCAGAATTGGTCAAATACAAAGTCAAACAATAACATGTAGTTCTCCTTGGTTGCGTCTTTAATCTCTCAGGTAGAAACCACATCCAGAAGAGAGTAACAAGCACTGACTCGCAGTCTTGTCACAAATTAACACTCCTTAATCACAAATCCTTCAATTCTTTCCAAACAATCTTAATTGTGATGATTCAGGCCCTCCCAAAAACGGCACTTCACTTCAAAACGACTTCGCCTCAGAATGGTGTTCTACCCCTCCACTGAAGGCACAACTTACTCGATCAAAATTGCTTCACATCAACTTCGCATTGCACTCACAAATGTAGAATACTACCAACACTACAATTCCTCTCAGATCTGTCAAGGCATTGCTTCAATGGCACTTCACTCAGGATCAAACACACAAAATGAAGATCAAGGCTGTGGAATCCAACATCCAACAAACACTCTGACTTGCACTTTGAATTTCTTCACACACTCACAAACACAATTGCAAAGTTGATACTCGGAATCAAGCTCAAGCAACGAGCACTACTTCACAGCAATTTGCTTTATCTATTCTCAAAAATAATGAGCACTGAACAACAATTCTCTACAAATGCTACTCTTAAGTAGTAAACAAATTGACAGTTCTAACAACTATACCTTTTCTACAACAACTGTTCTAACCTGTAGATCCAAAATGACAATGCAACCTTTCATATCTGTCTATTCAAATCTCAAATCGGTTACTGCTCCGATCCGATGTCTACTTCTTCCTCGGCTTTCAAACCCAAACCCAAAGTAACTTTACTTCTTACTACTCTGTCCTCGGGTTTCACAACTCCTAATTCCTCCACTAATTCTAACATTTCTCCTTCCTGATATGAAATTCCTATCATAGTTAAGCCTTCTAAATCTTTATCTCCCGACCCACTCTTCTCTAAAGTGTCAAATGTCAAATCCAAAGACACCTGCACTCCTATCTCTCTTACTTTGGGTCTAACTACTATCAATTCTTTTGCTAATTCTACTATATCATCGTCAACAATTGTAATTGAAAGCATGGGTACACTATCTACGCCTTCAATTTGTAACCCACTTTCCCCTCATCACTCATGTTACTAACCCAAAGATACTTACTGTCTGATCCTGCACTTTGGGTTTATTCACTATTGTTACTTCTCCTTCAATTTCAATTCCATCTTCAATCTGAATTGAAATTGAAGTCATGGGTATCCTAACTATCTTTTTTCCCTACTCTAACTTTCTCTGATGCTTCTCGCAAGATTCCCAAAGTCACCTTCATTGCACTCCGAGGTCTGGTTACCTCGGATTTAGTCATCTTCATCTGAGGCAAAGTCTTTAGACCCGAAGTCATGTAAACCCAAAGTCCGAAGTACGAAATCCAAAGTCACATTGACCTGAAGACACTTTGACCCGAGGTACATCTACTCCAGAAACTTCAAATGCTTGTAACTTCTTCTAAAAACCTCTAAACTTTGCGATTTTGGAGGCAATGGAAAACCCTGAACGAGACGCTTCCAACGAGATATAACACGCTTGATTTGGAGTTGTGGTCACCGAGATATGGCCCCCGCAAGAATCCTGACCTGCAACTTCTATTTCTCCTTCGGGTTTGCACTCCTTAACGTCTGATCCGAGTTTTTCCCTCCTCTGACACAAAGTAAGCTTCTTTAGGTCTGATCCAAACCGAGCACTTCTTTCTCTTACATGAAGTTGACTTGCTTGGGTCTGATCAAATCACAAGTTTGCATTCATTTCTTCTCCATTTGCTTTCAATATGGTTTCAGCAGTGCATTTCTTCTTCTAAACTCGTCCAAAATGAAAAATGTGGATACCACAGCTCGGGAGAGCATTTCTATCTTTTATCATGATTGAGTGTATGTTCTCCTACTTGTGTATCTATGACTAAGGATTTTAGGTTTCTGTAGTGTTTGTGAGGATTAGGTGCACCTCTAATCTAGAAATCTAGGGAAAATTACCCAAAACCAAGAGCAAACCCTAAATTAGGGATTTCAAAATTAGGGTAAAAGTTACAAAAATTGGCAAAGTTTGAGATCTTATCAGGGGAGCTGTAATGATCAGATTGTGGCTTATTTTGTATCATTGGAAAGCTCATCTCACAGGCTTTCCATTGAATCCTAGAACATTGTAATATAGGTTACATAGAGAAATTTATGTCCATCTAAGTTACATAGGATTTTCCTTGTCAATAAGACACAAGATCATTCCACTTGGAGTACAAATTGGATGAAGGCTAAAGTATATATTGGAGGAAGCTTGATGACAAAGAAAGAAGGCTTTGAAGCTCAATTTTGACAAAAATCATAGAGAGTTGCTACTAGATTCTTGTGATTGGATCCTCTCCGTGCTTACATGCCTATTTGTACGCCCAGTTAGTTTGGATTAGTGTGCGGGCATTGCACTTAGGTTCTTTCCTTCTAGGAGTGTTGTGTATTTCTCCTTGGTAATGTTGGAAGTGATAACTAGTAAACCAGGAGTGCGCATTATGATGACAAGTTCAAGTTATGTCACCCGTTACTACTCTGCCCGATAGCAAGAATACCAAAATCTAGAGTGAAGGGTTCTAATGGTTAGGATCTATGCATGCTCAAACTAGTAGGGATAGGTTTACCTTCAACCTCTGATCTATAGGCTCCATAGCTGGGCACCCTATGTGTTCCTAGAGAGAGAAAAGAAAAGTACAATAATGGTCACGTTGATGCCACACATGACGGTGCAAACAATGCAAGTGATGATGTGCTCCACCATGTAGTTAGTACTCAAACACAAAATCTGACTGTCAAAAAGTAGTCTATGAGTAATTGAAAATACACCTCTAACTACTATCACTACTACTCTAGTGTCCAAGAAATCTAGATGCGACGCTATAAATGGTGTGACAATGGTACTTAGATTCTTTCCTTTTAGGAGTGATGTATATTTCTCCTTAGTAATGTTGGAAGTGATGATCAACAGACCAGGAGTGTGTGTTATGATGATAGGTTATGTTGCTTGTTACTCCTACTTGGTAGAAGGAATACTAGAAACAAGAGTGGAGGGTTCTAATGGTTGGGTAACATGCATGCTCAAACTAGTAGGGAAGAATTTACATATAGCCTTTGATCTATAAGCTCCACAACTAGGCATCCTATGTGTTCCCAAAGTGAAAAAGGCAGAGTACAATAGCATACTTCTCTCAACCATGGTCTCCTAAGTAGCAAATCATAGCTTGAATCCTTCAAGACTTGGAAAGTCATGAGATTTCAAACTCCCATAATTGAAACTACCACCTTATCCATCACACCCACCAATCTAACTTGTTGTTTGTTTGCCATGCTCACCACAAATATTTAAGATTTAGAGGATATCGTACCCAATTTCTTTATTAGCTTCTCTAACATTGCATTCATCATAGATTCTCCATCAGCAAGTGCATCCTTGATATTGTGATCATTCATCCTCATATCAATCTTGGAGGTGTACTCACAAGCCTCCCAAGGTGTTGGTTTTGCATCCACCATCCCCATTGGAACCAAAGCCTTTGCTTTCTTCTTTCTCTTGCTCCTTGTAGAATTGAAGCCACCCTTAAGCTTCTTCTTCAAGGTAGGATTCAAAGCAATCAATTGATCTACCATGATTTTAGTCTTATAACTACCAACATCCTCCAACACATTGTAGCCCCATTGTTACTTTGAGATCAAGAAACCCTCCATTCTCAACTTCTTCCTTGGAGTCTTTGTTGATGGTGTTGAACTTATAATGTGAGTACTCTTTGTGAGCATTGGACTATCCTTACTAGGAGTGAATTCTTGAGAAGAATGTATATCATCTACAAAATAAGCTCTCTTCTTCTCTTGTGCCAAAAGCTCTAAGTTAAGACTCTTAGAGTTTGAGCATACTTGCTCTCACCTGCATCTATAGATGTTATCTATCTTTCACAAGAGATACTTGGGCTTCTATGGTACCCACATGTATTATTTTGGACAACTTATGAAGAAGTGCTTTGCTGAAACCAAATTGAAACCAAATGGAAAAGAAATGAGTGGAAACCTATGTTTTGATCAGGCCCAAGGAATTCAACTTTGTGTTGGAGGAAGGAGGACTCTCATTGGATCAGATCCAAAGAAGCTTACATTGTGTCAAAGGAAGAAAAACTTGGATCAGACGCTAAAGGAGTGCAGACTCCAAGAAGGAATGGAAGTTGCATGTTAGGATTATTGCGGAGGCCATATCTCAATGACACAAAGTCCAAATCATGCGTGCTATATCTCCTTGGAAGCATCTTGTTCAAGGCTTTCCGTTGCCACCATAGAGTATGGAGGTCTATAGTAGAAGTTACAAGCATTTTAAGTTTTGGGAGTAGATGTATAGAGTAGTTGAGTGTCTTTGGGTTCACAATACTTTGGATTTATGTTCTTTGGATCTCTACAACTTTGGGTTAGAAGCTTCTTTGCCTTAGGACAAAGGTGACTAGATCTGAGGTAGTTGGACCTTGAAGTGCAAATGAAGGTGATTTGGGAGTCTTGCTAGAGGCATCAGAGGAAGTAAGAGTAGGGAAAGAAGATATTTAGGATACCCATGACTTCAATTTCAGTTCTGATTGAAGATAAGATAGAATTAGAAGAGAAATAGTAGTTGTGAACAAACTACAGGTTCAAACAATAAGTGTCTTCGGGTCAGTTACATGAGTGATTAGGGGAAAGTGGGTTACAAATTGAAGGTATAAATAGTGTACCCATGCTTTCAATTACAATTCTTGATGAGGATATAGTAGAATTAGCAAAGGAATTGATAGTTGTTAGACCCTAAGTAAAGGAGGTAGGAGTGCAAGTGTCTTTGGATTTGACACTTGACACTTTAGAGAAGAGTGGGTTGCAAGATAGGGAGATAAAAAAATTACCCAAAAGGTTAATTGTAGATCAAAGTAAAGAAATGTTATAATCGGTAGAGGACTTAGCCATTGAGGAACCCGATGACAAAGAAGACAGAGCAGTATATGAATTCACTTTGGGTTTAGAAGGCAAAGTAGAAGTAGACATCGTATTGGAGTAGAAATAGATTTGAGATTTTGAAGGGCAGATATGAAGGAGTGCATTGTCATTTTAGATCTATAGGTTGTTAGAGGTAGTTAGGAAGCAATTTAAGAAGTTATATAACTACTGAAGAGCTCTATCTATTTAAAGGTAGCATTTGCAGGGCCATTTTGTTCAGTTTGTGTAATCTTGAGGATAGATAAAGCAAAGTGATGTGAAGCAATGCTCGTCATTTGAGCTAAATTCAAAGTATCAACTTTTTGTTTCTATAGTTGTGAGTGTTTGGAGAATTCTGAAGTGCAAGTCAACGAGTTTGTTGGATGTTGGATTCCACAACCATGATCTTCATTCTATGTGTTTGATCTTGAGTGAAGTGCAATTAGAGCAATGCCTTGATAGATTTGAGAGGAATTGTAGTGTTTGTAGTATTCTACAGTTGTGAGTTGTGGTACCCACATTTTTCAATTTGGATGAGTTTTGAAGAAGAAGTGCCTTGCTGAAACCAATTTGAAACCAAATGGAGAAGAAATAAGGGGAAACTTGTGTTTTGATTAGGCCTGAGGAAGTCGACTTCGTGTTGGAGGAAGAATGACTCAGATTGGGTCAAACCCAAAGAAGCTTACTTTGTGTCAGAGGACGAAAAAACTCGGATCAAACGCTGAAGGAGGGCAGACCCGAAGGAGGAAGGGAAGTTGCAGGTCAAGATTCTTGCAGGGGTCATATCTCAATGACCACAAGTCCAAATCAAGCGTGTTATATCTCGTTTGAAGCGACTTGTTCAGGGCTTTCCACTGCCACCAAAATCATAGAGTTTGGAGGTTTGTAGACGAAGCTACAAGCATTTGAAGTTTTGAGAGTAGGTTTGTGTCTTCGGGTCTTCGGACTTTGGACTTCAGGTTTACACAACTTCGGGTCATGAGACTTCACCTCAAGACAAAAATGACTAAATTTAAGGTAGCCGGACATTGGAATTTAGTGAAGGTGACTTTAGGAATCTTGCGGGAGATATTAGAGGAAGTTAGAGTAAGGAAAGAAGATATTTAAGATATCCATGACTTCAATTTTAGTTCTGGTTGAAGATAAGAAGAATTAGAGGAGAAATAGCAGTAGTGAATAAACCAAAAGTGTAGGATCAGACAGTAAGTGTCTTCGGGTTAGTTACATGAGTGATTAGGAGAAAGTGGGTTGCAAATTGAAAGTGTTGATAGTGTACCCATGCTTTCAATTACAATTTTTGATGAGGATATAATAGAATTAGCAAAAGAATTGATAATAGTTAGACCCAAAATAAGAGAGATAGGAAGGCAGGTGTCTTCGGATTTAACATTTGACACTTTAGAGAAGAGTGGGTCAAGAGATAGAGATTTAGAAGGATTACATGTGATAGGAATTGTGGATCAAAGTGGAGAATTAGTAGAATTGGTAGAGAAATTAGAAGTTGTGAAACCCGAGGACAAAGTAGTAGTGAGTGAAGTTACTTCAGGATTGGAAGCTAAGGAATAAGTAGACATTGGATTGGAGTAGAAATAGATTTGAGATTTGAAGAGATAGATATGAAGGGTTGCATTGTCATTTTGGATCTCCAGGTTAGAAGAGTTGTTGTAGAGCGGTATAGTTGTTAGAACTGTCAATTGCTTCACTATTTAAGAGTGGCATTTGCAGTCTTATGTTATTCAGTGCTCACTAATTTTGAGAATAGATAAAGCAAAGTGCTATGAAGCAGTGCTTGTTGCTTGAGCTTAATTCCAAGTATCAACTTTGTGCTTGTGTTTGTGAGTGTGGAGAAATTCAAAGTGCAAGTCAGAGTGCTTGTTGGATGTTGGATTCCGTAGCCTTGATCTTCACTTTGTGTGTTTGATCTTGAGTGAAGTGCAATTGAAGCAATGCCTTGACAAATCTAAGAGGAATTGTAGTGTTGGTAGTATTCTGCATTTGTAAGTGCAGTGAAAAGTTGATGTGAAGCAATTTTGATCGAGGAAGTTGTGCCTTTAGTGGAGGGGTAGAACACAATTCTGAGGCGAAGTCGTTTTATAGTGAAGTGCCATTTTTGGGAGAGCCTGAATCATCACAATCAAGATTGTTTGGAAAGAGTTGAAGGAGTTGTGATTAAGGAGTGTGAATTTGTGACAAGACTGAGAATCAGTGCTTGTTACTCTCTTCTGGGTGTGGTTCTACCTGAGAGATTAAAGACTCAACCAAGAAGAATTGAAACTATTACTTTGCTTTATATTTGGACATTTCTGACTTGTATCTCTACGGGAACAAACTTTACTTACTTGATTACCACAAAAGTCATAAGTCGGGTTGTCATATGAGTGCAGCATAGTGTTGATAGGAAGCAATTTTGATTGAGGAAGTTGTGGCTTCAGTGGAGAGGTGGAACACAATTGTGAAGTGAAGATTCTTTGTAGTGAAGTAGCCATCTTCGAGAAAGATTAAATCATCACAATCAAGATTGTTTGGAAAGATTTGCTATATTGTGATTACGAGTGTGTAGATTAGTGATAAGTTGTCAAGATTGAACACTTGTTATGCTCTTCTAGGTGTGGTTCCTAATCGAGAGACTAAGGAAGAAATTAAGAAGAACCACATTTGACTTTGTATTTGGAAATTTCTGACTAGTGTCTCTACGAGAACAAACTTTACTTACCTAATTCCCGCAAAAGTGATATTTGTCAGGTTGTCATAGCTTCACCACCTTCTTCCTTCTCTCTATTTGCCCCTTCATAAACCCTTCCTCCATGGTATTTGGAATTTGGGTAATTCTTTTGGATGTGACCTCTACCTCCACAACTAAAACATTTTTATTATTGAATTTGCTAGTTGGTTTGCCTCCTCTATATGGATAGTTTCTATAACCCTTAGGTCCTCCCCCAACATTTGAGTCCACCTCTCTCTTCTCTCATGGTTGCATTACATTGATCTTGAGGTGGAGGTGCAAGAATTGGAGCAACTACTATTGTGATGCAACCCTTGCCACCAAAAGATTTGAAGCTCCACCATAATTGTAGACTTGTGGCAGATGCATAATCTCCTTCATCACCAAATCACTCCCATCTCCTTCCAAACTCTCCTTGCTACTATCTCAATCATAGTAGTTTCCCCATCATCCTCACTCTTATTCAATATTATGTAGAATTGGACTCTAATTTCTCCACTCTTTTTGCACTCTTTTTTCTCCACTCTCACTTTCTCTCCATCTCCTTGCTTGAGGAAAGTAACCTCACTCATCAATCTCTCATAACTCTCATCCGGAAGAAAGTTCTCAATGAGTGTTGTAGTAAAATCTCCCAAGACTCCTCTTGCATATCTTTCTTCTCTCATTTGGTATTTTGACTCAATCATGTAAAAGTTGCATCCTCAAAGAAATATAGTAGTAATCATTCTTCCTCCTCTCATTGTTTCCTATAACTTCTCACTACCTTTCCTTCCTCTATATATATATTCTTGTTATCTCTCATCCTATAATTAATAGAGTATAAATATGACCGACATGATTTTAGAGTAGTCAACCACAAGTAACACAAAAGGTTTAGGTTATTCCAGGATTTTCACCACATGATCAAATCCCAAGGTGCACAATAAAACACTCTCATGGATATTTTTATCCATCAATTGAAAGGTTATCTCCATCATTAAATCTTGAGAACTATCTAAGGAAGGTAGTTTCTTTGTAGTGGTACTAAGACTCTCTCCAAGATCTCTCATAAAAGTCTCTAAAAGTGTTGTTATATCACTATATTCATACTCTTTTGGAAGTCCTTCCACTCCTCAAACCTCAACCAACTCTTTGGTCTTAGATCTTCTCCCTCCCAATCTTGGTGAAGAAGGTCTAACATGCAATCCCAAGTCAAGTAAGCATCTCCTTTCGCTCAATCTCTTGCTCTCAAAGATAAATGGACATGAACTTATATTATGTCTCTTCTCTCTACCTAAAAAGCACTTAGAATCACTCTTCCTTCCAAGAGATATATTTTTAGATCCTCTAAACATACTCTATTAAAATTCTATTCTAAACTCTCTCTTTTTCAAATCAATTCTTACAATCACCTCAAACCCTTGGGGAATCTTGCAAAACCTCAAATTCCACTCTTGATGGCCCTACATGCTCCCAAGATGAGTCTAAATACTCAAATATGCTTTTGGTTGTTTTCACACACTCTCATCCATGAGAACTCAACTCCTTAGAAATGAGACTTCTTTATAATCTCAATCAATCCTCCCAACTAGTAACTCTAACCTCTATAATTTTTCACACACAAATTCCACTCTAGGAAGTCCTCCTATGCAAAATTTAAGCTCTTTTCATTGAGCCATTTGGCCAGAAAATCTCTTTATTTATCATGCAGCTTCCTAGATTTGCTCAAAAACTATCCACTCTCTTAAAAAATTCATAACTTTTTGCATAAAAATGATCTCTCTGCAATTCTTGAACCAAATGTAGAATATCTTGCACTAAATTTCTTGAAAATTTTCAAAACAAATCAATGTAAAATGAAAAAATGGAAAACTCTGTACAAAATTGTAAAGAGCATACAATTCATGGAAATAATTTACCCTACCACCTTCCAAAACTTCTAACTTAGTGTGGTAGCAGCTCTTATAATAATTTTAAGCATCCTAACTAAAAGATAACCCAAGCTATCCTCTATGAAAATTTCAGATCTAGATCTCAAACTTGAGGTTTGGCCTAAAACACCGTAGTCTCCAAAATCTACTATCCTCTCATACAATCTCTCCAATTTCTCTCATGTGTACAAGATATAGAATATCACCTTAAAAAAATCATATTGAATTACATGGTAGAAAAATGGATCTAGGTGCTCTAACATAATTTCAGGCCTCTCTTCCTCTAATGTTCTTTACAAGTGAGCTATTATATCCTCCTATTGTCTAATATACAATTGAATATAGACCAATAGTTTGCTTTCTAGAGAGGTCCTAGCAATGAAACAAAAAATATGAGCTAGCTTGTCTTTCACTCAAGATAAATCTTTGATGGTGCACCATGGACTAAGAAGGTAGAGAAATAAACTACATCACACTACTCCAAGGCTAGAACTCCAAGGCATCTCCAAGACTCAAGACATTGCTCACTAGTGAACACAATGAGAGAGATAGTTGTAAATGAAGGAGATGAGAACTTCCTCACTCCTAGTTTATATACTTGTGAAATAATTATATGTGACAACCTGGAAAATATCACTTTTGTGGTAATCGGGTAAGTAAATTTTGTTCCCGCAGAGATACGAGTCAGAAATGTCAAAATATGAAGTCAAACAATAACATGTAGTTCTTCTTGGTTGCATCTTTAATCTCTCAGGTAGAAACCACACCCAAAAGAGAGTAACAAGCACTGACTTGCAGTCTTGTCACACATTAACACTCCTTAATCACAACTCCATCAATTCTTTCCAAACAATCTTGATTGTGATGATTCAGGCTCTCCCAAAAATGGCACTTCATTGCAAAATGACTTCACCTCAGAATTGTGTTCCACCCTTCCACTGAAGGCACAACTTCCTCGATCAAAATTGCTTCACATCAACAAGCACTCTGACTTGCACTTCAAAATTCTCCACACACTCACAAACACAAACACAAAGTTGATACTCGGAATCAAGCTTAAGCGACGAGCACTGCTTCACAACACTTTGCTTTATCTATTCTTAGAATTATGAGCACTGAACAACACAATACTGCAAATGCCACTATTAAATAGTGAATCAATCAACAATATCTTCCTAATGTACTTCTTCCTAATGACTTTACAAACCTACAGATCCAAAATAACAATGCACCTCTTCATATCTGCCTATTCAAATCTCAAATCGGTTATTAATCCAATCCAATGTCTACTTCTTCTTTGTCTTTCAAACCCGAACCCAAAGTAATTGTACTTCCTACTACTTTGTCCTTGGGTTTCATAACTCCTACATCTTCTACCAAATCTAATAATTTTCTTTCCTGATCTGAAATTTCACTAGTGGGTAATCTATCTAACTCCTTATCTGCTGACCCACTCTTCTCTAATGTCTCCAGTGGTAACTCCAAAGATATCTGCACTCCTACTTCATCTACTTTGGGTTTGGCTCTAACATCTTTCCAAAGTTTATCTATCTCTAACTTCACTAGATCTAATCTAATCGTGATATTGTCTTCAACCTCCAATATCTTTCTATCTACCCACGTTCTGAGACTAATTAACGGAGCATTCAAGTTTGTATCCTTTGCATGTCTCCTGCTCGTCTCCTGCACCAACAACTTCAACTCGTGCAGCCTTGTCTCTTCAATACAAACACTGGCTTTTGTACTCAGCATCGCATTCATCCTGATTACGATCTCCTTCAATGGCTCCAATCTCATCTTCCTTCCATGCTCCCGATCTGCAAGCCAATCTTCCCTATACATTGCCAACTCTACCTCAAAATTGGCTTTCATAGTTTCTTTCTCCTTCTCCTTCTGCACAATCTTCTCCTCTTGATTACGAAGTAACTCTTGTAATCGCTCTTCTTCCCTATATCCTACTATTAACTCCCGCTGCCACAATTGCTTCTTCTCTTCTACACTCTCCATCACTCTATCGAGCTCTTGTTCCTTCTCTTCTACTCTTGCCATAGCATGGATAATTTCTAGTCTTGAATCAACAAACTGCTGCTTCAAGATTTGGTACTCTGCTACTTGTCTCTCCCTTGTTATGTCAATCTTCTTCACAAGTTCTTCTTGATACCTCACTTCTCTCTTCAAGTCCTCAATAACTTGACTCTGCACTACTGCATCCCCTCGTAGTACTTCCCTTTCCTCCTCGCCTCGGGTTATAATCTTCTTCAATTCCAAGTTCTCTTCTTCCAATCTTGCCAAAACCTGCAACATAGTCTTCACCTCCGGACGTGTCGACTGCATCTCCTTCTTCTTGTGCTCCAACTTCACCAACAACGGGCACACAATTTCTTGCAGGTACTCCACTCCATCACTTGCACCTACTTCCATCTGCATAGAGATCTCCTTCTTTACCTCTTCTTCACCCGATACTCGCCTTCTTCTTTATAGTCATCGTATTGGAATAGACACTTCACTTCCCGAGCTAGCATTTGCCTCTTCCCTTGCCTTGCTCAAACCCACTTCACACTTCACCTTGCGTCTCAAATGAACTCCTCTCTGAATCGTAAATTTCTACTCCTCTAGCTTGGGTACCTTGTCCTCCAACTTTGCATTATTTTCTTGTTTGAGCTCCACCCAAACTTCTTCTTCAGCAGCAGGTACCAACATCATCTCCCCACCTTCATCACTATCGCTACTTGTATCCCCACTTTGCAGCGTGAGCTCCGGTTCTTTGGACTTGCACTTGGCTTTGCCTTTCGAGTCTTCCTCTTTTGATGTGATCACCACTATGCCTCTCCTCAGATTTCCTTTCTTGGTCTTTCGAGGTCTTGTCTTCTCCACATCTTTGCCTTCTCCTTGTTGACTCCGCTTCTTTGAATTTGGGGTACTCACTTCTACCTCCACGCTCTTGTCCGTCTGCCCGTAGTACTCATCCGTGCTTTGGAGTTGAAGAATGTATTGTTGCTCCTCCGCGTTGACTTCTCTTCTCAAGTCGGGATGGAAGTGAGACACCATTCTGCTGCGCTCCGCCAAATGGAGCAAATTCAACCCGAGGTAGAAATGTGCTACAAACGGCACGATGTAGTATGGAGGTGACTTATCCCGTGAATTCCACACCATCTGTCTTGTCCTCCCATGGAAGCACCTCGCCTAGTTGATAGGTTCTCTTGCAAACATCTTATGGAAGAACACCGCTTGGTGTTTCATCACATAAGTCGTCCCCTTTGGCTTCAGGATTGCCATGAGAGCACTCACGATCCCTCTCTTCATTGGATCTTTGTAACTCTTGACCTTATACCCATTCTTTGTTCTCTTCAAAGAGAAGGCATCCCTCACTTCTTGGGTTTCTTTGGCTACCTCTCCCTTCCCCAAGAATGTGGCACCTTGCTCCATGCCTGCCTCTCTTCTGAGTACTAATCTCCAATCCGACTCTGTCCAGCAAGCCGGATTTCCTCTCTTCTCCTCTTCCTTGGGGCCATTGAGACACTTACTCTCGATTATCTCAATCATGAAACCTGTAAAACTTACATTCCAGTTCCATGCCAAGAATGTGATCCAAAGTTGGCTCAAGACTTCAATTCTTGCGATCACATCTAACCTCCGAATTGCATGATTTCTCATTGTAAATTCAGAGTTCTTCTTTCCTCCTCCCATCTTTCCTGCTTCCTCACTATCTCTTGGTTTCACTCTCTCAAATTCTCCTCTACATACTAACGCGTCTTCAACTCTACTTCCCTTCCCACAATCTCATGCAGGACAACTCTTCAATGGCAAAGGAAAATTGCTCGACATTGCTTTGTCGTTAGCCCAATTTTTAAAGGGTCACGCCTTCTTTGTCTCTCTTCAATTTGAGTTTCTACCAAGAAATCACACCTCTTGCATGCGCTTGTCACTGTCAATTGTACTTCACGCGAATGGCTGCCGGTTTTGAACGGTCCCTTCTTGAATTTCTCGCCCCAAAGAAAGGTTATTACATTGTCTTTGCCTTGGGTTGAGCTCCCCCCTGATACGAAGACTCTTTACTTCGGGTTGTATGCTGACAAGGCAAGTCCGAGTACTTTGCCTAATGACCTAAAGCTACTTTACCTTGGGTTTCATCCCAAAGACTCTTTTCTTTGCCTTCTTTGGCCATACAGGTGCAATCTGACTTCTCTATACACTTCTTCTTCTCCATTTTGAAAAAAACCAAAAAATGTGGGTACCACATTATACACCAAAGTTACTAATTAGCATAGTAACTCAAGGTATTGGCAAAAAGTCATATAAAGTCAAAAGTCCAAGAAAATATCCAAACTCATGGGAATAATCTCCTAAGCATGTGATTTTATCTTAACCCAACTACTAAGTCAAGGATTCTTTCAAATAGGCTATCCTTGGACTATAGAAGAATCTAAACTAAAAAGGCTTGTGGGTCCAAGAGTTCTTGTGACAACCCGGCAAATATCACTTTTGCGGTAATCGGGTAAGTAAAGTTTGTTCTCGCAAAGATACGAGTCAGAATTGGTCAAATACAAAGCAAAGTAACAATTTAGTTCTTCTTGAGTTCTTCTTTAGTCTCTCAGGTAGAAACCACACCCAGAAGAGAGTAACAAGCACTGACTCGTAGTCTTATCACAAATTCACACTCCTTAATCACAAATCCTTCAATTCTTTCCAAACAATCTTGATTGTGATGATTCAGGCTCTCTAAAAAACGGCACTTCACTACAAAATGACTTTGCCTCAGAATTGTGTTCCACCCCTCCACTGAAGGCACAACTTCCTTGATCTAAATTGCTTCACATCAACTTTGCACTACACTCACAAATGCAGAATACTACCAACACTACAATTCCTCTCAAATCTGTCAAGGCATTGCCCCGATTGCACTTCACTCAAGATCAAACACACAGAATGAAGATCAAGGCTGTGGAATCCAACATCCAACAAGCACTCTGACTTGCACTTCAAATTTCTCCACACACTCACAAACACAAGTACAATGTTGATACTCGGATTCACTTTATCTATTCTCAAAAATAATGAGCACTGAACAACATTTCTCTGTGAATGCCACTCTTAAGTAGTGAATCAATCGACAATTATCTTCCTAATGTACCTCTTCCTAACAACTCTACAAACCTGCAGATCTGAAATGACAATGCAACCTTTCATATCTGTCTCTTCAAATCTCAAATTTGTTACTACTCCGATCCGATGTCTATTTCTTCCTCGGCTTTCAAACCCGAACCCAAAGTAAATTTACTTCCTACTACTTTGTCCTCGGGTTTCAGATCTCCTACTTCATCTACCAATTCCAACAATTCTCTTTCTTGATCTGAAATTCCACTAGTGGGTAATCTATCTAACTCCTTATCTCTTGACCCACTCTTCTCTAATGTCTCCATTGGTAACTCCAAAGACATTTGGACTCCTACATTATCTACTTTGGGTTTTGCTTCAACATCTTTTCGAAGCTTTTCTATCTCTATTTTCACTAAGTCTAGTCTAATCAAAATGTTATCTTCTACTTCTAATATCTTCCTATCTATACGAGTTCTCAATTTAATCAACAAGGCGTTCATATCGGTGTCTTTTGCCTATCTTTGCCTCGTCTCCTGCACCAACAATTTGAACTCGTGCAGTCTCATCTCTTCAATTCAAACACTGGCCTCGGTACTCAACATTGCAGTCATCTGGAGGACAATTTCCTTTATCGGCTCCAATCTTGTCTTCCTTTTTCGTTCCTGATCTGCAAGCCAATCCTCTCTGTACATCACCAACTCTTCCTCAAATTCAGCTTTCACCGTCTCCTTCTCCTTCTCCTTCTGTACTACCTTCTCCTCCTGATTACGAAGTAACTCTCGTAATCGGTCTTCTTCTCTGTATCGCGCTGCCAACTCTTGTTGCCAGAGTTGTTTCTTCTCCTCCATACTCTCCATCACTCTATCGAGCTCTTGATCCTTCGCTGCTACTCTTGCCATAGCATGGATAACTTCTACTCTTGAATCAGCAAATTGCTGCTTCAAGATCTCGTATTCAACTACTTGTCTCTCCCTTGCTATGTCACTCTTCTTCACAAGCTCCTCTTGATAGCTCACTTCTCTCTTCAAGTCTTCAATTACCTGACTTTTCTCTACTGCCTCCGCTTGCAATACTTCCCTTTCCTCCTCACCTTGGGTTACACCCTTCTTCAACTCCAAGTTCTCTTCGTCTAGTTGCGCTAACACCTACAACACAGTCTTCACCTCTAGACACGTCGACTGCATCTCCCTCTTCTTGTGCTCCAACCTCACCAACAATAGACACACAATTTCCTGCAGGTACTCCACTCCATTTCTCGCAACTACTTCTTCATGCATAGAAATCTCCTTCCTTACCTCTTCTTTACCCGATACTCGCCTTTTCCTTTGCAGTCTTTGTATTGGAATTGACGCCTCACTGCTCGAGCTTTCTCCGACCTCTTCCTTCACTTTACTTGGCCCCGCTTCACACTTTGCCTTACGTCTTGAGCAAACTCCTTGCTGTATTGCGATCTTCCTTTCCTCGGGCACAATTACTTCATCCTCCAACTGTGTGTTGTCTTTGGCCTCCATCTCAGCGTGCACTTTTTCCTCCTTGTATTTGTCAGCTGCTGGCACCGATGTCATCTCTCCCACTTCATCACTATTGCTGCTCATATCTCTACTCTGCAACGTTAGCTTAGGCTCCTCCTCGTGTTCCGAGTCTTCCGTTTTGAGCTTGGCATCTCCTTCTGAGTCCTCATCATCCGACTCAATCACCATCATACTTCACCTCAGGTTACTTCTCTACATCTTCTGAGGTTTCTTGCTATCTTCAGGTTCTCCTTGCCAACTCCGCTTCTTTGTTGGGGTACTCACTGCGACCTCCACGTTCTTCCTTGTCTTCGCATAGTAGTCATTGGTGCTCCTGATTTGGAGAATGTACTGCTGTTCCTTGATATTGACCTCCTTTCGCACATCCGGATGGAAGTGCGACACCATCCTAGTGCGCTTCGCCAAATTCAGCAAGTTGAGCTTGAGGTAGAAGTGTGCTGCAAACGGCACAATGTAGTGTGGAGGCAACTTATCCCGCAAATTCCACACCATCTGCCTTGTTCTCCCGTGAAAACACCTCGCCCAATTGATTGGTTCTCCTACAAACAACTTATGGAAGAACACCGCTTGGTGTTTCATCACATAAGTGGTTCTCTTTGGCTTCAGGATAGCCTTTAGAGCACTCACGATCCCTCTCTTCACAGGGTCTTTGTAGCTCTCAACCTTGTACCCATTCTTTGTCCGTTTTGATTAGAAGGCACCTCTCACCTCTTGAGTTTCCTGGGCTATCTCTCCCTTTCCCAAGAACATGGCTCCCTGCTCCAAGCCTGCTTCCTTACCAAGTACAAGTCTCCAATCCGACTCTATCCAACGAGCCGGATTTCCTCTCTTCCCCTCTTCCTCGGGTCCATCAAGACACTTACTCTCGATGATTTCTGTCATGAGTCCTAGAAAACTTACGTTCCAATTCCATGCCAGAAAGGTGATCCGAAGTTGGCTCAAGACTTCGATCCTTGCTATCACATCTAACCTCTAAATCGCATGATTTCTCACTGCAAATTTGAAGTTCTTCTTCTCTCTTCCCATCTCTTCTACTTTCTCACTTTCTCTCGATTTCACTCTCGCGACTTTGCCCTTGCGCACTAACACGATCCCAACTCTATTTCCCTTTCCTCCATCACCTGCAAGACAACTTCTCAACGGCGAAGGAAAATTACTTGACATTTTGTCATTGTAGTTTCAATTTTTATAGAGTTGCGCTTCTTTGTCTTTTGTCGCTTTGAGTTTCTACCGAGAAATCACACCTCCGGCATGCACCTATCACTATCAATAAACCTTCGCGTGTATGGGCCACCAGTTTTTAAACGGCCCCTTCTTGAATTTCTCGCCCCGACAAAAGGTTGTTAGACTAGTCTTTGCCTTGGGTTGAGCTCCTCCCGATACGAAGACAATTTACTTCGGGTTGTATGCTGATAGGGCATTTTCGAGTACTTCGCCTTGTGACCCAAAGTCACATTACTTTGGGTTTCATCCCAAAGACTCTTTCCTTCGCCTTCTTCGGCCATAGAGGCGCAATTTGACTTCTCTGTACACTTCTTCTCCTTTATTTTGAGAAAAACAAAAAATGTGGGCACCACATACCCCCTTCCTCAAATGTGAGCTCCCCGCGAACATAGACCTTGGGTGTCTTAGAAACTTCCGAGTCTATGGTCCAATATCTCCGAACTCTCCACCCGTTTACTCAAGTGGCAAAAGGATTACCTTCCAAGTCTACGAGCTGCATAGAGCCATTTTTGTAAAGATGAAGAACTCGATAGGGACCCATCCATCTCAAATGCAACTTGCCTAGAAAAAATATTCGGTGATTGTCATATAACAAAACCAAATCCCCTTCTCGTACAGTCATAGGCTTGATTCTCTTATTGTGCCTGACTTTCCTCTATGCTTGTACTTCTTTTGTGGTTTGCATTGCATCGTCTCTTTTCTCTTCTAACCACATCTGTTGATGAATCCGAAGATCCTGACTTTCTTCTTCCGACATTTGTTCTTTGCAAAGAACCCAATATTTCGGAACTTCAAATTCAACTCGCAGTATGGGATGCAAGCTATATGTCAAGAAGTATGGAGTTTGTTTGGTTGTAATCTTCTCTGTCGTTCAATATGCCCACAACGCGGCTGGTAATTTTGTATCCCAGTCATAGGCATAATTGATAGTCACCTTATTCAAAATTTTACAAAGTAACACATTCGCTTTTTCCGTTAAGCCATTTGCTTTTGGGTTATAAGGAGTCGTCTTCCGATGTTTAATCTGAAAATACTTGGTTAACGCCTCCATTACAGAGTTCAAAAAATGTGTTCCTTGGTCACTGACCAATTCGAAAGGACACACATATCGGGAGATGATGTTTCGAAAGAAAAATTCCACCACAGTTTCAGCATGATCTCTGCGAGTTGCTTCCGCTTTGACCATCTTGGTAGCATAGTTAGTGCAAACCAAAATGTATTGCTTTCTTGTGACTCGGGTCACTGGTTGAATGGGATCCACAAAATCAATCCCCCATTTCTCAAATGGGGCCAAAGGCAAAATTGGTCTCAAAGGCCATTGAGAAGTAGCCGTCGGCTTCCCTGTTCTCTGACAAGCATCACAGCTTTGGATATGAGCATGTACATCTTTGTACATTGTAGGCCACCAATACCCTGCCGAAAGGATTTTCTTTACATTATTCTTCAGAGCATAGTGTCCTCCTGATGCTTCGGAGTGTAAAGATTCAATTACTCCTCCTACTTCGTATGACTCCAAGCATCGCCGAAGTACTTTGTCTTCGCCCATCTTAAATAAAATGTTGTGTTTAAGCTGGTACGGCCCCATTTTCCTGAGAAAGACTGCCCGTTGTTCCAGGTCCATCTCCTCAGGACAATGGAGAGTATTTAGATAATTATATTCAGCTGCATACCTCGTACTTTGCATTGCTGATAAGTGATACAACTCTTCGTCAGGGAACCGATCATCAATTTCCCACTCCTGGTCTTGAGTCTCTAACCTAGACAGGAAGTCCGCATTTGAATGCAAAGCTCCCTTCCTTACTTGTACAGTATACGTGAACTCTTGTAACAACAAGATCCATCCTGCAATTTGTCCCAATAAATCTGCCTTCTTGACCAAATGTTGCAAGGCATAATGGTCAACATAGAAGACAAACTCATACCATGACAAATAATGATGAAATTTCTTGCAGGCATACACCATTCCGAGTGCTTCTCTTTTAGTCGTGGAGTAATTCTTTTCAGAGACTGAAAGTTGTTGGCTGGCATAATACATCGGGTAGTCCTTCTTCTTCTTGTCTTTCTGACTTAAGACAACTCTAATGGCCATGGATGAAGTGTCCACATACACATGAAAAGGGACGTCCCAATTTGGGGCCCTCATGACTGGTGCTTCAACCAGCTTTTGCTTCAACACCTCGAAAGCTTCTTCTTGATTTGCTTCCCATAGATAGTCTTTGGATTTCTTCAGAAGCTTTGTAAGTGGCGCAGCAAGTACATCATAATTTGACATGAAGCGTCTGTAATATCCAACATGTCCTAAGAAGGCTCTCAGCTCCCGGATGTTCTTCGGGGATTCCAAAGCTACGGTTATCTTAACCTTCTCAACATCAACTTCTATACCTTGGCTTGACACCCGATGCCCCAAAAGAATTCCCTCCTTCATTGCGAAGAAGCATTTCTCCGGGTGTAATGACAAGCCGGCAAAACAATACCTTTCAAACGTTTGGCGAAGGTAATCTAAATGTACATCTCTTTGTCCAAACACACAAAAGTCATCAATAAAAACTTCCACAAATTTGCGCAGGAAATCTTTGAAGATTGAATTCATCATCCGCTGGAAAGTAGCGGGAGCATTACACAACCCCAAGGGCATTTGATTGTAAGCGAAAGAGCCCCAATCAATCATGAATGTAGTTTTATCCTTGTCTTCTTCCCAAATGGATACTTGATTGTACCTTGAAAATCCATCGAGAAAACTATAACAAGGATGCCCAGCTACCTGATCTAAAATTGTATTGGTAAAAGGCAAGGGATGATGATCTTTCCTTGTGACTGCATTCAACTTCCAAAAGTCTTGGCACACTCGGATCTTCCCTGTTTTCTTCTTTGGGACAATGACAATGGGAGAAACCCATTCACTGCTTAAGACAGGGAAGATGATTCTGGCCCCTAAGTACTTGTTGATTTCATCTTTCACCAAAAGCAAGTACTTCGGGTTCAGGCGGTATTGTCGCTGCCAAACCGGAACTGCACCTTCAACCAGATCAATCCGGTGTTCTCCGAATTCTCGTGGAATACCCGGCATTTGATCCATCGACCAGGCAAATACATCCTGGAATTCTATAAACAGGGCAGTGTATCCTACCAACTCCTCCGAAGTAACTGTCTTCAAAATTTTTAAAATTTTTCCTTCAGTTAATAAAACATCTTGACAGTCATTGGGGTTGATGACTCCTTCCACGTGGCTTACTCGGCTTAACCCGAGGCGAGAGGCCATCAAACCCCCTTCCTCCAAGTCAGGTTCACCCGAGGCAAGGTCATATGGATCTTTGTCTTCAACATCCACCTCGTAGCATTCCAAATAATTAACTTGGACTTTGTCTTCAGATTCGTTTGAGGACGAAGACGATGAGTCTTTGGATTTGTCCTCCTCTTCTGACGAACTTGTTTCCCCGAGGTGGGGAACCTTTGTCCAACTCACAGTCACCAGCTTCTGATCTTTGGACAAAATGTCCTTGAATCGTAACTTCTGCTGATGCCAATCCACCACAACTTGGGCACTATACAACCAGGTTCTGCCGATCAATAGAGGGTAACCAATTTTTGTCACTGGGCGCAATACGATGTAATTCAACTTGAAGGGTACCCCTCCAATGATCGTGGTAATGTTTGACAGCATGCCCAATGGCCGTCTCCTGGTTTGGTCTGCAAACTTCAACACTCGGGATGTTGGTTCAAACGTGTGATACCCGAGTCGATTCACAGTATCCTTGGTCATGACATTCACACCGGACCCAGAGTCAATGGGTATCGATGTGATCATGCACCCTACAATCTCCCCGTCTACCTCGGGAGATCCCAAATCTTCTTGCTCAATATGATAGATAGCAGGCAAGTCCTTCTTTGACATCGACCTCACCTTCTTGAGGGCCGAATTCAGCTGTCTCTTGTACAACTTGTTATCTTCCCACAATTGCTTGAATGTTACGTTGGCATTTGTGGTTGCCAGATCTGCTACAATATCATATTGGGGAACTCCTCCCAATTTGACCATCTTCGCCTTCGGCTTTGGATCCGAAGTCTCTCCATGTTCCATCTTGACTTTGGGACGCTTCAAAATGGTGACGGGCTTGCTGATGGCCTTAACCCAAGGTTCCTTGGGTTAGCCCACCTCAGCTTGGATCAGACCCTTTACTTCGGATCGGATGTCCGCCGGAAAAACTGGAGACTTTGTCTTTGTCTCCTCTTCCAAACTCAGTTCCCTAGTTCTGAGTAGTGCCTCCTTTAGTTCTTTCTGCAAGGATTTAGCTTTAGCTTTTGCGAGGATCTTTTCCTCCTTAGCAAAAAGAATTGCTTTTGGGTGCAGTCTCTCCGCCTTTCTCGAAGATGACGAGGTCGTACTCAATTCTTTGGGATCACGCTTCTTCTTATTGGAGCGTGTCTCAACCTTCAAAATTTCAAGGTCCGGCCATTCTCCTTCTGAGGCCGGACTTCCTTCTTGAGGTCTTTCTTCCTCAAGGGTAATGCAATTTACATTTGTATCCCCCTTTGGCTGAAGTGCTGCACGCTCAGCGGAGGTCTGTACATACTTTACAGGCGGCTTCGGGTTTGGTCGGTGAGGACATTGGTTGCCCGTATGCCCCAATCCTTTACAATTTCCGCACAGGGGAATGTACCCAATTTGCCTTCTTGGCTTGGGACAGTTTGGAGACCAATGTCCCATTGAGCCACAATTATAACAGGCTCCGGGTGCAACATTCTGAGGCCGATTTTGGTTGCTCATCGGTGGTCTTCGTGGAGGAGCATTGGGGTTATACTCCCTAGGTCCATACCTTGGACCTTGATACAATGTGCTTGCTTGAGGCTATACTTCCTGTGTTTGGTACACAACCTCCTCGTCCTCGTCTTGGTTCCATCTCGGAACCCAATCAATTTGCTGCACCAGGAATGCATTACGAGTATTGCATTCTGTGTTGGCGTGGACGGATTTGCCACATGTGGTGCACCACACATTAGATTGTCCAAACGCTGGGGCCTTCCTTCGGTCTTTGGCCCCAATCATCTGGATCTTGAAATCCAAAAACTCCTTGATGAGGGCATCTAGGTTGGTATCCACCTTATGTACACTCTTTGTTGGAGGAGTCACTGGTTTCTTGCCTCCACGTCTTCTGACTCGTCTTGGCTTTGAATCCGAAGAAGAGCTCAAAGACATAGAGGATTCGTCCAAAGAAGGGGAGGTGCTGCACAAAACTCTCCTTCTGGGCTTCTTGCCTTTCTTCTCCCGATTTCTCTGGTTACCGGCAGAGTGAGAGTGGGCTGCTTCATAACAAGCGACATGTTTGAGTACTTTGTCCAGGGAAGTTACATTCCTCTCCCTGGCAAAGATTCGTATCTCTGGTGAAAGGCCCCCAAGGAACCAGGTAATGGCTTGGGCATCGGAGTAACCCACCACCCCCGATTGCTTGGGAACTCGGTTCAGTAGTGCCATGAACCGCTCAGAGTAGTCTCTCAACTTCTCCTTCTTGCCTCAGTCCAAATCGTTGAGTGCCGCAAAGACACTTGTATCGTAGTCAACCTCCCGGAATCGTTCCAGGAAGTTGTTTCTCAAGTCTGCCCTGTCTGCTGGTATGAAACCCCTTTTGGGTCACATGGGTGTACCAGCTCCAGGCTTTCTTTTGGAGCAAACTTGGGAAAATTCTCAATCGATCCGCAGAGTCATGCTCCTTGTTAGCAAAGGAGATGACTTCAAATTCTTCGATGAATTCATTGGGGTCTTTGTCTTGTTCTATCCCCTTGTACTTCTGATAGGCGTGTCGGGTGATAGGCAACGAAGTCATTGTTTGATGCACTGGGATCGGCTGAGGTAGTGTTGAACTTGACGAAACTGAAGAATTGGCTGGTATTGACGCCATGTTGTCAGCCCAGGGATTCCAATTTGTCAAATTCAAGGTGGGATCTTCTTTGACAATTTCTGCTATGAGGGTGTTGACTTCAACCCAAGTGGAAGATTTAGGATCAACACCTTTGATTGGTTCTTCAAAGTTCCTTCGGGACAACCGAGGAATCGTTCGTAGAAGGTGTTGACACTCGTCTTCAGTAAGTGTTTGTGCTGTCTTTTCTCGAACAAAGTTCTTCAAGGAAACAACTTCCTTTACAACTCTAGAGGAAGTTGGTGTACTAGGCCGCAATGCATATGTTTGCCCACTTGATTCTTTCTTCTTCTAGGAAGCAGAGGGAGATGCAAAGTAGCCTTGCCAACCGCCTTTGTGTTTCTTGTGGTCAAGTTCTCGTAGGGCTTCTTGCACTTTGTGAAGGAGTTGAAAATCTAACGCCTCTTGTTCAGTTTCATCAATAGTGGATGGGACATTCAGACGTTGGTCTTCTTCATGCTGAAGTGCTTGTCTTTGAGCTCTCTCTTCCCGTTGTTCTCTTGATGCAGACATTCATATTGCGTTGATATCCAATTTCAAATTTGGCTTTGTATTCTTCCACTTCCAAGATTTGTATCCCCGGCAGCGGTGCCAAAAATCATGTGACAACCCGGCAAATATCACTTTTGTGGTAATTAGGTAAGTAAAGTTTGTTCCCGCAGAGATACGAGTCAGAATTGGTCAAATACAAAGCAAAGTAACAATTTAGTTCTTCTTGAGTTCTTCTTTAGTCTCTCAGGTGGAAACCACACCCAAAAGAGAGTAACAAGCACTGACTCGCAGTCTTGTCACGAATTCACACTCCTTAATCAAAAATCCTTCAATTCTTTCCAAACAATCTTGATTGTGATGATTCAGGCTCTCTCAAAAATGGCACTTCACTGCAAAATGACTTTGCCTCAAAATTGTGCTCCACTCCTCCACTGAAGGCATAAATTCCTCAATCGAAATCACTTCACATCAACTTTGCACTACACTCACAATGCAAAATACTACCAACACTACAATTCCTTTCAGATTTGTCAAGGCATTGCTCCGATTGCACTTCACTCAAGATCAAACACACAGAATGAAGATCAAGGCTGTGGAATCCAACATCCAACAAGCACTCTGACTTGCACTTCAAATTTCTCCACACACTCACAAACACAAGTACAACGTTGATACTTGGAATCAAGCTCAAGCGACGAGCACTGCTTCACAGCACTTCGCTTTATCTATTCTCAGAAATAATGAGCATTGAACAACATTTCTCTGCAAATGCCACTCTTAAGTAGTGAATCAATTGACATTTATCTTCCTAATGTACCTCTTCCTAACAACTCTACAAACCTACAAATCTGAAATGACAATGCAACCTTTCATATCTGTCTCTTCAAATCTCAAATATGGTACTACTCCGATCTGACGTCTATTTCTTCCTCAGCTTTCAAACCCGAACCCGAAGTAAATTTACTTCCTACTACTCTGTCCTCGGGTTTCAGATCTCCTACTTCATCTACCAATTCCAGCAATTCTCTTTCTTGATCTAAAATTCCACTAGTGGGTAATCTATCTAACTCCTTATCTCTCGACCCACTCTTCTCTAATGTCTCCATTGGTAACTCCAAAGACATTTGGACTCCTATGTTATCTTCTTTGGGTTTTGCTTCAACATCTTTTTGAAGCTTTTCTATCTCTATTTTCACTAAGTCTAGTCTAATTGAAATGTTATCTTCTACTTCTAATATCTTCCTATCTACACAAGTTCTCAATTTAATCAACAAGGCATTCATCTCGGTGTCTTTTGCCTGTCTTTGCCTCGTCTCCTGCACCAACAATTTCAACTTGTGCAGTCTCGTCTCTTCAATCCAAACACTGGCCTCTGTACTCAACATTGCATTCATCTGGAGGACAATTTCCTTTATCGGCTCCAATCTTGTCTTCCTTTCTTGTTCCCAATCTGCAAGCCAGTCCTCTCTGTACATCACCAACTCTTCCTCAAATTCAGCTTTCACCATCTCCTTCTCCTTCTCCTTCTGTACTACCTTCTCCTCCTGATTACAAAGTAACTCTTGTAATCGGTCTTCTTCTCTGTATCACGCCGCCAACTCTCGTTGTCAGAGTTGTTTCTTCTCCTCCGTACTCTCCATCACTCTATCGAGCTCTTGATCCTTTGCTGCTACTCTCGCCATAGCATGGATAACTTCTACTCTTGAATCAACAAATTGTTGCTTCAAGATCTCGTATTCAACTACTTGTCTCTCCCTTGCTATGTCACTCTTCTTCACAAGCTCCTCTTGATAGCTCACTTCTCTCTTCAGGTCTTCAATGACCTGATTTCTCTCTACTGCCTCCGCTCGTAGTACTTCCCTTTCCTCCTCACCTTGGGTTACACCCTTCTTTAACTCCAAGTTCTCTTCGTCTAGTCGCGTTAACACCTGCAACACAGTCTTCACCTCTGGACAAGTCAACTGCATCTCCCTCTTCTTGTGCTCCAACCTCACCAACAATGGACACACAATTTCCTGCAGGTACTCCACTCCATTTCTTGCAACTACTTCTTCCTGCATAGAAATCTCCTTCCTTACCTCTTCTTTACCCGATACTCGCCTTCTCCTTTGCAGTCTTCGTATCGGAATTGACGCCTCACTGCCCGAGCTTTCTCCGACCTCTTCCTTCACTTTACTTGGCCCCGCTTCACACTTTGCCTTACATCTTGAGTGAACTCCTCGTTGTACTGTGATCTTCCTTTCCTCGGGCACAATTACTTCATCCTGCAACTGTGTGTTGTCTTCGGCCTCTATCTCAGCGTGCACTTCTTCCTCCTTGTATTTGTCAGTTGCTGGCGCCAATGTCATCTCTCCCACTTCATCACTATTGCTGCTCGTATCTCCACTCTGCAATGTTAGCTTAGGCTCCTCGTGTTCTGAGTCTTCCGTTTTGAGCTTGGCATCTCCTTCTGAGTCCTCATCCTCTGACTCAATCACCATCATACTTTGCCTCAAGTTACTTCTTTGCATCTTCCGAGGTTTCTTGCTATCTTCAGCTTCTCCTTGCCGACTCTGCTTCTTGTCGGGGTACTCACTACGACCTCCACGTTCTTCCTCGTCTTCGTGTAGTAGTCGTTGGTGCTCTTGATTTGGAGAATGTATTGCTGTTCCTCGATATCGACCTCCTTTTGCACATCCAGATGGAAGTGCGACACCATCCTAGTGCGGTCCACCAAATTCAGCAAGTTGAGCCCAAGGTAGAAGTGTGCGGGAAATGGCACGATGTAGTGTGGAGGTGACTTATCACACAAATTCCACACCATCTGCCTCATTCTCCCGTGAAAACACCTCGCCCAATTGATTGGTTCTCCTGCAAATAACTTATAGAAGAACACCGCTTGGTGTTTCATCACATAAGTGGTTCTCTCTGGCTTCAGGATAGCCATCAGAGCACTCACAATCCCTCTCTTCACAGGGTCTTTGTAGCTCTCAACCTTGTACCCATTCTTCGTCTGTTTTGACGAGAAGGCATCTCTCACCTCTTGAGTTTCCTGGGCTATCTCTCCCTTTCCCAAGAACATGGCTCCCTGCTCCAAGCCTGCTTCCTTACCAAGTACAAGTCTCCAATCCGACTCTGTCCAGCAAGCCGTATTTCCTCTCTTCCCCTCTTCCTCGGGTCCATCGAGACACTTACTCTTGATGATTTCTATCATGAGTCCTAGAAAACTTACGTTCCAATTCCATGCCAAAAAGTTGATCCAAAGTCGGCTCAAGACTTTGATCCTTGCTATCACATCTAACCTCCAAATTGCATGATTTCTCATTGCAAATTCGGAGTTCTTCTTCCCTCTTCCCATCTCTTCTACTTTCTCACTTTCTCTTGATTTCACTCTCACGACTTTGCCCTTGCGCACTAACACGATCCCAACTCTATTTCCCTTTCCTCAATCACCTGCAAGACAACTTCTCAACGGCAAAGGAAAATTACCCCACATTTCATCGTTGTAGTTTTGATTTTTATAGAGTTGCGCTTCTTTGTCTTTCGTCGCTTTGAGTTTCTACCAAGAAATCACACCTCCGGCATGCACCTATCACTGTCAAGAAACCTTTGTGCGTATGGGCCACTTGTTTTTAAATGGCCCCTTCTTGAATTTCTCACCCCGATGAAAGGTTGTTAGACTGTCTTCGGCTTGGGTTGAGCTCCCCCCGATACGAAGACAATTTACTTTGGGTTGTATGCTGACACGGGATTTCCGAGTACTTCGCCTTATGACCCGAAGTCACTTTACTTTGGGTTTCATCCCGAAGACTCTTTCCTTCGCCTTCTTTGGCCATAGAGGTGCAATTTGACTTCTTTGTATACTTCTTCTCCTTTATTTTGAGAAAAACAAAAAATGTGGGCACCACAGTTCTTAACTCTTTCCTCAAAGATAAACACCTAAAAATAATACCAAGTCAATACATTGGAATGTAAATAATGGTTCTCACTCTTTTGCCTTTCTCTAAAGTAGAGTCACCTCTATCTTAGCCATGATTAATAAAACAAACCACTTTGCCATAAAATTGCAAATACAAGGCAAAATAGGTCAATCTCATAGAGATATTGTTGAAATTGGTGTCTAGCAAGGATAAAGTCACAAATTAAGTCTAAATTGGCACATCTTTGGGGTGTTGAGAACACACCCAAAAGAAGTGGAATTACCACTCTGGTAATTCATACTAAAATGTCAACATGATTTTACAATTCTCCCTTTAGCTTTAGTTACTACCCTCCAGAATTTGAGTTGATTCAACTTCTAAAACTATCTCCTTAAAATGTCAAGAATCAAGGTTTTACTCCAAACAATCAAAACTTAAAAGATGTGGTTTTGGATTTATTGAGGGTAACTTGAACGTATTCTTACTTTGATTTCAGATCCACTGTCCAATTGCAATCCTCAATTCCCAAAGATAATACTCTCTTGAGACATTTGGTTCTTTAACTTTCAAGGAATTGGGGTACCCCAATTCCTTGAAAGTTATCTTTGTTACCAATAACTTTTTCAATAATCAGGCTGGGGTCTCTTCTTTGGACATTTCTCCTACCCTATTAAAACATCCACGTTCCAATAGTAAAGTCTCAATTTGACTCTTTTCACCTTTCACTTTGCAATTTCTATCCACTCAATGCTACAAATTCCTCCATCAAGGCATTGTCTTCAAACACATTCCAAATCATACACACCAAAACATCCTGAAAGAATGTGGAATCCAAAAATTGACATGCAAGATGATGATAAGTTAGACACAAGATGACAAAGAGCAAACAACTCTTTCACTTCTTCACTTCATGTAAATTGAATACACAACAACTTGAAGTTGCTCTATTTACAATTTGCAATCCTACCCTAATCTCCCTATGAAATATTACAGCCCTAAGATCCTATGCTCCTAAAAGGTATCTTGTTTTCCAACATCTCTTACTTATTTACTAACTGCCTAATCTCTAGTGATAGTTATCCTATGAGCTCTATCATATCCCAAAAGTCATTAGAATCTAGTCTAACTTCTCTTCTACCTTCCTTAAGGTAATTCTTTGTACTTTTCTCCTTCTAATCAAACCTAGACACAAACTTAACTTCCTCCCATCTCCCTCAATTACTTAACCATACCTTCTTCCTAGCTTTTGCAGCAATTTAAGCTTGTCCTTTGTTAAGGCATAATCAACAAGGGTATAAATGAGTTCTCTTAATTGGTTACACAACCATTCCATCCTCATTGCAAAGGTACCCTCTTCTGGATTGTCAATCACTAGCTTCTTTACAATATCTTTCTTTTCCATCTTGGTAGGTTTGTCCTCTCTCAATGTAGCAAGTTGAAAGGTTGCCTTTGAAATTTTCTCCTTCAATTCCTTTATCTCATGGTCCTTAGTCTCTAATATAGATTCCCAAGCACACTATTGCTTCAAGGTATTGCTTTCCAATTCTTGTAACTTCCCTTGAACTAAAACTAACTCTACTTGCATAGAATGGCTAGCTAGAACACTCTAATCTCTCTCAATTTGAAGCTTGAGGGTCATCAAGTCTGACTCCTCCTTCAACTATCAAATTTCACCCTTGATCTTTTCTACTCTCAATAGCAATTTCTCATCAACATCTCTACTCTCTTGCAATTTGATTGCTAATGTCTCTATTCTCTTGTCTCTCTCTTCAATTTCCCTCTTTTGCAAATCATTGCCCTTTTGCACTTTAGCCACCATCATACTCTCTTTATATCTCTTAGGAAGATACCTAGGCAATTCTACCAACAATTCTACCTCAAGTAACCTTGATGCATCTGCTTTAGAGTTTTAATCAGTGGGACAAGCTCTCTACATGCTTTAATCAAAGTATACCTCCCTACAATCTTCTACTCTACATCTTTCTCTTTTTTGGGTGATATAGATTCCTTTGGTGCAAGTCCTTCTCTATTCTCCAACCTCATCATCTCCAATTCTACATCCATTCTACATACATGCTCTAGACTCAAATAGGCAAATCCCACCAACACTATATCACAACCCTCTCTCAATCCTTCACTGCTTTCCACATCAGAACCTTTTGCAACTTGTACAACAAGCATTAGCTCTTCAACTTCATCTATAGCTTCTTTTCTCCTTGCCATTCTCTTCTTTCAAGAAGTTAATGGCTTCACCATCAAGGCCACCTTGTGTTTCCACAATCTGATCTCTCCCAAGGGATTTGTAGGGTCTTCTTTACCACTATGCTTCTCCAAACTCTCAACTTGCATAAACTCAACATCCTAGTTTGAAATCTTCTTCACCATAGCTTCCCACTCATTTGTTCCTTCACCTATTCTTCACTTACCTCATGATAGGGAAAATCTCTTCTCTCTTCATCATTCAATAAATTGTGAGCAATGTAGAAATGAATCAAGAAAGTCACAATGTTATTTTGTCCCTTCTCCTTAATACAATCTGCCATTTGCTTCACCCACTCTCGAAATAAATTCACACAATCCATTGTCTCTCTTGCTATAATTTTCAAAGGACAAGAGAAAGAGAAATGAAAGGCTTTATTTTTCAATACTCTGATGCTCCAAAGGAACACCTTCTCTTTATTATATAGCAAAGAGGATCCACTCAAAGAGACCTACACTTGGATCAAATACATGGATTAGTGACATACCAATGAGCTCTACCCTTAGATTAGCTACATGGATACCCTCAAAAGATTGCACTAACACCGGTGCATTTGTCAAGTTAGTTGTGGGCTCCTATGTTGCTTCATACAATGGGTACTATTTTTAATGTACAAGATATTTCACATATGGATGGCGGGTACCATGGATGCATTTCTAAAGAATGTGTTTGACTTTATATTCCTCCCTGCAATCAATGAGTGTTGGACAAGGTCTAACTTCTTGCATGGAAGGAAGTGGGGTGGTAAGGATGCATACCTATGAATTAGGGAAACATAGAAGATTAGATGGATCTTCATGTGTAGCGATAGCTTGAGGTGAAAAAACACTATACTAATTTGATAAATGATACAAAAAGAGTCAATAAAATGAGGTTTGAGCTTATGAGAACCAACTAATAAAGTTGGTTGTAGATAGCCACAATTGATCTCCAATGCTGAGCTCCATGTGCCTATGATGTGATGATTTGCATATTTTTCTATCAATTTTGAGCTATCTACAACTTGTGCTTGGCATTCTCTACACCTTGTTGGATTCTAGAAACAAAAGTGCTAACAATGTCAACTTTTGTAGCCATTGGGGAGATCTTTACCAAGCTTGAAGGTGTGAAAGGGTGTTCTCTATAAATGAGGAAGAATGGTGTGACCTAGGTAGATGTATTCATTGAATTGTTATAGGAAAACTCTACCAATAGAAGTAAGGTGTCCCACCCTTCTTGCTCCTCTAAGGTGAAGCTTTGGAGCTATTCCATAATAGTGCAATTAGCTCACTCTATTTATCCATTGTTTTATGGATGTTATGCCATGGGCATGACAAGTTTGGTTTTGAAGACGCCAAAGAGTTTTCTACAAAACAAACTAGTGAATTGAGTGCCCCTATCTGTGATGAGCACTTTAGATAGGCCATGGTGAGAAAGACCATAGCTAAGTATAATTGAGCTAATTGTGGGTAATCATGTCCTTGGTCATAGTATACACATGAATCATTTTTTTGAATTGGTCTATAAAGACTTCAATGGAGTCAAAACTTGAGGTGGTCTTGGGCAATTCACAAACCAAATCCATGCTGACTTGCTCCCAACATTGTGTAGGAGTAGGAAAAGGTTGAAGGAGTCCTTCTTGAAAGTCCAATTCTTGTGTGATTCCTACATCCACCTTTTTCCCTTAGCAAGTAGTGCTATTAGGAGTTGTGCAACCTTAGAGAAGTCCTTGGAAAATTGATGATAGAACCCTATAAATCCCAAGAAACTCTTGAGTTGAGTCTGATCTTCTAGAACACCCCATTTCTAAATGACATCTATTGTATTTGTTAACACTTGGACACCTTTTGTATTTACTCTATGCCCCAAGTAATCTACTTCAAACTTGCAAAGCTTGCACTTTGAGACTTTGGCATACAATTGGTTCTATCATAGAATCTTGAAGGCCTCTTGCAAATGTTGCTTATGCTCCTTCATTTTCCTATTTTCAAAGAAAATGATAACAGACTTATCCAAGTATTCACAAAATATATTATTCATCAAACTCATGTGCTTGATGTATTGGTGAGGCCAAATTGCATCACTAGGTACTCAAAGTGACCAAACCTTGTTTGAAAGGTAGTTTTATATATGTCTCTTTCATTGATCATAATTTGGTTATAACTGCTCAATAGATCAAGTTCGGTGAAGTGCTATGAGTTTTGCAACATTGAGTTGATCAAATAGGTCATCCATACAAGGTAATGTGTATTTGTTCTTCATTATTTGTTGACTTAGGCCCCTTTAGTCAATGCACATGCATATTGTACCATCCTTCTTCTTTATAAACAAGACAAGAGCCCAATATGGTGATACGCTAGGTTGGATAAACCCTTTCTATAGCATATCCTCAATTTGAGCCGTGCACTCCTCCAACTCATGAGGTGATAATTGATATGGGGTGTTATAAGGAGATGTATTCCCAAGAATTATCTCAATTTGATGGTTTATTCTCCTTTTTGGTGGTCATTATGAGAATAAATCTTGAGAAAGACAAACTCATTGACCACATCTTTCAAATTCTCAAGAATTATTCATTGAGTTTTGCATGCTAGAATTCTCTTATTAGACCTATGAAACATCTATTTGTTTTACTAATAGCTATTATCCTTATGACATAAATAGGTGGTTCTTGCCTTTGTGATCTTTCCCTATTTCCAATTATCTTTCATTGGCTAGTTCTCATTATTTTTCTTTCTCCAATCTACCATGAGGTTGTTGTGCTCCATCCATGGCATGCCTAAGAGCAATTCATAACAAGCTAATTGTATCACTCGTCACTCAATTTTTTCCTAATATTCTCATATAGAGAGTATTACCTTTTAAGATAATGATTTAATCCTTTTTGTTTAATCATTAGGTAACTCTACTTCTTCATTCTTATCCTTCTCTAGTTCCATCTCCAACCTTATTGCAATACAACAAGACAGGAAATTATTTGTTGCTCTAGGTTCTATCAATACTCTCATCTGGTTGCCTTCTAGGACTCCATTTACAACAATCAATTGTGCATTTGTCTTCCTTTACCTTTGCACACTCATCCTCTTCCTCTCCCTTGCTTTTACTCTTCTCCATTGAGCCAATAAGGTTGTGAGTTACATTTATTGGCAATCTTCATTCTTTGATATGATTTTAGCATCCTCTTCTTTGATTCATCTCTCCAAGTTGTTTTGAGGTGGCCTATGTAGAGACTAAGGGCCTCTAGAAAGGCAAGCATGACAATTGATGGTTATGTGCCCAACTTGGCTACAATTGTAACAATGTTCTTGTTTAGCTCAAGCTCCTTCCTCTCATGTAACTCCATCTTTCCTTGATCTGTCCTCGTCCTCCTTGAGGTGGTTGTGCTCCTCAGTTTTGGAAATGAATGTTGCATGATTCCATATGAACTGATCCACCAAAGTGCAGTGTTTTAGCCCAATAGTGTTGTGTCAAGACAACCTCTTCACCTCCTCCAAGTTCTCTTGTTATTCTCTTTCTATTCTCTAAGCACACATAATGGCTTCAAAACTAGTGTGAGGATTTTGTACCATTACCTCTTTAGGAATTTACTCTTTTAAACCTCATGTGAAATTGTCAAGAGCTTTTGCTAGACCCATATTGATTATCAAAACCTATAGATCAAGAAATACCTCCAAGTATTCTTGTATGATGTTCTTCTACTTGAACCCCCATAGTTGGGTTCAAGCCATCTGCATGGAATCCATGGAATTGGAGATTTTTCAATAGCTCTTCTTGCATTGTTGTCTAAGTGATCTCTCTTCATTCTGCCAACACTAATTGTTCCCAAGCATCATATCATGTGAGAGCTTTATTGGTCAGGTAATCACATGCAGACACACTTGTGAAATGATCCGTGATCTCAATTGTGAATAATTGAAAGTATCAATTCAATTTTGAGATCTAGTTTTCCACTACTCCTATGGAACATTATCCTTGTAAGGCTCAATTTTGCATATCTTTTGCATCTATAGTAACAATGTGGCTTCATTGTTGATTGGGATTGGCATGAGTGACTCTCTAGGTACTTCAACTATTATAATTGGGTTTAGGGATGATTTCCTTTCTTGCATTACATGAACATTCTTGACAATCCATACTTGACTTTGTAATACCTACATTGCCATCTTGATCTCTTGACACTCATTCATCATCCCGTGTATTCCTTGCATCAAATCCTACAACTATGGCTCCATGATTTGAACACATCACAAATGCTCAATTGCTACTTCCTACTTCAACAAAGGGTTAATCACTCAAGAGGAGAAATGTACAATAAGGACTACCATTAGGACCTCAAAGGCTATCATGCATTGATAATATTCCTCACCAAAATTGTGGACTACAAAATCTCTAAACATCACTTTTGGTCTAACTACATAATGGATTTCAACTTGAGTGTTGAAAGGGAACGGACTTGGTATATTCAAATCCATTGCATCATAACAAAATGTAAATTGTCATATCTCACTCTCTATTGTATATCACCAAGTTTGGCAAATTTCTTACTACGTCCATGAAATCCACTCCAAAATGGTAAGAAAGATATACTCTCACTTGATCACTATGGATGCACATAATCTTGATGAAGAATAAATTCAAGAACAGAAAGCAAGGTGCATGAAATTGTCTTCTTAGAGCATCCATCCCATCTTATCTCTAAAATAGCCTCAATCTATCAATTGCACTACTTTTCCTCTCCTCAAAATTACTCAATCTTAATAGCTTGTGTTCCTCAAAGAGAAGTAATATATTAATTTGGATTAAAACACCTGCTTTGATGCAAGGACAATAAAAATTCTAAGAGAAACACAAGGCTTCATTCTTCAATACTCAAATGCCCCAAAGGAGCACCTTGTCTTTATTATATATGTTAGTGAGCTCCACCTTGAGATTAGTTGTAGGGATTGGTGACATGTCAATCCTTGTCCTATTTGGTTGGTCAAATGGGTTTGACCAAAGAGAATCTTAGGAGAATCTTCCTACAGGAATCTCAGAATAGCATGGAATGATATGATGTTGGAAAGTTCTTGATGAGACAAACAAGGAGAATAATGCAACACCTTTTCTCTTGGAAGGAAGATCTTTCATTTTTCAAGGCCTAATTCATTGATTTAGACCTCTAAAATTGGCTCTAAAATTTTTAGGATGCCTTTTGGGTATTTTTAGCAAAGGCAAAAAACACTTATTAATGGATGTGCACTTTTGGTGAGAATTCTATCTGACCTATTTAGACCATCATATATAAAATCCCTCACAATATTACCAAGCCAATTCCACCTCTAGATAATCTATCTAGCTAATGGTATTACACTTGCAAAGACATTTTGAAAGAACAATATCTTACTAACATTGAAGTAAGTGATTCAATAGGTTTTTAGCAACTTAAGTAAATTTAAACCCACATCTCTTCTCATTGGGTCCTTGTAAACTTCAATGCTCCACCTATTATGCAGATCAAGTCCTCTTGCAAACAAATGCTCTACCTCATTCACTTTCTTCTTTGCATTTGGATATGGATGATTCCACTTCATAGCATATTTTTCCCTTGAGTTTGACCTTAGCACTACTTTCCATTTCTCCCATATCCACTTAGCTAGATTTCCTCTTAGAATGTCTACTTTCTGGTAACTACCTTTTTTAATCTCCATGTCAATTTGCACCAATCCCAAAGCAAAACCAATAGATTTTTCCCTCAAAAACTCTCTCCTCACAAACATTTCCATCATATCCAGCTTTGGGCTTTTCAGCTTCAAAACACCTCTCTTCTCCTTATGATTTTTCATTTCTCACTAACTATCAATTGCACTATACTCTCACTACATCTCCTTATGTCTTCTCACCTTATTGCATTTGCAAATTTCTCTCTTTATGGGTAATTCCTACTTCTTCTCATTCTTTCCTTATATCCTTGTGATTCTTGGTACTTGTGACTTTTGGCATTCTCTAAAAAGAAACCATTCTTTCTTGTTTCCCCCTTCAATAAAATTTCAAATTTCAAACTCTATGTGAAAAACATGCAAAACAGCCTCTCTTTTGTGGTAACCACCACCTTTACCAAAAGTCACCATTACATATACTATAAACGTACACTTGCACTACAATACCCTTAAGTTTCTTAACCCTTCTAATTTCTGCAAGTAATCTGACTTCCTTGCATCTGACTATTTCTTCATATACTATACTATAGCTCCTCTATAATTTCTATACATGCTCCTTTACTAGAATAGCCATGAGAGCTCTTTTGCTCTATCTTCCCTAATTTGGTCTCCTTTACTGCTTTCCAACATAAAGTTGAGGTTGTTTCCTTGAAAATGTTCAATTTTGCTCAAAAGTGTGTATCATAATAAAATTTAGCTAATCATGGCTAATTGTGGTACCCACATTTTGTTTCTTTTCTCAAATTTTGAAGAAGAAGTGTACAGAGAAGTTGAATTGCACCTGTATGGCCAAAGAAGGCAAAGAAAAGTGTCATTGGGATGAAACCCAAGGTAATGTGACTTCGGGTCATAAAGCAAGGTACTCAGAATTGCCTTGTCAGCATACAACCCAAAGTAAGGAGTCTTTGTCTTGGGGGTGCTCAACCTGAGGCAAGGACAATGTAACAACTTTCCTTTGGGGCGAGACATTCAAGAAGGGACTGTTCAAAAATGGTGGTCATACGCGGGAAGGACACTTGACAGTGACAAGAGTATGCAGGAGGTGTGATTTCTTGGTAGAAACTCAAATTGACAAAAGATGGAGAAGGCACGACTCTATAAAAATCAGGCTAAAGACAAAGCAATGACAAGCAATTTTCCATCGCCATTAAGAAGTTGTCCTGCAGGAGATTGTGGGAAGGGAAGAAGAGTCAAAGATGCGCTGGTGTGTCGAGAGGAAATCCAGAGAGTTAATTTGGGAATCAGTAGGAAGAATAGTCCCCAGCCCAGAGTGGAAGAGAGAAAGATGGGAGGTGGGAAGAAGAACTCCGAAGTTGTAGTGAGAAATCATGTGATTTGGAGGTTAGATGTGATCGCAAGAATTGTGGTCTTGAGCCGGCTTTGGATCACATTCTTGGCATGGAATTGGAATGTTAGCTTTCTAGGGTTCATGACTGAGATCATCAAGAGTAAGTGTCTCGATGGCCTTGAGGAAGAAGAGAAGAGAGGAAATCCGGCTTGATGGACAGAGTCGGATTGGAGGTTAGTACTTGGGAGAGAAGCAGGCACAAAGCATGGTGCCACGTTCTTGGGGAAGGGAGAAGTAGCCAAAGAAACTCAAGAAGTGAGAGATGCCTTCTCTTTGAAGTGCACGAAGAATGGTTACAAAGTAGAGAGCTACAAGGATCCTATCAAGAGAGGGATCGTGAGTGCTCTAATGGAAATCTTGAAGCCAAAGAGAATGACTTATGTGATGAAGCACCAAGCGGTGTTCTTCCATTAGATGTTTGCAAGAGAGCCAATTAACTGGGTGAAGTGTCTTCATGGGAGGATGAGACAGATGGTGTGGAATTTGCGGGACAAGTTGCCTCCACATTACATTGTGCCATTTGTAGCCCATTTCTATATGGGGTTGAATTTGCTCAATGCGGCAGAGAAAATAAGATGGTGTCCCATTTCCATCCCGACTTAAGAAGAGATGTTGATGCGGAGGAGCAGCAATACATTCTTCAGATCGGGAGCAGTGATGAGTACTATGCACAGACGGGGCAGAGTGTGCAGTTGGAAGTGAGCACTCCAAAGTCAAAGAAGAGGAGTCGACAAGGAGAAGAAGAAGTAGAGAAAGCGAGACCTCGGAAGGCTAGAAGGGTAAACCCGAGGAAAGAACTGGTGGTAATCGTGTCGTCGGAAAAAGAATTGGAAGGAGAAGTTGAGTGCAAGTCCAAAGATTTAAAGAGGGAGGAAGAACCCGAGTTCACAATGTAGAGTGGAGACACAAGTAGTGATAGCAACAATGGAGTGGAGATGAAATTGGTACCCAAAGAAGAGGAAGCCAAGATGGAGACGGAGGAGAAAAGTAACTCAAAATTGGAAGACAAAATTCCGAAGCAAGAGGAGAAAAGAGTTACAATTCAAAGGGGAGTTCATTCTTGACCAAAGGCAAAGTGTGGAGTGGGGCTGAGTAAGGTAAGAGAAGAGGAGGATGGAAGTTCAGGGAGCAAATTATCCATTCCCCTAAGGCGATTGCGGCTTAGAAGGCGAGTGTTAAGTGAGGAAGAGGTGAAGAAGGAGAGAAGTCCACGATTTGAAATGAATGCAAGTGAAGGAGTTGAGTATCTACGGGAGGTTGTGTGCCCGTTGTTGGTGAAGTTAGAGCACCAAAAGAAGGAGATGCAGTCAAAGTGTCCAAAGGTAAAGACTGTATTGCAAGTGTTAGCTCAATTAGAAGAAGAGAAATTGGAATTAAAGAAGAGTATAATTCAAGGTGAGGAGGAAAGTGAAGTACTACGAGTAGATGCAGAAGTACAGAATCAAGTGATTGAGAATTTGAAGAGAGAAGCAAGGAATAGAGAGGAACTCATAGAACAGAGTGACATACAGAGGGAAAGGCAAGTAGCTAAGTATGAAATCTTGAAGTTTTAGTTTGCTAATTCAAGATTAGAAATTATCCATGCTATGGCAAGAGTAGTAGAGAAAGAGCAAGAGCTCGATAGAGTGATGGAAGTGTAGAAGAGAAGAAGCAGCTCTGGCAAAGAGAGTTGACAATGAGATATGGAGAGGAAGAAAGGTTGAGAGAAGTACTTTGCAATCAAGAGGAGAAGATTGTGCAAAAGGAGAAGGAAAAGGAAACTGAGAAAGCCGAGTTTGAAGCGGAATTGGCAATGTATAGAGAATATTGGCTTGCAAATCAAGAATGAGAAAGGAAAATAAATTGGAGCCAATTAAGGAGATTGTGGTCAAGATGAATGCAATGCTAAGTATAGAAGCTAGCATGCGCATTGAAGAAATGAGACTGCATGAGCTGAAGTTGTTGGTGCAGGACGAGGAGGAGAGATGCAAAGGATAAGGATTTGAATACCTTACTCATCAGTCTCAGAACTCGTGTAGATAGAAAGATATTGGAAGTAGAAGACAATATCACAATTAGATTAGACTTAGTGAAATTAGAGATAGATAAACTTTGGAAGGATGTAAGAGCAAAACCTAAAGTAGATAACATAGGAGTGCAGATGTCTTTGGAGTTACCATCCGAGATGTTGGAGAAGAGTGGGTCTGGAGATGAAGTTTTAGAAGGGTTACCCACTAGTGGAATTGCAGAATAGGAAAAAGAAGTAGTAGAATTAGTAAAGGAATTAGGAGTTATGAAACCCAAGGATGGAGTAGTAGTGAGTGAAGTTACTTCAGGATTGGAAGCCAAAGTTGAGGTAGACATTGGATCGGATTATGTAATACCAAGGGTTAGCGATATGATCTAGATGTGAAATTTGGTTTGGTAACATCTAGAATGATGTTATACATGATGGTCAAAATAGATCAGATAGAAGTATCACCAAAAGAGTACTTCTACTAATAGGGCAGAAACCGGAATAGACTTGAGAACCTTAGAACCAATAGCTAGACATATGATTTAAAGGTGAGAATTGGTTTGATAACATTTGGAAGGATGTTACACATGATGGACTAAACAGATCAGAAAGAGGTATCACCAAAAGTGGACTTCTAATAATAGAGTAGTAACCAAAATATACCTAAAATCTTTGAAGGCAATTTTGGAGGCCTAAACGGATGAATTAGGCCTCAAAATGTGCAAAGTACCCCCCCCCCCCCCAAACAAAGGAAAGGCTGGCCTTTCCTCCTCCCTGCTTTGTCTTGTCGCGAGCTTTCCAACGGTACCTTACTCACGTGATTCTGAGGTTCCTACAGGAAGATTCCCTAAAAGATTCCCTCTAGTCAAAGTTTGTTTGATCAACCAGATAGGACCTAGACCAGACAGGTCACCCATACAAGTAAGTAATCCAAGGGTGGAGCTTGCTGACATATCACCTATCTGTGTCCCTAATCCTATGGTGGAGATTCCTTGGAGGAGATCCTCTTTGTCTATATAATAAAGAGAAGGTGCTCCCTTGGGCCATCGAATGTTTGAGTGTACAATCTGTGTTTTCTCTTTTCTCTTGTCCTTGGAGTATTACAATGGTATCAGAGCGAGCGTTCTAGTCCAAGAGAGTGGATCACCCCTCTTGGAATAGCACGAACTACTAAAATTGAGTAATTTGAGGTGGAGAACATAGAGTAATCGCTAGACTTAGGAAGGACTTTAGAGAGCGGATGGGATAGATGTGCCGGGGGGACAATTTCCCACACCTAGCTTTCCATTCTCAAACCCATTCCATATCAAGGTTATGTACATCCAGCGTGAGCAGATGAGAGTATCGCTAGTTTATCACTTTGGTGCGGAATTCATGGACAAAGTGATGAACTCACCAAACCCGGTGATTCTACCTATGGTGATATATGACAGAGAGTGGGATTTGACAATCTACATTCTTTTATGATAATATGGATATGAATGTCCCAAATCCTCTTCCTTTCAACACTCAAGTAGAAATCCATTATGTAGTGAGGCCAAAAGTGATGTTTAGAGATTTTGTGGTTAGGAATTTTGGTGAGGAGTATTATCAACGAGTGATAGCTTCTAAGGTCCCAATGGTAGTTCCGATAGTTCGTGCGCCTTCCAGAGTGATTATATTGACTATGTATTGAAGTAGACATTAGCAATTGGGTGTTGCAGGAACCATGGATCTGCAGTTGCAAGAGCTGGTGCAAGGAATGCAAGGGATGTTGAATGAATTTCAAGAGATTAAGATGACCATGGAGACATTACAAAGTCAAGTGCAAATCCTCAGGAACGATCAAGCCATGCAAGAAGAAGAGCCGTCTCAAAACCCAATACCTACGACTAAAGTACTTGGAGAGGCACCCGTGCCTACGAACCCTATCAATGATGAAGCCACATTGCTACTCCGGATGAAGAAGACTTGCAACATTGAGCCTTACAAGGGGCAGCGTACGATGGGAGTAGTGGAAAATTGGATCTCGAGAATGAATCGATATTTTTGAGTGTTCTCAACAGAGATCACAGAGCATGCTGCAAGCGTGTTTGCATGTGGGTACTTGACCAATAAAGCCCTCACATGGTATGATGCTTGGGAACAATCCATGCTTGTAGAGAGAAGGGATGTCACATGGACAGCAATGCAAGAAGGACTGCTGAAGAATTTCCAATCGGTGGATTCTGTGCAGATGGCTCGAACCTGACTATGGAGATTGAGACAAAAGAATAGCGTACAAGAGTATGTGGAGGCATTTCTGGATCTACAAGTTGCAATTACCGACACGAGTCCAGCAGGGGCTCTCGACAATTTCAAACAAGGGTTGAAAGAGCGGATTTGCCAAGAAGTCATGGTGCAAAACCCTTGCACGGTATTTGAAGCTATTGCTTGTGCGCAAAGAATAGCAGAAGCATTAGGTGGAGGTGAAGGAGTAGTTCCACCTCAACATTATCAAGCAGAAATGCCACACATGGGTGGACCAGTACCAATGGAATTGAGCAACCTTTGATTCCGGGATCGAGGAGCACGGCCGCTTCAAGGGGAGCGGGGATGGGTAGAAGAACAAAGAGATGGAGTCCCACAAGGAGAAGGGACTCAAGGAGAACAACGCCGTTGTTACAATTGTGGCCGTATTGGGCACATATCTACCAATTGTCACACTTGTTTCCCTAGAGGCCCTCGGCCTTCATACAGGCAATCTTTGAACAACATGGAGAGGCACATTAAAGAGGAGGAGGTGGAAACCACTTTGGAAAACAAAGATCGCCAGTAAATGTACCTTGTGGCCTTATTGGCTCAATAAGGAAGCAGAGAAGCAAGGGAAGAAAGAAGAATAATGCGCAAAGATCTCGAAAGGCAACCTCACAATTGATTGTCGTGAATGAAATCCTAGAAGGTAATCAAGTGAGTAAATAGATCCAAGAGCAACAGAGAATTTCTTGTCTCGCTTTGTTGCAATAAGATTGGGAATGGATCTAGAGAGAGATGGAAGTGAAGAAGTAGAGTTACCAAATGGGCAAATAGAGAGGATTGAATCATTACCTAGACGGGTAACCCTCTCTGTAGGAGAATATCAGGAAGCAATTGAGTGGCAAGTGATATGATGTGATATATTGCCCGTTATGATGCAATTTTAGGCATGCCATGGATGGAGCAGTACAACCCAATGGTGGATTGGAGGAAGAAAGTAGTGAGAACCCACCAATGGTCAATCATTGGGGTTAAAGAAAAATCACACAGGCAGAAACTGCCTCTATATATCATAGGGACAACAATTGTCTCTAAGACCAATAGATGTTTTATGGGTCTAATAAGAGAAGTCCAGAGTGCACAACTCGCTGGACAAATTCCTGAGAAATTGAAGGATGTGGTGGATGAGTTTCAAGATATCTTTCCCGATGATCTACCCTCAGGATTACCACCTAAAAGGCGAGTAGATCACAAAATAGAGACACTCCCGGGGAAGACACCTCCTTGTAAGGCCCCATATTGCCTATCACCTCATGAATTGGAGGAGTGTAAGACTCAAATTGAGGAGATGCTACAAAAAGGGTTCATCCAACCTAGCGTATCACCATATGGGGCCCCTATCTTGTTTGTGAAGAAGAAGGATGGTACAATGCGCATGTGCATTGACTATCAGGGTCTCAATCAGCAAACAGTGAAGAACAAATACCCCTTACCTCACATGGATGACTTGTTTGATCAACTAAATGGAGCGAGATACTTCACCAAACTGGACTTGCAGAGCGGTTACAATCAAATCCGAATTGCAAAGAAGGATGTGTATAAAACTGCCTTTCAAACCAGGTATGGCCACTTTGAGTATCTTGTGATGCCTTTTGGCCTCACCAATGCGCCTGCCACTTTCATGAGCCTAATGAATGACATATTTCATCCATACTTGGATAAGTCTGTTATCGTCTTCTTGGATGATATCTTAGTATATAGTAGCACGATGACAGAACACAAACAACATCTACAAGAGGTCCTCTAGATTCTAAGACAAAATCAGTTGTACGCCAAAATCTCAAAGTGTGAGTTTGGCAAGTCTGAAGTAGACTACTTAGGGCATAGAGTAAGTGTAGAGGGCATTCAAGTATTGACAGATAAAATAGAGGTCATTCAAAAATGGAGTGCCCCAGAAGATCAGACTCAACTTAAGAGCTTCTTGGGGTTGACGGGATTCTATCGTAGATTTGTCAAGGACTTCTCCAAGGTTGCACAGCCTTTAACGGCACTACTTGGCAAGGGGAAGAAGTGGACATGGGGAACTGCACAAGAGTTGGCCTTTCAAGAATTGAAGGCTGCCTTGCTACATGCACCAATCTTGAAGTGGTATGACCCTAAACGTCCAATCAAGTTGGCTACAGATGCATCAGGCGTAGTAATAGGAGCAGTCCTACAACAAGAATGGCATGACGGATGGCATCCAATTGCATATTTCTCTCAAAAGTTGTTATTGGCAGAGTGCAACTACCACACCACAGAACGAGAAGAGCTGGCCATCGTTCTAGCAACCAAGCATTGGAAGCACTACTTGGGCGAGAAGGCATTTGTAGTAGAGAAAGACCACAAACCTCTAGTCTACCTCGAGACGCAAAAGGATCTATCTCGTTGCCAAATTTGGTGGGCAGAGTGGTGACAACGCTTCAACATAACAATCACCTCCGTAGAAGGTAAGAAGCAACTTGCAGATGCATTCACCCGCATGCCAATGGACAACAACTTGGTGGCAGAGGTTAAGATTAACCTTGAATTCTGGCAAGAGATTCTAGTTGCTACAAAAACTGATCCACAAATTGTAGAAGCGTAATCGTCCAAAGGTGTCACCAACACCCAAGAACTCACCTTTTGGGAGGATAGATTGTGGATCCCAAATGTCCTAGAATTAGGCACCACCATTCTAGCGGAATGTCATGATTTGGCCATTGCAGCTCATGTTGGAGTGGACAAGACCTTGGATGCAGTCAAGCGCCAATACTATTGGCCCAAGATGAGCAATGACGTGATGGACTATGTGCGTAGCTGCCTACTTTGTCAACAAAACAAAGCTTCTAATCAAGCTCCTATAGGGCTCCTTCAACCTCTCCCCACTCCTACCCAACGTTGGGAACAAGTGAGTATGGATCTTGTCTGTGAATTACCCAAGACCACCTCAAGGTTTGACTCCATTGTGGTCTTTGTGGACCGGCTCAGCAAAATGATTCATGTACGCCCTACCACCAAGGAGGTGACCGCTCCACAACTAGCTCAACTATACTTAGATGCAGTCTTTGCTCACCATGGCTTGTCTAGAGTACTCATCACCAATAGAGGCACCCAATTCACCAGTTTGTTTTGGCAAACACTCTTTGGTTTCGTCAAAACCAAGTTGGCCATGTCTACAACTTACCACCCACAAACAAATGGCCATACACAGCGGGCTAATTGCACAATTGAAGACATGTTACGCGGCTTCACCTTAGAAGAGCAAGAGAGGTGGGACACCCTACTACCGTTGGTGGAATTCGCTTACAACAATTCAGTGAATGCCTCCACCCAGGTCACTCCGTTCTTCCTCATGTATGGTGAGCATCCCTTCACACCTTCTAGCTTGATGAAGATCCGTCCAGTGACTACCAAGGTGGATGCAGTCAACACATTTGTTTCTAGAATCCAACAAGGTGTAGAGAGCGCCAAGCACAGGTCACAGATTGCGCAAAATCGACAAAAGCAGTATGCTGATGCACACCGTAGCACATGGAGTGCAATGTTGGGGATCAAGTGTGGCTATCGACAACCAACCTCACATTAGTTGGATCTCGTAAGCTCAGACCTCGTTTTATTGGGCGTTTCTCGATTCTTCGTCGCATCAGCACTGTGGCCTATCATCTTGAGCTACCACCACACATGAAAATCCATCCAGTGTTCCATGTCTCCCTATTATGCAGATATGCTCCCCGATCAGGCCAAGGTCCTTCCACACAAGATATTCGACCTTGTCTGACAGTCATTGATGGCATAGAGGAATATGAAGTGGAGCGGATTCTCCAAAAGCGCATGCGTGGTACTCACCATTTGCAGGTGGAATATCTAGTACAATGGAAAGGTTACCTCCTCTTTGAAGCAACATGGGAACCCACTACCAATTTAGCACATGCACCAGTGTTGGTGTAAGCATTTGAGCAACAATTGCACAAAGAGGACGTTGCGTCTTAAAAGGAGGGAGGTCTGTAATACCAAGGGTTAGCCATATGATCTAGATGTGAAATTTGGTTTGGTAACATCTAGAATGATGTTATACATGATGGTCAAAATAGATCAGATAGAAGTATCACCAAAAGAGTACTTCTACTAATAGGGCATAAACCAAAATAGACTTGAGAACCTTAGAACCAATAGCTAGACATATGATTTAAAGGTGAGAATTGGTTTGGTAACATTTGGAAGGATGTTACACATGATGGACTAAACAGATCAGAAAGAGGTATCACCAAAAGGGGACTTCTACTAATAGAGTAGGAACCAAAATATGCCTAAAATCTTTGAAGGCAATTTCGGAGGCCTAAATGGATGAATTAGGCCTCAAAAATGTGAAGATTTCCCCTCCCAACGGAGGAAAGGCTGGCCTATCTTCCCCCCTGCTTTGTCTTGTCGCGAGCTTTCCAATGGTACCTTACTCATGTGATTTTGAGATTCCTACAGGAAGATTCCCTAAAAGATTCCCTCTGGTCAAAGCTTGTTTGACCAACCAGATAGGACCTAGACCAGACAGGTCACCCATCCAAGTAAGTAATCCAAGGGTGGAGCTTGCTGACATATCACCTATCTGTGTCCCTAATCCTATGGTGGAGATTCCTTGGAGGAAATCCTCTTTGTCTATATAATAAAGAGAAGGTGCTCCCTTGGGGCATCAAATGTTTGAGTGTGCAATCTGTGTTTTCTCTCTTCTCTTGTCCTCGGAGTATTCCAGATTATTAACAGATTTGAGATTTGAAGAGGCAGATATGGAGAGGTGCATTGTCATTTCAGATCTACAGGTAGGAAGAGTTGTTAGGAAACGGTATAATTGTTAGAATTGTTGTTTGCTTCACTATTTAAGAGTGGCATTCGTTGGAAATTGTTGTTCAGTGCTCATTATTATGAGAATAGATAAAACAAAGTGTTGTGAAATAGTGCTTGTTGTTTGAGCTTGATTTTGAGTATCAACTCTGTGTCTATGTTTGTGAGTGTGTGGAGAAATTCAAAGTGCTAGTCAGTGTGCTTGTTGGATGTTGGATTCCGCAGCCTTGATCTTCATTGTGTATGTTTGATTTTGAGTGAATTGCAATCGAAGCAATGCCTTGACAGATCTGAGAGGAATTGTAGTGTTGGTAATATTCTACATTTATGAGTGCAGCGCAAAGTTGATGTGAAGCAATTTTGATTGAGGAAGTTGTGCCTTCAGTGGAGCGGTGGAACACAATTCTCAGTCAAAGCCGTTTGGCAATGAAGTGCCATTTTTGGGAAAGCCTGAATCATCACAATCAAGATTGTTTGGAAAGATTTGATGGAGTTGTGATTAAGAAGTGTTAATTCGTGACGAGTCAGTGCTTGCTACTCTCTTTTGGGTGTGGTTTCTACCTGAGAGATCAAAGAAGAACTCAAGAAGAACTACATTGTTACTATTTACTTTGTATTTTGACATTTCTGACTTGTATCTCTACGGGAACAAACTTTACTTACCCAATTACCGCAAAAGTGATATTTGCCAAGTTGTCACATGATTTTTGGCGCCACTGCCAGGGATACAAATCTTGAAAGTGGAAGAATACGAAGCCAATTTCAAAACTGGGTGTCAAATCAATATGAATATTTGCATCAAGAGAACAATGATGAGAGAGAGTTTGAAGACGAATGTTGCATTGTGAAGAAGACAAACCCGGAGATTCAATCTACTTTTGATGAAACCAAAAGAGAGGCGTTGGACTTTCAACTTCTTCACAAAGTACAAGAAGCCTTGTTAGACCTTGACCAAAGGAAACATGAAGGTGGTTGGCAAGGCTACTTTGCATCCCCATCTTCCAAGAAGAAGAAAGACTCGAGCGGCCAAACATATTCATTACGGCCCAGTACACCGACTTCCCCTAAAGTTGTAAAGGAAGTTGCATCTCTAAAGAAATTTGTATGAGAAAAGACAGATGGACACTGATGGAAGAAGAGTGTCAACACCTTCTACAAATGATTCCTCAATTGTCTTGAAGGAATTTTGAAGAACACTCCAAAGGTGTTGAGCCTGATTCTTCCACTCGGGTTGAAGTTGACACCTTAGAGAAAAATTGTCAAAGAAGACCCTCCGTTGAACTTGACAAATTAGAATCCCTAGGCTGTCAACACGGTGCTGATACCAGCTAGCTCCTTGGTCCCATCAAGTTCAAACTTACCCTAGCTGATCCCATCAAGTCAAATGATGACTTTGTTACCTGTCACCGGACACGCCTATCAGAAGTTAGGGGGACAGAACAAGATGAAGACCCTGATGAATTCATTGAATAATTCAAAGTCATCTCCTTTTCCAATAAGGAACATGACTTGGCGGATTGACTGCGCATTTTCCCAAGTTTGCTCCGAAAGAAAGCTCGGAGCTGGTACACCCATGTAACCCAGAAGGGTTTGTACTGGCGGATTGGGCAGACTTGAAAAACAATTTCATGGAACAATTCCGGGAAGTTGATTACAACACGAGTGTCTTTGCGGCACTCAACAATCTGGACAGAGACAAGAAGGAGAAGTTGAGAGACTACTTTGAGCGGTTCATGGTGCTCTTGAACTGAGTCCTGAAGCAATCGGGTGTGGTGGGTTACTCCAATGCCCAAGCTGTCACCTGGTTCCTGGGAGGACTTTCACCAGAGATTTGGATCTTTGAAAAGGAGAGGAATGTAACTTCCCTTGACAAGGTATTCAAACATGTTGCCCGCTATGAGGCGGCTCACTCTCACTCTGCCAAAAATCAAAGAAACCGAGAGAATAAAGGCAAGAAGGACTCTTCCTTACCCACTACTCTTCAAAGTAGACCATCTGCTCCTTGGTGAAAAAGAATATCCTCCACCATTGTGTAAGGTCTAGATCTTGCTGCAAGGGCCGTCCTCTCCCTAGCATGCATCCCTTCTGGATAGTTACCTCTTGTTACAAAATCCACAATCTCCTTGTACTCGATTGGAACCTCTTGAGTGACTGAGATTGTCATTAGCTCCTCATCCAGGAAGGAATCATCCACTGGCTCATCTCCATCATGATCATAGGCTCTAGATAACAAATCAGCATTTGCATGTTTCTTTCTTGGCCTATCCTCAATGGTGTAGTCATACTCAGACAAGAGTATTATCCACCTTTCTAGTCTCCCTTCAAAATTAGGCTTGTTGAAGATGTACTTCAAAGCCTTGTGATCCGTGACAATGGTGGCTTTCCCTCCAATCAAGTAGTGTCTAAACTTTTTGAGACCAAAGATCACTGCCAACCCTTCTCTCTTTGTGACAAAGTAGTTCTTCTCTACTGAAACCATCTGCCTACTAGCATAAGCTATTGGATGATCATGCTCATCTTGGTTGAATTGACTAAGAGTGCATCCTATAGCTACATTAGAAGCATTAGTGTAGAGGATGAAAGGCTTACTCCAATCAAGTTTAGCAAGAATTGGAGCCACAACAAGGGATTGCTTGAGCTCCTCAAAAGCTTTGAGAGCATCCTTGTCCTCCAAAATCACCATGTAATCTTCAAGTAGATGGTCAATGCATAAGCCTTGTTGGAAAATGAGAAGATGAACCTCCTATAGTATCCAACCATCCCCAAGAATTGGCATAACTTTGTCAAGCTTGAAGTGAATGGAAGGTCTGGGATTTTCCTCACCTTCTCAAGATCAACTGCTATTCCATCCTTGGAGATGATGTGCCCCAAAAGTAGACCTTCTTCACATCCAAAAATGCACTTTGGGCAATTCCTTTGGATATGGCCTCTTCCTCCACAACCAAAACAATTTCTATCATTGAAATTTTTGGCTGGTTGGCCTCCTTTGTATGGATAGTTTCCATGACTCCTAGGCCCTCTCCCTACATTCTGATCCACCTCTCTCTTCTCCCATAGTTGCACCACATTGAACTTGAGATCCGCGAGTTGTTCTGTGATGGTTTGAAGTGGATCCTTTGGTGGAGGTGCAAGAATTGGAGCAACTTCTACTTGTGGTGCAACCCTTGCTACCAAAGTTTCAGAAGTTCCACCATACTTGTAGCCTTGAGGAGGATGCACAACCTCCTTCACCACCAAATCACTCTCGTCCCCTTCCAAACTCTCCTCCATACGAGTTGCGATCTTGATAGCTTCAACCTTGGAAGAAGGTTTCTCATATCTCACCTTGCTTCTAATTTGTGGTCTCAACCCTCCCACAAAATTCTTGGTGAGCATGGCCCCTATGCCAATCATTGTAGTCTCCACATCATCCCCACCCTTCCTCAACACTATGCAAAATATGGACTCTAACTTTTCTACTCTTTCCATATAGACTCTCACTTTCTTTCCATCTCCTTGTTTGTGAAAGGTTACCTCACTCATCAATCTCTCATAACTCTCATCTGGGAGAAAGTTCTCAATGAGTGCTAAAGTCAAACTCTCCCAAGACTCTTCTTCCCCATCTCTCCTCTCTCTCTTTTGGTATTCTGACTCATACCATGTAAGTGCTGCATCCTCAAAGAAATCTGATAATAATGATGCCCATTCATTTTTCCTCCTCTCATTTTTTTCCTGTGCAAGCTCTCTTGAAGTCTCTCACAAAGACCTCCACATCTTCTCCATCCTTGCCAAAGAAAACCGGAAGTTTCCCCATCTTAACAATTCACTATCTTTCTTTCTCTCAATTTTTTTTCTCTTTTCTTTTCTCTCACTCTATAACTAATAGAGTATGTACATGACTAACACCATTTGAGAGTAATCCACCCTAGGGAACACAAAAGGCTCAGATTTCTCCAAGATTTCTATAGCAACATCAAATCCTAGAGTGCATATTAATCAAACACCTTCATGGATAGTTTATCCATAAGTTGAAAGATTATCTCCATCACTAATCTTGAGAACTAGCTGATGAAGGTGGTAGTATTTCTGTAGCTGTACTAAGACTCTCTCCAAGATCATTCACCAAAGTCTCTAAAAGTGATTTTACTCCACTACACTCATGTCCTTTTGGAAGTCCTTCAACTCCACAAACCTCATACAACTCCTTGTCTTAGATTTTCTCCCTCCCAATCTTGGTGAAGAAGGTCCAACATGCAAACCCAAGTCAAGTAAGCCTCTCTTGCTCTCAAAGGTCAATGGACATGAACTTGCCTTATGTCCCTTCTCTCCACATAGAAAGCACCTAGACTCACTCTTTCCTCCAAGTGGTGTAGGTTTTTGGATCCTCTCAACACTCTCTTCAAATTCTATTATAAACTCTCTTTTCCTCAAATCTACCCCTACAATCACCTCAAACCCTTGGGGAACCTTGCATAGTCTCAATTTTCACTTTTGGTGACCCTTCATGTTCCCAAGATGAATCTAAACACTCAAACATGCTTTTTGTTGCTCTCAAACTCCTCATGCATGAGATCTCCACTCTGCAGAATTGACCCTTCCTCACAATTTCACTCAGATCTCTCAATTTTTATGTGAGAGTCCTCTAAAACTTTTCACACTTGATCACAAGTCCAGGGTGTCCCTCCTACATCACTCACTTGATGGTAGACTCTGTACAATTTCCCAAAGAGCATGCAGTTGCGGGAGCAGTTTACCCTATCAACTTTCAAAAATTCTAGCCTAATGTGCATAATAGCTCTCACAATAATTCCAAGTGTGCTAATTGAAAGATAACCCAAGCTATCATGTGTAGAAATTTCAAGTTCAGATCTTAAATTTTAGATTTTGCCCAAAATCACCTTAATCCCCAAAATCTGCAATCCACCTCACACAATCTCTCAAAATCCTCTCATGTGTACAAGATGAACAAAATCACTTCAAAGACATCATAATGAACTATAGGGTATAAAAATAGATCTTGGTTCTCTAACATAAGTTCAGCCCTCTCCTCTCCTAATGTTCTCTTCAAGTGAGCTCTCATAGCCTCCTTCTGCCTAACGTAGAATTGAACGCGGAACATTATCTTGCCTTCTAGAGAGGTCTCGGTAACGGAACCAAAAATGTGAGCCGGCCTGTCTCTCACTCAGGATGAGCCTCTGATGGCTATTATGGTAGGGCACCATGGACTAAGAAGGCAAGGAACCCCAACTCCATCATACTCCTCCAAGGCTAACACTCCAAGACTCAAGATATTGCTCACTAGAGAACTCAATGAGAGAGAGATAGTTGCAGAATGAAAGGATGATGAGTTCCTCCTCACCCCTTGTTTATATACTTGTGAAATAGTTACACACCAAAGTTACTAATTACTAGAGTAACTCAAGTAACTAAGCTAAAAATCAAATAAAGTCTAAAAGTCTAAAACAATATCTATCCATCCACATGGGCATATTCCCCTAAGCATGTGATCTTATCTTGACCCAACCATTAAGTCAAGGATTCTTTCACATGTGCTATCCTTGGACTATAGAAAAATCCAAAACAAAAGGGCTTGCAGGCCCAAGAGTTCTCAACTCTTTCCTCAAAGCCAAATACCTAAGAGTAATACCAAGTCAACACACTAGAATCCAAAATAGTGGTGCTCATCTTTTCCACCTCCTCTAAAGTAAAGTCCCCTCTATCTTAGCTATGACTAACTTTAGCTAATCATGACTAATGTAGAACCATCCTTTATCTCTATATAAATAATATCTCTCAAGTACTTGTAATACCAAGCTAAATATTACAATACCACACACATGCATAAATGGGTGTTAGTACTGACCCCGGCTGAGCGTGCAGTGCTTCAGGCAAAGGGTGATATGACTATAAATTGTATAACACTTGAGGAGGAAAGGCCTCAAGAAGGGAGTCCGGCCTTGGAAGGAGAATGGCCAGACCTTGAAATTTTGAAGGTTGAGACACACACAAGTAAGAAGAAGCTTGATTCCGAAGAACTGAGTATGACCTCCTTGTCTTCCATAAAGGTAAAGAGGCTGCGCCTAAAAGCAATCCTTTCTGCCAAAGAGGAAAAGATCCTCACTAAAGCCAAAGCTAAAGCCTTGCAGAAAGAACTCAATGAAGCGATACTCAAGACTCGGGAAATGAGTTTGGAGGAGGAGACAAAGACAAAGCCTCTTGTTTTTCTGGCAGACATCCGATATGAAATGAAGGGTCTGATCCAAGCCAAGGTGGGCCAACCCAAGGAACACGGGTTAAGACCACTAGCGTCACCATTCTGAAGCGTCCCAAAGTCAAATTTTGACATGGAGAGACTTCAAACCCGAAGCCAAAGGTGAAGACGGCAAAATTAGGAGGAGTTCTCCAATACGATATTGTAGTGGATTTGGAAGCCACAAATGAAAACGTCACATTTAAGCAATTGTGGGAAGACAACAAGCTGTACAAGAGGCAACTGAATTCGGCCCTCAAGAAAGTAAGGTCGATGTCCAAGAAAGACCCGCCATATATTGTATTAAACAAGAAGATCTGAGATCTCCCAAGGTTGATGTGGAGATTGCCAAGTGCATGATCACATCAATACCCATCAATTTGGGTTCCAATGTGAATGTCATGACCGAGGATATTGCAAATTGACTGGGGTATCATACATTTGAACCAACACCCAGAGTATTGAAATTTACAGACCAAACTAGGAGACGGCTATTGCACATGCTGTCAAATATTACCCTGATCATTGGAGGGGTGCCCTTCAAGTTGAATTACATTGTGTTGCAACCAGTGACCAAAACTGGTTACCCATTGTTGATCAGAAGACCGTGGTTGTATGGTGCCCAAGTTGTGGTGGATTGGCACTAGCAGAAGCTACGGTTCAAGGAGATTTCATCCAAAGACCAGAAGCTGGTGATTGTGAGTTGGATGAAGGTTCCCCATCTCGGGGAAACTAGTTCGTCAGAAGATGAGGACAAATCCAAAGACTCATCGTCTTTGTCCTCAAACGAATCCAAAGACAAAGTCCAAGTCAATTACTTGGAATGCTACGAGGTGGATGTCAAAGACAAAGATCCATATGACCTTGCCTTGGGTGAACCTGACTTGGAGGAAGGGAGTTTGATGGCAGCTTGCCTCAGATTTAGCCGAGTAGGCCATGTTGAAGGAGTCATCAACCCCGATGACTATCAAGATGTTGTCTTGACTGAAGGGAAAATTCTGAAAATTTTGAAGATAGTCACTTTGGAGGAGTTGGCAGGATACACTGCCCTGTTTATAGAATTCTAGGATGTATTTTCCTGGTCTATCAATCAAATGTCAGGTATACACAAGAATTTGGAGAACACCGGATTGATCTGGTTGAAGGTGCAGTTCCGGTTTGGCAAAGACAATACCGTCTAAACCCAAAGTACTCCCTCTTGATGAAAGACAAAATCAACAAGTACTTAGGGGCCAGAATAATCTTTCTTGTCTTAAGTAGTGAGTGTGTCTCCCCCATTGTCATTATCCCAAAGAAGAAAATGGGGAAGATCCAAGTGTGCCAAGATTTCTGCAAGTTGAATGCAATCACAAGGAAGGATCATCATCCCTTGCCTTTTACCAATACAATTCTAGACCAAGAAGCTGGTCACCCTTGTTATAGTTTTCTTGATGGATTTTCAGGATACAATTGAGTGTCTATCCAAGAAGAGGACAAGGATAAGACCACATTCATGACTGATTGGGGCACTTTCGCTTACAATCAAATGCCCTTTGGGTCGTGTAATGCTCTTGCTACTTTCCAGCGGGTGATGAATTCAATCTTCAAGGATTTCCTGTGTAAAATTTGTGGAAGTGTTCACTGATGATTTTTGTTTGTTTGGGCAAAGAGATGTACATTTGGATTACCTTCACCAAACTTTTGAAAGGTGTTGTTTTGCCGGTTTGTCATTACACTCGGAGAAATGTTTCTTCGCAATGAAGGAGGGAATTCTCCTAGAGCATTGGGTGTCAAGCCAAGGTATTGAAGTTGATGTCAAGAAGGTCAAAGTAATCTTAGCTTTGGAATCCCCAAAGATCATCCAGGAGCTGAGATCGTTCCTGGGACATGTCAGATACTACAAACGCTTTGTTTCAAACTATGCGGTGCTTGTTGCACCCCTTACAAAGCTTATGAAGAAATCCAAAGACTACTTATGGGAAGCAAATCAAGAAGAAGCTTTCCAGGTATTGAAGAAGAAACTGGTTGAAGCACCAGTCATGAGGGCCTCAAATTGGGACATCTCTTTTCATGTATATGTGGACACTTTGTCCATGGCAATCAGACTTGTCTTAAGTCAGAGGGACGAGAAGAAGAAGGACTACCCGGTTAATTATGCCAGTCAACAACTTTTAGTTTCCAAAAAGAACTATTCGACAACTGAAAGAGAAGCACTCAAAATGGTGTATGCCTGCAAGAAATTTTGCCACTACTTGCTGGGATACGAGTTCATCTTCTATGTTGACCATTATGCATTGCAACATTTGGTCAAGAAGGCAGATTTGTCTGAGCAAATTGCAAGATGGATCTTGTTGTTACAAGAATTCACATATACTATACAAGTAAGGAAGGGAGCTTCACATTCAAATGCAAACCTCCTGTCTAGGTTAGAAACTCAAGACCAGGAATGGGAAATCGATGATTGGTTCCCTGATGAAGAGTTATATCAATTAACAGCAATGCAAAGTACAAAGGTATGCAACCAAATATCATTATCTGCATACTCTCCATTGTCCTCAAGGGCAGAGGGCAGTCTTTCTCAGGAAAATGGGGCCGTATCAGCTAAAACACAACATTTTATTTGAAATGTGCGAAGATGAAGTACTTTGGTGATGCTTGGAGTCACACAAAGTTGGAGGCATAATTGAGTCTTTACACTCTGAAGCATCGGGGGACACTATGCTCTGAAGAATACAGTAAAGAAGATTCTTTCCTCAGGGTCCTGGTGGCCTACAATGTAAAATGACACGCATGCCTATATCCTAAGTTGTGATGCTTGTCAGAGAACAAAGAAGCTAATGGCTACTTCTCAATGGCCTTTGAGACCAATTTTACCCTTGGCCCCATTTAGAAATGGGGAATTGATTTTGTAGGTCCTATTCAACCAATGACCCAAGTCACAAGGAAAGAGATACATTTTGGTTTGCATTGACTATGCTACGAAGATGGTCAAAGCTGAAGCAACTCGTAGAGATGATGCAAAGACCGTTGCGGAATTTTTCTTTCAAAACATCATTTCCCATTATAGATGTCCTTTGGAATTGGTCAGTGATAAAGGGACACACTTTTTGAACTCTGTGATGGAGGCGTTAACAAAATACTGCCAGATTAAACATTGGAAGACGACTCCTTATAACCCAAAAGCAAATGGCTTAACATAAAAGGTGAATGGATTACTTTGCAAAATTCTGAATAAGGTGACTGTCAATTATACCTATGACTTGGATACAAAATTACCAGCCGCATTGTGGGCATATCAAACGACAAAAAAGATCACAACCAAACAAACTCCATATTTCTTGATATACGGCTTGCATCCCATACTACTAGTTGAATTTGAAGTACCAACATGTCGGATTCTTTGCAAAGAACAATTGTCAGAGGAAGAAAGCCAGGATCTTTGGATCTATCAACTGATGTGGTTAGAAGAGAAAAGAGACCATGCAATGCAAACCACAAAAGAAGTCCAAGAGCATAGGAAAGTCAGGCACGATAAGCACATCAAGCCTGTGATGGAATTTTGCAAAGGAAATTTGGTTTTGTTATACGACAATTGCCAAATATTTTTTCCAGGCAAGCTTCATTTGAGATGGATGGGGCCTTATTGAGTTCTTTATCTTTATGAAAATGGGTCCATTCAACTTACAGACCTAGAAGGCAATCCTTTTGCCACTCGAGTAAATGGGTGGAGAGTTTGGAGATATTAGACCATAGACTCGGAAGTCTCTAAGACACCCAAAGTCTATGTTTGCAGGGACGCTCACATTTGAGGGAGGGAGTATGTGGTACATAAATTTTTGTTTTTTCTCAAATTTTGAATAAGAAGTGTACAGAGAAGTCAAATTGTGCCTATATGGCCAAAGAAGGCAAAGAAAAGTGTCCTTGGGATGAAACCCGAGGTAACTTGACTTTGGGTCATAAGGCGAGGTGCTCAGAATTGCCCTATGAGCATACTACCCAAAGTAAGGAGTCTTTGTCTTAGGGGTGCTCAACTTAAGGCAAGGACAGTGTAACAACTTTCCTTCAGGGCGAGACATTTAAGAAGAGACCATTCAAAAATGGTGGTCATATGCGTGAAGGACACTTGACAGTGACAAGAGCATGCAAGAGGTATGATTTCTTGATAGAAACTAGAATTGAAGAAAGACGGAGAAGGTGCAACTCTATAAAAATTGGGCTAAAGACAAAGCAATGACAAGCAATTTTCTATCGCCATTAAGAAGTCATCCTGCAGGAGATCATGGGAAGGGAAGTAGAGTCAAAGACGCGCTGGTGTATTGAGACACAATTGAGAGAGTTAATCCAGGAATCAATAGGAAGAATAGTCCCCAGCCCAGAGTGGAAGAGAGAAAGATGGGAGGTAGGAAGAAGAACTCTGAATTCGTAGTGAGAAATCATGCAATTTGGAGGTTAGATGTGATCGCAAGAATTGAGGTCTTGAGCAGGCTTCGGATCACATTCTTGGCATGGAACTAGAATATTAGCTTTCTAGGGTTCATGACTGAGATCATCAAGAGTAAGTGTCTCGATGGCCTTGAGGAAGAAGGGAAGAGAGGAAATCTGGCTTGATGGAAAGAGTCGGATTGGAGGTTAGTACTCGGGAGAGAAGCAGGCGCAGAGCATGGTACCACATTCTTGGGGAAGGGGAAAGTAGCCAAAGAAACTCAAGAAGTGAGAGATGCCTTCTCTTTGAAGCACACGAAGAATGGTTACAAAATGGAGAGCTACAAGGATCCTATCAAGAGAGGGATCGTGAGTGCTCTAATGGAAATCTTGAAGCAAAAGAGAACGACTTATGTGATGAAGCACCAAGCGGTGTTCTTCCATAAGATGTTTGCAAGAGAGCCAATTAACTGGGCAAAGTGTCTTCATGGGAGGACAAGACAGATGGTGTGGAATTTATGGGACAAGTTGCCTCCACATTACATTGTGACATTTGCAGCCCATTTCTATATGGGGCTGAACTTGCTCAATGCGGCGGAGCAAAATAAGATGGTGTCCCATTTCCATCCCGACTTAAGAAGAGATGTTGATGCGGAGGAGCAGTAATACATTCTTCAGATCACGAGCAATGATGAGTACTACGCGCAGACGGGGCAAAGTGTGCAATTGGAAGTGAGCACTCCAAAGTCAAAGAAGAGGAGTCGACAAAGAGAAGAAGAAGTAGAGAAAGCGAGACCTCAGAAGGCTAGAAGGGTAAACCCGAGGAAAGAACTGGTGGCAATCGTGTCATCAGAAGAAGAATTGGAAGGAGAAGCTGAGTGCAAGTACAAAGATTCAGAGAGGGAGGAAGAACCCGAGTTCACACTGCAGAGTGGAGACATAAGTAGTGACAGTGATGATGGAGTGGAGATGAAATTGGTACCCAAAGAAGAGGAAGCCAAGATGGAGACGGAGGAGAAAAGTAACTCAAAATTGGAAGACAAAGTTCCAGAGCAAGAGGAGAAAAGAGTAACAATTCAAAGGGGAGTTTGTTCAAGATGAAAGGTGAAGTGAGGAGCGAGGCCAAGTAAGGTAAGAGAAGAGGAGGATGGAAGTTTGGGGAGCAAAGAATCCATTCCCCTAAGGTGACTACGGCTTAGAAGGCGAGTGTCGAGTGAGGAAGAGGTGAAGAAGGAGATAAGTCCGAGAGTCAAAATAAATGCAAGTGAAGGAGTTGAGTATCTACAAGAGGTTGTGTGCTCATTGTTGGTGAAGTTAGAGCACCAGAAGAAGGAGATGCAGTCGAAGTGTCCGGAGGTGAAGATTGTATTGTAGGTGTTAGCTCAATTAGAAGAAGAGAACTGGGAATTAAAGAAGAGTATAATTCAAGGTGAGGAGGAAAAGGAATTACTACGAGTAGATGTAGTAGTATTGTAACACCCATTTGTGCATGTGTGTGGTATTTTGATATTTAGCTTGGTATTACAAGTACTTAAGTGATATTATTTATATAGAGATAAAGGATGGTTCTATATTAGTCATGGTTAGCTAAATTTAGTCATAGCTAAGATAAAGGGGACCTTACTTTAGAGGAAGTAGAAAAGATGAGCACTACTATTCTGGATTTTAGTGTGTTGACTTGGTATTATTCCTAAGTGTTTGGCTTTGAGGAAAGAGTTGAGAACTCTTGGCCCCGCAAGCCTTTTTGTTTTGGATTCTTCTTTAGTCCAAGGATAGCTTATGTGAAGGAATCCTTGAATTAGTGGTTGGGTCAAGATAAGACCACATGCTTAGGGGAATATGCCCATGTGAATGGATATTCCTTTCTACTTTTTGACTTGACTTGACTTGACTTTTAGTCTAGTAACTTGAGTCACTACAGTAATTAGTAACTTTGGTACGTAACTATTTCACAAGTATATAAACAAGGGGTGAGGAGGTACTCATCATCTTTTCATTTGCAACTATCTCTCTCTCATTGAGTTCTCTAGTGAGCAATATCTTGAGTCTTGGAGTGTTAGCCTTGGAGGAGTATGATGGAGTTGGGGTTCCTTGCCTTCTTAGTCCATGGTGCGCTACCATAATAGCCATCAGAGGTTCATCCTGAGTGAGAGACAAGCTGGCTCACATTACAAAATCAAGTGATTTAGAATTTGAAGAGAGAAGCAAGGAATAGAGAGGAACTCATAGAACAGAGTGACATAGCGAGGGAAAGGCAAGTAGCTGAGTGTGAAATCTTGAAGCAACAGTTTGCTGATTTGAGATTAGAAATTATCCATGCTATGGCAAGAGTAGCAAAGGAAGAGCAAGAGCTCGATAGAGTGATGGAGAGTGTAGAAGAGAAGAAGCAGCTTTGGCAAAGAGAGTTGACAATGAGATATAGAGAGGAAGAAAGGTTGAGAGAATTACTTTGCAATCAGGAGGAGAAGATTGTGCAAAAGGAGAAGGAGAAGGAAAACTATGAAAGCCGAGTTTGAAGTGGAATTGGCAATGTACAGAGAAGATTGGCTTGGAGATCATGAATGAGAAAGGAAAATAAGATTGGAGCCATTAAAGGAGATTATGGTCAAGATGAATGCAATGTTGAGTATAGAGGCCAACGTGCGCATTGAAGAAACAAGATTGCATGAGCTGAAGTTGTTGGTGTAGGAGACAAGGAGGAGAAATGCAAAGGATAAGGATTTGAATGCCTTACTCATCAGTCACAGAACTTGTGTAGATAGAAAGATATTGGAAGTAGAAGACAATATCACAATTAGATTAGACTTAGTGAAATTAGAGATAGATAAACTTTGGAAGGATGTAAGAGCAAAACCCAAAGTAGATAACATAGGAGTGCAAATGTCTTTGGAGTTACCATCCGAGATGTTGGAGAAGAGTGGTTCGAGAGATGAAGGTTTAGAAGGGTTACCTACAAGTGGAATTGCAGATCAGGAAAAAGAAGTAGTAGAATTAGTAGAGGAATTAGGAGTTGTGAAACCCGAGGATAGAGTAGTAGTGAGTGAAGTTACTTTGGGATTGGAAGCCAAAGTTGAAGTAGATATTGGATCGGATTAGTAACAGATTTGAGATTTGAAGAGGCAGATATGAAGAGGTGCATTGTCATTTCAGATCTGTAGGTAGGAAGAGTTTTTAGGAAATGGTATAGTTGTTAGAGTTGTCATTTGCTTCACTATTTAAGAGTGGCATTTGCAAGAAATTGTTGTTCAGTGCTCATTATTTCTGAGAATAGATAAAGCAAAGTGTTATGAAGCAATGCTCGTCATTTGAGCTTGATTCCAAGTATCAACTCTGTGTCTATGTTTGTGAGTGTATGAAGAAATTCAAAGTGCAAGTCAATGTGCTTGTTGGATGTTGGATTCTGCAACCTTGATCTTCATTGTGTGTGTTTGATCCTGAGTGAAGTACAATCAAAGCAATGCCTTGACAAATTAGAGAGGAATTGTAGTGTTGGTAGTATTCTGCATTTGTGAGTGCAGCGCAAAGTTGATGTGAAGCAATTTTGATTGAGGAAGCTGTGCTTTCAATGGAGGGGTGGAACACAATTCTGAGGTGAACTCATTTTGCAGTGAAGTGCCATTTTTGGGAGAGCCTGAATCATCACAATCAAGATTGTTTGGAAAGATTTGATGGAGTTGTGATTAAGAAGTGTTAATTCGTGACGAGATTGCGGGTCAATGCTTGTTACTCTCTTCTGGGTGTGGTTTCTACCTAAGAGATTAAAGAAGAACTCAAGAAGAACTACATTGTTACTGTTTACTTTGTGTTTCGACATTTCAGACCAATATCTTTGCGTGAACAAACTTTACTTACCCAATTACTGCAAAAGTGATATTTGCTAGGTTTTCATACTAATGTAGAAGCTTGCTTTAACTCTATATAAATAATGTCTCTCAACTACTTGCAATGCCAAACTAAATATCATAATAGAAAATCCATGCACCAATGGGGTGTTAAAGGCCATATTGGATGTCATAACATGCAAGTATATGATCAACTTTGTATTCTTCATGATCATGAATGGAAATTAGAGGATTAAGATGCTATGTAATAGTAAGAAAAAATATACATTAGAAACAAAGGGTGTTAACTTGGAGACATAGAAGATAGAATGGATCTTTAGGTGACTAAGGAGTGCAAGTATACATTGGAGAAATGATTTGAATACTATCAAAGTGACCTACCCAATTGGATATCAAGAGAGAGAGGGAGGGAGAGAGAGACTACTACATGAAGCATAACCTTATCACCAATTTAAAAAGTGAGATGACAATGACAATTGCTATCAATATATTGCTTGTGTAAATTTTGAGCAACAAGAAAATAAGACTTTGCTTGGTGTAAAGACTTAAATAGCATGCACAAGAAGGTGGAAGTATGAGGGATATGACATGTAGTGGGGCAAGAAGAGAATATGGAACAAGTGAATCTTGCACATAGTTATGGAAGAAGAATTAAGAACTTATAATTGAAAAAATTAGGATCTGATATGGACATAGAAAAGAATCTAACTATTGAAATTGAGCTCAAGCTCTACTATGAAAGCATGCAAAATATTCCTTTATTTCTTATCTATCTTGATTCCAAATTTCTTATTAATTAAACATTGGATTACCACAAGAGCAATCAATGTAGCTACTGTGGTACCCACATTTTTTGTTTTTCTATGGTTAGTAGTAATTAAGAGACAAAGTAAGCACTAAAAGTCAAATTGCGGACAAAGAATGAACGGAAGTAACTTTGGAGGAAAGCCAAAGAAGCTGACATCGGATCCGATGATGGAGGTACTCGGAAGAGGAGTATGCCAAAAAAAGTCCGAAGATCATCATCTTTGGGTTGGAAGATGCAAGAAAGACAAAGACCGTTTAACAACCTTTGTACATGGCAAGAAAGTACATTTCAAGAAACGGCGGGGGCAGAATAAGCATGTCTTGACAGTGACCGGGAGTGCATGCAGAAGCAAGAAATTCACAAACAAAATTGACTGAAGAATGACTGCAATTTGGGGCAATATTAAATTGTGATTGTGCAAGGGGAAGTTGAATCCTCTGAGTAAATTTCCAATTCCTTTGAGTAGTCGTCATGCAGTAATGCGTGTTTGGAAGCCCATTGAGAGTGAGATTTTCTGGAACCCTGAGGGAGTTAGAGTGTCTTGTCCAAGAGAGGGTCTTATTTTCCAACAGCGTAGAACGAGAGAACAAATCATGGCAAAGAAGGTGGCCAATGCATTGGCAGTGAGAGGTTTTGCAATTTGAAGGGTAGATGTAGTGGCTAAAATCAAAGTTTTGATTAGACTTTGTATTACATTTTTAGCATGGAATTGGAATTTCAGTTTCTCGAGAGTAATGGCAGAGATTGCTGCTAGTAATTGTGAGGAAGGTCCCAAGGTGGAAGGGAAGAGAGGCAATCCGGCTTGATGGACTGAGTCGGATTGGAAGTTGGTATTGGGAAGAGAAGCAGGAGACCCAACAGGGAGCACCTTCTATCGGAAGTGTGATGCTACAGAGGAGACAATAGAAATCCAAAATTCATTCTTCGCTCCAAGAACCACAAATGGCTACAAGGTGGAGTCCTATTGGGACCCGATCCAAAGAAGTATTATGGGCACGATGATGGCTATGTTCAAGCCAGAACAAACTACCTACGTGACCATGCAGCAGGCCGTATTCTTCCATCAAATGTTTGTAGGAGTTCCAGTTAATTGGGCAAAGTGCTTTCATCATTGAACGAGGCAGATGGTGGTGAATTGGCAAATGGGCTCACCACCGCATTACTTTGCACCATTCGCAACTCACTTCTATTTCGGGCTGAACTTACTATCCAAAGACAAGCATCATTGTATGGTGTCACACATGCACCCCGATTTGAGACGGGAAGTAGATGATGAGGAGCGCCAGTATATGCTGCATCTTTGAGCAAATGACAAGTACTTCAGGAGGACGGGACAGTGGAAAATCGAAGACATTACCTATCTGAAGACAAAGAAGCACATCAAACCCGAAGAAGCCAAGTTGTCTCCCATGCAAAGAAAGACTCGGCGGTTGATGTTGAAGACGGCAGAGGTCATAAAAGAGGCATCATTGGGCTTGGAGTCTAGAGAGGAGACTAAGTCACAAGAAGAGGACTCAGAAGAAGAGGAGCTCACATTGAAAAGTGAGGAGTCGTGGAGCAAAAGTGATGGAGAACCAAAGGTCCAGCAATCGGCAGCAATGAGTGAGGCTTGTCAAACGATGGTATTAAACAAGTCAAGAGCAGAAGAGGAAGCAGAGAATCTAGCGGGGCCAAGTTCAAGAGGCCAAGACAAAGAAAGTGCGGACACAATAAAGATACAAAGATTGCAACTTTGGATGAAGGAGCCGATGACGGAAGAGAAGACTCCAGACGAAGAGGGCAATGACAAGGAAGATCACCTTAGCGGGATATCCTACATGATGCAAGTGGTAACCCCATTGCTGGAATTGTTGAAGGAGAATCAAAGGGTAATTCCCCAAGATCACAGTAAGGGGATGAACAAATTGCAGATGGTGAAGTATCTGGTGAGTGAAGTGAAGGAGCTGCAGGAACAACAAATCTGGAGATTGCAAGAAGTGGAAGAACTTCAAAGAGAGGAATGTTTGGTGAAGAAAATGCTAACTCTGCTACAAGGAAGTTGCACATAAAAGGATAAGGAATTGCAAAGGCGAGCTGGCAAATTGAAGGAACAAATGATGTGGCTCGATAAGATGAAGGAAGAAGTGAGTACTATGCGCGTCAAGAATGTTCATTTGAAGGCAATGAGCATCGTAATGGAGCAGGAGTTGGATAGCTTGAAGAAGAGTGCAGCAGCAAAGGATCTAGCATGGCAGAGGAAGTTAGCAGCCAGGCAAGAGGAAGAAGAACGATTTTGAGAGCTAGTCAGAAGTGCTGAGTTACAGAGTACACAGTATGCAGAGGAGAACAAGATGCTTGCTACGGAGTACAAGACGAGCTAAAGATGTATCATGAAGAATTGAAGGTAGAGCGCTCTCGAGGATATGAGTCGGAATCAGTGGAGGAATTTGCGGGGAAGCTGAGAGCCATCTTAAGCACGGAGGCTGAAAGGAGATTGGAGGAAGCCCGCCTACACGAGTTAAAGTTGCTTGTACAGGAAACTCAGAAGAGAAAAGCCAAAGATGTGGACATGAACACATTGCTGATCCGGTTGAGAGAGCGTGTAGATAGGAAAATGTTAGAAGTAAAGAACAATGTTATTCTTAGATTAGATTTAGTCAACTCGGAATTAGAGAAGATTCGGAATAGTGTGACGGTGGAGAAGAAATCTGATGTTGCAGAAGTAGGAATACAAGTATCATCGGACTTGAGGATTGACACATTAGAGAAGAGTGGGTTAGGAGCTAATGAGTTAGATAAGTCACTCCTTGGTACAATTGTAGTTTCTAGTAAAGAAGTAGTAGAAACAATGAAGGATTTGGTAGATGTAAATATACCCAAAGAAGGTGAAGTAATAGGAAGATCATCGGGTTTGGAAGCCGATCATGAGGTAGACATCGGATCAAGATAGAAGTCAATTTTGAGATAGGAAGAGGCAGATATGAAGCGATAGACTGTCACTTGGGATCTGTAGGTAGGAAAGGATGTTAGGAAGCGGTGCCTAGATAGGCAAGTCTGTCGTTTGCTTCAGTATTTAAGTGAAGCATTTGCAGTATGATGTTATTCAGTATTCAAATTTCTGAAGATAGATAAAGTGAAGTGTTGTTCCCAGAACTCGTTGCTTTAGCTTAATTCCGATTGTCAATTTTGTGTTTGTGTTTGTGAGTGTGTGGAGAATTCCAAAGAGCAAGTCAATGTGTCTGTGGATGTTGGAATCTGCAGCCTTGATCTTCATTCTGTGTGTTTGATCCTGAGTGAAGTGCATTGGAGCAATGCCTTGACAAGTATGAGAGGAATTGTACTGTTGTTAGTATTATGCATTGGTGAGTGCAGCACAAAATTGATGTGAAGCAATTTTGATCAAGGAAGTTGTGCCTTAAGTGGAGGGATGGAACACAATTTTGAGGCAAAATTGGTCTTTGCAATGAAGTGCCATCTTCGGGAGAATCTGAATCATCACAATCAAGAGTTTTTTGGACAGAATTTGCTATGTTGTGATTATGTGTGTGTGTATTCGTGACAAGTTGTCAAGATTGTGAGCTTGTTACTCTCTTCTGGGTGTAGTTTCTACCTGAGATATTAAAGAAGCCATCAAGAAGAACTGCCACTGTGACTTTTGACTTTGTATTTGACCAATTTTGGATAGTATCTCTACAAACTTTACTGACCCGATTACCACAAAAGTGATATTTTCCGGGTTGTCACATGATTTTTGGCACCGCTGCCGGGGATATAAATCTCGGAAGTGGAAGAATACAAAGCCAAATTTGAAACTGGGTGTCCATGCAATATGAATGTCTGCATTGAGAGAACAACGGGAAGAGAGAGCTCGAAGATAAGCAGTGCAGCATGAAGAAGATGAACGTTTGAAAGCCCCATACACTTCAGACAAAATCGAACGAGAAGAGTTGGACTTTCAACTTCTTCATGAAGTGCAAGCAGCCCTGCACGAACTTGACCAAAAGAGACGTGAAGGAGGTTGGCAAGGCTACTTTTCATCCCCGTCTTCCAAGAAAAAGAAAGACTCGAGTGGGCAGACATATGCGCTACGACCTTGCACACCGACTTCCCCTAAAGCTGTAAAGGAAGTCAATTTCATTAAGAAGTTTGTTTGAGAAAAGACCGCCCGAACACTTACGGAAAAAAAGTGTCAGCATTTGGTACGAACAATTCTCCGGTTATCTTGAAGAAGGTTTGAAGACCAGATTGAAGTTGTGGAACCTCTTACTTCTGATCAGGTTGAAGTCGACACAACTAGAGAAGAAGAAATTGTCGAAGAAGACCCCAATTTGAACTTGACAAATTGGAACCCGTGGGCAGACAACACGGCATCCATACCAAGTAGCTCTGCGGTTCCCGTAAGTTCAAACTTACCACACCCAAATCCGCCGCACCAAACAATGTCTTTGTTACCCGTAACCCAACATGCTTATCATAAGTATAAAGGTATAGAGCAAGACAAAGATCCTGACAAATTCATTGAGGAATTCAAAGTCATTTCCTTTGCCAACAAGGAACATGACTCCGCGGATCAACTGCGGATTTTTCCAAGTCTGCTCCGAAAGAAGGCTCGAAGCTGGTATACTCATGTAACACAGAAAGGATTCACACCAGCAGACTGGGCAAACTTACAGAATGGCTTCCTAGAACGATTTCAGGAAGTGGATTATGATACAAGTGTCTTCGTGGCACTTAATGATTTGGATCAAGGAAAGAAGGAAAAATTGAGAGATTACTCTGAGCGGTTCATGGCCTTATTGAACCGAGTCCCGAAGCAATCAGAGGTGGTGGGTAATTTTGATGCCCAAGCCATTACCTGGTTTCTCGGTGGGCTTTCACCAGAGATTCAAATCTTTGCCAGGGAGAGAAATGTAACTTCTCTGGACAAAGTCCTCAAACATGTTGCCCGATATGAGGCGGCTCATTCTAACTCGTCCAGTAACCAAAGAAATCGTGAGAAGAAAGGCAAAAAGCCAAGACAAAGAGCTTCACGAAGTACTTCTCCTTCTTTGGAGGAATCCTCCATTTCTTCTAGTTCTTCTTTGGAATCCAAAAAAGAACCCAAGCCGAGAAAAATACAAAGACGCGGAGGAAAGAAGCCAGTAACACCGCCAATAAAGAATGTATCTAAGGCGGATCAAAAGTTGGAAACTCTTATTAATGAGTTTGAGGATTTTAAGATCTAGATGATTGGGGTGAAGGACCAAAGAAAACCCCCATCATTTGGACAACCAAATGTATGGTGCATTGCGTGTGGTAAATCCGGCCATGCTAATACGGAGTGTTTAACTCACACGGCATTTCCAGTGCAACAAATAGATTGGGTTCCTGGATGGGATCAAGGCAAAGAAGAAGAGACGGTATACCAAACCCAAGACACACAACCTCCATCAAGCCCATCATATCAAGGTCCCAGGTTTGGACCATGGGAGTACAATTCTACTGCTCCTCCACGAAGACCTCCGATGGGTAGTCAAAATAGACCTCAAAATGTTGCATTGGGTGCTTGTTACAATTGTGGCTTGATGGGACATTGGTCTCCAAATTGTCCGGAGCCAAGACGACAAATTGGGTACGTACCTCTTTGTGGGAATTGTAAAGGATCGGGGCACACAAGAAACCAGTGTCCGCAACCACCCAATCCAAAGCTCCCGGTAAAGTATGTTCAGACTCCCGCTGAGCGTGCTGCACTCCAGGCGAAGGGTGACACTAACATCAATTGTATTACACTTGAGGAAGAGAGGCCTCAAGAAGGAAGTCCAGCTTCAAAAGGAGAGTGGCCAGACCTCAAAATTTGAAGGTAGAAACTCGCACGGAGAGGAAGAATCAAGCTTCCAAAGAAACAAGTATGGCGTCTTCTTCCTCCTGGAAAATGAAGAGACTGCGACCAAAAGCTATCCTTTCTGCAAAGGAGGAAAAGGAAAAGGTCCTAGCAAAAGCAAAAGCAAAAGCTTTGCAAAAAGAAATTAAGGAAGCAGTACTACGCACGCGGGAGATGAATGTGGAGGCAAATGCGAAGACGCAAACCCTTGTATTTCCGGTGGATATTAGGTCTGAAGTAAAAGACCTGATCCAAGCCAAAGTTGGTCAACCCAATGATCATTGGGTCAAGCACCTATGCACTCCGGTTACTATTGTCAAGCATCCCAAAGTTTGCTTTGAACAAGCAAACAATTTAGAATCAAAGCCAAAGACGAAGCAGGTGAAATTGGAGGGAGTTCCACAGAATGATATTGTGGAAGATATGGCATCTACAAGCGCAAATGTCACATTTAAACAATTATGGGAGGACAATAAGCTTTATAAAAAGCAGCTAAGTTCAGCCCTTAAGAAAGTAAGGGCGATGACCAAGAAAGACTTGCCCGCAATTTATCGTATTGAACAAGAAGATTTGGGATCTCCTGAGGTGGATGCGGAGATAGCAGGCTATACGATTACATCCATACCCATTGATTCAGGGTCGGGTGTAAATGTCATGACAAAAGATACTGCACATCAACTGGGGTACACAACATTTGAACCAACACCCCGAATACTTAAGTTTGCGGATCAAACCAAGAGATGGCCCTTGGGCATGCTGTCAAATATCACCACGATTATAGGAGGGGTGCCCTTGAAATTAAACTACATTGTGTTACAACAAGTAACCAAAACTGGCTACCTTCTCATGATCAGGAGACCTTGGTTGTACAGTGCCCAGGTTATGGTGGATTGGCACTAGCAAAAATTACGATTTAAAGACATTTCGTCTAAAGAAAAAAAGCTGGTGACGGTAAGTTGGACAAAGGTGCCTCATCTTGGGGAAACTACTTCGTCAGAAGACGAGGATGAATCCAAAGAGTCATCATCTTCGTCTTCCAAGGACTCCGAAGCCAATGTCCAAGTAAATTATTTGGAATGCTACGAGGTAGAGGTCGACGATGAAGACCCATAGGACATCGCCTCGAGTGAACAAGACTTGGAGGAAGGGGGTTTGATGGCAATACAACTCGGATTGAGCCGAGTAAGTCACGTAGAAGGTGTCATTAATCCAGATGACTGTCAAGATGTGGTCTTGACTGAAGAAAAGATTTTGAAAATTTCAAAAACAGTCACCACCGAGGAGCTGGCAAGATACACTGCCCTATTTATAGAATTCAAGGATGTATTCGCCTGGTCTATTGACCAAATGCCGGGAATTCAACGAGAATTTGGCAAGCACCAAATTGATCTGGTCGAAGGTGCAGTTCCGGTTTGGCAAAGACAATACCGCCTTAACCCGAAGTACTCCCTCTTGGTAAAAGACAAAATTGATAAGTACTTAGGGCCGGAATAATTTTCCCTGTTCTAAGCAGTGAGTGGGTTTCACCCATTGTCATTGTTCCAAAGAAGAAGATCGGGAAAATTTGAGGGTGCCAAGATTTTTGCAAATTAAATGCGGTCACCAGAAAGGACCATCATCCTTTTCCATTTACAAATACAATTCTGGACCAAGTAGCTGGTCATCCATGCTATAGTTTTCTCGATGGATTTTTAGGGTACAATCAAGTATCCATTCGAGAAGAAGGCAAGGAAAAAACCACATTCACGACTGATTGGGGCACTTTTGCTTACAATGAAATGCCTTTTGGGTTGTGTAATGCTCTTGCTACTTCCCAACAGATGATGAATTCAATATTTAAAGATTTCTTGAGTAAATTTTTGGAAGTCTTCATTGATGATTTTTGTGTGTTTGGGCAAAGAGATGTACATATAGATTACCTTTGCCAAACTTTCGAAAGGTGCTGTTTTGCCGGCTTGTCATTACACCCAAAGAAATGCTTCTTCGCAATGAAGGAAGGAATTCTTCTAGGGTATCGGGTGTCAAGCCGAGGTATTGAAGTGGATGTCAAGAAGGTTAAAGTAATTGCAGCTTTGGAATCCCCAAAGAACCTCCTGGAGCTGAGAGCCTTCTTAGGACACGTTGGATACTATAGACGCTTTGTGTCAAATTATGTGGTGCTTGCTGCACCCCTTACCAAGCTTCTGAAGAAAACCCAAGATTATCTATGGGAAGCAACTCAAGAAGAGGCTTTCCAGGTGTTGAAGAAGAAACTGGTTGAAGCACCAATCATGAGGGCCCCAAATTGGGACGTCCCTTTTCATGTATATGTGGACACTTCGTCCATGGCCATTGAAGTGGTCTTAAGTCAGAAGGACGAGAACAAAAAGGACTACCCGGTGTATTATGCTAGCCAACAACTTTCAGTTTCTGAAAAGAACTATTCAACGACTGAAAGGGAAGCACTCGGGATGGTGTGTGCCTACAAGAAATTTTGCCACTACCTGTTAGGATACAAATTTGTCTTCTATGTGGACCATTATGCACCGCAACACTTGGTCAAGAAGGCAGATTTGTCCGGGCGAATTGCAAGATGGATCTTGTTGTTACAAGAATTCACATACACTGTCCAAGTAAGGAAGGGAGCTTTGCATTCAAATGCGGACTTCTTATCCAGGTTAGAAACGCAAGACCAAGATTTGGACATTGATGATTGGTTTCATGATGAAGAGCTATATCATTTAATGGCTGTGCGAAGTACATGGTATGCGGCAGAATATCATTATTTGCATACGTGCCATTGTCTTGAGGGACTGGACCCGGAACAAAGAGCAGTCTTTCTTCAAAAAATAGGACCGTACCAATTGAAACACAACGTTTTGTTTAAAATGGGCAAAGATGAAGTACTTTGGAGATTCTTGGAAGCATACAAAGTAGAAAGAGTCATCGAATCCTTGCACTTAGAAGCATTGGGGGGACACTATGCCCTGAAAAATACGGTAAAGAAAATTCTTTTGGCAGGGTATTGGTGGCCTACGATGTATAAATATACTCATGCCCATATCCGGAGTTGTGATGCCTGTCAAAGAACAGGGAAACCGACGGCAACTTCACAATGGCCCTTGAAACCAATTTTGCCTCTGGCCCCATTTGAGAAATGGAGTATTGATTTTGTGGGACCTATTCAACCAGTAACCCGTGTCACAAGAAAGAGGTACATCTTAGTATGTACCGATTATGCCACCAAGATGGTGGAAGCAGAGGCGACACGAAGAGATGATGCAGAGACAGTAGCAAAATTTTCTTCCAAAACATCATTTCCCATTATGTGTGTCCTTTGGAATTAGTCAGTGATTGGGGAACTCATTTTTTGAACTCAATGGTGGAGGCGTTAACCAAATACTTCCAAATTAAGCATTGGAAGACCACACCTTACAACCCAAAAGCGAATGGACTCACGGAGAAAGCCAATGGATTGTTGTGTAAAATTTTGAATAAGGTGACAGTCAACTATACTTATGATTGGGATACAAAGTTACCTGCAGCATTGTAGGCATATCGAACAATTGAAAAGATTACTACCAAGCAAACTCCTTATTTCCTGACATACAGATTGCATCCCATTTTACCAGTAGAGTTTGAAGTCCTGACATATAGAATACTTTGTGAAGAACGGTTGTTGGAGGAAGAAAGTCAAGATCTTCAGATCCAGCAACTGATGTGGTTGGAAGAGAAAAGGGACGATGCAATGCAAACTGCAAAGGAAATTCAAGAACAACATAAGGTTCGGCATGATAAAAGACTCAAACCTGTGACTGTTCAGGAGGGAGACTTGATATTATTATATGATAATTGCCGCCTATTTTTTCTAGGAAAATCACATCTTAG